>JAEIGM010000002.1:15393874-16653312 GCA_018903735.1 Drosophila cardini
AAATTGAATTGAAATTGCCAAAAACATAAGTTGCAAGTTGTGAGACACAAAGTTCTAATTGTATTTGCATGTGGCTGGAATTGAAAATGAAAATCTCCTCTCCTTCCTTTTAAGCCAAACAAACACTTGGCCAAAAAGAAGCCAAGACAAAAGAGCATTAAGACGGCCCCTTTGGCAGGAAGCTCATAATTTACAATTACAGGCAAGTGCAAATGGCTTTTGCCTGCCTTGTCTACCAACTAGCAAGTACCAACTACCGTCTAGGCTCTGACCCTTGACCCCAGACCCCAAATCTCAGACTCCTGACCCCGCCAAAAACCGACAGAGACATTCCATCTCCGTGCGCTCCCGGAACCTTGTTAATCGAATCAGCTTGCTAAGAAAATGGCTCTAAGTGCGTGCTGGGCTCGACGTTTTCCCTCTAATGGAATTTTCTCCCTTGGTGGTCTCCACTTGGCTATATAGTGTACACTGTACACACACACACACATGTATATATATATAAAAGATATATACGTATATATACGTATATTGATATGGATGCTGAGCATGTTATAATTATAAGAATGCTGAGCATGCTCTTGTGCCCCCCTCTAACCACTGGCTGTATCTTACCCCAGCCCCCACTTCCCACCTCCCACCAGAAACCACTTCAAATGAAGCTGAATCTTTGGGGTGTTGATTGCTCTCTCTATTTACCACTGGCATAATTTACACAGACTTTGCAAGCTCTAATCAACATATTTCCTATTATTTTATATGCCACACATGGTCAGTCTACACACAAGTATATAAGTATATATACTAACTATATAGTAGAGGTCCGAATAAAGATAATATACTTGAGCTTGTTCTAGTCGAGAACTAAAACTTATAGTATTGCTACTAACTATAGTAGTTAGTTATCAGCTTAAGAACATCATTTTAATTAGCTAGCTTTAAGTGGATTTTAGCCATAAGTTAGTCAGAAAAGTCTTTCAACTTTGTGGTACAAAAGATACTGTATCTGCTACTTATTTCATTCTTAACAAATTTCTCAATTTTCAGTTGAAACTTTTACCTGCTTTGAAGCTTAACTTAATTCTCTGAATGACAGACCACAAAGCGTTAAAGTTTATCAACTGATTTAATATCTGAGAAATCTGTATAAGTGTGCCATTGAACAGTGCACACACACACACACACACAAACACACACACACACACACAAACACACACACACACACACACACACATTTCTTGTAGCGAAGTTCGAGCGTTCAATGAACCCATGACAGGTCCACTCAGATTTCTGTGTCATGGCGAGGGGAGATAGCAAAGTAATCGCAACAGTTACATCAACAGACGAAGGCAATAATGACAACGAGAACAACTTCAAGAACAGTCAATCAAAATACTGCCTTCTTCTGCTCTCTCTCCCTCCTCTGGCGCTCCCCTTACCCACTGCCCTTCCACCAACGAGTGAGTGCTCCTTCTACGATGAACTCTAAGCACTTGGACAATGGTTCGAAATCGACATCGGCATCGACATCACGTTGCTCTCGGTATAAATTTCAATATCTTACGAGCATGTGCTTCATTTTGCTCTGGTTTCTTGCTTTCGGCTTTATCTTTTATCTCTTTTAATCTTTTTATACCCTGCCAGCATTCGGAAAGCAATAAAGTCGGGTATTATCGCTTTATGCAAGGCAATGTAACAGTTACAGTTTAATGGATACAATTTGAGGTAGAGTCAGTTAACAGTTAAAGTACTTTTTAAAAATATATAAATTCCTGCTTTATATACATTAGTATATATACTTTAAGGCAGTGCAGACGTATTTTGCCAATAAAGTGTGTAGGGTATTTGCCATTTGAGCAGACTCAGTTATAACTCCAACCAACATGTTGGTCATAATTTTTAATTAACTCATGGACAACCCGCACATTGCCGAACTTTGGTATATTATTGGGTCTTAAGAGGGGTGTGGCAATGGGAGGGGTGTGGTAGGGAGGAGGGTACTCAGAACAAATTTATACTCTACTGTCCACGAGTTTACCAATTTAATGAGCATAATTATGAGCATTGCCCTATGAACTTTGACATTATGCGATTGCTCTTAATTCTATTAATACTGTTAGAGGATTTATGTTTTCTCTTGTCACGAAATACCCTGTAAATACAGCAGGGCATGACAGTGTTTGTGGGAAACTTGAGAGTAAATGGCACCTGATCTAACTCAAACTATGTCACAGTAACATTACTTTCCCAAGGAATGGGAACAGGGGGTGGGGAGAAGGCTAGGGGATGACTAGGAGGCAGTGGGGTGGGTAGGGGAGGAGGGTAGGTATAGTAACAAAGCAATTGCAAGTAAATAAAATACTTGTATTATACGAGAAGTAGGTTCCATCTCAATTTCCAATTTCCAATTGCGACTACAATGAAAGGGGGAGTAGGAGGCGGAGGGGGGGCATGTTGGAGGGGGAGGGGCAGCAACGACTACTCAACTAGGCAAATACTTTCAGCTCAGTTCATTGCTCCACTAAAGATGGCATTTGTGTTCTAAAAGATTCTACAAATACACTGCAAAAAATTCCGGGTAAAATTTGTTCTTAAATTTGTAATATTATTTTAATTTAGATACGTGTTTTAAAGTTAACAACTACACTGTAAGTAAAGAAAAATTTAAGTCTAAGTTAAGTTTAAGAGCTTTCAAGAGCTTATCAAAATTACATTTTTATAACAAAACTTAGATTGTTTTTTTAGCAGTGTATCAAACAAATCTAATACGATTTGCTCTCTAGAGTTAGGAAACACAAACCAAATTGTATAACACTTTTCGCACAGTGTATATTGCATTTGCCTGCTGATGTCATCACTGTCGTTTTCACAAGCATTTTTTCTTTAGGGGCAAAATAAGATACACTTCAGTCACCTTGGTGGTTGAGTGTGTCTGTGTGTGTGTGTGTATCTTCTATTTGATGAATCTACCACAATTTACTATTCGCAACATAAACTTTAGTTGAGTTGAGTTTTACGAGCCGCTTTGACGGTTAAGATTTATTGACCTCCTCGGTTTACCCAATCTCCATTGTGCGAAATGCTAATGGGTCGTCTTTGTCGTCGTTTCTCTGTCTGTCTGTCTGTCTGTCCATGAACCCATCGAGCGCACCACTGCACCAGAGTACCCCTAACCCCCACCTGCCCCCACCTTCAACCCACCCACACTTAATTCTTCTCATCTTTTTAGCCTGCTTCTTATTGTGTCACAGTGCATTTACATATATTACCTACAATTTGACCTCGAGCCACGTCTTTTTATAATGCCAGCTTGAGATTTTTATGATCCGAAAATTGTTGCCTCGCATTGAGCTAATGCCACACGTTGCAACACTTAAATGTATTGCAAAAGCTTCCACAATCATTACACTGTACAACACAAATTGGATAACTATTCTAGAGATTTAACCACAACCTCGTTTCGGTGACACATACTGTACACATGTAACCTTTTGGTGCTTAAAAATATTATTTATTTTAATTTTCATTAAGTGTGAGGATTTTGTTTAAAATATACAAAATTCTTATCAAATTTTATATTTTACGCCTACAAAAAAATGTATGGGCACATACAGTGGGTCAAGTTGTTTCTTTGACACATGAAATATTAAATTAAACACCTAAATAAAAATGTGTAACCAAGTAAATTATTTTTACATAATAATATAAAATAATACAAAAATATTATAAGTATTTTTTATATTATTTATTTTAAAATTTTTAATTCATTTAAATTCATTAATTGCTTGGTAAAAATTTTAAAGATTTAAAAAGAAAATTAGTTTGATAACGTAAACTAATAAAAAAAATTTTAAATATTTTTATCTTTTAAAAGAAATAACTTAACTTAAATTAATCATTTTTGCACATTTACTTTTTTTTTTTTGAATTTTTGAGATTTTTAAGTGATTAAAGTGTAGCTTAAAAATTATTTCAAAGTTTTATAAGTGTTGTATTTCTATAGATAATAATATAAAATAACAAATTAAAAAATTATTTCAAATATCTTTGCCCCTTGTTGTCATAACTTCAGTAACTGTTAATTTAAAATTTATACACATTTGTTTTTTTATTTTTATTTTTTTTAAATACTTTTATTAACTTTTTTGATTGAAGTGTCGCTTAGTAAACATTTAAAAGCTTTTTAAACAAATTAATTTCGATCGATAAAAATATAAAATAATAAAAATAATTATTTTAATTATTTATGCCTTTAAAAGTAATAATTTTAGATATTTTAAATAAATAATTTATAGAAAATGATTAAGTTTTATACATTATTAACTCATTAATGTGTATCTTAATTAATATTTCAGAGTTTATAAAAAAAATTTAATGCGATAGATCGAAATTTTATATTGTATAACAAAAAATATTTAAAATATTTTTGACATTTGATGAGAAAACCTTATTAACTAAAAATGTATAGTTTATACACGTTTACTGCTTTATTAAATTTTATTTTATAATCTTTTTATTAAACTACCACTTGATAAAAATTAGCTTTTAAAAAAAATTGAATTCGATAAGTAATTTACTTTAATTCTTTTATAATATTATATTACACTCACACATACATATGTGTAGTTCTTTAGAGTGTATACGACTTGTTCGCCCCCGCATTGACATGATGTGACCCTGAACTTTATTTTGCGACTGCACAAACAAACAAACAAATTTGTTGAGGTTCAATTGTTATTTAATATAGCTTAATGGTCCATCAAGAAGAGGCGAAACGAGGCGTGGCTTGAAATAACCTCTTTATCTTTTCAATTCTCACTCTCTCGCTCTCACTCTCCCTTTCTCTGTGTGTGTGTGTGTTTCTCTTTCTCTCTCTTTTAATTAATTATTTTTGTGTGGTGTCTGACTCATCTGGTTATGTGCATGTGCTCTGATACAGAACCTGCTCATTTGCATATGTTCTGCTTAAAAAGCGAAAACAAGTCTATTAAACTTAAATTTACGATCATTTGTAAAGCGTGAAAATGTCAGCGACTTCTTTAGTTCTATATATATTTAAATAAATTTTTCTTTAAATAAATATATTTACCATCGATATTCAAGTATCGACAGACAAAGCTTATGGAAAGTTAACTCGTAACACAGTGGCACATAAATGTTTACACACACACATGTTTGCGAATCCATTTGGCCAATTAGCAAATGCAGACTTTAACTTTGCTCTCAAACATATTTTTTGCCAATGGAAAAGAACTTTAAACATAAATAATTAAATTCAGTTTGAAAGTCGAGGGTGAGATGAGGAGAGTCAGGAGCGTGTTGCAAGCAAAGTTTGAAAACTCTCTGGCCTTGAACTCTGCTAAATACCCGTACTTTATCACGTACTTCATTCAACCTGAAAATTTCATTACGTTTGGATAATAAACACCTAAGTTAGACATAAAACTTTTTTTTTTTTTTTGCTGCAAACTGAAGTTGGATAAAGTGGTAGGACTGGCGCCATCTGGCGGCTGTCGCTTGTGCTTAGCCATGAAATGTGGGCAAGTGGAAATGGCTTAAAGTAAGTTTGTTTTAAATTTTCAAAGGGTAACTTCATTAGATTTGGGTATCGAGTGGACTAAGACACTGTTGGTAGCACACTTGTGATGTTTTGAAATTACAGGGTATTTAACGAAATTTTTAAAGGGCATTGCGGTACATAGTACCTGTTAGAGCAGAAAAATGGAGTGACTGGCACTATCTAGCATAAGACTAAGACACTGTTGGTACCACACATGTAATGTTTATAATTACAGGGTATTTAACGAAATTTTGAAAGGGTATTGTGGTACATAATACTTGTTAGAGCAAAAAAATGGAGTGACTGGCGCTATCTAGCATAATTTAGTGCAAAGTACGTGAGAAACTAGGGTATCACGTAGTCTATGAGAAAGCTGTCACTTGTCTCCACACGTTGTTTTAAAAACGTCTCTCCGGGCGTATGCGTAATCTGTATGCGTATGTTTATTTCTTATTTCCACAAGCTGAAAGACACGCGTTAATGCAAATATAGACACAAAGACACACGCACAAACACACACACGCATCTTCGCAGTAGTGGTGTGTGTGTGTGTGTGTGTGTGCGTGTGTGTTGACCTTGCAAACAGCCTTAAGACATCGAACATCTCCAGGTTGTCGTCGTCTTGTGTCTACTTCACCTTCTGCTTTACTCTTAAGTGTTGGACGTATCTTTTAATTGCTTTTTAATGGGAAATGTTTCCCCATCTTTGGCAAAGGGGGCGTGGCATGTCTGCTGGTCAGCAACACAAAATATGTGTCTACCAAGTTGGAAATTGAACAATATCAGTTGACAGCATTAAAACAGTGCAAACATAAATTCTCAGACTACATGGGGTGTGTGAGAGTGTGTGTGTGAGAGTGTGTGTGTGAGAGTGTGTGTGTGAGAGTGTGTGTGTGTGTATGTGCGTTTATTATTTGAACATATTTTATATATATTTTGAATGTATTATATGTGTATCTAACTTATATAGCATATATATAGATATATATCTACATATTTATATCATCGCATTTTTCTTAGCTTTGATGAGGGGAAAAAAAGGGCAGCCGCAGCGCAGTTTTCATTTGATTTGTGTTGCGCTTCTCGTTGTTGCTATTGTTCCTAGAACTTTCTGTTCGCCCCTCTTCAGCCTCTTCATCCCCCCTCGTTTCGACCCACTCTGCTCCTCTCCCGTTTCTCATGCTACTGCTGCTGCTCTTGGCTAGAGCCACTTATGACCCAAGCGCTCGACGAGTTCAACAACCCACAAAAATAAAAAAAATATATAGAGTGAGAGAGATAGAGAGAGAATGATAGTGTGAGAGTGAGAGGCAATGCAAAAAATTGGCATCAAACAACAAAACTTACTTTAGATACATGTGCGGAACGAAGAAGGGATGCGACGGGCAAAGACACAAAAAAAAGGAGGCACTGCCCAGAGGGCTGGGGGCTGGAGGCTGAGGGGGGAGTGGCAGGCAACACACATGCAATGCGCATTAAAATTGTAACTGTTACAGTTTCCTACTCCTCATCTCTCTCTCTGTCTCTCTCTTTCGCTCACTCTCCCTGGCAATCACTGCCTGTCTATCTGTCTCTTTCACGCAGTCAGTCGCTTTTGGAGCTGCTACTTCAGGCTTGGAAGTTAAGTGCCATTCATGTGATTCTCTCTGTTTTTTTGCCGATGCCGCTGGTGCTGCTTCATTTTGATCCTAAACTTGTTATACCCTGTAAAAAAGGGCTCATGAGCCGATAATGTCATGATCTCGGACTGAAAGGGGCTAAGGAAATCAAGAGTTCAATTCTAAAATAATTTAATTTTTTTTTTGGCTTTTTTTTATAAGAGTAAAATAGTTTTGAATGGATTAATTGATCTATAAGACTTTTATTAATAACATTTTTTTTTGAATTTTTAACTACCAAATCGGAATTAAGTAGCTAAAGTTAGTAAAAAAGAAAATAATAAAAATGTTTTTTATGTTAAAGTTTTAAACTATAAAAAACTTCAATTAAATATTTAAAACTAGAAACCACAGTATCTAAAATAAACCTAAAATAATGCCCACTGCATAAGTAAAGCACTTAAAGGCACTCTAAATAAATAAATTAATTAATTAACAATTTTTTATTTATGACACATTTTTACTTATCATATCACGAGTAAAACAGAACCCTTACAGGGTATTTAATAGTCGCTTATACCCTAACTTACTGACACTTAACTTGCTTGTTTATTTTGCCTTTCTCGTTGCTGATTTTTGTCTTTTTTTGCCTTTGTTTCGACTTCTCTCAATTTGTTTCATTTTCGTTTTTTTTTTAATTTTTGGGCAGATTCATTTATTAACAAAAATACATAAGGAAATATTGTCTGTATTTATTTATACATATATATCGAAAACCATTGTTATATATGTATATAATTTTGGATATGTATTTGGTGCATACTTTTTTGTTGGTCAGTGTTATTCTGCCCGTTATGGTCCTCAAATCCATTTCACGACAATCGATATAAATTATAAAATTTCAACAATTCCGTATTCGATTTGATTAAGACAATATAACTCAAAACACCTATAACTATCTGACTGTTTGAAGACTATAAATAATTTAAATAATTTGAATAAAATCTTTGACTTTATTGGATTTTTTTTTGTTAACTCTTCACGGAATGCGTTAAGACGCCTGCAGTTGACACTTAAATTTAGTTCATTTCAAACACTTTTTATCCCATTAAAGAGTAAATAATATCCTGCATTATAATTGATAGACTCGTAAGTTATAAATCTCTTTTGATACTAGTTTCATCAATCAAAGTTGTGACATTCCCTTGAAATTTAATATGCACATAAATAAATTTGTCCATTTCTTTTATTTACATGGTAAGCTATTTGTCTTATCCCCAGATATATATATATATATATATATTTACATAGGATATCTTCAAGTTAGGGAATATAACCCTGACGAATGAGTTGACAGCACGTGCACAACATAAAACTAAAAGTCCAATTTGTGCTCGTAATTCTGTTTGCTTTTTTCTTGAGTATAAAAAATCAGTTCGAGTGTTAATTTGCGTAAGTAATTTAGTCAAGTAGACGAGACTGCCTGACTTCAAAATACCCTATATATAATTGGGCTAGTGCCTTTGGGGCATGTTTAAAAAATTACTGAATTAATGTCTTCGTGTCCTAACAGGCAAATATGCTGTTACTACTTTAAAAGTATAACTCGACATGATAATACCCTGTACAAACATATTTTAAAAAAATAACCGAAAAAGGACACTTTCTTCTCTTACTAACTGACTGATCATCGTGTAAGCCAAGTGTTAAGTAGTGCGATGCTGAAGTTTATATAAAATACATAATTTTATGTGAAGATATTATAATACCTTATCTGATATAAGCATGATTTGCTTTAGTTCGGCATAATCTTTCTCTCTATCCTATAAGCACTATAACTCCTTATGTGACATAATAAAGATTTGTTGTAGTTCGGCATACCCTTTCTCTATGTTTTTATAAAATGTATAGTTTTTTAAAAGCAATTCTATAACCTTATCTGACATAACAATGATTTGCTTTAATTCGGCATACCCTTTCTCTATGTCCTATATGCACTAAAACTTCTTATGTGACATACTGAAGTTTGAATATAGTTTGGCATACCCTTTATCTATGTTACCATAAAACATATGATTTCTTAAAAGTTATTCAAATACCCTTTCTGATATGACAAGGTTTTGGCTATAGTTTCCAACCCTTTTCCTATGTCTTACTCCACTTAAACTCGATATGTGATACAACAAAGATTGGTTGTAGCTCGGCATACCCTGTCTCTATATCCTGCCAGCCGGGTGTTTAAGGAAAGCGAAAACATAGACAACATTGTTGTGTGTAATCAAGAAGGCAACCTTCGGCAGACTATTCAAATCGTCGAAAGATCGTTACATCGTGTTTTTATTCACATGCATTAACAACGAGTACTCATTTGTCATGTGAGTGTGGCTCGTAAAAAGCTATGAGTGCCTTGTGGGTCGACTACCCATTCCCTGCCCGCTCTACCCCTTGCCCTAACGACTCTCGGATAAAGACACAAAACTCAGCCGCGAGCAAAACATTCCGGGTACAGTTTATAGATGACCACGCCCACCAGCCTAACATCCCACTAGTATGTGGCCTCTGGTGTTGTTTTTGGGGCATCGTAAAACCAAAAAAAAATGGAAAAACCACATTATGTTCCGGGGCCCGACATACAAATAATAATAATAACAATAATAATAGTGTTAATAATAGCACATAAATCCATATGTTGAAGACTTCTCAAAATTGTATTGCAAAAAGTTGTGTGTCGCATGCTGTTTTCATGGCTGAATTCTCGCATATAAAAACTCAAGAGTTTTCTGCGCTTTCCATCGAATTTTCATGTTTCATTGGCACACATGCGAAACATAAACGAAAATTCTCGAAAAATTAAACTAAACAAATTATTTGGCGAAATGCAAAAAGCACATCGACACGCTCTTCCTTAGAAATTTTGTATGAGCGGAGTGTCTACAGCTGCTAGATACCCTGTAGTCATAACTTATGTTAGACAGCAAACACTATACAGAGTGCTTTCCAGTCGTTCATACACTACTTAAACGTGCCCTTTTGACTTTTTGTTGAAATGAGCGTGAAATGAAATCAAATTAAGATGAAAAAACTATTGAAGCGGATGTTTAATTATGGAATATGTGTATTTGAATGATTAAAATAGTGTGTATATATCATCGACTGTTAATTAATTTGTTAAATCTTTCTTTTACTTACAGGTAAGCAACAGTTGAAGATGTTTAGCATTACGCATACGACCCGTGACCTCAATCGTAAGTGACAATTTCAATGGTGTTTTCAATTAACGACAGCTGCAAACTGTAAGAAACTTTTGACTGCAGTTCGGCTTGGGAGGGAGTAGGTGGGCGTGGAAGTGGGCGTGGAAGTGGACGTGGAAGTGGGCGTGCACAAGGTCAAGATAGAGCAGCATTGCAGCTCTATATTTTTCTCTTTTTTGTCTTTCCTTCTGCAGTTATGCAAGCGATTAGAATGCGAAAGTCTCCTCAACTTGTTGGCAAAGAGACGGTCACATTTATCCGCATAACTTTTTATGGCCACGTGCAAATGTTTTTACCAAAAAAGAGGTCAGGGTGAGGCCATTTCCTGTCTCGATCGGGAGGGGGAATGGGAAGTATAGGAAACTTCCATCAATTGTTTTTTTTTTTTGTTTTTGGAATGATGTCATCACTTGACATCTTGTCGAAATTACACTTATTCGCAATCAAAATGCTAACTGCAAATGAAACTTGGTGGAAAACTCTTTTGCACTTGTTGCCCCTATAATCAAGTGACTGAAATCTTTGGCGACAACTTGTCTATGATATTGCTGCTGACCACTTTTGGCAAAGACACGCCCTTTTGAGTTGCAGTGTGAATGGCAAAACCAAGTGACACTCAAATCACATGTCTAAAGTTTTTAGCTTTTTTTTCTTTTTTTCTTGTTCTTTGTTTCTATGAGTGCTCAAATGTCTGACACACTCAATTCATTTAAATTCAATTCGATTTAATTAAACAAGTGACATGTAGGAAAGGGTGTCGGGCTAAGAGATACCCTGTAGTAAATGTTCTAATAGTATTAGTATGAAAATTTATTACATTTACCTCTTAATTTCTATGTTAATTCTTTTCATGTTTTCCAAAGCACATTTTTGGCTGTTTTTTATGATCAATAACTAGCATACTAAAATAATTTAATGAATTTAATGAATTTTCTAGCTAATGTTGAAATTATTCTGAAATTTTCATTAAGATCATGATAAATAAGCTAGAAACTTGTGTGCACAGTGCGAAACGGGGAAAGCCTTGTCTGGCGCCATCTACAGTTCATAGCACAAGCTACAAATTTGTGTGAACAGACTACAGGGTATATTTCTAGCGAAGCGTTGCGACGTCAAGAAATAAAGAAAGTGCTGCTCACAGTGCAATTGCCAATTGGCAATTCTAACGGCAAGAGCACGCAAGCGAAATCAGTCAGTTAGCTGAATGGCCAACAAGCTGCATAGAAGGCTAAGAGGAGGGGAGGGAGACAGAGAGACACGCAGCAGAAACGCAGACAGAATTTGGGTAACTGCAATTGCCAGAAAGACAAAGAAAGAGATAGACGCAAAGACAGAGAGAGAGACAGAGATAAAGACGGAGACAGCGAGTTAGCGATAGCAAAAGAAGTTGGCCATTTGGCATTTACCGTTACCGTTAGACGGCAGTGGCAGTGGCATGGCAGTCGTTGCAAGGTATTTGGGTCAGATGAGCTGTTGTTATAAGTTTTAGCTTGAGTTTTAGCTTGAGTTTTAGCTTGAGTTTTAGCTTCTGTTATTGCCAATGACAAATGATTTCAACGAACTCGTTGCTCTAGCACTTATCTCACTGAATTATGCAAAACTCAAACATAGAAAAATGTTAAATATATAAATAAATTAGAAACTGCAGTCAACTATTATCAAATGAACTCATTTCATTTCATTTCGTTTCATTTCGTTTCGTCTCATTTCGTTTCGTACCCGCATACCACAAAACTGCGTCACTTCAGTAGGTTAATTTGAAAGTTACAACTGTCCTCAATGTTCTAATTGGAGAAGACGACACACTCGACAATCTTCTCCACACTTCCACTTCCCACACACACACACTCGCACACTTACATATTTACTCACAGAGATCCTACTGTGCGGGTATTCATACACAGTAAAAAACAGCTGGGCATGTAACAGTGGAGGTGCCAGACTTGAAGATGCCTAGTTTATGTGTTTTCTTAAATTAAGTAAATATGCAGTAAAAATATAAACTTTTAAAACTTTACAAAATCGAAAAGTCACCAATACCGGAATAAAATACTTTATGGACCACAAAATTTAATTTAGTATTGTAGTTTCGATTTTGATTGAGGTTTTCATTAGATATACTACATAATCTGATGAAGGTAAACAAAATTTCTTATGACTTTCTTATGTTTATTAAGCGATTGCAATGAAATTTTTAGCAGATGTTATTATATAAATATTAAGCCTGACCCTAGTCTCCCTATAAGTATTTCTATTTTAAATGGTTTAGACTTAAAATTGCCCCAGTTATTCAAGTCTTACCTTTTGTTAGGCAGAAGAGCTGTGTTCTTAAGTTGAATTCACGATCTGCATAGGCGAGTTGTCAGCAAATTTGCTGACTACAGGTCATATAGTCTATAAGACTGAGTTTTTAGACAGACCAAACTAGGCACAACTACGTGACTCTTGTTTTCCTGAGGAACAAGCTTTAAACGTAAAATTCTGGACTGAAATCCATTCAAATGGATGTCATAAATATAATTATTCTGTTTACTCCTAAACTCAGTAGTTTAGGGAACATACATATAGTTTTCTTGAAATAAAATAAAGACCAAGAAAATCAAGAAAAGAATAAGAAACTTTATCTTTTAATTAAAAGGGCAGAGTTAATTTAATTGAACAATTAAGAATTATAATATATCATAAATTCCTACTTAAAACAATCCATGCTAAAATTTAATGTAAAGTTTACACACAAAAACAATTTATTTTAGAGTAAGTTTAGCATTCAGTTAAATATTTGTATATTTAAATCAAAAAGGCACAGTAATTTTAATCAAACTGTTAATTTTAAGTAGAACGTAAGTTTACACTCTAGAACAATAATTTTTTTCAGTGTAATACATGTTGAGCTGAGCAACTCATCTCTGAGTGAGTGACTCGTTCATCTGCTGTTTTGCTGCAATTTGTTGCATGCATTTCTTAAGTGTCGTTAAGTGAAACATTGACTGACAATGCCCCACGTTGACGCCCACACACACAAACACACACACACACACAAACACACACACACACACATACACACACATACTTGTGGTCCATTGTATGTTGAGATTTGTCGCTTAATTCCAAAACACACTCACCGCATATACCCTATAAACAGCCCATCAATTAGTTGCTGCATTTGCGTGTCAACTATGTCTACTATATAAATAACTAGATGACTTAAACCACATTTAACGGGAATGCACTATTCAATTAAATTAGTTAGTCAACAGCTATTAGTTAATTTAGCTAACTATTATTATAAACTATTTTGTTGTGCACATAAATAATGCAAGAAATTCTTTACCACTAAAATGGATCAAATTAAAATAATTTTATAATTTCAACTATAATTAATTAATTTATATGTGTAAATAATTTTAGTTTTACTACCGATTTTTAAATTGGTTTTTTTTAGTTCCCGTTACAAATGGCTTCACATAATTAGACAACACTCGATAAGGGTATAGAGGAGACCCGCGTTGATAATGAGTATGATGTGCATGTTAATTAGACAATTTGTTATAATTTTACACAAAAAATATTTACTGCGCAATAGGGCAGTTATTCAGTTGGATCTCCGGACATTCGGAATTCTTTAGCAAAGCAACAAAAAGTGGAACAGTAACTGCTCCAAAGGGATTTCTAAGTTATTTGAGATTAAAATGGTGAGGGGAGTGAAGAGCTTAGGAAAACTTTTGAAGAAAGAAGGGCTGTTAAATTTTTAGAACAATTTTTATTTAAATATAAAAATTTAAATAGAAAAAAAATGTCATTTTATTACAACTAAATATAAATATTATTTGCACTTAATTAAAATTTAATTATTACTAAATTATAAAAAGCTGAAACAAGCCATAAAAAACTTCCACAGAAAGGAGGACAGTGAAATTTTCAAGGCGGGACTTAAACCTATTCTCTTTTTTTTTTGTCCACAAAGAACGAAAAATTTTAACTTTATTTCATGGAATTTACGGCTTTAATTAAGTAAAAATTTTTTATAAAATTAAAGAAAAATTTTTATGATACTCTAAGTATTTAAAGAGTCCAAAAAAACATAATTTTTACTTCAAACTTTTTCTCCGCTTTCAAGTAAAGGCTACAGTCGAGCGAGCCGACTGTAGAAGACCCCGTACTCATTCTAGTGCGCATTTCACCATACAAATAATTAAATTTTGAACGATTTGTCCTATGGGAGCTATAGGCTATAATTGTCCGGACCAAATTTGATGAGGATAGTTATAATGGTACCATACACATAATGTGTGAATTTGGTCTCTCTAGCTCTAGACGTTTTCAAGTTATGGTAATGTGAAAATAGCTTTTTACAATTTGAGGAGGCGGTTGGGGGCGTGGCAAATATTTGAAATAAACTTGATCTGCCTGACATATAGACGGACTTTCATTCCATTTGGTAGCTCTTGCTCTTGTAGTTTAGAAGATCCAGGTGTTCATACGGATGGACGGACGGACAGACAGACAGGCAGGCGGACAGACGGACATCGCTATATCGACTCAGCTGTTGATGCTGATCAAGAATATATATACTTTATGGGGTCGGCCACGCCTCCTTCTGCCTGTTACGCACATTTCGCTTTAGACAAACTTAATAGACCCCTCTACTCTTTTTTAGAGTACGGGGTCTAAAAAAAACCTGCCGCAAAACCAAATTTGTTGTGGGAGTTTCACCCAAAACACTCACTAATTGTTTGTAGTATTAATTATATAGTAGCCTTTAAGAAATTGTAGTTAAGAAAATGCCTTAAAATAAGCCAAAAGGCGTCTTGACCGTCATCTAAGTCTGTTTTGCCAGACTGCAAACTCAGTTGAGCCCCAAAATGATTAATTAAGTTCATTTGATTAATGTTTCGAAATCTAGAGCATGGCACACAAATTAGCAAGGCGTAAGAAAGACAAAGAGAGAGAGTGTCAAAGAGAGAGTTAGAGAGAGAAAGAGAGGGAGTATGAAAGAGAGAGAGAAAATGAATCTGAGAAATCGAAGCGTCTGTTGTTTAATACAACTAAATAAATAAGTGACCCAAAATCCGCACGAACACCTCTTTGCGATAGGGGTCAAAACACGTACAGTGGCTGCCAAAATATTGAGCACGCTCGTTTTAAAGCATCGACATGGTATTTTTTGGTGCTCACTGTGAGCTGTGAACTGTGAACTGTGGCATATTTCGCGTGTGGGAGGTGTGTGAAGTGTGGATTGTGGATATTTGGAGTGTGAAGTGTGTGTGTGTGTGTAGATTGTGGGGCTTAGCGCCTTTTAAGCTGTGACAGGTGCAAATTGTTGAATTTGGAATTTGCACGCTTGTCTAACACGCTTTTGTTGCACGTATCTCAGTTATAAATACAGATACAGATAAATATATATATATGTATATGTATGTATATATACAGTCGTATATAGATACTGACAGTTGTTGTTATTGTCGGCATTTTATTTGTCTATGTCTATGTCTGCGCGGTGTCTGTTGTTGTGTTTTACTTGGCCTCGTTTTTGGGTCGACTCCGGGTCGAATTCAGTTGATTCGAGTTCAGTTTGAGTTAAGTTGAGCTGAGTTTGCCTTAGCCATGTTTTGCTCTGTGTTTTATTTTTCCTTTTTTTTTTCTTTTTTTTTGTGTCCTTTTTCGTTTGTCCTTGAAGTATCCTTAACGATGTCGACAATACTACTGCTGCGGCCCTATAAATCTTTGCCCCAAAATGGCGCAGTGTCGCCACATCGCGCACACGTGTTTTTCGGGGGCCAACCACTCACACAAACACACAAACACACACGTACACATACACTTATCTGTCTGTCAGTCTGTGTGTGTTGGTGTGTGTGTGTCTCTCAGTTCTCACTGTCTGTTTGTATTTAGGCAGCAGCCAAACAGTTTAGCAAACAAATATTTTACTCTTCGCTATCAGCAAGTTCTTTGTGTTCTCTGTCGCTCAAACGCTTTTTGGGAAAGGGTATATACAGTCAGTATTTATTTTTATGTAGCCAAAAAAGACTTTACTTGATTTTAAACCAAAACTCTTAATAAATAATTTATTTAGAAAGAAAGAACATTTTTTAGGAAATTTATATAGTTTGCCTATATTTTCTGTTACTGTTAGTCGATTTTAAAATTCATAAAAAATTTAAAAACTCTAACAAAAATCAATAATAATCATAAAAAAATATAATATGGTCAGTTATATATAATTTTTAAAATTTATAAGTACATTTAAATCATTTTTTCTATTTTAACTAGTTTTAGTTAAAGCAAAATTAAGTAAATTCTGGGTTAATAATAATAAAATTAATTCAAAACCAAACGGAAAAATCTCAGAATCATGGAAAAGCATATTTAGTCGATTTTAAAATAAATTAAAAATTTAAAAACTCTAACAAAAATATATAATCACTATAAATAAATAATATGGTCAGTTATATATAATTTTTAATATTTAAAAAAAGTTTAAATTATTTTTACTGTGTTAACTAATTGTAGTTAAAGCAAAAATAAATAAATTCTGGGTAAATAATACTAAAATTGATCCAAAAACGAAGGAAAAAATCTTAGAAAAATTCAAAAACATTCTAGATTTTTATAGTTTAATAAAAATTTTAAATATTTTCGGTTTTGCACAAAGAATGTTAACTATTTGTAATATTAAATCAATAATGAAACTAGAAGTTTTCAATACATATCTGAGATATACACAAATTTAATAATTGATTTTTAGTAAAAGTTTTATAATCTCTAAAATCGTTTTACTCTTCTTAAACAAAAGTCTTATAGAAACGATATTGATTGTACAAATTTTTCTAAAATTCATTAATTTATTTATTGCTTAAAATTTTATGAGCTATTTTAGCTGTCTAATTTAATTAACAGTTAATAAAAACATATAATTTATAATGGGTATGTTGAGTGTGAGTCATAATTCATCTTCACCGGATGCTCATGACTAAACTTTAAGCTACAGGGTATTTCCCAGTCATATTGTCTACGCTCTCTTTTGCTCTTAGTCTTTGTGATGGCAACTAATTGCGCTACCCAACCGAACTCCTTGCCACTCCCCCTTCCCGCCCCATACACTCTCCTACAGTTGGCAATCTTTGTGCATGTGCTAAAAAATTTATGAGCATTGCGACGGCGGATTAAAGAAAATAAATGGAAACGCAGAAATTTAGCATCATTTGTCACTGCATAAATAATATGAATAATTTAAACTTAAAGAAGTTGCAATTTTGACAGTATACGACTAGGTAGATACTCTATTTAACACAAAAATTTTTTAAAATTTAAATTTTTTCCAACTAATGGTAGAAAAAAACGTTTGAAAGTTTAACTAAAAAGTTGTTTAGAAAAAGCTTTTAGCAAACACGTTTTACAGGGTAACTGTTAGTCTAACTGACTGTCTACCTGTGCTTTATGGGGCGTAGTCTAAGCCAGCGATGACCTTGTAAAGCAGCAGACAGACTGCCTGACAGACTGACTAATTGGAAGGTCATATGTCTGTCGCAGTTGAACAATGCTTAATTTTGACAACAATAATAAAATTAATAATAATAATAATACTAGAAACAAAAGCAATAATAATTTGTAATTAAAAAAGCTTTATGATTTAATAAAAATTTTCTAATAAAAGTTTGCTGAAATGCCAAAAAAAGACGATGGAGTTGGAGTTATGGCGGTGGTTTAAGCGGTGGTTGAGGTGTCACAGGTTGTGTGGTGGGTTTTGGTACACCCTTAAGCTGTTTAGCATTAATTAAGTTTGAGTTTTAAATGCAGACACGACGGGGACCAGCAGACTTTTAACTGCTGTCTGGCCAAGTGATAAGCTCTTCCAATGGGCTGCAACCCACTAACACTCCCACCCCCAACCCCCATTCCACCCCCTACAAGCTTAACTAATTGCTGTCTTTCAACACTTTGGTATCCCAGTTAGAAAGTTTCTTTCCCATTTACCTTTAACTGTCGTTTGGTATCCATTTCGCCAGACATTGACGCTGATTAAATACGAAATGAGAAATGAGAAATGCAAAACGTGAAATGAGAAATGAGAAATGGGAAATGAGAATTGCATTCTCAGCTGTTGTTGTTGTTGTTATTGCTGCCGTTATCAACTATCGTCACTTGCACTTTACAATGTTATGCGTCATCGCACTAAGCCAACATTTTTACACCTAAGTGCAGTTAACATGGCTGCATTTTATGCCTGATTAGGCCGAGTCTGCTGGTTCCCCAAACCCTTCCCCTTCCCCTTCTTCCACCCCTTTTCTAGTAACTGTATTTGGCCAAAGTTCGGGCGACACTCTGTCTGCCTAGAAATGGGATCTCGTTTTGGCCTAAGCATATTAAGCCGTTAAGTAAAGTTATTAACTGCCTGTAGATTCGTTTACGGTTTTAGCTGATTAACTTAAATTAAAAGCGATTTTTTGGAGTTTTATCCAGTTTTTATGGTCAAGAAGTGTTTAATATCCTAAAAATATTTTAAGTAAAATTAAATATTTAAGCTTTATATTTATTTTTAACAACAATTGGACACAAAAACATGTAAGAAAGGATACAGTCGAGTGAGCCGACTGTAAAAGACCCCGTACTCTTTCTGGTGCGCGTTTTTCCATACAACTCACCATATTTTGACCGATTTGTCCCATGGGAGCTATAGGCTATAGTTAGTTGTCTGACTAAACTTGGTGAAAATAGTATTTTACAATTTGTGTGGGCAGTAGTGGGCGTGGCAAATACTTAATACAAACTTGATCTGCTCACGAAGCAGACGGCTCTAGCTCTTATAGTCTCTGAGATCTAGGTATTCATACAGACGGACCGACAGACGGACATTGCTATATCGACTGATGCTGATCAAGAATATATATATACTTTATGGGGTCGGAAATGCTTCCATCTGCCACATTTCCCTTCCGACAAACCTAATAGACCCCTCTACTCATTTTTAGACTACGAGGTCAAAAAACAATTCAAAATCTTTTTGAGCCAGAGTAAAGAAATATGTTGACCCTTTTTTAAAGCCCAAATCGGTATCGAATTGAAATGCAATCATGGCTAGACATCTGCTTATAAGATCTAACAATATCTTTGTGTGATAAGACGGCTTTTTGGCTCTAACTTGTCGCAGTGCTAGCCACAAACTGAACAATGATAGAAATCCACAAATCAATGAAGCCGCTTTTTTCCAGGAAATGGGAAATGGAGAATGGGAATGGGAATGGGAACAGGAATGGGAATAGGAATTGGGAGTGGAACTGGGAAGATTCGGAGGCAGAAAAAGAAGCTGCAGTGCATTAAGGCCGCTTCCTTTTTTCAAATTCTCTTTTTTGTTTGCCATTGCACAAAAGCTTAGTTGCTTCTTGGCATTGCTGAAATATCCACTGAGGCAATGACATGCCACATGCCACACAATGTTGCAGCACACACAGAGAAAGGGGGAGACAGGGAGAGAAAGGGATGGGGAGATAGAGACTGAAAGATGGAAATGAGGAAAATGACTGCCTTCAACTAAATATGGGCGCGTGTCACTTTTTGAACACTGTTTTTGGCACAAATTCAAACAATTTCTAGAATCTCGAATGTCACTCGAATCCTTGATATGCAACCAAAGGCGACAGCGCTTTGTTTGAGTATTGAAACTTTGGGGATTTAACAATTTAGAGCGAAGTATCTTTCGTTGAATCTACAGAAATTAAAATACTAAACCAGTAAAAATCTACAGACAAACTCTAGTAGCTCTAAGGAGCTGAGTGGTATGTTTATAGAACAGAAATAACTCGATGAAATTTGTTGGTTATAAAAAACTTTAATATAATTTTTAACTATCACTAAAAGTGCTCTAATGAGTTGAAAGAATTTAAACTTTCTCTACAATAAAAAATATAAAAATATTATTAAATTATATCGCTTTAAGTCGTCTTCGTGTCACACTTTAGTACAACTTTAGTGGGGTAAAAACCATGATAAATGCTCAGACCTTGAGCCCATAATAACTCTCTCCAAACAATGGGTATAGCCGCCTGTGATCTGTGCCAAAAAAACTGGTCAGACATTTGTATAAGTTATGTCCAAATATAACTGACAATTGACCAGCAAATCGAAAAAGCAGCCAACAAGATGGCAATCCAACAATTCAAATTGTTCTAAAACGATACTAACTTTAAATGAAGACTTTAAGATTTTTGAAGCACACAACAAATCTACTGCTTTTAATAGGTAGTAAGAGATCTTATCAATAGTATATCTTTTAAAGAGGAAAACTGATTCAGTAAGAGTAACTGAGTCGATATAGCGATGCACAGAATCCAGGTGACTATAAATTAAGTTAGGTTAGGTTAAAACGGACGCGTTTTTAGGGGAAGGCCACACGGTGGACCTTAGTAATTCGGTCGCAGAGGATTATATTGCTTGAAATCTTGAAGGATGGGGGAGTGCTAGGTAAAGACCCGCCTGATTCCCTGGTGATGTTTTCAAGGCATCCTTAAGTGAGTGCAATAGTGGTGCTACCAAGCACCTTAGACTCGTGCTTACTAGGGCGGGATAGCAACACAGGAGGTGTTCAAGTGTCAGGACTATAAACTAAGAACTACAAAAACTATTTTAACTATGTACAGGTTACCACTTGATGTATCCTTACCTAGGACAAACCGGCTTAAAATTAATAATTTGTAATGAAAATTGTTTGTTGAGAGACCTCATGAACCCCAACTTTAATTAACTGCTATTAACTGATTCCACGAGCTCTTTAACTGTCAGTTGAACTATAGCTTTTCATACTACTTTCCTTTAATAAAAGATAGTCTTTAATTGCGCAGAAGAGGAGTATGTGAACTGGAAGAAGGATTGGGATACATTTCTTTTTTTTTTTGGGTTTTTTTTTTTGCTTTTTGTGCTTTTTGTTGGACTGCTCTGAAGGAGTTTGCTCGAATATTTGGCAACATCTGTCACATGAGTTAAGCGATGGCCATATTTTGCTTGGCAGCAACACACATTATGACCCAGACATGCATCTTCCTCTCTTCCATACCCATTCCCAGTCCCATTCCCACTCTTCCACTCTCCCACTTCTCCTCTTCCTCTCTCTCTCTTTGTCTTTCACTGTGTGAGTGCAACTATTAAGCTCGGATATGTATATATCAAAAATATATATATATATATATATGTACATACATATACTATATGTAGGATAGCATCGTTGTCGCCTCGTTGGCGCCATGACTTGATGCTACATCCGCATATGCATATTCGAGTCATTCCAAAAAATGTATTAAGAGCACAGTGCAGAATCTCTCTCACAACTCAGCTCAACACTATGAAACTCTGTTAGAGATGGGCTATAGTCGTGTAAGTGCCTCGTGAGCAATGGGCCTTTTAACGGGCTATACTTTAACTACGTTCAAGGGGTTTCATACATGTAAGAAAAAGTATCTTTAATTTTTATAAGAAAACCTAAAGTTTTAAATAAAACTAAAACTATGAGCATACAAAATGGTTCAAAGAAAATAATTAGTTATTTAAAAGTAAGATAAATCTTAGCACTAAGAAAATATAAATTTAATATATTTATATAGGATACAAAAAAAGACTATATATTAATAATAATATTACTAAAAATAAAAAAATTTCATTAAAATAGAATATTTAATTTAAATGTAAATTTAATATTTAACGATTTTCCTCTTCAAGAGGTGTAATGACTGTAATTAGTACAGTGAACAGTACGCGGACAGCTCCTCAGGCGGACAGCTCCCTTAGCCGTAAGCGTTTGAAAGTCCCAAAATTCGTTCCCTTGGGCGGACAAAAGTCTGAAACCGTGGCTGTCCAGCCAAGGGAACTTTCACTGTATATAACTCTTACAAATTCATTATTTTTAAATATTTAGTTTTAAGTCTTAGGCACATAAATAATTACCCAGAGATAAAACCCATTTGAAACCAAACCGGATGAGGGCTAATCTGGCTACATTCTCCCTAAGAATTCAACTCCAAATTTAACTAAATTAAATTTTGTATTCTCTTCAAATGTTCTCACATCTCTTTGTACCTTTCTTGTGCTCTATTTGCAGGTCCAACACCCGTTCAAATGGTTTCCCACAATCGCCCGCCGCCGACAATGACGGTGCCGGTTCAGGTACCGCCGTATGTCAACGAGAATGGAACATTAACACATGTGGTGCTGCCACCACAGCAATACCAACAATTGCATCCTGGACAGGCTCATTTGCATCCAGCTCCATTTGTAAGTAAACCAACATTTTTTTAGAGGGGGCGTTAAATTTTGTTATCAAGACAAAAGATACTTTAAAAGTAAAGGGATTTAAAACTTATTTAGTCCAGCATTTGTCTAGAGAATGATTACTCTACAGAAATACTTTGGTTAGTTAGGCGTTTCTAATATTTTTAAAATATTTAAGAAAGTGAATTTTTTGATGAAAAAATTGTCAACTAAAAATTCAGAAACTAAAAAATTAAATAAAAGTGAATTAAATTAAAGAATGCGAATTTTTCAGAGTAAATATTGTTATTTAAAAATTTCCAAAAAATTCAATAATTATATCCGCTTTTATTAGAAATATTTTACCTGTAGAATATCTTAGAAAAAGAGTGTTAAAACTAGTATTAAAGTATCTAGAGTAAAAATGAGCTGGCTTAGCCTGCCTAAAGTTATGCAGGGTATCTGCTAGTTCATAAATTTAAAAAGGCTTGTGCTCATTTATGAAACGATGATTTTTACTTAAAGTTGCTAATGAATTCTACTACAAAAGAGCAATATTACTAATAAATACCATTATATAAATACCATTATTAAATTTCCCATAGAAAATAAACCAACTTTTATGGAAATTAAGTTTAGCAAGACAATACAGCTTATTACAGGGTATATTTTATTGGTTTAGACAGGCTTACATGCTCAATAAATCAGTAGATTTGGCTAGAGATTAAACTAAGATAATATGATAGGGTATCTTCTAGCCTCCTAGGCTTCAGTTTGACAAAAATAATCAAGTCAGCTTATTACAGGGTATATTCAATTGGCTTCGACAGAATTTCAAGCTCAATAAATTATTAGTTTTGGCTGAAGAACGCAGGAATCCAGGGTATTTTCTAGTCGCCTAGGCTTCAGTTGTACAAAAATAATCAACATTGTTGAAATTTAGGCTTTCTAAGAAAATGCAACTTATTACAGGGTATATTTCATTGGTTTAGACAGACATACAAGCCCTAGTTCTAGCTTAAGAATACACTTCGATGGAATCAAAGAGTATCTACTAGACTCCTAGGCTTCAGTTTGACAAAATTTATTAAGTCAGCTTATTACAGGGTATATATTATTGGTTAGGCAGCCTTGCAAGCCCTAGTTCTAGCTTAAGAACGCACTCCAATGAAATCAAAGAGTATCTACTAGTCTCCTAGGCTTCAGTTTGACAAAATTAATTAAGTCAGCTTATTACAGGGTATACTTTATTGACTTAGACATACTTACAAGCCCTCGTTCTAGCTAAAGAATGCACTTCTATTGAAACAAAGGGTATCTTCTAGTCTCCTAGGCTTCAGTTTGACAAAAATAATCAAGTCCGCTTATTACAGGGTATATTTCATTAGTGTAGACCGACTTACATGCTCAATAACTCATTAGTTTTGGCAGAAGAATGCAGGAATGCAGGGTATCTTCTAGCCTCTTAGGCCTTAGTTACACAAAAATTGATACCGAATTCAAATGATACTCTTGCTTATTATACTCACCTACACTTACACTCACTCAAAAGTTGCTAGGGTAGAAGCTTGTGTTGAGCTCGTTGTTAAATTGAGAGATAATTGAATGGCAATCAGTAAAAGCAATTGCAACAACAACAACAACAACAACAATGGCGTCAAAATGCTAATTGCATTTCCAGTGAAATGGACAGGGTATAAACGTATATATATAGATGTATATATATATATATATATACAGTTATGGTATTTGTAGTGTACCAATTATTCATTTGCTTAAAGTTTCCAGCAAACAAACCAGATCCGCTTCAAGCGCTTCAGATTCAGTTTTAAAGTTTTTCCTGGAAGCAGAAACTACGCGACGTCTGGGGAAAAACCCAAAATTGTTTTTACTTTGCACTGCAACTTGTTGTGCAGTGTTTTTTTTTTTTTGTTGCTTATTGTTTGTCGCCAACAACAACAACAACAACTGAAACTATTAAAAATGCAAATTTGCATAAGGCATTTTGCGATGCCAATTGCGAATGCAAAACAATGTCATATAAAAAATGGCTAAACTTTTTCTAAATGCAATAAAAAAATATAAATAAAAAAATGAAAGTTAAGAAAAATTCAAAACATTAAAATTACTTTGTAAATTGTTTGCTAATTTGTAATGTCTACAAACACTTGGCATATATAATTTTTTAATTAACATATTTATTTTTTTTTTTTTTGTTGCTATTGATGACTAAAGTTTAAGGCAGGCAGAAGACGAAGACAGAGAGTTCCGAAAGTACACTGAAAGAAATAAAAGCTCTTCTGTAAAAATTTATTATTTTTAGACCCCGTACTCTAAAAAAGAGTAGAGGGGTCTATTAAGTTTGTCTGAAGCGAAATGTGCGTAACAGGTAGAAGGAGGCTTTTCCGACCCCATAAAGTATATATATTCTTAATCAGCATCAACAGCCGAGACGATATAGCAATGTCCGTCTGTCCGTCTGTCCGTCTGTCCGTCTGTCCGTCCGTCTGTATGATCACCTAGATCTTCTAAACTACAAGAGCTAGAGACACCAAATTTGGAATGAAAGTCCGTCTGCTTCGCGAGCAGATCAAGTTTATTTCAAATCCTTGCCACGCCCCCTACCGCCCCCGCAAATTGTAAAAAACTTTTTTCACATCACTATAACTTGAAAACGACTAGAGCTAGAAAGACCAAATTCACACAGTATGTGTATGGTACCAATGCTAGTATCCTCACCAAGTTTGAACCGGATCGGACAACTATAGCCTATAGCTCCCATAGGACAAACCGGTCAAAAATAAAAAATTTGTATGAAGACATGTAGTGTTAGTTGAGCGATCGCAACCAAACTTACACAGGATATGTGTATTATTATTAAAAATATCCCCACCAAGTTTGGTCCAAATCGGACAACAACAACATATCAAACAAATTAATCAAATATGCTGAATTTTATGTAAAAATTGTTTGTTTACACTGCTTGCAAGAGTTTTTACACTGCTTGCAAGAGTTAACTCTACGTTTAACTAGACAAACTGCAGCAAGCAGTGTAGTGTGTTAAATAAACAATTATTGCATGTAAATGAAAATAATCCAACTGAATTATCAGCAGAGCGTGGTCTTATTGGTAGGGTCGCGGTTCGTTATTTTGCAAATCCGCGTGGGTCCCAGGTTCGAGTCCAGTCAAAGTTAAACACAAATTTTTTTTTAATTTTAACACAAATTGTAAACCTATTTTAAATAATAATAACGTTTATTTTATTTTATTTAAAATGTTTTTGCGTAACATGGTATGCTATAAAAAAAGTAACACGAAAGTCCAAAACAATTCAGAAAACTCCCTTGCACGTACATACATTTATTAATGTGTATGTATATACATTCATACATACATACATATTTTTGCTTATGCTTTGCACTTGTTCAACTGCTTTGAACTGCTTAACGTAGTTCAATTGAAGTAAGTTGTTCAGTTGATCGGCATTTAGCGCTCATTGGTACTTCTTCCGAACTGATTTTGGCACGCGCCAAAAATAAATTCTGTTACTATACAGATTCATGCAATGCTACTGAACGCAGATATTGTTTTAATTTTTACCATTTTGAATGAAAGATTTCAATTCTAATACATATTTATTTGTATATTTGTTATCTTGCATGATAACACATTTTAAAATGTACTCCCGCTAGAGCTCAATCCGCTAATATTAATTTTTGTTATACTAAATGTCAATGAGAATAATCAACAATATTTAGAAGTAGAGCGTGGCCCAGTTGGTAGGGTTACGGTTCGTTCTTTTGCAAATCGGCATGGGTCGCAGGTTCGAGTCCAGTCAAAGTTAATAATTAAATATAAATTTAATTTTTTAAAATTTAAATTTTATTTTTTAAAATTAAATTTAAATTTAATTTCAAATTGTAAAACACGGCTTATTTTTAAAATAAGCCAAGTAAGGAAATTGTGCATTTAATTGTGTATATATTTAGATACATTTGTATATAAATATGTATGTATACAAAATGTGAATAACTCCGTTATTCTTCTTTTTCGTATGAAAAATGCGCACTTCTGTGAGTACGGGGTCTTTTACAGTCGGCTCGCTCGACTGTAGCCTTTCTTACTTGTTAGACCCCGTACTCTAAAAAAGAGTAGAGGGGTCTATTAAGTTTGTCTGAAGCGAAATGTGCGTAACAGGTAGAAGGAGGCTTTTCCGACCCCATAAAGTATATATATTCTTAATCAGCATCAACAGCCGAGACGATATAGCAATGTCCGTCTGTCCGTCTGTCCGTCTGTCCGTCTGTCCGTCCGTCTGTATGATCACCTAGATCTTCTAAACTACAAGAGCTAGAGACACCAAATTTGGAATGAAAGTCCGTCTGCTTCGCGAGCAGATCAAGTTTATTTCAAATCCTTGCCACGCCCCCTACCGCCCCCGCAAATTGTAAAAAACTTTTTTCACATCACTATAACTTGAAAACGACTAGAGCTAGAAAGACCAAATTCACACAGTATGTGTATGGTACCAATGCTAGTATCCTCACCAAGTTTGAACCGGATCGGACAACTATAGCCTATAGCTCCCATAGGACAAACCGGTCAAAAATAAAAAATTTGTATGAAGACATGTAGTGTTAGTTGAGCGATCGCAACCAAACTTACACAGGATATGTGTATTATTATTAAAAATATCCCCACCAAGTTTGGTCCAAATCGGACAACAACAACATATCAAACAAATTAATCAAATATGCTGAATTTTATGTAAAAATTGTTTGTTTACACTGCTTGCAAGAGTTTTTACACTGCTTGCAAGAGTTAACTCTACGTTTAACTAGACAAACTGCAGCAAGCAGTGTAGTGTGTTAAATAAACAATTATTGCATGTAAATGAAAATAATCCAACTGAATTATCAGCAGAGCGTGGTCTTATTGGTAGGGTCGCGGTTCGTTATTTTGCAAATCCGCGTGGGTCCCAGGTTCGAGTCCAGTCAAAGTTAAACACAAATTTTTTTTTTAATTTTAACACAAATTGTAAACCTATTTTAAATAATAATAACGTTTATTTTATTTTATTTAAAATGTTTTTGCGTAACATGGTATGCTATAAAAAAAAGTAACACGAAAGTCCAAAACAATTCAGAAAACTCCCTTGCACGTACATACATTTATTAATGTGTATGTATATACATTCATACATACATACATATTTTTGCTTATGCTTTGCACTTGTTCAACTGCTTTGAACTGCTTAACGTAGTTCAATTGAAGTAAGTTGTTCAGTTGATCGGCATTTAGCGCTCATTGGTACTTCTTCCGAACTGATTTTGGCACGCGCCAAAAATAAATTCTGTTACTATACAGATTCATGCAATGCTACTGAACGCAGATATTGTTTTAATTTTTACCATTTTGAATGAAAGATTTCAATTCTAATACATATTTATTTGTATATTTGTTATCTTGCATGATAACACATTTTAAAATGTACTCCCGCTAGAGCTCAATCCGCTAATATTAATTTTTGTTATACTAAATGTCAATGAGAATAATCAACAATATTTAGAAGTAGAGCGTGGCCCAGTTGGTAGGGTTACGGTTCGTTCTTTTGCAAATCGGCATGGGTCGCAGGTTCGAGTCCAGTCAAAGTTAATAATTAAATATAAATTTAATTTTTTAAAATTTAAATTTTATTTTTTAAAATTAAATTTAAATTTAATTTCAAATTGTAAAACACGGCTTATTTTTAAAATAAGCCAAGTAAGGAAATTGTGCATTTAATTGTGTATATATTTAGATACATTTGTATATAAATATGTATGTATACAAAATGTGAATAACTCCGTTATTCTTCTTTTTCGTATGAAAAATGCGCACTTCTGTGAGTACGGGGTCTTTTACAGTCGGCTCGCTCGACTGTAGCCTTTCTTACTTGTTTGGTTCTTAAACTAAGTAATTGGTAACATTTTATGTTAGAAAACCGATTAGAAATCAGTAAAAACTTTTACAACTAAAACTTTCTAAGAAATCGGGTTTTAAAATTACGATTTTTGGTGTTTTCTTGATAAGTTAATATTTATGTTCATTAGTTATTAAAATGGAAACACTTTAAAATATACATAAACATAGTTTTTCGATACTGAAATCAGCAATAGTTCAGCACAAAAACTTGTTCAAAAAAAAAATGTTTTCTCGGAAAGCCTAACTGGCGCCACCTAGCGCGCACAGTTTGCAATAAGCTGAGGAAGTATAAGAAGAAGATTAAGTTCAGTGTTTATGATGCGATCGTAAAGAAATGTTTAAGATTAGATAAATAGCAGTATAGCTAAAATTTATGAAGAGTTTTTATTTTATGGCACTGCCAAGGCTGCAGTCCAGACTTCATTGCCAACAGTCTCATCCTGAGCACTCACACACACACATACTCTCTCACACACACTTGGATACTTAAAGTACACACCTACAGAAATACGTGCTCCAAAGTATGTTGGTTTGTATGTGTGTGTGTGTGGGTGTGTGTGTGTGTCGACGTCACGCTTTGTTGCTGAAATGAAAGTGACTGTAGTGTGGCTTGGATAGTTTTTCATTTTTCCAGTTTTTCTTGACTAAATTAACAACATGGCGACTGTGCAAGCCACAAATTTAATGAGGCAAATTCCAGCTTCCGCCCGTTTGTACTTGTTTCGAAATGTGAATAAAATTTGATTGTATGCTAATTTGAATTTGGTCATAATCGTATTATGCAATTTGAAGACTGATTTTTGCATGCATTCTTCTCTTTACCACATATGCTACACAAATTTCGCATTGTCTTGGTTTTCCAACATATTCGCTGACAATTAAAAAAACTCATTAGCTGTAACCCATTTTATTTTATTTTTTTTTGGTAGGTATTAACGATAATTTTTAAAGTCATGGTAAAGTCATCTTTGGAATCTAGAATTGCTTTTGAAAACTGGTTTTGTTTTATACGTTTAGTTAGTTAAATGTTCCTTTTTTTGACAGTATAGTTGCTAAGTGTTTGCAAGCCGTGGCAAACCACAGCTGTATTCAGAGACAACAATTTACTAAAACCAATTCCTATAAAAAATAAATGACAACAAATTGCTCCATAAAAACATGATAAAAATCATAATTTTAGAACCAGTTTGTGCAATTCGTAAGTGTTGCATGTGGGCGCAACAAAGTTTTAGATATGTTTCCTATCGCTTTTGTCGCGATTGCAGTTGATTTTGTCTTTTTTGTTGTCATATAATCAAAACAATTTTCACAATTACATACCGCAAAATTGCTCAATATAATTCAAATGCGCGCTCTGAGCGTTTATTAGAGTCACTCAACTGTTACGCAGCTGTTGCGCAAAATGAATGCAGTGTGACCAAAGCAAAAAAGTACAACAGGGTCGTTTGACAAAATATACCAAATTGTATTTCATTTAATATGCTAATTATAGGTTTAAACCATTGGCTGTACAACAATTTAATTAAACTTAGTAAATTGATGCAATTTATAAATGCAGTCGCAAAAATCATATTTAATTTGTAACAATATTGCACACGTAGAATTAGCACCAACAAGTTAACAGCACATATTGAGCACAACAGCCGGTTAACATTTCTATAACATTGTTGGCTTTTAGAAATATTTGTGAATTGTTCTTGCTAAAATAATCACAATAGAAAGTATAAAAAACGATGGCATATATAGTTAACGGATGCGGGACAATGTCAACTAAAAATAACCAAATGTAAAAATGCGAAACTAAAAGACATCGGCAATTCTTGATAAGATTTAGATGCTTTTCGAACAAAGTTTGTTATCTGTTATCAGTTTGTGGTCCGTGTTCCGAGTATATTTAAAGTAATTCATTGACGTGGTAATATTCAACGGAGACGCAATGCCACAAGAAACTGAAGTAACCACGACGACTACCACGTCAACCACGTCAACAACCCGAAAAGTTGTCTTTAAAGTAGGAAACTGGGGAACACAAAAGAATTATCCTGGAAATTATTTAAACATTTAAAAATTTTCTATAATTTTGCAGATAAGCGCCAATGGCACATCGCATTTCTATACGCCAATGCCTGGATTTCCACCTGGACCGGGACCGGCTGGCAATGGACCACCCCACTATCACATGCCACCTCCGCCGCCACCTCCAGGTGCGCAACAACAACAGCAGCAGCAGCCCACGTCCGCAGTGAGCGGAGGGGGTGGAGGAGGAGGAACTGCGTCAACGCCACAACCGCATTTGCATTCCCCGCACTCCCCGTCGCCACCCAACTACAGGGACGAGCGGAGTCAGCGGCAGCACACGAAACTGCTGCGGAAGCTGGAAAAGAAGCGAGAGCTGAGTAAGTGCAGCATCCTCTGCAGCAAATGGGATTAAATACTCGTAGCCAAGACTAATCAACGTTTGATTTACAGATTCAGCAATGTCCACACCCACGCATTCGCCTTCGCCGCGACGCAGTGACCTTAATGGACACCCCAGCAACAACAACAACATTCCAATGCCACAGCACATGCACAACAACAACAATGGACGTCGTATGGTGCCACAACAACAGCATCGCAATGGTCACGTTCCTAGCTCGGTGAATCACCAGGCTATGGGAGCAGCTGCCAGGCCGACTGGCAGCAGTGTTGGTTGCACCTCCGAGGAAGATTGTGAGGATAATTCCAGTTTGGCAGCCGAGGATGAGGAGGACTATCAGTCAACCATTGTGGAGCAAATCTCGGCCATTGAGAAACCAGAAGTGATCGACATAAGCTCCAGGGCAGCCAAGATCATTTGGGTGTCGCCTTCGATAACGGACGCAATGCTTGTGGATCTGCAGGAGCTGCGTTATCAGGTGCTTCTCAGCGACACGGGCAAACAGTGCAAGTACAAGAGCCTGTACCGGGGCGAGGCATACGAGTGCATTGTCCAGGATCTGCAGCCGGGACAGGAGTACCTGGTGCGTCTGCAGGTTCACTATAAGCAGCTCCAGGGCAGCGTCAGTGAGCCCACGGAGTTCAAAACTCCGGCCTGTGAGCCGGATCAACCATTGCCACCGAAGCTCGTGTCGCGCACCAAGAGCTCCATCAATCTTCGCTGGTCTGCGCCAGCCTTCAATGGCGCCTCCATTCAACACTATTTGCTGGAGTACGACGAGGGGCGTGGCAATGGGCTGCAGTTCGTGGAGCTGGCCAAGACAAAAGCCAAGCACTATGTGATCAGCAAACTGCAGCCGACCACGGTCTATAGCTTCCGTCTGGCCGCCGTCAACGAGGTGGGGCAATCGAGCTACTCGCAGGTGGTAAGCTACAGCACCGCCGGCAATCCGCCCACTGCACCCATGCCACCACAGAAGCAGTCGTGCAGCGCTAGCTCGCTGCGACTTGTCTGGGACCGTCGTGCCCAGGACGGGGAGTTCCTGCTGCAGCTGCAGGAAATGGATGCAGGACATGGCTACATGAACAGCTACAAGGGCACCGACAACCACTACGAATGCCTGCAGCTGCGTCGGGCCACCAGCTACCTCTTCCGCCTGCGGGCCGAGAACGAGGCCGGAGCCTCACCATGGTCACCGGAGGTCATATACAGGACCGCCTCGGAGCGGCCGGGCAGGCCCGGCAAACCGCATCCCAAGGGCAAGATCCATGGCACACACTTCAAAGCGCGCTGGGATGCCCCATCGGACACGGGCGGTGCGGACATCTTGCGCTACCATCTCGAACTCGGCGCTGCCGGAGCCAGCTTCGAACGCATCTACACGGGCAGCGAAACGGAGGCAATGTGCGAACGTCTTCAGCCTGGCACCAGTTACCAGCTGCGTGCCTGCTGCGAGGGACCCGCCGGGGCCAGTCCCTTCTCCGACATTGGGCACGTGACCACGGAGGCAGTGACGCCGGCAGCACCACCGCCACCGCACTGCGATACACCGCCCACGCCTTATGCCGCGCTGCTGCGCCTCAGCCAACCAGAGTACAATGGCGGTGCCCAGGTGCTGGAGTTCGAGGCACAGCTGCGACAGTTGGATATGCCGCCTAAGAGCGTTTATCGCGGCAAGCAGGACTACTTTGTGGCCCAGCAGCTGCTGCCTGGTGGCGTCTATGAGGTCCAAGCGCGTGCCATTAATCGCATTGGAGCCGGCAACTGGTCACAGTGGCTGCGGTTTACCGCGGCTCCCGCACCACCGGGCTCACCCGAATCCCTGCAAGCGGTGGTAAAGTCCCCGACTCAACTGAGTGTCCAATGGCAGGCGCCGACGGTGACCAATGGATCCGCCGTAACGTCCTACAGTCTGCAGAGCGCTACGCGGCCATGCGATGCAGAGACGGAGGAGGAGACGGAGCCAGTAAGCACACAGTTCCAGGGCTGCTACCAGGGCAGCCAGACCAATGTGGAGCTACGTAATCTGACACCGTACACACGCTACTTCCTGCGGGTTCTGGCCACCAATGGGGCTGGTACAGGAGCTGCCTCCGATGTGGTCTGCGTATCCACGCCTGCAGCCGTGCCGGGTGCACCACAGATGCAGGGATACGAGTTTACCGCCCAGGAGGTGACCCTCAACTGGACACAGCCAGCGTCCCATGGCTCTGAGATCAGCAGCTACAACATTGAGTATGGCGAGAAGACGATTGCCACGCCCGATGCCCGGTGCACGCGGTACACCATCCGTGACCTCACCCCGGAGACGAGCTACAAGTTCCGAGTGCAGGCGGTCAACGCGATAGGAGCGGGAACGTTTAGTGCCTATGCGAAGCTAACGACGCAGCCAGCGCCACCGGCTCCACCCAAGCTGGAGTGCAGTGGTGCAGGTCACAACTACATCAAGCTCAAGTGGAGCGACTCCGGAGTGCGTGGTGCCTCCCAGGCGGTGGGTGGTGCTCAGAGCACTCCCGGTGCCGACTTTACCAAGTACTTTGTGGAGATGTATGTGGCCCGGGCCAAGCAGTTCCAGAGCGTCTACTCCGGCACCAACACCATGTGCAAAGTGCACAAACTGCAGGAGCGGACCAGCTACACATTCCGTATCTATGCTCATACGGACAGGGCCGGAGACGGTGACTACTCGGAGGAACATGTCTTTGAGACGACAGCCACGTTACCGGCGAACATTAAAGCGCCTCGTGTGGTCCACGAGAGCAGCGTCTGTCTGCTGGAGCCGGGTCAGGCCGGTCAGTTGGCTATGCAGCTGACCCTGGAGTGGCAACACTCGAAGAACAGCTTCCACGACCGAGTTGAGTATCAGCTGCAGTACGCCGTGGTTTCCTCAGACGCGGACTCCTCCGGATCGCCCAAGACGCGCGGCAACAACAACAACTCTGAGAGCAACAACAGTGGTGCTCCGGTGGCACTGAGCAATCAGGAGTACCGTCAATTGTACCGCGGACCCGAGACCAAGTTCACCATTGACAATCTGGCGGCGGGCACCTGTTACCAGTTCCGTGTCTGTGCGGTGCGGGTAACCTCCAGCGGGGAGCTGTTCCCGGGTCAACCTTCGACGGCGTTGCGCTACAAGGTGCCCAGCGAGCTGAGTCCCAGCACGGCGAGCACATGTCATCATCTGCACGGCTCCTCCAGCGGCGGGGGGCATACGGCTCATCTCAGCCAGCGCAGCAGTCGCAAGCTGTCCTCGGGCAGCGGCTCCAACAGTGGCCTCCACTTGAGATCGGTCAGTGCATCGGCCATAACGGGCAGCAGCGGAGTGGGCGCAGATTCACAGGCCATTGGACGACTACAGCACGAGTTGTCCAGTCTGAATGCTTGCGGAGATCCACTGCATCATCATCATCATCACCATCATCATCATGCGCAACAGCATCAGGCATGTCCCATTGACATGTCCAACTCCCCCAACTCCTCCACATCCCCAGCATCATCCTCGAACACATCCACGTCGGCGTCGACAGTGGTGCTACGAGGCAATACGGTGGGAACGCATCATATGCATCATCAGCACCATATGCACCACTCGCATCACATGCACCACGCCCACTTTGCGCATCCCTCGGCCGCCGGCGCCTTTGCTGCGACCAATGGCAGCAGCAGTGTGGCCAGTGCCAACGGTGGCATGCATCATGGCAGTGGTTTCCTCAGACGTATACTCTCCAGACTCACATCGCTTTATTACAACCGCAAGCGTTTGACGGATCAGCAAAAAGCGGTCTTCTTTGTGGTATCCTTTGTGTTTGTTACCTTCCTGGCTGCGATGCTGGTGCACATGCTGTGGGGTTAAGTGGGCAATGGGAGTGCTGGAGGTGCAGAAGGAGCTGGGAAGCACACTTGATGTTTGATGTCTCAAAAAAAGAATGGATAAGAAAGGAAAACTAATGAAGTGATTGTCGATTGCCTAGTAATTACACATGTATTTGTATTTTTATATATCTATATATATATACATATATATAACACACGACTTGTAAATTGCCTAAACACACAGACACACCTATACCTACACACACCTACACCTACACACACTCAGACCACTACAAGAACTGTATTAAATGATCAACTTTCTGCCGCAGCGATAAACAAATTCCGCATACATACATATATACACTGAAAGAAAAACTCTAAGTAAAAAGCAAAAGGCGAAAAAAAGCTATGCATAAATGTTTTGTAAATGTTTAAGTAATTACTTAAAATCCATATATAAATATATATATAAATGTTTGTTACTAATCGAATCAAGAACACAGACACACACACACACATGTCTGCTCCCATTAAAATTCTCAGTGTATGTGTACATATAAGAAGAAACCCCCTCCCACACACACACACACACACACACAGCCAATGAAAACTGTTTAAACCGTAATTCTTGTTGCATGTATATATGTATGTATGTATGTGTGTGCATGTTACTAAAGCTAAAATTGTTAAAAACGCAAATCGAATTACGATAACACAAGAAGAAGAAGAAGAAAAAAATATATATGAATTTATTAGTCTCTATTCCTAGCATACAACTTATGCTGCTGCTAACTAAGGCAGCAACTAGTATATATACATATATATATATATTTGTATTTGTATCTGTATCTGTAAATTGTCAAAAAACTACTGCAAATACGAGTACATAATATTAATGGTATTCCCCCCCACACACTTTGTACAATTTGTTCTCTCAGATTTGCCAATCGCTAGATAATTCCCACTTCCCTCTCCCCCACCCCTACCACCACCAGCTGTGCCCTCAACAACTGTTTTTCCAATTTTCACGCAACGCAAAAAAAAAAGTAAGGAAAAATCAAACGCTTTTTTCATAAAAACTTTTCACAAAACAAAACAAAAATACAAACTATTATTATACCCAAAAAAAAAAACATTTATTATAAACATTATAAACAAAAAAATGATAAAATGATGGAAGAAAAAATCATTGTACTAACCAATTATTCCAGAGCTTACATGAATATATATAAATCTCTATATATATATATATATATATATACTATATTTGTCGGTGTTAATGTCATGTTAATGCTAAAATTATGGGTCAACTTTGGACCAAACTCCATGTGCGTGCTATGGACATATATAAGTATATAGCCATCCCAACTAGACAAAGCTCTCAAAATACACACAACACACACACACTCTCACACACACACACATTTAAAAATGAAAGAAAATATAGTATGAATATAACTCATTTAAATACTATATTTTCTTTTGCATGTTTATATATATATTTTTTACACAAAAATCAAAACAAACAAAAAAAAAAAAAAAAAACGATGAAAATATTTAATATATATACATATATATATATATATGAGAATATATTTGAAATTTATAGCCTAATGCAACGCAAAGTGATTTATATTCCAATTATTATTATTTTTCTAAATAAATAAATTAATGTAATCGTTTCTTTCCATAGTTTAATATATATACAAACAAACAACAAAAAAATCTAAAGAATAAATTTAAAAAAAAAAAACACAACAAAATGGAAAAAAAAAAAAAAAAAACACAACATGTATGTTTATAACGGTAAATGGTTACAATATATAAACGTATATATATATACAGATATATATTAGCAAATTACTGTACTCTTTGTCGATTTATTTGTTTATTATACATACATACTTACATACTATATGTAATACAGTGCAACAAATTATACAATTTATTTGCAAAAGTATACATATATAAAACAAAAAAAAATATATATATATATACATATATGTGAATCATTTCAAATAAATGCGATATACAAATACCTTAACTGACTTGTTGACTTTACTTTCATTTGGATCTGTATCGTAAGTATCTGAAAATCAGGGGAAAAAATGTATCTCATAGCGAAAACTGATTTTAGAAACTCTTTCAAGAGCATAAATTTAATATTTTTATAATCGAAATTTATTTAAGAAATCTTTGGGAAAAGAATGTCCCTAAAATATATAAATTTAGACAGAAGTTATTTTGTTAAAAATTCGTTTTTAATTATGAATCAATAAAGTGTCCATATATTTAGATATAATTCTGATTATATTGGAAAATACTGCTCATAACCATCAGTTTTATAAGTTTAATAATTTAATCCATGGGAAAAAGAATTCTAATTTAGATTATAAAAACGGTTTAAAAAATATTAATTTAAGTATAAGAATCAAAATCTATACTTAACAAGTAAGAATGGCACCAGACTATAGTTGTCCGATCTGGACCAAACTTGGTTGTAACTTTTAAAGATATCGCTTCATTTGGCTGAGTTATGATCACTCAAAGTTGGGAAAATTGTCAATTTTAAATATTGAACTCTGTGGACGACTTATCTGAGGACTCTGGCATCCAATCTTCGATTGTTATACCTTCCTGAGCTCGGGCGGAGCAGTACTATCGATTGGCATCAAAATATTGAATAATGCAATTTTGTAAATTTTTGACAAAATTTCAAAGGTCAAGTCTCATCATAAAGTTTGACAAAATGGGTTTGATTTTGAGAATTTTGGATTCTGATTGCGATTGATTTTGCTAGTTCACAAGAGTATAAAAAGGCATGACTTCTTAAGACATCATCATTTGGCTGAGTTATGATAAGTAAAAGTTGGGAAATTTTTCAAATTTAAATATTTAACTCTGTAGACGACATATCTGAGGACTCTGGGTCATCATAAAATTTGACAAAATGGGTTCGACTTTGAGAATTTTAGATTTTAAATATAGAACTCTGGTTATCATAGTACCATATACATAATGTGTGAATTTGGTCTCGATAGCTTTAGTAGTTATCAAGTTATGGTAATTTGAAATTCTTTTTCACAGTTTGCGGGGCGATAGTGCACGTGGCAAAAATTGAAATAAATTTTATCTGTCTGACATATAGACGGACTTTCATTTCAAATTTGGTAGCTCTAGCTTTTGAAGTTTAGAAGATCTAAGTGTTCCTACGGACGGACAGACACACAAACAGACGGACATCGCTATATCTATGCTAATCAAGAATATATATACTTTATGAGGTCGGCCAGGCCTGCTTCTGCCTGTCACGCACATCTCGCTTCTGACAAACCTAATAGACCTCTCAACTCTTTTTTAGAGTACGTTTCTAAAATAACCCAGTAGAAAACCCAATAAGCGTGGTGTCTAATCAGTTCCTTTTCATATTTGCCTTAGAATCAAAACTCTTTTTAAATTAGAAACAAATATATAATTGTTCGCTTTATTTTCCGTGCAAATAACAATTTATTATTATTATTATATATTGTTTGTATTTTCTATATACTTTTCCAATATTCTGAACAACATTAAAAACATTCCATAGAAGTTACAATATTTCTCTATGTTTTTTTCTGTATGTTTTCTTTACTTTTGTAAAATCTAGATAGAAAACGATTTAAGTGTTTTTCTATTGTTTTTTAACTATTTTGGAGTTTTGTGTTTAAATTTCTCCCTTGTTCGTTTTGAAGCATTGAATTTGTGTACTTGATTAATGTTTGTTGAATTTAGTTTCTTATTATTATTAACAATTATTCATTATACGATATTCAGATGAATCAAATCGGACCATTTACTGAATGTATATTTGTTGTAGGAACATGTCTTTCCGAATAACATTTAAATGCGCTTTTTAGCTGACACTGATCACTGATCAATGATCATCGATCGATCGATCGATCGATTTATTTAAGTCGGACGTTGTCGTATTCGTTGATATGTAGATTATAAAAATCTATGTCACTAGAAGACTGGAGATCGGAATACCTTGAAAGTTATAGAATGATCAGGGATTGAAAATTAATTTAAAAATTAAGTATTAGACTCCTAATTCTTCCAGTGACATAACATTAACTTTTTTATATAGTATGATAAACTCGTAGATAACATTTTAAGTACCTTCAATGTGTGTGTGTATTTTGTTTATTAAGTATATTATACTAATTTAATATTGTATTGATTAGTGCTACTGCAGGCTATATAGTAAGTATATATATATTTTACTGTTCGATTTCATATCAATCCTAAGATTTTGTATGTACTTAATAACTTAAAACTCATCTAAAATTTGGTATTTATGCTACAGATACATATAGTATTACTAAAATGTTATTATATAGACGATAAAACCTCATCGATATCATTCAATTCGTTAGTTTTTGTTGTTGTATTCATTGTTGTGTTTTGCTTAAAATCGGTGTATAAAATTTATGGTGTTTTGCTTTGCATTTAGCTAATCTCATCTAACTTTGAAAAATCCTTGGCTCAAATCCGTATCTGAAATCAAGAAATACACAGCGCTTTCCCTAAATACAAGTACAAGTATGGCAATTCAATGTTTATCCAAAACTTATGCATTTCAGCTCTATTTACCTTATACATACATATAAATTTGTTTATATATATATATACTATATATATCGTTTCATTAGGTTTATAGCTTAATAGTTGCATACAAAAAATATTTCTCATGCTAAGGCAACTTTCAACATCGATATGGGATAGTTTTTCTAGGTAATCGGTATTTGATTTTTTTGTTCTTTGGTGTTTGTTACTTTTTGAAGAAATGATAAGAGAAGATCAAGGGTATTCGTATAGTCGGCTTAAATGCAATCTCATGATATGTGACTGGGCATTGAAGCTATAAAACCAATTTGGAGTTCGAGGTTTGTGCAATGAGTATTGAGGTTTTCCTATGCTTCTATGCAGATATATATCCGATATCTTTAAGTGTATTTTGGTGCACCTGTTAGCTAGTCCTAGTTAAGTATCAGTTGTGATAATCTCCTGCTCAGCCGATGGTTCCCATGGTGGAGACACAGCTGCTGCTGATCAACGGCTCACGGGAATTTACCGATGTATTGGATGGATCAATGGACATGGTGAATTCTGTTGATGTTTCCACCGAATCATGTTGACTCTGAGTTTGCTCATGACGTCGTGGTCTCAATACCTGGGCGGGATCCTTGTGGGGTACTCCGCCCTCGGCTGTGGCTGCCGGATAACTGGAGACCCGTTTGAGTGTCTGTCAGAGATTAAAATAAAGATTAGATTATAGTGTCTTGGTAGCCAATTGGTGGACATACAAACCTTGTCGTTGAGTAGATCCGCCGCATTGGCAGCTGCAATGGATTCGGTTACAGGGCAAATATTTTTACTCGATGAGAATTTCTTGCGTTTACGCTTCAGTGCAGCAATAGCTGTTAGTCCTGCGAAGAAATTTCACTCAAGACGTTAGTTTACTGAGAATATTTGGAGTAAAAGTGGAAGAAAAAAATCAAACAAAAAACATTTCAAACTATAAATACGAGAAATTAGTTTAATGAGTGCCAATTTGTTCGGTACAGTTATGAAATAACAACAAAAACTTAGAGATATCAAAATGAATAAACTGAAAATAATTTTGAACGCAGATGGTTGACTTCCCGACCATAAAATACCCGTTACTAAATTTGAATTGCAAACTATAAACTCAAGCAATTAATTTAATGAGTACAATTTTTTTTTGTACTCTTTCGAAATAACAACAAAAACTTAAAAATATAATAAAAGTGTAAAATCAAAAGCAATCATGAATTTAATTTAGTTTACGACTAGAAGATACCCTTTAGTTTCACTTCAAATAAATTATGCCAATGTTCTAAAAAATATTGAAGCATAGTTTTAGGCGCCTGGATTAATACCTAAATTTGCTTACAATAAATTGAAAGTAGTTAAAAATGTGAATACTTTTACATTGGAAGCTATAAAATAATTGTGTTATATCAAATACTCTCAGACATTCAAAAACCTTTAAATGGGAAGAGTATAGGAATTTGAAAAAGATGGATTAATTAGTAAAAACACTTTATGAAGTTTTTTTTCGCTATAAGGACTCACTAACTTCCCTACATAGTTATAAATAGACATAGATATATCTTTTACATATTCCCATATAAAATTACCCTTCTATGTCGCCATTGGGAACATTCATGATAGAGTAGTCTAGCATAAAATCTAGACTTTCAGGAATAGAAGCAGAGAGAATTCAATACCTTCATCTAGCAAATGTTGTGTTTCTAGCTATTATAGTGTAGAAGCTGGACTTCATTTAGACTTAAGCACTAAATAAAAGTGATTGTTGTGGTCTCTGATAACTTTAAGAAATCCTTCGCATTCTTTGCCCTTTTGTTAACAGTTCTCCCGCTGCAAAATACCCTCTACCAGTCACAGTCTACAGAGTCTACCCACTCGTATAATTCAAGAGTATTCAACAAACCAGTTGTCGTGTGAAAGAAGTGAGCTCCCACGCCCATATGCGTGTGGGAGGTAGTGTTGGCGCTGCTCTGAACCGGAGCTGGGGCTGGAGTTGGAACTGGAGCCGGAGTAGGAGCAGGCGGATACGGCGGTGGTGCCGAGGAGTCCGCCGCATAATAACCGTAGCCGTGCTGTGGTGAATTCTGGGCGTAGGTTACCCGCACCTGACCATGAACAGGCATAGCATTCTGGGAGGAGTTACACACGGAATCCTCCGACTTGGAGCGTCCCAGCATCTTGCTGACGTTGCCCACCTTGGCGGCTTCGATGAGGGTACCTGAACAAAGAGGGGATTAGAGGATGTTGACGAAGAAAGGACTTTAAATCGAATTTACCCCAACGCTTCTTGTGTCCCGCGATGCGTTTGTTGTACTTCAGTGTGGACTTGTTGTATTTGGTAGTGGTAGTGGTGGTGGTAGTGCTGATAGCCGGAGTTGGAGTTGCCATAGTGCCCTGGTTGGGGGATGTGGGAGACTCCACGCCCACAACTGTTTCAGTCGTTGTGTGCTGACGGCGATGCATAAAGTTCGGAGTGAAAAGTGTGGAAAGCGTCGAGCTGAGTATCTCGTGCTGGTTATCATAGTTATCCAGCGACGTGGAAAACTCTGCTACGGGAGCCAGCGATCCTGTTGATCCTGGAGGAGCAATGTTGAAACCCTTCATCAGACGTCGCTCCTTTTGGCGATTCTTCTTGCCACCGCCACCTGCCAAGGAATAAAGATTAATGTAAATGCAGTTACCCCTTATACTAGTCCAACTATAACTCCCTCTTTTCCTACTTCTAATCCTTGTCCTGCTCCTTCTCCTACTCACCTCCTCCTTGACCTGCCGTAACATTCGTGTCCATGCCACTATTCTTGAGTATTTCAACCAGTTCACAGCGAAATGCGGATATATCCTGTTTAATCTCATTCACATCATCCTCGGTTACACCCTGAGACTCCGCCTTGCGCTGCTCCACGGTCACATAGCGACGTACCAGATTCCGCATGATCTGCTGATACTTGAAGTCACGATCACTCGCCTGCTGGGCTTTGCGCTGTAGTAATTGAAATTAGGATTAAAATTAGAAAGACTATATTTGAGCAAGCCGACTGTAAAAGACCCTGTACTGAGCGTTTTTTCAAACAAATTAACAATTTTCGACCGATTTATCCTATGGGAGCTATAAGTTGATGCATACTTTCCCACTTAATCATACCACCCTCTAGTTATCTCTGACACAGAGTATTACAAGAACTTACGCGTATTGTTTTCAGATGCTCCCTTCGAGCGGCGGAGGATCCACTGCAGAAGACGCGACGGATCCACTTGCAGGCATACCAAATGGACTTAGGTGTGGGAATGATATTGAATGGAGGCGGACATGTGCCACCCTCCTCGAAGTAACTGATCCACAGCTTTGATCTGGCGAATTTCCACTCCACATCCGCCCGTTCCTGCAAATAAAATTCTTATAAATTAATGGAAAATTCAATTGGACAGCTGATAAACCCACCGATATAAGTTGATAGGAGTGATTCATCATGGCAATCAGCAGATTGAGCAGCACAACAATATTGATCACAGAGTAGGTGCCAAACATGAGCATGCCCCAGAAACGTGTGAAGATCTTAATTCCATCCAGTTCAAAGCTGTCCAGATCAATGAGACCAAACACGGCCCAGAACAAGGTCTGTGTGGTCTCAAAGAGGCTGAGATCGAGAAATGTTAAAAATTAAAGGTTAAAATCAAAAACAACAAGTAAGAAAGGCTACAGTCGAGCGAGCCGACTGTAAAAGACCCCGTACTCTTTCGAGTGGGAGTTTTTCCATACAAATCACCAATTTTTGACCGATTTGTCCTACGGGAGCTATAGGATATAGTTGTCCGATTCGGATCAAACTTATTGGTAATAGTAACATGGGTACCATACATATAATGTATAAATTTGGTCACGATAGCCCTCGTGTTTTCCAAGTTATGATGTTACGAAAATGGTAGGAGGTAGTTCGACTACTCACTTGGAGAATCTGCGCCAGACAATGCAAGCATTGGGATCGTTGGTCCCATTCATGTTCAGCAAGAGACTGGGCGAGACCTCCGGACAGCGTTTCTTCTCCAGATCCGCATAGTACCTAATGGAGGGAAGAATTACTTATCAAAAGGATCTCAAAGGAGAAGTAGGATTACTCACCAAAGCAGCTGATTGAGACCACTGCCAAAGGCAAAGAGGACCAAAACGTAGAGGAAAAAGAACTTCATGATGTCCATGACCATGCGCGACAGGGACACTTGCAGTGGTCCCAAGTGTGGGTTCACCGAGAAGATGTACACCAGCTTGAGGCTACTGAAAATGTTTGCCGCACTAAAGAGGCCCTCAGAAATGAGCATTGGATCCCAGGTATCCCAACGCTCACGAGGCAAATCTGTTGCCTGCGAGTTGAAGATCATCTCCTTTTGCACCTGTGCAATGGAATGAAAGGGTCAGTTATCATTATTTAGACGAACAGAAAGACTGACCAACTGATGAAAGCTGATTACAGCCACATATCAGTTATAAAAACATCCTTTGTCTCTAGAACTCACCTGAAAAAAGGAGACCACTCGCAGAGCGACTGTTGCCACATAGAGAGAGTTGGTCACAAAGTCAATGACATTCCACATATCGTTGAGATACTCCTGCAATCCCACATCCCAGAGTTGTTTCACCTCGCTCCAAATGAGTCCACTGACCCAGGCGAGTATTAACCACTCAATGAACGTGGGTTTCGCTCCTCGTTTCGTGGGCAGCTGCAGTTCATCCACCTGGTTGAGCATGCTGCTTGCCTCCGTCCAGAACCAACTGCCAATGAAGGTCTCGATGCGTTGGGAGGCCAACATGAGTAGAAAAAGAAATGTGAAGTACGAGGCACTGTGACAAATGAACTTGATGAAGGGTTTCCTCATTGTCTGGCCAATGGCCGAGTAGGGTGCCAAGATGTAGGCCAGCGAGAAGATGGGAAACAGGATTCCAATCCGTATAATGTCCACGGCCTGCAAGGCCATGTTCTTGCGTCGAAAACCAGGCAAACCCTCATACCAAATGCTGGCCAACAACTGCTGAACATTTGAGTGGGCCACGAACTAAGGAGGAAATAAGAGGGAGCTATTTTAGTTGGCTCACAGAACACGCACCGTTAATTTCCTTAGTTTACTAAAAGAAAATACGGTTATTTTCGGCTCGCCGAAGTTTAAATACCCTTCCAGTCATACACAATGCATTAATTTGGTTTCATTACTTAGAAACTCAAAGCTCTTCATATCAATTATTTCAAACCGATAGTTCCTATAGAAGCTATATAATACAGTATTTCGATCTGGGTAAAATTTGATCAGCAGATGGTGAATAATAGCAAATGGATATTGCGTTAATTTGGTTGAAACCGCTTGATGGACTCTGAAAATTTTCATACTAAGCATTATCAACCGATTGTTCCTATGATCACAAGATGGGGAATGATGGTAAATTGCGTTAATTTGGTTGAATTCGCTTGATGGACTCTGAAAATTTTCATATTTAGCATTATCAACTGATTGTTCATATAGCAGGCATATGATATGAGCCGTGGACATATACATAGTGCTCTCTGTAAGGGTATAAACAGATAAAGTGTAAAGGTGTTCTGTGCTCGTGATAATTGGTCTCTGCAGAGTATGCTCGACCAGTAGCTACCCTCTATTCCCTCCTTACCTTTTTCTGACGCAATTTGATGGCCAACTTGAGGCGATTCAAGTGCATGCGTTCGCCGTGCTCGTATACAGGACCAGTAGGATCATGATTTAGTAGAATCTCCAGCTCATGGGAGGTGCGAGTGTGATCCAACAAGGCTGTGGCAAAGTCCTGACACTGTTTTCGCAATTCCTGATACTCGTTCTGCAGAATTGGAAGAGTACAGATAGATTACCCTAGGGTAACCCTATATACCTTCACCAAACTCACCTTGAACTCATGCTCGAGAAAACTCAAGCGTCGCAGCTCCCAGGATAACTCGAAAGCGGTAAGTATAGGATCCTTGGAGGACAGGGCAATCAGACTGGGACTGGCCAGGGCACGATAGGCATTAATGCGAGAACGGGAATGCCTTAGCGAATCCTCCTGACGCGACTGGACGCACTCATCGCAGCCACAACGCACATCGTGTGGCATCGGGAGTACTGCTCCGCGGTCCAACAGGATCTTGATGATCTCGTAGTTGTCCCGATGGGCAGCCAGAATCAGGGGTGTTATATCAGGCGTAAACGTGGAAGTTTCCTCCGACGCAGACTCCCAGCTCTAGAAGAAATCAATGAAGTGAAATCACCGAATTGAACTATGGGAGCTATAAGATATAGTTGTCTGATCCGGACCAAACTTTGGAGGAAGGTTTTAGCCATAAAAAACACATAATGTGTGAGTTTGGTTGCGATCGCTCAACTAATACTACAAGTCTTTATAAAAGACCTTTAGATACCGAACTAAGTTCAGTATGTGATCAGTAAAGCATCTAACCATATTATATAACCAGTATTCTTCTCCTTTTCAGTAACACGACTCTTACATGATTTCCCTCGTTCTGAAAGGTGACATTCTCGTGATCCAGCAGAACCTCCACGGCCTCCACAAACTCCTCAGAGATGGAGTGCAACAAGGCGTCCTTGGTGTCCACATTGTAGTTGATGAGCAGCTCGACCATCTCCAGGTTCTCATTGTCTATGGCCATGAGGAGAGCGGTTCTGCCCAAAGGATCCACACAGTTCACATTGATGTAGTCCGTGTCCTGTGCCTTCTGAAGCATTCGTCTCGTCCCCGCCATATCCCCACGCTCCACAGCCAAAAGGAATTTCTTCTCCTCCAGCGTCAGTTGTCGGATCTCCTGATGTGGTCTTATGGTGTTCTCCTCCTCCATCATGCCGTGTATGCTATGTCGCTGCAGAAATTACAATTAAGGCAAAGAAATCCGATAGGGGAGTACAAATTCAAACCTTAACGCGCCTGGCTGGTTCTATTTGAACGGCTATATGGCCACTCCCACTGTTCTCGCCTCCCAGTTTCTTATCGGCACCATCTGCGCCATCCGCACCATTCTTGATCTTATTCAGTATCGGAGCTAAAACCGATTTCCGACGAGCGGGACTTATAAAGTGCAGCTTTTTTCCTTCGTCTGGAAGTGGAAAGAAAAACAAAGAAAAATTAGAGAATTTTCCACTTAAAAACTATTTTAACCCGAAATCAATCGGTTATCTTAAAGATAACAATCTCCCGATATGCTGCCACTCAGATACACAGCTACAGTTATACGTGTAGCACAGATAACCAAGTTAACAAATTCGATTTTGGCCTTGAATGGAAAATAGTTTTCCAATGCGTTGTGGTCGCATGCATTTCGAAGGTTTCAAGGCCAAAAATGATGTCCTTCGGACAACTCAAAACTGATATTAATCTGTATTTTTATTTTTTCATTTTAGATAACAAACTAGTCTTGTATATAAGTAGTCATATATATATACATATATTGTATGTAAAATCATCTGCAAATTAAATTATAATTTTCAAGCGCAAAGCAAACGGAAAGCACAAACAATTTTAACGCTTGGTGGGAAAAGTGGGTGGAAAATGCGCCATCAAACTGAAATCTGGGTCAATTGTTGCTTGTTTTTGCATATATTAAACACACTGCAAGCACACACACACACACACAGGCACACCGACAGAGGAAGACAGTTACATTCACCCCTCGATTCGGGGTCATTTTAAGATGATAAAAACTCAAGAGATTTAAAGAATTCTTAGATTTTTTGAGCATTTGAATATATTGTTTGAGTTCATCCAAAATTAATGTGTGTAACATATCTGGAAAATTTCAACGTATCAGCAAATCAATTCGAGTTCTATGTATTTGTGAAGGAAACACACCACCTTCACATACACACACACGCGTATATGCATTTGACAAATGGCACGTACCCAAATAAGTATGCAACATTTTTTACATTTATACTCTAGGGTTGAAAGTACTTTACTAAAGCTTTAAATTAAAGTTTTTTATACGCAAAAAAGATTAAAATATTAAAAAAAAAATGTAATAAAATTTTATTATTTTTTATTAACTTAAAAAATATTTTTTTATTGCATAATATTCCATTATACAATTTAAACATATTGCCTTGTCTTCAATATAGGGTATCTGCTGTTGTCATACACTACTCTAGCTTTGAAACATTTTTAAGACGGTCGAGTATCAAGTTAGCCCACATTTTTTGTTTTCTACCTTTTCACGTTCAACGAGCGTTGAACTCTCATTGATTCCACACAGACATAGGTGTGTGAGTGTGTGTTTGTGTGAGAGGGGGTGAGCATGTGTTTGTGTATGTGTGAAAGTGAGACTGCGCAGAACATAACCTAAGTGCAGTTCCTTTAGCTTGTCGTAGGTCAGGACACGCTATGCAAGCTATAAAGCAAAAACAAAATGGCTAACAGTCAACGCCATTTTATGGCCAACAAAAAAAAAAACAACACACATACACAAAGAAACACAGCTAACAAGAAAAGGAGATAGAGAGAGAAACATGCTAGCTTTAGGTCTGGCTAATACTCGTAATCGCAATCAATTGAAATACTATTGATTGACCTGGAAACAAGCACATCCACCCTCGCTAATTTTTGGTCTACTTTGACTCTTCCTCTTACCACTATTACCTTTCCACACTTCTTCAATTAAAAATGTTTTTTTAACAAGGTAAAGTAACCCAATTATTAATAGTTACTATAGAATCCACGCAATAACTTTTATAAGTTTAGTTATTGAAGCAGTCTTACCTTCTCCTTCCTCTCCGGTTTTTGCATCGGTCCATTTCGACAACTAGCAAGAAATAAAGCCAAATAGGTTAATACGTTAGTTAAGTTCATTCGTTAGGCATTCAAAAGCTGCGCATTATGAGTTAAATACGTGCTAAAAGCAAAAGGTATTGTATATAGAATAATACATAGTGCAATTGTCTGTTTTGTTATAAATAAAAATGTCTTATTAAGTAGAAATTAAAAAGTTATAGCTAAATGAATACATAATTTTAAATAATGGTACACCCCAAATATAGTAAATTGCCGACTTTTAAAATTTAAAGCATACTTTTAAGCGTCTTGGTTAATTCTTACGATATTAAAAACTTAGGCAAAAACAAACCGTTATTATAATATTATACATAAAATTAAAATTAAATATGAATCTTAATAAATGTGGACAACTTATGAGTTTTCAAAGAGGTTCCAAGGCTGAAAAGCTTTCATTTTATTAAGTTGTCAAAGGAAGCTGCCGCTGTGTGTTATTGTAAGACTTCCTGAATTAAAGTAAACGACCGTGCAACAACACTGCAAACCTTGACATACACAGCGCCAACAACAAGAACAGTGGGAGCATCAGCCACAGAAAAAGCAACAGCAACAGCAGTGGGAAAAAGCAACAGCAGATAATTAAATGTCAAGACTGCAGTAACAGTTGCAGCATCGCTGCAGTTGTTGTTGTTTCTGCTACTGACCGAGCACACAAAAACAGTCACACACACTCACAAGCACACACACACACACACTTTTAGCTTGGTGTTGTGCAGAGCTTCAGGTTCACGTCCGCTGTGCTCACCTCCAACGAAGGTTGTGACGCTGAAGCTATTGATTCTGCAGCAAAGCAATACATACATAATATGTTCATGTGTGTGTGTGTGTTAGTGTAGGTGGAGCATGGAGCAGACTGAAGAGCGGAGATTGGTCGACAAGTGTCCTTGTTGTTGCGGTTGCTTGCCGGCATGTTGCACAAACGCGTCCTTGCAATGCAGTCAGTAGCACTTGCATCTCGCAAAATCCCCAGACAAAGACAACGGCGAAGGACAAGTCAAAAAAAAAAAAAATAAAAACCGGACGAAAATTGCACATCACTCAAGCCAGAGCCTGCTCCAAAATGAATGCAACCTGCAAATGTTTCTTCTTCTTCACTTGTCTTTGTTTTTGGGGCTAAAAATTGAGGACAAGTGCGTGAGTGTTAGATGTCAAGAAAACAACTACAAATTGCTTCAACAGCTGACTTTGTGAGGCATTTTGTTGATGTGTCTATTTCGCGGAAGGCCAAGCACGCTTTGAGTGCGCCGCTTGAAGTGCACTCAGACTCTGGCAACCACAAAAATACTACAAACATACAAACATACAACATATTCTAACTAGCTGGCAGCACTGTAGTGCTTGCACACCACTGACTTGCATTCTATCATCATAAGTAGCTATCTCCTTTTGACTTACAGCCTCTGCAGCGCACTCATCTAGCTTTACCCTTCTAGCTAACACTAAAGCACGCACTTAATTAGTTCTAATAAGAATAATATGTGTAAATAAGAGAAAAGGAAAATCAAATGCAAATTACTATGCACACATTTTATTACGTGTTTGCAGCGTTAATTTCCAATTAATGGTAACTATGGACACAGGCATTGTTGTTGCAATTGTTTCCTTTGCTGCAGCTGTTGTCGTTGTCCTTGAGCGCCTTCTAATTGAGGGCACTGCACTCAGTCGGGGTGACCGCACAGTTCGCCCCCCTCCCCCAACCCTTTTCTTCCTGCTTCCTCCACTTCCCACAATATTCTACATAGGCTAAAGCACTGCCCGCTACACTGCGACCCCGACCCCAAACAATCTTTGTGTTGGCTTTGTTGCTGTTCGTAATGTTTTGTTTTTGCTAAAAACTGTTTAAATGTCGTCCCTCCTTGACACACGTCTGTGTTTGTGCTTGTGTGTGTATGTACTGTACGTTGTACATGAGTATTCTTATTTACATATTTATGCATGTGTGTGTGTGTTGCGCTTCCGTTCAACTGAAAACATGCAAACTGCATGTTGTGCATGTGCATATGTGTGTGTGTGTTGTATGTGTGGGGAAGTCTAAACAACATGGCAGTGCAAGTATGCGTGTGTGTGTACAACACACAAACACAGTTAGGTGAAAGTAGGTTAACTTGTTTTCGCCGTTAAATTTCTTAAAAAGTAAGTTAGCAAAATAATAAGTTACTTAATTTTAAATTCATAACTGACATAACAAAGTAGTGGAATGCCCAGAACACAAGAAAATAAGCATAGAAACGTGAATTCCTTTGTTGTGCCCATAAACTGCATAAAATTGATAAACTAGAACAAGTGGCAACTCTTCAAATGCAGAAGAACCAAAGGTAAAGAGAACAGAGCAAGTGAAAGAGTGATGCAAAGCTATCAGTAGTTCTCGTACCACGGTAAATACCCCCACCCCTACCCACACACCCCTCCACTTTCCCTAGTTACCTTGAGTTGAGATTTCCTCTTGAGTGCAGCAATCGAACGAGTTTGCTGCCGTAGCACCTCCAGTGCACTACTATCTGCGACGTCGACGTTGACAGCGGCAGCGACTGAAGCAGCGACTGAGGCAGCGAGAACGCTATTTTGACGGTCGGAAACGTAATTTCAAAAATCAAATTGGAAAAACTGCGCGAAATAATCAAAATTTTGTATATGTATGGATATAAAGCACAAAGTTTCCTAAATTGTTTATTTTGTGATTGGATCCGTGGGAATCGCACAATTCTATTGAATTATAAACAATTAACGAAACAAATTGTTTTCAGATTTGATTCAATATTTTTTTTGATTTGTTATTTTGTTTACATTGATTACACGCTTAATTCGTGGCTATAAATATCTATGCCAAATTACCCAAAGTATTTCGTATTATTAATCAGTTAAATAAAATTTTATGTTTTTGATTTTGAATCTTTTATGATAATTTGGCATCTTTAAACAATTTATTTAGTTAATGTTTGTGTTCTTAATGAATAGGAATAATTTCCATAATTTACAAGCGCAAGTACAGTGAACCCAGTTATAGACAAATATTTTAGAAAGGTGTTTGACCTAAAAACGAAACCGGAAAATACATGTAACAAGATCTAGAGGTTCAAAATGAGATTTGCAATTCTCGATACTGATTCGATTTATAACTTCAGGTATTATATATATCCGATTTTCACACTTACAACAAGCACTAATTATTTGAATTTAAACCTTTTTGCGTTATAAAATTAAAATTCTCAATTGTGTTGATTTATTAATTCCTTCGTTGTATTTGTGTGTGTGTGTGTCATCGCACATTGATCATCATAATATTTTCCAATTTTCCGAGTTTCCGATTTTCCGTGCGCCTTAGCCAGCAGTCGATGTGCAACTGGAAACTGGGCGAATGCAAGGACTCTTCGAAACTGTGAGTGGGCGAAATCGCGAGTGGAGAACTTTTGAGTTTTTGGGGCGAATAACGCTGGATATTTATTAATGAAACCCACGAACCGGCGCTTTAGTTGCATCGCGCATGTGTGTAGTAGTAAAAGCAGCGAGGACAATGAACCTTGTCTCCATGCGGTCTGAATAGTCATAAAGTAACACTCAAGATTATATAAAAATCCATAGTATAGAATTTTATAAGTTAAGAAATATTAGTTGTACCACGAAATGTATTTGAATGAATTCAATTTAAACGAAAATTGCGCTCGATAGCGTACTTATCGTTTAAGGTATCGATTAATTGAATATTCTAAGAACTATCGCTTATTAGTATTTTTGCAAAATCCATATTTTTTAGCTAACTCTACTACGGTCACACTTTAGACGACGATAAGTTTGCCAAATGTACAATAGAAGGCGGTCGCTACTTGCCAAATTTATTTAACGTTGACTGTTATAAATAAAAAATCTATGCATACATACGTTTTTAAGTTGTGCGTCTAAATTAGCTTGATTTTAAATTGTGCCTGTGTCTGTTATACTTAAACCGGAAGACTGAGAGCGTGCAAAAAAAACGCCGCTGTGAGCAAGTGGTGGGAATGCGGTAAGTCATACCGAAAATGTATGCGTAAATATTTGCATTTATTTGTGATTTATGCAAATGTGTCTGCAAATTATTCAACCAAAGAAACGGCATGCTGCCTTCTTCGTTTATATTTTTCTTGTGTATATTTGCTTTGTTTGACTTTTTGGCGCAATTCCTTCGGCGTTTTATTGCGTTCAGCATAAAATTTCTTAATGTCAGAGCGAGATGGATATATGTAAGTCAGTAAGTGGTAGGGCTGCCAATCACACTTGCAGATTGTCTTTCGGCTTCAACATATTAATTCATTTATAATTTGTATGGCAAGTTATACGTATAATTTTTGATTTTTTTAGTTGAAATGTTTTAAATATCAGCAAGCCTGTGATAAAATGTTAAGTATCATGTTAAGAGCATAAATGTACTAAATATACCCAAACATCGTATCAGACGTTGGCAGCCCTGGTCTATACAAAATTCAATTCAAGGAATTTGATTTGCGCGTACAAAATATTTCTTCTTTTTAAATTATACAAAGGATTGTGAGAATTTATAGTTTCTATATTAGGTAAGTCACTGATAAGCTGAAATCGGATTGTTCAATGTATGTGTGTGCCTTTGCTCTTTCGTCGCAAGCCATTATTACTGTTGTCGTTCTTGCCGGCATTGCACATGCACGCATACATCTATGTGTATAGCTGAATGCGTGTATTTGCAGAGCACACAAATGCACATACACATGACCAAATTCGTACACATGTATGCAAGTGTGTAATTGCAAGCAGAAATTAAGGTTATGTTGACGTCTGTGCCAAAATTGTAGACTGCGTCCCCCTAATAACAAAAACCCCTCCTCCTCCACTCAACACCCGAATCTAGAGATACTGGATATCATGGCCTGGGCTCCATCTTCAAACTTCGAGAATGATTTAGTTGATTTGCAACCAGATTTTAATTTAATACACGGACAACTGGCATACGAAGCAAGTCAGGGACTTAATCGAGATTTTACTCCTCGCCCCAAGTCAACGTATGAATATCTGAGGAAACGGGAGAAACGCAATGAGGAGATAAGGAAGGAAAACCCATCGAAAACAAAGGAAATCGCCGCCAATTTGGCCATGATGGAACGCATCCAGGAGATAGCGGGCACAAAGCCACTGGGAGAGCATGCCACCATGGAAGATTGGGAGGACGAGAGCACTGTGGAACGAGAGGCCATTGCTATGATGCGACACTTTGGCATGATGTCAATGGCCGATGGCTCACTGATGCCACCCAAAAAAGAGACTTTGCCTCAAAGTAGAGTTCAATTTTTACGAAACGGCAGCAAACGTTTTCCTCTAATTATGGATCCCAGCTACTTTGAGCCAGGTGGAACACGAAAGAGTTCAACTTCTAACAGCGGAACATCTCAGAGCGGCAGAAGCAGCAGCTCCTCCAATAACTATGAAAACGCCGAGTCCGGAAGCACTGTGAGCAACTATTCCACAGCAAAATCCCAATTGGATGATACCTTCAGTACCCGAGAGAGCTACGATGAGATACAGTATGATCTGCTCCAGACATCGGGTGAGGAAACAACTTTGCGTCCGTCTTACAAACCCAATGAAATTATAAACAATAGAAATAACAACAATAAGAGCGGTCGTCGTTCAAAACAAAATCCCCGGAAACTGAAGCATCAAAAACAATGAATAATTATTCAAGAATATGATTAGAAAGTTTTAAAAATATATCATAGCTAGTCTTGGATACAAATGTGAAAAGCATGGAACATTCTAAAAAGTCTGATTTGTTTCTTTTTTTTGAATGTGTTTCGAAAATATTAATAATAAATATTTAAATATTTACTTATGATTAAGATTTAAATGATGTTAGTTACTTTTTTAAGCAATAACTTAAATAGAATGATGAATGGCTATATATTTTCAATATGTTTTAAGTGAATCTGTAACGATTGCTTCAATAATTTTAATATTTTGAAGCATTAAATTGATTACACGACTAAGAGATACTCTGTACTAAGTTCAAAAAGCAATATAGCAAATGTTCCTCAGTTTATTCAAAATGTAAGTGCATTTTCAATTATTTTAGGCTGTCTAAAGGATTGAATTGCTAACACGACTACGAGATACTCTGTAGTAAGTTACAAAAGCAATATAACAAAAAATTGTTAGTCTATAAAATACATTAAGTTATATTCTGTGAACATTTTAGTTGAGAATGCAGGTGTCTAAAATTTCGAATTTAAAACTGAAACGAAAATATTCCCAAAAGTATCTTTTTTCCATTTAATACCCTTCCTCGGTTATTATGATATTGATGAGCAATTCGGCATGTCACTTTTACAGGATAAGTTACACAGTCCACGCTAGTGACAAAAGCAGATCACAAATTAACAATTTGTATTAAAGTATTTTAGAAATATTTATAAAAACTAATTACAGGCACTCTATAAGAAATCGAGTAGAGTATTCGAACTTTGCAAAAGTAAAAAAGTATTTAGTTTTTAATTTATTTTGCTCTTTTGTTTTGTACTTGTCACTTATGGTCACTGTGGGATGCTTTATCTTATTCATGAAATTTGTGCAAATACTACGCACAGTTTTGTACATGACAGCGTAGACAATAGGTAAATAAATTTAAGCCAGATAAACGTAAATCCAAAATATTAATAATACATTGAACGCTTTGAACCCTGCTGTGTTCATGTTTAATAATATAAATTATTAAAAAATTAACTTAAAGTAAATTTAGTACAGAAAGTTCTTACAAATTTAACAAAATGTAAATTTAAGATCTCATCTTATACTAAGAATTCAATGAGTTTGCGAAAGTAAACGTTTAGTTAAAGTTTACTTAGAGTGCAACAGACGGAAAACCTGATGAAATAAATATGTATTAAAAAAAAACAAGAAAGAAAAGTACAGTCGAGCACGCCCGACCGTAGAATACTCTCTGCATTTTATTCCCGATCATCTTAATAAAATCGATATCCGGGTATATCAATTGATACTTGCAACAAAACACGTTGAAACAAAAACATCTGTATACACACACATATACATTTGACATTATATGTATGCACGCACATATGTATGTGTGTATATGTAATACATACACAATTGGTTGGCACGGCCAGCATTCGCGGGCAGCGCTGCCGCTAGCAAGCAGCGAAAACGTTCGCTCACATGTTTGTATGTTTCTATCTCGCTTGCACACATGCATTGGCATTGCGTTCAATTATCAACTTTCTTACATGTTTAGCTCTTTTGTTAATTGTCCGATTTAGATGCAACTTTCAGGATAGTTTAATATATTTTGTCTTCAAACGAATGTGAAATAACAATACTGTACGATAAGAACATATGCCTTAAAATCGGCATCGAAGTTTGCAAATTATTTTATTTCTAGTGGAAAAAGGGGGCGTGGCAGTCCAAAATTTTTGATGACAATACAATTATGCCGTCTCTAGGAACCTGCGTACCAAAATGGGTGTTCCTAGGTGCCATAGTTACTGAGATATTCGGCTAAAACATCAATTTTTTACGAGGTGTTTCTAGTTTTTTGCACATTGTGGGCGAACGGGGCGTGGCATCGAAAAAAAAAAAAGATTCTTGTATTGACTGACTTAATATCGAGTCGATAGAGACCAAATTCAAACTTGTAGCTCTTACCATCTCTGAAATCTGTTTGTTCATACGGACAGACAGACAGACAGACAGACAGACAGACAGACAGACAGACAGACGGACAGACGGACAGACGGACATGGCTATATCGACTCGGCTTGTGATGCTGATCAAGAATATATATACTTTATGGGGTCTGCCACGCCTCCTTCTGCCTGTTACATACTTTTTTTTTTGCACAAACCCAATATACTCTCTCTTGCAGAGAGTATAAAAATGTAAAACCAAAGAAATCAAGAGACAATTGAGCGTATACACCAACACTCGAAATTCAGAAGAGTGGTGAAATGGAAGAGGTTGGTGTCAAATCGTGATTTACTGAGATGCTGACTGTGACTATTCATCAGTCCAATAATACAATATATTTAATACAAGCATAAGTATCTACACAAGTATATGTGTATCTGTATGAATGTATATGTATGAAGCAACAGCCCTTTGCTCAATACTCTGCTCTGCTCCTCTGCGCTGCTCTCTGTTCCTCGACTTGGTCGCTGCTCGTTGATGTTGGCTGCTGTGCGTTGTCGTCTCTGCCGTCATCATCGTCGTCGTCGTCGCCTTCGCTGTCTTTCGTCTTCGTTGTCGCCGCAGCTGCCGCATTGAACTTAAGAGCGGCAAGTTAAACTTGAAAGCTGTTTTGTTGGAGCGCGCAGGCTGTGAGAGACCCGAGACGAAAGGCGAGAAAGGAGAGAGAGACTTGCAATAGCAACCACCGAAAACGTGTTGAGGTCTGTTGCATCCACCTTTTTGGCGCGCGCAAGCGCGTCTTTCCTTCTCCACACACAGACACACACACACGCATACTTATCTAAACTTATATATACATATAGATATATTAACTATATGTAGCTGTCTCTCTATTGCTCTCTTTGGCGCCGTTCTCTCGAAATTTCGAGTTGCCTGGCCTTTGGGCATGTATTTGTATTAGTGCGCATGTATGTGTGTGTGTAAGTGTATGTATATTATACAATGGTCATGTATCGGTCGCATTTGCTGCTCACAGTTTCGTTTTAACGCTAGCCCAGGACGAACCGTCGCAAGGATTGTCTCTGTTTCGGTTCATTAACACAATGGCAACTCTAGAAACTATACTAGTTGAATCGACTCTACAAAAACAAAGGGCCCGTCTTAGCCCCAAAAATAATAAAATGCTTTTGTAGACAACGGACTTTGGATGCCAAATAAAAGAAGTCTGAACGTGTCGGTTTACCGGGCAATACCGGGTCGATTACCGGGTATTTCTTTGCCAATGTGTGTGTGTGTACTACGCATTCCCGACTTTATCGAGACGGTCGTTTTGTCTCATTACGAGTTACGCGACGCTTGACGACGGTCTTTTCGGTTCGGCAACATGACGCGAAAAAGAAGTAGATGACCCCCGACCCCCAAAACAACAGACAGACGACCCTCCACTCTGTTCCGTTATGGAAGCGATATACACTGAAAGCAACATGTACAACACAAATACATATATAGGTAAACCTGCAATGTTAATGATATTAAACTTTTCTTTGCTCACGTGGCTTTCCTTTCCAAATCCCGCCATTCCATAAAAAATAAAAATAAAATAAAATATCGAATAAAGACTTGTCTTGGCCCCCCTCTCCACCTCCGTCCAGTTACCCGCCTCTGGCTGCTGTCCTTGTGGCCACCAAGAGGGAGAGAGTTTTGTGTATTTCGTCTTATCCACAAAATATAACAGAATACCCTGTGAAAGTTCGTGTGTAAGGAAGAGTATTTCTGCATCATCTGTTTCATAAGGGACTTATTAAAAGTTATAGTTCCTTGGATACTCTTTAGTTTATATTTATACAGGGTATTGCAGAGTCCATCACTCTCGACTGCTGCATACAAGTTCCTCACTGGATTTTTATATATATTTTATTTTTTTTTTTCCACTGGAGCATTAACGGCCAGGCTTATGGCCAAACTCGTATTTGCTTAGCCTTATCGCAGATGGTTAACAATGTGGAGAGCGGGGAGTCCCCTCCCAGCAGCAATGCCTGTTCGGTATTTCAATCCACAAGTCCCCAAGGCACTGACTGTGCTGTTACTAGGGGCCAGATTCCACAATTAACTTAAGATTTATTTATAACCTCTAATTATTGGCATTAAAGGAGTAACTAAAGAAATCTCATTGGTCATACCCCTAGTTTTAGTATATTTTAGACTTCGTAAACCTGTTAAAACAGTATTTAAATTTGTAATTGTAAATTTCGGATTAGAGCCGCATTCAGCTTATATTGGTACCAAAGCCGGTTGCAAGACTATAAATATATAGACAATAAAAACCTGCAAGATAGGAGTATCTAGTCTATATGTGTATCTATGCACAATTTCACTTATTCCTGTTCACTTTTGGCTCCTCTCGATTCGTTTTTCTTTGGCCACGAACCCGTTGGCGATCAGTTTGGCTACACAAACTGCAACCAGTTCTCCCTCTTGCCTCCTATCTATGTCTTTCCTTCAGTTACTCTGTTGCTATGTCAGCCTTCAATGCAAGATACCCTGTCTACAGCTCTAGAGAAACGGGTTAAGGAAAAAAAAACAACCCAATGAAGAAATCTTCATTCACTAAACTATTTATTCTGTTTGAATGATCTCAAAATGGAAAGCTGTTTTCTAAGAAAATTCATAGCAGGAGTTTTATGTCAATGGAAAAGTATATCCATCTATGAATACCTCTTAAAATCAAAAGAAATCTGGTTACGATATGAGACTCAGACTAATTTTCAGTCTTTAGTTTCTTATTGGGATTATGACTAAGTTTTTCGCCAGGAGCCGGGGTCCTTGACATTTGAGTCATTTCTTGTTATACTTACTACCTTGAAAAGCATTATGGTAACGAATTGTCGTATACAAAAGAATACCGGCCCTATAATATAAGACTCATAAGTACATTGATCTCAGAGACAATAAAAGCTTGAAATGCTAGATTTTTTATTTAAAAACTCATTTTCAAAAAAAGTTTATTTTAAATAAATACAAGGGTATGAGTGCGTCGACCCTCAAAGAACTAAGCACTTGGGAGATTCCAGCTTACTTTCATTTTGACTAACATTAGCTCCAATTGTAAAGGGTATTTACCAGTTGATCTCTCCCATTTATAATCTTACAACCCATCTTAAAAATAGCCTAGGAAAAGGAAGCTGCTGTGAAAAGCATTAAAAAGGAGCGCAAAATAAAATAGAAGTAAAAAATATAAAAGCGAGTGTGCCAAACAGTGTGTGTGTATATGTGTCTGTGTTTGTTTGCGTGAGTGTACGTGAAAGAGAGGTAAAAATTCCACTTTGTTAAATGTAAATGCACACACACACATACAGACACACACAAGGAGCATAAAAAAAATCGTAATAGTGGCCTGTTGAACAACGCAGTCAGCAACCAACAGAGCAACAAGAACAACAACAGCAACAGCAAAAGAGAACATCAGCAGGGCATCGACTACTACTACGTCGACGCTTGCTATGAGCTTTTTAGCACCGGCAAATAAGAAGTCGCTGTCAATGCCAACGTCGGCGTAGCCGTCGCGGTCAGCGTCAACGTCTCGGCATCACACGTAACAACGCAGGAGGGAGAGAGCAAGAGTAGCAGGAAAGGTACCCATCGTTTCTGTCTTTGTCTCTGCCTGTCGTTGTCCCCCTACTCTACTACAGCTGCTGTCGGAAAGCTAGCCGAGAAGTTGATAGAAACGACGTCATATTCGTCGTGAGCTCAGCATAGAACAGCGCTATGTCAGCAGAGGACAGAGATGAGAGCTTTGCAGCGCATGTTTATTGTACGCAATATAGTGAAAATAACGGACGGACAGCAGCAGGAATACATTTTTATGCGTCTGTTGATGCTGCCTTCGATGTCGGCGGTTTCGCAATTTTGTTTGCTGTTGTTGTTGCGACTTCGTGTCTCTGCCCGTAATGAACGAATAGAAGTAGAAAACTGAGGTTAGGTTTACACACAACTCGTTTAAATATTCAAAGTTTCTAATTGGTTTTTAGTATTTCACAAAGGAATTTATTGAAAAAGTTACTAAACTTTCTTCTTATTCGAGTGTATGCTGTATAAAAGAAGATTACAATATCTGCATGTGTATGTGTGTGAGTGTGTGTACAACGAAAACTTCAATTGAGCGCTATTTTGCCGAAAAAAAAGAGAGCGCATGTGCTCTCAAGCGCCATCTCACAGTTTTTTTTATGCTGTGATGAGTAGTGTAAGAGAGGAGAAGTGAGGTGATGATGGCAGGGGAGGCTTGTTTGATGTAGTTGTGGTTGCACGAGGGAACGAACCATGACCATGCCAAAGGATGAAATATTAAAACGGCATACAAAAAGTTGACTTTTTGTGTGCTCTGTTGTGTGGTGTGTACACCAATAACAGCGGCCAAGCATCCCCAAAGTGTGTATGTGTATGTTTATGCAACTACGTAGTAGGTATGAGTGTGTGTGCGTGTCAGTGCGGGTGTATTGGGTTGATGCTGGGGAATTTGAGGTTAAACATGATTCTGCACATGAAATAGTTTTCGACTCTTTTGGCTAATTTTGGTTTGTTTGTTTTTATTTTCATTTGCAGCATCCACGCAATGCTTTTGACCATAAATCCCTGAGGGATACGGCACGCTGATCAGGATACAGCAACGGGATATTAAACTGAATTAAAGGACATGGCATCCAGCACAGCATCGGGAACTCCGGCAACCCGTGAATTTGTCGAAGGCTGGACTCTGGCACAGACCCTCGGCGAAGGTGCCTATGGCGAGTAAGTGTAAGAGTGGGAGGAAGAGATGAGGAATGAGAAAGAGAGAGATTGCAAATCCGGCGATGAATGTGTGTAGAGAGAAGTCAATAAACCGGAAACGCTGTGTGGCCCAAGAAAAACGCACATTTCCGGCGTATTTTTGCGGCATATGCCAATGTGGGCATACCCCCAACTCCGCCTCCTTACCACTTAGCCATGCTTGCTGTGCGCATGTCCCGAATTGGTAACAGGAGCAAATGCAATTGGTAAAAACAGTCAATACACAGGACAAAGACGCCGTTTGTGTTGCCGTTTTAGAAACTTTATAGCTACATTTAGCAGTTTTTTAGTTGAGCAGCTAGAAAAGTGGATTTTTCAGTTGCCTTAAATAATACATAAACTGATCTTATTTGCTAATTTTCCAATCTTTAAACCTCGAACTTTTAAAAGTTATAGCAGTTTAAGAAATTTGTTTGCAAATGGGTATAACTTAAAAACTACTGGACGTATCGCATTCAAATTTGTATATTATGCGTAAAATCTAAAATTGAGTATCATCGGATAACTATATCATATAGCTGTCATAGGCATAGGCGCTATAAACCAGTATTTATTAAAGTACAGTTTATATTTTAGATGTCTTACAATATGAAGGATCGATTGTCTGATATGATTGAGTCAATAGAAGTTCAGGGTCTTTTATAATCCCGCTTGAATGAAGTATTTGCTTTAAGACTGAATCTGCAGAAGTTTTACTATCAGTTTTCTTACCATTGAACCAGTTTTGGCCATGAAATTGTGGCATGTCTTTGCCCATTTATCTCTTAAAACTTTAACTAATGTTCAAGTTTTTATTGTTTTTGTGCAGAGTCAAATTGCTGATTAATCGTCAAACGGGAGAAGCTGTGGCTATGAAAATGGTTGATCTGAAGAAGCATCCGGATGCTGTGATCTCAGTGCGCAAGGAAGTGTGTATACAGAAAATGCTACAGGACACACACATTTTAAGGTTCTTTGGCAAACGATCCCAGGGGAATGTGGAGTATATATTCCTGGAGTATGCAGCCGGTGGAGAGCTCTTCGATAGAATTGGTAAGTGACGAAAGTTGGCTGGGATTATGCAAATTTAAGAGGAGTTCTAGGAAGTTTGAAGTTATTTAACTTGAAATAGATAAAACAGTATTTAAAAGTATATAAAAAGATATAACTTTAACCGACTGATCATTGTGGAGACGAACTATGAAGAAATAAGAAGAAATGTAGTTAGTAAACCCTTTTGTTAAATATTAGATAAATAGTAGTATTTACCATACGTTGATTAGATCTGATTTCTTGTTAAGTGTGTTTACATTACCATCCTGAATTTGATAGACACTTCTTGCCTCTTTTCTCGTTGTGGCAACTACAAAAAGTCAATATGTGCACACAAATTGTAAAATGACAAACTGAGGGGTGAGTGGCAGGGGAAGTGAAGGGGGAGGGGGTTACCCACTACAACCTGGAGGACAGCAAATTAAACAGCCTGGACATCTGACGACAGAGTTGAAATGACAAATGACAAGATACAAATACAGATCTTGATTACGAAACTACGACAGTGGAGAAATGACAATTTGGCAAATGTAACTGACAAACGAGTGGGGTAGAAGGGGGAGTGGGGCAGGAAGGTGGCTAAAACTGATGTGACAGCAGAACTTGCAACGCTTTTCGCCATTTTCCTGGTCCCTGAGTGCAGTCGAGTGTGGGCGTGGTAGGTGTTCAAATGTGACACAAAAAGAGCTCTAAATCTCTATAAAGTTTTTTCTAAAAGTACTTTCTCATGTGTTGTTTGTTCAATTTACAGAACCCGATGTTGGCATGCCGCAACATGAGGCACAGAGATACTTCACCCAACTACTGTCCGGTCTACACTATCTGCATCAGCGTGGAATCGCCCATCGGGATCTTAAACCGGAGAACTTACTACTCGACGAGCACGATAATGTTAAAATCTCCGACTTTGGAATGGCCACAATGTTTAGGTATTAGGTACAAGCAAATATATAACACAAACTATTCTAAAAGTAAAGTTTTTAAGTGATTTCTGTATTTGTAAATTAACTGTGATTTAGTGTGCTAAACAAAGGCATTAACTAACTTTTATACTAAGTTAAATGTAAGCTAGTTTGATGTGTAACTTAAAGTAGAAATAGCCAAACCTATGTACTTAAAATTTAAGACAAAATATTCATTAAGTATATGTAACCTGATATCTTTTGGTTATTACTATAATTTTACTTAAAGTAGGTCTACTTTATAAACGATTATTGTGTTAGTTTAAATGTTAATATTACTTATTTTAAAGGCAAGAATTTATTAACAATTATTTGGTGTACTAAACAAAGACATTTAATAACTTTTATAGTAAGTTAAATGTTAGCTAATTTTTTGTAGAAATGTCTTAACGTATTAACTTAAAAATGTAATATTGATTTATGTTAAATAAGCATAAATTCTATTTTAACTTATTTTATTTGATGTACTATTTTAAATGTTATTTTAAATTTACTCTTAAGATAAGCATAATTTATATTCGATTTTTGACCACACGAAATATTTTATGAGTTAGTTTATAAATTAATGTTTATTTCAAAAAGGAACATTTTCTTATTGTATAATTTTATTTAAGTTAGTTATTTTATAAATACCTTTTCTTCTCACTTAACATAAGAAAGACCTAATGCATAATTTAGTTATTAAAATAATTTAATTCAAATTTTTAATTAAAGTAGGCATAGAAATTAAATACTTTTTACATCAGATATTCAATAACTTAGTTATTAATATAATTTTATTTAAATTTTTGATTAAAATAGGCATAAATTATATTAATTTCGATTCGACCTTTCACTTTACGGAACATAACTAACGTAATAATTTAAATATAAGTAAAATTTTATTTTAAGTTTATTTAAAATGTTCCTCACTTTTGTTAATTTTCTGTCTAACTTATTAATACATTAATTTAAAATGTAATTTAATTTGATAAATTAAATTTATTTAAATTTTACTTTCCTCTTTACGGAATACTACTAAAATGATAATTTAAATATTAGTATAATTTTATTAAAATATTAATATAAGTCTATTTAAACTGTACCTAACTTTAATTAGTTTTCTCTTTAACTCAATACTGTATTTAGTTAAACTTTTTTTTAATAATAGGCATAAGTTAAATTAAATCAATTTAAGTTCTACAACTAATAATAGTTTAACTAACAAATAGTTAATTGTAACATTTTAAAACAAAAAAAAACTCTTAATTAACTTCTTCTTTTCCCCATTTTCTTTCTCATTTTTCCTCTGGCCTTCACCATTTGCTCCCCTTCAGGTGCAAGGGCAAGGAGCGTCTGCTGGACAAGCGATGTGGAACACTGCCCTACGTGGCACCCGAGGTTCTACTGAAACCCTACCATGCACAGCCCGCCGACATTTGGTCTTGTGGCGTTATTCTGGTCACAATGTTGGCAGGAGGTAAGTTCCAAAAGTTTTTAAACCTAAAATTAATGCTTCAAATTGTTAATGTTTTTATTTAGATTTTATGTGCACATTTCAACAATCAATTGCTGTTATACAATAATTAATATGTGTCTGTGTTTTTTATTCAAAATCCAAGCATCGTTTCCACCTCTCACATAACGCATCCATAACAAAGGCACCGATAAAAAATAAAGATAAAAAAATATCATAAAAAAAAAGGTTCATCATCGTACTTAAATGTCATTGTGTTAATTTATTGCCTCATTGTTTATGTTTTATTATAAATTGTTTATATCACATATCACATACTATATTATAATATGCAACTCTTTCATTTTTGCTGTTTCTTTGGTATTCTAGCTGTAGATTGTTTCTCTAATTTGTATCATCTAAAGCTTTTATACCAAAGCTCCAGCTTAAATTGCTTGCCAACGCATCTGCCAAACAAACCAAAAAAAAACAAGAAATCAATCAATAAACAATAAGAAATCATAACATAAATTAGCTAACAAATGTTAAAGCAACAAACAGTCAACAAATCGCACATTTTCAATCACTTTCTTAAATGCATGCAACTTTTTAAAAATTAAGTTTTTAATTATGTTTTTGATTCTATATAAATGTTTAAAAAAAACAACAAAATTTGGAACGATTTGTGCTAAAAGTGCTCCTATATCTTGTCCGATTTAGACCAAATTTAGTGGAGATATCTCAAATTATTTCACTGACACTTGAACGATAAGTCCTATGCTATAGCTGTCCAATTTAGACAAAAGTTATTTGAGATATAGAAAGTCCTAATGTGTGAATTTTGTTCAGATATCAATTATATTGCTGATTTTCGACTGATTTAGACCAAAATAGAGATATAGAAAGGCTTAATGTACTTTCGACTGATTAGTCGTATGGGTACTGTATGATATAGTTTTCCGATTTAGATTAGTCCTTTGGGGACTATATGATATAGTTTTCCGATTTAAACCAAATTTAGTCGAGATATAGAAAAACTTAATGTACTTTCGACTTATTAGTCCTATTGGGACTATATAATATAGTTTTCCGATTTAGACCAAATTTAGTCAAGATACAGAAAGACTTAATGTATGAAATTTGTTCAAAAATCTCAATAAATTATTCCACCGACTTTCAACTGATTATTCCTATGCGAGCTATAAGATATACCTGTCCGATTTAGACTATAAATTTAATTTTGAGAAGTACAGTGAAAACTCCTTCAGCCGGACAGCCACGGTTCCAGTATTTTTACCGCCAATGGAACGGATTTTGTATGAAAATCATGCTCTTGGGACTATAAATTTCGTCCGGCTAAGGGAGCTGTCCGCGAGTAGAGCTTTCGCTGTACACAAAATTAACAACAATGTTGTGCTGACGTTAGACCGATTAGTCCGATGGGGTCTATATGATTTAGACCAAATTTAGTCGAGAACTGTATTATATAGATATCCGATCTGGGAGAAATTTGGTCACCGCTCGACGCTTATCTGCAAACATCTTTCCGTGGCTAAGTGACCAGCTTACAGGCGAGCGTCGAGTGGGGTAGACTGAAGGCAGCCCATAGGAGCATCTTTCTTCTTAATCTTGACCGACACCCTTCAATACCTCTACTTAAATTCAGTTAAGATATCTAAAGAGAACCAACAATTTTGTTGTTTACCTAATTGCATGACTGATTTTCGACCAAAATATACTATATCTTTAATAATTTAATGAATTATTCTGCTTGGTTCTTCATTCCTAGAGTTGCCGTGGGATCAGCCGTCGCCCAGCTGCAGAGAGTTTATCAACTGGAAGGACAATGATCACTGGCAGACGCAGACACCTTGGAGCAAACTGGATAACTTGGCCATATCGTTGTTGCGTAAGGTGCTGGCCAGCAGTCCTGGAGCGCGTCTAACGCTAGACAAGATACTCGATCACAAGTGGTGCAACATGCAGTTTGCAGAGCATGGTAAGAGGATTGGAAACCTGGTGGTATTACAGCTGAAGAGATGGATTCTTTAAGAGCACACGTTTGGCTGCTCAGGTACTTAGTGACTCTCAATTGAATTGGATTTTGAGGGTCGCTCTGTGCCTGTGTCGCACGTGGAGCAACGACAACAGTGAGTGTGTGTGTGTGTGTGTGTGACAAGTGGAAAACTGTTTCAAGTGAATTTTCATAGCGTTTCCATTGCTTTGGCGCTTTAGCTGTATGATAGATTTGAATACTTCATAAAGCTAGATTACCAAAGCATTGGCGAATTGTGCCGAAAACAACAATAAAAAGTAATCTAATTAAATAAATATATATATTAAAATATTTTATTGTTTTATGTTTTTGTTTTAAGTTCTTTTGTTTTGCATATTATTTGCTCTTTGGTGATTTTAGCTGTATGGTGTGTGTGCAGATTCCATAGAGCTTTATTACCAAAAACCAAATGGTTTTTGCATTTGCTTTCTTTATTTCATCTCATTTTGTTACCCAAAATCTCTCAAAGTTTATGTTCTAATCACTTGTCACTTGGTGTACAGATCGCTCCTATGACCTGGTGGACTCGGCAGCTGCTCTGGAGATTTGTTCGCCAAAGGCGAAGCGACAACGTCTGCAATCGAGTGCGAATCTGAGCACAAATCTGGATGACTCAATATCACGCAACTACTGTTCCCAGCCTATGCCCACGCTGCGCAGCGACAGTGATAATGGCATCAATCAGACGGAGGATGGAGATCGACAGATTTTGGCGCAGGAGGCACGACTCAGCTACTGCTTCTCACAGCCAGCGATGCTCGATGATTTGCTGCTGGCCACGCAAATGAATCAGACCCAGAGTGCATCGCAGAATTATTTCCAGCGTTTGGTGCGTCGCATGACACGTTTCTTTGTGACCACCCGTTGGGACGACACCATCAAACGGCTGGTGGGTAACATCGAGCGTTTGGGTGGCTACACCTGTAAGGTGAGCGAGGAGGGCGTCGTCACCGTGTCAACCATTGACAGACGCAAACTGCGACTCGTCTTCAAGGCTCACATCATCGAAATGGATGGCAAAATCCTAGTAGACTTCCGTCTGTCCAAGGGTTGCGGTCTGGAGTTCAAGCGTCGCTTCATCAAGATCAAGAACGCACTCGAGGATATTGTCCTTAAGGGACCCACAACTTGGCCAATTGCTATTGCTACCAATTCGGTGCCTTAGTTTTTAGTAATAGTTTTTAAACTTCATTAATTTCATAGCTTTTATATTTTTAAAACATTGTGTTAAAAATGTTAAATTCACACTTTTTATGCGACAATTATGAACAAAACTTCATCACATTTTAATATTGTTAAATGTTTATTATAATAAGCTAGTTGTTTAGTTAGCTAAACGTTATGAAACAATAAATCGACATCGATTTTGATTATATTGATATAAGCTGATGTTCAAATTGGGTCTAGAAGGTCAATAGATACTTTTGTATCTTTGTATCTCATACCATTTATTGGAGTTTGGAGAGCTTTTTAAACCCAGACACAAGATATATTTCTGTTTCCATTTAATTATTAATCTCTGTGAAGGTCTAGAGGGACAATAGATACTTTTGTATCTATGTATCTTATACTATCTATATTTCCTTGAACTTTTGTATGGAGTTTCCAACGCAGACTGTTTCTAAACATCCATTTTTAACCTCAGAGAAGGTCTAGAAGGACAATAGATACTTTTACAACTTGTACCATCAATGATTCTTTAAAATTTTATAGGGAATTACGAAAGCTTTTGAGTCGCAGATTTAATCTGTTACAATCTGATATACCCAGAATATACAGCTATACCTTTAAAAGTCCGTTTTCCGATCACCAACAAAACCACATTTCTTTTGTAATATTTTCAACCATATTTATTTGACATCTAGTAACGCTTTGAATAAGAGAGAGTATAATGGATTCGTCTTTTATTGTAAACAATTTCTACTCGCAGTACCCACATATCGAGTCGAACAATCTGATGATTAGAACATATATATATATGTAGAGAATCGTGTCTTTATTTTTGGGTTGGAGTACAAGATGAATCCATACCATATTATGGTTATACAATGATATTTTGTGCCTCAACATTTTTGATCAGCATCTATATAGTATAATATATACGATTTTAGCAAACAATGAGAGTGTGAGGTTCATTCTAAACGGTAACGTTTAATCATAATGTCTAATAACGAAGCAAAGTGTGGGTATTATAGATCCATGGATTGATTAAATCCCTGGATCGCGGTTGCTTTGTGCGCCAGTCACAAGATTTGTTGTTGCTTTATCCGCATTTTATTTGGATTTGGTGGTGTGTGTGTTTGTTTGTGTGTTGGAATTTTGAAGTGGCAACGTTTACTGTGGTTTCCTGAAGCTCTTGCCGGCGAACTTGACGCCCGCACCGATCTCCTCCTCGATACGCAGAATCTGGTTGTACTTGGCCAAGCGCTCGGAGCGGCATGGAGCACCAGTCTTGATCTGGCCAGTGGACAGACCGACGACCAGGTCACCGATAAAGGAATCCTCGGTTTCACCGGAACGATGGGAGACCATGGTTCCCCAGCCATTCTTCTTGGCCAGCAAATGGGCCTGAATGGACTCGGTGACGGTACCGATCTGGTTAACCTTCAGCAAGAGGCAGTTGCAAGCTCCCTTCTCCACAGCGGTGGCAATGCGCTTGGGGTTGGTAACGGTCAAATCATCACCGACAATTTGGATCTTGGTGTTGGAGGTTAGGTTAGTCCAGGCATCCCAATGATCCTGGTCGAAGGGATCCTCAATCGAGACAATGGGGAAGTCCTTGATGAACTCCTGGTACAAGTTAGCCAACTTCTCAGGCGACAGCCACTGGGCCTTGTCGCTCTGTGGGTTCTTGAAGTCCAGATCGTACTGGCCATCACGGAAGAACTCCGAGGCGGCAACATCCATACCGATCTCAATCTGCAAAGACGGAACAATCGATTAAACTACAAATTTATCGAGTTGGGTAAGGTCACTTACCTTGCCAGTGTAGCCAGCCTTGGCGATGGCATCGCTGATCAGGCAGAGAGCCTCCTTGTTGGACTGAATGTTAGGGGCGAAGCCACCCTCATCACCGACAGCGGTGGCATCCAGACCGAATTTGGCCTTGATCACGTTCTTCAGATGATGGTACACCTCAGAGCCCATCTTCATGGCTTCGGTGAAGCTGGAGGCACCAGTGGGCAGGATCATGAACTCCTGCATGGCCAGTTTGTTGCCAGCATGGCTACCACCGTTGATCACATTGAATGCGGGCACGGGCAGGATGATGTCCTTGTTGCCAGCGAGATCAGCAATGTGTTTGTACAATGGCACGTTCTTCTTGGCAGCACCGGCCTTGGCCACAGCCAGGGACACGCCCAGAATGGCGTTGGCACCGAACTTGCTCTTGTTCTCAGTGCCATCAAGCTTGATCATGAAGTTATCAATGGCAGCCTGATCGGTAACATCCAGGTTGGCCTTGATCACCTCGGGTCCCAAGGTGTCGTTAACGTGGCCAACGGCCTTCAGCACAGACTTGCCATGGTAGTTGGCCTTGTCGTTGTCGCGCAGCTCCAAAGCCTCATGGACTCCGGTCGAGGCACCCGAGGGCACGGCGGCACGGAACAGGCCCAGATCTGTGGTCAGATCGACCTCGACGGTGGGGTTACCACGAGAATCGTAGATTTGACGGGCTTTGATCGACTTGATGGTCATGTTTCCGTTTGTACTGTAAAAAGATACGAAAAGTCCATAAAGAAATTATTTTATTAAATTTCAAATATTTCAAAACAAGTCACGAAATCATAAGCGCATTTAATTAGCAGATGCTGGGCTAAAATCCCATTTAAATTGAGCTGAGATAAAGCCTACGGTACAACTGCGCGGCTAATTGGAAAAAAGGTACTCAAATGTACCAAAATGTAAGTAAGTGGGTACAAGTAGCAGGCACTTTTCTAATGGGTACACTTTGACAACTGAAAGCTGATGAGAGCCGGCGGCGTCCTGTACCCATATTTGGTACCTATTCACAGTTAAATACACATACATACAGACATATCTTTATGTATGTATATGTAAATCTCAAATATTAGCTGACTAAAACTTTTACAAAGTAAATTTCAAATATCAGAAAAAAAATTTCATCAGCGCAAATGGCAAAAAGTCATTAAAATATCTCACGTAGTCACACTATTTTTGCAAATCCAGATTAGTTAAAAGTTTTAAATTAGTTAATTTAATCAAATCAAACTAATATAAAAGTAACTCGCAGTGAAAAACACTTTTGCGTGGGCGGAAAAGCGGGAGAGGGGCAATGAACGCAGCAGTTGTACCATTTGTATGTATGACCTCTACGCAGCGCTTTAAGGTCATAGCAAAAGTAATGTGCAAAAAAAGGCCGAAAAGTAAGCGACGTACACTGCAAAGCGGGTAAAATGATGTAAATAGCTAACGAATATTAAATATCTCCTTTATTTAAGCATTTAAATATTTATAACTGTTAAATTTATCACAAGTACCTATAGATTGTACATATATACTGCTTATATGTACTTATACTAATTTGTTAGATAATCGTGGCTTTTATTTAATCATTTCATTGCAATTTAGTTGCAAATTGTTGTATTTCAGCTGATTAATATTTAACTATTTTCCACCTGTACACTCTCACTTTTATTTTATATGTGCAAATATGTAGTTGTATATATATATATATTTAATACATACCAAGAACTTTTAAATTTCAGAAATTGAAATCCAGACGAGAGCGACTCTAGCGAGCTTCCGGCTTGTCCGACTGATTTGCTACTGAAAGCGACTGAGAATACGAAGCAATTTTTTCTTGGGCTTATTTTGTTCGCTGCCAGCGTCGTAACCGATGAATGCAACGTTGGGTACACACGGAGAGCGCGCGATACAAATATGTGGGCCATTGTTGTTGTCGATTGTGGAACGTAAACTGTGAGTGCGTATTGAGTGGGAGAGTGCGCGTCCTCCAGGGGCGGTCTGGTCGCTGTCAGCCGGCTTCTCTCAGTAGGGGACTATATGTTGGAATTGACCTTCGCACAAGGTTAGGCCTAATGGCATCCACAAGAGATATTTATTTATTGCGTAAACTGTAAACATATTATAAATTAATTTTAGGTCTAACTGCAAGTTAAAACTTGTTGCTTTATAATTTATTTCTACAAAAATGTTCATAATTTATCGTTTACTAACTGCGCTCACTGCACAACACTGTTATATACAAATACTCAAAATGTATCGCTTTAAAACAGCTGTTCACTCCTCACAGCACAGTGGCGCGATTACCGGCAAAATAATATCGATATCGATAGACTATCGACAATCTAAACTGCACGCGGCCGGGGAATTGTTTTGTTTACGTTTATATTATGTCTACCACAATGAATATTGTTATGCCTGGCGAGCGGGTCACCGCTATAGAGGATGTGGCCAAGGGCAAACGAATCATATTGGGACCAGGACTCCGAAGAGTCAACGACACAGTCGTGGCCAGCAAAGCAGGTCCACTGCGCCACAAGGAACCAAACACATTTTGGGTGGATAACTACCAGCGGCGTTATGTTCCTGCGCGTGGAGATCTAATCATTGGCGTTATTAAGGCCAAATCGGGTGATGTGTATCGTGTGGATATCGGTGCTGCAGATTCTGCGTCTATTTCCTATCTGGCCTTTGAGGCGGCTACAAAAAAGAATCGTCCAGACATTAATCCCGGTGATCTACTTTATGCACGTGTTCTCAATGCCAACCCAGACATAGAACCCGAACTTGTGTGCGTAAACTCGAACGGAAAGCGTGGCAAACTTGGACCATTACAAGATGGTTTCTTCTTCAAGTGCAGCCTGAATCTGGGAAGACTTCTTCTACGCGAGAACTGTCCAGCTCTAAAAGCTCTCACCGAAAAACTGCCCTACGAGATTGCGGTTGGCGTAAATGGACGAATCTGGGTAAAAGCGCATTCTGCAAGTGAAACTGTCGGTCTGGCGAATGCTATAATGACACTGGAGCAGGCGGGTTATTCGGAAATTGATAAAATTTGTGGAAATCTTGGCGATGTGCTGCAAGCATAGTGAATAAAGAAAACTTTTAAGTTACTTACACCAGTAAATTGGTCTTAAACTTCTTTTTCTAACTAAAAGAGTATAAAAAGAAAATTATAAAAAAGTATATATATATTTAATTTGTAAATTTGGATACTTTAAATGAAATGAATTGAGTACAGTTGATTTATAAGTATGAGCATGCCTGTTGTTTACAGTTTCAATAGGATTTCGCTCTTGGCATGAACAGTGGCTCACAGCTAATTTGACCAAAAGCACTTAAATCTTACGTATTTAGAATGGAATGTGCAAAAACTGTTAACATAAATGCATTAATTTATGTTAAATTAAGAGCTTAAAGACTTTTCTTAATTTGCTTCATGTATTTTGTAGCTGATCATTAAAAAAAAATTGAGTTAATCAAGCTGTGAGCCACTGTGCTTCATTTATGTTATCGAACACACACATGCTGAAGAAGAGTGACGGCTGTTGCCGTCCTTTTTTCGCCTGGTAAAAACTGCCTAACGAATTGGACGGCAAAGAAGAGCGGCTACTTAGAGCCCACGCGATACTTCGTCTAATCGGCATATCGGCCATCACTTGTTTACTCACTCCCACTGGCGCTCTCTTCGGCAAACAGCTGACTGACCTTATCATCCACAGATGAAGAGAATGTGTGCGACTTTCTAGTGGAAAAGTACAAAGTTCCAAAGATGACTTTTCTTGAATTTCTGCTCATTCTGCTCGTGCTTTATTATGCCGTTTATGTTGTGCTCTGGATAGTGCTCGACTGCAATGTGGCGTTGTGGTACAAGTCCCGTTTTGGTGTTTCGCTCTCCACAATGCGTGGACAGGTGGTCTGGATTACAGGTGCCTCCAGCGGCATCGGACGTGCCCTGGCCGTCAGTCTGGCCCGGCATGGAGTGCGGCTCGTCTTGAGTGCTCGGCGTGTGGATCAGCTGGAACAGGTGCAGGCCCAGTGCTTGGAGGTGGCTCGTGGTCTGCTGGCCACCAAGGATGTCTTAATATTGCCAATGGACATGCTGGAGCTGGAGAAGCATCAGTCGTGTCTCTACACTGTGCTTAACCATTTCGATCGCCTGGACGTGTTGGTCAACAATGCGGGACGCTCGCAGCGCGCCAACTGGACGGAAATTGATATCCAAGTGGATCGCGATCTCTTCGAGCTGGATGTATTCTCCGTGGTGCACCTGTCCCGTCTTGTAGTCCGCTACTTTATGGAGCAGAATGGAGGACGTGGTCACATCGCAGCCACTTCGAGCATTGCCGGATTCAGTCCAGTTCCATTCTCGGCCACATATTGTGCCGCCAAGCACGCCTTGAACGCATATCTTCTGGCTCTGAAGACCGAGATTCGTAAGCTTGACGTGACAATCTTTGCACCCGGTCCCATTGCCACCGACTTTCTCATGGAGGCCTTCACGGGCTCCAAGGGCGGCAAGGTAGGCCAGAGCACGGCCAATCAGAAGCGTCTCACGGCGGAGAGATGTGGAGAACTCTTTGCTGTCGCCTTGGCCAACAAAATGGATCTCACTTGGTGTGGTCTGTTCCCGGTCAATCTGATGGCCTATTGTGCGCGCAATGCAACTCTCACCAAGATCCTTGCGCAATTCATGACCGAGAAGACTCTGAACAAAATTCGCGAGGGAAAACTGTAATAAAATGCACTGGTTTGTACCGTAGTTCAAAAGGATTGTACGATAGTTTTTGATAAAAGTGTACCATTTTGAATAAATAAAATATGTACCATAGGTACGAATGTACTATTTTAAAACAGAAGTGAATTTTGGTTTACACTGCAGCAATGTACCATAAATTCGTACCATTTTGAAAGCACAAAGTATGTGATAGTATGTACCGTATTTGTCAGCTTTTACTCCATTTTGCAGGTACTTTCAGCTATTTGGTACATATTTTGTACTAGTACCACAAAGAACTTATGCTCAAAGAGTACCAAACGGCTACTCTTGTGCCAATTAATGTTTGTACCTAAATTACTAAATGTACCACTTTTTCCTACGATCGTTTCGTTTCACTTTTTAAACAATTTTCTTTAAATTCTAGTATTGAAAATTACTATAAAACTAAAGGATTAATTGCCTCGTGTACAATTGAAGTTAAAATATTTTTATTAACTAATTAACTAGAGATGGGTACATTTTAGGTCTTAGCCTGCTCCGCTTTCACATGCGCCGAGATCTTAACGCGCTTTCTCTTAGCCTTGGCAATGGTTGGCTGTTGCACGCCGTGAAGTTGTTGTTGTTTAGGGATTTCTTTGGGTTTCTTGCTCTTTTTGCAGGAAAGTGGGTTGGGATTCTTTGGACCCCTAGCTTGTTTCTTGGCCACAGGCGCCTCCTTTGGCTTCAAACCCTGTTTCTCCTTCATATATGCGATTTTGTCCACCTGTTTGCCGAGCATCAGGGTTTTCGCCCGCTTCTGTACCATTTTCTTGGACGCAGCGGAGGGTGCCTCCAGCACTGGCGTGGCCTTGTGCAGGTAGAGCAGACAGCGTCCGGGAATCTTGCGCAGACTCGCCTGCAGCAGGCGATCCTGTGAGGCCACGATGTAGCGATTGTCCTTGGTCTGTAAACACACTTGTATCACAACAGAAAATAGATTTTATTTCATAATTTTACCATAGATTTAATGCACTCCGCTGCTCCAACGGGTTTCCCCTCGTGTCCACATTTGTGCACGTGGAATTGCTTCACGATTGCTGTGGCGCCCGTTAGGGGTGCTCCCAGTGCCTCCGCCTCTAATATAACACATTGCGTGGTCAAGAGCTTTACATTGCACTGGAAATACTTGCGAATTTGCTCCTCAATGCCAATTTTATGCTGTAAACAAAAACTTGTTGAATTCGTTTTAATGGTCGAGTTTTTGTTGGACTCACCTGGAGTGCTGCTTGACAGAAGGTGGCGTCAATAAGCACCTGGTAGGGCTCCCGATACTCAAAGTTATTGGCAAAATAGACGAGCGTCTTGTGTGATTTCTTAAATCGTGAGATTTTCATTGTTTTATTTCGTTTTCAGGCAGCAACAAAACAAAAACACGCCGCTAAACTAAAACGATTACCGATATGCCGTTGGCGATAGCAGAAATATATCGATAGGTATGTGGGACTGCCTACTGGTTTTTTGGTTCGTTTTCCAACCCTACAGTGTTTTAAAATTCTGTAACTTGGCGCCAAAGCAGTAAGTGTGAGCATGTGTGCGTGTGTGTGTTTCAACCACCTTACAAGTTTTCACCCTCCGTTCAGCTTGCCGCTGTTTAGTGTTTTCCTTTCCTTTGCTTTCCTTTTGTTTTGTTGCTTAGTTTTAGTTTGTTAGCATCCGCTATCGCATTGAACACTTTGACTGCGCATTAAAAGTGAATAAACTAATTTACGTGTAGTGTTGTGAGAGAAGTTCTCAAATTGTTTATGAATCAAGAAACACCTTTGAAAGAGGTCATCACCCCGGTGCGACAAGAACAGACAAATTGTATATATATGTATACATATGTAAGTGTGTGTGCATATGTATTTGTATGTGCATTTTAATTTTACATTTTCGATTAACTCTTTGTTGCATTTACATATTTTACTTTACTCAATTCGCCTGTGTGTTTGGGTGCAGTTTTTTATGGCTTGCCGGGTAGTACCTCTATTCGACGCCCCCTTTGAGTCCCCATCCCCACCCTAACCCCCTTCTCAACCCCAACACCTACGAGAGCGAAGCGTGCGAAATGTCCATTGAAATTCATTTTATGGGCTCTTCGCAGCAATCATACTGATTAGTATATCGTGCCGGATTCTCGATTCGTAAACTTCTCAGTTCTCCCATCTTGGTCAAGTTGAAACGGGAGCTTTGCACTGCGATAAAGTCAATCACTGCACTTGTTCCTATTCCTTGAAGGCTAAGTGTGGCAACTACAGTAGAGACTCGTTAAAAACAATTTCTTTCTACTTTTTTCCACAAGGGGTATTCCTCTCACTTAATGAAGCGCTTTTTTTTGGTATTTTGCTACTTATTCAATCGACTGGGATACGAACGTGTTTTGCCTAACAAATTAATCATATCTTACGTCAAAGCCAATTGAGTTTCCGGTGCGATGCGGTTAACAAATTGGCAAATTGTCTGATTGATCAAATGTTAACTTGAGGCATTGCCAATGGGATAGTGAAAGTCACACAAGATCAAGATTCGTTTCATTCTCCCTATATATAGAGTTACTCAACATTTTAATTTAATTTATTTTTTTTTTCTTTTCTGTGTTCTACGTAAATGACACTCCCCATTCCGAGAGTTTTATTGTTGCAAGTAATTGAAATTTAAGTCAGGAGTTTGGTAGTCATCAGAGGGCTTAGTTTAAAGTCTGATCGTATTTCAAAGTTTTCTGTACTCATTCGGTATTCATTCATAAGAGGATTGAATATTCGTATTACATTTATGCATTTGTTGTCATCGTGATTCATTACGAATACATTTCGCGTACTCTCTGAACTTTTGTAACTTGGGTTTATTTTAAAGTAAACTTAAAATTAAACTACGATAAATTAGGTTTATTTTTAAGTTTGAAAACTTAATGATTAAAAATTCAGTAAAATTACCAAATTAAAAATTTTAAGTGATATTTCCAAGTCGGTCACTTTAGTTTATCAAGTTTAGAACTGTAGTTCTACGAAAACTGCGTCATTTTCTAAGTATTTCAAAGTGATTTTTGGCTTTTTGATGTGTTCTCATTAACACCCAAGCCAAATTAAAAGCCGTTAAAATAGTTAAGTGCTTTATTTTAACTGTTTTTTTTATTTCAACTTTGATCTGAACTAATTGCCGGCCTGATAATCCCTGTAGGTTAATATATTTAGCTACTTAAACGTACTAAAATCAGGTGCAATGAGTTCACACTTCGTTGAACAGGTTGACAAAGTGAATCGAGTTTGACAGGGTTCAATAAAACCTATAGAAACCTATTGATACCAAAGCAATTAATTTTAAAAACAATAATTAAGCTTCAAATAAAAATTTCAATAAATTGTAAAATTAAATGTTAAAAATAAATTTTGATTGAAATATAATTTTCTCTACAATAATTTTGTAATTTTTGTTAACTTTCAACAAATCAAATAAATTTTACAGCAGCTGGGAAAATGTTCAGCTTGAGTTGACGACTAAGAACTGAAAATATGACGTTAATGGCACTCTCACCGCTGAGTTGAAATGGTAAAACACGAATGAAAATTTCCCACATATGTATGAGTATTCATGGACGTATTCACACTTGTTGCTATATAAATTTACACGTGTGTGTACATTATACTACTAAGTTGGCTCATTTTTAATGACCATATGGTAGTACTTGTATAATTATGTGCACGCATAATGTTAAAACATTAAAAACGGGAACATTAAAAGAAATCAGCAAAATTATTTCAAACAACGTAACGTGCAGCAACGTAACGTCAAAGTTAACTAAAAGCCCCACAGAAGAGAGCGAAAGAAATGTTGATAGAGAGAGAGAGACCGGGAGGGAAAAAGCGGTAGCCATTGAGAGAGAACAAACACAGAGAGTGAGTCAAGCAGAGCCACAGCTGAAGCCTGTGATCGACTGTGTGTACAGTGGGGCAGTAGTTACAGTGATTTTCAGTGGAATACTGCTGGCATAACACTAATTTATAAACAATTACGAAATTAATGTTTTTATATTTACAACAATAATATTATGCTGATAATTCATAATAATTTTAAGTGTGCCTAACGTTCTGACAACTCAGCGTTTAGAATTTCTTAACAACTATTTGATAACGAATTGCATTCCACTGTAAGCCGGCACAGCTGAGCAAGCATCTGGCTTGGAGTTAGCAGACAGTGCTATAATAACAAGCCGCTGAGAGCGAGTTCTTTAGTTCAACGTCAGCCAGCGGCGCAAGTGGATCGCGCGTTGGCATCGAAATAAAATTGGGGGAATCGGAGACGCGTCAAAGTGAAAAGCAAAGAAGTAAATAATGTACAGTGTATAGCAAGCGAATTAAAATTAATTACGCGCTGTTGATCTGCATAAGTTCAATGAAGAAAGAGCCACAAAACGTAGAAAGCGACAGCGAGTAACAACTAAAACAATAAAAAAACAACGGCAACTGCATTTGTTACGCACACACAAACACACGCAAACAGTAATATATGGCCATGTTTATAATAAAGTTTGAGCTTAAGAACCTTTTACATAAAATCATCTTAAATCGTGTTCTTATGTAAATACACGTGTGTATAAATGTGCTTACATCAATTTGCCTAAATTCGTGCGAAGCAAAAATAGCTAACAATAGAATTATCGGTCAAAATTACAAAATTCTTACCTATTTCAATATCAAATTATTAAACAAAACCCAATGATCGCGTGTCTAATTTCATAACACTTAGTGTTTATGCAAATAGCCCTGTAATTTGTGCTTGTATACATTGTCAAATTTTAAAGATTTATATTTACTATACATTCATTCATGAACTGCGTTGTTATTATTATTCTTATTGTCAACTTTTGCATCACGTCGTTTTAGTTTAACGTGCGCGCGCTATTTTGCGTCTCAATAAGTGTGTCACGACAACAACAACAACATCGTCGAAATCTAAAGCACACAAAAACACAAGAAAAACAAAGACAAGAACTGCACCCACGAAAAAAAAAATAAACTGGCATCAAACTAAAGGTGAGTAACAGAGTCGACGACACCGTTACAGCAACAGCTTTGACAATGACTCTCGCATACAGTTCACGTGCAAGTGCAAGAGAGTGAGCAAGAGCGGGCGAGAGAGTGTTGTAGTATTTTGGGTGGTTGGGCTAGAGAGGCGAATACCAAACACAAAATGGAATACGTATAATAGACACTGCACATTCAGTTTCTGTTCGAAAATGATTGTTGTTGTTTGCTAGAACGCAGCTTTCGTTTCTCTAGCTCTTTATTATCGACTCTGGCGCAGCATCAGCAGCCGAACTCGTAAGTGGGTCAGTGATGTCTTCCCCCCCAACCATTTATCTATTTGTCTCTCTATCTGTTATACGATGTCTCTCTGCTTGCAATCCTATTGTCTTCTCGTATCTCTCTCTCTGCTTGTGCATGTGTGATTGTGTGTGTATAATCGAGGCAATCGAAGAAGCTCTATTTGATGATAAGACTTTGTTTGGATTTTTAAGTGTAGTTGATGACGATATTCTATTGAAAGCTTCTTATTGCATACATTGTTTATAATTATATAACAAAGTCATGCAATATCGCATTTACAATAAAATATGAACTATTATATTTCGCTGATTATCGTACAGTCGACGACAGGAAAATAAGGTACGGGGCTAAATCATAATTACGATCGCATTTATTATTGTCTTCTATTTAATTACCAGCCAAGCAAAATTATCCAACGATCACTTAAAGCTCGTAAAAATAGTTTATAACCTTAAAATTGCCTTAAATTACCCGTCCATCAATTATCAGATAACCTTTGGGATCTTGATGTTTAAGGACATCAATGCTGAAATGTTTGCAAAAATTTAAAAGCCGGAAAGACAACTTTTTAACTAGTTTAATTTATTATTACTTTTTTTTGTTGTTGTTTTTGCGCTTGACGTACTATATCTTTATAAATATATTCCGATATGTGTGTTAATACAGCGTGCGTATGTGCATATTTCCCCCTGTGACCCTGTCCCTGATCCCACACATAAAGCGCTCATATTCAGTGGATTTCTGAGTCGATCGCCACGTGCTGACCTTGTCGATGGCACTTTTCTTTATCGCAAGTGTGATTCTAAGGGTCGAATACATAATGTTTCTCATGCTTCGCGTTAAAGACCTCGTACTCACATAGAATGCAGGGGTCTATTAGATTGTTAGAAAAAAACTTTGTTGCAATCAAAAGGGGGCGTGACTTACACCCATAAAGCTTATATATTCTTGGTCAGCATTGGAACACCTGGATTTCAAACTCTACTTGAACTAGTACAACTGGTTAACTTTTTCCAGATTTATTCAGAAAGTCCCTTTATATAGTTCTATATCTCTTGATTAAATTTGGTCACGATCGGAGGACTTTATCAGAAAGTTTCGATGGGATAAAGAAGTTGATAATCGGTGCATTTTACAAAAAATTGTTGTTTTTATTGATAAGATATATCCAAAGTTACACATTTACTCAATATAGCGGGATGTAATACACCTAGACCAGATCAATATAGCTCTAACTACAGTTAAACTTTGTTATTATCCTAAATATACAGTAAGTCCTCATATTGTAACTTCACGATAAGTACGGGGTCTTCAACAGTCGGCTCCTACTGCTATCCTACTACTTCTTTATCCTACTTCTTATTCTTATTTCTGTTCTGACATTTACTTTGTTGTTATTTGTTTTGCTCTCAACTCTAAGAACCGCGTATCTTTTAATATGACTCTGAGTTTTTTTCTTATTTTTTTATTTTTATTATTATACCCGTTACTCGTAGAGTAAAAGGGTATATTGTATTCGTTGCAATGTATGTAACAGGGAGAAGGAGACATGGCAGACCCCATAAAGTATATATATTCTTGATCAGCATGACAAGCCGAGTCGATATAGCCATGTCCGTCTGTCCGTCTGTCCGTCTGTCCGTCCGTCCGTCCGTCCGTCTGTCCGTCTGTCCGTATGTCCGTCTGTGTGAACAAAAGGATCTCAGAGACTATAAGAGCTAGAAAGGCCCGAGTGGTCGCAAACGAAAGATAAAATGCCCAAGCAGTACAAGTTTGCTTTTGTTTTTTGACACGCCCACTTTAGGGCGTTCTATGTGCATACAAAGGTAAAAACAGGTAAAAATAGCATGTTTTAGTATAGAAAACTTTTTTGTTAGTAATGCTATCTAAACCAAATTGACGCAGAAAGTACACGTCTAGGGATTACGTATACTGACCAAGTTTGATCCAAATCGGACAACTATATCATATAGCTCCCATAGGGACAATCGGTCAAAAATACGCTCCAAATATGAATTTATATGAATAACTTTTGCGTTGGCCAACCAATCGAAGTGAAACTTACACAGAATATATCTGTCAATAATATAAACATATTGACTAAGTTTGATCCAAATCGGACAACTATATCATATAGCTCCCATAGGGACAATCGGTCAAAAATACGCTCCAAATATGAATTTATATGAATAACTTTTGCGTTGGCCAACCAATCGAAGTGAAACTTACACAGAATATATCTGTCAATAATACAAACATATTGACTAAGTTTGATCCAAATCGGACGACTATATCGTATAGCTCCCATAGGGACGATCGGTCAAAAATACGCTGTAAATATGATTTTGTATGAAAATTTTCTGCGTTCTCAAGTCATCTGAATTAAAATCAATAGGGTCGATTACCTAACATATTGTAATATTATTAAAAATATATTATATTGTTAATAATATAATTAAACTGAGTAACGGGTATCCTAAAGTCGCGAGGCGACTATAGCATTCTTTCTTGTTTTTTTTTTTGGTCTCACGCCTGTGTCTATAACATAAATGTGAAAATCGTGACTGTAATTGAAAGCGACTTTTAAGTTTTTTTTTTGCACTATTTGGCACTCATTCATTCAGTTTGACTTTTATTAATGGAATTGATACACTTTCAAAATTCCTCTTGACAAATATAGAATAATACTAATTTTTCTGTAATTAAAAAATCAGTTTTTTTTTTAAATCTTTCCCGTTGAATAATTTCTACCCAATTCCATATTTATTTCCACTTAAATTATGTATGCAAATATTTAGGAATTTTAGTAGCACGAATTAATTATAGACACTCGATATGTAATTACTGTTATTTTTTATAGTCGTTTGATTGTTTTATAATTATGCATATATATTGAGTATATCTATTAATAGAGTGTGCAATTAGCACGAGTTAAAAGTGATAACTGGAGGCGTTACCCAAATCTATTAAATTGATGTTGACTCAACTAATTGTTCGAATTACTCATTTCTGTTCTAAACGCAGGTTTTTAATAAATATTCGCAAATACGTACATGTAAATTAAATTGTTTGTTTATGGCTATAATTAACAAGTTAAACATAAATTTAGATTTGAGATTCTGAGAGGTATTTGTAGAAATACTCATTTGGGGTCAGTTTAGTGCTAACACCTGTTAAACTAAAAAAAAAAAAAAAAAAAAAAAAAAAAAAAAAAAAATCGTTTGTTTATAAACTATTGTTGTAGGTCAGTTATAGTTTTTTTTCGCCAAGACTTGATTCTCAGATTTCTAAATTTTAAGAAACGATTAGTTTGACTAATCTTTTTCATGAGTAAATCCCCCTTACAGTGTCTACAAAACAATCGCCACCACTTCAATTATTCAAGTGATTTCATATTCGTTAATTGAATCAATTTACTGGCATCAATCAATTGAACTTTTTGGTCATCTCAAACTGTGAGATCTTGTGCCAGATTTTGGGTGCATATGTACTTATAATACTCACTGTATTTCAGTGGATTTCTGTGGGATTGTGCGAATCTATCACTTACAAATTGTGTTTATAAACAATAACAATACTGATAGCAAATATGGCCTTAAATATAAACCAAATTCGGGTTTTATAGAAATTTAGAGTGTAAACATCGTTATCATAAAATTTGTTCATTTTGTTTGTTATTTGTTTGTTTGTGGTCTGATAGAAACAATGTTTTGTTTCTTGTTGTGATTATAAAAAATTAGGTTTAAATTTTAATGAGCTTTTAGTCAGGTTATGTCGTACTCCGTTATGAGTATAAAGTCGTAGGTCCAGAACATTTTTTTTATTCCTTAGGGGTGAATGTATTCAAAGACCTTTCCGACATTCCTAATGTAATGTCGAATAAATAAAAACAAAGCAAGTAATTGTTGCTTAATCTGTCTGTCAGTAGGTTTATCATTCTGTCATTCAATCAGTAAACTAGTTATTAAATTATAAAATTACGTTCTAATGTCGAAGTGTGCGAAAAAATTACGCTACTTGATGTGTTTATGGGAAAGTAAATAAACTTAGTACAAATGACTTAATTCCCAAGTGGATTTGTCTACTTTAAGCGTGTATTAATATACGCTTACAGAGAGTACTTTAATTTTATTGTAAAGTTTGTAATGCGGTGGAGAAGTGTATATATCTTCATGATCAGCATCAATATATAAACGTTTTTGTCATTTGAAGTTAAATTGAAGCTAAATTGAATAAATTTTAAATACTTACCAAATTTCGACTAAATCAGACTAATATATCGTATAGCTCTCATAAGGATAATCCATAAAGAGTTTATATAGACAGAATATGTCAGAAAATAAAGGGATACCCAATTTCTGCATAGGATTAGTAAAAAACTGAGAACTGAATGAGTAAAAGATAGAATAAGTCAAATAGGGTCAATATATACATATTGCGAAATACACAAATTTCTTAGTTACTTTATTACGATGGTTGATATATCAGAAGATTAAAAATGAGTAGAGGGGTCTATTAGGTTTGTCAGAAGCGAAATGTGCGTAACAGGCAGAAGGAGGCTTGGCCGACCCCATAAAGTATATATATTCTTGATCAGCACCAACAGTCAAGACGATATAACAATGTCCGTCTGTATAAATACCTAGATCTCAGAGACTATAAGAGATGGAGCTACCAAATTTGTAATGAAAGTCCGTCTATATGTCAGGCAGATCAAGTTTATTTCAAATTTTTACCACGCCTCCTACCGCCCCCACAAATTGTAAAAAACTTTTTTCCCATCACCATAACTTGAAAACTACTAGACTTAGAGAGACCAATTCACACAATATGTGTATGGTACCATTATAACTATTCTTACCAAGTTTGGTACGGATCGGACAACTATAGCCTATAGCTCCCATAGGACAAATCGGTCGTAGATTGCTAATTTGTATGGAAAAACGTGCACTAGAATGAGTACGAGGTCTTTTACAGTCGGCTTACTCAACTTTCTTATTTGTTATTTAAGTACATGACAGCAGTTCTCGAACACGTCGGCATTTCCTGACAGTTACGGGAAGATGAGAATGAATGACGGTTAGTCAATAATAAAGTAAACTCAGTATAAGTAAACTTATCCTGTCTGAGGGTTCTTAGCACTAGATAATCGGTACTTAATCATATACACTACCTAATCAATATTTAATATAAGCTTTAGTAAGAATATTTCCGAAAAAAGTTACTTGACATTTCATGTATATATAATCGTTTAGGTATTTATACTAGATTTTATTATATATGTATAACTCATATACTTTGTATCTCTTTTCGATTAGTTGCAGTACCAACCTGAAGACATATCAAAAAGTGGAAGCGAAACGCTTTCAAAAATGACAATCTTGCCAGACATTAAGGCCACAAACACCGCCTGTTGCATAGGCGGTGGCGATACCAGCAGTGACAGTGGGGCAAGTACAAGTGACAGCCACAAGGAGCACCAGCAACAGCCACGTCTTGCTGGACATAACAAAGGAGAATGTCTTTCCATGAACTGTTGCACCTCAGCAGCTAGCTCTGAGTTGTCCATTGATGAGAAGTCATCGACTTCATTGGACGCCAAAGTCAATAATAATCTCAGTGAATATCGTTCATTCAACTATGAGGAGAGTGTAGCACATGCGAATTTCGCTCAGTGTCAAAATGTTGACATTGAATTTACAAATGTGCGTTACACTGTGAGAAAATTTTCATTTCCAGAGCGTAAATTTGGTAAGTCTTCCAAAAAGATGAAAAATTCCAGTAGAAATCACTCAAGATTTTGATACTTCTGCAGTTACCAAGGAGATACTTCATGGTCTTAACGGTAACTTTCGATCGGGGGAACTTACGGCTATAATGGGTCCTTCGGGGGCGGGAAAGAGCACACTTTTAAATGTACTATCGGGATTCTGGTGAGTTAAAAGTTTCTTTTCTTAAAAATCAATAGTTTAAGTAATATTTTTACTTACAAAATGTGTTGTAATCGATGTCTAAACGTGCCGCCGATTTGAACTATAATCTAATAGTTTGACTGATTAGTCTTCCCGCAATCAGTTTATGTGCAAGTCTCGTGTAATTATTAAAGATTACAGTTTATTATTTAATTAAATTATGTAAAGAGTTTTCACTATCTGTCGGACAACATTGAAACTCATGCCTAGTAACTTGTAATCCCTAGGATTCTATATAATATATCGCTTTAAGACTTAATCAACTTTGGATAAAAGAAAAGTTTTACTCCGATAAAGCAAAGATCAGTCAATATATAGTAGTCCCAGTCTATATGCGACTCAGTTTTAATGATGTAAGTAAGAACAGAACCATAAATAAGAACTGAGAAACAGTATTCATTGCATAAGTGGAACTAAAGGCGATTAAAAAATTTGCTTTGACGGCGCTTGTGTTTGAGTCATCGTCTCTGTGACTTGTCGTTTGACATGAATGCAACTTTAGACGACCCGGAATCGAACGGGTATAATCAAAAGCTAATAGAAAGCGAAAATATAATCTATGTCGGAACCAGTCACTGAACAGTTGGGAAAAATAAAGAACTTTATCAGTTGCAGTCGCGATTTTCAGCAAAGTCAAGTACTTATTGCTGAATTAAGTAACTATTATTTATAAAGTTAATGCAAAATAACACTTTTCCTGATTATGTTTACATCATAAATTGTTAGTTGTCTATAACTGTGTGCGTCACTGAGAGAATTACATAATAAATTCTAATTTATTATTGCATTTAAATATTGCGACTGTAAAACTTGATTTTTTACAAAGAATAATAAAGCAGTTTAGTTGTAAAAATGACAAGAATTTTAATAAGTAGCTTATACTAACTAGATGATTTTAATTAAGTTCTTAGTTTTGACAGTTTTGAGTGTAAGAAAGGCTAGAATTTCTATTAGTAGCTTATACTAACTAGAAGATTTTTAGTTTTGACAGTTTTGAGTGCTCGAATTTTAAGAATTTCTACTAGTATCTAATGCTAATAAGAAATTCTAAATGAGTTCTTAAGTTTTGACGGTTTTAAGTGTAAGAAAGGCTAAAATTTCGATAAATAGCTTATACTAACTAAAAGATTTTAATTAAGTTCTTCGATTTGACAGTTTTGAGTTTAAGAAATGCAAGAATGTCATTTAGTAGCTAACACTAACTATAGTTTTTGATTAAAGTTATGTGTTTTAATAGTTTTAAGTGTAATAATAGCAAGAATTTCTGCAATTAGCTTATATTAACTGTTTAAAAAAGTTATAACATTTCATAGATTTATTAAGTTTTCTTTTAATTAAAGTTTACTGACAAGTTAATAGTATATTTAACATAGGTTTACAAATTTTTTAAATATATTAAGTAGCACTTTAGTAGAGAGAAAAGTATATCAATTTTTAGTACTTTTATTATTATATTTAATTATAATAATTTTGCTTACTTTAGATCTAATTGCTTCAGTTCTATTTGCTTTACTTAACTCAGATTTAGGAATTTCTTCAGTTTTCCAATATCAATAAACTCTATTCCATTAGTAATACCCAATGGTCTTTTAAAAAGTAACATGGTAAAGAGTATCTTAATGTACATATGTGCTAAAAGTCTCCATCTCTTTAAAGAAATATCTATAATAGATTTTCAACATAAATGTTATTAAAACTTTTACTTTAAAGTTTTTCAAGAGATGATTAATCCAAAAAAAAAAATTATAAAAATATAATATAAAAATTGAAAAGTAATAATTTTTTACAAATAACACAATAAATATCATATAAAAAATTCAATATAAATAATTTTTAATACAAATAAAATATATTTATATACATAAAGTGTTATATAGTGTCTCATTCCGCGATGTTCAGTAGAACTGTGAGAAAAGAGTGTTGTATAAGTCGGCTTACATGACCCAGTAGAGGGTATCGGCTGTGTAACTTTTGTGAACTTTACATAGACAAAATAGTTTAAACTAAATATTAACTAAATGTACTAATTAGTTAACAATTTGTTACACATGTCGGCGGTTTTAGCTTATCAGTCATTAAACTACGAACTTGAAACTCTTACGCGGATTCAGAGACTCCGATTCAGATTGAGATTGGGACGCGTCGTGAGCGGCATTTAATATAGTTGACTTTGTTTATTGTTGAAATGCTTACAAATAAATGCTTATTTATTTATTATTATTCTTTTCCTTTTTGTTTTTGTTTTTTCTGTTTCCCTCTTTGTGAACAGCGCCTCTGGAGTCACTGGCAGTATTCGAGTCAATGGCAAACCCATGGCCACCAGTTCGGAGCGATTTCGCCGACTCTCGTGCTATATTCATCAGGATGATCTATTGCGTCCACAACTGATGGTCGGAGAGATAATGTTGATGGCGGCACATTTGAAACTCGGTTTTAAAGTCACAACCAGCTATAAACAAAATTTGGTACGTTTAACTATAGTCATTTCCTACAAATATATTATATATATTTAATTGAGTACATAGTCTAACTAATAGTCCAACTAATTTGATCTCTATACTATTGCGCAGATCAAGCACATCTTATCGCTGCTCGGTCTGGAGCATCGATACAATGTCTACACAGGAAAACTCTCCGGCGGACAGAAGAAAAGACTCGCCATTGCCCTGGAGCTGATAAACAATCCTCCGGTTCTCTATCTGGATGAGCCAACGACGTGAGTACACACAAATCTACACACACACACACATTTACCTATATATAAGTGACTTATAAGTATGAGTTGTCTGGAATTATCGGTAAGATGACCGATCTAATGAGCACTTTGTCTGCGCGATTACAACGGGTAATTGACTTGTAATGTTGTTCCTAAACTTACATTACACTGTACTACAAAGTAGAGTTTAAGTGTAGGCAAGTTAGTTTAAAAGGCAACGTTATTTAAACCATAAAATAAATAATATTAATTTAAATTAATAGCAATAGGGAAATAAATTTAATAAAGAATTTTTTCTAAACTATTTAATAAATTTATTCAAATAGGAAATTAACTAATGACTTAAGCTTGACTTAAATTTAAGTTTTTAAGCTTTAGTTTGGAAGAATTTTTTATCTTTTCGAAAGCCAAAAGACTTCCCTAAAGGTATACATTTTTTGATAACTAAATAAGCAAAAAATTATCCCTTAAAATCCTTTCTGAAAGCTAACTATATTTTCTATATTTTAAATAGACATACAATTTTTTATTAATTTTTTATTTCTTTCTTAGAAAGCTTGAACTTTTTGTATACTTAAATAAGCAAAAGTCAATTCATAAAAAGCTATATAATTCTTTTCAATAAATTTGAATTTTTCCGGTACCTAAAACAAGATAAAATCCATTTCCATAAAGCTTAAAAATCTTCTTCTAAAAATTACATTTTTTCTTTACCTAAAACAAACAAGTATCCATCCCATAAATGGATTCTTATCTATAAAGTTAGTTTATTTCTGTACCATAAACAAGCAAAAAACAATTTCTAACAAGTAAGAAAGGCTACAGTCGAGCTAGCCGACTGTAAAAGACCCCGTACTCATAGTATTTGCAATAAAACACTTTGAAACAAAACCATCAGTTTGCAATAGGGATGCAAATCGCCAAGAAAATGACGATATCGATATTAATTAAAATATCACATCAAATCAAATATCGATATTATCAACAACTGAATTCAAATACGCTATAGATATGGACATAATGACCAAATATCGCATTCACTATCATATCGCAATTATAATTACTATCGTGTTGAATATCGATATATGATTTATCATATCGTATGCATACATGTGCGTGCATCGTCCGCGAGCAGCGCTGTCGCTACACAAGCAGCGAAAACGTTCGCTCACATGTTTATATGCTTCTGTCTCGCTTGCACACATGCATTGACATTGCGTGCAATTGTTAACTTTGTTACGTGTCTAGCTCTTTTGTTTATTGTCCGATTTGTATGCAACTTTCAGGATAGTTTGTGATACTTTGTCTCCAAACGAATTTGAAATTACAATACTGTACGATAAGTGCAAATGCCTTAAAAATGGCATTGAAGTTTGAAAATTATTTCATTCGTGTGGGAAAACGGGGCGTGGCAGTCCAAAAATTTTAATAACAATGCATTTATGCTGTCTCTAGCAACTTACATACCAAAAATGGTATTCCTAAGTGCTATAGTTACTGAGATATTTGCTTAAAACATCAATTTTTTCCGAGGTGACCATAGTTTTTTACAATTTGCGGGGGCGGTAAGGGGCGTGGCAAAGATTTGAAATAAACTTGATCTGCTCGCGAAGCAGACGGACTTTCATTCTAAATTTGGTGCCTCTAGCTTTTGTAGTTTAAAAGATCCAGGTGTTCATACGGACGGACGGACAGACGGACAGACGGACAGACGGACAGACGGACAGACGGACATCGCTATATCGACTCGGCTGTTGATGCTGATCAAGAATATATATACTTTATGGGGTCGGCCACGCCTCCTTCTGCCTGTTACGCACATTTCGCTTCAGACAAACTTAATAGACCCCTCTACTCTTTTTTAGAGTACGGGGTCTAAAAAGCTGAATAATTCCTTGTAATAAATTTGAATTTTCTCTGTACCTTAAGCAAGATAAAATCCATCCCTAAAAAGCTTAAAAATCTTCTTATAAAATTTGATTTTTTTTCCCTTAACTTAAACATCCCATAAGTAGATCTTTTACTATAAAATTAAATTTTTTTCTGTTTCTAAAACAAGCAAAAACATTACCTAAATAACTTTATAAAACTTTCATGTAAATTAAATTTTTTTCTGTACCTAAAACAAGAAAAAGTCCTTCTTAAATCCTCTTCTACTAAGTTCAACAATTTTCTGTATATAAATCAGAAAAAAGATTCGTTTCTTACAGCTACAGATATTTAATCCTCTATAAAGTCTTACATATTTTTGTTCAATATAAGTATGTTTAAAGGCTTCTCTTCTCTGTACAATATATTCCATATATATTTCAATTCTCATTCTATCCAATTTAATCCACAAAGATTTCAATAATTCCTCTTTTCTTCACTTACTTGACTGATTGCAATTGTCATTTAAGAACTTTTTTATCTCTAAATCAAATATAGAAATCTTAAGCTTAAATTGATTTGTTCAAGCTGAGAATTTGCTGTAAGCACCTGAATACATTTTTTAATGGATAATTTTCTACCTAAGCTTCTACTTTTTTTTCTGGCTTTTAATGTTTTTCTTTTCTTTTTTTGCCATTACAAAAAATGACTTGCGATTTGAAGCTTTAAAGTCAGAGTCTAATGACCTGTTCTAAGCCAACTATTTGTACACATTAACAAAAGTGTCTACAGTGAAAAACAAAAGTCGCTTTCTTTGTAGTAAAATGTATGAATAATTTGTTCTTTTATGAACCCTGACAGTAATAACAATAATACTTAATGAGCATTTCTAATATTTTCCCGAAATGATAATTACACAGTTAGTTTGAGTTTTGGAAACAAATAAAGTTTATAATTAATTGTTTGTTGTGTTAGTCGAGTAGCGTCTGAGTTCTGAGTACAGGGTATCTCGCAGGTGATCTGAACTTTGTGCTCAATTCATCTAATTAAAAAGTTTATTCAACATAATTTTTGTTTAATTTGTTTATGTCTGTGTTCAGATCTCGTGACTGATTTCAGCTTTTTATGGGTTCTTTCTATAGGATTGACTAATGATTAGGGATGCAAATTTCTTGTTATATGATCTGATCTTACCTTCCCTTTTAACCTATTTTCAGTGGACTCGACAGTTCCTCGTGCAGCTCGTGTGTTGCATTATTGAAGAAACTCGCTTCCCAGGGACACACAATTGTTTGTACAATACATCAGCCAAGTGCTCTGATCTTTGAGATGTTTGATAAACTGTACACTGTAGTCGATGGTCACTGTATGTACCAGGGTAGGGTAAAGGAACTGGTGCCATTCTTAGCCGATCAACAGTTGATATGTCCAAGCTATCACAATCCAGCTGATTACTGTAAGTATCTTTGTATCTACAGTTAGTTGAGCTAGGCTAACAACAAGTGTATCTTTATCTGTAACTGTGTTTGTATCTGTGAATAGTACTGGAAGTTGCTGTTGGAGAGCATTCACGTGATATTAATGATTTGATAGCTGCTGCTAACAAGAAGTATTACGAAGACGCCGATCGTTATTCTTATATCAAGAGCAATGATATATCTCAGATTATAACAACATTTACAGGTAAGAAGATAAAGGGTAAAGGAGTTTATGTTTGGGGTTATAGAAAAGTGGAAAATGGAGTTCTTTAAGTAAAATATTTTTAGACAAAATAAAGTAAAGTTAAAAAAAAAAAAGTTAGTTTAGTAATGTAGAACTTCTTTTTAGAAAATAAATAAATTTATTTATTTTTATAATTTGTTTTTAATAAAATGCGAGACCGGTAAGCAAATTAAACCTTTTTTAAAAGTTTTTTTCAGAGTTACAAGTTTTGAAATGAGTCTCAAATACAGCTTTTCAACACCAACTGTTGTTAAAGCGCTTTAAACTTTAAAAAAACGTTAATTATTTAATTTTCAGTTCCTCTTTAAAGTAGAAATTAACCAAAATTGTTGCTCCTCTGTTAGTAAATAAGAGAAAGCGAAACAGTAAAAAGTAAAGAAGAAAGCAAAAAACCAAAATGAGTTTACTGAATTCTGTTTAAAGAAAGTCTTACATCATATAGAAGAAAGCAAATATTTTGATGAGTACTTCAACTGTAACCCAAATTCCAACTTATATAATTTATTTTCCATTTAAATTTTCAACTTTTTACAGAGAACATTGGTAGCAAACATTTGAGCAGTTCGAATCCGGAGCTCTCAAAAATCGCGTTGACCCAATTCTCCAACTATGATAATGCTAAGAAGACGGGTTATCAGCAATTGCCCCTTAAGGAGATCAATGGGTCTTTGAATGAATCGTCGCTGAATGAATCACTTGCCAATAAAGGAACCACCGCAGAGCTTGCCAATCACATGGAATCAAAGACAATTCCAACCATTAATTCAGCCTCGTTTCTTATGCAATATTTGCTACTGATGCAACGCATTCTGATCTGCGCTAAACGTAACTATGTGAGTAATAATAATAATAATAATTATTATATTTTTAATATTTAACTATATAGTAGCATATTATAGCTATAGGTTACTAAACTACTTGTTAATGTCGCTGACAAGGTTATTGCCGGTTTAGGGCACAATTCGAAACTCGAAACTCGAATCTCGAATCTCGAAACTTGAACAACTTAAACAATTTACAATTCACAAGTTGACAACTTGACTTTGGTTGTCAGACAACATTGATTTGGTAATTCATTGCAATTTACGAAGCCTTTTTCCATTAACTAAAGTAAGCTAAAGTATTCATTAACTTCTCTCCATAATTTCCCAAAAATTATTGTATGACCTCTTTTTAGACCCTGTACTCAAAAAAAGTAGAGGGGTCTATTAGGTTTGTCAGAAGCGAAGAATGCATAACAGGCAGAAGGAAGCATTTTCGACCCCATAAACTATATATATATATTCTTGATCAGCATCAAAAGTCTGCCTGTTCGTCCGTTTCAACACATAGATCTCGGAGACTAAAAGAGCTAGAGCTTCTAAATTTGGAATGAAAGTCCGTCTATATTTCAGGCAGATCAAGTTCATTTAAATTTTTTGCCACCCCACCTACTGCCACCGCACATTGTAAAAAACTATTTTTATATCACCATAACCCGGAAACAATTAGAGCTATCGGCACCAAATTCATGTTCAAATTATGTGTACGGTGGCATTACAACTATCCTCAACAAGTTTGATCTCGATCGGACAACTATAGCCTATAGCTCCCATAGGACAAATCGAAATGGGCCCAAAATGGGAAATTTGTATGAAGACATGTAGTGTTAGGTGACCGACCGCAACCAATTATAACTATCCCCACCAAGTTTGATCAGGATCGGACAACTATAGCCTATAGCTCCCTTACAGGACTAGGATGAGTACGGGGTCTTTTACAGTCGGCTTGCTTGACTGCAGACTTTCTTACTTGCTAAAACATTATTTACTTTACTTGAAATTTTTACTTGAGTCTTTAAACATTATGATTTTGTCTTTTATGGTCCAGTAATTTTTGTTCAAACTTGAGTGCGTCGCTTTATGATATGTTTTTTTTTATAAATAAGTAATGTTTATTTTTTGTTTAATTGCTAAGCCAGTACCTATAATTATAACCTGCATAGTGTGTAGTAAATGCCCTATTTTCAGTTTTTAATTTATGTAATTATGAGTAATTTTTTGGGCTTTGTTTTATCCTCACATTATATAAATGCAACTTAGTTTATACCAAAGTTATGTAAGCCCTTTTGAGCAGTTAAAGTTTTCTCCATTTGTGATTTAAATTTAGTTTGTAAACAGTCTGGTTTTCCGTGTTTTTAACCTAAGGTCAGTCAACTTTGTAGAACAAAATAAATAATTACTATTGCAAATTTTGCTTAAAGTACAACTTTGTGCATTTTTAACGATATTTGATTATGTTTATGTCGGCAACAAATTCGCACTTTGCAATCTTTTTTCGAAAACAATTTGCTTATAGCCATATTTGACTTGTAGTTCATGCTGTACTTAAGCTGCACTTAAGTTTGTATTCAATTTAAACTCATTTAGTAATATTCTAAAAATTTTACAAGCTGTTGACTTAAGGTCAACATACTTAACTTTGACAAATGTGCTCATAAACATGTATCTTATTGTAGAACATAATTAATTTAAATGAGTTTTTTCTCTTAACTCGGGGAATTAAATGTTAAGAGGTAAGTTAAGGTTAATACTAGTACTTTTAATGGGGTGAATTCAGGTAGTATCTTAAGTTTTATACTTTACTTCTTATTCAATTGTCTCTAAAGTAATGAATTTCTGATTTTATTTGCTTGCCATTGACTTCAATTGATTTGTTGTTCTACTTACAAAGATACATAGATGGAAGAACTGAGTATTGAGTATCGAGTATTGAGCATCGAGTATCGAGCAGAGAGTCTGAGAAATCCGCTCAGCTGTAGTGTAGTCGTAGATATTGTAGCTCAATAAGCAAAATCGGCGCCGACGGTTGCAACCTTCACACAGATAATGGCAATGTCTGACTGCAGTTTCATAGATACTTAGATACATCGATAGTTAGATACATTTGGCTGAACACTCATTTGCTCATATCTTCTTTTAATTTTATTTTCTACAGTTTCTGCTCTTGGCCCGCACCGCATCGCATGTTATTATTGGTGTTATTTTTGGGTATCTCTATATGAATGTCGGCAATAGTGCACACTCCGTGCTGGGCAATTATGTCTACTTCTATGGCTCCACCCTACTCTTGGTCTACACCGGCAAAATGGCTGTGGTACTCACATGTAAGTAAAAGATACAAGCTTAAGAAAATATATATTTAAGAAAATAATACTTAAGTCCTAAGTAGGCAAGCTGTTGTTGTATGCAGCTTAAGCAAAGCTGACCTCAAGTTTTGTGGATATTTACTTAACTTAAGCAAATACACACGTAGTTTATACACTCGCTTATTCATACTCATACGCAGTGTTGGCAGTGCTCAGGGGGTTTAAATGGCTAGATTGATGTAACTAAATGGTTGAAAATACAATTGAGTTTCAGAACTTTTGTAGAACTCTATTTAAGCACTGAGTGTGCTCTATATGCAGTTAAAGCTCCCTTGGCCCTTGGCTCCCTTAGGAGATGTCCACCCAGAGGAGGTGTCCGCCCAATGGAACGGGTTTTGTATGAAAATCATGCTCTTGGAACTATAAAATTCGTACGGCTAAGGGAGCTGTCTGCCTGGGGGAGATGTCCGCGAGTAGAGCTTTCACTGTACATTTTTTAGTCAAACAAAAACTTAAACCAAAGTGTTTTAAACACAATGTTATACTTACCTATATTTTTGCTCATTTTTATTTAAACAAACATTTTTTTATAAATTTACAAAATTAAATTTAAATATTGGGTCGTTCACTAAGTAATTTCTTTTTTTTTTTTTTTAACAATTTAAACTTAATTTATTTTTAGTATGGAAAACATTTCTATTATGACCCAAATAAATATATAAAATTGTACTTGATTTTAATAAATTTATAATTAAATTCATAATATTTTTTTTTATACAAAAATAAGTTATTAAATTCAAAATATATTTTTTAAATTTTTTACACAAAAATAAGTTATTATAATAATTTAAATGCGCTTAATGACAATACAAGATTTATGAAGTGCAAAATAAAATTTGCATTTAATTTTTATGCAAACCAAAATATTTTAAAATCATCAGGAACGCTGATTAAGATGATTAAAATCATTTTATAAATATTTTAAATTTTTTAGCCATAAACAGTTGAATTTATTCTACTAATTTCATTCAGAATCTTCCTTAATTACTATCTAATATAACAGTTAACAAAATGTTGTACTTCTTCAAAAGTTTTCTTTATCTAGCTTTAAAACAGCCACTTTGGCATCACTGTTCACAAGCAGCTAGACACTGTAGGAGTTCAGTTGCAGCTGTTGCACTTTTTGTTTGCCTTTGAAATTTGTTTTTTATGTATGTTTTTTATGACTTATGTCTTGATTTTACATAATTTGTCAGTTTTTTAATGATTTATGCAAATTTTTGCAATTTAAGATCAATGTTATGAGCTTGTAAATATTATTTATAATTTTTATGTATTTATTTAGTAGTTGATTAAAGTGCTTAGCTTGTTTATATATTTTATTATTCAGTTAAATTAATTGCACATTCACTTAATTTTTTTTTTTAGTTCACTGAACTTTACATTCAATTAAAATTAAGTAAACAATATTTAGTTGAAACCCGTTTAGTTGAATTATACAGGCTTTTTCTAACAATATGTTCAGTAAACTTGACATAATCCTCAGGTTGATTGGACACTTTCTCATTTGAATGAAACTGGTTTTAGGATCATAAAACTGTCGTTATTCGGTCCACTGAACTGACCTACATATGTACCTACTATATCTATATATAAGAACATATTGAATTTCATTTAATTTCGCTTTTTAGACCCCGTACTCTAAAAAAGTGTAGAGGGGTCTACTAAGTTTGTCTGAAGCGAAATGTGATTAACTGGTAGAAGGAGGCATTTCCGACCCCATAAAGTATATATATTCTTGATCAGCATCAACAGCCGAGACGATATAGCAATGTCCGTCTGTTCTAGATCTCAGAGACTATAAGGGCTAGAGCCACCAAATTTGGAATGAAAGTCTGTCTGCTTCGCAAGCAGATGAAGTTTATTTAAAATTGTTGCCATGCCCCCTAACGCCCCCCGCAAATTGTAAAAACAATGTTCACATCGCCATAACTTGAAAACGACTAGAGCTAGAGAGACCAAATTCACACATTATGTATATGGTACCATTATAACTAGCCTCACCAAGTTTGGTCCAGATCGAACAACTATAGCCTATAGCTCCCATAGGACAAATCAGTCAAAAATTACTTATTTGTATGGTAAAATGCGCACTAGAAGGAGTACGGGGTCTTTTACAGTCGGCTCGCTCGACTGTAGCCTTTCCTACTTGTATTTAATTTTTCATTGTCACTGATCTCGTTAATAACAAGTTGAATTTATTTTTGTATCCACTCAGTTCCCTTGGAGATCAATATGCTGACGAGGGAGCACTTTAATCGCTGGTACAAACTGGGACCCTATTTCTTATCGCTGATCTCATTCGAGATACCCTTTCAGGTAAGTCCAGACAATGGTTTAAATTAAATTTATTTGTATATTTATTAAACCCTTTTTACAGAGCTTGTGTGCTGTGCTGTACATTGTGATCACTGTGAGGTTAACAGACAATGACAGTGTCGATTTCTACCGCATAATGTACTTTATCATCTTGGCCATAATGGTAACACTCAGTGCTCAGGCTTGGGGTTTCTTTGTGGGTGCCACACTGCCAACAAAGGTAAAAAATTTATTAAATTTATTTATATTTTAAACTAAAGTTAATTACTTGCAGCTAGCCGTCTTTCTGGGTCCCATTTTGGCCGTACTTTTCTCCGTGTTTGGATTTTGTACGCGGTATATTGACATAACACCCATGTTCCGTTGGATGTGGCATTTGAGCTATTTTCGAGCTGGATTTCATGGTGCACTCAATGCATTTTATGGCATGGATCGACCATTTCTCGACTGTCCCGACAATGTCATGTATTGCCATTTCCGGAGTCCCAAAGTGTTTCTCAAGTACATGATGATCTCCGACGTTCACATGTCCGATTGTGTCATCCTTATGGCCCTTGTGATCGGTGTGATGCACCTACTGACGGTGATCACACTCTGGCGCAAGCTAAACAAACGATAGAGTTTAAGATATGATTAGATTTCAATTAGAATTAGTTAGTTAATTAGTTTGTTTTAGTTTTTAACATTTTTATTCATGTTGTAAATACGTTTTAGGTGTTTATCTTATGATTTCTTTTTTGTTTTTTTTTTTCTTTCGAATCATATAATTTACTATTTATTGATAATTTAGTTAGAGACAAACATTCGTTTTTTGTTTAAACTTAATCACATTCATACACACAAGGCTTTAGGGTAGCACACAGTTAATCTCTTCCAGTTTTGTTAAGTTAATGTTTAGTTTTTTAAGTTTTTATGCTGATATACCAAAAAACAACAGAACAATCAATTAATTAAAAGATTGATAACATTCACAAAATAGTTTATAGCCGAATTAAATGCTTGCCAACATTTGTTTATAACTTTTGCATACATCCAACAACAAAGTTACTTTGTGATCAATGAATTTCAATTTTGTTCATCAATATTTTTATTATTTTTAATTTATTTAAGTGTGTATTTAATGGATTGTAATTTCTGTGGCTTTTATTCGTATTTAAATAAAATGGTAAATTTGTATTTTGATGTGGATATAAATATATACTTATATATATATATTCGAAATGCGATTTCTTAACTAAAGAAATGGGATAGTTGTCTCTGGATATATGGCAGAATATAATCAAGATTATTTACTCTATTAGATCGGTGATAAGTTAAGTAATTTATCTTACAAGTTTCTGATTGCACAGTTTAATACACATCGAAGCAATTTACATAGTTAAATTAAGTATTTTGTTTCTCTTGAATTTACTTTACATTAATTGAACAAAAGTAGTAATATAAATATCTGATTTATGGATAGATACTTGTATCCAGTAGTTACTTTTCGATTTACCTTATAAACAGTTCAAGTTAACTTACAGCCTAAGAACAACAATTGTGTTTTAGTAATGCACAGTAGAAAAGCTAATACAATAAGTTAAATACATTAATGGTTTGTCGCCGATTAGAGAGTTGTTTGTTTTTAGTGGGTTCGGCTAATGAGTTAGTAGCTAAACTAAGTTGATATCTATATCTATATATCAGATTCACATGGTGGACATGCGGGCATAGCCGTATCTTATAATCTGGTCATGGTTAAGGGGCGTGTCTGTGGTGAGCTGAACACGTTGCCATTGACGTGTCTCGTTGGACTTTCGTATCGCCTCCACTACAGCCTGAACGTACAATCCATCCTCGAAGGTGGCTGCTGTGGAGACGGGTGCCTTGATCCAACTGGACTCCTTGCTTCCGAAGGCCTCCTTCAAGGCACCAACCATTTTGCACAGGCCCTTGATGTAGGGACGGGGAAGCAATGAATTTGTAGTGGAGAAATGCAAATCCTGAACATCCACATAGACGGCTTCTTCTTTGGGTTGTCCCTCCTTGAGTACAAACAGATCTCCGCCTCGTACCACCAAATGTCCCTTGCTGCCGTAGACTAGGACTTCTTGGGAAAAGGTCTTCGCTGGCACTGTGTGACTGTGCAGTGCCACTGTGACCAGCGTGCCACTGGACAGCTCCATTTGGAAATTACAGAAATCCGGGGCTGTTATCTGCCGAATGCCATTAATGGCATTTGTAGTCTTGGTGTATGATCTCAGTACGCCATGAACACGCACCGCTTGCTGTTGGAGCAGGAAACTGACCAGGTCTACAACGCTGCCCACCAGATTAAGGGCTCCTCCGCCCATCTGTGCATCGCACATCCAGTTGTACTTGTCCGGAAACAGTGTGCCCAGCTGCACTCGAACATCCATGAGCACCACAGCCGCCAGCGGCCCGATGAGCTCATCCTGAAGGCAGCGACGCATTTGCGTAAATGCGGGTAAAAACCTCAGCGGATGATTCACCAGCGATATAAGCGTTGGATAATACTGCGAGGCACGTACCATTTTCATGGCATCCATCTGATGCAAACCAGCTGGCTTGTCGCACACTACATGCTTGCCAATGCCCAAGGCCTTCACCGAGATCTCGGCGTGCAGAAATGGCTGGCAGACAATAAATACCAAATCGACGTCTTTACGCAGCAGCACTTCGTCTATGACGTTCGTGTGGAATGCGACGTTCTGGGCGGTTGCCGTCTCTTTGGCCTCCTTTAGGGTGCGTCCCCAGATGGCTCGGACCTCGAAGCCCTTCTCCCTGAGGAGCGGGACCAGCACATTGGCAATTTCGCCCGTTCCAAATACGCCAACGCCAGGTAGCATTTTACATTTAAGTATGTTTATATACGCAATGCGACCAGTGTGACCAACTCTCTAACTGAAAAAATAAACAAACGTTGAAAAATACACCTTGGTTGCCATCGAATTAGTAATGGTATTCCTATTACCTTAATTAGTGTTATTTACTATGAAATTTAATATTAATAATAATTAATAGCGCAATAAATAATATTTATTAAATATAATTTACTTAACAGCTGTTTGGTTTTACGCACCACAGCTACCGTTGCTCTGCTTTTCGATACATCAAATAATCGATTACTCTGTGCATTACCGATAGGTGCTTAAAATACCAAAATAAAAATACTAAAATGCGACTGAATTTGAATTTACTGAGCGCGTAAATTAATGCTAATTTATGCACTCTTAAACTGGCTATAAAGTAACTACTTGATTTTATTAGTAATAAACTATACAGATTTTGACATAATGCGTATTCATTCGAATTTGTTTTACTAATTTTTTGATGTCAAAAATAGGTTTTAGTTGAATAAATTCGGAATCAATGAAGCCGATCATCCAGTGGATAGTCAGCATAAGTGCTGGACTTCTAATGGGAATGCAAACAATGCGAATGTTGAAAGTGGCCAATGAGGAAAACGAATCTTACTTTGCGCACATAATGGACTCGTCAGCGGTGCAAAATGATCCCGATTTACCATATATTTTGGGATCTGAACAGATCAGTGCCGCATTGCAGCACATACTGAGCAGCGATGACAATAATCTGGAAAGTCGTCCGCTATTCATAAGCGATGTACTAAACAATATTAAGACAGACTATGAACTTGGTTCAGAGTCCCTAAATCGAACGCTGGAGGAGATTATGTCGAGCTCTAGCCACGAGAATGCTGAATTGATTCACTTTGAGCCCGCTATACAGGCTTAAAGTACACAACTATTCAGATTGTAAATAAAAATTAAAGTTTTTCACATTCATCCGCTGCTGTAGTGGGTTAAATCAAGTTTATTTTATAAAGTATCCGACAAAGCTGACGACGTGAATTTAGATAGCCACGCAGAACCGCCCTGTCATATGATAACCCAATTAGTATAATTAACTTGCCGGTTTGCCCCTCCCCTTCTGCCCTTGGTAGAGCTCTCAAAGCTTTTCCAAGCTTTAATTAAGCCATACAAATAGTGTAGTTGTCAGCAACAAGTTATCAGCTTGGCCAGAAAACATAATTATCTACTGAGGGCTGGAAGGAGCCCTCGCATGAACAGTTATAAAACATTGGAATCCTTTAATTTAATATATAGTATCTCGACTGTAAAGTACAGCGCTGATATTTGAACTGAAATATATTATATTAAATAGTTTTTTTTTTAAATATATATTAATTTTTTTTTTTTTAGGTTTTTTTCATAGTAAAACAATTATTAATTAAGTATATTTAGTAATTTTAGCTGTTGTAACAAAGTTTTCTTTTATTTCAATTATTTTAATTTTTTTTTTCTTTTTAAATTATTTAATCAGCTACTTTTAATTTAAGTGTTAAGCCATTTTTTTTCAATTTTCTAATGCTTTTCTTTTTAATTTATTAAATCAGCCTCTTTCAATTTAAATAAGATAAGGAATTTAATAAGGATTTAATTTAAACAAGATTAGCTCTAGACATTTTTTGACTCCACAAATATTATTGAAGTTTACTTAATATTTAACAATTACTATTATTATATTTATAATTAAAGTATATTTTATATCTAATAAGTGCTTATTTTTATAATCAAGGATTTTTTAATAAAAGTACTTTAGTCGCTTTAAGTTGATTAAACTTTTAGTTATGAAAACTAGTCCGATTTAAGAAAAATGGCTTGGGAAACACAGAAAATTGTCAAACAAATTCATATTTAGAGCGTGTTTTTGACCGATCGTCCATATAAGAGCTATACGATATAGTAGTCCGATTTAAGAAAAATCCTAGCTTAAAAGTTAAACTAATTTAAAATTTAAAAAATCTTGATAAAAGCATTGAAAATAAATTGATATTTATTTTAAATACAAATTATTTTGGTACAAGAATTAAGATCAAGTATCTTAGTACGAAAAGTTTCTCTAAAACAGAGTAGAGGGGTCTATTAGGTTTGTCTGAAGCGAAATGTGCGTAACAGGCAGAAGGAGGCTTTTCCGACCCCATAAAGTATATATATTCTTGATCAGCATCAACAGCCAAGACGCAAATTGTAAAAAACTATTTTAACATCACTATAAATTGAAAACGACTAGAGCTAGAGAGACCAAATGCACACAGTATGTTGATGCTACCATTATAACTATACTCACAGAGTTTGGTCCGGATCGGACAACTATAGCCTATAGCTCCCATAGGGCAAATCACTCGAAGTTTGGTGATTTGTATGGAAAAACGCGAACTAGAAGGAGTACGGGGTCTTTTACAGTCGGCTCGCTCGACTGTAGCCTTTCTTACTTGTTCTTATTTCTATAAGTTTAAAAGATTCAAAATTTTGTTTAATTCAAAGTAATTTTAGTTTTTTAAAATTATAAATTAAATTAAGATATGTTGTGATATTTCAAAAATCGGATTATTTCGAAATTTAAATATTCTTCATTCCAAAATTTATTTTTAAGTTTTACCAAAAGCTTTTATGTTACAGAACTTATGAAATAAACCAAATAAATGCGTAACAGATGCCGGAATCAACAACGCTGAACCGAATTAAGTATATAGGATTTATATACTCTTCTTTGGTACTTTGCAAATATCATACAAATATACTTTGAAGCTTCGTTAATTCGCCAAAATACTCCATTTTGGGGGATTATTTGTCTGCTACTTTTGGCATAAACATTACGTATAAATCAAGCCAAAGAAGCTTTGGGCCATGTGAAAGGTTTTAACCTTCTGGTTAAACTAGCAAAGCATTCAAGAATTCTCTTTGGCTTCACTAGAGGAAGTGAGAGGGAGGGAGGGAGAGGTAGGGAGAGGGGTATAGCATTAAACTAATCCAATAACCTGCACTTGCACATCCTAATGAGCCGTTTTATTTGCTTCGCGGCTGAACTTGCTCACATCCTGTCAGTCCGCTGTCCCCGTGTCGCCCCTCTTGTCGCCACGCCTCCCTTGTCCCCTTAACCCCTTTCTCTCCATACCCAAATGTTCTGGAATCCTTCAGCAGTTGGATCTAGGCAAAGTTTCGCATCAACGCGAGCTTCCGACTGGCAAAAGTTGCATTTAATGATGCATTTAAGCCAGTCAACATCCTCTAGAGACCCTAGACAGAGACAGAGAGACTAAGAGAGGGAAAGAGATGGGAGAGAGAGAGGGAGAGATAGAGAGCTCTCCTTGAGCTTGTTAGCTTCAATTTCGCATGTCGCGCAATTAGGCAAAAGTTAAATTGCTTGTCATAAATATAAAATTTTACGAAAATTGAGTCAAGTGAGTGGAATTTATGCGCTCATTCAAAAAAATATATATTTTAAGCGGCTTTGAATTTAAATTACGGCATTTAAGTGTCGGCATTGCTACGCTCAACTCCTTAAGTCGAGGAAGATAGAGAGAGAGAGAGCGCGCGCCACAATGAGCTGTAAAAAAACGCTGAACCATAAAGATTAAAAAACTCATAAAACGCAAAAAGTGCAAAATATGATAGTCGGCTCTGCAAACTGCAGACTTATGCGAAACGCGCTTGCGATGGCAAAGTTAACGAAGGCATTCTGTGACATTTTGCACTACACTCCCCTCCACTCCTCTTCCATCCCACCCCACCACCTCCTTTACCACCCCTTTTAGCCCATTCAAAGTCATATAACTTTGACCTAGGCAGGCTCACAAAATGCGCCGCCAGCGCAACATTTTGTCATTTCTTGCCGCTTAGCCACAACAAAAACAACAACAACGACAACAACAAAAATCTTTGCTTCATTTTACAACAGTTTGCCAGAATCTCTGATTTCACTTTGCTTTAAACTCGACTTGCAGTTACTCATTGAATAGTGTAGTGCAAACAAAAGCAAGCAGTTCATATAAACACTGCTTGCTCTACATTATAGAAAGCGAGCGAGCAGTTTGGTTGGCTGCGTGTAGCTACAGCAAGCGCAATCACTATATGGTTGTCTCTCTCAGTCTGCAAAGATCACTAAGCAGCTAGTGGCTTCGCTTTGGCTGCCAACTATTCATAGGGAGCTTTTAATTGATTTAAAATGGTTTTTTTAAAGTATCCGATAAGGATGTATTTCTTAAACTAAGAAATTTGCGGTTTTTTTTTAAAACATTTCACAGAAATTTGTTTTTATAATTAAGAACATATATTAATTAAATAAATAATAATAATAATTAAATAATCAAATGACGGTAACTAAAAACTTAAATAATTAAATATATTTATATAAATATCAGTAACGGTTTTACATTATTTTATTGTCTTGATAATACATATTTTTAATCAAATTAATTCTATCTTAAATCTAATATTAATTCAGGGATTCCTCATTCCTTACATGGATGGAAATGATTATGGTCGAAAACCCAAATGTAGAAATGGCTAATGAAAGCAGTTAAATGGTGCGATCTCTGTACCTTGTAAAAGCTGATTTCGGTCCCCCTTGAGGGCTTTGTTGTGTGTAGTTTAGGGTAGTGTTTTTACAGTACCCTTCGTCACACCTGCTTAGTCATGTACTTGGGAAACTACTTTCCCCAGGTAAAGTCATGATTATGTTAAGCGTCTGTTTGCCTGCTTTAAAAGTGCTGCAGTCGTATAAAAGCTCTCTGAAGTCTTTTGCCATGGTTACAGCACATAAAATGAACTATTGCATAAAAGTATACCCCTTTAAGAAAGGGTACAGGTATCAAAAGTCTCCTTTTCTATATATACTGTCGCAGTTTCTACCATTCGCTGTTCGACCCCTTTCCTTTTCCTGTTTTTTGTGCTGTTTGCCTCCAAATTCCAACGCCATTTCCATTTTCGCAGACGTGACTGATTTTTTTACCCGTACGCAACGAACGGGTATACAAAAATTTTATTTTAGCCGTCAGCGCAACGCTTAGGGCCAAGTCCAAATTGCGTCTAAAGCATAAAAAATATAGCTTTATCTGCATTAAGTACATAAATAATCGCTGGGAATCCCACTTCAACCCGAAAAGCGTTTAGCTGCAATACTCAAAGGTCAGGAATTTCTGTAGGTTTTAAGGGAGAAAAGGATTTTTGGTAACTTGCCAGTCAATAAATTCGATGGACTCTGAAATAGAATTGAAATGGACAAAAGAGTTTACTTTCTAGTCAGAATTCGCGTTCAATTTGAACCGTCAACTGTCAACTGTCAACAGTCGACTGTCAACAGTCGCTGTTCCATCACTGGGTCAAAGGTGAACAAAGCAATTTCCTTTCCTTTTGGCTACAAACTCAATCCAATACTTGATGACAAACATGATGGCATCCAATGTCTACATATACATGTACATTTACAGTTCCAACTGCTGTGATTGATGGCCCAAAACGCTTTGCTTTCCACCCCTAGGACAGTGCCACATGACAGTTATGACACATAGTGCGTTTTCTTGTTACACTCAAGTTGTTGAAAGCATAAAGCAAAGACAAGTTGCCAATTTGATTTACATAACACATCTACTTTGTCTTCGACTAGCTGAGAACAGCTACTCTAAATGCTGTAAATATCTTAGGTCTCTACTATCCAAAAGCAGATCAAGGTTACACCCGATTACAATAGTTTACAAATATTGGGTTCATCGAGTTAACCTCTAAAAAATATGTAGGCAGCTGTTATCTCTGAACAGTAGAGCTTGCTTTTGGAGAGAAGAGCACAGAGTATGCCTACACGATACCAACGCGTCACTCTGTGTATGTGTGTGTTGGTATGCAGTAGTTGGACTTTGATTGGTCGAGCTTTGTCTAGTAAGAAGAGCACAGAATATCGGCTATGATCAAAAATGATTGCATGTGCGAATGCAAGACCAATAGTCAGATATGTTGAGCTAGCTTTGGTAAGGAGAGCGAAGAGCACAAGGAAATGAGAGCAACGTTGTGCCTACTTGAGAGCAACGCGGCAGACTCTGCATGTGTATGTGTGTCTGTTGGCATAGGCAGCTGAAAAGTAGAGCTTGCATTTGGAGAGAAAAGCACAGAGTATACTTACGCGATACCAACGCGGCAGTTTGAGTATGTGTGTGTCTGAGTATAGATGCGTGCGAATTGAAAACCAATAGCGCTGGCAGCTGTGAAAGTCAGATCTGTTGAGCTAGCTTTGGTAAGAAGAGAGAGAGAGAAATGAGAGCAATGATGTGCCTATACGAGAGCAACGCGACAGGCTCTGCATGTGTATGTGTGTCTGTTGGAGGAGGCTGCTGTTATCTCTGAACAATAGAGCTTGCATTTGGATAGAAGAGCACAGAGTATGCCTAAGCGATATAAACGCTAAAACTATGACTAAACTTGAGTAATGCCGAATATTCTAAGAACGAGTTATGAAAATTTAGTTTAACGCGCTTTAAAACAAGTACTTAAATTTTTAAATCAAGATACCAATTTTGAATTATAAGTGAAATATTTTAAGGCATAATTTCCATTTTACAAATATAATCTCAAACTTAGAAATATATTCGCTATTAATTTTTAGAAAAACGAACTTTAATATGAAGAGTTTTGTCCTAACATTTTAGTATGTATTTTCAGTGTACCAATATTATTGACACTACAGCTAAATCTACTTAATAATATTATTAGCTTATTATATTTATATCTGAAAGTAAACATACAACTTTTGTGAGTATGAGTACTGATATATATATGTATGTGCATGCTAATTATGTGATGGATAAGGACCTCAGACTACGAACAAATATGTATTTATAGTTATTACGTAGTAAGAAAAACTGAGGAAAACTCGTGTTCATGTAAAGAAAATGCCTCAGGAGCAAGCTGGACTAAGGAAATGTGAATACACGGACTAGCACACACACACACTAGCACACTCACCAGCACACACACACGTCTTTGTACTATATATAGGTTAAATATGAGCATAGGAAATAACAGGAGATACAGAATAGGAGGACAGAATAGGCACAAAGGATGCAGGATGTGTGAGGTGTGATATGTAGACTAGCAAAATGATGCTCCAAGACAATGGGACATTTCCAAGAAACAAAGGCTAGAAATTAAGATATAGTTAAACTATTTAGATATATTTAATTTAACTAGACTAACTAAAGTTGTACTTTAAATTCAAAAACTGAAATTGTTTTCACTTTGTGTAACTGTCTAAGTATCTGTTATTCAAAGATAAAGAACTGCTTAAATCTCTGGCTTTGTTAGTTGCACTATTAGTGAGATGAATGTTCAGGTGGTTAGTTGTTTGGTCAACAAAGAAGACTTTTGTTGAACATTAATCACATTTAAGTAGAATTAATACTTAATACATGCATGAAGACAACGCAGCGGGAGTTGAATCAACAAATAAATAAAAGCAACTAACATTTAATAAGCCAAAAAAGGAGAAGAGAACGAGAACGGAACGTTGACACTTTTTGAGTGTACGTGACCTCATCTATGTGTGTGTGCATGTTTGTGTGTGTTGACCATCTTCAAGCATCGGCAAGGACTCAAATGAATCAGACCGCACATAGATCTATGTCAGAGGCATTAGCATTAGCATCTTTGGGGAGAGAAACAGCAAAAGCAACAACAACAGCAACAGCAGCAGGAACATAGATAGTTCATCAAAACTGACAAGCCCATTTTGGCTGAAGAGGGCAGAGGATGGCAGAGGGAACAGGAACTAAGGGGACTTAGGGGACTGAGCAACAACAGCACGGTAGGGGCAAATCCACGTTTTAACAAAACTGCAGCACCACCGCACCATAGCAGCACACATAACAGATGAGAAATATTCATCAGCATTTACGTCACGCAGCGCGGAATACGGCAAAAGTCTGAGTCTGAGGATGCTCAAGTTATGTACACAGGAGATCCGATAGATGGGGAGTAGAGAGAGGGAGAGGGGGCATGGGAGGGGTTTGGCTTTGGCTTTGGGGACAGGCTGTCAGTAGATTTATGTTGACATTTCAATGACAGTTGTGAAAATGCTGAAAATGCTTTCGGCTAACATTTTGTGTTGTGGTTTTCCACTTCCAAGTTTGCACGCTCTTTTTTGGTAAATTTTCACGATTTGATTATCACGCGCAGATAACTCTTAACGGTAACTGCGACAGTGACTGCGACTGCGACAGGGACTGCGACAGCGACTGCGGCTAATTTAAATGTACTGCATATCCATCCCATGGGATCACATCACAAAACTAGTTACCAAACGATACTCTCCACTAGTCACGTTTCACTTTTCACATTTCAAAATGTCACGTTCTCAGCTGTATCCATATTCGCGGTCTATTTAAGCTCTAAACCCTTCTCAGCTCAATTCACTGATTAATTGCATGTGATATAATGTCACAATGATTTCTAACATACGTTTGATTTCAGATAATTAAATATGATATGTTATGATATAGTTTACTACATATAAGTTGCTATTTAAATTGTTATCAACAGCTGGTTTAATTCATTAATAATTGTAATAATATTTATACTAATAATAACTGGGCAACTTTTTATTTAACTCACATAAAGTATTTGGTATACAAATATAGGTCAGTTATACCTTTGTGTAACTATATAAAAAACTATAATAACATAAATTAAATACGACTGATAACAGTGTTATTAATTTCTATTGTTGGGGCTGTGAACTCTGTTGGGATCACATATCGTGTAATAGTTTTTTCTTGCATACACAGTGTGTATTAAACACGCAAGCAGTGCAAGCGCTCTCTGCAGTGTACTGCAGTGGTCTCCCTCTGATCCACACTCCCAAGCACGTGCAGAGCGCGGCCTCTCACACACTCACACGTATGTAGATGCAGAGAGCGCTTCTTAAGAGATCACAAACGAACACATACACATACTTGAATAACAAAATGGCAGACTTACTCATTTGCACAGTGGTTTGCAATTATAGCTTAAAATACCAACAACTTTATTATACCAAACAAGCCTATTATCGTACTATACAGTTATAAACTATTTATATACAGACAACGAATTATAAATTTATAGCTCGTAATGTTTACTTTAATGTCTGTAAGTATGTGGATAAGGTATTAATAAAAAGAATTAAATTATTTAATATAATAAAATGCAAAAGTCATTTAAGTAAGTAGTAAATTTAACATATTAATATTAAAGTAAATCACAATACTGATATTATATTGTGTAAGCCATATTGACGACATTAATGGCAAAATGAAATTGTGCAGGCAAAAGTCGGACACACTAAGAATTGTGTTATACAAGGATCAATGGAAACAATTGCCAACAATAAGTTGCAGTTTACTGCCCTCAATTCAAAAGGGAGCCAACGCGGTCAGACAACCCGACCCAGCTCCCCATACCCACTCTGAGCCCCTCTGAACCCCTCTTTACCCCCTGTGGCCATGAGAGACGTGGCCAACCAACGGCGCTAAGGTTACTTTGGGCATTTTCCTTTTGCAGACTTTTCTTTGTCCCGGCAAAATGGCCAAAAGGAGGCGTATCAGAATATTTGGGAAATGCGAAAATGTAGAAAAGAGCCAAAAAGCCGTTTTCTATTACGGTTATGCTCCTGAGGCGTTAAAATAAATGAGAAGCGTTTAAGTCGAAATCCCAGTGGCCAATAAGGAATCCAAATCAAAGTGGCAGTCATGTGAGCCCCGCTACAGTGGGAAGGGGAGTAGGTGAATGGGGGAATAGAAAATCCAAAGTGACAGACGACTCCTGGTCAGGGCTCAGTGTGTGTAGGTAAGGGTGTGTGTGTGTGTGTGTGCGAAATTAATTGCCAGCATTTGTCAAATTATCATTGCAAAGATGGCAAATTAAATAAATAATTCTGCATCAATTTCCTGAGACATCAACACAGCCATTTTTATAGGCCTAAATTACGGGGCGAGGTCAGGTCAGGCCGGGCCGGGCCGGGAAATGGCGGTGATAAGGGTATATAACCGTATAACGGTATAACATAACGTTAACGGTATACCGCTACAATACATAAATCTTGACTATGGCAACACCAAAACGTGTCCAAGTGCCGACTTCCTCGTTCTCGTTTTATTTCTCTTTTTGGCGGCAAAGAAATCGGGTCACAGTTTCCCTTTCTTCCATGTTTGCACTGTGGAGTGTTCTTTGTGAGAGAGTTACCTGTACTTGTGTGTTAGAGTAGTTGTGTGGGTGTTTGTGTGTGCGCCTTGTGGAGCCTTTCACTTGACCTGGTTGCCTAAATGGAGGCAGGCAAAGCAATCTGGACAGACGAACCGAAAGTGACTAAAGCTCAAACATTTGCATTATGTGTCAAGGCAAAAAAAAAATTGAATGTTTTTAAAAGCGCTAAACGCTCGTATCGAAGCGGATTAGTTTATACTATAAGTCCTCCAACTTCCCCAAAATTTTCTATAACAGATTTCACAACTCTATTCGAACGTGTTGACGTCGAAATTATTAACAAATTTTTGAATTGGGTTGAGTTGGGTCAAGTTTCCCTTCTCAGTTTCTAATACTATAATTGACAGCATGTTTGTCTATTGAGATATATAAGTATTACTATGATTGTACTTTAGTTTAAAACTCATTTCTTCTTTTTTCTTAAAAAATTCAAAATAAATTTTTTCTTTCTTTCAAGCGAAAGTTCAAAAGTGACAGCTGAAAAATTACTTAAATTCATAATTATCGTGAGAGTGCACAGAGGGTCCTTGCACACAGAGTCCTTGTTCACAGCTCAGCTGTGACATTTTTATTAATTTCTTTCCTCACACACACACACACACTCATACACACACCAACTGCTGGGCCGCCCTCTGTGTGGACAACAATTTATCGTTTAGGTTTTCGTTTTAATTAAATTAAAATTTTCGCTTCGAAACTTTTTGAGTATTTCATTTAATTTCTGTGTACAATTTTTGTTGATTTGTGGTTTAGAAATCGTTTTAGATAATTCTGCTGACTTTTTATATTTTCTTGTCCATTTGAATCTAGATTAAACATGTTTGTATTTGCTAAAAATATTATTTACGCAGGCAAATAGAATAAAATAAATATTAATAATATTATTTATAAAGATAAATAGAATATAATAAATAAATTTATGTTTTGAACAGAAAAAATATATTTTTGATAAATAAAATAAAATAAATTTCAATATAAAGAAGAAAATATTTGGTTTCAATAAGCAATTGGTCCTATGGCAGCTATATGAAATAGTAGTTCGATTTGGATGAAATTTGATCAGCATATAGTGACTAATAACATATGTATATTGTGTGAAATTAGTTGAAATCGCTCAATCAATACTGAAAATGTTTATACAGAGCAATTAAAGCGATTGTTTCTATGACATCTATATGATATAGTGGTTCGATCCTAATGAAATTGGGTTAATAGCTGGGGAGTGAGAACAAATGCTTATGGCGTGAATTTGCTTGAAATCGCTCAATCGATACTGAAAATGTTCATACTAAGCGTTTTCAGCTTTTTCAACCGATTGTTCCTATGGCAGCTATATGATATAGTGGTCCGATCTGAATGAAATTTGGTTTGCACATGGAATGTGGTTCTAAATACACAATTTGGTTGAGATAGTTAAATAAATTCTTTTTACCAATTGTTCCTATGGGAACTTTATGATAACGTCGTCCGATTTTAACATATGAACTGCGAGCAGAAAGAATACACATCTGTACCAAGTTTCATTAAAATAGCTTTAAAACAGAGAGACTAGTTCGCATAGAAACAGACGGATAGAAAGTTGGACATGTCTATATCGACTCGGCTGTTGATGCAGATCAAGAATATATATACTTTATGGGGTCGGACACGCCTTCTTTGATGCGTTACAAACTTCGTGACAAGCACAATAATTCCTCTGGAGGGGCATAAAAATATACCTGATAATAAAATTAATAAGTATAATTATTCAAAATAAATAAATTAAATAACATTATAAATAATGAACAATTATAGTTCTAATAACTCTCTTTCACTTGATTTACCTTCAGTTAAGATGAGCTTCAAAATTTATTTATTTAAAAATATTTCTGCTTTTTAAACAATGTTTAAACAAATTTAACTATTTGAAACAAAGAAATTTCTAAAGCTCTTTATAACAGTTGAAATTCGTTTCAGTTATTACAAAATTGAATTATTATTGCCATCTCGATTGTCTAATAAAAGTTAGCCACAAATTGAATCTGATTCCTGTTCGAGTCCACTCAGAACACTAATTGTCATCAGCTCATAAAATTTGCATAATATGCTTTTGGTGCCCAAATTTGCGGCCAAGAAGTCATAAAATGTTGTTGTAAATTTTGGTTTCAAGTGCACAAAATATTCATTGATGTGGAGGAGACAGAAGGAGGACATAGATAAAGGAAGCAGGGAAATATTGAAGGATTTGACAAGTGTCAAAGGAAGAGGAAGTAAGGACATTTACATACATTAAGACGACAAAAAGTTTCATAACTTTCTAGTCAATGAATACGTTAGAAGAACATAAAATGAAACATGAATTTTGCTTTAAAGGAAACAAACTTAATGTTTGTTTACTCAATGATGTCCTGTCTGCACTACAGTCACTCACAAAAGTCTGAAGACAAAGCCCAAGCTAATTGCTCGGTTCTGTTCAACATTAATTTGTGATTAAACACGAAGAAAGTTGAAACTTTTTACTGTCAACAAATTTAAGTTTAAGTTTATTTATTCAAGCATAAAATAAACTTGAACTTGATAACTGTTTAATATGTTGGGAACAAGTATAAATTTAAATAAAAGCAACTTTTATTCGAGGGACCTTGATTAAGTCCATGCCCAAATAAAGACGTGTTTTATGGCAACTCAAATTAGTCGAATATGGAGAGCAATTTAGTATGTTTGACAAAAGCTTTTCTCCAACTTTTTATCTGCGAGAGAAAGAGAAAGAGAGAATTTTGAAATGTTGCTCACTGTACGAGTGTACGAGTGTGTGTGTGTGTGTGTTGCCAAACTTGTAATGTTGCCACAGCATCTGCCACGTGGCCAAAAAAAATGACGGGCTTCTATTATTGATTTCTCGCTTCACTTGTTCCTGTCTGCAGGGGTCTACTGAAGCAGCGACTTTTTAGACCCCGTACTCTAAAACAGAGTAGAGGGGTTTATAAGGTTTGTCAGAAGCGAAATGTGCGTAACAGGCAGAAGGAGGCTTATCCGACCCCATAAAGTATATATATTCTTGATCAGCATCAACAGCCGAGTCGATATAGCGATGTCCGTCTGTCTGTCTGTCCGTCCGTCCATATGAACACCTGGATCTTCTAAACTACAAGAGCTGGAGCTACCAAATTTAGAATGAAAGTCCGTCTGTATATCAGACCACCTTACCGCCCCCGCAAATTGTAAAAAACAATTTTGACATTACCATAACATGAAAACGACTAAAGCTTTCGGGACCAAATTCACACATTATGTGTATGGTACCATTATAACTGTCCCCACTAAGTTTGATCCGGATCGGACAACTATAGCCTATAGCTCCCATAGGACAAATCGGTTGAAAATTGGTGATTTGTATGGCAAAATGCTCACTAGAGTGAATACGGGGTCTTTTACAGTCGGCTTGCTCGACTGTAGCCTTTCTTACTTGTTCTACAGCACTTTGTATACCCTTTCCCCAGTAAGTTATAGCCGTTTCTAGAACTTTATTAAAGCAAAGACTTTTCCAGTTTCCCAAGTGATTGAATAAGCTCTTAAATTGCATCGTGAATATTTTGCTTGTTTCCCTAATCGTTGAAATTGTTTTTGCAAATATTTCACGAAATTTCTCAGTGTCGTATCGACAATATTGATGAACAGCAGCAGGTTGAAACTGTTAGAGGCGATTACCGAATCCCCCCCTTATCTACAGTCAGTCTTCTTCTCTCTCCTTTCTCCCCTTTCTCCCTTTCTTCCTTTCTCTCATGTCAACCTAGGAAAAGCCATTTTAAATTCTGTGCACGCAGGCTTCTGCTCAGCTTTACCAGGCTTCACCTCCAGACTCAAAACTTCATGTTTGCATCAGGTTGCATCGACCCTGAGGTGGTAGGAGAGGGGTTCTGGGGTGAGACAGGGTATGGGCATTGTTTGGTGTGCAGAAAGGCAATTTTGGGGCCTTGACTCGATTTACGCTGTCAGCACCTTTATTATGGTTCCCATTGCCTGGACGTGGGCGTGGCCTGCCAGTTGATTAGCACATTTTTCCACACAGAAGCCAAAAATGTGACCGTAAATAAGTGAAGTTGACGAGAAGAGAGGACAGTGTCCCCATTTTACCTGAAATATTTCCTGAAAATTTTGGCAATCTTAAATTGTTTGACTATAAACTAATAGAGTTTCATTAAAATTTGAAGAGTTTTCAAGTGATATCCCCTTAAGGAGTTAAAAAGACAACATAAAATCCTAACTACATGAAAACAAAATGTAAAATATAACAAAATAAATTAATATTTTATTTAATTTTTCTGAAGAATTAATTTTAACTTTAGCATCATAAAATAACGATAAAATTCAAACAAAATTCTACTTTTATTTAAATTGTTTCTTAGAAGTCAAGTCAAAAGTCACCATTTCTAATTGTTGTACTCGATAAAAAATTGTATCTATTTAAATATATATTTTTACGACAGTTGCTCTCTTCAAATAGTGAGACAAAATCAACTTTATAGATTCTATATTTTCTATTTATATTAAAATTTTTAAGAATTACTTGCAAGTTGCCTGTTTAGATTCATTAGCTTAAGCATTAACAACATAAAAAATTTAAAACATTAAAAAAATATTTTAAAAAATTCTTTAATTTCTGTATTAAAAGTTAGTGAAGTTCAAATTGTGTTTATCTGTTAAATGTGTACTGACAATTAACATTAAATAAGTTAGTAACTAGTAAAGCGCTTAAAAGTATGCTACAGTTTTTAAGCCTTTCAGCTAAAATCATCACAACAAATAAATAACAAGAATTATTAATTAATTAGGAGCAATTAAATCGTATTTTGACTATAATTTACTATTCGTATATATAATTAATATAAAAGAAAATAAAATATATTTTCCAAATGCATAAATGTGTATATTTTAGGTCTTAGTCATAGCAAATAATTTATTATACATATTCATATTATCTGTTAAAAGTATAATGACAGTTAAATAAGCAAACATATAATCTGGCAACAGTATGACTTAGTTCAATTACGTACTCGATACTTAAGTTAATGATACTCACTTTAGATTATACGTTTAATCGAACCACACGTGCTACTTATTGCTCAGGATAATATAAGTTTTTACCAAACATATTCAATATTTAATATTAATAATCTTAAGGGAAAATATTAAACTTTAGGTACAAATTTTACAAGTTACACCATAATTAAAATTGATTAAAATAATAGTAATTTTAAGTGTTATATTCGTCTCACACTTTCTCTCAGTGTAACTAAATTGAATTAGCATCAACAAATTCGCTTTAAATTTTTTTCTAAGAACTCAAATTTCACTTTCTTGCCCTAGAACAATTTGTATTTCTGGGTAAATATCAGCAAACAAATTGAATTAAGGTAGAAATACAGATACAAAAACACGGAGAAAGATACAGATATTGTATCTTTTGCTTAATTTTTTCATTTTGGGCTACGCATTTTAAACAATTTCAACACTCGGAAAAGTACGAATGTTGCATATTTTCTTAGCCTTAAATTATGCAAATGGCAACACACATGGAGATAAACGTGTGTACAGGTGTGTGACTGTGTGTGTGTGAGTGTGTAAATAAAACTACTTCTCTCTCTCTGTTTTTGGGGGGGTGACAACTTCCAACGCATTACGCGAATCAGGTAGAACCTTGGATAGACCTTCATACTCTCTAGAGATGTTTTTATTTTTTTCTCTTATTATGTATTTTGTGTGTGTTTCCGGTCTTCATTCTGCCTGATGTTTTGCATGCTTAAGTTTTGCTTTGGCTTAGGTCTTGGTTCGTGATCCAAATGCATGACAAGTTTAAACTTGTTTGTGTACTTCCCCTTCAATTGTACGAGTCCTGTGGTCGCATCACTTTGAATGTTTTACATTATTTGAAATTCTAATGCTTTTGGCTTTTCGACAAAATGTACTGCTTAATTTTATATTGTAGGTCAAAGGAATATCTAAATAACTGTGTCTAAAGTCACGTCGAGCTAGAAGAGAGATGTACATATATATTTATTCAAAACATGCTGAAGGTTAACAGAGGTCTGTCTGAGATGCAACGTGGATTGCTTCTAAGGTCACTGTAGATGGGGATTTATTCAGGTGTAGTGTTATACCCTAAAAAGTTGAATTTTAAATTTGCATTGACTGAATCACACTTGTGTTGATTTTCCATACTGTTTCCATATAGTTTCCTTTATCCTTTAGATTGTCCTTGACTAAGTGTGCTCTAAGGCACTCATAAATATGTTAATAAATATAATAATATACACACTAAGGGTTATATTCATGCTCTTTTCAGCGTTACTCCGATTCTAATTGAATAAAATATGTACTAGTACTGATAAATAGACTGAATTTAATGCCCCCTAGCACATATATCAAAAGTAGGTAACATTATCCTTTGGGGTGGGGCACAAGGAAGCGTGCTCTACTGCGATGTTTTGTAATTTCATTTGCATCTGAGACATGATGGATGCTCGAATTTTTATTAGACCCCGTACTCTAAAACAGAGTAGAGGGGTCTAATAAGTTTGTCTGAAGCCAAATGTGCGTAACAGGTGGAAGGAGGCTTTTCCGACCCCATAAAGCATATATATTCTTGATCAGCATCAACAGCCGAGTCGATATAGGATATCCGTCTGTCCGTCTGTCTGTCTGTCCGTCCGTATGAATACCTGGATCTTCTAAACTTCAAGAGCTAGAGCCACCAAATTTGGAATGAAAGTCTGTCTATATGTCAGGTAGGTTAGGTTTATTTCAAATTTTTGCCACGCCCCTTACCGCCCCCACAAATTGTAAAAAAACATTTTCACATCACCATAACTTGAAAACGACTAGAGCTAGAGAGACATAATTCACACATTATGTCAACTGTACCATTATAATTATCTTCACCAAGTTTGATTCGAATCGGACAACTATAGCCTATAGCTCCCATAGAACAAATCGGTCGAAAGTGGATGATTTGTATGGAGACATGAACCAACACATTATGTGTATGGTACCACAATAACTATCCTCACCAAATTTAGTCCGGACACAACTATAGTCTATGGGTCCTATAGGACTAATCGGTCAAAGATTGAAAATTTGTATGGAAAAACGCTAACTAGAATGAGTACGTGGTCTTTAACAGTCGGCTCGCTCGACTGTAGCCCCTCTTACTTTATGGTACAAAAATGAGGTATGAAATACATTGAAAAATTATACATTTAAATAGCAAAAAATCCAATGGAATTTGTTTATATTTATTGCATTATAATTAACTGCTGTTTGTGTTTGCAATTAGTTTAAGTATTGAGTAATTGCATGACATGAAAATAAATTCAAATGAATAATTAGTGAAGCGCTATAAAGTATGCAACAGTTTTTTAAGCCTTACAGCTAAAATCATCAAAAATAAATTAAAAGAATTATTAATTAATTAGCAGCAATTAAATCATATTTACTATTTGATTATATAATTAATATAGAGAAAAATTAAATATATTTCCCACATGCATAAATGTGTATATTTTCAGTCTTTGTCATATTTATTTGCATGTATTATAAAGCCCACTGTGCACTATGGGCCAAATGAACATTTCTAGGAATTTTCGCATAACTCAACAACCATAAAAGGTTTTCTCTGTGCGTTTTTATGATGTACCTAACTTTTTTATGCCTGTCACATACACTTGCACATAGCTTAAATATCTCTTTTGACCACAGTTGAAACGTTTTAACTTCGGAAGCAGAGTAAAAACAAAAAAATGAAATATTTTTTAAAAGGAATGCAAGAAAGAAATGTTAAGTTACCGCAAATTTGTTGCAAAACAAAGCATTTTTTTGCTGCACAAAACAGACTTGAAGCAAACTGAAAAAACAAAAAAGTTAAAAATGTAAGAAAAATAAGAGATATTTCAAATTCCTTCTTCCTTCCTTCCTTTTCCCCAGAGTCCTTTGTGCAAATTGTCTGTTTATGCACAACGAACTGTAATCAACGACGGCCAAAAAAAACTTAAATGATGTTGTTTAAAAAAGTTCGCGTTGTCAATAGAAAGTGACAAGTTGTTATTTCTGCCTATCTAAATTGTGGAAACCAAGAGAACTTCATTCATCTTTTCAAGTTTTCTTTTTTTATGATTTTTTTTAGAGTCAAGATACACTTTATTATGGTAAAAGTTTTTGCTGTTGGCAGGAAGTATTCGCTTTGACGAGTATGTTGTTTGGTTGGGATAGAGATGCTCACGTGTTTTTGTAAGTGTATCTTTAGAGGGTAGTTTTAGAGAGATGTTGAAACTGCCCATTTATTTTTTCCAGTGTATCTTTTGCAAAAATTTGTTACCCATACAATTTTAGATACATTGTATCTTATTCTTCTATTATCCCTGTGATTTAAGAGTCATGTTCAAAATGAACATTTATTTTTGTCAGTGTATCTTCTGCCGACATCCATTACCCTTTTGAATATAGAGATATGTTGGAGATGCCCGTTAATTTTTATCAGTGTATCTTCTCTCTAATAAGATTTATAGTAATTACCATTTATTTTTGTCAGTGTATCTTTTGTCACATTCTATTACCCTTATAAATTCAGAGAGATGTTGAAGATGTCATTCATTTTTTCAGTATATTTTTTGTCCACTTCTATTACCCTCATGAATATACAGATATGTTAGAGATGGCAATTTATTTTTATCAGTGTATTTTCTCGTTAAAGAGAAATGTTAGGAATGACCATTTATTTTTTGTCAGTGTATCTTATTCTTTTATTGTCCCTATCATTTATTATTTGTCAGTGTATCTTCTGTCGACATCCATTACACTTTTGAATATAGAGAATTTTAGAGAAACACATTCATTTTTATCAGTGTATCTTCTCCCTTACGAGAGATGCTAGTTATGACCATTTATTTTTCTCAGTGTATTTCTTTTGCTAAAGTTTCCAACTTTACATCTAGGGAATCCTATTTATTATTATCAGTGTATCTTATTCTTCTTTTATCGCTATAATTAAGAGCGATATTCGAAAACATCGTTTATTTTTATCAGTGTATCTGCTTAATATTTTTACTCATACAATTTAAGAGAGATGATAGATTACCCATTTACTTTTATCAGTGTATCTTCTCTTTAAAGAGAGATATTAAAACTGCTCATTTATTTTTCTCAGTGTATCTTATGCTCACTTCTTCTACCCTAATAGTTTTCAAGCGATGCTTACTTTTCCATTTTTAAAGATATGTCAGAGAAGTCTATATATTATTCTCAGTGTATCTTATGGTTACTTCTATTACCCTTAAATATTTTTTTCAGCAAATGTTAAAGTTTTTCTGCCTGGCACCATTAAAATAGGTCGTTGTGGCAAAGTCCTTACAAGTGGAGTTTCAAAGCTTCTATCTCTGAAGCAAACAGAAATAGTTTGCTACATTGAACATCATCAGAGAGACGATGTGAAAGCATAAAACTTAGTGTACTCTCATCATCTAATACACTCACTGGATACAATGCTCAACTTCTCGGTTTCTCAGCTCCTTCTAGCGAAAGGAAAAACTCATAAAACTTTGCAGCCCACGATTTTTTATGAATCCTTTTCATTTTATATAGGGAAAGGGAATAACATGAAAGGATATGAAGCTGTGGCGGTGTCACATAAGAAAAACAAGTTCTCTAAGGAAATAGAAGGAAGGGAAAACAAGTAGTCAATATTTGCTGACTTGGCTGCAATTATGGCGAATATTTTTATGGACTAGAAGTCAACACGCTCGAATAGTTAAACATAGATAGTATATATCTGCTGAATAGCAGACGAAGCTAACAGTAATTCTGTTTATGACACGATGAGCTATTGATACATATATAAAGCTATGTTGTGAAATATAGATCGCTTAAACTTAGACCTATAAAACACTGTATGAAGTATAATTTTAATAATTTGTAGACCCCGTATACTAAAAAAAAGTAGAGGGGTCTATTAAGTTTGCCTGAAGAGGATTGTCCGTCTGTCTGTCTGTCCGTCCGTATAAACATCTGGAATTTGGAGCTATCGGGACCAAATTCACACAGTGTGTGTATGGTACCATTATAATTATCCTCACCGAGTTTGGTCCGGATCGGACAACTATAGCCTATAGCTCCCATAGGACAAATCGGCCGAAAATTTGTGATTTGTACGGAGACATGAAGTTTTAGTTGAGCGATTGTAACCAAACTAGCACATTAAGTGTATGGTACCATTATAAGTATCCTCAGCAAGATAGCTCCCATGAACAAATCGGTCAAAAATTACTTATTTGTATGGTAAAATGCGCACTAGAATGAGTACGCGGTCTTTTACAGTTGGTTTCTATTAAATTTAAGTAACTTTCAGGCCTTAAAAACTACTGATTATTTGTGGAGATTTTAGGAACTGTAACTAGAACTCAAAGCATCAAGAGTGTACAACAAACTGTCCCATAAACTCAGTAAACCCATAACACTTAGTCCAATGTGTTACCTTTTAGAGAGCCAGTCGAGTCCTGCGGTTGAATTCCACCTGCACAAAGATAATTCATGGGAAACATGGGGCAAAAGTAAAGTAGTTTCCTTATTTAGAAAAACATAATGAGTAATTTGCATGCTGGATCCTTTTGTTGCTCACTCGGCTATATAAAAGTTGCATAATGAATTCCATTTTAAATGAAATGCTCTCCACAATAACAACAACAAGAACAACAACAACAACTTGGACAAAGAGAATGGCTTACAAATTTCCGCTTGCGGCCAGCAACAAAAAGCAAAAGTTAATTGTTCACATATTTTCAGGACACACATGTCTGCCCCATGCCCCATGCCCCATGTCCCCATGTCCCCCTTGTCCCATATTCATGACCCGCCTTCTCTGTGTCTGGAAACTGCCAACTAGAACAATTAAGGCGGGCGTGAAGGAATGACAGAATGACTGAAGTACAGAATGACGGAATGAAAGCCTTTGCCTCTGTTCTGTAAATTGCAGACAAAGTGCTCTCTGATTTTACTTGATGTCAAATGCAACCGTTTTTAATAACACAAACGGCATTACATATATTTCTGACATTTTTCACATTTTTCTCATTTTTGTTGCCCCATGTTTATGTTTATTCTTATTGTTTATTTCTTAAATAACATTTTTGTTATGAGAATTTTAAGTGCTGACTTCGAGTTGATTCGCCCATTGTTTATCACGCCTTGTTTTTGCTTCCATTTCTCCTTTTTGGCTTGGGGCAATTAAATTTAATTTATTTATGCTGTTTCTGTGAAAGCTATTTTATACCCTTTAAACAAGCGGTGTTAAAAGAACGGGTATAATGAACGTAAGGGTTTTTATGTTTTAAATTATAAGTCATTTTAGACTTATTAATACCCGATAGCTATTAGGGAACATATAGTAAATGTCGGGTTAACGTTGGTATTAGACTCCTGGTTGGCAGACAATATTTCATTTTATTAATTGCCTATGGCCAATAATCTTGACTGCACTGTTCTTTGTTCGCAACCTTGCTTACACGCATTCTTTCTAAGTTGCAATTAAATATACTGACATCTCTTTCTCTCTCAGTGACTCAAGCCTACACGCACAACAATTATCTCATGCGTAACTCTTCCTTCGAACATCTGTCAAACACTAGTCAAAGATTATTTTGCCTCTGCACATGTGCATCGAACTAAGCTGACCATCTGGCGAATAACGGAGCAAAGCGCAGTCGCCAATAGTCTTGAAAATGTTCTACTACAGTGTAGTCCACAAATTTAGGCCCGTCACATGCATATATGTATAAAGGATATACAATAAATAAATCATGTGGCAAACTACGAACTGTAGATGTCGCTTTTGCTGCTTTGCAAAGCTGTGAATTTTGTCGCTTGAATCACTTTTAAGTTTATTAGGTGAATATTTAATTAAGTTTAATAATTTGATAAACTAAAATATTTACTTTTTATTTTTGATATGTTTATTAATTTTCCAAATTTGTTAGGCCTTCTTTTTATTAGGCGAACATAATTTAGTTATCAAATTGGATAAATTTAATTTTGAATCGATTTATTATTTTTTATCTGGATTTTATATAGTATTTAGACTTTTATAAATTATGTTATATTAATTTATTTTTTAAGTCAAGCTTATTTCTATATCTTTGTCAAATAAACATGAAAATTTACTTTTTCAGTTGTCGTTTTCTCCAGAATTCGATAACTTTTCCTGTTAATATTATTATTATATTTAGACCCCGTACACAAAAAGAGTACTGATTTTATTTATCAGTAATATATTTATTCATTTTCTTTATTTTATTAAATTTTTAAGCAGAGCTTATGGTAATCTTCTAGTCAAATACTTAAGAATATTGTGTTTTTAAAGTTTTTTTATTTTTCCAGCTGTCTATCTTGACTGTATTTTATCACTTGGCCAATAGATCAGCAACTTTTTGGTGGGAAAAGGAAAAAAAGTTTTTCCACACGTAACAACAATCCATTTTTTTAAGGGTCGTATTTCTACTTTGTCCTTAGGAGCTCACAGTTGATTTTTATCTCGTTGACATTGAATATTTACGAGCGTTTCACAACACATAAATTTTTTTGTGCACATTTCTTGAGATTTTTATTAGCTGAAAAGTATTTGAGACGCATTTAATTCGCATTTAGCGAATATCTGAAGGGAAAAAGAGGAAAATAAAATAGAAATCAAAGGAGTTTTGTGAGAATCATAACATAATTTGAATACGAAGAACTTTCTCAACCCCAAATGGGAGCAAATAAAAGGGTCTCTGTGGGTAAAAAGCAGGAATGAACTTCCTGTCGAGTTTTTCTGCCACACAAAAGTTTCTACTTAAACTTTCAGCTGCATGTGTTGCACTATTCACTTAGCTGGAAAATGCAAAGCGCTGGAAAATATATATACTAAATTCGGCCAGTAAACAAAAAACTAATTTTAATGTTTCAAAAAAAAATAGAAGAGGGAATGATTTGCCACACCTTAAGTTTGGTGGCAGAAAGTGTCACGGACAAGGCACAAACAGCTGCCAAGTACAGGCTGTAATGGAAAACTCCTAACGACTTTTCTTTGGCCAATAAATTTTCAATTTTCGTACAAAATTTTCCATTTACTGTACTGCATCAAGGCTAATTTCCACTACCACTCTCTGCTTGCATCATGTTTACTGATTCAATATCGCACATTTTTTCCAACTTTTCTTTTCACTGCGAGTTGAGAGGAAAAACAATAAAGCAGCTCAAGGTGTACAGTGTACAAGAAACATCCTTAAAATAAATTTAACTTAGTTTATTTATGATTTGATCGATTTTGGTTCTCTCTGTAGTGTATATACCTATATATGTGCGAGCGAGATGTCTGCTCTGTCGCACTCCCTCACACATGTTGTCAAAAGATTAAACCGATCTGAATGAAACTTACAGTTTTGTTTAACCTTTCTTCAAGTTTAATGAAAACCATATTTTTTTTTTATTTTTTTTTTTTTTTTTTTTGTTGGACAAATTTGAGAACTTCTTACAATAAATTTGCTGCCCATAGCTTTTACTATCTGTCACTTTATTCCCCGATTATTCCAATACAAACACTTTGGGTGATTAACTATTCATTTTACTTAACTTTGGTATTATGTTTTTATGCACCCAATATGTAGTTCATTAGTTTGCATCACAGTCACTAAAGTTGTATAAAGTTTTAGTTTGTTTATTCATCAAAAGAGTCCGCGTCTGAATCCGAGTCCTTTAAAAGTAAGTGCAAGTGCGAGATGAAAGGATGAATGAAGTATACATATAATGGTTGAGTAGTGAATGGTTTGTTGTCCCTGTTTTAAGTGGGGATTTAAAATACGAATAGGAACGTCACCATCACCATCACAATCATCATCTCCTTCGTTGTTGTGCTCAACTAGAACACACACTGGACCCTCAAGCCCTTCGGAATGGCAAATAAGCTGCAGCTATAGAATAAGTCTGCCAAATGAGGCTAAGCTAAAGAGACACAGATAGAGAAAGAGACAGGGAGACAGGGAGAGTGAGAGAGGAAGACAAGGAAAGACTGAAAATCAGGGAATACATAATGAAAGCGAACAATTGAAGGAAAAACTATCTGGTTCGGAAGTAAAGATTTTTACACACACAGCAGCAAAAGAGTGCAGGAAAAACAGGATATAAAACCAAGCTAAGAAGGGTATAGTTTTTACTTCAGCTTTCCACACAGGAAAATTGCCAATAATGTAATTTGTGCATAAATTATTATTGTTTATCTAATACTAATTAAGAAATTGATTCGAAAGCTATAAATCTCACATAATCATAAAAGTTTATTGCGTTCTCTGCTTTAAGTGTGCTCACTGTACGTGTACACAGTACACAGTGTTCACCGCTTTGAGTGACAGCAGAGTGCCAGGAGTCTGTCTACCCTGAAGGGGACCCATTAGGTTCGATTATGGAGAAGACAAAGCCAAATCGACAACAACAAGAAGATGAAGAGGAAATGTGTGTTTTTTTTTTTTGGCACAAGTGCGTAAATTGATTTTTATTATCCTGTGAATAAAAATCCTCGGTTAGTCCCTGCCTACGTCTCTCGACCACTTAGCTGTTTGCTTACTTACCAAAGTTTTCCGCAATTTCCACGTCTTTTCACGTCAGACAACAAGAAGGCGTCCACCAACATACTATATATATAGATATATAGTATATACTATATAGTATATATATTTGATTTATTGCTTCTGGTACGTTCGCAAATGGCTCGGAAAGAATATCAGCAAATTGGTCGTCGCTTTGTTTACATAATAAAATTCTTTGGGTATTTGGTATTATTTCTGGGCTTAACTTAAGTTTGGATTTGATGGCTTATAAGCTTGAGTTTCGAAAATAATTTGCTTGTTTTTTGCTATCGTTTATTTAGACTGCAAATGACCGATAAGCTGTGACAATCAAAAGCAACAAGTTAACGTTGATCGACTTCGAAGATACTTCAGAAACAATTACCAGCAAATGGGCGTTCTTGAGGTGAAGACAGGTTTATTTTTTAGAGGAAATCGCTTATATTTTACTTGTGGAAAGTAGTTATAATCGAGTAATCAAAGACCCTGTACTTACTTTACAGCAATCATTTTCTATAACAGTACATTGTAAACAATAGTTTTCTATAATGAAAGACTACAGCGAGCGGTTCGACTTTAAAAGACCCTGTACTCACACCAGTGCGCATTTTTCCAAGCGAATAAGTAATTCTCGACTGATTAGTCCTATGGGAGCTATAGTATATAGTTATCCGATCCGGATAAAACTTGGCGAGGATGCTAACTATCATTATATACACATAAAGTGTCAGTTTGGTTGCAATCGCTCAACTAATAATACATGTCTTCATACAAGTTTTCTATTTTGACTGTTTTTGGGAGCTATAGGGTATAGTTATCCTATCTGGATCAAATTTGGTGAGGATGTTGTAGTTGTGATGGTACCATATGCATAATACGTGAATTTGGTCCCGATAGCTCTAGTCTTTTCTAAGTTATGGTGTTATGAACATGCTTTTTCACAAGTTACGGGGCAATACGCAACAATTTGAAGTAAACTTGATTTGCTTGACAGAAAGACGGGCTTTCAGTCCAAATTTGGTGACCCTAGCTCTTGAAGGCTCTGAGATTCAGGTGTTCATACGGACAGACGGAAGTTTGTTATATCGAATCGGTTGTTGATGCTCGTCAGGAATATATATACTTTATGGGGTCGGAAAAGCACCCTTCTACCTGTTACGCAAATGTCGCTTCTAGCTTAATAGACCCTTGTGCTCTTTTTGGGTATGGTATCCAAAATGTCGTTAAAAATCAAATTATTAGTGTGATTTCTTAAATAGTACTTACCAAACCACGAATTGGATAACCCTGTACTTTATACATTTGCATATATGTCTCCTAAAGTGCGTTAATCCCAATCTTACATACTCTTAGACCTATACTTACCCTCAAAATTTCGACTTAAAAGCCACTAAATTTAAGAATGTTTGAAAAAAAACTTTGGAAAACATCTTAAAATCATATTACTTAACTTAATGTAATTCAAACACAGCTCAGTTAACTGAGACTCAGAACTGCAACACTAGAAAGAAAAAACTGTAGAAGTGCTGAGAAATCAAGTGATGCTAAATGATTGCACTTAAATATCGCTATCAACTGTTTGTCCTTCTGCATTTCCTCTTTTAATCCTTGGCACGCTTTTACTATTTTGATAAAGAATAGCAATTCAGAGCGTAATTCAGGCATTTAATGATAATTACAGTGACCATTAGCAATTGTCTGTCTGGTGGTAATAACAAAGCGAATAGATGAGGGGAAAAGCGCAACAGGAAATGAAGGGGGTAAGGAGGAAAGTGGAGGAAAAAGGAGGAAAAGTAAAGGGCGGCAGGTACAACAGTTAGTTAAAGAAGAAGAAGAAGCATTTGGACGACGTGTCGTGCTTTTCAATTACCGCGACGAGTTTGTCGACGGTCGAAATGCAATGAATTGTTAAATTATGTAATGAAGCGTGTACTTTGGATAAATGAAAACTAATTAAATTAATTTCGGGCAAAGAGACGACCAAAAACAAAAAAAAATATATAGGAAATGAGAGAGCGTTGCAAAGTTGCACAAAAACTTTGTCGAAAGATAAAATTGATAGAATAGAGTGCAAAGCGATTTCTTTTGTGTCGCGATAATTGGATAGTTGAGAAGTATACAGAGGGGGAGGGAGGAGAGAGAGAGAGAGAGGGGGAAGAGGGAGAGGGAAGAGTGAAACGATTTCATTTATTTGCAAACATTTTAGCCAAAATTGAAAAACTAATTGTTTGCGACACATGAAACCCGAAACTCATTTGTTTAAGTCAACACGATAAGACCGACTACAGACCAACTACAGACCAACTACAGACCAACTACAGACCCAGTTCAGGTACAGCTCTGTACCCGTTTAGACCCAGCTCTGACTCTGCTCTAGACCAACTCAGGCAATTAGGCACGTTTGCTGACCTCCGATTTAAGCATTTATGACCAAGTCTATTTGCTCTGCATTTAATGAGTCGTTTCGTTCAATTTGCCACATTTTCGTGCCTCGTATGTGGCACGTAAAACATTAAAATAAATGCCACATGACAGGCAATTGTATATAAATTAGATGTCTGCGTGTACATTTGACCAATTTAAGTGCAGTTTAAGTTAACAAACAAACTTAAAACCAATATATAAATAATAGAAAATATTTAGCAAATTTATTAATACAATACAACTTTGTTAATGTGCTGTATAAATTCAAGTTTAGTAACAAAACAATGTTTGTTCTCTGGCTTTCAGACTTTTAGTCATTTCAGGGGCAATTATTTGTCTGACTTTGTTGCTCAGAATTGGAGAATTGTGAACTGGGACACGAGAAATGAGAAATGTGTTTAGACCCAAAATGAGAAACACACAGAGAATCAAGCAAACATTTGGTTTGGTTTGGTTTGGTTTGGTTTGGTTTGGTTTATCTTTTTGGCTTCTATCCATCCCTAAGTTAATTATAAAAATAAACTCATTTTGAGCGACAGTCTGAGCCACAAACAGGCAAACTTTGAACCACATTACCTATATTCGTTCGTTCATAACTTGGCCAAAATGTTTCATCTGTTGGTGTTGTCTTTTGTGCCTTTGGCAAGTTTTGTGCTGTGTAATTTAAGTTATACACAACTTAAAATAGCTGGCCTACACACAATCTAATTAAACTTAGCTCATACTATATAAGTTATTAACTTGCTTGCATTTTGTGTGTATTGAAAAATCCATAACTCTCTCAATTAACTTAATTAAAATTGACGGCTTTTGAGTGTGTGTGTGTGCAAGGTAAACTGAAAGTCGCTTGAGTTTCTGGTAGCTAGAGTTTATAGTATCTTTGAAGCAGCATTCAGTTCATTTATTTAAATTAAGTACAGCAGCGAGAGACTGAAAAGCAAACGCTAATGAGACGGCAAGTACTGGCATACATGGCGTATGAGCAATATGCCAAATTGCTTGCACTCAATTTGTTTTCACACTTTGATGGGAATGGTTGGAAATGGAAATGGAGATGGGGATGTGGATGGAAATGGCAGTGGGAATTGGGTATGTTTGATGGATTAATGTTTCACATTTGTTTCCGCTTCGTTGTTTTCCATTTTTCCAGTCTCTTTTCAGCTTCATAAATCAATTTGATCTAATTGAGGACATGACAATAGTTGCTGCGCTTTAAAGTTGATTCAATTGAGCGCTGTTCAGTTGATTTTTGTTTAGGTTTTTACACCCATTATATGTTGATTATAGTGGGAAAGCGTGGAGAAGAGTGTGTGTGTGTTCTTGATCAGCTACATACGAGTCGATAAAGCTATGTCTGTCTGACCTTTAGTAGGATAATACAGATCATAGAACCTATGAGATGCCTAAGATGCAATGAAATTTGACATTAAATATTAATTTTTGTATGCTCTCCTTGTAATATTCTTTGTAATATCCAGTATCTGGTATAGAAAACATACTATTTTTAGACAGAGAGCATTTACCAACACTTTGAAGACTGGAACAACTAAATTAGACTACTATATATAATATATATGTATAGCTGGTATAGGAATAATCACTTAAAAATTAAGTTTAGGTATGAAAAGCTGTCTAAAATTTACTAAGCTGTCCTAAAAATACTCTAATGATGCTAACCAAATGTAGTTATAATTCAAAGGTTGTATTATAAAGTTGCTAAGAAAACAATCCCGTAAAACAAATTGGTCGTAAACCAAACATAAATATGATCTATCTCTACCAAGGATAAATATTACGTATATAGTGGGAATAAATTTGCTTGGGAGCTGAAAATTGTACTATACTGCTGTTATTCGAAGCTATAAATTGCCAGAAGGCTTGAGAGACATCCCAATGAGTAAATTTAAAGACTGGTTTAAACAATGGAAGAGTCGTTTGGAGAAGTGTGTTGTGGTCAATGGCAAATACCTCGCACGTGACTCAAATTTGTTGTAAAAATATTGAAAAATAAAGAAGTTATGACGAAATTCTCGTTACCCATTCTCTCGTTTTATAGTTTAACATATCTTGACTATATTTGGTGTGATCTGGATAACTTTTCTATAGGAGATATTGACTAAAACAATTCTTTAGTAAGGAAATCTTTTTGTTATTTCACCGATATGAGGAGTGCTCATTTTGAGTATAATGTATTAGTATGAAATTGATTGCGTTGACTAAGATTTCATAATCAAACTCACTTGTGCCCACCACTTGGACGATGACACTTATATAATTATTATATCTCAATATTAATAACATTGAGAAAACTGCTTAAAGGGTATGCTAAAGTTTTATTATTTCTAGTTTTACAATCGATTATTGTAAACAATTGCTCTACATTAAGGATGTAGTCTTTTTCAGTCCGCTCAATCAACTTGAACCTTTATGACTACTATAAACTTTGAAACGACTCTTAAAATAGTCCACTTTAGCTGTCTTACTAGCTTTAAAGAATTTTTTTTTAGACTCTGTACTCTAAAAATGAGTATAGGGGTCTATTAAGTTTGTCTGAAGTGAAATGTGCGTAACAGGTAGAAGGAGGCATTACCGACCCTATAAAGTATATATATTCTTGATCAGCATCAGCAGCCGAGACGATATAGCAATGTCCATTTTTGACATCGCCATAACGTGAAAACGACTAGAGCTAGAGAGACAACTATAGGACATCAACAAAATAGGACAACTATAGCCTATAGCTCCCATAGGACAAATAGGTCGAACATCGGTGATGTTAATGGTAAAACGCGCATTAGAAAGAATACGGGGTCTTTTACAGTCGTCTCGCTCGACTGTAGCCTTTCTTACTTGTTTTATTTTAATTATTACTTTATAATTGACTTCATTATTAGAAACTATATCTTTTCCAAATAAGTTCATTTAGTTCTATTGCTTTAACTATCAATTTTAGCTGATTTTAGCTGTCACAATTCCGCTTAAATTGATTGCAGTGCAATATTGAATGAATTATGAATATACGAATGGAAAAACTTACTGCTCCATAAAATTAGTAGTCTCAAAAAAAGTAGAATTTAAACTATAATCTCATAGCATGATGGTTGCACTCACTAACTCTTTTTCTACCTATTGCGCTCTCTATCTATATCCCTTTCTATCACCCTCCCTCTCTCTCCCTCTCCCCCTGTCTCTCTCTAGCTCTTCACTGGCTGCCAACTAATGGCATAAGCTGCTTATACAGCTTGTAGTTTGCTTCTACTTTTAACCCACTCGCCAGTGGAAACGTTTTTAGGATTAAAGCGGATTTGGTGTTTCGCTAGAATGTGATGTACTCGTAGATACCCTATACAAACACACTACTCGGCAATTATCGATTACCCCAATGGGAAACTGCTTCAAATATTTTTTTTGTTTTTCTGTTTTTTATTGATTTTCCACTCGAGTCAACTTTAAATTTCAATCGGGCCAATTTGGCGTTATGTTGGCTAAGAGCCATTTCATGGCTTTATGGCAACATTGCAACGACAATTGTCTTAATTTCTCCCCAAGGTGTCTTTAGCTGGTTTTCTTGCTACATTTTCTTTTGCTTTTGCTTTTTCGTTTTCTTCCATTTTCCATGCGAGTTTCAGCAAAGTGGAAAAGTGTTAAATGAAAACTGTGGGAAAACAGATACGAATTCCAACAAATTCTCGGCTTTGCTTGCTAAGGGAGAAACTTTTCTGTTAAAATTATTTATGCAGCGTATTTATTTATTGCTCCTCAATGAATTTGAATATAAATGTTCACAAATAAAAATGTCAGACAGCAAAACTGGCATCAGACTGGCAAACATTGCTAACATTGGGCTTATTTGTGCGAATATGCGAACTGAATAATCGAAATGGTATGGAAATGGTAAATGGAAAATGGAAAATTCGAATGCAAATCGAAACGGAAATGCTGCCAAGTAGAGCACAAAATGCACTTGCCAATTGGAAATCTCTTCCAAACAAAATGCGCGAGTTATTTTCCATTTTCTTTTATTTTTTGTGTGGCGAGCAAAAAACAAAAAAAAAATTTAACTCATGGATTATGTTATTTATTGGGCAAAAGGGATTCCGTACTCTCGATTCCGTATTGGGAATGGGTAGCTTCTGGTACTAATAATACAAAAACACAGTTGAGTTGGCTGAGAATGTGAGATAATGCAGTTGGGAGATTCAGTTGGAAACATATTGCTGATGGGATTACAGCGAGTCAGTCTGAATTAATTATAGTACCAGAAAAAAAGCAATCTACTTAACAAAAAAGCTCCTTCCATACTCTAGGAAATACATATATAGACTATATAAGCTTATAAAGCCTAGACTAAACCTTTCGTTTTATAAATCAGATTAAATTCAACTAGTCGAGAGAGCCGACTGTAAACGAGTCCATAAAAAAGATATTGAGTACGAGTTTTCTACCAAATTTTTTTCAGTATATGCCAAAGAATACACTTAACATACCGTTTAAATTTTGTTGAATTTAAGTAATACAAAAGTTATACTGTTTTGTGAACTAAATAGACTCCGTACTCTAAAAAGACTACAGGGGTCTATAAGGTATATCAAAAGAGAAATGTGCATAACAGGCAGAAGGTCACGTGGCCTACCCCATAAAGTATATATATTCTTGATGAGCATCAAAAGAAATGTCGATATAGCGATGTCCGTCTGTCTGTTCGTTCGTTCGTCTGTCCGTCCGTCCGTATGAACACCTAGATCTCAGAGACTATAAGAACTAGAGTCACCAAATTTGGAGTGAAAGTCCGCCTACTTCGCGAGCAGATCAATTTAATTTCAAATTGTTACCACGCCCCATACCGCCACCGCTAATTGTAAAAAACCGTTTTCACATCTCTACAACTTGAAAACGACTAGAGCTTTCACGACCAAATTCACGCATTATGTGTATGGTACCATTAAAACTATCCATACCAAATTTAATCCCGACTGGACGACTATATCCCATAGCTCCCATAGGACAAATCGGTCCAAAATGGGAAATTTGTATGAAGTGTTAGGTGACCGATCCCAACCAAACTTATACATTAGGTGTTTGTCACGATAATAACTATCCTAGCTAAGTTTGGTTCAGAACAGACAACTATAGCCTATAGCTTCCATAGGACAAATGGGTCGAAAATTACTTGTTTCTATGAAAAATGCTCACCAGAATGAGTACGAGGTCTTTTACAGGCTGTTGCCTTTCTCACTTGTTTTGGAATAATCTTAAGCTTAAGGTAGGGGCGTAGAAAATCTTAAGTTTAATTGATCTGCGTAACTTTCTTTCTAAATTGGATGACAATATAAAGCCTCTGAGATCTTAAGAAGAAGCTATGCACGTCTTTTTCTATATTTCTATATAAGTTCCAGTTAGCCAAATAATTCCAAAACTTTGAACTATATGTTCTTATTGACTCACTCAATCACAATCTGGCCAAATGGAGCACACCTTTCTAGCTTAGCAGAATATATATATATATATCGCACAAGAAATGTTTTATTTTAGCCATACTTTAAGTTCCTAATAATTCTCTTTTTGCCCAAGCAATTTAAATCCTTTTGAAGACACTGAGATTTCAAAACTCATTCAGTTTGTTTAAAGTTGCTTTTAAGATTATTCCATGCATTATTTATTCCTCAAATGTTGACTGAGGAAAGCAAGACAAATTCTAAGCAATAAAAAAAAGAAATAAATAAATAAATAAAAAAAAAATACAAAACTGATTAAAGTTTCAGTTTCCTTTCATGTTGTGCACAATGTCCTCCTTGGGACTCTAATGTGTGTCCTCTGATGTTGCGGAAGCCGACAAGAAGGAGGAGTTAAACTTACATATAAGTTACATTAAAAATGTTTAAGACAAACATTTTGGGTTAAAAATTGTGTTGAAAAAAAATTACGTGACTTGAACATTTAAACACGGAAATAAAAATAATTATTTTCACTAAATGTTGAAATTGTGTCTGCAAAAAAGTCTCTGAATTTTTGAGCGGCATCAAGAGACATTGCAGCAGATTTATGGACATTCTTGTGTACATTGAACAACCTACCAGATATATGTACATATAAAAATCCAACCATTTGTACACTTTATGGTTATATAGAGCAAGTAAGAAAGGCTACAGTCGAGCGAGCCGACTGTAAAAAACCCCGTACTTATTCTAGTGCGAGTTTTTCCATACAGATTCAAAATTTTCGACCGATTTGTCCTATGGGAGCTATAGGCTATAGTTGTCCGATCTGATCTAAACTAGGTAAGGACAATTATAATAGTACCATACACATAATATGTTGATTTGGTTGTAATCGCTTAACTAAAACTTCATGTCTTCATACAAATCACCAATCTTCAACCGATTTGTCCTATGGGAGCTATAGGCTATAGTTGTCCGATCCGGACCAAACTGGTGAGGATAGTTATAATGGTACCATACACATAATGTGTGAATTTGGTCTTTCTAGCTCTAGACGTTTTCAAGTTATGGTAATCTGAAAATAGTTTTTTACAACTTGCGGGGGCGGTAGGGGCGTGCCAAAATTTTAAATAAACCTGATCTGCCTGACATATATACGTACTTTCTTTAGAAATTTGGTGGTTCTAGCTATTATGGTCTCTGAAATCCATGTTTTCATACAGACGGACGCAGACGGTCATCGCTATATCGTCTCGGCTGTCGATGCTGATCAAGAATATATATACTTTATGGGGTCGGAAAAGCCTCTTTCTGCCTCCTTCGCACATTTCGGTTCTAACAAACTCAATAGACCCCTTGACTCTATTTTAGAGTACAGGGTCTAAAAAGAAAAGTGAAAAAACATGATGCAGGAATGCAAATATTGAAATGGTTATGAATATTAATGCAGTGCTGCAGTGGCCTCGTTCTCAACTGGATGTCGTCCCTCTTTCTCTTTGTGTTCAACTGGACACACTTCATCCTTGACTGGCCTCAACTCTCGGCCTACAAAGCAGACTGGTGAATAATTTCCCTGGAAACCATGTCCACCGCAAATGGACGTATGTGGATGTGAATGTGAATGTGAATCTGAGTGTGGATACTCGAACCGCAACCAAGCCTGTCAATAACTGCACTCACTCGCATATTTAAAGTGTTTGCAAATCATAGCAAATGGGAATTAGCAGCAAATTGGCCAAGGAGAGAGCGGTAGAGGGAGAGAGAGGGAGTTAGAGACAGAGAGGCAAATGCTAACCAGATTCACAAACATTATCAGTTGGAAAATGACTGCAAAATGATGTCTGCAAATATGTATAATTGCAAATCTGATTGCTGATTACAAATATGTGTACATGAGAGTGTGTAATGGGTATAAAGCTAAGAGAGAGGGAGAGAGAGAGAGAGAGAGAGTGGGGGAAAGAGAGGCTTAGACCCTGCTCATAATACCCTTTGTCACTCGATTTCTGTTATTCATTTTTCACTTTATTAGATTCCACCAAAATGCACATTGTTTTTCAACTATTTGTGAGAATATTTGAAAATTGTGTGCAATTTACTGAAGCAATGCCTAAAAGCTCTATGAAAATGAAAGCCAGTGTTCGAATTTGGCCAGAAAACAGTTCAATATTCCCCTGTGTGTGTGTGTTTTTGTGTGTGTAGTGGAAAAGCTGGAAAAGTTTACAACTTGACATAAATTTTTAAAGTTACTTTTGGGACAGAAAAACGTTAAAAACGAGTCGTAAACTGGCAAATGACAATCGTAAATTTGAACAAGAGAAGTTTTGATGGCATTTGAATGCCACGCAATACCCTGGAAATTATATATTTAAAATTCTTTACTGTCATTTACTGGATATGAAATGAAAGACTCTTTTTTTTTCTTTTACTCCCCCCTTTACCTGATCCTAGTGGAAACATGCATTTTATGACTTTGCACTAAGCAATTAACGAGTTTTCCCTACTTGTTTTTTTAAGCTTTAGTTTTAGTGTTAGTGTTAGTTTTAGTCCTGGTTGGCATTCTCTGTCTCACTCCAGGTTTTACCACAGCATTTCCCAGTTGGCTCGTTGCTCTCAATTAGAGTGTCACTTCCGTTTGAAATTTAGTATGCTGCACAAATTTACCTATCATGTTGGCAACACACACACCAGCAAAGAAGCTCACCAGCTTTTGGCCTTCTCCCCAAAGTCAGCTGCCATAAACTAGACTTGCCAACGAAACTGGACAAGACGACAATGAGTTCTACTAAGCTCTATGGTCACTTCTTCCATCCTTCCGTCCGTCTGTCTGTCGGTTTGTTTCTAAATTATCACACTGGGCATTTGACTAATTATATTGGAATCGACTGAAGTTGGTTTAAGTCTCTCGATTTAAGGTCTACGCTTTCAGTGTAGCTTAAACCTTTGTTTAATTTAGTCGCTTTACTTAGGAGAAACTTTATAATTCGTTCTGGCTGGAAACATGTAAGCCATGACTAAGGCAAAAGTTGTTTTAAGAAGACTTTTAGCTATCGAAATAAGTCTTGGAACACGTATGAAAGATAAGCTTTAGTTAAGTAGAGTAAGTTAAGTTAGACTGAACTACGTTTTCTAATAGGCCTAAGTTAGTAAAGCTAAAGTACGTTAAAATACAAAAATTTTTAGACCCCGTACTCTAAAAAAGAGTATAGGGATCTAATTAATTTGTCTGAAGCAAAATGTGCGTAACAGGCAGAAGGAGGCGCGGCCGACCCCATAAAGTATATATACTCCTGATCAGCATCGACAGTCGAAACGATATAGCGGTAACCGGCTTTCTGTGTGCCCGTCCGTGCTTCCGTATAAACACCTGGATATTTTAAATTACTAGAGCTAGAACCACTAAATTTGAAACGAAAGTCCGTCAGCTTCACGAGCAGATTAAGTTGTTAAAAACAATTTTCACATCACCATAACTTGAAGTCGACTAGAGCTAGAGAGACAAAATTTACACATTTGGTTTGGTCCGGATCGGACGACTATAGCCTATAAATCGGTCGGAAATGGGTGATTTGTATGGAAAAGCGCGAAATAGAAGGAATACGGGGTCTTTTACAGTCGGCTCGCTCGACAGTAGCCTTTCTAACTTGTTTTATTATTTGTTGATACAATTAAATTATATTTAAAATAATTAAAACAATATAAATAACTATTTCCTATTTTCCGCTAGTTGGTGTATTTGAAACCAGTTAAACTAAGTCTTAAAAAAAAACATATTTAATGAATCAATAAATTAAATTAAAATTTAAAAATTTAATTAAAAATACTGATAGTACAAATATGTGTTTTCTAGCTACAACAGATAGAAAATTGTTCATATTATATTTGGCTTTAATAATCATGTCTTATTATATTAAACATAAATAATTATTTTGAACTTCAAATGATTCAAAGCAGAACAGAGAATTATTTTCTAATTACAATTGAAAATATCTGAAGCATGAAGAGAATATATGAGAAGACAAAAGAAAAACATTTTGCTTTCTTCAATTGAGCACAATTGAAATACAAATGAATCTTCAACTCGCATTTGGAGCATTCCAATGATGACCTCATCATCGAGTGGAGCGTACGTGATCCAATGCGTCTCTGCTGTATATCTCTTCCTATCTCCTACCCACGTACTACGTATGTACCTGCTTCCAACCGACAGCGTTGCCAGACGGTCTGTAGGTATACCATTGGGTTGTGGATGTTGGTCTAATTCGCCAAGGGAATATCTTGTTTCGCTTCAGATACTCGTACTGCATGCTCATGTATTTTCAAATGCCACTGTCAATATGCCAACAGTACACACGCACACACATACACACACAGACACACACACACACAGACACACACACATGCACATACCCTATGCATACTTCTACTTAAAAAGAGTCCTTTGAATTAAATATCTAATTGAACACTTTGATATCAAATTGATAAGAACTGAATGTTTAATATAGTAAATGTACTCTGCATTCAGTAAGGGTATTCCCAGCTCTTGCATATCGTATTCAATTGTTGTTTGCTTGTCTTCTTTTTATTTGTGCTGTGCACGTAGTCGCCGTCGTCGTCGCCGTTGCCTTTTGCCGATGGCCCGTAAAACACTTTTTTGGCAACGCCAAAGAGCCAAAATAGAAACTAAAATTTTCTTTTTTTTCTCTTTTTTTTTTGCATAAGTGAAGGCTGCGGGCCAAACTGAAAGAAGGCCGAGACAGACAGTGTTATTGGCAAGCTGGAAAATTTATACCGCGTTTCACTTTGAATTCGAGTCCTCGGGTCAGAGACAGAAAATGCTGAGAAATATTCAAAATATGAAGTAAAGCACAATTCATGCTAAGCTTGCCAATTTAATTCTTTTATATATATATATATATATTTTTTATGGCACTCGAATTAAAAATTCTGTTTGTTTGGCATTTGGCCAAGTTAATATGCTCGTAAAACAGCAATCGATATGTAAGTCAAGTGAAGATATGACGTAATAGCCCTCAAAATAGTCTGTTTTACTTGTGCCTCCTGGTCATGTCATAAGTTAAACGAAGTAAACTTTTGATTCATTAACTAGGCCTAAATATGCATGAAAAGAGACCTACCTTTTCAGTTATTCAGGCTTGCCATCAACTTTAGTTAATTTTAAAAGTTTTTTTCGCCCAAGAACATGAAATTGAAACACTTAAGCTTATTAAAAACTAAAATTCAAATTTTGTAATTCCATAGAAGCCACAGACAGTGATTAAACGCTGGACAGGGCAGAGCAGAGAAGGACAGGTGCAAAAGAGAGAGAGGAGATACATCTTGGCAGATTGTCAACGTATTAACTTTTGGCCTGTGGAAAATTTTAGCTAGTTTCTTAAGTTGAATTCCTGCGATAGCTGGAAAGCATAATTTCGCAGACAAATTTGAAACTTTCACCGCACAATTACTTGAAATGATGAGAAAACTTCTGAGCCCAAAGAAGGCTAACAAAAAAGTAAAAGAAGAAAAGAAATATATATATATATATTTATATATAATACATTTACCATTCTGCAGTATTTCATTGAAAATTATGTTAAGTAAGGGAGTTTTCCTCAAAATGTGGGGGAAACGGAAACACGTTTCTCTCCCTCTCTCTCTGTCTCTGTCTGTGTTTTGTCCCTCGTTCTGTTCAAGTGCCGTGTAAATGGCTACAAAACAAAAACAAAAACAAAAAAAAAGAACAGCAAACATTAAATGTGAGGCGTCTCTCATATACGTAAGTGCACACATACACATCCTACACACCCTACGCCCTACACCTACACACGCACACACTCAGGCACTCATGGTATATAAAGATTCATTCATCGCAGACAAATGTGGTTTATGGTGAATACGTTCCGCATTATTTACATTTTATTCTTTCAAATTTATTTCAGCTTCAGCCTCATAACTTAATTCAAGTTTCCTCATTTTCCACATTTTCTGTCGTCCTTTGGGGGCTTTGCTCCTTCCTATCTCTTCTTGCTTGCTTTAATTTCGGCTTCTTTTTGTGTGTGTGTGTTTATGTTTTCTTACAACTGAATCTGTTTCGACGACAAACGCACTTAAAGCCCACTTACCACCCACAAAACGAGTCCAAACAACAATGCAGCCCACAGATGGCGGCAATGTCTCAATGTAATCCAATCTCTCAGCATACACACCAATTACGACGCTTCGCTACGCATCGCATCGCGTCGCGTCTCTTTGCTACGTAATAGGTTTGTGTGGAACGTGTTGGGGATGAGTAAGCTATTTACAGTAGTGACAACCCATTCACACCTTCCCTTCTACACTCCAAGTTCTACCTATTCCATTTGGCGAGTCTGATTTCAACCTGTTCTGGTTCTGTCATTATCAAACTGTCTCAAAGTAGAGGATAATTGATAAGACTCTCAATTAAATATTTTCTAACGCCGTTGATGCACTCAATTAGCACCTCATTCAAATTTACCCAACAGCAAATAAATCTCACTCTCTCTCAAAGCATTTTCATTTACTCATTGCAAATATTTGCATTTATTTTACATATAATTCGTAGCAAGGGAAAAACACTTGAAACTCTTATTTAAGCAAAAGGTTTGGGGGGAGTAAAAAGTGCATTGGAAAATGGGAAGTAAGTAATGAGTAGCGGAAATAACTTTAATTGCTTTAAAGTATGCTTTTTCTTTTTGCCAGTTGAGTTATAATTTGAAAGAAAGACAGAGTTTGTTATCTTTGGAAACTATACTCTGTATGTTTCTTCTATTCTATTGAGAGTTTTCTTATACTCTCTGGAAGAGTACATTGGGTTTGTGAAAAGTATTTAACAGGCAGAAGGAGGCGTGGCCGACCTCATAAAATATATATATTCTTGATCAGCATCACAAGCCGAGTCGATATAGCCATGTCCGCAGGGCCGGATTTACGTAGGGACCAGTGGGGCCAGGGCCCCAGGGCCTCCACCACGAGAGGGCCTCCACCACACGCAATGAAAAATGTTGTAAATCGCTGTTTTATACCAAACTATTTTCTGTACCAAACTAATGTTAAAAGAAGTTCGTAAAGAATGTAACAGTTTAAGCAAAGATCAAATGAATTAGAATTATTTCGATGAAGTCATTAAAAAAGTTGTTGAATCTAAGAGATGCTCCTTCGATAGCTTCGAAACAGCGGGGAAAAAATATCAGCGATCCAACATTATTAAGTTGTACGCGCTCGAAATAAATGTACCCAACGTAGACCACTAGACTATGGAAAGCACCTGCTGCTGAGCTAGAGCCAAGAGACAAATTTCGTGTCAGCGCATTTCTACCAGTGTCGGACCAGTTAACTAGCCACTTTATTATCACAACAATTTTAATATCTGATCAACGAATCAATTGAACGCTTTTAGTATCGCTTTAGTAAAGAAAACGATCTATGCTCAACGTTTCCCAAGGCTGAAATCGCCCTGCGCATGTATTTGTCAATGCTGGTGACGAATTTTATCGGAAAACGGTAGTTTTCAAAAACGAAGCTTATAAAAAACCGACTGCGTACAACCATGGGACAATCTCGATTGGTACATTTGACACGTCTCAGTTTGGAAAGTGATGTCCTCCGTAATCTGTCTTTAAAATTACTGTTGGAGAAGAGTTAATATGCTGGGTACTTATAATTTTCAACAAAATAAAGTACGAGATAAGATTCTTCTAAAATTTAATTTTTATCTCTGGGATATCGAGCTCTACCTTAGAGGCCCCCACCACACCTGGCCCCATAGCATTAATGTGTTAAATCCGGCCCTGCATGTCCGTCTGTCCGTCTGTCTGCCTGTCTGTCTGTCCGTATGAACAAACAGATCTCAGCGATGGTAAGAGCTACAAGTTTATATTTGGTCAGTATCGACTCGATATTTAGTCAATCAATGAAAAATTCTTTTTATTTTCGATGCCACGCCCCATTCGCCCACAATGAGCAAAAAGATAGACACACTTCGGAAAAATGGTTGTTTTAGGCGTTCTCAGTTCTCAGTAACGAGATGGAAATATACAAACACATGAACAAATTCTTACTCTGCATGCGTAGCGGCAGCGCTGCCCGCCGATGGTAGCCGTGCGGACCAATGATTTACATATGTACATATATATTATGTATAATCAGGAATTAAATGCAGAGAGTATCCTACGGTCGGGCGTGCTCGACTGTACTTTTATATATAATTCTTCATATAAACATTTTAAAAACGATGCAGCTCTGTGTTTGATAATGTCCATACGGAAGCTAGTCAGAGAGGGTCGAGAGTAAAAAGAAACGAAGAGAGTACGACAGAGAGAAACAGAGTGAGCGGGCGTAATAATTATAAATAAAAATTTGCGATTATCGTAAGAGCAAGATACTTGTATTTGCTGTGTGCTCATTATACGTAAGTGTTTAAGGAAAACAAAGCTATTTACACTTGCAGAAAAGTGTGCAGATTTGATTGTATTAAAGCAACACAACTGTTTCTTGTACAAAATTTTTATTATGTATTTAAGTATTTAATTCTCAAACAATGAAGAAAAAAGTATAAAGTAGATAAAAAGCATGTATATTTATAATAAATTCTATTTCAAAACACATAATTTCTCTAAATGTATTAACAGTTTAGGTGCAGCAGAAGATTATTACAGTTATTGCATGGCCTTTTTCAGCGAGAGCGCACTGCATGCAGTTTGCAATTTAACGCACTAGCTCTCGATCGCACTCCCAACTTTACTCTCTCTAGTTCCGTTATGCTGGTCTCTCGAAACGAAATTGCTGAGAGTGGCACAACTAAAATAAAACACAGGCATAAAATAATAAGTAAAACAACTGTGAGGGAGAGTAGTAAGGCTGAGGGGGAGATAGAGAGAGAGGGAGAGAGAAAGCAAATGTGTTTTGCATTCGACCGTCAATCGTAGGTAGAGTAGAAAGGCAGAGGGGGGATATAGAGGGAATGAGAGAGAGAGAGAGAGAGAAAGCATTCGATCGTCAGTTATCTTTGTTGGCCCTTGTTTCCATTCCGTTTTTGAGCATTTCCACTTTCTAGCAATAATAAATAAGTGTCATATCAGTTTTATGCCATGATTCAAACAGAAAACAGCCTAACAATAATTTATCAAATTAAGAGATTAGACAATTCTTATTAAAAGAAAGCAATGAAATGAAAAAATTAACTGAATTCATGAATCACAATTGAATTGCCTTAAGAATCGTTGTTATTAAATAGTGATTGATTACAAGCTCGATTGCTTTTGTTGATTTCTACTTTATTTTGTTGCCTCGAACAATTCTGATTGCCATTTCAGAAATAATTTGGGCAATGTCAACATTCGATTATTGAAGTAGACAAAACAAATAAGCAGCATGAGAGTGTGTTTACATTCGCATTTTTATCTAATGTCTTTCATTCCCACGGAAACCAATAATCGGAAACCAGAGACAGAACTCTGAAATCTGACCTCCCTCAAATCATTACGGAATGAGACTGTCGCGTCTATCGAGACCCAAAACAAATTTATGGCAAACAGGCAAACACTGAGAGTCCATTTGTTCTCAGAGCTTTTCTCAGATTTATCTGAGTGAATTCTGACGAAGGACTTGCCACAGAGAGCAAACTGAATGTTGCCAGAGGTTTGGCAACATGTTGCCCTGCAACATTTGGCAACATTGGCAGCTGTTGATGTCGTAGAGCAACATCATCTATTCCCTCTCTTATCCCCCACTCAAACTTTGTCTTGTTATTGATTTCTCAATTTATTTTATTTTTGATGGGACAATTGGCTCAACCAGAGTTGCTTTCTGGGTCAATTATAACGGGCAACAATGGCATTGATTTTTTAGACACTGTTGTTAAAAGATGCACCCAAGTCTATAAAGCATGGCATAAAATATTGTTGGTAAAGGTAAATGGAGGCGTGACATCGATTAAGTGAAGTCGGCACATGTGAGACTATAAGAAGTTGAGTTAGCAAATTTGGAACGAAACTCGTTTTGTGCGTCATGTAGATCGTAACTCCATAACTTTAAAACTACTTGAGCTATCATTACCAAACTAACACATTATGTGTATGGTATCATTACTACTATCCTTTTAAATTTTAGTTGTGATCGGCCAACTATATTTCATAGCTCCCATAGAGCTATCGTGACCAAATTCACACATCATGTGAAGGGTGACATTATTACTATCCTCGCCAAATTTAGTCCACATCGGTCAACTATATCATATGGCTCCCTTAGGTAAAATTGGTCGAAGAATGTTGATTTGTATGAAAAAATGTATTTTTAATTGACCGCTCTTAGCCAAACTCACACATTTTGCGCATTATACATCCTTACTAATTTTAGCCCAAATCCGACTGCTATATCCTAAAGCTTTCATACATAGGTCTTACGAGCTAAAAATCTGAATCTGTGAGATAAACGTAAGACACCTGGACCAAAACTTTTTGTATATCGTTATCGTTATCGTTATGTGTGTTCTGGCCTAATTTGGTAAGAATTTGATAATTTTGTATTAATTGGTATGGAATATTTTGATTATGGTATGGGATATTGTGCATTTGAATGCTTTCTTATAAGTACAGGGTCTAGATCCGTTGGCTTACTATGCAGGTTATAACAAGTTTGTGACCTACACACTTTATTTTAAAGTATTGTGTGCAATAAAATGTTTAAATATTTAAAGAAAATCGTTTAATCCTCGCTTATAATGGAGACGAGACATAGTACGCGTCTGACACTTGTACACAAAAAAGCTCCAATAATTTCTACCTTGAATAGGTTTTTTTTATCATGAAATTACAAATAAGTTTAAAGCTTCAATTTATTGCACTTTCGACAGTTTAAAGAGCGTATGCTAAGCTGCTCAAAATCATTCTAAATTCCCCAGGTTTCCGCCTTTTTGCGATACCAAGTTTCATTATAGACGCATTTCTGTACGTTTTTTGCATTCCAGTAACATGGATGCGGGTTTCCTCTTTTAGACCTCGTTCCGACCATTTGCTAAACAGCAGCGAATTGTGGCAACTGCTACTGCGAAAATTGGATCGCGTAAAAGGTGGACTCTGATTGCAGGTTGCGAATGGCAGTGCTACAGCCACAGCGACAGTTGCTGTCATTGCCCCAAAATGTGGCACAAAGCACATTGTCAGCACTTTCATTATGGCCCGTATTTCAGAGTCTGGTACATGATGAAGCAGTTGATTGGACCATTTTTCAAAATAGAAGCACCGAAACGAGGTCTGCACCATTCAGTCGGCTAACCAGAAACATTCTGCACTGCGATAATTAAGGGACTTCAATGGGATTCAGTAACTGGATTAAAGGGTGTGAAACTTCAAAAATTATAATTTACTTTCAGTTCAGAAAGGATTACAATTTTTATTTAGTTTATTTTACCATTTCCATACACTTCGTGGAGTTTTCATAGCAAATTCTTGCAATTTTATCCTTAAAAGTTAGCCATAAAGTCAGACTCGAGAGTTCTATGGAGAAGTTTCACAGCACTTGTGGAAAATGTGAGTGGAAATGATGATAAAAGGTGAAAAATGTACTCGCAGTGATAGAAATGCAGAAGCTAGACACAACTTATTAAAGGAATGTTGCAGCTTGTGCTTCCTTCTAGTCAAAGAAAAGTTTATGTGGCAACTTTTGGTGGCAAGTGTTGCAAGTGTTGCATAGTTTATGACGCTCAACGCATATCATGACAAACGTGGTCACACTACATGCCCAAAAGGCGGTAGGGGGTGTGGCAGTAGAAAATTGTGCAAGTTACAAAGCCAAGCATACAGGAGAAACTAATTTTTAATGTCCTTTCAAGGATGGCAAAAAGTGTGTGTGTCTCTGCAAATATCACAGTCTCTCAGTCTCAGAGTCCTTGTTCTGTCATATAAATTGTTGGTAATTTGTCTCTCTCTCTCTCTCTCCCTTACTCTCTGGAGTCAGTTTGGTTAGCAAATGTTAGACTGACATCTTGGAAAATCCTCAACAGGCAGCTGCATGTTTAGTTTTAATGAAAAGCTCTAATGAGTTTTTCCTGTTTTTCCAAATAAATTTCATTAAATTGTGCGATTAATTTGCCAGTGTGTTTAGTGCTTCATCGTATGTTAAACACGTGTAATCATCACATTATAAAGTGTTTTACTAATTAATAGATTAAGACATGCATCTATCTGAACTAGCCCCGGGGGAACTACGAGTTTTGACAGTATCAATGTTTTTATCTAATTTCAGGTCACTGTATTTTCCAGTGTTATTGATTCACCAACTTATCGTTCATCGTTTTCATTGGCTTCCAAATGGAAATGCCTTTTCGAGGGACTTTTTCTTTCATTAGGTCACAATGTGTCGAGCTCAGCACAGTTGGTGGCGGAAATTGGTTCGGTTTAACCTTTGGGCGACACTCTATAGCTCCTGGTTTCTGGGACTATTTCCGTTCATTTACATACACAAGACGAGGAAACTTCAACGCTCCAGGTGGTTAGTTGGATATGGAATTATATTGAATATTGCGGTCGCTTTTGTCGCGTATATAAACATTTCGTCAACCGAAGCAGTAGACCAACAGAAGATATTCATACACAATCCTTTGGCCTATCAAATCAGTCAATTACATAATTTTATTCTACTATTGACATTCTTTGTGACTTATTTTCGTAATTGGTGGGTGAGTGCAGAGCTCGAAAGGATTCTGAATATACTACTCGATCTACATCATCGTCATTTTGCCAAATTCGATTCACTGGAATGCAGGCAATTTAACAACTATGTCATTTACAAGGGATTATGTATTTTCTTAGAACTTATCTCGATGGTAATCATACAATGTGTTCATCCACCTGAGTACTCCTTTCGCATGATTGTTGCCATATTTTGTTTACTCAGCATGCAGTTGGGAGGATTATTGGTTAGCATGCATTTCCATCTGGCTGTGATCTATATATACCGATCCTTTTGGATTATAAATCGCGAGTTTTTGAGTCTTTTGAATCAACTTTGTGACAAGCGATCTACAAAATCAAGAAGAATCCAAAAGCTCTATTACCTCTATAAATGTCTATTGGAACTTAATCTACGACTTGTGGCCATTTATGACTATCAAATTACTTTAATTTTAATATCCCTGATCGGAGTCAACATTACTTCGCCATTCTTTATCATCATCTATGTCGTTAGCCTCAAGAATCCAGTTACAGTCCTCATGGCTTTCGATTTTCTACAGGCCATATTAATTAATTTGCTTGATATTTGGCTAAATTTTGCCGTCTGCGATTTGGCATTGAGAGCAAATCATGGAACGCTTCGAATACTCAAGCTTTTTAATGGTTTACCTGATCTGAGTACGGAGTTGGAGCGAAATGTAAGAGTTTTTGAAATTTATTTGAAGTTAAGATTTTTATATAGTTTTCCCCTCTTTACAGATTTCCGATTTTGCCATATTTTCCACCCATCAACGATTGAAATTTAATCACTTTGGAATGTTTGATGTTAACAATTCTGTGGGATTTCGTATGATTATCGGTAGTGCATTGTATCTGGTTTATTTGGTTCAGTTTGATTTTATGAATTTATAAATTTTTTATGATCTTCAAACAAAGTCTTTCAGTTACACACACATAGATTCTAGAAGACTTTTAAAGCCAAAATGGAACTCGGCACGCAACTTGGCACAAATTAGAGAACATTTGTCTCACCATTCAATGAAAGAAGAAAACTTGCTGTATGTAGAGGAAAAGCTATGGGGAAAAGCCATGCACAATGAAACCAAGAAAATGTACGAGTTTCTGCTTTGTATGTTCTTGAACAATACTCTACTCTCTTCTCAGAACCAGCAATTTTCATTCCGTAACCAACAATTGGGGTCAGACTAGAGAGGGGGGAAGGTAGCGAGTGAGTGAGCGGGGGAAAATCGAAAGTACAAACGGTAACAGCATGAAGAAAAGTCTGTTTTCATTGTTGCGATTTGTACGCCTTCATGTTCTGCCTATTTCCATTTAGCTGAATTGAAGAATTTCCCACTTGTTTACGTGCCAAGGGGGGAACAAAACAGGTGTTCTGTATTTAGCTAGACAATAAAGCTGGCAATCCATCAGGAAAATCAGCTATAACAATTCAAACCACTCAGATTTGAACTATTCAATGAAATGGAAGAAAGACACTGGAGAATTAATAACACTGAGGAAGAAAAATTAAATATTTTATGCATAGAATCAATGCAATTTCAAAGAATTTAAATCCATTTTAATTTTATAGTTTATTAGTTTATTAGCTTATTTTTTAGTTTTATTCAATTCTGTAAATTATTGAAAAAAAAGTATACAAATAGTTAGTTAAAATAAAAAATATATATTTAATTTTTCTCGTAAAGTGTTTATGTATTGTGTATGGTATGATGATATAGCATTGGGCATTGCAGGCAACTTGACTCCATATGAAGCTAAGTCAAAAGATTTAAATATATATTAACTGTTATGCGATCAATATTTCAAGGCTTACCAATACTGTAAATTTGTTTGAAGGCTTTTCCACAAATTATTTTTTGGTCAAGAGGGTCGCTTGTGCCTGGTGCCGCATGTCGCCCAAAAGACGTGCAGACTTTTGTCCCCAGTAGGGACTATATAGAACAATTCTTGTAAAATTTCTTAGTTTTGATTTTCACACGAAGAAACACGAGTAAACACAAACAAACACCTAAAAATACACACAATTCTTCTAAATTCAATTCAAACAAAAAGTTGGAATGAATTTAAGTAAAATTCACGAGTGTTTAATAGATGTGATGTGTAGGTCACAAAAATTTGGAATGATTAAAAGACGTTCAAGATAAATTGAGTACAGATTTCTGGTAAATTTACGCCTACTATGAACAAAAAAAAATCAAATCAAATAAAGACCCCGTACTCAATCTAGTGCGCTTTTTGAATACACTAAGTAATTTTCAACCGATTTGTCCTATTGGAGTTATAGGCTATAGTTATCCGATACGGATCAAACTTGGGGACGGTAGTAATAATCATAATATACACAAATTGTGTTAGTTTGGTTGCGATCGGTCACCTAACACTACATGTCTTCATACAAATTTACCATTTTCGACCGATTTGTCCTATGGGAGCTATAGGCTATAGTTGTCCGATCTAGATCAAACTTTGCAAGGTTAGTTATAATGATATTATACACATAATGTGATAAGTTGATCCCGATAGCTTTACCTGTTTCCAAGTTATTGTGAGGGGAAAAGCGTTTTTACAATTTACGTGGGCGGTAGTGGGCGTGTTAACAATTTGAAATAAACGTGATCTGCTCGCGAAGTAGACCCACTTTCATTTCAAATTTGGTGACTCCAGCTCTTATAGTCTCTGAGATCTAGGACAGACGGACATCGCTATATCGACTCAGCTGTTGATTCTGATCAAGAATATATATACTATATGCATTAAACTATTTAACTGATTAACGAATGTTTAATTTCAAACATTTCTCCAGTTTTAATCCATTTTGACACAGATTAAACAATTGCTGCTCGGAGTGTGTCAATTTCCGGGGAATGTAATGAAATAGCGTTCACTGCAGTTGTCTGTCATCATGTTGCATCTTGTCCGAGTTGGAAAAGGCAGGAAAACTGGTTGGTTTCCCCAATTGCCATTTCAAAAACATAGGTAAATTTGTCCAGCGGACTAAATTTCAAGCGGAAGTGACACTCTAATTGAGAGCAACGAACCAACTGGGAAATGCTGTGGTTACAAAGGGGTAAAGAGCAGGGGTTAGAGAGGGGTTGGTAGAGGCGGTAGAGGGAGAGATGGGGACAGTGAGCACTAAAAAAGTAAACTCGTTAATGGCTAAGTGCAAAACCATAAAACGGATGTTCACAGTAAGCTCACAGCTCACAGCTCACGGCTCACAGCTTTGGACCCAGTAGAGTAGATTGGTTTGTTGGTTTTAGCCGACAGCGTATTCCGGAGATGGAAAAATGATTTGGGACAGTTTGGTAAAAAGGGAAAAGGAGAGTTTTTTTTTTTTTGCAAATGCGGGTTCGTTTGTTCTACACTTCTTTTTTTTCTCTCATGATGGTTCTCAGTAATTAATGGTCTTCAGGCTGTCGAGTTCTTTCTTTCTTTCTTTGTAGCATGAAATACACTTAATTAAAGTTGAAGTTTCAGTTGATGACTGCAAGATTGAAGAGTGTCTGTCAAATTCAGATATTCCGAAGTCAAATAAATTTATAACAATTAATTGAAATTTGTTTAAGTAGCAGTTTTAAAAGAAGAGAAGATTTTCGATTCAATATAATTCATTGTTTAATGAAATATTAATTATACGCAGCGTTAAACATACTTAATTTTATTCATAGTTATTTCTCTATAAATAAAGACGAAAAACTTTGAACAAGTCCATACACTAAGTATCCGTAGCCCTAAATATATTTCATAGTTCTTATACTTATCCTAGTAATTACAATAGAAAGTCCTAAAATATAAAATATCAAGTATGCGCAGCGTTAAACGTAATCATTTGCATGCTTACAAGAAACTTATGTCTAAGATAAATTACATTCAATGTGTTTTGTAAGGACACAATGAAAGCAATTGCTAAAGATAAGTTTCATCACTGTGGCCCATTTAGAAATGCAAATATTTCAATGCCTAATTGCCAGATGGCTCACAGAAATTGCATTCTTGTGTTTAAGTTGCAGATAAGCCCCTAACGAAGACGTTAACTGGTTTCTAGTACATATAGGCCATTAGGCTGTAGATCTACTCGTGTGCCTACTATGCAAATAAATTCAAACAAACTCGGTACGACACACCCTGTTACACTGGGAAAAAAGAGAACTGAATTGTTTTTAAACAAAGGGCGAGAAGAACATTTGTTAGAAAGGCTATAGTCGACCGAGCCGACTGTAAAAGACCCCGTACTCTTTCTAATGCGCGTTTTACCATACAAATCACCAGTCTTCGACCGATTTGCCCTATAGGACCTATAGGCTATAGTTGTTCAATCCTAACCAAACATGGTAAGCATAGTTATAATGGTACCAGACACATATTGTGTGAATATGGTCCCGATAACTCTAGTCGTTTTCAAGTTATGATAATGTAAAAATGGCTTTGCACAATTTGCGGGGACGGTAGGGGGGGTGGCAAAAATTTGAAATAAACTTGATTTGCCGGACATATAGACGGATTTTCATTCCAAATTTGCCTGCTCTAGCTCTTGTAGTTTAAAAGATCCAGGTGTTTACAGACAGACAGATGGACATTGCTATATCGACTCGGCTGTTGATTCTGATCAAGAATATATATACTTTATGGGGTCGGCCACGCGTCCTTTGCCTGTTACGCACATTTCGCTTCAGACGAACTTAATAGACCCCTCTACTCTTTATTAGAGTACGGGGTCTAAAAATATTTGTTGGTAAAAATTAAATTTAAATTATTTTCAATAAAAATATAGTCTTCCTTTTTTCTCAGTGTAGACACACAGAAAAGAGAAGCTATTTAAAAAGCTCGATACGAATGTTGCCTACACTGAAACTCAAATTCAAACTCCTGCTCATACTCTTACGCCTACTCCTACTCTTACTCCTACTCTTACTCTTACTCCTACTCATACTCCTTCTCATACTCGTATATGTGTATGTTATTTGAGTACTTTATATTCAAAACTGTGTAATTTGTACAAGTTGAGCAACTGAAGGGGAGCAGTGTAAGCAGTGGCAGGCAGGGGGAGTAGTGGGAGCAGCTAACGGGGTCGAAGGGGCAATGGCAACAGCTGCGATTGTCACATTAACCTGATGTCGACGAGAGGAAAATGAGGAAATTGTGGGCTGCTTTCCTTTCATAAGCCGACGTCTGGCGGTCTCTGGTCTTCGTCGTCGTCGTTGTCGGCTTCGCCAGGTCGCGGTTAATTATGTTTTTTGTATGCCTTGTCGCATACCAAAAGAAGCTTTTCTCGACCTACTCCCCTCCATCTCCGTCTCCGTCTCCCTTTTCCTCTTCCTCTTCGCCTTCGCCTTTGTTTCTGTCTCTGTCTCCCACCCGTCTGGCCTTTTGGTCGTGCGTGATTATCGTCTCGGATTTAATGTGCACTTTGATGTGAAACATTGCTAATTTGGCTTTTGTTGTTGTTGTTGTTTTGGTTGTTGTTTCTTGCCAAATTGTATTGTATTGTAGGTCTGAAAATGTTTCACTAAGGCATATTTAAAGCCTTATTAATGCCTTGACTGTGACATTGTTGTGTGTGTTTTGGTTTTAATTATAATGTTAGCTCACATGCTAATCAAGGACATGTGGGGCATACTTTAAGAAAATTTATAATAAAATAGATAAAGAAAATATAAATAAATCTAAGGAAAATCACAAACTATATCTAAAAGAGGGAAAGTTGAAAAAAAATCCCTTTGTATTATTCTCAAAGCTATGTTAAATCCCCTTTAAATATTACCAATTTCATATTTGGATCGGAAGAGGCTTTAGAAAATCTTATTATCTATATGCAACTGGATTGATTTTGTTCACTATCTTTTAGCTCTCTACCCGCTCAGAGTCCCATTTTCACTATCAGTTTTCCTTTGCTTTCTTGCTTTGTTTCGTTTTCCCTTTAGACCTGGCTTTCAGCATGATCGAACCTAACACATCAAATACCACTTAACGCTTGTCAGAAACATCTTGATATTGGTCCTTCTAACTTGTTCGTTGTACTGAGTTTTCCTTTTTCTTTTCTACATTGACTTTTGCACATTTGGCTGATTTTTAAGCGTGTGCTTAACATTTTTTTTGACAACTTTCTGAAATTCCTTAGGTTCGAACACAAGTTTGTTGTGTGTGTTCTTGTTGAAAAGTAATTTTGATTTTATTAGCTGTGTGCTGCACCTGATGGGAAATCTTTTGGCATCATCTGCACCTTGTCCTTAGATTTTTTTTGGAATTTTCTCAGCATTCTTCAATTCAATTTCAGTGAACTGCGTGCAAAAGTTTACAATACACTCCTCGTGAACACGGGACAAAGTTAACAGCCGTGTAGAGCAAACAAGTAAAAGTGTTTTAATCGACTCTTTTACCCGGCTTAAATGTACCCTGTACAACAAGTGAATATATGGAGTTTACAACAAAATTAGCACAAAAGTTTCTACTCGTTGAGGTGTTTACTTTTTGCACAGGGTGCAAAAACATGTCGCAATCTGTTTCTATCGTCGTTAACACCGTCGATATTTTCTTGTCAAGGAAAATACATTTGGGCCAAATGCCAAGCAGTCAGCCATTCGTAAGGCGCCATCGGTGCCAGAGGGTCAACTATTTTGGCACATTTTCCCTGCTCATGTAGGCACATACCCACTCGATGCCCTTTCAACTTTGCCAAGTGTTGTTTCTGTGCCAGATTTATGTTATAGTCCACGGATCTGGAGGGCTCACAAAAGCTGTACGCTTTGTGTTTAATGATAAAGGAGCAATGTTGGAAAACACTGAAAGTTGTTGAGTTAGAGTAGATAGAGTAGTAGAAATGGGAGTAGCAGTATGAAAAGTAGTAGAAATAGTAGTAATAATAATCATAGTGATTATTGTAGTATAAGTGTGGACAATTAAGTAGTAGAAAAGGAAAAGAAAAGCCATACAAGTATTAAAAGGACAAAGGTTGTTATAATGAAAGAGGGAATTATCAAAGTTAAATAAGCAGAAATTAAAGTAGTACTGCAGTAGTTAAAGTATTACTTATAAATGTTGTGTATGATATATAGTAGTAAGAGTAGTATTAAAAGTTTTAATCTTAAAATAATAGTAAGTACTAACATAACAATAGATAAACTAGTACAATTAGTACTATACAAAGTAAATAAGAACTTTATTGGTCTGCGGTAGTCAGATCTGTTGAGATAGCATTGGTAAGAAGAGCGAAGAGCACAAGCAAATGAGAGCAATGTTGTGCCTATACGAGAGCAACGCGGCAGGCTCTGCATGTGTATGAGTGTCTGTTGGTATAGGCAGCTGAACAGTAGCGCTTGCATTTGGAGAGAAGAGCACAGAGTATGCCTACGCGATACCAACGCTGCAGTCTGTATATGTGTGTGTTGGTATGCAGTAGTTGGACTTTGATTGGTCGAGCTTTGTCTAGTAAGAAGAGCACAGAATATCGGCTATGATCGAAAATGATTGCATGTGCGAATGCAAGGCCAATAGTCAGATCTGTTGAGTTAGCTTTGGTAAGAGAGAAGAGCACAAGCAAATGAGAGCAATGTTGTGCCTATATGAGAGCAAGGCGACAGGCTCTGCATGGTTATGTATGTCTGTTGGCATAGGCGGCTGAACAGTAGAGCTTGCATTTGGAGAGAAGAGCACAGAGTATGCCTACACGATACCAGCGTGGCCATCTGTGTATGTGTGTGTGGGTATGCAGCTGTTAGACTTTGATTGGTCGAGCTTTGTCTAGTAAGAAGAGCAATGAGAATGGGCTATGGAGAATGATTGCTTGTGCGAAAGGAAGACCAATAGTCAGATCAGTTGAGCTAGCATTGGTAAGAGAGAAGAGCACAAGCAAATGAGAGCAATGTTGTGCCTATATGAGAGCAAGGCGACAGGCTCTGCATGGTTATGTATGTCTGTTGGCATAGGCGGCTGAACAGTAGAGCTTGCATTTGGAGAGAAGAGCACAGAGTATGCCTACACGATACCAGCGCGGCCATCTGTGTATGTGTGTGTGGGTATGCAGCTGTTAGACTTTGATCAGTCGAGCTTTCTCTAGTAAGAAGAGCACAGAAAATCGGCTATGGAGAATGATTGCATATGCGAATGCAAGACAAATAGCGCAGGGAGCTGTGGTAATAGTTATAATAAAAGTAGTGTAAATGGAAAACATCAAATTATAACATAAAATATTGATAGAATGACAAATTAGTATGAAAAGTACTGACAAAAATAAAAAAAAAGTAGTTCTGACCAAGTAAGTATAAGTAATACTGCCTTAATTAAATAAATTAAAGTTATTATATTATAAAGAACAAATTCGAGAAAACACTGAAAGTAGCAGAAATAGTACAGATGATAATAACAATAAATATTAAACACATAATGACTAGTAAAAGTATAAGTGAAGCTTACAACTTTAAAAGATACACTGATCAAAGTAGTACAAGTAGATCCATCTTTTAAAAGATAAGGTCAGCACTTTTAAAGCCAAATACGCATTTATTAATAGAACTAGTTTAAAACAGCTTAAGCAAACATTGAGGACTTAGAACTATGGACTCTGAATTTAAAGAGTATTCAGGTTACATTGGCTACTGCGATCCACGACAGTCGTGTCATCATCAACTTTTATATCGGAATCACTCTCGGTGTAATCACCGTCAATTAAGTACCCAACGATCTTGAACTCGGCATTAAGACTCTGCTCCCAACTCTCGATGGTAACGCAGGTGCATATTCCCAGCCAATCACATGGAATTCGAATGACGTCATTAACACTAGCGCCAGCAACCCAAGAATACAGTTCACCTCTCGAGATTGATTCCCGATATGAGCTTATGTCATAAATTTGACCATTTAAGGATGTATAGATAGGTTCATCAGCATTAAGACCACAGTAGTTTCTCAATTCTAGTTTTGTGAGCCTAATGAGCTGACGTTCTGAACTCAATCCTTCCTGGGAATCACCGTTAACCAAATCCGTATCACTCTCCAAATCTGTTCGCTTCTTATCCGATAGATCTCTTATTAGCTTACAGATCTCTTGTATTTTGATTGTTGCAAAGTATCCAACCGCAAAAGAAATAATTACTTGAATTATGGGGTTTCTCAACACTGGCCGCAGATATTCTGAGGCCGCTACTATTTTTGTATTCTCTTCTAGAATCGGGAATGGAAAAGAAATATGAGGAACAAGTAAGATAGGCTACAGTCGGGCGAGCCGACTATAAAATACCCCGTACTCATTCCAGTGCACATTCTACCATAAAAAAAGGCTATTTCTACCGATTTTCTATAGGAGCTATAGGATACACTTGTTCGATCGAATCCAAAGTTAGTGAGGATAGTTATAACTAGATATACACATGATTTGTGAATTTGGTAGCGATTGTTTAACTATCACTACATGTCTACAAATTTCTCATTTTCGACCGATAATTCCTATGGGAGCTGTAGGTCTTTTTTGTCCGATCCTTGATGAGAATAGTAATAATGGTATTGTACACATAATATGCAAATTTGGTCATGATAGATTTAGTCGTATCAAAGTTATGGTGTTATGAAAATGGTATTTCATAATTTGCGGGGGCGTTGCCAAAATTTGAAATATACGTAACTTGCCTGACATATAGACGAGCTTTTATTTTAAACTTTGGTGGATCCTATTCTTAAAGTCTCTGAGATCCAGGTGTTCATATGGACGGACGGACAAACAGACAGCTGGAGATCGCTATATTGACTCGGCTGTTGATGCTGTTCAAGAATATATATACTTTATGGGGTCGGCCACGCCTCCTTCTGCAGGTTACGCACATTGAGCTTCTGTCAAACCTAATAGACCCCTGAACTCCAAACTAGATAAGTTAAACTCACTTGCAATTTTTATTTGTGTTTGCACCAGTTTAAGTAGCGTCATCTTTTCAAACACTTCTATTTGTGCTTCTATTTATATAACCTTTTTTTTTTGACATACAATTAATTTAGTTTATCTTTTGGCCTACTATGAAGATTTAAAGTTAAATAGTTTCAAATAAAATTTTAATAAATTAATACAGATTCATTACTGCCAGTTTGGGTCTGCTTTCGTTAGTAACAAGTGATGAATAACTCTGCTGTTGTTATTAACTCAACACACGTTTATTTTAATCCCTGACTTTGATAACGCATATAATTATGGCAAAGTACTTGGTAAGTAGAAATTGAATTAATCCTTTAAAATTTCCTTCAATTAACTGAAATATGTTATAAGCCATATTGTGTAACCAACAAAGGTTTCCATCGTCCCACTCGTCATCTGTCGTCTGTTGTTTGTTGTTGTATGGCGACAGTCTTTTATGTGATGTTTTTGTGGGCTTATAAGCTTAGACTTTGTGGTTATTTTCTTCTTTTCTGCATGTCAGTTGCCAAAAGAGAATTGCACAAAATAAGGCTAATAGGCAGTCGAAATAAGCTCCCCAAAAAGAAAAATTTAATATACAATGAGTGAAAGAAGCAAAAGTTAATGCGAACAGCTGTCCCGCTGTCCCACTGTCTTGCTGTTTGTTTTTGCAGTAGAAAAGTTTATTAATAACAAACACGATGGCAAAATTCATTCCTTTCCATTGTTTTTCTCATTCAAAATTTTGTTATTTATATTAATATAAATTTGTATTCGTTTTACGTTTTTCGTCTTTATATTTTTGCTGGTTTAATTAAATCGCAAGTAAATGCCACAGACCGTGTATAATTATATTTGAACAGCATGTGAAAATGTTTTAATTTATTAAATGAAAATAATCCAGTACCAAAACTTTGAGCCAGCCGCAGTCCTAGCGATCCTCGTAACACGCCTCGTATGCGTAATATGTGATATGTGTGGATTCATGTGAAGGCGCTCCCGAAGCAACAAAATCAACGTTATGCAAATTTAAATGTAAGCATCAGGCGGAAACGAGCTCCGTTGACTTTTTTTTTTGCTTTTTTCTTTCCCCCTTGTGTGTTTGCCCTCAAGCTATATACTACATATATTAAAATACACTGAGCAAAATACAAAATTAATTGTCTCTTATCTAAAAGAAAGTTTTTTATTTCATTCTAAACTTATTTTTAAATAGATATATTTTAAGAATTAAATTAAACCCCGTACTCTAAAAAAGAGTTTGAACCGGATCGGACAACTATCGCCTATAGCTCCCATAGGACAAATCGGTCGAAAATTTGTGATTTGTATGGAGACATGAAGTTTTAGTTGAGCGATTGAAACCAAACTAACACATTATGTGTATTGTACTATTATAACTATCCTCACCAAGTTTGAACCGGATCGGACAACTATAGCCTATAGCTCCCATAGGACAAATCGGTCAAAAATTGGTAATTTGTATGGAGACATGAAGTTATAGTTGAGCGATTGAAACCAAACTAACACATTATGTGTATGGTACCATGTTAACTATCCTCACCAAGTTTGAACCGGATCGGACAACTATAGCCTCTAGCTCCCATAGGACAAATCGGTCGAAAATTTGTGATTTGTATGGAAAAACGCGCACTTGAAGGAGTACGGGGTCTTTAACAGTCGGCTTGCTCGACTGTAGCCTTTCTTACTTGTTTAACTTTCATATGAATTTGCATGTATATAATTTAATAATTTTATTTTTTAATTTCAATATTAGTCTTAATTAGATTGTAAATTTTTAATACTTTTTATTCGAAAAATTTACTTCGACCTTTTTGTATTTCAGTGTATCGAGTGTCTGCATGTGCATGTGTCTCTCGAAACTCAAAATTACATTTGTTAAACACACACACCCTCACACACACACACACACGCTTACTCACATATATGTGGTGACAACGAAAAAAAATTTGTAATGAGCTTATTAAGTCATATTAAAGTCCAAGTACAACCAATTTGATAAAACAGCAGCAGCATAGTGTATGTGTGTGTGTGTGTGTGTGTGTGTATGTTCCAGTGGGTGTGCGTGTAGATATGCGTTACAGCCTGGCTTATACAAGTGTACACATTTGGCATTAAAGTTAATAGCAAATGGCTGGCAGAATGTGCATTACATAAATGAGGCTGACAGATGGCTTAACAGCCGTTGAATTCTACAGGGAAAGTGAATGGCAAAGGGGGGAGGGTTCAAGAGAGAGAGAGAGAGAGAGGAGATGGTTGCTGTGGTAATACAGCTGCACTTGTTATGCCAACATGCGACTTAACAAGCTTACACTTACGCGTATCTCAGGCTCTGGCAACGCTCAAAGCTCATTTATCTCAATTATAGTGTGGATTTAAGAGATAATTGCCACACAGTGTCTTTAATGTCTTTTCAAACAAGATCTTAATTTAACAAGAACAACAAGAGAGAAAAGTACAGTCGAGCACGCCCGTCAATATAACACTCTCTGCATTTGATTTACGGTTATGTGGTTATATTATAAAATTGACTTTAAGATATCGCTTTATTTGCCTGAGTTATGATCAGTCAAAGTTGGGAAAATCGTCAATTTTAAGGATTGAACTGTGGGTCCATATATCTGAGAACTCTGGCATGCAATCTTCGATTGTTATACCTTTCTGAGCTCGGGAGGATCATAGAATTTGACATGCCTTTTCATACCCAAGACAACTAGCAGAATAAATCGCAATCAAAATCTAAAAATCTCAAAATCGAACCCATTTTGTCAAATTTGGATGCCAGAGTCCTCAGATATATGGACCACAGTTCAATACTGATCATAACTCAGCCAAATGAAGCGAACTGTGGACGACATATGTATATTGCATTTATGCTTTCACTAGGAACCTGCGTGCCAAAATTGGTATACCTAAGTGCCATAGTTTCTGGGATAATGGAGCGTGGCTTCGAATAAAAAAGATTCTTGTATTGACTGACTAAATATCGAGCCGATACTGATTAAATTCAAACTTATAGCTCTTAGCGTCGCTGAGATCTGTTTGTACATACGGACAGGGAGTCTGCCACGCCTCCAGTTGCCTGTTACATACTTTTCACAAACCCAATAAACTCTTGCAGAGAGTATAAAAAGCATTTGCTATCTTGTATCTACATCAAATGAATATGCCTGTTTCTTAAAGTATCTACTCGCTCTATCAGTTATATTCTTACTTTACTTATGTTATAAGTATAAAACCTCCATTATTTCAGGCTGCAATCAATTCGAATGGATGTCAGATGTAATTTCAGATATTCTTTGTTATTTTTAGACCCTGTATTCAAAGAGAGTACTCCCACTTTATGTGTGCATCATAATTTTAACTATCATCACTAAGTTTGGTTCGGATTAGACACTTATATTTTATCTATTTTCTATTCGTATACTCATTCCTCTTAAGTCAGTACCAGTTTATCTTTTATACAGTTTCTCTGCTTAACTTTAGTTGGGACTTAACACAGAAGCTTAAAGCTTAAAGTGTCACAAAAGCTGCAACTCTTTTTGGAGTCCGTTCCTCAAGGCTTCAAGGCTTCTATGAAATGCTAAATAACTTATTTATAAGAAGATACTCAGACTCAGATTCAGTCTCTGTCTCAGATACATTCTGAGCCAGTCTTAAATGTGTTTTGCAGTTTCACGGCTGAGATGTTAATTTATTAAAGAGATTGCAGCGCAAAACCGCTATCGTTTCGCCTGTTAAAGCAAGTAATTAAGTTTTTCCGGAGCTGCATAATTGGGAGGCACTGTCAAAATTAATGAACACGGAAATGCAAGTCGAAGAGGACTCCAAAAAAACAGACCGAGATGAAAGATATTTTCTTTCTTATTTCACAGTGAGCACTTGTAGCATATAAAATGAATTGAAGCATCCGCAAAACTTTCAAATTGATGCACGTACCGAGGAAAGTCGAAAGTTTTCCCAGCTACGCACTTTCCAGCATTTTCCCAGCCACAAATACCAACTGAACTGAACTGAACTCAACTCAACCCAACCCAAACCAAAGTCAAATTAAAATTTGCTCATTACGCTCGAATATCCCATTATGATTCCATATTAATGACGTGTCGGGAATGTCAGAATGAATACTGGAGTCATGTGCTCATTAGTTGTGCCTCAAAAGATTTTTGAAAACTTAAGGAGCAAACACACATACAACAATTAATGTTAGTCAATAAATGATAATGGGCACAATAAAAACTGACAAACATGTAATTCCAGTACTGCAGAGATAAAAAAAAAATCCAAAAAACTTGTCTACTCTTACGTGTGGGCCCACTCTCGGTTATGGCCAGAACATTTATGAGCCTTGTCGCATTCATAACCCATAAAGACCACATACATTAGGGCGGCTTTAAGTGACCCATGTGAAAGCCATCTCACCTGATGGGGCTGCAGACAACCGGAGAGGTGACAAAAGCAGACGCCGCATGACGTTTACAGTGGGGTATACGAGACCTCAAAACACCCAGTGATGGTTACTGATTGTCTTGAAATATCTGCAGCAAAAGGAGTCAAAAACACGAAGTTTTAGTCAAATTTGGCGCTTACTTTTAAGTCTTATGTATATCATCCTCTTTCTGTTACTCACTTTCAACAAACCTGTCACACCCTCAGCACTGGTTATAAAGAAACCGGCTGAAAAAATGAAAATGGCCGCCATGTGAAAAGTTATGAGAGGTTGTCCCCAATTCAAACTGAAACTGTAACCCAAACTCAAAGTGAAACCCAAAGCAAAATCCTTACAGCCCTTCAGCTGATGTCGAACAGCTGTGAATTGGCAATGTTTTGGGTAATTCTGAGTAAATATTCTGGTAACATGCTCTCAAATAGCCCAAAATAAAACCCAAAACAGAAATATGCTCCACAATGGATGCTGTGCGCATGTGAAGAATTCCAGAGAGAACTCTCTCCCTCTCTCTCTCTCTCTCTCTCTCGCATTTGATGATTTTTTTATGGCAAACTGAAGCTTTTATCTGAGTCGGAAGCCATCTATGACAACGCTGGTGATGCTGCTTCAGTAGCGGAGCAACTTTCAAGCGTTACGTTTGCGAAAATGCCAGAGTTGTGAAAATCCGGCAAATAAGGCAAGAATATATACTATACTATATAGCAAAACCGCGCGCCAATCAATTTAAATTGTGTTTTTGGTCCTCAAATTAAATTTAAATTGCTTGAAAACATAACGACTCTTGTCGGCACTTTAATTATATTAGATTTCAGTGAATTTGTGTAGACTTAAATTCCTTAAATTCCTTATATTTCTGGAAACATTTTGTGTCTCTGTGCTCGTAATTGGCCATGTAACGCCAATGCGGCTTAAACTCGATAAAGGGACTGTATAAAGCCATTAAAAACATACATTAAACAGTGCTATCAACATTAATAAAAAACTTAAAAAATTTAAATCAAAATAAATACATTTTAAATAAAATTTAATAAAAGTTTTAAAGGAACTATTAAATAAAAATAGAAATATTTTGATTTTTTAAAATATAAATTTTTAATTTATTTAATGTTTGAAATAATTAAACTAATTGCTAAATAAAACAAATATATAAAACAATTTTTTTTGTGCTCTTTTCTGTATTTTTAATAAATTTTATATTTTAATTAATTATAATAAATGATTTCCTTTTAAAATATTTTTTCTTTTAATAATTTTTTAAAATTTTTTATACACTTTTATATAAATAATTAAGTTTATATTCAAAGTTTTTTTTTAATAAATTGAAGAAATAAAATTTATTACAGCCACTTAAGTTTGAAAAGTATTAATAATAAATGAAATGAATTGAAATCAATCAAAATTGGAATAAAACTTAAAAAAGACAGTCAAAAATTCAAGTAATCAAATCAAAAGTGCGGCCAATAACAGCGAAGTCTGGACCAAAGTGCCCGCCCCCTTGCAAACAAATAACTTAAAATTAATTCGACAGTCGATCAAAAAGCCACAGCAAAAACAAAAACAAAAACAACAACAAAGTCAACAACAAGAGGAAGAGCAGAAGAAGAAGAATAAGAACAACATTGAGAACAAGCAGCGACAAGAAATACAAGACACTTAGTTGAGAGGGGGCAGAAGGAAAAGCGACCCCGGGAAAGCGTACAACGTACGTGTTTTTCCTTTTTAAAACTACATCAAATAACATTTTATACCAGAGTCCTGAACCATTCCACATGCACATCTACATCTTTTTCTTCATCTCCATCTCCATTTCCATTTCCTGTTCCTATGCCTCCTTGTTCCACTCCCACTCCTACAAAGTCTGCACTATTTCACTGACTAGTCAATGCCAGAGATCGCTGCTCACAAGTGCCACTTGAAGCGCTTCGATTCCAGCTGAATGTGAAAGGCGTTGAGCAAGGACGTAGAGTGGGCGGGGTAGTTGGGGCTGATGGGTGGTTGGGTGGTTGGGTGGTTGGGTGGCTTTGGCATTAGTTGGTGACTTGGTTTATGTTGTTGACCTGACTAACAGCATCGTGAGGCGCTCGCTGACACACAGAGCGAAAAATGTCGCTAAAAATCGAAATTTTAATTCAAATTTTATTACTAAAATTTAATATAAGTTTATAATAGTTGTAGACTACTATATGTTTAATAAGTTTGAACTCCTTTCACTTTATCAATTTTAAGCTAAGCACGAAATTAACTTGATTTTTTCTCTCTGTGCAGGCACCTTAAATGCCACGCTTTACATAGCGAAAACTAAGAGATTCTAGAGATTAAGCTCACCCCCATTTTACCCCAATTTCACCCTCATTTCACCCCCTTTTTACTCCCCCATTTTACCCCCATTTCATCCATTTCTTTTACACACACACACTCACTTCGTTGACTCTTTCCAATGTTGTAGTCTCGTGATTTGTATGCGTTGCCGTCATCAACGTGGCTCGGCTAATGTTGGCCCAAACGCTGTCTTTGGCTTTGCTTTCTGGTTTTAGGATGCGGTGCTAGTGACGTAAAGTTGTCCTGTCCCGTCTTACATACCCAACGCCCTCTGTCTTGGCATACGTTTTACACTAGAAACGTGGCTACTTTCCTCACTAACACTCTACACTCCACTTCCCTTCACTTCCCTTCACTTCACTCCACTTCTTCACCTTTAACGCTGCGTGTTTTTGGCGTGTTTGTGGCATAAAAATAAAGATAAATGCGAGTTCTTTACAAAGCAGCAGAGTCTATGCAGTAGCATAGTGGGTAAAATTGGGTTTATTTTAAAATTAATATTAATAAAATTAATTAAAAACAAATAGGTTTTTTTTTAGCTGTAAAAAGTCTAAGAAAGTCAAACAAAATGACGGTTAATTGGGCAAACAAAATTTGCTGAATAATTAATTTACATTAATGTAAATATTTTGTTTATTTTTTCTATAGTTAAATTAACATTTTACAACAATTTAACTGGTAGTTAAAATTAAAAGTTATTTATTCTGTGAGTCACTTGAGAAACTTAACTAAGTTGATTAGAGAAAATCACAAAAAAATTTGTGAATAGTAAATAATTAAATTTAAATTTTAAAGGCAATTATAAATGCACTTAGATTTGGTTAACTTATAAAATTCCCCCTTATTGAAAGATTTTAACACAATATTCACTCAAATCATTTGATTCAAAATTTAATTTTCCACTTCAAAAACTTTATAAAATTCTTAAAAGAATTTTTTAAAAGTCATAAGTATAATTATCTACTTAAAGTGTTTAAAATTTGCAAATATTTCCTATACCACTGTGCAACACACCTTGTTTTTTGGTCTGAAGCGACTGGGAATCGTTTTCACAATACAGTACGGCCACAAAAAGCTAAGAACAAACAGCTAAAAGAAGCTGCTGATTTCATGCCAGTCGAGAGACTTCATGGCACTTGGTTTGAAGTTTTCCCAGCTAGAAAACCAGATATAATCGTATAGAAAGAGACGGGGAGTGTGTGTGTGGGAAATAGAGAGTGGGAGAGGGAAAGGGAGAGTGACTGTCACCGTAGAGTAGTCACACTCGGCAGTTCTTGTTGTCATACTCGTTGTCATTCTGGCGGTTGTCATTTGTGTTCTGGCATTCCCCATTCACCTTATGAGCGCGGTTTTGTGGCTTGCGAGTTTTAAATATCAAGCTACATTTTTTTCATTCTACTATTTTTTGCTGTTTTTTCTTCGTTTTTTAGCTGTTTTTTCTTTCTTTTCTTTTTCGTCTCGCTCATAAACATTTCTAAATAAAAAAAGAGAAGCTTTGCATAGAGAAGGTTGAAGGCGGCGCAAGTTTATCTAGAGCTTTATATCGCCTTCATTTTACCCAAACCCTTATCACTACTCCAAAAATCTTTCTGTGTGGGGGTGTGTGGTGTGTGTGTGTAGGGGTGTGAGTTGGGTGTGTGTGTGTGTGTGTGTATGTAGTGTGTGTTGATATTAGCGCTGCTTTATGGCTCAGTGTGTGAGTGAATACCACGCTTCGTCGCATTTTAAATTAAGCTTCATTTTTATTTCTATTTACTTTTGCTTTTTGGCTGCAACTGTTTGTATACAAAATACTGTGCACAAAAAACAACCAACAAATAAAAAACAAACTTTTTTACACCCATTCAGACAGAGCATCTCGTTCCAACCCTCCCCCTACGTCCCCCCTCACTTGGCTCTCAACAAATTTGCTGCGTAAAAATGTTTATTTGTTTTTCATTTTCACTTTTATTATTCCAACATCTCTTAAAAAATATTTTTGTTAATAAAAAAAGAAGAAAATGGCGGCATAAGAGCATTTTTTGTTTATATTATTTTATAGCTGAAGATTTATTTGTTCATCAATTCCAAGTGAAATGTTTGATTTCCTTTTTATTTGCGATTATTTATGTTTATTTACCAACTTTCGATGCTTCCCTTAGTATAGTTAAATATTACAAATAAAAAGTTTCCTATTTCCATAAGTTTGAAGTGAGGTCCACAACTTTTAAGGGGATATTTACTGTGTTACTTCTAGAGATAGAGGTCTATTAAAGTTGCTATCCAATTAAATGTACAATTATAAAAGTTATTATTTTGTTTCTTTAATTATTTCATTGAAGTAACTGTAAAAACTTTGATTTGGTGTTTGTGTTTAACTTAAACTGCGACTTTAAACACAAGCACAGACAGACAGACAGTTTTACCCGAGAAAAGCCAATTTGAAATGCTCCTTTCCTTGTTGGAAACTAAGAGGATTTCATTTATTTTTGCCTGAGTTGTTTCTCATGGCGCTTATGTTGTTTGCTTCTGAAAGATGTTCCTTTTTATAGACCCTGTACTCTAAAAAAGAGTCGAGGGGTCTATTAAGTTTGTCTGAAGCGAAATGTGCGTAATAGGTAGAAGAAGCCTTTTCCGACCCCATAAAATATATATTTTCTTGATCAGCATCAACAGCCGAGACGATATAGCGATGTTCGTCTGTCTGTCTGTCTGTCCGTCCGTATGAACACCTGGATCTTCTAAATTACAAGAGCTAAAGCCACCAAATTTGGAGTGAAAGTCCGTCTATATGTCAGGCAGGTTTAGTTTATTTCAAATTTTTGCCACGCCCGCTACCGCCTCCGCAAATCGTAAAAACTATTTTTACATCACCATTACTTGACAACGAGTAGAGCTAGAGAGACCAAATTCACACATTATGTGTATGGTATCATTATAACTATACTCACTAAGTTTGATCCGGATCGGAAAACTATAGCCTATAGCTCCCATAGGACAAATCGGTTGAAAATTGGTGATTTGTATGGAGACACGAAGTTTTAGTTGAGCGATTGAAACCAAACTAACACATTATATGAATGGTACCATTATAACTATCCTTATCAAGTTTGGTCCAGATCGAACAACTATAGCCTACAGCTCCCATAGGACAAATCGCTCGGAGATTGTTGATTTGTATGGGAAAACGCGCAATAGAAGGAGTACGGGGTCTTTCACAGTCGGCTCGTTCGACTGTAGCCTTTCTGACTTGTTTGCTATTAAGTCTTCAAGGTCTGATAAGCGAAGCTTGAAATTTATTTTGGTTTCCTGGCACCCCGTGCGTATACTTGTTTTAATGTTTTATTACTGACATTGATAAGTTAAAGGCAAAGCATAAACATTTCAATACACCATATGCAACCACAATACCAAATTGCAAGCATTTTAATTAATTTTGTCATTACAATAATTAATTAAATGCCAGTCAAGGGAACACAGCTGCAACAAATTGAAATACTGTAAATGTATTCATACCATATATATATAGTACTATATAATTTACAGTATACACTTAGAGGTGAAATACTGAGAGGGATTGAGTTGAAACCACATGTAATTTATGACTGCCTGCAGTTAGAGTCATAAATAAACAGCACAAAGTGCAGTGTTCTATATAGTGTACTATATATATATATATCTATATTACTATATCCTAGTGTCTTGCCAAATGAGACTTCTTAATTGTGTGCAAGCATTTTAAAATAGTTTAAAACAAAGTTAAACTATGGTATTTATTATTACGATTTCTTTAAAATTACCCACTGTACCCTACTGCGGGTAATTGAAGCAATTACTACACTGTAGTTAATTGTTGAATCTGAGCCAATCAACTGTGAGCTGTCATCTCTGTTGGCTGGGAAAATAAACTGACCGCAAATCAATTTTGTTCTTAAATGAATTTCAAACATTTTATGCCTTTATGTCTTCACTTTCTCCTCTCTTTCTGAGCCTCAAACATTTTATGCCTTCACATTTTCACTTCCTCCTATTGCTGTCTCTCTCTTTCCCTCTTTTGATTGACCCTTTATTACTTTATTGAGGTTGTCAACCGATTTAGTAATTATTTAATTTGTGAATAAAACTCAATTGAATGTAAAAATTCTCAATTTTCCTTCTTTTGTGGAGATTTTTTGTGTTTTCCGCATTGAATAAAATACAAAATTATTTATGTATAGACAGATATGCAATTAAAATTTAACTTTTATTGATAATTTTATTACTGTTATGCTGAATTCTAGCAAATAATTGGCCTTTTCATAAGCGGATTATAAATTGTCCACATAAATTCAACAATTTTCTCTTTTGTATTGTTAAGAGAATTATGGAATTCAGCTGGAAAAGATTTGCAAATGCATTTAAAAAATTTAAAAATATAAAAAACAAAATAAAAATATTTAAATTCAATATATTTTTTTAAATTTTTATTAAAAATTCTTTTATTCTTCGTATTTTGCAGCTTTTGCCATGCGTCAAAGCAGATGAAACCACAACAAAATCGTTTGAACAATCGAGAAAAAAAATCAAATCCAAACAACAAATAATAACATCCATTAAAACAACAGATTATTGCCAGACTGAAAGAGAGAGGGGAGTTTGAATATTTCTATTCGAAATGCTGGCAAAAATGTGGATTTTAACATTTGTAATGCTTATGGCTGTCGTTTGGGCCAAAGCAACGGCAATAACAACGATAACTTCAACCATAACAAATGACTTGCATAGCAGCCACACCCCCACAGCGCCCACGACCGCGACTTGGGTCAGCAGCAGCGACAGCAGCAACCAAGGATTGGGAATGCAGGCAAATGAAACACGAACAGTGACGTCAGCAACAGAAAAAGGAATTTTTGAGGAGCTTAACAGCAGCAGTAGCCTCGTCTCCTCTACTGTTAGCCCCTCGTCGACGTCAACGGCCACGCCTACCACAACAGCAACGACCAGCACCACAACAACGACAGCGACAACCACAACAACAACAACAGAAGCAGCAACAGCCGCAGGAAATGAAGCCGTCGGAAAAATCAGAACAACAACAACAGAGGAAGCAGAGAATACACCAACAACAACAACAATAACAGAAACTGCAGCTGCAGTAGCAGCAGCACTAGCACAAAATGGAGAAGAAGAAGCAAGTACGATGGAGGAAAAGTTAATGACGACAAACGTTCCTCCACTCGCCTCACTTGGCAGCGTCTTTGACCGACTTTATCGTATTAAATTCAGCGATCAGCAGGAAAACTCTGATGCTGATTCCTTCTCGGATTTCGATGAAAATGCTGCTGCCTCCACGGCATCTCCGCTGCACATACAAATGCAGGCAGCTGCCTCGTATCAGGTGGCAGAAACTTTGGCTGATCTTAATGAGGAGGAAAGGAAACGTTATGGGGCTTTATTGTTTCCCCAATCAGCGGCCAGTAAGCTGAATATTGTGGATCTTTATCCCATGAAATTGGAGGATTATCAACCTGTAATTACTGTTGATAAAGAGGAGCAACAACATGCAGTTTTCAAGCAGCTGGATAATGCAGAGGAATATCGACAGAATCTAATGCCCAATGAGGTGGAAATGTTGGTTGTCAATCCAACAGTGAGTCAGACGACAACAACAACAACAACAAGGACAATGGCAACCCCTTCGGCGTTGACAACCCTGGCAAGCGTAGAGTCCACGGGCAGCGATTTTACACGAAAATTGCTAGCAGAACAGGATGATTTGATAACGGAAATTGAGCGAAAATTTCAGCTGGAGGAGACTAAAACCACAACAACCATCGGCACCACAACAAACACTACACCAAATCCAACAGGGTTGCCACCGCTGGCACCTGGCGACACCTACATCGATAGACGTGTAAAGAAAATCTTCGAGTTTCCCATGCAACATCGAGCCAGTGATGTTATGTCCCAGCCCAACATTGATTTTGCCAATACAAAATTTAATACGGATGATGCCAAGACGGCATCCTCATCGGTATCGTCCTCTGTGTCAGTGGTTGCCCCATCGCATCCCGAGTTCTCCACAACAAAGTTCTACAACAGCAAAGAGTTGTACAACGAAATGTTGTTACATAATAAACGCAAGTTAATGAAAGAAATGGAAATGGAAAAGGCAACGGGTTCAGGGTTGGCTCGGGGCAGCATTATAAAGTCATCAGAGGTCCCAACAGGGTTGCCACAAAGTTCGAAGCAGCAGCCACGTCAAGTCATTAGAGCAAGCGAAACCACAAAGTTGGAAGACTTCTCCTACTCGTCAACTACGCCGACGATGTCGACGATGCCGACAAAACGCGTGACTTTGTCGCCTACAGGGCAAACTTTTGATGGCACCACAGCAGTGGATGGGGTGGCAATGGGAGCAGTGGGGGCAGGTGGAGGTGCAGAAGGGGCTACAACCACAATACCCAACACTTGGACTACTGTGAAACCCATAAAATACCAAAAGCAGCTTAAGCGCGCTAAATTATTGCTCAAGGCACTGACGCCGCCAATTGCCTCTGACGGCGACAGCGACAGCGACGCCAAAGTCGATGCCAACGTCGACCGACAACAGTTGGAAAAACTGGAAGTGGTCGCAGCAAAAGTCAAAGTTACAACTGTTAGTCCCACTTCCACTTCCACATCGACTTCCACTTCCAGTTCCTCTTCCAAACCCATTTCCATCTCCACTTCCAGTCTCGATTTAAGCCACCCGCAGGCTAATCTGGCTAAAACAGCCTTAAAGCCAATTGCTCGTCCGCGTATTTTAAGCCGCCTCCAGGAGAAAATCAATTCACTTGAATGTGAGATACAAAATGTGCCGCAGGATTCGCATTTGTGGCGTGGCAATGAAACACACGAACTGCTTCTGCCAATTGTGGTAAGTCCATTTCGCCAATAACTGATAAACTGCCAAGGCTTTAAGGCTTACATAAAATCCATTCAGACCAAACAAGTTCAAACATGTCGATCGCTATGCTGTTAGCTCTTGCTATCTGTTGTGTAACCATAATACACTGCATAATTAGTTTGAACAGCACTGTAGTTACCTGTATTTACATAAAGTACACCAAATAGGTACTAATTACTGCAGTTTAAATAGAGCGCTTATATTTACGCAGAGAGATTAGTTGAAAGCGTTTTTTGCTGCTCTATTTAACGGTTTTGGAAATCGAAATATTTTAGATAAATTTGTTTAGTTTTATTAAATTAAAATCAATGATTTCATTCCTAGACAATGATTTTTCTTAAAATTTAAGTCATTTAAAGTTCTAAATTTAAATTGTTTTTAATACTATAATTTTAAAATTTAGCTCAAATTTAGAGCGTTAATTAAATAATAATATCAATTATAATAATAATAATAAGTAAGAAAGGCTTCAGTCGAGCGAGTTGACTGTAAAGAACCCCTTACTCATTCTAGTGCGCATTTTACCATACAAATAAGTAATTTTTGAACGATTTGTTCTATGGGAGCTGTAGGCTATAGTTGTCCGATCCGAACCAAACTTGGTGATGGTACTATACACATAGTGTGTGAATTTGGTATCCCTAGCTCTAGTCATTTTCAAGTTATGGTGCTGTGAAAATAGTTTTTTACAATTTGCGGGGGCGGTACGGGGCGTGGCAAAGATTTGACATATAGACGGACTTTCATTCTCTAGCTCTTGTAGTTTAGAAGATCCAGGTGTTCATACGGACTGACGGACAGACAGACGAACAGACGGACATCGCTACATCGTCTCGGCTGTTGATGCTGGTCAAGAATATATATACTTTATGGGATCGGAAAAGCCTACTTCTACCTGTTACGCACATTTCGCTTCAGACAAACTTATTAGACCCTCTACTATTTTTTAGAGTACGGTGTCTAATAATAATAATAATAATAATAATAATAATAATAATAATAATAATAATAATAATAATAATAATAATAATAATAATAATAATAATAATAATAATAATAATAATAATAATAATAATCATTTTTTATAAATCAAAATAAATTAAATTTTTCAAATTTAGAAATTTTTTTTTTTAAAACTTTTATTTTATTAATTTTTTATATTAAACCAAGTTCCTTACAGTCCAATAAAAACTGGATATGAAATGTTATGTTTCCATAAAAAATATTAGGTCTACTCAAAGCTATCAAAAAGCCATTCAAAATTAGTTAACTTTAATCCCAATTTATACCAAATCACCACACATACATAGATATGTACAGAGTTGGACCACAGAAACTGTAGGAGAAAATAAAAAGTCAGAAAAACCTATTCAAATTTAACCAAATACAAATTAAATGTTTAAGTCAATTCTGGCAATACAAAAACGTTTGTTTAACCCAATAATGCTGAGTGTACTAGAAACTGCTCAAGCAAGAAATGCTAAAAAGATTCAATTGTATCTTGCAGATACAATGTAAAATCCCAAACAAACAAAGTGACCCATTGCTTTTATGAAGAAATTCATTTGCATTTACCTTTTGCAGCATTGAAATTCCAAGTACGAATGTAAGGTTTCTTTAATTGTTTTACATTTTGAGCTTTTCGTACATTTTGTAATTTATTTACCTTTTTCTTTAAGTAAAGGTAAGGGAATAGAGAAAAGGTACAAATAATAATAAAAAAGGTACAGTTTGTACCTTTTCTTTCATTCGTTTTCTAATTTAATGTTACTTTTTTTCTTTTTTTTTGTTAAAGTTAACAAAATTCAGGCACATTTTAATTAAAAGCACTAAAATGAGAAAGTGACTTTCTTGGCAACATTTGCTGATCAAAGGTAAACAGAAAATCAATTTCATTTTATTTTATTGTCGAGCTGAAGAAGAAGGTAGAATAAACCAAGAAACCGTCAAATTAAATCGCTAACTGAAACAAAACAAGAAACAAATGTTGATGTTAATTAAACAACATTGACTGAGAGAAAGTCTGAACACAAAATAGAGAATCCGAGACGGAGACTGACTGAGTGTGAGACTGTTAAATATCGAGTTGTGAAAGTAAATGGAGAATTATTCCAGTTAAATCAGCACTGAGATTGCCCGCAGACAGTTGCCAATGAAAAGGATGAATTCAGAAATGAATTTAAATATTTGTCCAGGGACGTTTAAAATGACTGTTAAGTTGTATCTCTCCTCTCCCTCTCTCCCTCTCTCCCTCTCTCCCTCTCTCTCCCTCTCCCTATGTCTGCCTCTTTCGCCTACTTAGAGAAAATATATTTGAGCAGAATTTATGGCTGGTTAACAGACATCTGGGGCTGAGAATTGTAAGCCATCTTAGTTTTCTGTAATCTAACAACAAATGTGATTTAATAAAGAAAATTAAACTCTATTATGTGTCCCTTTTTTCAGACCCAGTAGCTAAGAACTATAGAAGGAGTATTAGTTTATGCACAGAGTATACTCTGATACTCTGATGAATTTTTGTTTTCAAAACAAAACCCAGCAGACTTTTATAGTTTTTCGAGATATTAAACTATATATAAACATAAGTACAGAGTCTTTTGTAGTCTGTTTACCCATCTGCAGCTCTGCCTACTAGTTTTGCATAAAGATACAAAGATAGATAGGCAAAAGTTTCTAAAGGAAAAAGGCAAATGCAATGAGATGTCTCTGAGTATTTCCGGTCAACTTGTTTGGGTCGCTTCCTTTCACACATGTTGAGGAAATGGATGAATCAAATGCTGATCAATAATTTGTCCCCAATTGTGATAGAGTTTGTTCAGCTGTACAGCTGCTCAAAAGGATTAAATTTCTTGGGTTCATTTGAGAATGTCAAATGTTTGTCCATTGTCTGCCCGACTGACTGTGAGATTGACTACGGATCTGTTCCTTTTTCAATTGACTTTCTTGTTTATTTATGATTGTAATTGACTGTACCAATGTGGCAGTATGTGGCAACAAGTGGAGCAGAAAATTAGCTAAATCATTCAGCGAAAATTCATTAAAAACAGAAATGTTTTAGGATAAATTTCCTAGAAATTAACAGAGAAAATACCAAAATCTATTTTTGTTTTGTTGAAAAATTAAAGCATTTAATTTAAGCATCGACAATTCGATGGAAAAGGTTTTTCGTTGGAAAAACAAATAAATAAATAAATAAATGTGTAAGCTGGCATTTTCCGTAGCATTTTCATGGAAATTTGTGTGACATTTTATTCGGACAGTAAAAATAAAACACAATGTACATTTATATGCAAGACAAGCTATTAAAATGCCATAAATTTTAGCTCAGACAAATCCTCGAAACGTAACAAAAACTAAACCGCTTCAAATTGAGCGAAATATGCTAAAATTTGCTGACCTGACCCTGACAGCCTGTCCTCCCTAGTCCCACCCTTACCCCTGTACACCCCCACCATTTTTGGGCTCCATTTTATTGTAATGGATGAAACTGACAGGAAGGCAGCTTGTGCGTGGCTTAACCCAAATTAATAAAAAAGAACACACGAAAAGAAGGGAAAAGACAGAAACAGAGAGTGGATCTATGCATATGGCCATTGGTGTCATGCATAGCACATGTCTTGTGCTTTAGTCGGATTTCATAGTATCCCCAGCTAAAATGAACCTTTTTGGCATGAAAGTTTATTAGGTTCTGTGTGGTTAGTATGTAAATTTGTTAGGCTAGCAAATGGCTTAGATGGCGACATGGAACTGAAATTAGAAAACTTGTTTAATAATTCAGTTTACCGTTTTCAGTTTTTAGTTCCCGCTTCTCAGTTTCCCTTTTTTTTTTCTCTCTGCTGCTATTTTCTATTTTCGTCTCGTTTTGTGGCTGTGAAAAACCACAGAGAGAGAATGTCGAGCAAAACCAGGAAAACCCTTTTTTTTTCATCCTTTTTGACTGTTAACTTTTAGTTGCCTAAAACACATTTACAGCCTTTTGCGAACGGCAAAAAAGAACCTCTAATTTGTGTAGCTAGTGCAAAATATTTGAATAATTTCATCACTCCCTAAACCTTTCTCTTTCCATTTTCCTTTACAGACCACGGAGCATTGTAAGCCCGGAGAGCACTGCATTCCCAATGTGCTGACATGGGCAGGTGAGGCGGAAATTCAATCCGGCGATATTTTAATTGTCGAAATCAACGATGCCATGTTGAATACAGCACACAAACCAAACAATACTAACAGGTACATTTTGATCTAAACCAAACATTGTTCATACATAAATTCTAACTAAAATGGATTTATTTCAACAAAATCAACGTTATTTCTATCAAATCTACTCAAATACATCAAATGGAATGCTCATAGCATGGAAAATTGCATGCAGAAAGGCAATAGGATTGTGGGTTGTAGAGAATGCTAGACTTGTAGTTACCCAGTGGGGAGTACAAACTACTTTGGGTGAAAGGAACATAGTATAAGAATATGTTATAAAGGGTACAGTGAAGTAAGCGTGACTGTCTAATACCCATTAAAACATTACTTTTTATACCTTTTTTCCAAAAAGTGTCATGGTTCTTCGATTTATAAAAGAAATGAACCAAGTTTGTGTTTCTAGCTGTTAAAGTTACTGAGTTATGCAGTAAATGAATTTTAAAACTAAGAATTTGCTTATTGTATAACTTTAAAATTAATAAAAAATATTGTGTTTAAATATTTAGTAACTAAAATAAGCTAAAATCTCTTCAAACCTCTTTACACACATTTTCCAAAGAGTTCTCCACATGCCTATAACACCCCACAACACACTTTCTCAATGGGTATTAGCAAGTCTAATCTGTTTGTTATCTTTATTCTATTATTTGTTATTTCTGAAAATAGTTTTACTACAAGAAAAACACCAAAGTAATAAAATGCTCTCTAAGGGCATTTAAGCTTTAAATTTATCGAGTACTTTAGTTTTGATTTATACTATAAAGTTTCAATAGTCTGGCAACACTGTTTGCTTGGATTTGTTTCCATTGTATAACACAAATCGTCTTCATTAACTATACTAAGTAATAGCATGACTTTTAAAGTATTTTTATACTCTAATCGAATGCATTATAACTACTTGATTTAACGAAAATCAGATTCGCTCTCAATTCGTTGCACTCAGCAATAAACTTCTGAGAAGATAGAAAAATACCGCAAGTCAGCAGAAAAGAATAAACGAGAAAATGTGCTCTTATTTTCGAGCTGTGGTGCAAAGGAAACTGCGGCAAAAGCGCCAACAGATGTTATATATGTGTAGTTTATCAAAGTAACTGACTTGGCTGCAAGGCAAACTGTCATTATGTATCATCATCAGCATCATTATTACTCTTATGATTATCATCATCGCCATCGTCATCGTCATCGCCATCGTCAGCATCAGCATTGTCAGCATCATTATCTTCTAACCAATGATGTGGGCGACTTGACAGCCACAGGGAATTTTCTTTTTCGCTGGCGAACAACAACAAAAATTAGTAAGAAGCGCGACAGTGAAGTGAAACTGACTTTGGTAGACCCTGTACTAGGTTTGCATGAAATATGATTTCTTTTATCATTGTTTTTACTTTGTCCCAACGGTAACTTCAATTGTTTCTTAAATTACTTCCACAATACATTCAATTAAAATTTTTTAGAACAACTCTGAGAGTTTTAACTCAAACTGGTTAACTCTAGGGATTGTGGTAGATCCATATATGCAAATATTATTCAATGTAGTATGTACATCGTTAGGACATTAAGACGTCACATTAACTATCCAACAATTTAAGGTTATATGGGTACTACTTAAACTATTTGAAAGTTATTAAAGCCTGGATGTGAATATACCCAAGCAATCAGTATTCAAACAAAAAGTATCTCGAATCTGTAAGAACTTCTTCTTCACTTCTTAAATTTGGCTCTCTTTTCCTAAATTTGTGTAGACATTGGTCATTGTGTATCTTTATTTAGTACAGATACAATTGCTAAGCAAAGAATGCACATATTTTTCGACAGCATATTCACTTAAGGCTTTTTTCTAACATTTTTCTAGGATTTTAAAGGAACTAAAATTGAAAATAAATTAAAAAAAAATATTTTCTTAAAAAAATTTTTTTCACACATAATAATTTCAGTTCAAAAAAAAAAAATATTTTTAAAAGAAAATTGACTTAAATTATTGTTTAAATAAAATGGGTACTATTTGAACAATTATTTGAATCAATTTATTTAAAGTGTTTTTAGAAAGGAAATTATTAAATTTGAAAATATTTATTTAAAAAATATTTTTAAACTATTTAAAAATGAAAATAAACCTCAAATAGCTTTGTTTTTAATAAAAAATGCGTATTATTTGAACAATTGTTTAAATCAATTTATTTTAAAAAAAATTGTTTTTAGAAAGGAAATTATTATATTTGAAAAAAATTAATAAATAAAAATATTTTTAAACTATTTTTTATTAAAAACTGAAATATTTGAGGTTTATTTTAATTTTTCAATATTTATCTTAATTCCTTTAAATCCACACCAATTTTACTCGTATTTGAGTACATATTTCTGATTTCTGTTCGTCTCTACTTTAAACTTAATAGGTTCTGAGAAGCCTACTTCTATGTGTTTCGTATTGTTCACTTTTGGAAACCTTTAGACACTTCTTTCAAAAGTACAGGGACTAAATTGTGTTATACAAGAATCAGAAAAACGCTCTCAGGTGCTTGTCTAAGCTCAGCTTCTAGGATTTCTAGTCCCGCGGCTGATACTGTTTGTCTACGCAAAAGCGTATTCATTTTTTAGAATAATAATTTTTTTTCGAAAAAGCTTACTTCTATATTCCTATGTCTGCATAGTTTTCGTTTCCGTTTTCTTTTTTCTTTTTGGATTTTGTTTTTTATTATCATTTAATGTGCTTTAATGTGAGTCGAGACGTTGAGTTTGTTCTGCAGCTTATTATATAATAACATCCATTAGAGGATTTTTATTGATTTTACTTCATCACGTTTCCACGAGTTGTGCACACTCGCATACACTCCTAGCACACACACTAGATACACTACGATTAGGAGTCCCGATGTACACGTTTCGTACTCCATTGTACCCAATTGACCGCTCTCTTTATAACTGGTAGCCCACAGGTCGCCATTTTCAGAGGCCCCAGACACGTATCGCCATTATCATGGCCTTTTTACAGTATATTAAATTGTTTTCTTCTCTCAGTATTTTTTTGTTATACCACGTTTTCCACGCACTTTGTCTGAGAGTATTAGTAAATATCGTATATTTTTGGTTTGTTTTCGTTTCTTTTACTCTTCTAGCTTCTTCTTTTTTTCTATTTTCACATTTATTTTTTTTTTTTTTTTTTTTCTGTTTACTTTATAACGCAGGCAAATCCCTTACAAACTGCGCATATTAATGCGACTCCGTGTCCGTCTCCTACCTCCTCCTCCTACTCCTCCTCCTACTCCTACTCCTACTCCGATTTCGAGTTCTACTCCGTTTGCTCTTCTCTCGTTTCTCTCGTTTCTCTCGTTTCTTTCGCTTTTTTTCGCTGACTATTAGTCATTTTGTGGGTCACAATGTAAGGGGTATCTATAAAACGGGTTCTCAGCTGCTGACCCTTTGCTGTTAAAAGGCCATGGCAATTATCACGTTTCTCCCAACACATTTTTTCGCATTTTTTTTACCCCGTCTCCTATTCTGCTGTTATCTCTTTGCTGCTGTAGTAACCAGAAGTACTATATATATTATGATATATATTTATGCATAAATATATATAAACATTTAAAGTTTCATAAAAAAAGGTTACATTGAATTTGAAACTCGTTCTAATTTTGTACATCAAACATGCCCTAGGAAATATCTTTTTTCTTCTTCTTTTTATTTTTCTGCGTCCTGAAATTAGCCGTAGGACTCGGAAAATGAGACGCATAAGTTCACTTTGAGTGGCTCTAGGGTAAATGACAGCCTCTCTATAGAGTTGCTGTAGTACCGTCTATCGTCTGTTGATATAACCACAAGCAATTGGGTTAAGGAAAAGTGAGGAAAAGTGTGGAAAAGTGTGTGAGGAAAAGCGCACAAATAACATGGCGTGAGAATGGAGGCGAAAAAGTTGCCAACTATGAAAATGAGATGTCAAAAAAGTTGTTATTATCGATTTAATATGTGTGTGCTGCTGTTGTGGGGTCAAGGGTCAAGAGGGGGACTGATAGATAGGAGAGTAGGGAAGCAATAGGGAGTAGTAGGGGAACTAGCTAACAAATGTATAGCAGCAAATAATAATGTGAAGTAGCAAGTGGAGCAAGTGGATAACGCAAAGACTGAAAACTTTTTGACTGCTCCACTCAGATACCCTGCAAAAACTCAAGGGGAGAGCATGCGCTGCCTAGAGCTGAGTTTAATCTACAATACTTTACAGGGCATCTGCAGGTCGTGCCAAGCGCCTTTGTTGAGCACAAAAAATTGTAAACTTTATACTTTCTGTGTGTGTCAGTTAGGTGTGTTAGAGGCAGGTAAGGGACGTAGTTGGGACGGGGTGTGTGTGACCATAGTCAAGTTGTCACTGCGGAGAGTGTCAAAAAACTGAAAAAGTTTCAAGAGTTTGTTAACTTATTGCGGTGGCACTCTCTAAACTGACAACACAACGTCCAAGATGCGAACAATTGGCAGTTTTTCGATTACGCTTTCGATTTCAAATTCGATTTCGATTTCGATCAGAAAATCCCTTTAATTCAACATTCAAATCATACAATTATGTGCACAAAAGTTCAATAATTGGAATGAAACGACTAGGAAAATGAGTAATTTAATGGGCATTTCGAGGAAAAACAGCGGGAAAAGCAGCGGAAAAAGCAGCGCTGCTTCGAGTAGTTGCCAGCTAATTTAATTTCCGTTTGGCGTGATTTAATTTCCGTTAACAAAGTGTAGCACAGCTAAATGCTTATAAATAAATATTAATTAATTAAGTACACGAAGTAAGCGACAGTAGATGCTCGACTGCCTCGTCATATTTATAACTCTGACAACAAGAACAACATTTACTGATTTCTCCCTCTCATTCCACCCCTTTTGGCTATATCTGTTTCAGCCAAAGTGCCGCCCATCCCGCTCAGGTGTATCAGGTAACACGTTCTGGCCACGAGCATTGCGATGTTACTGAAGGCGTCCTTCTGGACATCACACCCTTGGTGGTCGATGGTAGGAAGCTGGTTACTTTATATGACAAGGACCTAACCGAGGGAGTCAACCTGCTAATTGGTAAGTCGTCGAGACCACAAAAATGACTCAGCAAATACTCTATAACGGGGAAAATATAGGGAGTTTTTAGTGTGCTTAGCTTACAAGCGGATTAAGAATTCGTTAACGGATATAAAAATAAATTTTTGTTTATAATAAATTAATGAAAAATTTTTAATAATATAAACTGACTGAAGCTAAAAATATTTTATTAAAGATAATTTGTATAAAGCACAAGGAACTTTGCGATTTTACCCCAAAAACTCAACTAGAGTAACCAACGGGTTTCCTTATATACATTTTAAATAACTCTATATAAATTAAATATTTTATTTCGCTTTGAAAATATTTAATTTCCACCACTTTTATAGAGCAAATCAGCTTCGGTTATATTTATTTATTTGACTTTTCTACGTTATTTTCTGCCATTTGGGAGCATTTTTTGTTCCGTGCCTAGGCCGAGTTTAATTAATTTCAACAACCCTTTTTCCACCCCTCGCTTCTGCTTCATTTCTTTTTCACTCTTCTTCTCGCTTCTCACGCACTCAGTGGTCTCCGAGCTGTGGAGCTCACAGTGTGTGCGCCTGAAGGTGACCACAAAAACCGACAATTGTGGCGAGAACGCCGATTGTTCCGGCAAGGGAGTATGCTATTCGAACCCATCCATGGAGGAGTATGAGTGCCAATGCTGTAGCGGTTTTGCGGGTCCCCATTGTGAGGAGATCGATGCTTGTAACCCTAGTCCTTGTACCAACAATGGCATCTGTGTGGACCTTTCCCAGGGTCACGAAGGCAACGCATACCAGTGTCTCTGTCCATACGGTATGGTCATTAGTGGCAGTGTAACCACTTTATACTCAAATGTTATTCTTTTCCAGGGTATGCGGGTAAAAACTGTCAATATGAATCGGATCCCTGTAATCCAGCTGAGTGCATGAATGGTGGCAGTTGTGTTGGCAACTCTACGCACTTTCAGTGAGTACACAACAAACTCTTATCACTCACATCTTATCGCTTACAACTTATCACTCATTTCTTATCACTCTTCTCTTATCAATCTTAGCTGTGATTGCACCGCTGGCTTCACGGGACCTCTCTGTCAGCACAGCCTCAATGAATGTGAGTCCTCCCCATGTGTGCACGGCATCTGTGTGGATCAGGAGGATGGTTTCCGTTGCTTCTGTCAACCGGGTGCGTATACTTGATATTCATCAATCAATTGAGACAACAATTTATGCTAATCATGAATGAAATGCATCTCATAAGTTATTTCATTGGCACCAATTGCACTCGATAAAAATGAAAACGAAAACGAAAATGAAAATGGAAAATGTGGAATGCAAATGGAAAATGGAAAAAGGGAAACCTATCTGTTATCTGTGTCCTTTTTCAGCCAAAAAACGAATTCGTTGAACATTTCCATATCATTTATTTTGCACATTTGCATTAGATTCGCTTTCTCAAACTAATATATTCAATTCCCTCCATCCTTTGCAGGTTTCGCTGGCGAATTGTGCAACTTTGAATATAATGAATGCGAATCGAATCCATGTCAAAATGGCGGCGAGTGCATCGATCACATTGGCAGCTACGAGTGTCGCTGTACGAAGGGATATTCTGGCAACCGATGCCAAATAAAAGTAAGTCAAATCATTGATTGGGAAGCATAAATTAGGAGAGACAAAGTCAATTTCAAGATACACTTTCTTAAGCTTTTGTTAAAGAGCAAAACTTTGTAGTTTAGCAAAGATTAAAACCGGTATTTAGTAAATTAACTACTCAAAAATACCCTAACTAGTTTTTAAATAAAGGAAATCCAAGAAAATCCAATCTGAAAATCGTTTTTGTGCTCACATATTCAAATGATATGCGAGCATATTGATTGAATTTGACTTGGCCAATATTTCCATACTTCCTGCCACAAATGCATACATCGAAAACCAAAAAAAAAAAAACAAGTAGGAAAGGCTACAGTCTAGCGAGCCGACTGTAAAAGACCCCGTAGTCTTTCTAATGCGCGTTTTACTATACAAATCACCAATCTTCAACCTTCAGTTGTCCGATCCCATCAAAACTTGGTAAGCATAGTTACAATGGTACCATATACATAATATGTTAGTTTTGTTGCAATCGCATTACTAAAACTAAATGTCTCCATAAAAATCACCAATCTTCAACCGATTTGTTCTATGGAAGTTATAGGCTGGAGTTGTCCGATCCGCATCAAATTTGTTAAGGATAATTATAATGGTACCAAGCACATAATGTGTCAAATTGGTCTCTCAAGCTATGGTGATATGAAAATTTACCCTTTTCAGAGTACAAGGTCTCAAAAGGCGAGTTGCCTTTTCTGAGCTGAAGTCCCACTCGCATGTGAGGCAAATAAATTTTTGAATATGTAATGAAGTCTGGCTTTTTCAATATGCTTTGATTTCTGGCTTTCTCTGCGGCTTTCGTACTCGTGTCCCATTCTCATTCTCATTTTCTTTTTCGAATTTGGTTTGGTTTTTTGTTTGTTTTTGGTTTCTGTTTCTGGTTTCTGTTTTAGGTTGATTTCTGCGCCAATAAGCCGTGCCCCGAAGGACATCGCTGTATTGATCATGGAAATGATTTCAGCTGCGAATGCCCAGGAGGTCGCAATGGACCGGATTGTAATCAAATGCCACGAACGGTAAGTCATGATTTATGCACTCGACTACTACTCCCACTCCTCTTCCACCCACACCTACATCTAGTCCTACTCCCACACCTACCAAAAATGGTCTCCAGTTGAGGCCAGCACGCTTTCTGGGGGAATGGACACGGCAGCTGGAGGTGCATAATAAAAAGCCCAAAAATACTCACAAATTGTTGAGCTCTCGAATACTCAGATAGATTCAGATTGATTTACATACAAACAGATACACCAGAGTATATTTTGGTATTCATTGTATAAATGTAAATATTGTTTCATGTTTCGTGTTTGTGCAATCAATGCAACTTTGTAATTTCGGACACGATGTTGCATTGTTTTTCTTCATGTTGTACAGCAAATTGAAATGACTATAATAAATTTACAAAATATAAGTTCAGTTTATTTCATCTTGAGTGCAATTTAAATTTTCAAAAAGCAATTAGCCAAGTTTTCTGATACAAAGGATTAAAGGATATTCGAGCACTCTAATAAATACTTTAAGCCTTTCGTTTAAAAAGCAATAACAAGAAATATGCAAATTGGTAGTAGACAAAATTTCTTACAAAATTTATTACAGATACAGTGTATCTATAAACTCATTACAGAGTATCTGGAAACCTTCAATATACTATTATCAAATACATTTTAAAGCATAACTACAAGTAGATACCATAATTGTACTGACAGGGTATGGACAAAAGTCGTGAGTGGAAAAGGAGGCGTGTCTTTGGTCCATTGTAAGGAAATGAGAATCTACTTGAGGGTATTTAATAAACGCCCAATGACTTGATAATTTGCGGTGGTAAAATAAAACTTAACACAATGTACATAAATTAAGCGTCAAAGCTTCATAATTAAAGCTTGGCACGATATGACCATGATGATGATGATGATGATGAAGATGATGAGCGTAATGATAATGATGATGGACACCAAGTCTTAACCGCTAGCGATGGCAGCAAACTGAGAAGCCAGCAAGGTATAGAAATAGGGAGCTATATATAGACAGAGAGGGAGAGAGAGAGGGAGGTACAGGGAGGTAGAGCGAGAAGGGGAGTGAGGGGTAAGATTACCAGCGACAGACAGTGCTAAGAAGGCCTGTCTTGCAGCGCAGTTAGCGGGAGACGACTGTGGCAACTACTGTTGTCTTGCCATTGCCACTGGGTTCTATACCCTGATGAGCTGTTGCTGCTGCTATTGTTGTTGTTGTTGTTGTTGTTGCTATTGTTGTTGTTGCTGCCAGGCGTCAGTAAATTAATTACATTTTACTATGGCGCACCATTATGCGTCGCGTTAATATTTAACATGCCAGACGCACACAAACTCTCCCCTTTTTGCCAGCAGCCAGTAATTGTTAGTTAGTATAGTATAACAAATATTGCGTATACGACATGTAAACTGTACACTAGTGTGAGACTAGCGATGAGAGTCGCTAGACTAATATCGGTTGCATTTTAAACCGATAGTAATGTAGTACTATCGTATATTAAAGACTTGTTAAAATATCGTTAGAGACGACAATTTTTTTCTTACCTTGCCTTGGACAAACTCATACTAAGAAAAGTCATTTACTTTTAGTTATAAATTTAATTAATGTATAGATCTCCAGTCTGCACACTCTCTTAACTTTTTAGTTTAAAAATATTTAAGAAACTTTTGTATATTTTTTATTATTTTGTAATTCCCCCAAAATGAGTGCTCGGTCTCCCAAAGTCCCTTCAGCTCGACTGTAGTAATTTCTCCCTTTGTACAGTTCTTTACATCTTAAGAGTGTGATTGTGTTTTAGTGAGTCCCTGCGATAACTTTCCCAGTATTTTCAGCAGTGCAGCGTGAATCCGTGCACTCATGGCGGCACTTGCTGGTCCAGCGGTGAGAGTTTCTACTGTGCCTGTCGCCCTGGATATACGGGCACAATGTGCGAAGGTGAGTACCCAACTGCCCCGTCCCATCCCCCTTTGTTGTGGTTGCCAACCCGAGCTCATTAACTCTGGCTAACCCGAAAAATATGCGATACTCCCGGGTGACCAACTAAGCCAGAGACAGGAGTCCAAAATCCGCAGTCTGGTGGCTGGAGTCCTGAGTCAAGTCTGGAGTACACTTTGGTTATGCTTCCCCCGTTGAATGAACTAACCGCATTTACATTCATTTCGTGTGCCTCTTTTGCAGATGAGTTTGTGGTGGAGACGGTAGTCAGCTCCAGTGAATTTATTGTCGACGATGTGAACGCCAGAAATTTTAATGACAAAACTTTTGGTTCATCGGTTGTGCTTAAGAGTCCCATTGAATTGCATAATGCATATTTTGCGGCTGGCGTTCTGGCGGCCGCCATTTTCATCGTTGCCGTTGTGGTAAGTTTTCCACAGGAATACACACAAACACACACACACACACACACTGAGAAGCATTCTCGTTTTCATGAAGAGGGCTTAAAGAGCATGTTGTACAATCTAGAGCATAGAGCATCAAGCTGACCAACTGGGAAATTGTACAACACGGCGGATGGAGGAAAAATCTTCCCATTGCATATTCATTTGCATGTTTTGAGATACTTTTGCTACTTGAACTTTGGCCTGAAGTGAATTTTGAATTTTACTATGAATTTCCAGCTAAAGTTCAATCGAGCAGCAAAAGAAACTTTCATTTCAATTAATATTTATTACTCAACTAAAAAATTCGGACAGTAATAAATAGCACTTTTGACCTGCTTTTCAAAAACGAATTTAATTTTTTCATTTTTTCTCTCTCTTATTTTCTTTTGTTTTAACCAGGTCACCATCTGTCATTGCAAAGTGAATCAAACGTATCGAAAATTCTCAACGCGTCCCACTTCGTTTATACCCATTTTGGGTTTCAGTCGACGGCCCAAGTTGCAGGGCAAACTTAACAAACATTGGCTAAGTGGCAAAGGTCTTGGCACACCGTCTGCCGCAGGTGGTGCGACAGGTGGGGCAACTGGTGGTGTCACTGCAGGTGGCAGCAATGCGGCACAGTCAACGCGTCATTTGCCAACTCAACCAAATGGCAGCAGCCCACAGACACAGAGCACGTTGGGAGGTCAATTGCATGAGCGACCCTTTCAGCGGCATTTGGCCATGAATCTGGAGAATGATATGTACTACACGGTCGATTTCAGTGAGAATTCCCAACACTCACCGTTAATACAGTGAGAGATAGATGGCGCCACTGTAGCGACCCAACAAATAACTGAAGCTAAGAATGTTGGCTGGTTAGTTAAATTTACGTGCGAGCACGTTTCCCATGAATAGTCTAAGCATAAGTGAGACAGAGATAGAATTATAATGAGAAGGACAGAGAGAGAGAGAGAGAGAGATAGGTTTATTTGTCTATACTCCGCGTGCTCGTGCAATATTTCAATATTTTCAAAATATTGATTACTAAATAATATACAATTAATAAAGCTGTCGACAAATTAACTTTACGATAACACACAGATAAATAGTTGAACACATAAAATCCTAATCAATATTGGATGCTTAAAAGCTTACAACATCTTAAGTGAGCAGCAAATACACACACCTATACACACACACACTCATGCACACATAAAGTGGCCAGTAACTGTAATATTATAGCCAAATTGTGTTATGTAAATGCTTGCAGTCAACTGTGCCTAATCCCCTTATTTTACCTGATTAAATTGCACTCTCGAAACGGTAATATCAGCTCATTATGCAATCTATACTCCTTATAAAACTATAGTATTTATTTAAAATTAATAAACAATTTGTTGCTACCTTTAAAGCTCTCACTAATTAAATGCTAATTTATTTGAGCTACAAAAGATCTCAATTCTTTACTATTTTCCCAATTTTCCCAATTTATATTTATCATATTTATTTTTGGATATTTTCCAAACCAAATTTAAATTGTTTTCCAACTCTCTCCGTCTCTGTCTCACCATTTGCTCTAAATGAAATGCTAATAAAGTTTTAATTAATTCCAATGCACCGATAAATTGACTCTGTTTGCATAAACAGTGTGTGTGTATTTGTAGATTGTTTATAGACCCTGTACTCTCAAAAAGAGTAGTGGGGTCTATTAGGTTTGTCAAAAGCGAAGTGTGAGTAATAGACAGAAGGAGGCTTTTTCGACTACATATAGTATATAAATTCTTGATCAGCATCAACAGCCGAGACGATAAAGCGAGGTGCGTCTTCCTGTCTGTCCGTCCGTCTGTATGAACACCTTGATCTCAGAGACTATAAGAGCTAGAGCTACCAAATTTGGAACGAGAGTCCGTCGGCTTCGCGAGCAGATCAAGTTTATTTCAAATCTTTGCCAAGCCCCCTACCGCACCAGCAAAATGTTAAAAACAATTTTCACATCACCATAACTTGAAAACGATTAAAGCTAGAGATTCCAAATTCACATATTATGCGCATGGTACCATTATAACTATCCTCAACAAGTTTGTTCCGGATCGGACAACTATAGCCTATAGCTCCCATAGGACAAATCGGTTGAAAATTGGCGATTTGTATGGAGACACGAAGTTTTAGTTGAGCGATTGTACCATTGTAACTATCCTCACCAAGTTTAATCCGGATCGGACAACTATAGCCTATAGCTCCAATAGGAGAAATCGGTCGGAAATTGGTTTTTTGTATGGAAAAATGAATGAGAATGAGTACGGGGTCTTTTACAGTCGGCTCGCTCGACTGCAGCCTTCCTTACTTGTGTTTTTTTGGGAAAATGTATTAAATAAAAATTCTGACATACATCGGAGATTATTGTCGTCGTTCTCTGAAAGCGAACTGAGGCCTCTACCATAAGCTAAGTATTATGGAATATTAATTAGCATAAATTTAAACATTTCGCACAATTCAAATAAACTTTGTTCTGGCTTTTCATTGTAATGTGGTTTGCAAAATGCAAATACAAATACAAATATATTAAAATACTTTTTTTGCATAATTATTCAATATGCATATGAGTGTGCTGTGTATGTGTATGTGTGTGTGTGTGTTTGTTGTATTTGTACGTGTATTAATGTGCAAATATTAATATTGATCAAATTGAAATGAGCGTTTCACAAACAACAACAAATGTCGAATCATTAAACCTTTTTGTGTAATCAGTAAAAGAAAATTACTTTGACAAGGCTTGACAGTATTAATAATTGGTAAATGGAAAATGAAAAAAATGGAAAATGAGTTTGTAATTTAAATGTTATATTAAGTGACGATTAAGTGAGTTTTTGCAAAGAATACACAGAAAAAATGGACAAAAAATAATTAATTTATAATTAACCTGAGCCAGCTTTAGGCTAAGAATAAAAAAATAACTCTAAAAACACAAAACTCAAACAATATCTGAAATGCAAAATTAATTTAAAATTTTTAAATAATTAGTAAATAATAATACTATAAATTTAAATGAAGCTCGTGTGTGAATTAAATAAAGGCAAAAAACAGTTTATGTTGACAATTAAATATTTAACATTTAAGCAAATGCAAATAAAAACTATATTTCGGTGCAATATTTAATAAACAAAAACAAAAGAAATTCGTATTGATTTTTTTTCATCAAACAAAACTTTAATTTATTTTATTTTATGTACTTTGTAACAATTAACAATAATTGGATTTTAATTAAAAAAATAAACAGAAACAATGCGCTATAATTTTTGAAAATTGTTATTGTTATTCATTTTATGTAATTTCTTTTCTCATTTGGTTTATTGTTTATTAATATCACTTATACGCCACGTCACACGCGGCTTCATTTTGATCTCAATCAATTGTCATTCTCCTGCAAACCTTTTCCATTTCCATTAAGCTGTGTGCTCTGAACTGTAGGTTGTGTCTCCTCCACAGTGCCCGACACTGTGGTTTTGGATGAATTCAACTCCGTCTCCTCGGGTATTACTTTGGGACCCTCCTGATCCTGAGATTGAGCAATAAATAATTTAATTAAACATTAAACAATAAGTGAAGAAGTGTTTTCACACATGCCCAAAGCAATGAATTTAGTGTATTTACAAATGGATTTAAGTAAGTAATTTTATTTATCTATATTTATATTATGAATTTATTAACATTTGATGTGGGAACCAAACGATTTGAGTTGCAGTTAATAACAAATTTAATTATTGATCTTTTATGGCTTTAAAACTATTAGCTTGAAACCAATAAAATTCTCGCATTTTTCTCAATTTTCCGAGCGTTTCATGCTCTATTGAAACTTACTCCTTTGTCGAGCGTTACAAAGCGGAAATTGACAGGATTTATAAAAGTGTTTTGCCAATTAAAAACTAAAGTAAATGAAAAACCAATTCCATAACAAGCAACACAAATTAACTAACCAACCAACTGGAATCCAAAGCAAACACAATAAAAACCCAAAAAAAAACGCAGTCTCAATTCCACCATTTTCCCCACTACTCTGTGTGTGTGTGAGTGTGTTTGTGTTTGTGTGTGTGTGCAGTGAAAACTGACTGAATGCGATTTGCACCCGCAATATATTTGTTTGTTTATTTGTTGGTTTGTTTGTTGGTTTCTTTGTTGGCTTTATGTTGTTGTTGTTGCTTCTGTGTTTTTTTATACTCTCTGCAAGAGAGAGTATATTGGGTTTGTGCAAAAAAAAAAAGTATGTAACAGGCAGAAGGAGGCGTGGCAGACCCCATAAAGTATATATATTCTTGATCAGCATCACAAGCCGAGTCGATATAGCCATGTCCGTCTGTCCGTCTGTCTGTCCGTCTGTCTGTCCGTCTGTCCGTCTGTCCGTCTGTCCGTCCGTATGAACAAACAGATTTCAGAGATAGTAAGAGCTACAAGTTTGAATTTGGTCTCTATCGACTCGATATTAAGTCAGTCAATACAAGAATCTTTTTTTTTTTTCGATGCCACGCCCCGTTCGCCCACAATGTGCAAAAAACTAGAAACACCTCGTAAAAAATTTATGTTTTAGGCGAATATCTCAGTAACTATGGCACTTAGGAACACCAACTTTGGTATCCAGGTTCCTAGAGACGGCATAATTGTATTGTCATCAAAAATTTTGGACTGCCACGCCCCCCTTTTCCCACAAAAAATAAAATAATTTGCAAACTTCAATGCCGATTTTAAGGCATATGTTCTTATCGTACAGTATTGTTATTTCACTTTCGTTTGAAGACAAAATATATTAAACTATCCTGAAAGTTGCATCTAAATCGGACAATAAACAAAAGAGCTAGACATGTAAGAAAGTTTATAATTGAACGCAATGCCAATGCATGTGTGCGAGCGAGATAGAAACATACAAACATGTGAGCGAACGTTTTCGCTGCTTTCTAGCGGCAGCGCTGCCCGCAAATGCTGGCTGTGCCGAGCAATTGTGTATGTATAACATATACACACATACATATGTGCGTGCATACATATAATGTCAAATGTGTATGTGTGTGTATACATACAATCAGATGTTTTTGTTTCAACGTGTTTTGTTGCAAGTATCAATTGATATACTTGGATATCGATTTTATTAAATGATCGGGAACAAATTGCAGAGAGTATTCTACGGTCGGGCGTGCTCGACTGTACTTTTCTTTCTTGTTTTTTTTTGGTTTTTATGAAACTCAAATGGAAATTTGCAAGCGAGTTTTCCAACCTGCATGCTAATTTCAGCTTTCCCGTATAATACACACATTTAAGTGCAGAACAAAACGATTTTTAAATGAATAGCAGCTGCGGCTTTTTGCAAAACTTTTCTCCATTCTCCTTTTTTTCAGTATTTTTTTTTTTTTTATACTCTCTGCAAGAGAGAGTATATTGGGTTTGTGCAAAAAAAAAAAGTATGTAACAGGCAGAAGGAGGCGTGGCAGACCCCATAAAGTATATATATTCTTGATCAGCATCACAAGCCGAGTCGATATAGCCATGTCCGTCTGTCCGTCTGTCTGTCCGTCTGTCTGTCCGTCTGTCCGTCTGTCCGTCTGTCCGTCCGTATGAACAAACAGATTTCAGAGATAGTAAGAGCTACAAGTTTGAATTTGGTCTCTATCGACTCGATATTAAGTCAGTCAATACAAGAATCTTTTTTTTTTTTTCGATGCCACGCCCCGTTCGCCCACAATGTGCAAAAAACTAGAAACACCTCGTAAAAAATTTATGTTTTAGGCGAATATCTCAGTAACTATGGCACTTAGGAACACCAACTTTGGTATCCAGGTTCCTAGAGACGGCATAATTGTATTGTCATCAAAAATTTTGGACTGCCACGCCCCCTTTTCCCACAAAAAATAAAATAATTTGCAAACTTCAATGCCGATTTTAAGGCATATGTTCTTATCGTACAGTATTGTTATTTCACTTTCGTTTGAAGACAAAATATATTAAACTATCCTGAAAGTTGCATCTAAATCGGACAATAAACAAAAGAGCTAGACATGTAAGAAAGTTTATAATTGAACGCAATGCCAATGCATGTGTGCGAGCGAGATAGAAACATACAAACATGTGAGCGAACGTTTTCGCTGCTTTCTAGCGGCAGCGCTGCCCGCAAATGCTGGCTGTGCCGAGCAATTGTGTATGTATAACATATACACACATACATATGTGCGTGCATACATATAATGTCAAATGTGTATGTGTGTGTATACATACAATCAGATGTTTTTGTTTCAACGTGTTTTGTTGCAAGTATCAATTGATATACTTGGATATCGATTTTATTAAATGATCGGGAACAAATTGCAGAGAGTATTCTACGGTCGGGCGTGCTCGACTGTACTTTTCTTTTTTTTTTTTTTTTTTTTTTGTATTGTTTTTTGTTGCTGGCATTTACTCTCCGATCTGTTGATGCCAGTTTTCAACACTTGAACGAATGCCATTTACCAACAACTCAACAACATTGCATTTCCCCATTATGCACGAATAAATTTCACTCGATGCTATTCAATCACATATATCCATAAAGTATAAAGTAATATAAGGATTCGATTTATTCAAGCGATTAATGGAATTCTTTGAGTATAGGAATCAAGTCTAGCGTGTTTAATTATTGATTTCTATACAGCTCTCAAAAACTAATTTAATTTTCTAACACTTCTTGATTCAATTAAAATTGATTTTAAGTTAATAAAATAACTTGAAACTTGTTTATTTAATAGGCATTGAATCAGCTTAAGTAACGGTATAGAAAAGTCAGCCAATTCAGCTATATAAACTGTTGAATATTTTGTTTATTGCGAGTTGGTTTTGTTGGACTTCCGCACCATCAAAGTTTTGGTATAAATCGTATGCATCAACTTCTGCGTTTATTGTTTGCTTTTTCTAGTTTTTTAGCCTTTTTTTAGCTGTTTTGTTTGGATTTATTTAAACGTGCTAAAACTACAAACTAATAGCATGAAAATTCTCGTATATTGCAGTTGAATGCACTAATTCTTCAGTACACACGGGGAATACCCCCTCTCCTCTCTTCCAGTTGCTTCCTCCACATCATCAGTTGATTTTCTGTTTATGCTTTTCCCTTAGCATTTTCCTAGCTTTTTCTATCGCCTTTCTATGAGAATTACTTACGCACAATTTCGTACTCACTTTTTGTGCGATATATATATATATATTGAGATATAGTAGACATAAAGTCGTTGGCTGGCGTTCAGCCATATAAAGTCGTTGCCGACCAAATTCAACAATGACAAATGTTGGCCAACCATTCAACCGCTCACTTTCAGCCAGGCCAACAGCATCAAATTACATGGCTTTTATTTTGAGATTCGCGTATAAATATTTATTTTTTCTTCTTCTTCTTTCTTACTGCTTTTATCCTACTGCTGTTGTTTTCGCCATCATTTCTCCCCACTTTCATTCTCTCACACTTGGGTAAATCGCTTTATGTCGAATGAAAATAAAATATAAAAAAAAATATAAAAGAAAAAAGAAAATATGTGCTGAAGTTTCCTAGCAGCAGGAAAATAGGAGCACAGCTAACAGGAAATCGAAGAAAATTCGAACGTGCCATTGAAAATAGTAAAATATATGAGAAGGAAATCGAATGTGGCGCGGGGCTTCCAATACAGTGTCCCCAAACATTGTGGAATACCATAACTTACACAAACAGTGGTATTGGTATATATAATGTTAACGCCGCTCAGGAATGCCATTAATGTTGTTATCGTGTTTTTGCAAAATGTTTGGGAGTAAAACAGTTTAAATGTTACTTCTTTCTGATGGAATTTGGTATTTAATAAAATTATATAAGAAAGTTTTGTTCCGTCTTTGAGAACTTATCAGCCTTATGTGTCTTAGGTTATCGCGTTTTTCCCGAAACTCTATTTTAGAAATCGGTGGCTACGATTTCTCGATAAGTTATATACCTATCTTTTATTAATTCTGAATCAAGGATTTATTTATTTGTCAATTTTTAGTATTTTTATGGACATTTTTTGTGCAAATTTTACTGCAAAATCAGAATTTTGAGATCTAAACTTTGTAAAATCTGCAAATTTTATAATTTATTTTACCTTTATTCATATACGAGATTTAAGAATCTACTTACAGAGATTGTTTGGTTTTTATACCCTTGCATAGGGTATATTGTTTTTGTTACGAAGTGTGTAACGCATTGAAGAAGGCGTTCCCGACCCCATAAAGTATATATATTCTTAATCAGCATCAACAGCCGAGTCTTAATAGCCATGTCCGTCTATCTGCCCGTCTGTTTCCAAGCAAACTAGTCATCAGTTTTAAAGCTAGCTGATAAAACTTGCTTCAGATCTATATTCTTTGATATGCTAAAATCAGCCAGACTATGTTATATAGCCGCCATAGGAACAATCAGTTGAAAAAAACATTTTTGTTCAGCTAAATCAACCAACTTGAGCCTTTATGCATTAAGTACCATTTTATAAAGTTAATTGTTTAAACAACATATTATACTTCACTGTAAACAAGTGAAAGAAATATGTGAAAACGTAAATATTTCAGGCCTTGGAGCCAGATTGACCCCTTTTATCCTATATCGTAGTCTGCTTGGAACTATTTTATATAGTTATATAGTTTAAGTTTATAAACGTGTTTATTTGAGGTACAACTCCTTTAAATTTTGAAGAACACTCTCTTAACAGCTTTTATTTAACACTGTAAAATAAAAATTTCCTTTCAAATTATTACTTGATTATTAATTCCAATTGTTATATAACTAATCGGAGTATTCTCGACTGTAATTAAAATTGATTATTCTATGTTTTCAGTTCAGCATTTGTTCAATCGCTTGAAAGCCCCTGCGAAAGCGAACTCTGAACTTCAAAATGGTTTTGAACATTGAACACAAACTGCGTCTATTTGGACTCTTTCTGCTTCTTCTTCTTCTTCTGCTTTAGCTACTGCTTCCTCTTTGTTTGTTATCACTTTACGACAATGTTTTTTTTTGCTGCTTCTTCTTCTATTTCTTGTACCATGCAGTATTACCACGACCACCCACTACCCACTACCCTTTGCCCTTGTCCCCTGCCACGCCTTAGTCACCCTTCACGCCCATTTGTTCAGTGAGCTTATTGTTGCCTTTGCAGCAGCTGCGTTTGCTGTTGTTCCTGCTGTTGTTGCTGTTGTTGTTACTGTTATTTTTTTGTCAACTTGTAGTAAGTTGAGCAACAAATCATTTGGCTTAAAACGCAAACAAAATCAAAGCGACAAGAAAAATAGCAAAGGCGACAATTTCAGCGTATTATTTTTGGGATCAGACAGAAAAAAAAATGTGGGAAGGGAAGCAAGAAAGTCGGAGAGAAATGTTTACTTTGAAAGTGGCATAAAATAGCAAATGTTGCATGCAACGCGCGATATACGATGCCAAAAACTGCCAAAGCCAAACAACGAGTGCTATTTGGCCTATCAGTTGGCATACGGGAGGGGGTGTGGCAGGGATGGACTGCAGGGGGGTGGGACCAAGTGGTAATGGTGTTCAGCCAAACTGGTGCAACTAAAAGCCAAATGGCGAAAGTCCTGGCTTAAAATCAACGAAATAACTTGATGCCTCGTCTGTTTTGGCAAACGCAAAGCTAACAGCCACTAACAGAACTAGAACACTTACTAAAGTGGCGAAAGCACGACTCTGAGAGACTCTGTAGTTACAAAGAGATAACTCTTAAGTTCGCAATACTTTTTCTTAGCAAATTAAATTGTCTTTTAAATCATTTGTTTTTAAATTTTGGAAGCTTACTTTCTGTTCTTGAGGCTTGCCACGCCTTCTAACACTTTACCCTGCAAACAATGTTAGTTGCTCTTTTGTTTTCATTATGTACAGGGTCTAAAAGGGTGGAGGAATAGGAATTCTGGTTTAAGTAGTTTGGGGGAGAAAGGGAATTTAGTAGAAGAGGAAACAGAACTAGGAGTGGTCAATGCAGTAAAGGGGAAAAGGAGCAGAGAGTGAGAGAGAGAGAGAGAAAGAGTGGGTAGGGAGTGGATAGGATAGCACTAGTCATGCAAGGTACTAGCCGCTAGCAACGCTGGTTCCTGTCATGCGATTTCTTAGCCCTGGCACTATGTGAAGAATCTGGATGTGCATGCCATGATGCATTGATTGCGACTAGGGATGCAAGCTAGAATCGGATAGTAACATATGTTCGACTCCCAAAGGAAGCAGAAACTTTTGCATGCATTTTCACAAATACTCTTGCAGTAGGAGAAAGACAGACAGAGAAAGAGAGTGTCGTACAGAGACAGAGCGAGAACTAGTGTAAATTAAACTATTTATAGTCCTTGCTCAATACTTACTAATATTAATAAATATTTATTTAAAATAATTTAAAGTTATGTAAGAGAACTATGAATTATAGTTATTAAGATAGTTCGAATTAAGCTCTGTAGTAAATTAGTCTGGCTTACTCGGTAAATTTTCCTTTAAGGGAAATAGTCTGCCTCTTTTTAGATCACACAGTTAATTCACAGTTATCTAAACTCTTATCTAATATAATGTTAACTTTAACATAACTGAATCAACTTATGTAAAAGTTAGTGTTGGTAAATATACCAGTATATCAACTTATGTTAAAGTTAGTGTTGGTAAATATACCAATATATCAACTTATACTGAATTGTGTGTTGGTAAATATACCAAAATACCAACTTATCTTCAATGTAGTGTTGGTAAATATACTAATTTGTCAATATACTCATGAAAAATGTTCATATCTCTCCTTTCTCCATCGATCTGCAAGAGTATTTGCGATTCGGCTTGTAAGTATTTGGATTTGTTTTGAATTTGGGCTATTTTAGGTCAGCTTTGTGTACATTACCATTAACATGGAGCTGGGTATTACAGATAAATCCACAGCGGGTATTGAAGTTAACAAACCACTTGGATACTTTTTCATGCGGCTTGGAAAGAATGTTGATTCCACTCCCTGTTTTGTATTTTTGCATTTTGTATGTGGACAAGACAAACAAAACTCGCATAGTTAGATTTTATAGTGTAGATGCACTCACGCACACACATACACACCACTCTCTCTCACTCTCTCTCACTCTCTCTCTCTCTCCCTCTATATCTCTCTGTGGGTTTTTGGGTAACATTTATTTTACACAAACGAAAAACACAAACAAAGTTTTCCTGCTTTTCCGACACACACCCCTTTGCTTTTTGGTGCTGGCCTGCAATTTGCAAAGCTCAACTCGAACTCGATGCGGGAAAATCGGAGCTGGGAACTTGGAGCTAAAAACTCCGAGCTGCGAGCTCGGAACTCGGAACTGAAACTCAAATTCAACTCCCTGCTGTGTTGTTCTGGGGTGCTGGCTTTTGTTTCCTGCTCACTGATGTGCAGTCCAACTGTCAGTTTGTCAGCTAGTCAGTCCTCGGTCCGCTGTCTCTCTGCCCTCTGCCCTTCCCTCCCCCTCTCTGTCCAGCTGTCTGCTGCAAAATGTTGTTGCTTGCAGCCTGAAAATGCCAAGGCAAAGTTTGGCATGTTCATAAATTCATTAATTTGTTGCTGTTGTTTCTCTGTTTTCTATTACTTTTTTTTGCTTTTGTTATTCTCCTTTTTTTTTTTTTTTTTATTGCACATTTTTGCTGCAACCACATTTGATTTATTGAATTATGGTTGCCTGGCTACCATAAAAGCTCGCCTGAAAGCATTGCTAATTAATTATGAAATTAACTGTAGCCAGATAGCCATATGGATTTATACAAAGGATTGTGGAATACACAACACGCACACAAACAAACACAAACACACGCTCAAACTGTTGTGTGGTATCACATAACCAAGCTACAGTGGAACTTCCATAATAGGTTTTCTATAAATCAACCTATAATAAATCTTTGAAAACTCCAAAACAGTCGTAAACTCATAACTCGCACAGATTTCGATTGGTTTCAGATTATTTCTGTAATGGTCAGTCGATATATTTAAGTATAGAGAAACTTTAATAATAAAGCAACTAAAACAAAGTTTATAAAAATAAATAAATTTGATTTTAAAAAAGGAAAAAAATTTAATTTTCTACAGATTTTATTATTTTCTTATTTTCTCAGCCAATTTGAAAAAAAATTCTAAATTTAAGTCAAGTTAACAAATTTCTAATAACAAAGGTAGCACATAATTATAATTAAAGACAATATTAAAATATTTAATAATTTCAACTCCTTTTCCTCTAATTTAAGTCACTGTTTTCATTCAAATCCGCAACATTTTATAGTTTCTAACACACTGTAACTACTCTAAATGAATTGAAGTAATTAAAAAAGTTTCTAGTTTAGCTTATTTGAAGTTAGTAATTCAATAATTTAGCCATTTTATCCCGAGTTAATGAACAATTCAACAACTAAAAGTATGCAAAAAGTTTGAATATAGCTATATAGTGACACGATTTAGGGAAGTTTGTCCCTTAGTTCACTTTTAGATTAAATAGGTTAAATTTTTGCTTTGAGCAAAGACAACAACAGCAGCAACAACAACAACAGCAACAACACTTGCTACATGTGACCTGTAGCTGGCAACCTATCACCTGTGCCTCTATGTCTGTGACTGTTCATGCACCTGTGGAGAGTTGAACTCGTGTTTGTCTTGAAAACAAAAACCAATAAAGTTGGCATTCAATTCGTATTCGCATTGGAAAGTAGAAATCAAAGGCATTGAAGCGGCATCAAAAGGCGTTGGTAAAATACCAATAGTGTTGGCATTTTAGCTAATTAATAGCTAGCAGAAGTAATTGAATAAATCGAAAGAATATAACAGATGTTATGATATGCGAAAATAAATTCATTAGTCGAGTATTAAATCATTCGTTTAATTTAAACTAATCGATTAAAAATCACGATTAATCTATTAATAATGAAAATAATCGTTTAATCAAAAAATTAAGGGAAAATTTAAGAAATATAATAGAGAACACAAAGCAATATAAAATATTTATTTGTTTTGTGCTCAGTATTCAACAATCATAACTGATTTTAAATTTTGAATGTTTAAATTTACTTTGAAGTGTTTTAACAAATGTAATTTATTAAATTTTTATATGTTTTCTTAAAGCATTTTATTATTGGGAGATTTTATTTATAAGATCAATTAAACTTAGGCAATAAAAATGTTTAAATGGTTTCTTTTATAAGAAATCCGCATTTTAAATAAACTATTGGACATAAATTATTATTTTTTTTTTAAATTTTTCAAATCAGCCAGAGTTAGGAAATTATAAAATGTAAATGTTTAAATTCTGCCATTACATTCAGTGGCATTATTTGAATTATAAAAGTCGATTAGCCAGTTTTAGCTATTTTTAAAATTGTTTTTAAAAATTTGGAGTATTTATTAAATTATTTAAATTAGTTTTTTAATATATTTAATATTTATTTTAGTTTTTTTTTTGGCATTTTTATTAAATTTTTAAAATTAGCAAGTTTCAAAATTATGAACTATAAATGTTTTAATTACTTCTTTAAATTCAGTTTCATTATATTAAATTGATTATCCCATTTCAGCTATTTCTGAAATCATTTTAGCTTTTAAAGCTCAATAAATTTAGCCATCACTGAAGGGCAAACAAATACCAGACGCAAACACACACACACTAACACAGACACGCACACAATGCTGAGTGAAAAGTGAACAATGAACAGTGAATGAATAGCGGATGCAGTGGTGCTCAGCATCCGTCAGTCAGAGGGAAAAACAAACGTAGGACATCTTTCTAGGTATGCTAAAAAAGTTATTGGAGGCAACAGCTGTTGTTAAAACTCAAAGAACCCCAAAAAGAAAAAAAAAAAACATAAAAATAAAACAACAAACAAAAAAAAAAAACAAATCAAAACAATTGACGGCAATCATCGACACACAGTCAGAGGCACAGAGAGAGCGAGAGGGAGAGAGAGAGATAGATACAGAGTAGGAGAATGAGAGAGAGGGTGAACAACTTTTGTGGTAGTTAGACGAGGGGTTTTGGGGGTTGGAGACCTGCACTCACCTCTAATACAACACCCTCGAGGGCGGGCTGTGAAATATTCTTTAGATTGCTGTGATTCAATTTGGGCGCACTGTCGGCACGATTGCGACCCAGTGATTGATTTGACGTTTTGTTATCGGCTTTGCTCAGCATCGAATTGTTCGAGGATTTGTGATTAATTTCGAGCGCCGAACGCAGTATATCCACCTTGGATGCGCTGCTACCAATATTCCCATGCCTGGGCACACCACGCAGCGATTCCACATTGTAGCTGCTCCGACGCACCGACAAATGGTCGTGAATATCCGCCTGTGCACAGAATTTTGCAATTAAAAACTTTTCTCTCTATCTCTTTGTTTTGGTTTTTATGTTTTTTTTTTTTTTTTGGTTCATCGTTCAAAGTTTGGACAACTAACCCGCGAGCCACGAGGCAGCGATGACAGACTTCCAATCTGATTGTATTTGATCATCAGACTCAAACGTTCCAGCGACATGGATGTACCCTGTTCCTTTGTCGCTGGCTCTGTCAGTTTCTCCGTTTCTCCAACCTCCACGGCCTCCACTTCTTCCTCGGATTCCTCAGTGGTATGATCAAATTTACGCAGCCAAATCAGATGCAACAATCCATAGGCAATGCCACCAACCACAGCCAGTAATCCCATGTAACGGAAGGCATCTCGAGTGCCAAACTGTCCGATGAGCAAGCCGCCCGTAAAGCTGCCACTGCCACGCCCTAAAACAAACGAGGAGTAAATGAGAGACTACTTCAATACACTAAGAAAAACGAATGTCACTAAGACAATCGATAGGCAACTAAATTGAACTAAACAATCGATATTAATCAGATCAATTAATCGGGTAAACAAAGATACAATTTCCAGTTTCAAATTTTAAGCCTAACTACTTGACAATTTCGCACTGTGTACTTGCCCAGACTGAAGTGAGCCATGCCAAGGACGCCAATCAATGTGGCCAAGAGGCTTTTGGGCGCCAAGATGGAGCAGTAGGTAGCCGCAGCCACCCACATCAAGTGGCAGGACAAAGACTCCATTGCCTCGAAGGGGAAACACCACCAGGCATTCCTGCAAATACAGTCAATGAATGTATTAAATTACACTCCACACAACGCATCTCTATGCCAGATACACTCACTCGATAAAGGAATAACCGACAAGTCGTCCAGCATGTGAGAAGAATGCAATGATAATTAGATTCACATGTCCAAAGATACGTGTGATCTTCTCAGCGCCATAGAGAAAGGGAATACTGCTCACAGTGCCTACCGTAATTGTTATACCTGAAAGAGCACAAAAGCATGACAAAGTACACAACACAGTGACTGTCGAAACTTACCCAACAGATAATTTGGTGCACCCAACTCCTTGAGATAGAGAAAGAGAAAACTCTCGATGAAACCCCAGAAGTTACCCAGAACGAACAGAAATATGATAAATGCAATCACGTGCGGCATTTTCAATAGATTCCATAAATCCCTAAACACATTATCCGCCGGCAATTTCTCGCCCAGCGGCATCATTAGCACAGACATTGTCGATATCACCAACAGCACATCGTAGGTATAAAATGCAGCCGAATAGTCCGTATAACCCAATCCCCGGGATGAGTAGTCAATCATGATGCCTGTGATGGGTGAGAAGATTGCCATGCCAATGCTCGAGAACAAACGCTCACGGCCAAAGTCGCCTCCAAATTTCTCTATCATAGTCAAGGCAATCGGATCCATTATGGTAACTCCAGCCGATAACATTGTGGTGGCCAAAAATCTTTAAATTAAATTAGTTTGTGTACATATATTAATTAAGTAAAGCGATTATTTTAAAATTACTACCTTTTTATTCAAATAATATTTTTAATTTTTATTAATAAATATTGTATTGTATTTTATTGTATTTTAAAGAATAACTTATGTATTTTTTTCAATATTCAGAACAGTGATGCAAATTTTTCCTTTTTCCGGACTGATCTGTCCTTTTTTCGCTTCGTCCGGAAAAATTTCAAACATCCCCTTTCCGGAAATCTCAACAGAACCTTAGTATAAAATATATTAAATAGTTTACCGTTATTTAGTTAACAACAGTGCCAAAATGAGTATACCGTATCGTATCGTATGTATTATCGATATCGTTTGTAATCTAAAGTCCAATGTGAATAAAGTGATAAAATGCCCTAGGAGATTTATAGGCAAACATTTCGGGATTGCTGGCTGATAGCCCGGAATGAAGACGACACCAATAAGGCGTACTGCAGATACTGCAATTGCAGTAAAAATTGCAAGATCCACCAAAAACATGTTTTGTCCTGTTTTCTGTCGTTTTTTTTTTTTTTTTAGATTTTCAGCCTTTTTTTCGAATTTTACAGACATTTTTTGCTTTTTTTTTCCGAAAATTGGCATCACTGGTTCAAAAGCATAGGCCAAATTTATGCAATAAGAATAAGTGGGTATAAATTGCTAGTAATTTTCACTTAATAAATTGCATTTTAGTATCTCAAAAACTAATCTCGAAAGTTAAATTTGAATTCTGATACTCAAATAATGAATACTGTTTAAAACGGAAGTTGAAAGCTTCAAAAACTATTGTATATTACTATGCAGTGTATTGTTTAACTAAATTGCTTTAAAAGTGGTTCACTAAAACACCAAATAGTTTAAAATTTATACATTTAATGAATTTCTGATTGTACATGTAGTAAAATTCGTTTTGTTTTATGTTATTTATTTATTCAATATCAACTTAAAATGTTCGCGAATGAATGAACAATTAACTGTTAACAAATGCTAAACAGATTAATAAAAATTCCCTTTTCAAATTATTGCTTTGCGGTAGTTAAATATAAGTTCTAGCTTAAAAGGAATATATGTACATAAAATTCTGATATTGCATTTGAGGAAACCACAGAACAAGAAATGATATGGCGTGGAATTGGATAAAGAAACTGTTGAATATCGATATATTTATATTGAGTATTGCGATTGTTATGTAAGCTAATTATGAAGCATTTGGCAACAATATGTTTATCTGAATGTATTGAACATAGATTTAGTTTTGCTTTTAGTTCTCTGTAAACCTTTCACAACTCAACATTGTGTCGGACCTTAATAAAGTTATATGAAGTTTAGCTTATTATTTGATTTCCAACATTAAGAAAGGGAAGAATTAGGATAAATAAAGTAAGACAATTGCTGAGACGAACATAAATACGAATTTTGTGAAAGACTGTAGACTCTAAAAATTAATCACTCTTGGATCTTTCCTTTACTTTACTTTCTGCTCTATATTAATTTAGAAACTCTTTCTAGCGGTTCTATTCGTTAGCATCTTTACCTCGAAAGATCTATCCTAATGTTCTTCCTTAAAGCTCAAACTCTCCCTTCTTACATAATGCGTTAGAGTGAGACAACTATCTAACTCACCTTAACACAGAATGGCACAATTTATAATCTAGGGATGACTATTGGCTTAGTGATGGAAAAGTTAACATAATAGTAGTATTACCATAAGTTTGCTACCTTACCTAAGCAGAAAATATATCCAGAATATAGTATCATCAGTTTCCTTATAGTCCGGTGGACAAATCTCAGGGGCATTCAATGTGAACGTGCAACGTTGCATCATGCACTTGACAGCTCCCGAGTTCACGTAGGAGATGTTGGTGCGTCTGACGAGTCCACCACAACGTAGATCCAATTCATCCATATCCGTTAGATTGATTTGCATTTTGACGAGTCTATCTTCACCAAAACGTTGTCGTATATCAGTGACGGTTTCATTGTCATCCTGTTCGATTTCCATGCCCAATTGTTCAGTGGGATCGGCCAGATCGGGATGCATTTGTAGCATGAAGTATGTGGCATCCGCATTGTCCGAATGCACCCAACTGCTGCTGGCATTGGGCATGACATTGCCATTGACAGTGCCTGCATTTCCTGTGGACACTGTAAAACAAAAGCAGTCGCATGACAAAATTAGATTTTCAAATGATAATGGACAGCAAAGCAAATTGCCATGTCTCAGTTGGCCCCAAGTTAGATGAGCAGCTGAACGGGAATTGGTATTGGAATGAAATCGGATATAAACAGCAGAGGAAATTCACATATACGACATATTTCCAATTGCACAAATGTCAACTAAACTGCTGAGTAATCAGATGTGCTCATTTTACAATTCTTTCAATTACAGAGTTTTCAAAAAATGTTTTCTGAATGTTGTTTGGTATTTAAGACAATAGGTTTTAGACCCTTACTCTAAAAAAGAGTAGAGAGGTTTGTCAGAAGTGGACTGTGAGTTACAAACAGAAAGGCCTCACAAACTTTTTATGTATATTCTTGAGCAGCATCAACAGGCGAGTCTATATAGCAATTTCCGCCTGTCGGTCCATTTGTATGAACACCTAGATCTCAGAGACTGTAAGAGCTAGAGCTACGAAAATTTATATGCATGACTGTCTATATTTCAGGCAGATCTGACATCTTTATCCTATAGCTTCCATAAGCGAAATCGGTCGAAAATTGGTAATTTGCATGAAAATTGTTTAAATTGAACTGTCTATTGATTCTATATACCTATTTATTGTATATACCCTTATAAAATATGGTGCGAATCGTGCAACCATTGCACATGTGGCCTATGTATTAGGGCATATTTGTTAGTTGTGTAGAAAAATGCACACTAAAATGAGCACGGATTGTTTAACTGAAGCCTTTGTTACTAGTTTATTCATACAATTGCGAAACTCAATGCAATGTCATGAATATTAATATTCCCAACCAGCTTGATAATTTATTCAATTAAAATTCTTTAAATGACGACGGTTTTGTTTTCGAAATACTTTTTTGAACACAAAATTGTGTGTCCCTGTAATTTTTATAGGTAAAAACATATATATTTCAGACCAGTTTGTCTAAACTTTCGAATAAAATAGCTATTTAAAATTAAAATGTTTATATAAATTTCCACATTTCTGAAATATACAATTAATCCTTTATTGATTTCTACCAATACTCTTCCATTTACTCCAGCTTATATAACTTTAAGACAAGTTTCAGCAGTTTCAGTTTCATAAGAGGAGAGATACAGTTATTTCTTGAACACTCCCCAATGTTTTCGAATAAAGTTGAAAACTTTTGGGAAATGCGGCAGGCTTTAATGAGGACATGTTGTCCCGATGCCGACCACAGTTAGAATTGACGGAGCAAGAAGCTTAACTCGTTCGGTCTTTGACTTTTTATGGAGCAAGTTTTTCCCCCCCAAACCAATTCAGCAGAACTGATGGTAAAAACAAACTAATAAAAGTATCTATAGACGACACACGGATGCGAATGTGGTCGTGGAAATGGACAGGAGACGGAAATGACAGGAAAACTAACGGCTAACAAGCACCTGTAGGGAGCAAGAAACAGGTGAGTATTATATAATATAAGGAGGAAGCCGATTAAAGGAAAGGGGATAAAGTGTGATGAGTAGGAGAAGAGCTGAAGGAGTAGAGGGAGATCAACGTGTAGAAGTGTCACTTACGATTGAATCCCTGCATGGACATGGCTGACAATTCAGCTGATGATAATGACGACGACGACAGCAAGGACATTGCTGAAACGTTCTCCAATGGCGGGAACATGGTCGATGACATATTAAGTACATCTTGGTATCTGCTTCTTGTCTGCGTTGCGAATAATGCCGGCAATGATGATGCGGGCGAACTTGTTGTTGTTGTCGTCGTCGTCGTTGTAGTTGTTGTTGTTGATTCGCTGGTATCCATCCCTGGACTGGATATTGCTCCCATCGTTGTCGTTGTAGTCATTGTAGTTGCTCCTGTTGTTGTCGTTGTTCTTCTTGTCGTAGTTGGGAACTTGTCATGTAACGGCAAATCAGTGTAAAGCTGTGGATTCATTTGTTCCTGCATTAGACAGTAGTCAACGCATTGATGTACAGCCAAATCGAGTTCAGGTTCCTCAGGACATTCCCTACTGGGACACGGGGACCACCACACCTGTAAATAGACAAAACGAGACTCAAACAAATTATATGAAATTTCGATATGATCAAGTTTCAATTGGGTTCCATTAAAGGATAAAGACTCAATATAAAACCAAGTCCCACAATTTTTGATAAGAGAGATTTAAATAGTATAAGTAGGCCCTGAACCCACTATCAAGTTGTTACTTCATTTAAACAGTTTTAGACAAACGACAACGGAGAGTGACACGAATTAGCAATTCCATAGAAATTCTCAAAATTTAGACAGAAAACAAACTTAAGAAATGACCACAGTAGAGGATTATGCATGGATTGCTCAGATCAGAGACTGGATTAGTTCGCCCTTGGGGATTCTGATCATGTCCTGCCTGCTGGTTTACATAGGATATGTGCATTCGCGAAGGGAGCATCCGACCTACGACGATGATGACTACGAGAAGGAGACACAAAAGGTGCCAGCTCCACTCCAAAATCTGAGGCTGACCACGGAGGAACTGAAGGCATACGATGCGAGGAATCCCAATGGAAGATATTTGGTTGCCTTTCTGGACAAGATCTATGATGTGTCCTGTGCTCCACAGGACTTTGGACCCAATGGCAGCTATCATGAACTAACAGGCACCGATATTATGTGGTATATAGAAAAGACCGTTCAGTATGAGCCACGTGGCTTCGATGCCCACGTCGAGGAGTGTGAGAAACGACTCGAGGATCGCTTCTTTGTGGCAGGAGAACTGGTGTCCGACAAGGAAGAACGATGCTCAAATTCCGACTCCGACTCCAGCTGGAATACGGTCGAGGAATCCACTACTGATACTGAGCCCGATGAGCTCAAAGTAAAGGTGAAAAAGCCTGGGAAGGAGGAGCAGACACTGGAGAAAGTTGGGGACACCGAAGAGACGCTTAACAAGGCAAAAGCTGAGAGTACAATCATTCAGATTAAGGTAGAGGAAACTGGGACTGAGGAGAAGGTGGCAACTGAAATAAACATTCAGATAAAAGTAGAACTAGAGAATACAGTGGAGGAGACCGAAGGGAAGCTGATGGAGACCATTATGGAAACCACGACAGATGAGACATTATTGGCTTCATAGATAATCCCTTAATTATGCATGATGTGTGTGGAACTAGGAACTATCAGGGCTAGTACGGGTCAGCACTTAGCCTATAATTTGAACCAAACTAAATAATACATAGACATCAATAAATATCCCTCTCTGACCGGATTTTGTTTATCTGCAAACCACAGGAGTTGCCAGCACTGATTGCTTCATGTTGCATGACAACACTGCTGCTGTTGTTGTTGTTGTTGTTGTTGTTGTTTTTATGCCCACACTTTAATATTTGTGTGCTCGTGTGCATGCATATATCCATTACCAATTTTAATGTGAATTCAATAAGGTCGGAAAAGTATAGAGTGTGGGAAAGGGAGAGGAGAGGAATGGTGGAGGAGAGGAGAAGAGAGGTGGAGGAAAGAGAAGACCATTCACGTCCAGCAGCACGGCCTGTAATAATAAAATGGTAATTTCCGTTGCCACCGCAACAACAACAACAACAGCAGCAACAACAACATCGAGTGCATATAAATTTATGCCAAGCGGCAACCAAACTTGGCCATAATGGCGTAAAATAGCAAAACCACAAGCCAAGGACCAAACCAAGCTACGACACGGTTAAGGGCCAACAGCACAACAGCCACAAGAGTGGCCAGAAGAAGTAAAAGAAACGAGAAGAAGAAGTTGAAGCAGAAGTGGAGCAGAAGTGGAGCAGAAGTGGAGCAGAAGAGGAGCACGAAAACGGAGATGAACAAACGCAAATGTGTTGCCAACCATTTCTCCCTTACCTCGGGCTGTAGATTCATAGAGCACTTAATAACTATAGTACATCCATATATGGCCATAATGTAGTACACTACACTGGACCTGCAAGGACTGTATCTTAACGCATCAGATAGTGTATCTATACAGAGGAATGATTTCGTTGATTGGAGCCATAAACAAATTAAGAAAATATATTTTGGGTTTTAGAAACTGAAACTTTTAAAAAGAAAACTAAAAATTTTGTTTCTAAATTTTAAACTACTTTTTTTTTTTAACTACTAAAAAATGGGATTATGTATTAATACTAAGTATATAATAATTATTTTCATTCTTATAAATAATAAGTATAATAATAAATATAAATAATAATAATACTTATATATAAATTTAAAAAAACTGATAGAACTATTTTTTTAAAATATTTTAAAGTGTTTTAAAATAAGTAAATAGTTTTATTAAAATTTATTCCTTTATTTATTAATTTAATAATCATTTCCTTACGGTTATTATTTATAAAAGAAAGTCATATTTTTATACTTAAATATCCAAATTTCTTTTCTGTCTTTTCTTGCTTCATTCTTGTAATTTATACTCCAAATAAATAGCTTTAAATCGTTTCATGAATTTTAATTTCGCTAATAACTCTTCCATTAGCCTGATTGCTGGATTAGCTGACATAATGTGAAGCTTAAATTTTGGTTTATTCTTTGTCTGATGAATGTTAAAATTTTCACTCTCATGGACAATAGAAATGTCACAAAGCTTCTAATAAAAACACTCATTTTCACTTAAAGCTCTTTGTTTAATTAAATAAATGGGAGAATTGTAATTATTTAAAAAAGTGGTTGGAAGCCTTTGACGCTGATTAAAATAAATACAAATAAAATAAAAACAAAATAAAACCTGTAAATTCTTTATGGCAGAAATTTAACAATAGAAGCGGGTTTATTAAAAAAACACAGTTTAAAAATTCTACAGGTATTTAATTAATTTTTTATAAAAGCTGTAAACATTTGGGATTAAGCTAAAAAATTGTGTAGCTATTTAAAGTAATTTCATTAATAATTTTTTTGTTTTTACAGAAATTGTTAAAACATTCGCAACAAAATTACAAAATTGATTTTTTTCTTTTTAATTTTATTTTACAATTAGTGTTAAATTTCTCTGAGTTGAAATCTGAAGAGTTGGCTACAGTTTAACATAAAAAGTAGCACAAAATTCTTTACATATATTTAAAATTGAGCGTATTTATATTTCGTTGTTGTCCAACTGAATCTGAACACGTTTCAGTGTTGTTAGTGCTGCTGCAGCTATTTTAATGGTGTTATTGTATTTTATGTGCACATCATAAATACAAATTCAATACACGACCGATGTCTGTTCCTCTTTTCCAAGCCCCCCTTTCCCTTTTAACCCCCTGTTCACCCATCACCCTTCAGTCTCTGTGCATGTTCGCATTCACTTCCGTATCCGCGTCCGCTTCCACATCCGTTACTGTGTCCGTATGCGTATTTGGGTCCGTGTCCGTGTCCATGTCTGTGTCTGTGTCCATGTTCGTGTCCGTGTCCACTCGACTATGGACTTGGTGTTCAATGGGGTTTTGTTGAGTGGTAAATGGTAAATGGTGACTGGGTTTTTGGTTAAACTGCGTACCTTCAGAATGCAAGATACTTTTGCGCAAATTGCGCATTGGGTGGGCTCGAGGTCCCGGCAAGAAGCAGCAAAGGACCAAAACGAGGCTTTTCACACGCAGCTCCATTGCGTTTCATTACGGCGCTTCTAACGGCAAACTGGGGGCATTTACAGTTACACGAATGCGTTGTTCTATCTCTAAATATTTATGTGTGCGTGTCTGTTTGTGTATGTATGTGGGAGGTGTGTGTCCGTGTGTGTGTGTGTGTGTTGTTAGTGCTGCTTAAGTGCTACAAAACGACACAAAGATAAATGTACGTGATACACACACATGCCTAGCTGACGTGCACTTTCATTTTAAGTGGATTTTTCGGGCATGTTTAGAAGGTACCGCATCCCCACTTCTCTCTTCTCCAACCCCCCTCCCCCCACTCCTACTGCCCCTGTTCTTTACGAGCTGGCTCTAATGCGTTTCGTTTCTTGTTAGTTGTCAAGAGCGTTTCTATTTTCGATTTGCATTCCAAGCTCTTCAATAGGAAAAGTGCCTTTACTTGGTATTTCCCCATAATATCTTGTATCCCAATAAAGCTCTACACTCTATACTATCCCCTTTCTACTCCTCCCTTCTCTACTACTGTTGCACGTGTGCTTCCATAATTCGATTTATGTTAAACCCAGCTGAGCTGCAGTTGAAGTCTCTAACACTCGTACTACTTCTATTTGGCACTGCAATTTGTTTGCTTAGTCGTTGCTTCAAACAAGGTGTGACTTCAATCTTCTAGTCTGGACTAAGCACCTTGAGTTTCTACTTCAGTTGCTTAGTCAGTTTCAAGATGAATTCGAGCATCGAGTCAATTGATGCCGATGCTTTTGATGTTTGCCCAAATGTATGTACTTTAGCCATCCGTGTCATTCAATTGCAAAATACCCATTGCCGAGGCTGTAAGTTCAGAGAGTCTAAGAAGCTCTAAGGATAAAATCCTTAAATGGTAAACAACATTTTTTAATGTAATCGGATTTTGTTGGCCATCATCAAATTGTAAAATACACAAAATTTCAATATCTTGTAATCTAACATTTATTTACCTCGTATTTATTCTTATCAGAGACTTTTAGTTGGTTAACATTTTCACAAATACACTGTAATAAATTTTAAATAAATAACTGAACTTCATTATCAACTTATTTACAGCTTCATGAATTTAATTCAAATTTTAAAGACGTTTTAACTGTAGATATGCAGCTGAATTTAATGTTATATATATATATATATATATATATATATATATATAATTAGAAGTTTACGAAATTTTCTATTTATTAAAATATAAAATAATATTAAATATTAAATTAAATAATAAATTAATTATTAAAATATAAATTTTATAATTAGTTCTTCTTAGAACTTCAATTATTTTATTAATATTTACCTACAACTAAACTGTAGCAGAGATTCTGAATTTATTATCAGTTGATTATCAATTTTGTTATTAATTGATCAAATTAAATTTAAAAAATATTTAATTAATGTTATACTAAAATTAATAAATTCATAATGAAGCAAGGTAACTGAATTTAGTTCTCAATTTATACAATTAATTTAATAATTATTCACCTATTATTATATTTCACACTAAATTTAGTCAATTAAAACTGGAGCAAAGTCTCCGATTTTTATCTGCAATTTATTTAGAGCTCTCAAAGTTTAATAAACCTTTTCCTAAAAGTAAACTGGCGTCAAGTAACAGAATTTAATTAAGCTAATATTTATTTACCTTTTTAACTATTGTATATTAAATTCAAACTGGAGTAAAGTCACTGATTTTTATTCCCAATATATGTAGAGCTTTACAAAGTTACATTTAAACCAATCGCACAAATTTTTGCCAATACATGTGACGTGCTCATTGCTTTATACAATATTTGTGTCCATTTCTTCATATTGAACTCTTGATGCCAACTCACACTCTCATGCAACATATTTTTTTCCTTTATTCCATGCCACAATCTGTTGCTGAATTTAATACAACTTCTTACATTTGCTGACCTTTTCGGATTGCTCTTTGGACCACTCCTCGACCGCTCGCGATCCCGTGTAATGGCAAGCCAGAGCTTTGACAGAATTTCAATGACAATCCAGTACTAAAATTTTTATTACAGCCAACACCAAGTAAAATGGCCAGAAGAGGGGTATAAGTGGAAGAAAAGCCAACAACAGCCGGACGTACAACAACAACAATAGCAACAACAAGAAGAATAATTTCTGCGCTCATAAGCATAAAATACACAGAATGCATAAAAACCAAATTTGCCATCGAAGTAACACAAGCAATATTGAAAGGGGGTAGAAGAGAGGGAGGGATGAGAAGAGGATGAAAGTGTAAGAGATGGAGAAGAAAAAGCCATGCAACATTGGACAGTTATTTGCTTTATTTCAATGATTTTACATGACACAAATATGTCAGAGTATGTGTGAGTGTATTGCAGCTTCTTCAGCCACTTGCACTTCACACACACACACACACACACGCACACTTAAAGGGAGAGCGAGAGAGTGGAAGAGAAAGCAGCAGAAGTGTGCAACACAGACACGCTGTCTGCCACACACATTGCGTATACATTACCAGCGCAAAACATCAGACACGTACAGTGTGTGTGCGTGCACGTATTGCTGTGCGTGTGTGTGTTCATGTGCGTGTATGACAGACATTGCGTTTGTGTGCGCGTCAACGTGTGCCACGATGCTGGGCTCGCAGCAATTCACAGAGAGCTACAAAGCACACACTTCAACTATTTTCTCTCTTTTGCGCTCGCTCTCTGACTCCCCCACCTTCAAACCCCTCCCCCAACCACTTCGCCTCTCTTGTGTGCGCTCACAAACTCACATCTTGCTACGCACAAGTGGAAGCAGGCTGCTAACACACACACACACAAGCACACACAGCCTCACACATATGTTAGAACAGAGTGAGAGTCTGAGTGGGAGTGGGAGAGAGACAAAACAGAGAGAATGTGCGAGTCTCTCACTCACATTAGAGCCGCACTTGTTAGACTTGTGTGAGAGTGTGTGTGTGTTTAATGGCGCTGTGTGTGTGCCTCTGCTGGGGACCAGTATACCAGAGATGCCTAAGCTTTGGGAAGCTAAAAAGGCCGTTTCAGAAAAAGCCAAATGTTTATTTTAAACTTTTTTGGCAGTTTTAATTATTATTGTTATATACAGGGATTACCCATAGGGACGATAGGATTTTAAATGTTTATAGCGACCACATTATATATAATAACATTTTTAAATCGATACCTGTCTTTAATCGCTCAATTTAAAATCTAGCTTTAAAATAGCTAAAATACCAACACTGTGAGTTATATGTTTGCGTGCGTTTGCATGGCTGAGTGTGTGTTGTATGTGGCAGCATTATGGCGCCTCAAATAAAAGCCGGCTTTTATGTAGCTTCTCCTTGTCGCAGCGCCAAGCTGCTTCGCAAATAGAGACATGCGAGTCCGAATGCGAAAAGCGAATACGGAGTGTATATGGATGCGAAAGTGTATTCTCAGCTGGAAGAGTAGAGGCGGGTCTGAGGCACTGGAGATGTGGGAATCGGAGCCAGAGATGCGCGTGCCAAAATTGAATACGTGTTGTAGTGCAATAGCGTATTGTGCGTTAAATAAACATGACCCCGAAACTAATATGCAGCGTAAAAGATTTGGCTATTGTTGTGCGTGATATGAAATATGTTTAAAAAGGATATGACGAGAGTTAAGAATTATAAGCTTTAATTCTACACTAAGTAGCGATTTTTTAATTCACAAATATGAGTCTTAATTAGCCTATATGTATATATGTATAGAGTATATATCTAAAACTTTTTATAGTAAAGGCAACTCTGACATCCTTTAAGCCAACTCTAAGCCTCAATGCCTCAGTCTCTTTAAACCGTCTTGCTGACTGATTGACTCTGTTTGTATAAAATGAAACTATGACAATTTGGCCTTTGAATCATAGCTCGGAAATAAATTTAACTATAAAGACAGACGATTTTGATTAAGTAGTCTTTTCAGGCAGGCCAGATAACACATGCTCCTTGGTAAGACATGCATAAATTTCATATAATTTATTTCTCAATCGATATAATTCATTTTAAAATACCTTGCAAATAAAAATGTTTCTCATTTTTAAATTTACTTGAAGTTTGCAAACAAAACAAACTTGGCTAAAGGCAGTGAATTATAAATTTCCCAGAAAATACTATGAAATGTTTGATTCGGAGCAAAATTTAAAGTAATATATTAAAGATAAAGCAAGTTAGAATGGCCGCAGTCGAGCGAGCCGACTGTAAAAGACCCCGTTTCCATACAAATCACCAATTTTCGATCGATTTGTCCTATTGGAGCAGTAGGTTATTGTTGTCTGATCAGGGACAAACTTGTTGAGAATTGTGATACATATACTGTGTGAATTTGGTCCCGATATCTCTAGTCGTTTTCAAGTTAGGTGTTATGAAAATGTTTTTTCACTTCAAGCATGGGTGGTTAGGGGCGTGGCAAACATTGGAATAAACTTGAGCTGTCTGACATACTTTTTGACGTACTTTCATTCCAAATTTAATGGCTCTAGCTCTTATAGTCTCCGAGATCCAGGTGTTCAAACGGACGAACAGACAGACAGACAGATATTGCTATGTCGTCTACGCTGTTGATGCTAATCAGGAATATATATACTGTATGGAGTCGGCCACGACTCTATCTGGGAGTTCAACACATATTGCTTTAGACACACCTAATATACCCCTGTACTCTTCTTGAGTACAGGGTCTAAAAATGCAACATTATTATTAGAAATTGTTTATTTATAAATTTACTTGAATTTCTCATACAAAACAAACTTGGCTAACGTCAGTAAAATATTTATTTATTGGAAAATTAAATGTTTGATTTGCAGTTAAATAAAAAATTCAAAATTAAAGTAATAAATTCAACATTTTCTATCTTAATGAAATTTAAACTATTACTTGTGTAAATAGTTAAGCAATTTTCTATTTATTGAAAAGATTCCCTTTACAATTTTACTAACAAACTTTTAATTACTCAACGATTATTTAACTTGGCTTGGAAGCCAGTTAAAGTTGAAATTTATCGATGCTGCAACAATAAAACACATTTCCATTATAGCCAACTTGCAACAGCTGCCGTTATGGTTTCGGTTTGCAAGCTGATTGCATTTGCAACAAATGTGACAGCTTTTAATTAGAAATCGATATGCGTATCTTTGACACATCTAAACCTGTGACTTATATCATTTAAAGCTGTGGAGAAGCCAAAATTGACAACGTCAATTTTCGTCTACGATCAGTGTAATTCAAGAGACAAAATTTCCACATGATATGCTTGAGGGAATCGATGGGAGGGACGGGCAGAGGGAGGTGTAGTTGTTGTGAGAGTCAGTGAAGCGAATACTTACCTCAATGTCGCCACTATCTGGATGTCGGAGTACAAACGCCGATGGCACCACTCCAGGTATCTCCTGCTGGGGGATGAAGAGCAGTGAGTGGTGGAAAATTGCATTTAGAAGCAGACTCATCACAACGACTGGTTTATATTTGCCAAATTTGTCAACGAGAAAACCTGCAGGAAAAGCAAAGAAGTGAATGCCAAGTTAGAGCTCTGCATAAACATTGAGTGTTATGTGTTTGAGTGTGTATATGTGTGTATGTATATCTATCTGTATCTACAACTGCAATTGCAGTTACAGCAATGTATCTGTATCTTTATCTGTGGCTTGGCCAAAAGTGCTGCATTAAGTACGGAAGCTTTATCAAATAAGATGACTACAAGATGGTCCTCACCATTGACAAAGTTGCACAAAATTCTGTTTCATTTCTAAATGAAGTAGGAAGGAGAAGAAGAAGTAACCAGAAGAGCTGTAGTAGTGGGGAGTGTCAGAGGTCAGATTAAGCAACTAACAAAGTTAACTTCCAACTGCAATTGAAAGTTTTCCTAGTAAGCATTTGGTTGAAAATATAAAACCCTTTTTAGTAGTTTTCTGTAAAACTTTGTATCGTAATATGATGAAAAAAGATTTCTTAGACAGTTTATTAATTATTCAGTTTTGATTTTTGTTTTCTATAGCAAGTTAGTTGATGAGTTTGACAAAAGAAATGTGGGAAAATTATTTAACTGTTATTACTGAAATAATTCTGATTCAAAATATTATTATTAGTATTATTATTATTATTATTATTATTATTATTATTATTATTATTATTATTATTATTATTATTATTATTATTATTATTATTATTATTATTATTATTATTATAATTTTCATTATCAGCTTATCATTTCTTGCTTTTCATTCAACCCTCTACTTAATTATTTAATTAATAAATGAAATAAAAACATTTTCAACTCATCAAACTCATTAAACAATGCATCTATAATTAAATTTCATCAAAAAGAACAAAGAAAATTCTTTTTACAGGCTTTTTTCCTTAAACTGAATTGTTCAGCCCACTATAATGCCACGCATTTATATTATTTGATTTTCGTCCCTTTTAAAATGTGCAATTAAATATAAAAATATTTTTATTGTCATTTAAACTATAAGTAAATTTAATTATTTTTACTATCATCCAATGGGCCCAAAAAAGTATGCTACGAAAAATGGAACGTGTTAAAAGCCGCAACATCGCAACTGGCAGAGATGAGTGGCCCTTTGACCGGGTGTGCAAGGCTAGTGAATGACCTGGCTTATATTAAATTGGTCTTTAACCTTATGATTGCATCATGCATACCCGGTATGCTTGTGTGCAGGGTACAAAATGCGAATCGTAAAATAAAAACGACAACTTTTGTTCTGCAAGTACATAAACAATCGAATAAAAATATATATACCCAGCTGTGTGTGTGTGTGTGTGTGTGTATAAATGTGTGCTTAAGTTTCAGTATTTTTGTTGTTGTTGGTTTTCTAGTGGTCGTGTTTGTTTGACAAACAGACAGAGCCACAAAAGCTGTCACGGGAAAATAAAATAAGGTAGATAAGCGTTTGCCAAAAGGCTAAAAATAAAAATAAAAATAGAATTATAAAAAAAAAAACGTTCTTGTCAAAATATGAGGTGCAGCAGCAGCTGCATTCGGCAACCATATTATACAAATATTGCGATAGTCAAAATAGATAGCTGTCAGCTGATTAAATTTTATACCAAAATACTGCAGTTGTAAACAAATAAAACGTGTGAATAATCCTTAAATCTCTCTTTATATTGTTGACTTTAATTTGCTCTACCTTCATTTACTTGTTATGACCCAAAAAGAGAAACGTTTTCTCAATCAATTTAATTAAGTTTAAGTTCATCATTTAATCAAGTTAATGCTTCAAACGAGCTGCATTCGAAGCACTCACCTGTTATCGGTGGACTGAGAAATGTCGTAAAAGGTAATGCCAGGTAGATAATCGCAATCTCCTCCACGGTCAATCCAATCGATTGCATGTGAATCGTTAAATACGGCAGTAAAGATGATGTGGCTGCAAAAAACATATATAACACAAAATTAATTAACAAAAAATAATATTATGATGTTTAAATGGATTTTAAACATTTATTGTGCAATGAGTGTTATTTAATCCACAGTTCTGCTTAAAAAAATAGTATTGAAATGAAACTTTTATATTTCGATTCACTCGAATTTATTATTTTGCGAAAATTTTCTACATTACAATAGAACAGTAGAACTATAATTTATAAATTTTAAAGGAAATTTATTAAAAAACTGTGTTTAAAAGTAACTAAATTGTGAGCTAAAGTCAGCTAATAGAGAAACGATTTAATTTGATAGGATATGTGTATCTATAGGTTTTGGCAACATATTCTGAAAAAAAATTTTTTTTTATTTTAGTCCAGAACTAACGCATTTCTAGCTTATAAAAGTCCTTCCCCTATGTCTCCCATAGGTACCACAACGAACTAGCTTAGCTCGTGTGTTAGGTACAGTGGCTGCTGGTGTTATGCATACCAGCAGCTACTATATCTAACCGTATTCAGTGTTCAAGGGGTACTACATGCCTAACCAGACTATTCATAAGTAAACCTTTACTTAATTCCAATACTATTTGATCTACAAATTGTAAATTTCGTGCCTGTTAAAATCAGTACAGTTGGAAAAATATACGTATAACAAAAGCAATCTTTAAACAACATTCACAGTAGCTATTATAGCTACTAATATATAGTAGTATAAGAATAAAAGATCAACCGCTGAGAGTTTAAGCTGTTGCACTTAACTAAAAATATAATTTTGTTGATAGCGTCATGCAGTTCTACTGACGTAAGTAGCAAATTTACATGTAAAGATATGAATTTAAAATTAAATACAGGCGGACAGCTCCCTTGGCCGGACGAATTTTAAAGTCCCCAGAGCCTGATTTTCATACAAAATCCTTTTTCGTAGGCGGACATCTCCCTAGGGCGGACAATAATACTGAAACCGTGGCTGTCTGGCCAAGGAAGCTTTCACTGTATAAAAATTGGTGTTTGATGTCGGGTAAGGGTGCGATACGAACTAAAGTTGTTCAAATATTCCTGATATCGATAAGTTTTAAACTGTCCTGGTGATTTAATGAATACAATAAACAGCAAGTTTAAATTAAAGCATTTTACTTAAAACAAATTTTAAATAAAAATGTGACAAATTCGATAATAATATAATGTAAGTAATATTTTTTTTGTGTTATATAATTAGTTTAGCTCGCAAATTTTGCAAAAATTCAATTAATACAGTTAGCGAATTATAGTGATCTTTATATCAAGAATTTCTTGGAATAAGCAGCTATAATAAATAAATTTTAGCAATTTAATTGGCAAAAAATCTTAGTTAAGTTCATTGGTTTAAAAATTCAAATATTTAAAAATTAATATGCTCAAGTTGAAAAACAAATACTTAAATAACTACACTTTTAAATTAACTAAAATTATTAAATGTACAAATACCAAATTCAATTATTTTAAAGTTAAATAAAAATAATTTATAAAACAGATGTATGTTTTCATAATTTTAATTTTACTTTTAATTGGTTTATTAATTTCTCATATACTCAAAAAATTTAAATCTGAATAGAATGGTCTTTATCATACTATATTTGATTTCGCGCTAGATTTGTATATGTCTCTGGCTCCTGGATGTCATCCTCATACTGATGGCAAAGTCATCAAAGACATTTTCATTCATATATAATCTTTCTAGCTTTAGAGTTCACAACTGTATTCATTTCTTCTAATGTTGTTGAATAATCTCTCTCTTCTTCCTGTTTCGCCCAAAACTAACTCTATCAGCTTCCAGCTTCTTCCTCATCGTTCTGATATACATTCATATACTCTCATACTTATAATCTAACAGCTGATTGATTACATATGTACATATATTCTTATACTTGTACTTAGACTTACATATACTCTTATACTTTTACTTATACTTATATTCTAATAGCTGTTTGATTACATATGTTTATATATTCTTATACTTAGACTTACATATACTCTTATACTTATACTTTTACTTATATTCTAACAGCTGATTGAGTATGACCGTCTAATGTCCCGCCTACTACAATACCAAATGAAATCGTACCAAAGGAGCCAACAACTAGGCATCTTTGAAGTCGAGTACCTCTACTTAAGTGTATGTACTAGTTTTACTTAAAATCCGAAAACAACTTAATGGCAAATTCTTTAGCAAAGTCAGTGCACAAATATTCAACCATCAAAGAGTTCTGATCAGCTGCCTTAAATTCCTTTTAAAATAGCTAATGTTTGCATCTCTCTCGCTAAAATTGACATTATTGCTGGGAATTAATGAGCTTGTTCCAGTTGAACGGCGCTTTAAATACAGCTTAAAGCGCATTAGACTACTCTATCTCTCTCTCTAAATACTTCAACAACTGTCCCTCTCTTCTTCTCTCTCCCCCTCTCTTAGCTCCTCCCTCTCCTTTTACAATGGGTCGCTTGGCATTAATAAATTATAAACATTCAAAACGAGTGTCATGTGTCACCGTTGCAATTGTTGCAACTGCAGCAAAATGACGCAAATAATGACGACAAAAAGTGCTGCTTAAAGGGAAAAAAACTGCAAAATAAAACTCCCAGAACACCCACCACACCCACTACGCCCATCTCAGTTCGAGTGGAGCGACCATTGTCCCCTTTTAGCCTTGCAAATAACGAGTTCGTGTCCGTGTTTGAGTTCGTGTCTTAATGTTAAAGTGCATTCATCACTTTTTCCACTTTGCTTTAATTCACTTTTCGCTTCTTATTTTTCTCATTTCTCTACTCTTCCTCTTCTCCTCCTCTTCTCTTGTTCCATTTTTGAATTTTCCCTTCACAAGCCCTCAGATAATTAACAATAATATGAAACACATGTGCGTGTTGTTGTTTCCCAAAGTACACACACTCATATTTATATACACACCGTGTGTGTGCGTGTGTGTATTTCTCAATGCAATAACAATTAATTGCATTATGCCCATATGTGTGTGTGCGTGTGTGTGTGTGTGTGTGTTTTCGCTCTGCGAGTTGACACAACGCACGGAAACGGAAATGCAAGCATGTCAGGGCTGCATTGCATGACGGCCATTGTTGGCGACCTCCTGTTATTGTTGTTGTTGTTTTTGTTGAGTCTGTTGCTGTTGTTGTTGTTGTTGCTTGTGCTGTCCCCTCTCACACTGTTATTTGTAATTAATGCCAATCACACAACCGCCGAAAGAACTTTTTTTTATACTTCTCGCATTTTTTTGCTCTCCCTGTCTCTCTCCATCTCTCTCTCTCTTTTTCTTACTCTATCTCTCCCTCTCTGTGTCATAAATGCATTTATAGTCACCACAACTGCTTGGCACATATAGTATTGATCTTCTTAAATAGTTATGGTTTTTAAGCATTGAAAAAATGCTAAATAAATACAGTAAAATAATGATTTAAATCATTTATTTGTATGATACAAAAATCTATATTTTAGAAGTTAAAATAAGTTTACTTAAAATCACTACAAGTTATTTAAAAATTATAAAACTCCCACTTTACTAGTTATAACAATAAAAACAAAAAAAAAAAAAAGAATTATAACCAAAAAGTTCTTGAATGTAATTCAGATGATTAAAATATAAAAAAGGACTAAATTTTAATTTACCCAAAATTTAAAAATCTAGCCAAAAATCAGAAATGTTTTTTCTTCGAAGTTAAATTTAGAAAAATGTTCAAAAAAAATTCAGTTTTGTATATGAAATATTGACATAATCTTTCCTAGATACAAGTATTAAATAAGATAAATTATTCTATGAATTTTTGTTGGGATAAAACTGATATGAATATAGAATATCCAGAGCAATAAGTAGCCCGAATGGTTCGGTTGAACGTTAAATAAAGAGTGAGTATCATAAACAAAAGAATCGAGTACATAATTCAACTTAGTACTAGGGTTGCCAGATTATATGTTAGCTTATTTAATGGTAATTGTCATTACATTTTTAACAATTTTCATTCTGAGAATATAAAAATTCACGAAAATTTTAAAAATTATTTAAATTAAAATATTTATTCTTAAAATGTTGAAATAAAAAAAAATATTAACAATTATTTAAATAAAAAATTATTTTATAAATTAAAAGTTAAAGTTACAGATTAAAATTTTTCTAACAATTTCCGTTAATTCATGCTTAAAATTTTATTTATTTTTAATAAGTTGTCAATTTTCATTTTAGTTAAAAAATAAAAAAATCATTTTATATACATTCATGACTGCTCTAATTTGACTAGTTTTAACATATTTACTGCTTACATTTTATATAAAAAATACTAGTTAAAAATAGTTTATTTTTTAACATTTATTCATTTTGCCAGCAATTTAATTTAATTATTAATACAATAAACTTTGAGCTGCTTAGTTTTTGATTACATTAGTGAACATATAAAGTGATGAAAAACATTTAAAATTATGCAAGATGAAAGTGAACGACTAGCAGATACCCTGTAAGAGGTAGGGTAATAAAAGTATGACTTTTGCTGGCTAACAAATTTGCAAAAAGTGATTATACCCAGTTGGTTGTTGGCTATGCACACAATTAATACAGGGTATGAGCGACAAAGGCATGCACATGATGTCAAATAAAAAACGCATTAATACTAATATTTGCGAGAATCTGACGTTAATGGCATAAGACAACATGCGACCAAACATCATGGCCAAACAGAGGTCGCCGTCTGGTTTATAACAAGATAAGGAGCATGGACAGAGGGGTGGAGGGTGGAGGGCGGGAGGAAGGGTAGTTGTGGGAGGAACTGGGACTGGAACGGGCGGTGGGAGGCAATCGCAAAATGTTTTTGTCATTGACCGCCAGCAGAGAAAATGGCGCACGGTCATTTGACATGACTTGAGTTGAGTTGATTTAAGTTTCAGATACTTAGATACTTAGATACTTGGATACTCGGATACTTGGGGCAACATCAAGGCGAATCAAAACTAAACCTTTCTCAAGCTTAAAGCACACATAAGCTAGATTTATTCACAAAAGCACAAGCACACACGAAGAGGGAGAGAGAGAGAGAGAGAGAGAGAGAGAGAGAGAGAGAGAGAGAGGAGGGAGGGAGTAGGAGGGAGGGTGTATGTATGTTTGTATCTTAATTGCCACACGCTGTGGAAAAGGCTGTGGAAAACTAAACTTAAGATGCATCATCTTTGGTCGAATCTTTGTTTGTTTCTTTGTTTGTGTAACTAAATTTATACAAATGTGTAACATATTTTGTGCCTAATTGATAACTTCCGACCAGCCCCAGTTGCCCCAGCTATATAGTGCTATATAATAGTTTATTCAGATCGCTTAAAGCACGCACATCAAATTCTATTTCTTAGGTTGATAATGAATTCAAAGATTCACTGTCAGCCTAGTCTAACTCAATCTCATCTCGTCGTCCCTCTCTCTCTGCCCCTCCCTCCCTCCCTCTCTGTTCCACTCCACCGTTCTCTGTGTAACGTCTGTATCTGTGAGATACAAAACCAACTGTACTTTTGTTGTGGTCAGCTTACAATTTGCATTTTCTGATAGATTCACTCAAACTTGGCATCTTTTCAAATAATTTTTTTGTGACTTTTTAGACTTTTTTTCTTTTGGGTCTTAGTCGCCTTTGTCAACCCTTTGATTACAGTATTGCTTTCTTCGTACTATTTACAGTTATCTACTAACTTACTTTTTCATAAGATACAACTACATTTCCAAGGCATAATCTCGAAGCAAATAAATTCATTGTTTGCTTCAACTTTTAGCAAACAATCTCAGTTTGCAGATGGATTAAAACAAAAAAAAAAAAACATTTGACTTGTTATCTGGATATACAAGTATATATATTTGGTATTTATATAACCCAATTTGGATAAAATTCTTTTGAATTTCAATTTCATTTAATTTAATTCGATATATATGAAAATTGTTAATACTTTTTTGAGTAAAATAAGAAAATAATATGTACTAAATTGAAAGCTTAATATTTTTAATTTAAAGCTTTAAATTTAGAGCCATATATCTCTCTTAGTATATATACAAATATCTTATCATTTTTATACATAATGAAAGAGTTTTAAAGCTTTAAAACAAAAGCTATATAAAATAATAAAAATATCTACGTAGAATTTGTATTAAAAACCTTTACTTTTGTGGAAAATTGTATTCTATTCCGTTTTTGATTACTTAAATGTTTATTCACAAATCAGTATATAAATTAATTATTTTATTCCTACTATTATAAAACCTATGAAAAAATTCAACTTCAGACATCTTTAGAGATTTATTTTCACTATATTCTGATTTATTGGTTGTCTATATTTTTAATATATATATATATATATATATATGACTTTATATAGCCTTGCAGTCATGCATGTTGCGCTCATTGGATTCAGTTACGAGTGGTTCATATGAATGTTGTATTATATAGTAGTCCGATTTAGATGAGATTTGGTCAGTATATAGGAAATAATAGCAAATAATAATGCGTGAATTTAGCTGAAATCGCTCAATATACACTAAAAATTTTCATACTAAGCCTTTGAACCGATTGTTCCTAAGGCAGCTATGTGATATAGTCGTTCGATCCGAGTGAAATTTGGTCAACAGCTGGGAAATTGTAGCATGTGCTTATGGCATGAATTCGCTCAATCGACACTCAAAATGTTTATACCAAGCGTTTTTATAATTTTCAACCGATTGTTCCTATGGCAGCTATATGATATAGTGGTCCGATCCGGATGAAATTTGGTTTCCACATGGGATTCGGTACTAAATGCATTTAGGCTTAATTTGGTTGAAATAGCGCACAAAAAATTTGATTTCCACAGATTGTTTCTATGGGAGTTATATGATATAGTCATCCGATCCGGCCGATTTTAACATATGAACTGCCTGCAGAGAGAATACACATCTGTACCAAGTTTCATCAAGATAGCTTTAAAACTGAGAGACTAGTTCGCATAGAAACAGACGGACAGACGGACAGACTCGCCTGTTGATGCTGATCAAGAATATATATACTTTATGGGATCGGAGACGCTTCCTTCAATGCGTTACAAACTTCGTGACAAAATTAATATACCCTCTGCAGAGGTATAAAAATGTACAACTGTTATTCAGACAGAAGAAAGTCTTTAAAAAAGTAGTAGAATTTGTATCTAAATCTTTTCTTAAAAGCTTATAAAGTCATAATACGAGTTTATGTTTTTAGTAGTGTTATCAGTAAGTCTTAAATAATGCCAAACCTAAATTAGACAGGTCATAACACGTCACGACACGTCGCAACACGTTTTTGCAGGTGCGTTATCAGATTGTGACCTTAAAAGTCGATTTCTAATTGATTTTTAATGACATGAATTCGATATATAATTACAGGTGTGTGTGTGTGTATGTGTGTGGGTGTGTGTACTCACCTCCGTACATGACGAATAGCGTTATCTTGAGCATTATCAAATTTGGATTTATGCCGTGTCTTTGACAGAATTCGCCAAAACGCGACAATTCGATTTTGTCCTTGTAGGTGAGTGTCTCCTCGTTGGCCATGTTGCCCATTGCGAGTCACTTGGAAAAGCGCAAAGTGTATCTGTATCTGTATCTGTATCTTTGTATCTGCAGTTGTAACTGTATATGTATCTTTGTATCTGTATCTGCTGCTGTGACAGTTTGAAGTTCGTTTCAATGAAAAGCAGCGCTGCTGCCTTAGTTTAAGTTTCTCGGTCAGACGACACTGGGACACACACACACACACACACGCGCACACACACGCGCACACACCGGCACAGGTGCACCAATACACACGCAATGTTAATAGACTAACTCTGTCTCACTCGCACTCTCTCTCTCTCTCTTTCTATTTGCGTGTGTATGTGTGTGACTGAGTTTTCTTATGATTTTGATTAAATCCAATTGAAATTTGTGATCATAAACGTCGCACACAAAACTTGTTGTTGTTTGTATCTTTATCTTTCTGTTGTTGTTGTTGTTGTTGTTATTTTTCTTTATTTTTTATTTATTTTTCTTATTTTTTTTTCAAGCATTTAGCATATATTTTTCACATTGTCACTGGCTAAAAATAAACATTAGTTTTACATTATTTATTACATTTTAGTTAAACACTTTACTTAAATAATAAATTTTTATTACTTCACTAAACTTCTTCGATCTCAAACTCTTCCGATCCCGACAGATATATATATATATATATTTATTTCTATTTTGTTGCGAAAAGGATTTCTGCGTTCTGCGTTTTTGGTTACTTTCACAGTCGCCGTTCGCACAGAGACTGAGAGGAACTGTCTCTTATCAAGTCGAAAGATTTGTGCATACTATATTCTAAGTATATCTTTTGCAATCTCTACAGATCTGAGCACACACACACATGAACCCACACACACACACACTCAGTCCTGCTTAAATCTGATAAACTATACTCAAAGAGCAAACGTTGCTCACTTTCAGACGATCATTATGATGATGATAATGATGATGTTCATAATGATGATTCTAACTTAAATTGGACCAGTCAACGTATTAGTGACAGCTCTCAAGCTGTATCTCACAGATACATTTACTTCTTGATGTTGTTCTTTGATACGTCCACGACGACAGCTGAGATCCCCCCAAAGATAATGTCGTTAGTCTGTATCTTTTCCTCCTCTTCTTCTTCTCTACCTCCCCTGATTTTTTTTTTTCTTTTTTGTTTTCGTGAATGAAGATAAAAAAGCCGAGCAGCAACTGACGTGCCACAATGTCACTCTGAGTGATAGCTTGTCACTCGAAAGATACTCACAGCTGTGGATAGGCCAAGGTTTAGCACTAAGGTGTGATCACAGCAAAGCTCGCATCCAAAATAATTAAATATTGTAACTATACTTAGGCAGTCAACGCAAGCAGTTTTAATGCTGAATTGTCTTAGCAATATTTTTTAAATTTTTGTATAAGAAAAAAAATTAAATAATAAAAAAATAAAATTATAAAGAAAAATAATTTATTTTTTTCTACTCTCCATTATTAAAGAAAGGATATCTTTAGCTTGTCCTTTTTTGGAAGTGTTTTAAGAAATATTTTAAATTTTTTTACATTTTTAAAAAAAATTTTAAGAAAAATAAATATATATTTTAAAAAATTTATTTTATTTTGTACTTATTGTTAGGGAAAGGAAATCTTTTGGTAGATTTTTTTTTAGAACTGTTTAAGGAATTTCTTTGAATTTTTCATACATTAAATAATATAATTAAGAAAATAAATACATTTTTTATATTGATTTTGATATTCTTCATTATTAGAGAATAGAAATTATTTGTTGGTACTTTTTTAGTAGTTGTTTCTAGATTTAGTTGCAGTCTATACCGCTGTTATTAATGAATTAAATTAATATTTATTAATAAATTAGTTAAAATGTTTTAACAATTTATTAATAATTGGTTACTATTTAACTTTTTTGACAAAGTTTTCAAGACTATCTCAAAAGTTAAAATGCTTTGAAAATTCTGCATTAATTTAGACTATATCGAGCAAAATAATAGAAAATATTTCTTGTCCAAAATGGGGACTTTTATCTTAATTTGCCATTTATGACAAAATTTATAAAACACAAAAATTATAAAAAGAAAAAAAATTAAAAATTCTATAGTTGAAGTAAAAAATAAAATAAATGTATAAAATAATAAAATAAATAAAAATTTTTAACTTTAAAAATGTAAATAAATAATATTAAATAAAAAATGTAAAAAGTATAAAATTAAAAATTCTTTAGCTAAAGTAAAAAATTAAAAAAATTGTACAAAGTAATGAAAAAAAAATTTTTTTTAAATCTTTAGCTAAAGTAAAAAATTAAAAATAGTAAATTAAAGTAAAATTAAAAGTAAATAAAGAAATTATAAACAAATAAAAATTCTTTAGCTTTTACTTAAATGGAAATTAAATTTTGTTCAAGCAAATTAATTATTTGAACTACAATTTTAGATATAAAATACAAGTTCATATATAAACTCTAATCAAATTTAAGTCAATTTTTGATTGAGTAAATAAATCTTATAAAATTAATGGCAATTTCAGCTCTCAACTTTCAAACTAAAGCGAAATTTTAGCCTTTTTCGAACAATGATCAAAATTAAATTGGAATTCTATATAAAGTTTGATACAGTTTCCAGCATTTATACTTAGAAATCCTGCTATATAAATTTAGTTACTAATACACTGTAAATATTAAGATACATTTAAGTAATGCACGTTCCACTTTAACTAACACGAGTTAGTAAATTGTCTTATCTAAGCACAAATATAACTAATCTTGTTAAAGTTAACAGTTAACTTTGGATTCAAAAAAATTGTATCTATTTCTGTATTTATAATTTATAATTTTAATTCACTTTCATTTATTACATAATATTACTATCAGCCGTATTCAAAGGAGGATTCTGGAATTCCCGGAGAATCGATAACTTCTTGTTGCACAAACAATTGAAAACGGTTTAAAAATCGAATCTGAAGCAAAAAAGTTTTATTCATTTCGTTTTTCGAAAAACTTTGCACAATAGAAAATAGATCAACGATTTCCCTTTGCACGGTTGGAAAGCGGAAAATCAACTGACAAAAAACATGAGGCCCAAAAACGTGTAGTGTAGTTTCAATCACATGGATAACGGTAGAAATGCCGTTACAATTTACTGATAACACAAAATCGATTGATATGTGTCTTTTGTTTTAACTGATATGCGGCTTGACAACATAGGGAAAATATGTTTTGAAATTTGCATAGAAAACATTTCCTATATAAATTTATTTCCACAGAGGTCAAGTTTCAAAACTCTTTATTATCAGGTATCGCAAAGTGAGAGATATATTTTTAGCAGCCTTATAAAAGATATGTGTAGTCGTAATAAGATATATGAGCATCAGGCAAACATATTGTAAAGCGGCAAACGTAAGCAACTGTCTTGGCCATGCACTATAAATTTCCTTATCATTAACTGATTAAATGAGCTACCAAGAAAAGATACAAGATGATAAATCCAGAAAACGAGATCTCACGTCGTTTTGCAATTTAAAAACTGTTACGCAAAACAACAAATCAGCAGACTTTGCTCAGATGCCTTAAAACCTCGAAAATGGCATAAAGTATCTAGTATCTCGTGTCTGTGCAATAAACTTAAAAAATTCAATGGTATACTGGCAGATACAAAGAAGTTAACTGCTTGCAGCGTCACACTTAATACAGAAAGCAGTGCAGCGGCTAATAAAACTCACCAATAAGCTTGAGCAACGTAGCACTAGATGGCGCTTTATACACTTGCAACAGCGTCGTGTTCTAATTCGGTCATTTAACTTCAATAAAAATATTAGATATGTGCTTTACTTAGTTTAAAGCTATATTCTAACGATTTCCCCTGAATAATCTGTTAATATAATATTCAATAAGTCAATAAGTAAAACTGGCAACGTTAGCGCCATCTATATTTCAGCACTACCTTTCATTTACTGTGTAGCAAAATGACATTAAATAAAACAAGTAATGAAAGCGCCATCTATTGATTAACTTCACTCGTCCTCTTTTGTATCAAACAGCTTTGCTCAGAGAGCATTTGTGAGCAACAAGCGTATGAGAAACATATGTTTTGAATACAGCAGCTTAAAGTGTCCAGCAACATCAAGCATTTATAAAATTATTTTTTTGCTGTGTTAATATGATAAATCAAATTTGTTTATTTTGTACTCGAATTCTACTCATGATTTGAATGTTTAAGAAACCTTTGAGTTTCAATAGATTTAAAATAAAATAAGTGTGCACACACTGAAGCATAACTGACTAAAAAATGCCAAAAAAATACCAAGCCTCTTACGGCGTTATTTTCAAATTAGTTTGATAGGGGCATACTTAGTTTGGGTCCGCATTTGTTGTTGTTTTGACGCCGAAGCACGTAGTACAAGCACCGTCGGATAATGGTTGTTATAAAAAAAATTTGTTAATTACAAATAGTGAAGTGTGCGTGTGCAAAAGGCGACAAAGCGCAAGATAATAGCCTATTGGGGTATTATCTAAGTGCAGAAAAAGCAAGCAAGAAACCAAGATTAGATAAATGGCAAGCAAAGTCAAATTTGCAAAAATATCTGCAACTGAAGCCGCCGCGTGAAAAATTAAATAAAAAAAAAGAAAGAAATACAAAATAAAAGAGAGGAGAGGCGAAGAGAAGAGAAGAGTTTAGTGCCAGGTGCCAGCGTCTGCATCGTTTGTTTGTCTCTCATTTGTCTGCGCGTCGCGTCTTCTTAAACGTATGTGTATTAATTTGTCTCTGGCTGTGTGTTTGTGTGTGCATGTTTGTGTGCACCTGTCTGCCTTGCAAAACTTTAACTGCGCTGCTATAATAATTGCATATTCCAGACACCAACAACAAGAAATGCGCTGACCGCCGCCGCGTGTTTTTCAATGTGTATGTGTGTGTTCGTGTACTTGTGTGAAATGTCATTGCCAGTGTCGACGCTGACGTCGCAGTTAAAGTAAAGATAAAAGCAGAGAAATGCGCGCGTCCAACAACCAAAAGTGAATCAAAACGTCGCAGTCACAGTCACAGTGCAAGTGTGATAGTGTATGTTTAAGTGTTCGTGTGTGTAAAAGAGAGGAGAGAGTGCAAAGCGCATTCCTTGTTATTACAAGTTCAGTCGAAGGAGCAGCGCAGTCGACACCGCAGCAGCAGCAGCACCAGCAGCAGCAACTACAAAAACAACAGTTACCATTCAACTTTAACGTCCAGCGCAAAAGAATTGCGTTCAAAATTCCAGTTTCTTGTTTTTGTTTCTGTTTCGAAAAGGTGAGTGGATGGATAGTACCGTTAAGTTTGCGTATATTTGTGACACACATTTTCAATCAATGGACCCCGTTATTTTCGGGGGTGACATTCCGTTAGAGGCTGTTTGTGCTATGTGCTGAAATTTCTCAAAGCCCCCAAAAGCATCCGCACACACACACACACATTCAATTTGGGGGTGGTTTTTGTTGTTTCGCGCTCAGCTGAGATACTTACGCACGCACACATATGTAAATATGTAAATACACTTACTCACACACACATAGGCACATACGTAGATAAATCTATCTTGTGCTTCGTTTGAAGGCCATTTGTGGCATTATTTTTGCGATTTCTCGCTTTTGTTAATGATTCCCAGCGTTTAATTGTCTGAGCTGTAGTACATCAAGTTTTTATATCAATCAATATTTCATTTGCACAACTCGAACTTGACCCAAACGCAAGACCACGTGCAGCCTAAGATACATTATGCCAGACATTATGCCGATACAGATAGAGATACAAATTCCCATTCATCACTCGACTGATCCAAATAAGTGGCATGCATTTCTTGTGCCACAGAGTTGCACAATAAAATCCAAACATTGTAACCCATAATCACACACATTGTGTGTGTGCGAGCTTCACACAACTTTTGAGACACTAACTAACTATCTTCTCTACTCATTAATCACAATGACTAAATAGTGTGTGTGTTATTTTTTTCTTTTCCTCTTTTTTTTATTTTTCTTCTTTTTTTTTTGTTCTTGTTAAGCCGACTTTGTCGGTCGCTTTAAGCCCATTACCAGCAAGGGCTTATAAATAGATTGCTGGGAAAAGAGTTGGACCAAATATGACAAAACGTTTGAAACACTTAAATTACTGAAATGATCATACTCTACTTACATATTTAATATCTTTCATTATACTAAAGATAATCTAGTATGCACTAAATTAGAAATTATATAAGAAAATTTACCAAAATTTTTAAAAATTCAAAAAAAAAAAAAACATTAAAAATATATATAAAATTTGTTTTAAACACTAAATAGATTATGTATTCAGAATTAAATTCTCTTAGGGCTAAAATCATTACATTTTCTAATAAGAATGAAGTGCTCCAATCAGACATTTCAGCAACTTTTTCCCATTTTAATGTCTCGATTGTTAATAATCAAAATTCAATTTTTAACACTTTTTAATAGTTTTATTTTTCTGTGTATTTTATTTTATTTCAATCAATTTATAAATTTAAATTTAGAATTTAGCAAATTCCATTTTTTTTTTGAATTGATTACCATTTATTTTGTTTTGTGCATAACACTTATTTAATTATTTATTGTATAAACAACAAACATTTCGTTTCTCATCGCTGAATGAATCTTCTTTGGTAGCGTAAGAGTAAGAGTAAGAGTATCTATGAAATGCGATCAAGTATCTTAAGTACTGAGAACGTTTCGCTCTACTCACCTGACAGGTGAATTTTTGTTTAATTTGTCTTCTATTCTTCTGTTTTTTGGCTGTTCTGCTTCTTATTTCATTTAATTTTACTCGTTTTTCTTCTGTATGTGTGTGTGTGTGTGTGTGTGTGTGTGTGTGTGTGTGTGTGTGTGTGTGTGTGTGTGTGTGTGTGTGTGTGTGTGTGTGTGTGTGTGTGTGTGTGTGTGTGTGTGTGTGTGTGTGTGTGTGTGTGTGTGTGTGTGTGTGTGTGTGTGTGTGTGTGTGTGTGTGTGTGTGTGTGTGTGTGTGTGTGTGTATGTGCACAGATTTCTTCTTGTTCTTATTTGCTTTGTTTATTTACATTTTCCCTTCTTCTCAATGCTCTTGGCCTGAGTTTATCTACCTGAGTCATCAGTTTGTCTTCGTTTTCATCATCGTCTTCTTCTCGTGTGTCTTCGTCTTCCTATTTGCTTTCGTTTGCTTGTTGCGCTTACCTGCGGCAGGTGTTGTACTTAGTATCCAGTCTGTAGCTGCGCTGATAACACTGGACTACAAAGAAAATGATTTTTGTTCTATGAAAGTTATAGAAATATGTAAAGAAAATTTTAAAAATATATTAATAAAAAATATTTAAATGTAAAAGAAGCTATATTTTATTAAGGACTCAGGAGCGGATAATTTCAATTGCTAAAAAAAGAATTTTTAAATTGTTTTCGTTTAATTATTTCTACGGACTAAAATTGTAATTTTTGAGGTCATTTAAAAATGATTAAAAATCAACAAATTTTATTTTGAAAATTATACTATTTAAACTCTAAGAAAGAGTAGCGGGATCTATTAGGTTTGTCTGGAGCGAAATGTGCGTAACAGGGAGAAGGAGGCTTTTCCAACCCCATAAAGTCTATATATTCTTGTTCAGCATCAACAGTCGCCCCGCAAATTGTAAAACACTAGTTTAACATCATCATAACTTGAAAGCGACTGATACCAAATTAACACAATATATGTTATACCGTTAAAACTATACTCCCCAAGTATGGTGCGGATCGGCCAACTATAGCCTATAGCTCCAATAGGACAATTCGTACGGGGTCTTTAACAGTCGGCTCGCTCAACTGTAGCCTATCTTATTTGTTTTATCTATATTTAACATATTCTGCTTACTTGTAGTCCAGTGTTATTCAATTGTTTTCCTTGATCATAGAGTATCTTTGTATGTGTATACTCACATATTTATTATGCCAAATGGGTATTCCTTTTTGTGGTCTAACTTGAAATATGCAAATGCCAATGCCAATATCTTTTTGGCAAAAGGTTTTGTTTTTTATCAAGATTTTCTAGAATCCGCAGGAAATGTCTGCCTGTGCATAATATCTTGGTGGAGACAAGTCTGCGTGTTATTTTTAAGCTGATTGACGTTTTATTTCCGTTGACTGTTTTGCCGGGTCTTTCATCTAACCGGTATCTAAACTAAGCAAGTCTTTGGCTTTAAATGGGGTCTATAAAGTGTTATGTTCTCTTAATTACATTCTGTTGACGGCTTGGCTTGGCTTATGACTCGTAGCTACTTATTACCAAAGCGCAGCCAATTCGATTACGGTTGTTACTGAAGCAATCGATAGGCTTATCGATAAGTTCCGAACCAAACTCGAGCAAAGCGAAAGAGTTTAAAGTTTCTTCCCAACGAGACGAAATTTGTTAGCACTTCTCCCAACCAAAATGCCCTCTAATGACAGTAGTAAACATGTCTACAGTTCTCTTGTGCATTATGCATTATTAACTATACTTTATTACACTTTTATGTGTTGTAATCAAGGAAAGAGGTGAGTGTTAAAAAACCAAACTTTCCACATTGTTTTAACCATCTAAAAAACACACATGTGAGTTCAGAATGTTTTAGCCTGCACTAAAGTATCACTGCCTTCCTTTCTCTCTCTCTCTCTCTCACACACTCTCTCTGTCTCTAGAGAATTCTCTCTGTTTTGGTGATTTGCAGCGTGTGCTGCATTTCCATTAACTTGCCGCAGCAGAGACAGTGACAGAGACAGCGAGAGAAGCGCCTTTTTTGTAATGCGCCTGCAACAAGGTGCAACATTCTTAAAAGCTGCCATTCTCCATTACTCACCCTCTCTGTCTCCCTCTCCCTCTCTCCCTCTCGCTGTCTTCTTCTTGTACCTTCTCTGTCCTTGACTGCCAACTTAATGCTCTTCGCTCTTTACTCTTTTTATAGTTTTCTCTTTTTTTCCCCCTTTTTTACGTCTGCTTCTTCTGTCTGCCTTTTGCTGCTGTTCGCTGTTGCTGTTGCTTTAGCGCCTTCTGCTTCTTATCTTGTAAAGTACTTGGAGCGCTTTACGGATGCGAGGGTTTATTCTAAAGTTTCTCTTAAACAAAACATTGGCTTTTCATTTTATTTGTTAGCTATTTTATAGAAAGCTGTAAATAATATATTTTAAGCCTATAATTTGTTACAAATTGTTTATTTTTTAGTTAGTTATTTCTTCACTTACTTATTTTTATTAATTTTTTATAAAAATTAAAGATGCCTTCACAAAGCTTACAAACTTCCCTCTTTGTATCTTAGACTCTACGCTTTTATTGATATCAGGTAACTTTGCGATTCCTCAAGCTGCTCGTAGATACATTGGAAAAGAGGAAACCAAACCATTTGTGGAATGCTGGCAAGTGCAGGGTCTACGCATACATAAGCAAAAAGCATAAATATAAACATAAACATATGTAGTATGAGCAGATACATTATGCTAGCCAGGTAAATGGCAAACTAGACTCGACAAGACATGTCTCACTGCTCACTCGTAAATCCCATCACTCTCTAGACTTTGTAGTCTTCCCACTAAGGTCTCCCTCTCTCTTTCTCTCTGTCTCTCCCATCGTCTCTTTCGGGATAAAATTCATGTGGATTTTGTAACAATAGAAACTGCAACTACACCCACTTGAGGGTCTGGTCTAGTCTGCTTCTAACTTGGCTAACAAACATGCTCCTGTTCACAGCTTTCTTTAAAAACTTCTCTTCATTTTTTATGCTTTGAGGTCGTTTCTAATGAGCTGCAACAACTTCATCTTCGTCTTCTCTTTCTTCTTCCTCTTCTTCAACTTGTATGCTACTTAAATTAATTGGAATTGAAATTGAGTTGTGGAATTTGCATTGTTGCCGCTTCTGTGGCTTCCACTTATTTGGCATTTTACTGCCTTTCAATTTATGTGGGAGTACAAAATAGTGTTGCAGTTGCTTTTGAAATTGTCCGAACGGTAACTCTTATTAGACCCCGTACTCTAAAAAAGAGTAGAGGGGTCTATTAGGTGGAGGCTTTTCCGACCCCATAAAGTATATATACTCAGTCTGTCTGTCGGTCTGTCCGTTCGAAAATTGGTGATTTGTATAGAGACATGAAGTTTTAGTTTAGCAATTGAAACCAAACTAACACATTATATGTATGGTACCATTATAACTATCCTCACCAAGTATGATTCGGATCGGACAACTATAGCCTATAGTTCCCACAGGACAAATCGCTAGAAGAATGGTGACTTGTACGGAAAACGCGCACTAGAAGGAGTACGGGGTCTTTTACAGTCGGCTCGCTCGACTGTAGCCTTCTTACTTGTTATTTACTATAACTATAACAATAACTAACACTAGTTACATATACTAGTAATTAACTGCGAAATATAAATGCAACAGCTTCAAATTACTCTCCAATTACTGTTAACTTCCCATAACTGTGAAGTATCTCGAGTATATAAATAAATTTCAATTTATTTTTTTACTTTTATTCACTTCAACAGTTTTATTATTCTCCATAAAATGCAGGAAATTATCTTTTACTAATGCTAATTATTACTTTTAATTGTCTAAATCAATAGTTTTATTGTTAAACTTGCTTGTAATGCCATAAATCAGGGGCTCAACCCGATGTTTCCTATGACTGATTAGTCTGCTAAATGTATCTTTTAGTCGCAAGTCAGCTGTTCGTAATTTATCTGTGCACTCACATCTGATATGAGTTTAAACTCTAAACTCTGAACTAGTTTATAAGTACGTGTCTACGAGTTTTACAGTATTTACTTAGCTAACGAACTAAACTAAGCTCAGCTCAATTAAGCACTTGTCTGTCTGTATCTCCCTCTCTCTCTCTCTCTGTCTCTTTTCTCTTCAAACAAGTATCTTTTGTAGGAAGTATCTCGGTTTGCTGATGATTTGCCAAATATGCATATATACAAAATTGTTGCTTGCTGTGTCATAAGCCATTATATGGACAAATCGGCATTGCGATTTTTGGATTGCAGCGGAAATTGTTGAGGCAAAGAGGCTTTTGCCAAGATTTGTCACTTGAAAGGAAATATTTTGTACAATGCAGGCAGACATGAGTTGTTGTCAGTGATGCCAAGTAGATATCCACAAAAATCTGACATAAAAATTACCACAAAAAGGAATATAATTAAAAAAAAGCTAGAAAATACAGCCAAAAAAGCAGACTTCCGAATAGAAAATGTTACACATTTTATCCCGATGGAATCATAAAAATCATTACGAAAATGGCTAAATTGGCATCACTGATTTTGGCAATTTTAGCTATTTTAAAGCTACATTTTATCCCGATGAAGTAAAAAAAAAAAACATCACGAAAATGGCTAAATAATTTATTAATAAATAATTTTATAGCTATTTTACAATTAAATTGACAACATTGATTTTTGTTATATTAGCTATTTTACAGCTACATTTTATCTCGATAAAAAGATAAAATCATCACGAAATGGATAAATTGACAACGCAGATTTTTGTCATTTTAGCTATTTTACAGCTACATTTTATCTCGATAAAATAAACATAATCATCACGAAAAACGCTAAATTGACAATACTGATTATTGCCGTTGTAGCTATTTTACAGCTAAAACTGTTTGGCATGTTGAACATATAGTACAATTTTTTTTAGCTAGAAATTTTAGCCACTGTAATTCAGTCAACACTTTGTGCATGTGTGTAACAAACTCTAGACAATTACAGACTTTGTTTAAGGCCATGGCAACCAACTTGGTAGTTGCTGTTGTCTCTGCTGTTGTTGTTGTTGCTATTGCTGTTGCTGTCGTTTCCCACAGCAACATTTTTGACAAATTTGTCTGCTCGGTCAATAAATACTTTATGCAGCTCGGTGATGTCTCTTCGTCTGTCTTGTCTGTCTTGTCTGCCTGTACGTCCGCTTTCGGCACTAGTCCAGGACATGCAGTACTTGTTTTTTGTGCTCATTCTAGCTTTTTATTTGCAGCTGATGTAAAAGTTTTCATCTTATTAGCTTTTTTTTATTGTTTATCATGTCGTTGTATTTGGTTTTTTAGCGGCTGGCAAAGAGCCAAGACTAGCACTAAACTAACGGGACATAATTATAATTTATTACGCTTAGAATTGGAATTGTTGAAATTGCAGAAATTCTTTATCTGTTCCGGGAAGAAATTGCGGAACAAACTTGAAAATGAGACATCACAAAGTTTGTGAAACTTTAAGAGCAAAACTCGACACTTTTACAGCTGTAATAATAAAATTTCAGAAATTTACAGCTCAAAACATAGCTAACTAAACATAGATCTAGTTGGGAAGTGGTCTACCTTAAAAAGATACAATTTTTTACAATTTAAGCATAGTTTGTCTAGTAATTGTTTTAGTAACTCAACTCGTAGTCTACAAAAACTAGTCTCGAAAAGTGAAAAAGGCTGCAGTTTAGCGAGCCGACTGTAAAAGACCTCGTACTCTATCTAATGCACGTTTTACCATACAAATCATTAATCTTCGACCGATTTGTCCTATGGCAGCTATAGACTATAGTTGTCTGATCCTAATCAAACTTGGTGAGGATAGTTATAATGGTACCATACACATAATGTGTGTCTAGCTCTAGTCGTTTTTAAGTAATGGTGATGTGAAAGTGGTTTTTCACAATTTTCGGGGGCGGTAGGGGGAGTGGCAAAGATTTGAAATAAACTTGATCTGCTCGCGAAGCAGACGGACTTTCATCTAAATTTGGTGGCTCTAGCTCTTGTAGCTTAGAAGACTCGTGTGTTCGTACAGACTTACGGCCAGACAGACAGACGGACATCTCTATATATCGCTACATCGTCTCGGCTGTTGATGCTGATCAAGAATATATATACTTTATGTTTTCGGTCACACCTCCTCCCCCCCTGTTACGCTCATTTCGCTTCAGACAAACTCAATAGACACCTCTACTCTTTTTTTAGAGTACAGGGTCTAAAAAAACAGCCACTATTCACTCATGTCATATAATCTCTGACCCTCAACACACAAAATATTGATTCCTGTTTATTGTTTATTACCAATTTTGCTTTATGCTGTCGCCTTTTTTTTACTTTTGTTTTTCTTCTCCTCCGTTTTTTATGCTTTTCAAGTTCTTTTTGCTAACTTACGACATTTTTTCTTTGCTCATTGCACGTGTGTCATTGATTTTTTGTTAGTCTCGAGGTTTTCAACCGCAATTGTTGTTGATTGATTTGCTTTGTTCACTTACGTATCAATCAGAGTATTTGTCAAATTATGAGAATTTCCTAGAGACAAACATTAATGTTAAAAACTGTTAAACTTTAAACCAATTTTTAAGTAAATCAATAAATTTTTAAAATTATAAAATTATAAAAATTATATTCCAAATTGGATTAATAGTTATTAGTTTAGTAATCGTATATATAAATTGGATTATATGATAAACTAAATTACTGTGAAAATACTTACTTTGGGTATATTTATATAGCACAATATTGGGAATTTATTTTCTTCGCTCATATTACTATTTATATACATATATATTCTGGATTTGGGCTACTTATTTCATATGCATGACATCATCTGCTATGATGAGTGCTGACTCTTAATTATATCAGAAATATGCTCAATATAGAACATAAATATAGCATATATGTATATATCCAAACATTCAATAGAATCTGAGCTCATTTCCTGCCCCGATAAAGGATGAGGTAACGGGAAACGACAATTAAGCATTAAATTCTTTAAATGTCGAATTTATTCAATGACAATTTCTCTGTTTAACTGTGCTTTGTATACCCTGTATACATTTTGAAAGAATCTACATTCGATTGTTGGTTGAATTCTGTTGAATGTTACTTAAATTTATTACAGGGTATCTTCAGCTTAAGCACTTTTAACTAATGGCTCTCTTAGTTATTGTTGTTGGCAAATGAATTGGAACTAATGGGTCACTGTCTATGTCTGTTTACACCCCTTTCCATTGTCGTTGCTGTTGTCTTTGTTGTTGTTGTTGCTATAGTTACTGCCATCTCTTTGTTGCCTGGTTCATTGTTCATTAATTCATCTGACCCGAGCAATAAAATGTGTTATTATTGAGCCGACTCCTTTTTATTTTGGTACCCAGTATGAGGGGTATGATAAGTTTCTGTAAGTACAAGCAGAGAAAGGCAGTCAAAACACATTTGTTCCACGCTTTTGTCACTAGTATATAAGCTAAATATAGCATGAAAAATTTTATTGCAAGCCATGATCAAAATACACACTTTAGTCACTAGTTCGTACAGATATTTTTATATATTATTCTAAATTTTATAAAATTTGTATTTGAGAAGCACACTGGGTACCTAAGTACCGAGTGTACTCGACTCTACTTCCCTTCCTTTTTGAATGTATGTTTCATTTCTGAAATTTTCCTCTCTCATTCTCCCTCTCTCTTCCTCTTTCCCTCTCTCTCTACCTTTCCCGTTCTCCCTCTCTCTCCCTCTCTCTCTCTCTCTCTTTCTCTTTTAAGTAAGTAATGCCAATTTAAATTTTCGACTCAAAAACCTAAGCTAAAGCAGTTGAGAAAAGCGGAAATGAAAATTGTTCAACTCTGACTTTGACTCTGGCTCTGACTTTGGCTTCTTGTTAGAGTTTATTGAACTCGGTATGTCTAACGAACTGGCGATTTATGGACATTATGTTATGTTCACATTAACTTCAATTCAACGCATGTGTCGTCACTTAATAGAGTGTGAAAGGTTGAAGCGATTTCGCAGCTACAAAAAAACATAGAAAAATTTAATAATTTCATTCTCGCTACTTTTCGAGTCCGAAAGTCTAGTGTAAAGTGCGGAGAACTTGTGAGAAATATGCTTTAAGAGTGCATGTGAAACTTTATATAATTTTTAAAGTTATTTATAAAGAAGAATTTAATTTAGCTTCAGACTTTAAGGTGTGAACTTATGAGGAAGATAGAAACACAGTTGAAAATGTATATGTATTTAGTTATCTGAAAAGAAGAAATTTCGTCAGTTACGAACATCAAAGTTTAATTTAATGAGAGAGAGAACTTTATTATAGGTTACGTTAAGCCGGATGTCCTCTTAAGACGGAGCATAAGCCAGTTATGGCCCTTTGTCAACCGATCGGGGAGGCTTACTATGTCCTGAAGTCCTGTAGGATAAACTTCATTATAAAGTTTGCATTATCATCTGAAAAGGAGAATTTTTATTTAGCTTAAGAATTTAAATTTTAAACTAATGAGAAAACTTCTGAAAACCAAGTAGGAAACTGTATATACTTTGAAGATCATATGAAAAGTAGTATTTATTTTTTCTTGAATTAATTAACAATTAGAATTCAATTTAACACTTTAAGCTTCTGTCGTATATGCTTTAAAATTACATAAGAAATTTTAATAAATTTTAAAAACGACTGAAAATAAGAATTTACTTTCGTTTAGAACTTTAAAATTTAATTTTTGAAATTATCTCAATAGTAGACTTAGTTAAAGACTGTTTTTATTAAAAATTTAGACCTACATACTCTAACAAATAAATCAAGAATGTTTGTTGTGACTTAAATTGTTTAAGACACTTGTCTGTAAACATAAACTTTGAACTCGGAGAGTGTGAAAGAATCTCAAGTGTGGAAAATATGCGATGTGTAAAATTTCAACACGGCACTTTGAAGTGTTTCAAGTGTTTTAAAGCAACTGATGAATCCAAAGCCAAATTCAAATAAACATTACGATTATCGAAACAAATTTACTTAACCAAATTGCAGCAATTTCAATGCACTTCACTTAACTTAATTAACCGATAAATGGAAATAAAAATTGTTGATTTCACTCCTTGAAACTCGTTAAAAACTTCAAATTGGCAGATTTGTTTAATTAATTGGCATTTAGCGAGGTCAGAGGCCACCGCCCACTTAATTAAAATCGTATTTATTTGTGAGTACCACCCAAAAAAAAAAAAAAAAAAATCAAGAAAAGTGGAAAACGGAAAAGAAAACTCTCCAAGTGGAAATTGGTTTGGTTTTTTGCTCAACTAAAACTATTGCGATATGTATGTGTGTGTGTGTGTTTCGCTTTTGGCACGCAACACTTTAGCCAGGTCGAATAGTAATCACATCGTGTCCTGGCCATGGCTAATTGGCACACCTTAACCTTCTTAGATTGCCAGTGGCAGTACAGGCCAATTAGCACCTTGGCCACAGGTACTATAACCGCCAACATTGTGTGCCGAAGGCAAAACTTTTTTTTTTATTTTTTTTTTTGCTTTTACTAATTCACTTTGCTGATTTGCAATCTAATCGAAAGTCAATTACTTCACGGTAAGGCGAGTATTTTAATAAAGTCAGGGAATTGAAAGTAGTCGATACTGAGATACTCTGTAGACGTGTGGAATTGTATTGCTATCTTACTCCGTGTTGTCGTGACTTGACTTTGTTGATCTATCCTCTATTATTGTATAGGAGCTTGATGGAAAGCACGAATATGAAGTCCTTTACCTGTAGGATGTAAGGGACAGAGGTTTTTGACCTCCGCCTGCAGACGGCCACGGGGAATAAATCATAAAAGATAAAAGTATTAACGTATTAATTATTTGTATCTTTTAAGCAGTTTTTTTGCTTTTGAGTGGTGGTTGTTATATATGGTATAAAATTTGTGCATTTCTGATTTTTTACATAATTTGGATCGATCTCCAATTTGGAAAATGATTCTATTTAAAATCGCTCAAAAATCACAAATAATTTTCTCGTGCTTTTCTGCTTACACAGTGGATGTCAACACTATATACACTGTATCTGTCAAAGTTATTATGTGATGGCTGTAAAACTCACATCACTAGAAAGTAAATTTAAGTGTCTAAGTCAAGCTTTTGGCATTTAAGACAAGAAAAACTTAAAATTTGTATATTTTTTAATTTTAGAGAATAACTTTTGTATTCAGTCTTAAGTGATATAGTGTTTAAACCTTAAATTAACTATTTTCTTTTGAGTTTTTATTTATTTAAGAGAAGAACAAATAAAAGAAACACTAAATTCTTATATTCGACATAACACTTAAATTAAATAAATAGTTTAATATTTATTAAATGAAATCTTCTAAGATATATTGAATTTTTTTAAATTTATTATTATTGAAAAACTAAAGGGAAATAGTCTTTCTTCAAAGTTGCGAATAGTCGACAAATGAATTAATATAAATAAATAATTTGAAACTTAAATTCTAATCCATAATAATTCAAATCCATAATAATTTATTAAAATTAACATTTGACCTAAGTCAGTGCTTTTGTTTCATTCTTATGCTAGCTAGTGTTTTTAGGCTTATATCAAAATAAAGTTGTTGTTATCCATTTTCAAAGCATTACCAACTAATAGTTAAAACCTTAACGCTTTTGACCGTCGTAAAATCGGATGTTTGGACGCTTTTTGCTTGTTAGCAAATCAACTTTTAGGTTCATTCGTTGCGCCTCATTAAATGCGACGACGACGACGATAACAAAAAATTGTTAACTTTTACCGGAGTTGTCATAGAGTTGTTGTTTTTGTTTGCTGATTGTTAGCATTGTCGCAGTCTCATTATTATTTTCACATATTTGTTGAGGTGCACACACGTTTAGTATTATTACTCGTGTTGTTTTTGTTTTTGTTGTTATTTTTTGATTGTTGTAAATGTTTTTGTTGTTATGCTTAAATTATGATTAGCGGTTTGTCATTGTCATCGCTATTTTACTCGGACGCTGATCATGTTATTTATGCGTTAACATGTTAGTAAAAGCAAACGAGGCTACGCCTCAGGCCTTAACCACAAACTGAAGCTCACCTACAGTGCAACATCGTTATGATGATCATGATTATGCGTCGTACCATACCCAACAGATGTGAAGTGAAGTGGACAAACGTGACGATCGCTCAGACACAATTGATTTGCCTGACGATCATTGACTATGGAAGGAAAGTGCCCAGTTGGAGACCGAAGACAGAAGACTGGTGACTGAAGACTGGTGACTGAAGACGGGGACTGATTGTGGTTCATGTTATGATATGTATTGCACTTTCCAATGCTCAACTCACAACAAGCGAAAGTTTTTCACACTTTTCACAGCCAATTAGTGGAGAGTGCAAGTGAATGTGGGGGAGTTAACCTACAAAGAGGTAAAAAAAAATTTAAAAAAAAATAAACATACCTTAGGGAAGAAAAACAGCTCTTAAATAAACCATCTTGTAACCAATGTTATCTTTTTTCTACATAATTAAAGTCAGTTTTTAGCATTTTCCAACCTTGGGTGAAAAGCTTACGCAATGTGAATTTAAGCCCAGAGTAGCGCCCATTTGGTCAGCTCTTAAGATATCCCATTCATAACACTCAAAAAACAAAGACAAAAAACTAATTCACACACACAGATACACACACACATATACCCACACATGCACACTAATACACTTCTATATAAACGTGTTGTTCAATTTAACTAAAAGTTTGTTGCGTGCTTAATTGGCATTAATTTTAACATCTGTCATTTTATTTACCAAATACAAAATTATTATTTATACGATTCGCGCATTTTGTCTATAGTTTTCCGCTTCTTATAATCGACTTCGGCTTCGTCTTCTATTTCCACTTCTCCTTCTCCTTCCCCTTCGGCTTGACTCTTAATAGTTTTTCCCTCTTCGTTGTTTATGTGTTGCTATTAATTAATTTGTATGCACTCGTTTAATGCCCTACAAAATAATTACGATAATTGTTGGTAAACCATGAATGTCTTATAATAACAACAAATATTTATTTTGGCTAAAACTTTTGGGCAAGACTTTGGGCTATTTCCTAAAAAGACAATTGATTTAGGTTCAAGTAGTTTGGGTATAATGTCTTGATGTAAATTGTTGTCACAAAGTAGTAGAAATTTTTGTAGAAGGCTAAGAAAATTCAAGTGGAAAATTTAATAATAATTTAATCGAATAAATAAGAATTTTCAGTAAATATTACTAGTTAAAAATCTACTTTAATACGAATTTTCAATTAATATTATTGAGCTAAAAATCTTTTTTAATTGTATAAATAATTTTAAAATGTAAAACAAAATAAAATGCTTTAAAAACTTTGTATTTATTAAATTTAAGACAATTTTTGAAAGGCCTGAAGCTTTATTAAAATTTAAAATTTTCTAATAATAATTTTTAATCCATATTCTAAATTCATTTCTCTTTTATCTAATATGTAAATCGATATCTAATCTTAAGCGCTTTGTTACTTTTAAAGTCCAAAAAGAAAGTTGTTTGTTTCGCATGATTTAACGTCGATTTTAGATAATAATTCATTAGGCAACAAAGTGCACAAATGTTATTAAATAACTAATTGTTTAAGAGTGGTTGTAAAAATTTAAAAACTTTTTTTGTGCCAAATTGCGGTTGTAAACATTACGACTACTGAATATTATAGGGTATATAAAACTTGTTCAACAGCAGCAGCAGCTGAAACAGCTCAAAACAGCAGCACATGCAATTATTAGTCGCATTTATAGTGCGTTTACACTGCACTACAGATGCAGATACACACAGATATTAAAAAAGAGATACAGATACAGATACAAATAGAGAAAGATACAGTTACTCATAGCACAATGTAAGCATTAGCCAGTTCACAAATTATATTTGACTGTCAAGCGGTTATAAGCGATATTTTTCGCTTATATTTATGAATTTTTATGGTCAGACTTTCTACTATAGTCATAAAAACGGGAAATCAAACTTAGAAAGTCCAATACAAGTTGTCTCAATGAAACTTAAATGCACGAGCTATACAATTTGGCAATATAGAAGGTCGATTCCGTATTCGATTAAGGTAATCTTATTGAACAGAAATAGAAAAAAAACTTGTAAAACAAGTAAGAAAGGCTACAGTCGAGCGAGCCGACTGTAAAAGACCCCGTACTCATTCTATATATAGGAGCTATAGGCTATAGTTGTCCGATCCGAATCAAACATTGTGAAGATACTTATAATGGTACCATATACATAATTTGTGAATTTGGTCTTTCTGCAGGTGTTCATACGGACAGACAGACAGACAGACGGACATTGCTATATTGATACGACTGTTGATGCTGATCAAGAATATATATTTACTTTATGGGGTCGGAAATTCCTCCTTCTACCTGTTACGCACATTTGGCTTCAGACAAACTTAATAGACCCCTCTACGCTTTTTTAGAGTACGGGGTCTAAAAAGTTTATCTTTCTGTTTTAAACAATACTTAAAAGTAGTTAAAGTGCAAAGTCTTTCCTGTGAACACAATTTGTGAATTATTGTTATCAAAATTACCTTCATTAGGCCATATAAAATATCACTTTGATGTATATTCAATGCTGGGTTTATGTGTTGTGACTAATTGTCGTGTCGCACGATAAACAAACACTTCATTAACTTAATCCAATAACACATGATCTAATTTCCAGTCTATTTGTGATGGCAGATAAGTAAATAAATGGAATGAAAATGGAATAAAATTAAACAAAAAACGTTTTCAATTTCATAATCGCAGTTGTTTACAATGTTTACTTATTGTGGCTGCTTTAAACAAAAGTGGGTTAATTTATGCATAAATATACAGACGGGGAAAAACGGAAATAAGTTTACAAACTGAATGAATTGGCTTTAAATTTACTACACTTATTTTTAATATACATTTTGTTCCTTTTTATTAAATATTTAATAAAGTTCTTTTCTTTCTATTTACAGGTAATTATATTATGTCTACATTACCGTAAGTTTATTACATTTTCTTTTAAGTCAAAGAAAACAGGGAAACTTTCTGTCTGCCACGCCCAAATTGTGCACTTAATCCATTATGATTTTCTCAGCTAAAAAGGTGGCTTTTTTGTGTTCTAGTTTCTCCTATTTTTTAGTGTCAGAAGTGTTTAAATTCCTTTGGAGCAGACACCCCCACGAGTTGGTTACTCGCTGAACATGTTTAAGCCACAATTGAGAGTTGCTCCCAGGTGTTTTGGCAGTTTGGCGAGTTTCTTTACTCTACTTTGGCTCACATGCGTCGAATTAAGCAAGATATATGCATACACTGTGAGAGAAAGTGGAGTTATATAGTAATCAAAATTGAACTTTTCATTATATAATATTTTATATTATATTTTCTTAAGTTTTAGATTAACTTTAAGTATATTTAATGTATTGAATACACTTTAAATTAATTTTAACTTACTTTCTTACTACTTTTTTCTCCCAGTGTTGTATTTTTATGCTAATACCTGTGTTGTTGTGGGGAAATTATGTGAGTGGGCGCACCTTCGGTACATATATGCACATAAAACTCTGCATTTATCAACTACAACTACAACTGGAAATTTGTGGTGGTTAGATTTACTCAACTTGTACTCCCCCATTCCAGTAGTTGTTCCCTCAGAACACTCCCACAATACGGGGGAATGCATGATAGACACACTCTGTCTCGCTATCTCTTTCTAACTGTCTGTCTGTCTGTCCATCGGGAGTCATGCAACTCCATAAATACCAACAACTCCAATAAAACACGTTGAGGATTCAGTTTGTTATTTAGACCTCAGAGCAGACAGTTTTTTTTGATGGGGTAATCGGAGAGGAGGAGGATGAAAAGCCGCTCCCCTTTTCTCCACCAAAGTTTTTGTTGTTGTTTTTTGTGCCGTGCCCCTTTTTTCTGCTGTTGTCTTTATTGTCCACTAGTCGCGTCTGGGGGCCACGTGCTCACCACAAGCTACTACTCTGTAGTACTACTAACGGCTCCTCTCCCTACACACTGTACAGCCAAGCACTCCCCCATCCCTGGTCTGGTCGTTAGTTTCATGTCTAACTGCAGTCGGAAATGCTATGCGACTGTTTGAATGAACTTCACTATTCACATTTGTTATGTTGCTATACCCTGTAGCTAAAGAGGGTAGCTTAGGTCTTTCGATTGAGGAAGTTATAATAAGTAAGAAAGGCTACAGTCGAGCGAAACGACTGTAAAATACCGCGTACTAATTAAAGTGCGCGTTTTACCATACAAATCACCAATTTTCGACTGATTTGTGCTATGGGAGCTATACGCTATAGCTATCCGATACGGACCAAACTTGGTGAGGATAGTTATAATAGTACCATACACATAATATGTGAGTTTAGTTTCGATAACCTTAGTGGTATTTCAAGTTATTGTTATGTGAAAGTGGTTTTTCACAATTTGCGGGGGCCGTAAGGGGCGTGGCTAATTTTTGAAATAAACTTGATCTGCCTGACATATAGACGGATTTTCACTTCAAATTTGGTAACCCCAGCTCTTGTAGTCTAGAAGATCCAGGTGGTAATACGGACGGACGGACAGACAGACGGACATTGCTATATTGTCTCGGCTGTTGATGCTGATCAAGAATATATATACTTTATGGGGTCGGCCACGCCTCCTTTCGCCTGGTTCGCACATTTGGTTTCAGACAAACCTAATAAACCCCTCTACTCCTTTTGAGAGTACGGGGTCTTAAAAGTTTTGCAGCCGCAATTTGAGCCAGTTTCTTGTATTTATCGATAAACATAAATCACATTGATTTGTTTATATACTCGGATATGAAACCCTTGTAATGTGTCTTTAGACAGTCGTGTCTGCTCAACAAATGTTTGCGAAATTCGATGTGAGAACAAAAATCGTTAAATCGAGAAAATATAGTCTCAATGGAATGTTTTTTGCTAACATATGGCCAAACAAATGTCGAAACTGGAACTGAAAATGCAGTTGGAGCGTGAGAACCAGAACTCAAAGTAATAAAGAAATAAATGATTAATGCATTAAACATGTATAAACAAGTATAAACATGTATTTAGTGTTAAGTATTGGATAATTTTGTGGAGTTATCTTTAAGCTTTAATGACTTGAGCAGTTCCTTTATGAACAATCCCTAGTTTACCTAGTGTAAACTCAATTTAGCACGGAAAATAGTTTGACTTGTGTTAGAGTGTTTTTTTTTGTTTTTAGCGGTTTTTCTTTGCCGTCTAGCTTTGTTGACAACGCCCACAGGTAGCAGCAGAGTTTCCCGTTCTACTTTGAAGTCTTTGTGTTTTCTTTGTTTTCCACTTCCTGTTTGAGACAAAAGAACAAGGAAATGAACAGTACACTGAGACACAGAAGTTGTTATACACCTTAGGAATTTACCTTACAAGTTTCTTATTTATTTATTAACAATTATTATCTTCTTGTGTTAAAGTGTTGCTTTTAAAATTTACTTTTACCTGATTTCTTGTACAGATTATAAAGTTTATAGCAAAGTTGATGTAAAACATATTTTAGGGTATACTCATTCTTTTGTTAAACTATGGGTATGTCTGACTGTCGGTTTGTGGTTTTTTTTTTGGGTTTTTTTGGTGTTCGTGTTTCCTTTGTGCTTTTTTGCTGCCCATCATCAACAGCAGCGGTCGTAAGAGCATTTCAGTCAAGTTAATGACTCAGTTTTTTGCATGAATTTCGTTGGCCATCATTATTTATGCCCGCTTCCTGGAGTTGACTTTCTTCTTTTACCGTTTTGCTCATCGAATTGTCAAAAATAATTCTGGTAAAATGAAAAACAAAAAAAATTGTGAATAAAATAAACAAGCTAAAGGCAGTCAACTGGCAACGACACCGACCGGTTTATATACCCTACGTAGCGGGTGTTTTAACTTTTACCACGAAATGGTAAAGTAAAAATTTAATTTAAAAATTTAGTATATTTCAGCAAATATTTAATTAGCTTTATCAGCAAAGTTTTAATATTCGCAGCACATAAAAAATAATAAAAATATTTTTAAAACTTTTTTAATAGAATCAGTTCTTCACAAATATAAATTTATTTTGTAGAACATCATGTTTAAACGATTAAAAAATAGTTTTATTTAATGAACTTTAGTCAGCTTCTTAAGGAAACTCTATTTGCAGGGTATAAACAAGTCTCTAAGTTTTATTTATTTATGCTTTCTTGTCTTTCTTAATGTTTTTTTTGTGTTCTTACCAATTTTGCTAGTTATTTTAATGTACTTATGCCATTTCCTTTAGAGAACACTTTTTACAGGGTATAAAAAAGTCTATAATCTTTATTAATTTGTTACTTTCTTAGCTTTCTTTTAGAGTTTTTTTGGTTTCTTACCATTTTTGCTAGTTTTATTTAATGTACTTTTACCATTTCATTAAGAGAACACTTTTTACTGGGTATTAAAAAGTCGATAAACTTTTTCTATTTATACCTACTTGGGTTTTTTTGCTTTCTTACCAATTTCGCTGTTTTATTTAGTGTACTTTTGCCGTTTCCTCAAGAGAAAACTTTTTACAGGGTATTAAAAAGTTTATAAACTCTGTTTATTCACAATTTCTTGTCTTTGTTTTTGGGTTTTTTTTTTTTATTTTCTTACCAATTTTGCTGACTTCCACATGCAAATTGAAATAGCGTGATCTATGTACATATGTGTAAAAGTATGAAAGTATAAATATATATTTATATATTTGTATATTTGTAAATATTTTAAGTATGTTAGCATATATTAAGTTTATGCTGAGATTCGTGTGTAAACACAAAAAAGGTGGCTAAGAGGCTAAGAGTGCTTCGAGCCATGGCCAAAAAAAGTGGAAAGAAGAGAATGCTTAGCATGTGCACATGCCTATAAACTGGGTTAACTTCTGGATAAGTTTTTTGTGTAACATATTTTCTGCTGTGCTGAACTCTCGTGTCAATTACACAATTATTTAGCTGAGGTTAAAATTGCTGTGACATTTAATTATGTGATTACTACAGGGATTTCTACTGTGTGCAGACTTTCACTTAACAAGTGCGTGATATTTAACTTAATATAATTTATAATGATAATAAATAATAAACTTGAAAAGTTTTTCCCCATTTACTCTAAAAATTTCCTGTTACTTGTTTTCCAAATAAATCTTTGTATCTGCGAAGGCTGCCAAGAAGCCAAAAAAAAAAAAAAACAGCTAGAAGTACTTTAAGTTAATGCCGTGACCCAAAAAACCATGAAATGCAAACTCCAAAGAGTGACCTTCACTCGGCGCAATGGTTCAAATCAAAGCTGGCAAAAAGCCACTTAAACTTGAAATTTTGTAAGTCAGCCAAAGGTCACTGGCTGTTTAAGCCACGTTAATTGAACCGAACATACGTTATGTGTTTAATTGATATTTGTGTACGCATTTAAATGGTTATTTGTCAGCCCACACACAGTGTTAAGTGGGTGTGTGTGTGTGTGTGTGCCATGACAAGGTCTTGCAGTAAGCCAAGAGAAAGACAAGAAAGACAATCAATCTCCACAGAGTTGACAGAAGAGATTACTAATCACATAACGACCTCCAAGTGAAGTCAAGTCAACGGTTATTCAGCTTGAAATTCTACAGATTCTCTTGATTTTTCAGTTATGCGTCAGCTTAAAACAAAGCAAAGTAAATATTTATTAATCGTTTAGATCAACAAACAAAAGTGTTTTAAAGTTACATGGCAATTAAGTGAAAAATTTAACAATTAAGCTAATAATATTTACTTGAAACAAAGATTTATTTACTTAAACGATTGTTTAAGAGTCACTTTAAAGGGGGGAATAGGGTTTATTAGGGGTTCAAAACTTACAAAATCCACAAAAAGTCGCTTACTTGCACGTCAAAATTATGTTTTTTAAAACTCTTACATTCTATAGTTTAAAACTAACTAGAAGTAAATTAAATTAAATTAAATTAAAAGCTAAGCAATCCAAAACTAGCTACTAAAATGGCTTTATTTCTATAGATAAGTAGACGACGCGTCATTGAGTCGCCTTTAACGCCCACAGCGTGAGTTAACGCCCTTTTTGATTATGCAAATTAATACGTCACACTTTTATCTTGAACTGAAAGTGTGAGTAGGTATCGATAATTACTGGACAACTGTATGTATATTGCATATTAAATGGGGAAATGCGTCAATAAAGCAACTGCAACTGAGATTAAACCATACTCTGTTGGTCAGTAGCTAAAGTTGGCTAACAGACGGGCAGTGTATATATGGTCAACAGTTTCCGCTCTGTTGCTGCCGCTAAGCGAGGGGGTGGGAGGGAGGTTGTAGTAGGAGGGGGTGAGGAGTGTGGAGTGTGGGGAATCGCAGTCTGTGCTTGGCAGTCTGCCCGTCAACGGAGCCCCCTTCCCCTCTACTCCCCTTTATTCACTTTTCCTAGGCAAAAGTATTGCAGTTTTTGTACCCTGTCAAAGGGGGTATAACAAGTTTGCTTAAAGCATGGAAGTATGTTAAATTAGATATATTTATGAGAAGTTGGAATACAATTTATGGTTGTATATTGCTTAAATGTGTGGAAAGAAATTTTTTAATGGCACGCCCCCTTTTCGAAGAAGGAAAGGTAGAAGGAAATTTTTATCAGCATCTTTTACCAGATTGTTTTTCTAAGTTTCCTTATTCAATTTAACAGAAGTGTACATAAATTTTATGTATTCAATGAAAATCGGTTCATAAACATGTATAGTCATGTTCATACATGTTTTTCAACTTCTACTAATAACATTAAAACAAACTGAGACATCATAATTTGCTAGCTGATTGCTATGACAGTGCCTGTGCTACATGGCTGACTACTAAGACAAAGCGAGCGTTCCATAACTGACAGCGCGCGTTACATAGCAGCCAGCAAAGATAGAGCCTGCGTTGCATAGCAGCTAGCTAAGTCTGGCCTGCAAATATGACACAGAGAGAGCGTTGCATAGCAGTCAGCTGGCAGCTTTATAACTCTTTCACTCTATATAACACATGTAGTCCATACAACAGCTGAAGAAACCCACACAGAGTATCTTACAGCCCGTTTAACTCTACTGCACTTTTCTTACTTGTTTCTAATTTTGTTATAGGCTGCACATACATAACTATAACTAAATGAATATGTATGAATACATGTATGAATGTCATAAGTGTGCATCTAACCGGTTGGTTGGCTTCCAGTTTGTATGTTTGTGCACTTGAAGGTTATTTGATATGACCAAAACGCCAGCTGACAGCCTTTAACTCTGCTCAGCTCGGCTCTGCTCTACTCTACTCTGCTCCACAGTGTAATATTCTCTCATAAGTATTATTCAACTTGTTTCTCTGTTATGTGCTTCTAATCAGTCTCTGCGGACAGTAAGAGACAGATGACAAACCAGAAGTGTTATTTAGAAACGAAAACAACAAAAATAAATGGAAAAAAATATACTCATATTAATTACATTTTGCAACTAAACTATGCTAACAATGTTTACACTCCGTTGGGCATTGACAGCTGCTTAAAATTTAATCTGAATTGATATCAAGCGACTGTTTATATAATCAGAAGTAAGATATAGCATAACTCAGATTTGTTGGACAGATTTGCATTTTGAAATTTACAATGAAAATTTTTAAGGAAGCAGGCGTTTATGACCTCATAAAGTATATATGTATATTCTTGATCAGCATCAACAGCCCAGTCGATATAGCAATGTCCATCTGTCCGTCCGTCTGTAGGAACACCAAGATCATTGAGAATATAAGAACTAGGAGCCACCAAATTTAGAATGAAAGTCCGTCTGCTTCGCGAGCGATTAAGTTTGTTTGAAATCTTTCGGTAGGGAACGCCTACCGGCCCCGCAAATTGTAAAAAACCATTTTCATATCACCATAACTTGTAAACAACTAAAGCTAGAGGGGCCAAATTTACACAGTAAGTGTATGGTACGACTATAACTATCCTCACTAATTTTGGTCTGGATCTGACAACTACAGCCTTTAGCTTCCATAGAACAAATCGGTCGAAAATTGGTGATTTGTATGGAAACATGTAGTTTAAGTTGAGCGATTGCAACCAAACTAACACATTATGTATATGGTACCATTATAACTATGCCCACCCAGTTTGGTCCGGATCGGACTGCTATACACTATAGCTCCCATACGACAAATCGGTCGAAGATTGATGATTGTATGGAAAAACGCGCACTAGAAGAAGTACGGGGTCTTTTACAGTCAGCTCGCTCGATTGTAGCCTTTCTTACTTGTTATATTCTAAATTAAATTTACATATGTTTTCTTTTAGTAAATGGGTATTTTAACCCAGTTAACACAGGCTTTACACTGCTTTTAATGAATAATTAAACACGTTTTATTAAATGTTTAAATTAAATTTATGTACACAATTTTTAACAAAATTATTGGCGTATGCAATGCGGTTTGACCTTCGGTCGGTTGGGCGGTGGGCGGTGGCAGGCAGTCTCCATATTCGCTGAAGTCCTCGAGCTGAAAAACACGTTGCTTGGTGGTGTTGACCACTTGAATATGCTCGTTAGTAAATCAACGACTATGTTAAAGTTGCTAAAACTTTACTATTTTAAATAAATTATAATTTGTTTTAAAAGAAAAATTAAAAAGTACTTTAAATATATTTTAATAAATAAGTGTAAACTATTTAAGATAAAATTTTAAAACTATTACAAACGTAAATGCTTGACAGAATTTATTATTATTTTATGCAGTTAAATTAACCAGTCTTCAAAAAAAGCAATCAAAGTTTTAAGTCAAAACCTTCCCATAAGTTAAAAATTTGATGTATGACAATTTAAAGTGCCCAATTAATCGCTACTGGAAAATCTTATAAGTTTGAGTAAATGATGTGTTTGTTATTTAAAACTTTATGAAATGATTGTGGTTTAAAAACAAAACAAATCAGTTAGCTGTTATCATAGTAAAGTGCACTGAAAATACATAAACAGATAACTGTTTATCACTTTCTAAACACTCGTCAGACGCTGATAATGATGCCAGAGGCGCCAAGGCAATTTTATATGGTAGGTTAAATAAAACAATTGAATCGATCGACTACCGATTTAACTTATAATGACACAACGACTCTACTCGACGCTCTATACTTTCATACTACACTGAGAGAAAATAGAGAGACGTAGAGAGAGCGCGCGAAAGAGCGAAAAGGCTTAAAAATACTTTCTTTGACTTTTTGTTTGTTGTTTAACAAATGTTATCGCCAACGATTTGATAAGTTAAGGCCAAAAAAAAATGAGCTAATGCCATATAATAGGCAAGTAAAATTGGTAACACTGATAACTGCAAGGGAAGCACCGCAATGAGGTCATTCTAGCCAAAAAATAACACTGAGCAAAGATAGTAGTTATAAAGGGGTAAGCAAATGACCTTGACTAGGGATTAATAGATTCAGAAAATTCATCTTTTAGTTAAGTAAAGTATATTTTAAAAAATATTTATAAAATTTAAACTTAATTAAGCTTATAAATTTTAAACCAAATACAAAATTTGCACCTCATTTCTGAATACCATTTTCGGAGGAAATCAAATTTGGCTTTAAGTACAACATACTATACTTTTTCTCTCAGTGTAAGAGCTTATTTGTGCTCTTACATGTCATATTCCATAACTTCTGACAGCTTTTCTAGCTGCTTTTAGCTTTATCTCGCTTTCTTTATAAAAAAGGAGACATAAAGTCTGACTTTTTTAAGGGGTCACTGAACTTTCTTAGAGTGTTAATGCTAATGAAGGCAATAACAATATATTCCAGTAATACCAGTAACCGACAAACTATTTAGCATTGTGCTCTTAATAGGCCCTATATCAATTGTTTCTCCATTTCTGTTTCTGTTTCGGTTTCTGTTTCTTTATCTCAATAATAATTTCGCACATTTAACGCTTATTTAACTTCTGCCAGTTTTTTAGTGTTTCAGTTTCCAGTTGCACTTTCTATGCAGTTATGCAGTCCAATTCCATTCGGCCTCGCAGTTTCCGTGGAATTTTTCACTTAACGTTTTTCATTTTGGCCTTTTTTTGTTACTGCAGCCTCATTGTCTGCGGCGGGTGTTTTCCTTGGCTGTCAAAAAAATTATGTGAGTTTGAATTTGCATTTTCGCCTTTTTTTTTGGTTTTTTCTGCTTTGTTTTGCAGCCAAGTGCAACGTCGAGCTGTGGTTTTAACACCTTTAGTAGTACACTTAGACAAATCTTATAGTGGAAGCTGCTAGTTTATTAAATTTAATTATTTAAAAAATTTGTTTATTTATTAAAATTAAAATTAAGAACTTAATTTATTTAAGAATAAATTCTTAAAATATTTTGTATTTTGTTGTTAAAATTAAATTCTAAATATATTTTTTATGCAGTTATTTATTAAAATTAAGATCTTAAAATATTTTTTTATTTATTAATTTATTAAAATTAAATTAAATTAAGTTCGGAATACATTTTAATATTAATCTTAAATTCTGAAAATAATTTTTATTCATTATTTATTAAAATTAAATTCTGAATTCATTTTAACTTTAAATTCTAAATATATTTTTTATTTTTTCAATTTAAATTTTAAATATATTTTGATTTATTTATTTATAAAATCTTAGTTATTTTTTAAATATGTTTATTAAAATTAAATTCAAAATATATTTTTATGCATTTATTTATTAAAATTAAATTCTTAATACATTTTTTATGCATTTATTTATTCAATTTAAATTCTAAATATATTTTTTATTTATTTATGTATTAAAATTCATATCTTAAAAATTTTTTGTTTATTAGTTTAATAAAATTATATTCAAAATTTATTTTTTATTTATTAAAATTAAATTCAAAATATATTTATAATGAATTTTTTTTGTTAATATTCAATTCAAAAATTATTTCCTTTTTATTTATTGATTAAAATTAAAATCTTAATATATTTGTAATGCATTTATTCATTTAAATTAAGACCTTAATATATTTTTTAGGTATTGTAATTAAATTCCAAATATATTTTTTATTTGTTTATTTATTGTATTTTAACAAAATTTCTATTCAAATTACGCAATTTTTTATTAATTTGTCAACTGATTTAAATTTTATAACCTAATCTGAATTAATAAAAAAAGTTGACCTATGAAAGATATATATACAAATAAAATGATGTAAATTAGCTTAAGAATTAATTGCTTAACTTCCACATATCTTTTCTAGTCGGAATCTTTAATTTATTCCGTTTCTGGTTCATCAAAGTTCAATTTGAATGCTATTAATTAATCCCAAAAACGTTTGATTTGAATAAAATTGATTTGAAATAGTCACTCATAAATTTTCAGTTAATACACTTAGCTAAATCTTCAAGTTAATAGTTTGTTAAATGCATTACTTGCTTAAACTGAGGTTAATAAAAGTTAATTAAATATAATTTTAGCAAAAGAAAACTTTGCTTTTAACTATCTTATACTAAGCTTAGCTAGATACAGTTTCAATATGCTAGTTTCTCTGAGTGTACTTCAAGTATTTGCATATGGCAAACATACTCATATCATGCAAATTCCATTGCTCTGTTTTTGTTGCATGTTGCATGTTGTATTTAGTTGCGTCTCTTGTTTCCCCGTCCGCTAGTCTCGCCATCCCTGGTAGACTGCCTTTATGTGTGTGTGTGCGTGTGTGTGTTGAAAGCTGCTTGCAGCATCGCGTTGCCAATGATTGAAAAGAAATGCAATCATCTTTGCAAAGTTGCAACACATTTTACTTGCAATTCATTTTGCATTGAATTTTTTTTTTTGTGTTGCAATCGCTGCCGCAAAATATGTGTCCACCCCCCTCTCGCACCCCTTGAAGTGCCGCCCATGTTGCAACCTCTGCTGCCAAAATGTCCGCATGTGTTACGCTAACTTAACTGCAAACATTTTATTAACACTTGAGGCGCCAAAATCGTGCAACGTCGGAAAAAACACACCCTTCTCGCTCTCTCTCTCACTCTGTCTCTCTCCCTTTTCCCTACCTCTCCCACCCCACCACTGCTCCCTCTCTGGCAATTTCCCTACACTTTCCCTGTAGCTTCCCTCTGCCACAGTTTGTCGCAATCGTTTTCTCATTTCACGCCGCTTTTTGATTGCATTTTTGCATGGCATTTAAATTTACTTGGCTCGTCGCTCCTCGAAAAGCTGCTGCTCTTTTCTGGCTTTCTTGGGGGCGTTTCTTTTATTGCTGCCTTTCTTTAATTACACTAGCCAACAAAAACTTAAAGACAAAACTGTTTTGCTTAAAGAAAAGGGGTACTTGAATTTAAAAATAAAATATTTTAAACTACTAGCAAGCACTTTAAAACAAAAGTGTTACAAATTGTTTATAATTTTTGTGTATTAAAACATAATAAGCAAATCGAGTCAAATATGTATCTTTCTATATAAAAGTTTATAGTTTTAAATACTTATGTAAGGAAATAAAAAAAATATTGTCTCGTTTTTTTTTTAAATACAAAATCAAAAGTGCAGTTAATTTAAAAAAAAATATGTTTTCAATACTAAAAAATAAATAAAAATCTTAAAGAATAAAAATGTTTAAAAAGTCATACGGCTAAATTATGAAATTAAAATTTTTTTTTTAATTTTTTAAGATTATTCTAAATTAACTTAACTACTTAAATTAGCTTATCAATTGATTAAAGTGTTTAATTATATCTTATCCAGTCGAAAAATTTAAAAATTAATAAAAATCTTAAAGAATAAAAATGTTTAAAACGTCATGAATTTTAAAAATTTATTTTTTTTTAAGTTTTTAAGATTATTCGAAATTAGCTTAACTACTTTAATTAGCTTAATAATTAATTAAGTTGTTTAAATATATCTTATTCTGTCGAAAACTTAAATATATTTAATTTCTGTGTAATAAAAGTTAAATTTGAATGTTATAAATTAATCTAAAATACATATAATTTGTTCCTAAAATACAAATCTTTAAAAATAAAATTTATTTAATATTAGAGAAAATAAAAAATATATTTAATTTTTTTTCTTTCTTCCAAAGTCAATACTTTTCACTACTTCTGTACACTTTATAACAATTCCTTAACTCTTAACCGTGTTGTGCAGTGTATTTAATTCTTCTCACAGCAAGATTTCGATCGCTTGTGAAAAAATCATTAATGCAACGTTTGGAGCGTTAAATGCAGCAGCAGCAGCGGGCAGCTTCCACAGTAAAGTCTCACATAAGTGAACCGAGCGGCAAAAGAGAAGACTATAAAACCGTAATTTTAACTTTTCACTTCATTTAGTTAAGCTTTAATCGCAGATTGGAATTTTTATTTACGACTTTTTTTCTGGGTTCATCGATTGCCTTAATTAAAGTTAAAGTTAAAGTGCAAAAAATTGCAAAACTGTTGACACAGAAATTCATTGAACTCGATTTGCATTCTCGCGTAGTTCCATAACTAAAGTCAAAGGCCTTTCCAACCGACCCTACCCACCCTGCCCCCGCTCCTACCACCCCACTCTCACAGTTCTTCCTCTTTCCCCGCTGCTTGCGATTCAATATTGCTTTTCATAGGCAATTTTTAATGCTATTCTGTCAAATGATCCATGAATTGTTTCGATTTCCTTCATCCTCCTTCTCTTCATCCCACTGTACAGACTCTTGAATACTTTTCGCCGTCTCAGCGACAAAATTTGCCCATAAAAAACGTGGAAAACCAAGAAGAGCAGCAAGAAAATGGGTTGTTGCCCTTGAAAACAGTTTTATTTTTTTGTCATCGTGATGAATTCGCAGCTGTCGTCTCACCTCACACCAAAATGCAAATATTTATCAAGTCTTCAAAATGAAATAATACTACAACAATTTTAGAAACGTCAGCGAAGCATTAACTATAAATTCTAGAAATGGAAAATGTCGATTTCGTGGAATTAATCGAGTGAGAGATTGAAATTATAGACGAATACTCAATTATTCTTGATCAGAATCGATACTTTGCCAAAGATATCTTGGAATAGATAAGAAGCTTAAAGCAAACTTGTAGCTGATTAAACAAAGCGATAAAATATGTCAATAAATATTGCTGAAAGAAATACATTAAAGGAGAGTTAAAAGAGATTCTATAAATAAATCAACGCGTGCTCAATTTAAGTGTTTTTGTTGCTTAAAGTTCATACAGAATTTAAGTTAATCGTTACTAAAATACAACAAAATTAAATGAAACAAGTAAGAAAGGCAACAGTTGAGCTACAAAGCGAGCCGACTGTAAAAGATCCCGTACTTACTAAGTGCGCGTATTTTCATACAAATCACCAATCGTCGACCGATTTGTCCTATGAAAGATATACGCTATAGTTGTCCGATTCGGATCAAACTTGGTAGGAATGGTTATAATGGTACCATATACATAATGTGTTAGTTTAGTCTCGATAACTCTAGTCGTTTCCAAGTTATGGTAATGTAAAACTGGTTTTTCACAATTTGCGGGGGCGTTAGGGGGCGTGGCAAAATTAAAAAAAATTTACTTGATCTGCCTGACATATAGACGGACTTTCATTCCAAATTTGGTAGTTCTAGCTCTTGTAGATTAGAAGATCCAGGTGTTCATACGGAAGGACAGGAGAATTAAGTGTTAAAAATTTAACTGAATTTCTTAATTTATTCTATTTAAGTTAGTAATAATTAGATTTTTCTTTCAGTGTGATATTTTGTGCTTTTATTATACAATCTAATTTAATGCTAAACGATTGGTAGTAATTAAATTTGTTAAAGTTGCTAAAATGTTTAAATTTTCTTTGATTTTCTTGACTAATACCATATAAGGTAGAAATTTTAATATTTTTCTCTCAGTGTAGTTTTTCTCAAGATCTAATCTGAAGCTCAAGTTTTTAGATTAAAGATTTAAATAAGTTCATTGATTGTTTGTGTGTAAGATTAAAAGTTCAAAGATTTTTCTAAATGAATGTAAGAAAATTAACCAATATAATACCCTATAAAACTATACCCCAACAACTTAATAAATATTCACGATCTGTAGATAATGCATGGAATTCTTATTCAAAGGTTTATTAAAGGCTTTCTATAGAGACACTATAATTATTACTCATTTTCCGAATTGGCCCAAAGTTCATCGATCTCCAGTACTTATTTTAAGCAATAAATTAAAACATTCAACGATTTAAAATACGTTAACCAATTTGTTATTAACGCTGACCTAAGCAACTAATTGTAGCAACTTAATAAATACTAATTGTTTATCGCAATACTTAACAGCTGTCTTCGCTATCAATTAGATAAGTTATTTTGTTGACAAAGCTATAAATAAACAACAATAACAATGATTCAAGGGGCCCTCGCTCTCTCTGTCAGTAAGTCTAGAATCTAGATAGATATGGCGCAGTTAGCTTTATATCTCAATCTATAAAATCGTGGGGTTTAATGCTACTTGCTTCAAAATCTTTTATAAATTAATTTAACAGGAAATTTAACTTTTTATTTGTATTTAAAATTGGCAAATTTTATAGAGTTTTAAATCTTTTCTCTATAAAGTCGCATATCAAGCAGCTTATTGACTTTATTTCCTCTCCCTCTCTCTCTTTCGCTCTCCCTCTATCTCTCTTTCTTTTACTTTGGTCAACAGTTTGGGTATTACAATGCTTTTCTATCTGATTCTCTTGTATCTTGTATCTTGCGGTTATTATTGTCAGCAAGCGTTGAGAACAAGTTTTTTTTTTCTTCTCTTTTTTCCACTGAGCCAATTGACCCAAATTTCTTGGGGCTTGTGCTTTTGTCTGGCCCGCACTCTCCCCTTTAGATTCTCCGCCTCTTCTCTCACGCCCCCTTTTCAATCTCAGCCTCTGCCCAAGTCTGCGATTCAGTTTGGCATTTCTTAGCAAATTTTTTTTTTTTTTTTTAGTAGTAGTAGTAGACGTGTCGTTTTTGCAGTTATTTGTTTTTTGTTTAATTTAGTAGGTCGTATTAAGCGTAAAGGCATTTGAACTTTGTGGCAAATACTTGTGAAAAGGGGTGGAGAGTCGGAAAAGGGGGTCAAAGGTGACGTGTGAGGCACGTGTTTTGTGTGAAAGGTTCGCAAAATCATCGTTCATCTTGTATCTTAATGCATGCTAATAACAATGAATGCTTAATCTGTGTTATTTCAAAATGTCTTCATTAGAGAACTGACTAAATGACAGCATGACCAAATGACAATCTGACGAAACTAACAACAAATGTTGAAACGATCCCATCTAAAAAGTAACTTAACGACTTTTGGCGTTAATTACTACGCAACTTAAAAGTTTCTTAATTATAGGTTTTGTTGGAGATACAAAACTTCATTCAGCTGCGATTGATTGAAAACTTTGTAAAAGCCGTAAATTGCAGCCTTAAATTTATAATATTAAATCTTCGAAAAATGAATTTTTAGACCCTGTACTTTAGAAAATGTAGAGGGGTCTGTTAAGTTCGTCAGAGGCGAAATGTGCGTAACAGGCAGAAGAAGGCGTGACCGAGCCCATAAAGTATATATATTCTTGATCAGCATCAACAGCCGAGACGATATAGCACTGTCTGTCTGTCCGTCCGTTTGAACACCTAGATCTCAAAGACTATAAGAGCTAGAGTTAACAAACTTGGAATGAAAGTCTGTCTATATGTCAGGCAGATCAAGTTTTTTTCTAATTTTTGCACCGCCCCATAACGCCCCCGCAGATTGTGAAAAACGATTTTCACTTTACCATAACTTGGAAACGACTGGAGGTAGAGAGACCAAATTCCCACATTATGTGTATGGTACCATTATAACTGACCTCACTAAGTTTGATCTATAGCCTAAAGCTCCCATTGGACAAATCGCTCGAATATTGGTGATTTGTATGGAGACATGAAGTTTTAGTTGAGCGATTGCAACCAAACTAACATAATATGTGTATGGTACCATTATAACTATCCTCACTCAGTTTGGTCTAGATCGGACAACTATAGCCTATAGCTCCCATTGGACTAATCGGTCGAAGATTAATGATTTGTATGGAAAAACGCGCAGTTGAATGAGAACGTCTTTTACAGTCGGCTTACTCGACTGTAGCCTTTCTCACTTGTTACTGTATAGTAAATTCAACTACTATTGTTAATTTAAATGTATGCTTTTATTTGTAGTTGTTTTGTTAAACTTTAACCAAAGTATTTTCAACTTTATTCAAGCAGAAAAGTTATCAAAAGTATTTGTCAAACTTTTTACAACAAAAATTACTTTGAAACGCGTATCCAGGTGGTATTAATCAACTCTTAACTGTTTGTAGACCCTGTACATAAAGAGTACAGAAGGTGTTTAAAGTTTTGTTATGTATAAAAGATAAAGATTGATTCTTAAGGCATCTATATAGTACAGTAATCTTAGCTATGATCAATTGTTTATAAATGTTTTCAATTATAAGAGAAGATTTCCATTCAAACACTAAACAAATACAGGGTTACATTAAGTCCCCCTCCCCGCTTGACTAAACCATTTCCAACTTGTTTTTCTTGTGTGCAATTTCAAAGAGTTTTCCACACCTTAAGGAGGGTTTTTCCAGCCCTAAAAGAGGGCCATCAGCTCATCTGCAATTCAATTCTGCATCTTTCGAGTTATGCAAAAGGAAAATTCTGCAATCGCGAACAGAGGCGAACGTGTGGAAAATGTAGACAAAGAAAAACTCAAGTTGCTTTTATGTATGTATGACTGTATTGCAGGTGGCAAGCAAGCGCTTTTCAGCAGCTTTTCCACGCTTTTCAGCCACACACTTTTTTGGATTCATTGCAGCTCTCTCGCTTTGTATTTGCAATCACTTAGACAATGTTTTCTTATTGTTATTGTAGTAGTAATAGTTGTTGTTGTTGTTGATACTTTTTGTGCTTCAATTGTTTTTGTTGTTACACCTTTTGGCGCATTAATTAAGTGTATTTCCTTGTGTTTGAAGTACACAAAACAGGTAACAAATACGCGTTTTGATAAGCTCCTAAATTTACATTTGCAGTTTTCTCTTATCACTCACTAAACAGTATTACGATTCAAAAAGTGTCAAAAGATACGTCGAGACCAAGTGAATCATTCAAGCTGACGTCACAGATACTTTTATATCTCGTTCAGCGAGTTTAGCTTTAAGTCGCGTCACCTGTCGTAACTTTAAACAGTTTTATTCCTATCTTAAGCTATCTACAAGATAGCTTTATCAATTAGTCAACCCTTAAGCCTGAATTGTGGTTAAGTATTTAATTAGTTGTCGGTTTTCACATTAAAATTTCATTTGATTGTCCACGACAGAGCGAAAGTTTTCCATTTTCTGTTGTCATTGAGCAATTTTTGGCTTTGAGGCTCATATTTTATTTAGGAAACTGCAAGGAAAACTTTTTACGAACAATGAACAAGAAGAGAGAGAGAGAGAGAGAGGGAAGAGGAGAGAGCAAAGAGTTAGCTTAACTTATCAATTTTAAATTTTCATGTCGTTGAAACCAATTTTGGCTTGTTGAATTTCAAATTGATAAAATTTAAACGAAAGTATCTTAAAGATAGTTTACTTAATAATTGTTTTATAACTCTTATACTTTTATCTATTTACAGTTCTACGACTACTGCAACAATTGCTTCCATACAAAAACAAATTGCCATTAAGGATAAGAGAAAATTAATTAAAGGAATTGTAACTGCCAAAAAAAAACAAAGAATTACTTGTGAATTACATATGCCTAAACAAAATGCGGAACTCTGAGATTTGCAAATAAAAGTAAGTATTCTAAGTAATTTAATTTTCTGTAGAATTTTAAACTTTTCCGATCGATTATCTTAAAGCAAAGCTTTGTGGATTGTATTATAAGATCGTTGTGGAAATCAGTTTAGTCGAGTTCACAACCGCTCTTGGCAGCGAACGCGGCGATGAACGCTAAGCAGTGTTCGCAGCAACATAGCCAAGTCGCTTACCCAGCAAGCAGTGCGTGCGTATAAGAGCAGCGGTGTGTGTCTCAACTGATATTTATGCATCCATAAATATAATTAAGAAGAGTATTAAAATTGTTCATGCTTAAAATTATAACAATTTTTTTTTCTCCTTTTTTTTTTAGCTTAATTTGGATATTTTGACGCATTAGATAATCTTAGTCACTATGGACGCTCCAGATGCTGGTCGCATTATACGTGCACCTGCACGTCGCAAGCGTAATGATGAGCAACTTATGGATAGGGTAAGTAAATATGATAAAATACAGGGTATTATTAAGTAATACAGCAAGTTTTGATCAACTACCAAACGTGGTTTGCCACTGCTTGCAAGTTAACTGCTTGCCGTATAGTATAAGAGTCTGTAGACGATTGTTTCCGGTTATAGGGTGTCTGGCAGTCGTGTGGGTCACACTTGTTTGGCGTTTTGTGTTTGTTTTTCCACTTCATCATTTCATTGAACTCGTTGACTCTCATTTTCTATTAACGACAGCGCACAATCCAGTTTCCACAGTTTCTCAGCCGTCAAAAAAAACTACGAATTTCAACGAAAAATCTTTGTAAAAAAAAAATGAAAGTTTTACTGTCGCATTCAAGAAAATAGACACGCACGCCTACAACACACGTATAAAAACCAAATGCGTTTTATTTGATTAGTTGATGAAATTCTTTTATTTTATTGTTTCTTATAGTTTCTTCGTGTTGATTAAATGAATCGTGATTGGATTATATTAGGCTTAGTAAATGAATTTCTAAAATAACTTAATTGTGGGTGTGTTTGACCCAATTCCTCAACCTTATTCTCGTCCTTTATACGCATTTCCACTGCTTGTCAATTAGCCCCACAAGTTCCACAAGTTCATTAACACTGTAACCGCAGGCACACGCAAATCACACCACAGACAATTCCACCACACACACAAAGTCGCGCACTCAAAGTAACCCACAATTAGCGCGCCTCAAATTTCACGCAATTAAAAGATATATAATAAAAACGACGCCTTGCTACAAACAGAAGCAACAATTAGTTGGTTTTATGTCAAGTTCAATGCACGCAGACATGTATACATGCAAACGCCCACGCTTTAAAGCTCTTGCCAATAACAAAATACTATTAAATAATAAACAAAATCAAAAGCAATGAGACAATAGCAACAATAATAACAACAACAACAACAGCACGTGAGAGCACGCGCAATACTTTCTCTCGCCAATTGTAAAGCGCATAACAAAACAAAACGCAAAAGCAAAAACAGAAACAAATTCAAATACACCAAAGCAAAAGCTCTCTTTGACCTTTTCACCAACAAGCGCAACTTCACCACAGCAGCACAACAGCTGTGCGCTTTGCTCCAATGGCTTGCTTTGGAGTTTGAGAGTTAACACGATCTTTGGTTCGCTCTCCCGTTTTTGCTGTGGCTCTCCGTGAGAGCTGTGTGCTGAAAAGGTTTCTGTTGTTGCTTGTGCTTTACTTTATCGTCTGCGGCTGTGGCTGCTGCTGCTGCTGCTATTGACGCTAGAGGCTTTTACCTTCGCCACTCTCGCTCAACGACGCGACGGCGCTCTGAGCATTTGCCGCTGTCCGCTGTTTGCTGTTTTCTGTTCGCTGCTTGCTGCCTGCGTCGTAGGCTTTGCGCAGTTTGTTAGTCGCTGCGCTGTGTTAGTTACAATTTGTATTCCACTTGGTGCGCGCATTTCTCGCCGCGCTGCGCTCTGTGTGTGTTTACTAACATCACCGCTACCACCACCTCTCTCACTCTCTGTCTCTCTCTCACCACCCACCGGTTGCATTTGTATTGGTGCGTTTCTTATTGCAATTTTCGCGTGCAATTTTGCATTTCGCAATTTGAGTGCAGCGAGTGCGCGTAAAAGAAAATTATGGGAAAAATCGTAATAGAATGCTGTTCCAAAAAAATGTTGATGAAATTTTTAATGCGACGACCCGCTTTTTGTCTGCCCAAAAATTAAAAAACTTTACGAGTTTTTCTGCGGCCTTCGGACATATTCGGTGCGTGTAATTCGGTCGTCGCCGCCGCCGTCGTCGTCATCGTCGTCGATTGCGACTGCGCTGCCAGCGGCGCTGCTTGCAAATAATTAGCAGCGAGTCTCTCAGTTGTGTTCAGTTTAAATGACCAAAATGACGTTATATAATCTGTGAACTGCGACTGCAAAATTTGTGAGCGTTACCCTCCCTCTTCCCCTTGCCCACCCCCACAAGCACCCCCTTCCACACTGTCATTAGCAGCAGCAGATTTTTGTTGTTGTTCTTGTTAATCAAATGAAACGACAAGTTGATTAGATCATATGGCAGGGAAACGAGAGTAGAATAAAGAACTGAGGCAGAGATAAAAACAACTCAATTACAAACAAACCAAAGAGAAAGAGAGGGAGAATGAGATAGAGGAGGGAAGTTAGTAATTTATAGGGATACTAAATTAGTTTAGCATTGATTTGAGCTAATTAATTCACTGTTTATGACTGTTTGTCTGGAAAACACAGCATAGTAAAGAAAATGGAAAAACATCTGCTCAGATATCGGAAATATAATCAATAAAAATATAACAAAATATAAAAATATTAGTAACAAATAAAAATATTTATTTATATTCCATAAAAGTAAATTTATTTTGTAATAAATCAAGCTAAAATTAATTACGTATATCCAAAAATTGATAATCCCCATTGAAGACCTGCTTGACCAGACACTTCTTAGCATAACTTGATTAAAATTTATAGCAATTTTAATCAGTTTAAGCTGAAAGCCTTCAAAAAACTCATTTTTCGAACTTTGTAATATTGAATATTTTTTGAGTATTTTCAAGAACTTGCCAACGGTGGCGTATGCGTTATTTATCGGAAAAAAATACTGTTTACGACTTTTTAATAGTTGGCTTTTTTCTTGTTGTTTTTTTTATCACTTGCTGATATGCTCAGCGTACCAAAAATAACAGTTCTCCAGATAATGGCAAAGCAAACACGCACAAACACGTAACAAACTACAAAACTTTATTTCCTTGAAATGTCAATGCAAAATTAATTCAATTTCATTTCCATTGCAAAAATCGAACGAATAAAAAACGGGGAAAACAAAACGAAGAAAATAAATTAAAGTCTAACGGTTGTTACCTGTTTTTATAAGGCGACAATTTGCTGATAACGAGCGTAAGAAAGAGTAGAAGTGAAAATATATATGTATGAACTGTACTGTATATGGAAAGGTAGTCGAATGATGATAAGAGATAAGAAATAAAAACAAAACAAGCTTCATATGCAAACGAAATAGAGAAATATATATAGAGTGAAACAGGGAGAAAGGGTGAGAAAGAGAAGGAGAGAAATGTTTAATATTTATGGAATTAGATAATTTACATATGAATAAAATATAAACAAATTTAACTTAGATCAAAAAGTATTAAAAATTGTCTTTGAATTTAAAACTGATTAAATTAAAGAGAGCCACAGAGAGCTTAAGAGAGCGAGAGAGAGAGAGGTGACAACAAGCGTTTAGAATCTTATTTTTGTTTATTTTTGATTCACGGCAATTGGAACACAAGCCATGTGTCTCATTTGTCTCATTTGTCCCACTGTCAAGCCCAAAACATATGCAGTCCCAACAGCTGTTGCAAAGGGGGTCACTTCGCCCCTGCCTGGCCCACCTTTTGCCCCCCTTTTAACCTCACTTGCTCTGCTATAGATAGATGGCGTGCAAAATGTTTAGAGCCGCAAACACAATTGACATTTACATGAATTGAAAGTCAAAGAGCAAAGAGTGAAACAAAATACAAATAATAATAATAATAACAAAAGCAAAAATATAAAAACAATGTAACTGTGTTGAGTTGAGTTGATTTAAGTTCAGTTGAAATTTCACATCAACAAAACAACAACTACAACAAAAACAGCGACAAAACAAGAGAGTGCAAAATTAGTGTATTGTTCAAATCAACACATCTGTGACAACAACAACAACAACAACTACAACAATACAAACAACAACTACAATATGCGGCATTTAATCATGACCCCAACATCGCTGTCGATGTCAACGCCAACGCTCTCGTCGCTGCATCATCAGCGCATGTCGCAGTCACAATCGCAGCTGCAGTTGACGCTGCAGTCGCAGTCACAGTCACAGTCGCCGTCACCATTAACGCCACATTCGGCATCGCCATCATCATTTTTTGGTGCCTCCTCCAGTTCTCCGAAATTCCCAGCGAACTACGAACGCAGCGAAAAAGTGAGTGCAAAAACAAAATAAATACATTACACCAACACATGCAAAAACAACCGCTTGCTGTTAGTATGTGTGTGTGTGTGTGTTGGTGTGCTTGTGAGAGCCTTTAACAGTTATAAAGCTCCGCGTGCATAAGTTACGCGTATTAATTCATGAATGAATTGAGTGAACTTGGGATAAAATATTTATGCCATTCATTATGTACCGCTTTTTAAATAAGCTGTAAATAGTATAAGTTGTATAGAGTACTTTACACTTATTTAGTAGATGAGTTTACTAAAATGGTTATGTTTGTCTAAAAGTAAACACCAGTGTGGTGAATTTGTTAGACAAACTCACCATAAATTCATACATAAACTGACAACAAGCTTGCCAGCTGTGGTACATTTTAGACTATTTTGGTACATTTTTAAAATAATCAAGCAATATTTGTGACTTGGGCTATTTAAGCGATCGTTCTGCAGGGTATTTGCCAATCGACTACATATAAATTCTGCATATATTTATAACTTAATGTTCATGTTATTCTCCTCTATTTCTAGTGATAAAAACTAAGTTTTACTTTGCTGCATTTCCACTTTCGCTACCAATTTGTTTGCTATAAACATTTGTTAAATTCTTTTCGTGCAAACCGCAATGAAATGATCACTTATTATGCTTATTATCCAAGTTCTGTCTTTCCGCATGCAATTAGCGCAAACTTTTTCAAATGTCAGCGAATGCGATTAGAGAAGCAAACAATTTTCTAATTTGTTTTCTCCCCAGAGCCGCAACAAGCGTGTTGTTGTTGTTATTGTTGTTGTTGTGTAATGCGCAATAATTAATGAACAGCAGGGGAGAGAAAAAAAGCAAATTCTGATTGAGAAACTTTTAAGTCCCAAACGCAAAGTTCAAGGTGAGCACTAAAGATGACGTTGTTAAAATGGGAATTTAACACGCAATTTTGAATAAAAACATTTTTTTGGTTTTTTGTGTTTGTTGTTTTGCATATTTCTACCTTTCGTTTTCATTTCTGTTGGCTAGAGAAAAACCATTTTCCAGCCGCTTTGCGCTTTTTGGAGCAGAAAACATTAGGCTAAGAAAAGTTGCATTCATGAGGCGATCGGGTTTTTCCTGCGCACAAGTCGTCAAAACATTTTCTCAATCTCATGTTGTTTTCTCATATGCAGATGCTCCCCTTTTTCCCCTACTCCCCCCTCTTTGCTGTTTCTCACTCTTTTTTTTTCTACACGAATGATGGACATAATTGCCTTGCCACGCCCACAAACGCCCAACGCCCGCATCGTAATTGTTTTGCCCCATATGCCGTGGTTTCAATGTATGTTCATCTAAATGCACATTGCGCATACGCCACGTTATCTGCAGAGGCTGTAACAAAGGCTAACGGCTCAGTGTTGGCTAATATAAAAAGCTAAAAAGATTTAACAGAATTTTCGAGTTGAAAAATTAAATATTTTGACGTAAATATATTCAATTTAGTTATTCTGAAAAAATCTATTGAATTAAATTAATCAAGTAACTTAAACTAGGGGTTAAAACCTTAAGTATTTGTTAATATTTGGATTAAAAAATTTACTTTATTTAAACAATTAAATTAATTGTAATGTATAAATATAAAATATATTTGTGCAGTTTATATTTATGTAAATTTAAATATATCTTAATTTTAATATTATTCATAAATATTTTTCTGATTGTTTTTATATTTAATTGCTAAAGCTAAATTAATTTGAATGAAAATATAATTTTCAATTAGTTTCATGACAGTTTCTTAGTGTTTATATTTATTTTATTTTTAATTTAACATTTTTTGTATATTTTAAAGTTTCATTCTGGCGAACTTTAAAATTTTTATTTAAATTTTTAAATTTTAAGTTTATTTTAAATATTTATTTTATTTTAGTTTAACTGCTTAATTAGTTTGCTTTTGTTAAAAAATTAATTTTTTTATTTTTTGCTATTAAATGGCAAAATCTAGCTGTAAACTGGCTAAAATGGCATCACTGCTTCAGCTACTTGTTTTCTGTTGTTTTGTCTACGAGAGCGTGCGTGTGTGTGTGTGTGTGTGCTTGTGTGTGTTGCAAACGCATCGAGAGTAAATTGCACTGCATAAGCCGGTAGTTGCCTCCCTCCATCCTACCCCCTCACCCCATTCCTCCCCTTGTTCACCCCTCCACTACCCCTGCGGGAAAAAAGTTGTATGATAGAAAGAAATTCAAGTTGTTTGCCGCAGATTTTTCCTCTTGTTGTTTTGTTCTACTTTTTGTACTACAAGTTACCCGTTGCCAGTTAATGGCAGCATCTCTTGGCCATGTTGTTGTGTCTTCTTAATGACCAACGCTTCAGTTTGCCTTGGGAAAGTGCTGTAAGTCTGTCCATCAGTCCATCTATACATATGTCTCACTGTACATTCATATCTTTCTTGTTTCTTATTTCTAGTCTATCGTTTATTATTATGAATATTAGTTTGTGGCACTTTCTAAACGCCAAAGAGAAGACAAAGATACAAAGAAAACTGTCGCTGATTTGCTAGCATTTCTAATAAGTAAATGTTGGCCTAATCGAATCGAAGATGGCCAATTCACAAAATAAGGCTATCATTATGGGCATTTATGGCAAAAACAATCGGAGAAAATCAGTCGTGTCGTGTTGGCCACAAATGGTAAATGGCTATTTAATTGTAAACAAGTGAGAATGCTTGCAACTTAGAGAGTGGGAGAGTAAGCTTGCTAGACTGCCAGCTACCCTGTAATTGCAGTAGAACTGGCTTTCTACTTTCCATTTATCAATTTTGGCCACAATCTCTGCACAGAAATGTTGTTAACACTTGTCATTAACTATTTATATGTTTATTTATTTATAATTATTGTTTGTTTCTTATCAAATTGTCGCCAGAACTTTTATCGTTAAGAAATGTTATGATTTCATGCTGACATCATGTAATTATTTTCAAGACTTGTGATTAATTTTAATCTTTTCAAGGCGATATTTAATTCTTTACTTACTTTTCCAATGAGAAAATGAAAATTCTAAACGACTTAATGGCTTAAAAGAAAAGTTGTTGCCGTTTATTCCAGTTGCCGTGAAAGGAAATGCGTTCTACTAGTATCTCTCCCTCTCTCTCTCTCCCCTTCTCCCTCTTTGACTTTTCCTGCCACACTTTCCACGCTTGTCATGAAATACTTAATTAAAATGATTTATATTCAAAGTGAATTTTGCATTCTTTTGCCGTCGATTTACTTGATTAATTAATACTGAACTGCAAGAAAGAGAAAAGTTCCATGAATATAGTTTATTGTTCTCCTCCTTTCGGTCTCCTCCACCTCTCCAGCCCCTCCCCCTCTTTAATCGCTGCCAAGCCCATACATCATTTAACAGCATATGCACAATTTTCATTTTGCGGAAAACTGTATCAATATGAGTTCTGTCAGTGTCCATGACTCACAGGCAGTTTCCCAACTCGTAATGGCCTCAATCGTATATATGTACATATATTTACAGTGCAGCTTCGCTAAAGTGGAAGCTGTTGACTTTGTGGCCAAGAGTAATTTAAGTGAAAAGAGATGAAACAGATGACAGCTGTTTTGCTCCCGGGCTGAAATTTACAAGATCGTTTTACAACACTGTTTTCTAGGTTTCTGTTGAAGGCTTTAATTTTATGGGCGAATGGGGCGTGGTGTCATAAGAGACATACAGAGACCAAATTTGATATGTCGACTCTAGAATTCTTTGAATTTTATACAGATGGAGTTGGCTATATCCCTTATTTCATACATGTTGATCCAGAATATATATATTTTTTTTAGAAATGCGGAGGTGTTCGTACTGTTACACACTTCTAATATACTCTCTACTCTGTCAAAAGCGCAACAATTTCATATACTGCATTTCTTATACAATTTGTTGCTTATAGCGAGTGCTCACTGTATTTAAAATGTATGTTTAAATTGCTGCACAGCTTGTTTGGCCTTTTGCTGTTGTTTTTTGGCAACTGTCGAACTTTTTTTGGCTTTCAAATCCATTTTTTATCTAGGCTGCAGACTGAGTTGAAGCAGACTACAAAAAAAAAAAAAAAAAAAAAAAAAAAAAAAAAAAAAAAATTGTAAACGTGCTGATGTTTAATTGAAAGGCTTTTGTTGCTGTTGTTGTAGTTGTTGTCGTTTGTGGCATGCCAGTGCGGGGCAAGTTTTGCGGTGGCAAGTTTGTTGTGGCACAATACAGAGATTAGCTCGGACTTGAACTGTTTGTTAATTTATGCAGAGCTGTCAGAGAATTTAAACAAGGAGACAGTGTCTCTGTGGAAAGTGGCAACAATTGAAAGCCATTTGGTTTTTGTCAGCCCTGGTCATTGTCTAGCTTTTCGCCAGCCTTGGTTACACCCACGCCACAGACAAAACGAGTTCAAGTAGGAGAAGGAGAAGGAGAGGAGCTGTGTGGGTGTGTGGGGGGTGTGGTTGAAGGAAAAACTTGGAGACGAAGTCCAGAGGCAGCGAGCATTTTCTTATTGCATTTTTCGTCCGGCATTTTTCTGGGAAAGTCTCTCTGCTGCCGCTGCTGCTGCTGCTTTCCTTTTACTTTCAACTTTTGCATGTCGAGCATTTTTCATCTGTTTTCTTTTATAGCTCCCTTGCTGCGCTCTTAGATTTGCATTTCGTCTATCGATAAAATAGATATACAAATATATACTAACTATATACTAGTTGCTTGGTATATATAAACTACTGAATATCGCAATGTGTTGCCAATTTTATTAGGTTGATCTCTTTGCTAATTTTTGTGCGCCGATGTGGAAAACTCTGCCCGCTTGGCCGCCTTACAGCCTTACCGCCTGCAAATTGTTTTTCCCTTTTTTCTGCATTTTCCGCTGCCGTCGCCGTCGACGTTGCCACCTTGAGGAGCGCAGTCACCCATGTTGTTGAGCTCTTGTTACTCATTTTCTGGATAGTAGTTTTCTCAAATAAAATAAAAAATCACAGCGTAGAGTGTTGGGCCATTAGCATGATTAATGTTTTTCACTATTTTCTTCGGTTTCGGTTGCCCCTATCGTTGTCTCTTTTTAAATTTAAAATATTTTTCGATTTTTTATGTGTTATAATGAGCTTACTTTAAGGGGAAATTAGTTTGTGGATGTCCGCCTGGAAGCACTCAGCATAAGGTTCATGAAGATTCACGTGGAGATAGTTAAAAATTAATATTTAATTGAAATCCTTAGTTTTATTTCAAAAAACCAATAAACTTAATTTGTTTTTATAGATGGAAAGCAAATTGTTATTTCCCATTTCCACTTAATATAAAATTTAAAAATTTTCCATAAAGTTTTTAAGTGTTAAAAGTATTTTTTCCCATATTGGCTTTAAGTAGGTTAGAGACCTAAATTTATTATTAACAATCATTATTATTTATATTATTATTATTATTATTTTTATTATTAGTATTATTATTATAATTATTATTATTAATAGTATTATTATCATTATTATTATCATTATCATTACTATTATTAATATTATTATTATTATTATTATTATTATTATTATTATTATTATCATCAATATCATTATTATTATTATTATTATTATTATTATTATTATTATTATTATTATTATTATTATTATTATTATTATTATCATTATCATTATTATTATATTATTATTATTATTATCATCATTATCATTTTTATTATTATTATTAATATTATTATTATTATTATTATTATCATTATCATTATTATTATATTATTATTATTTTTATTATTATAATTATTAATTTTATTGTTATAAGAATAATTATAATTTTATTGAGAGTATTTTACGGTGTTTTAAACAAATTTTTAAATCGTTAATACTGAATATTATACAAATATTATAAAACTAAGGAAATTACAACCTAATGCTTTGTTAGCAAAAGCAATGGATAAATTTAAAAAATATAAAAGTATTTTTACAAAATTTTCTATTTCACTAAAGTGAACTTTATCATAACTTAATATCTTAAAATTTAGTATATATTTGAAAGAGATGAAAATATATGGTAAAAATTCAGTTTCTTATATAAAGTATCAAATCTACACCAATTTTAATCTAAACTACACCAATTTGAAACTTGATTTATTCTCTCTGTGTATAACTTAATGTTTATCACCTATTAACACGCACTTAGAAAAAAGATTTCATGATAATTCGTGGCTACAGTAAGACATCAAACATGACAAACAAAACAGACGTGACGCCCAAAAGAACTTGAACTGACAAATCACCTAAAAAAACAACTAGAAAAAACTAATTACAATTACATTATGTGGAGCACATAAATTGCCACACATATATTTAAATACAAGTGTGTGTGTATGTGTGTGTGTGTGTGTATAGTTTATGTATGTGGAGACTACAAAAGAAACGTGTGACATAAAATAAACAACGGTAAACGTTGCTCAGTGCAACTTCTAACCCAGAGACAACAACGAGGGTTAAAACGCCGCCAACCTTAACGCCCCTCAGTCGTTCAGTCCCCCAATGCCCCATTGCCCCTCAGTCACACCCCCCTCTCCCTCTCCACACTCCCAGCACATATCAACCTATTAAATGTAAACTGTTGCATGTGTTGCTTATGGTGTTGCTGTTTTTAGTAGTGTTGTTCATCGTGTTGTTTCCCATGTACAAATAGGCACGAAAAGCGTAATGCTGACCATAAAACAATGCAAAACAGTTAGACCAAATGACACAAAGTAAAGAAGAGAGAGAAAGAGAGACAGAGAGAGAGAGAGAGAGGAGCGGGGTAGCTAGAGTAACAGATGGCCCACACTCCAAATTATAACCAGCTGGGCGTAAAAAGTCAATGAACTGTTGGGCAAAAAACAGAAATTAAAACAAAAAAAAAGTTAAATAAAATAAAAACAAATAAAGAAATGCAAATGGAAATGGACATGAGTGATAATGTCTGCTAGGGAACCTAGGCTATAGCAAAGATCAGGGCAAACAAAGCGTAACAGAACTTGAGCAAGAAAAGCTCTATTTGAACTTGGCACCCAATTGGGGCTGGGAAAATTTTAAAATGGTAAGAAGCAAACGGAAAAATTAGCATTAAGTTTATGTAATATATAATCCAAAACACTGATCATCTTGGGCTCGAAATGAAAATAAATATAACATAAATAGTTTATGTTTTATATATTTGCATATACACAAATAATATATATATGTTTATCAGAAAACTTAAAATATAATCATACTTTTGTTACCTATTAGACCCCGTACTTTAGTAGTGAGTAGAGGTGTCTGATAGGTTTGTTAGAAGCGGAATGTGCATAACAGGCAGAAGAAGGCGTGGCTGACCCCATAAAGTATATATATTCTTGATCAGCATCAACAGCCGAGATGATATAACGATGTCCGTCTGTCCATTCGTACGTATGAACATCCAGGTCTCAGAGACTAAAGGAGCTAGAGTTAACAAATTTTGATTGAAAGTCAGTTTATTTCGCGACCACATAAATTTTATTACAAATCGTTGCCACGCCCCATACCACCCCCACAATTTGGGAAAAACTATTTTCACATCACCATAACTTGGAAACGACTAAAGCTATCGCAACCAAAATCACATAATATGTGTATGGTACCAACATAACTATCCTTACTAAGTTTGGTTTGGATCGGACAACTATAGCCTATAGCTCCCATAGGACAAATCGGTCGAACATAGGAAATTTGTATGAGGAAATGTAATGTTAGCTGACCGAACGCAACCAAACTGACACATTAGGTGTATATCACAATAGTAAATATCCTTACCAGACAACTATTGCCTATAGCTCCTATAGGACAAATCGTTTACAAATTTGTGATGTGTACGGTTAAATGCTCACTAGAATGAGTACGGGGTCTTTTATAGTCGGCTCGCTTGACTGTAGACTTTCTTACTTGTTTGTTATACATTTATTATAATTATATTTAATTTTTTTTAATATTATATTTACTAATATCTGCTCTTTCTTTATCCATCTATTGTCTAATTCTTTACTTATAAATTATTTAAATTTTCACCAAATTAAATATTTTGTTTTACGTAAATTAACATTTGAGTGTATTCAAAGTAATGAATACTTCGACTTGAACACCCGCTATACCTACATACATATATATATTTTCATATATATTCCATTTTCCAATTCGAATTCAGTATTTGCATAACTTCTGTAGTTTCTGGCATTGAGCACCGGAAAAACGTGACCAGTATTTAAGTAAGAGAACCCCCTTTAAAAAAAAAAAAAAAATATAAATATATATATGTGTATATGTGTGATTGTCATGCGATTCTTAATAGATAGATAATTGTATATACACAGGCATGTATCAGATATTAACTGTATAATTATACAGATTCGATGTATAGTATAATCGAATGTATTCGATCGTGTTTGGTCATGATTTGTTTTGAGGTTTGGCCGCAAGCCAAATTTGATTTTGGTTGATCTTGGAACTTTTGCGCTTTATTTAATGTCCCGCTCTTAACTCTTTTAACTCCAGTCTTAACTAATACTTGTAGCCATCAATCATCCTTGCACTTATATTACCAACTCGTATAATTATTTGCCGATTGCGGCTACATAAAAATGTCAGGAAATAATCCCAAGACGAGATCATTCACTCTCTCAGCTTCAACTTTGACATTCCTCTCGACAGCAGCTTTGGCTAAGACTTATAGCCGCTTTTTCTTTGAGCCAACTCTTGAATTGCACTTGCCAACCAGGTCTTGTCTTTCAACCAATTTAGCGGCTTTTACACGAATTGTCTTTTATGTAATACTTGCAAAGGCATCACTTGAAAACAGGAAAGAGCAAGAGAAGCAGTGAGAGAAAGAGAGAGAGGGAGAGGAAGAGAGAGAGAGAGGGGGAGAGAGAGAGAGGGGTAGATAAAAAGTGGTCGTTAATGAATTGGCGGCATTTTCACGTCTTGACTGATGATTTTCGTTTTAGGCCCTGTTGTGGCCCCTTTTGAGGTAGTGTTAATCGTACCACAATAAAACTTAGTTAACAATTTTCATGTCGCTTTTCCACAGGAAATTCATAAACGTATCCGCAGCTATATAATCCGATAAGATAAAGTTAAAGTTAGTTGTACTTAATAGGATTTATGTAAGCTCTTGAAATCAGCTAGAAACTTTAAAAAACTTTTAATCAAAGTATTTATTGTTAAATTTGTCTCTTAAATTTTGGTTTGATACCAAATAAATTTACTTGAACGTTTCCATTCGGTGTTTTAGGTCATTCGAACTTTGTCAATTCAAAATCCTACATCAAAATTTTTATCAAAAATACCAAAAAATAATTTTTTTATTTAAATTTTTAATAAATTTTGTAGAAGTTTTTTTTTATATAGAAATTAAATATAGTAAAATGTGTTCTCCTTGCGGACCGTGCAGCCCCTGTGATCCCTGCTGTGGGCCATTTGAGTGCTCGCCAAAATGTTACAATTCGGCACAATTGGACGCACTGCCCCAGTGTGCACCCCGCATTCCGCCCCCTTTCCCCAAGTGTATAACGGTACAGCAGCCGCCTCGTTTGATTTGCAAGAAGAGAGTTGTTTTTACCGAGAAAATCGTACCAGAACCGATGGTTGTGAACCGTTGTCGTCAGATCACAGTGCCGAAAGTTGTGGATGCCACGCGGGTGATTAAAGTGCCAAAACTGATCTGGGTATCGCAAATGGTTCGGGAACCTCGTGTCATATACTATCCGTCCATGATACCGGATCCATATGTCGTCTGCTATCCGAAGCGTGTGTGCGAGCCCCGTGAAGTTTGCCAATCGATATTGTGTCAACCGAAGCCGCAGACAATCGATATACCGCCCCCAAGGGAATACTGTTGTTATCCAAACGGACCGATCAATTATAAACCCAGTGCCGCTTGTCCCCCGTGTCCCATTGGACCCTGTGCACCGGGAGGTGGATGTTGTCCACTTCCTTGTTTCTCCACTGGCCAGTATCCTGTTTGTGAGACACGTTGTGGGCCTTGTGGTCCCTGTGGACCTGGTGGACCCTGTGGACCATGTGGACCGTGTGGACCAGGCCGTTGTGGACCCTGTGGACCTTGTGGCGGACCCTGTGCTGTACCAAATTGTGGACCCTGTGGTCTTACAATGCCATCGGGTCCGTTTATACCTGCACCTTGTGGTCCTTGCGGTACGGGCTGTGGACCGTGTGGAAATGGGCCATGTGGGCCGTGTGGACCATGTGGTCCCTGCTCACCACCCTGCCCATACGAGTCGCCCGAATGTGGACCCTGTTATCCGTGCGCTCCCACACCGTGGAACACGCATTGTGGACCAGTTGGACCGTGTGGTCCTCAAGTTCCTTGTGGTCCCGGTGGTCCTTGTTGAACATTTCAAAACACATTTGATCCAAGCTCAATACTTTAGTCGAAAATTCTCATATTTACGGTATAATAAATTTCGTGTGTTGCTTCTTTTTCGTTTGGCTCCACTTTGATATTGTTTCTGGAAATCGTTTTGTTTTTACTTTTAATCCTCAAAAATAGTAGTAAATTGGGTTACAGTTTAGAAGTATGAGTGTTTTAGAATAAATTCTTTCATTTTTGGACATTTTATAGGCACAACTTTCGCAGTTATATCTACTTTAAATTGTATCTGTAACTGTCCAAATGTTTCTGACCCGCTTAAACCGCCATCTATGCCGTCATTTTCGACACGCGCAATTACATTTTTGTCTAACCCCCGAAAAGTATCTTTTTTTTTGTTTTTGTAAACAATATGAGTAGTTTTTATCTCTATTTTGTATTGTTTTTGTCGTGTTTTTTACACACTTAAACTTGATTTGTGCTGGTCAATGTGCAACTTGGCCGAAATGCCTTTGATGTGGCCGATTGCCAGAATTTGCCAAGTGCCAAAAAAAATTGCTGTCAAAATTTACTTAGATTTATGCGTGTCTACGCTTAAAGTATCGATGTTTGTTAAGCCTTTCAAATAAAAGTAAATGTGTTGAACAAAAAACGATTCTATAAGGTAACATTACTGTACTAAGTATCTATTGCTTGTGTTTTGCAAATCCAAAATTATTTCGCTACGCTTTTGACACGTTTTTGTTGTTGTTTTATCAATTCTTAAAAGCAAACTTTGTTTATAGATGCATATATACGAGCGAGCAACCTACATGATTACCACTTGATTGATGTAGGGGCACTCCTCCAAGTCTATCGACGCGTCTCGTCTTGTTTCGTTTTCTGAGATATTGTATCTACTTATGAGTGCGGCTACCGTATACACTTATAAATGACGCTCCAGGCTCTCGTCATACATAAAAAATTGTGACAAAAAAAATACTTAATTATCGTTGAAAACAATATTTAATTTGATTTCACGTGATTTTTGATATTCGATATTTAAACTGGTTTAGTTTCAAGTAGATTGATGTATCGTCTTAAAATGAATGGATTAGAAATGTTGTTATAAAGTTATTTTCAATTAATTATTTTGGATAAGGATCATAGAAGAAGATATGGCAAGTTAGCTATATTTATAAGATAAATAAGTGTTAACTTTATGTGGAAAGACATTTTTAGTTTTAAAGAAATTTAGTGTATATTACGTACTGAAATCGTGCTCTAGAGTGAACAAGTAATAAAGGCTACAGTCGAGCGAACCGACTGTAAAAGACCCCGTACTTATTCCAGTGCTCATTTTACCATACAAATAAACAATTTTTGACTGATTTGTATGGGAGCTATACGATATAGTTGTCTGATTCGAACCAAAGTTGGTAAGAATATTTATAACCCTGTCATACACATAATGTTTGGGTTTAGTTGCGATCGCTTAACTAAAATTACATGTCTTTATACAAGTCACCAATTTTCGACTGATGTGTCATAAGGGAGCTATACGCTATTGTTGTCCGATCCGGAATAAAGGAGGATAGTTATAATGGTACTATACACATATTGTGTAAATTTGATCTTAATAGCTTTAGACGTTTCCAAGTTATGGTGTTAAAAAAATAGTTTTTCACAATTTGCGGGGGAGGTACGGGCGTGGCAACAATTTGAGACAAACTTGATATGCCTGACACATAGACGTACTTTCATTCCAAATTTGGTAGCTCTAGCACTTGTAGTCTAAAAGATCGAGGTGTTTATACGGATGGACAGACAGACAGGGGGGCATTGCTATATCGTCTTGGCTGTTGATGCTGATCAAGAATATATATACTTTATGGGGTCGGAAAAGCCTCTTACTACGTGTTTCGATTCAAACAAAGTTAGTGGACCCCTCTACTCTTTTTTAGAGTACGGGGTCTAAAAACTGCCAAAAGTATTTGTAAGTTCCGTCTTAACTAAATGTCGTTTAAAATTATAGCAAATTTATGTCTACTGATTAAACTAAAACGAAGATAATTGGAGGTCAAGCAGTAAAAACTGTGCCAGACTTGTGGTAGCTGTAAGATTTCACTAATTTGCATACTGATTGAATGCCGCAATGTCCATGATTATGGACTGTTTATCAAGCCATTAGACGTTAACGCCCACAACGTGGCACGCCCACAGCTAAGAGCCAATTGACTTTCTTTAGTTTCCACGGAAATGTCCACAGTTTTAGTTTAAGTTTCAGTTTCCACTTTGAAAGTTGCAACTTGTATTTAATTTTTTTTAAACTGTCCACCCACGAACACGTTATTGTTAATGTTTTTGTTGCTGTTGTTGTTTTAACTTTTGTGTAGACAATTGTTTAATTTGTTTTTTCCCACTTTGGACGACAAGTCAACAATTTATTTGCTTGTTCATTCACTTTGTGTTGTATTTGTTGCTTGATTTATTAATTAGTTGCACGACAAAAATCACAAAAATCACAAAAATCACAGAAACTTAAAGAAGGTTTCATCGGGTTTCAGGTTTCAAATACGTTTCGAATTTCACAAATGCATTTCTAATGAGATACACAACAATTCTGAGCTTTAAAATCGCCACAAGTCGGTTCGATTCGATTCTATACGATTCTCAAGAGGTTGTGATGTCAGCTCAGCTCAGTTCAGTTCAGCAGATGATGTCAGTTTTATTATTGTTGTATTTTGTTCAATTTCTGATTACTTTGTTGACTTTGTGTCTGTTTTTTTGTCTAAGCAGATAAAAAACATTATTAGTTAGTACATGACATTTGTTTGCTATTAAATTTTGTTTTTGATTGCCAGCAGTTTTTCCTCCATTTTCCCTTTATTACAGCCCTTTTATAATGGCTACTGGTGGAAAATACTTCAACTGTTAATATGTGCACACAAAAGGGGGAAAACCGGTTTATAGTTTAGAACCTGTAACTATTTGAAATCTAATATTCAGTTACATTTTGACCTACCTTTGTTGGGTTTAGAAAGGTGTGAAAAGTGGTAGAAAAAGTAGCTAAAAGTTTTTGTAAAAATATTTAATTTATTTTTATATATATTTATTATAAACTTTTACTTAAATTTTGCTGTTTTTGTTAATATTTTTCCTTTTAAAGCTAGTTGAATTTTTTTTTGTAAATTTCCAGCTGAGTTCATTGACAATAACTTGGCCTTTTTAAAGCGCCACTTTCGTAAGCCAAGTTATTGTTTAACAAGCTGTAAAAATAAGTATTAAGTGCAACAACAATTTGTTGTTTACTGTCCTCCCACTCGTGTTGAAGAAAAGTTTTCTGATTAAACATTTAAATTGCAGTAATATCAATTGAAACTTGAGCTGACCAAACTTGACCCAAATGAGTGACTGTGTCCTGAAAAAGATACAGCCTTGAAATATGTTAATTTAATTATTAAATTTCAAGCTTATTTAATAATTATTGTACAATATTTATAGAAGAAATTATACACAAATTTAATAATATTAAAAGGAAGTTGAATTTCAGCACTAAGTACTTCACTCTCAGAAAAAAGTTCTCTAATATCTTCTTAGACCCCGATTTGTCTGGCACAGGATATAATTAAAATATTAAATATTTAACAGGTGTTTGTGCGGGTTGACTTAACGACCAACTGGGTGTGAATTTAATGAGATTAATGAGTTGTTGACCATGAGATACAAAAGTATCTTTAACGTGCTTCAATTAAAGCAGTTATATAAGTTGATGAAAATATGGTCAGTTGGTCATTTTTATAGCTTATCATTATAATTGAGTTCTCAAATTAAAGCAATGAAACAATCTACAACAATTCTGTGCGCTCTTTTGTAGGCAAATGTGTGCCAAAGTCTTTAGTTTCTATTGATTCTATTTGGCAGACAATGCAACATTATAATTAAATCATCCGCACTGTGGGCTGTGATCTCCCATTATTGTTCTTACATGAGCAACAAATGTAATAAACAATTAACAATAAACTATAATGGTAAATGCCGGAAGCACATCCAGACAGCGACTTGTAATCAAACTAATGTCTTAAGCTCATAATAGTTGAGTACTTTGAATTTATCACCACTCCAAATTAAGCAGAAATGAACCAAAAAATGCAGAGTAATAGGTATGCTAGACTGGCTAGATACGCTGTAGTAAAGTGTAAACTTAAATTTAGTTAAATATATTGAAATCTATGGAATGAAAAATGTGTATAAACTTTTTATCTGTTGGTTGTATACGTTTATACCCCTTCACTTCTACTCTTTTCGAGGGTATTAATGAATGCAGCGTTCAGTGCACAGTGGGCAGCTTTGGGGCTGGCAAACTGACAACTGACACCTGTTATTAGGCACAACACGATGTGTGTGTGTGTGTGTTTGTGTGTGTGTTGTGTTTAGGTGTACTCCAACTTGTTGTTGTCCATCAAATTGTAGCAATTTTGGTAAGTGCGTTACTGCCGCTGCTACTTCGACTCGCTTGTTGCATGCAACACTGCATTTTACTCGGTTTTTTTCTGTTTCTTTTCGAATATTCGATTTATTTTTTTTGTGATCACAAATTTATGCGCATTTTTCATTTGAATTTTCTGTCTTTTTGTCTGCACATTTTGTTCGTAGGCGTTACTCGCTCGATTTTGGTGGCTTAGATGTCGGCTTAGGTTTCAAACTCATTCCAATATTTCGAGTGGTTGCCACAATGTCTGGACTTAACCGTTTTTCAACTGTCATAAACTTAACTCCTCTGCAGCATTTATCAGTACATTAATATGTTTTGTAAAGCACACACACACACACATAGAAACTCAAGTTTTTTAATTAATTTTTCAATATTTAAACATTGAAAATTGAGACCACACGAAAATCAAATTGTTATTATATAATCAATTTCCCATCGAAGACATTGAGTCTCTTATTTGAACGATGATCGTGTTAATTGTGTAAGATGATATATGTTTACTGTTATGCTGAAATGATGATATAATGGAGTTTTGGGCAATAAGATGATTATGATCGATACGCTTTCAATTAAAGATACAATTTTCATTTCCCTTTTAAGGGGATTTGTATCTATCAGTACTTTCAACACTTTCTTCAAAAGAAATCACAGCTTAAGTGTTCTTTATATTTTAAGACCATTTTGTAACTCAATCGAATGCTAAAAGTAGTCAGCCATCACTTATTGCCAAACTAGCGAATCCTTTTAACTAAAGCCGCCAAAATGGACTAGACTTTCAAATCAACTTTCTACAACAAAGTGGTAAAGAAAAGAAGAGTCTGACACGAATGGGGAGACGAAGAAGAAGTCGAAGATTTGCTAGTATTAGTCAGTCTCTTAAACGTCTCTTTTAACCACTTTGACACTTAGCCAAGTTTGCCAACCAATTCGAAAGTGGGCTCACAAGTTAAGAATTTAAAACTTCTTGGCAACAAGCTGTGAATTGTGAGTATATGTTAAGGATACAAGTCTATTAGTTTGCACAAGACAAGACATTAGTTAGTTTATTTAGATACTTTATAATCATCAGATACATTTGCGTATCTACAGCAATCTGTAGCAAATTAGTCAAAGTCTAAAGCTTACCTCATCGAGGTCTTAGCCCTGTCTACCATGTTGACAGTTTGATAAATGCATTTCGATCTTAACTGACAGTCAAATCATGGCCAGATACTCTTGATTGACATTTGATCAAAAGTATCTGAGTAAGTTTTAAACGATTAAACTGCTGAGTTTTTGGGTTTGGCATTGTCACTTTGAGAGCTGCGCCTTAGATTGAGACAAGGAACAGATTCGAACGTGAAAAGATATAGATACAGATAGGAAAGTATAAAAAAAGTTAATACACTTTGTTAAACTATATTCATTGAATTTTAGCTCATACTTATACCAACTTAATGACACCCTTTTTAGACGATTTGTATATAAATCAACTTATCAACTTTTATTCCTTATATCTATTGCTATATATACTTTAATCTGTTGATTCCATTCAATTGTTAAGTCAATCTTTGAATTAGTCTTTACATGTATCTATCTGGCTATCTATCTATCTAGTTATTCCGACAATAAATCATAATAATTATTAAAAATGCCCACACTGCCACACTGGGTTACCAGTTATTGACAAGCGAAAACCCCTAAGAAAGCCAAACTGATTTACAACAAATGAGAAATGCGTCATAAAACCATTTAAAACATTGTACAATTATGTCAAATGACAATAAAGCAACTGCCATTTAATTGCCACAAAGCAAACAAAAGGCACAAACGAGTTGAGATACATGATCCGTGATCTACGATCCGTGATCCAAGGGAATATCTTTTAGGTTGCAGCACTTTTCACGGCGCTGCGAATCAAAGGAAAAGGCGGCCAAGTGTCAGCAACAACAACAAGTAGAAGAAAATGAAGAAGAAGAAGAAGAAGAAGAGGAAATATCTGCATTCATTTGAATAAGTATCCAAGTATCTGCCGCATGCAGTTTCAAGACGTATCTATCTATCTATCTATATGCCTAGCATCTGTCAGTGCCGTCGGTGGTAACTTTCCCCCATAAACAACACGGCAAGATACACACACACACACACTACGACACAATTGACTGCACCATTGGGCCTGCAGCTTGTATCTGTAGCTGTATATGTAAATGTATCTGTAGCTGTAGCTGTATCTGTAGCCGGGTCTGGGTCTTGGTCTCGGTCTCTGTCGCATTTGATCTACTCTAGCAAAGACATTCAAGTGCGTGACGTTGTTGCTGCTGTTGTTGTTGTTGTCTTTCTCTTTATTGCAGGGAAATGGGAATGTTAACAATGCATTTTGTTTATCAATCAGTCACTGCTGTCGTTGCTGCTGCTGCCACTGATTATTTCACTTGATTTGTGTGTGTGTTGTATGTTATGCAAATTGATTATCTTTTCCTCTGGCTTTGTCAACAAGTAGTACAAAAAAGTGCATATATGAGAAAAAAGAGTTTAATTTATGTTAACCTTGTGCTTAGTAGATGTAGCTTGGGGGACAGCTTTCGTCACTAGTTATACTTTATGAAGCATTAAATCATTAAGTAAACGTTGGGAATTTGTGGAAATATCGTTATTGGGTAATTTTCACCAAGGAAAATATTTAGATACATTTTAAATTAAAGATAAACTAAGATTAAACTAAATAAAGTATTCTCTAAGCTTCTGTCACCAACAAAAAACACTCACATACATTCTAAGCAGCCATATTTATATTCATATTCATATTCATACTCGTATTCATATTCAATATTTCAACTGTTTTGCATATTTGGCGCATAAATCTATTGTAAAAAGTTCTATGGCTTTATTTGAGCATTTTCCACATTGTCTGATCCCAGTTAGATATAAGAGATACTCGTATCTTAGAGCTACACAAGTATTTGACCATTACCATTGTGTGCTATTGTTGGATTTGTTCCACTTGCTTGCTCAGCTTGTTGGCTGAGATACTTGTTGTTGTTATAGTTGTTGTTGTTGTCGTAGTTATTGTTGGTTGATTTGCCTAATTTTGCGGTTGTTTACAAGTTTTGGAGGTAACGTGTACGCCTACAATTCAATATTGGATTGCTTTGCTCGCAATTTATTGCATTTTGTGGGCAGTGCAGACAGCCAGATTGATAGAAAGAGATAGATATACATATAAACAAGCTGAAAGATACATTTGTATATTTGTAAATATAGATACATTGATACTTAGGCAGCTATAATGAGGCTTTAAACACTTTTAACTTGACTATTCCAATATATAGGGCATTAATTATTTATTGGAATGCAGTAAGAAGTCAACTCGACCGACAAATACTCTGTAAAGTTGTTAAGAGCTAAGAAAATGCATTAAAGATACAATATCACAATTGATATTGTATCTTTAATGCATTTTATCTAATTTAGCTGGATATTTGTATACCAAAATGGCTTTTAGCACGTTTAATTTAGCTACTAAGATGTGCAGAGATTATATTGGCAATTTTAATATTTTTGGGTGGTCAACTCGACTAGTAGATACTCAGTTTAGTAAAATTTAAAGGTGCAGATACAAATGGTAATAAATAATTAATTAACTGGCTTAAAAGGTATTTTAAACACTTTAATTATGATAAATCGACTAACAGTTACTCCGTAAAGTGAGCTAAAACAATTCATCATATAGATTCATTTGTATCTAATAAGCAATTACACACTTAAAGTGAACTTTACATTGTATAAACCCTTAAAGGTTTTTTATTCCAACGAATCTGGTGTATAAAATTAATCGAGTGGGTGCACAAACAATTGATTAATCGATTCTGAGTCTGAAACTTGCCCGCTTTTTGTTGCATTGATTTATGCAATTCTCGGTTATGTGAAGTATCTTTTTTTTTGTGGATTGTGGTAGAGGGTTTCTCTAGCTGCTGTCATTTGTCAATCGGCAAACACAAATCGCGTGTTAGAATACTAAACGTGAGGCGATAGATACAACAATAACATGCACTAAAATAACAACAATAAATGTAAATAACAAAATAAGTAACAACAAACGCCTCGGTCAAGCGATCAGGCCAAGTTTTCATGTATCTTTCGCTTTTTAACTCGAATCCACGCCCGCCGCAAACGTGTTTTTCAAATATGCAAATTAATGAGCGAAACATTTGACTGAAACTGAGACGGAGACGGAGATACAAAAGCGGAGACAGAGATTGAGATTTGAGACTGAGAATGAGAGTTGAGCATTATTAACGAGATACTCGTACGCAAAGCGCTTTCAAATGCGAGTCTCTTAGACTCAAAAACTCAATAGATTGCACGATTGTGAGATTGTGAGTAGTGAGATACATGTGAGAAGGTGGCCGGCCAAGTATTTTGACGTCTCTCTTTGTGTGTTGGCTCGTTGATTGTTCGCTTGGCCCGTTGGAAACAGTTTCTCGACAGTTTCATTTGAGCCGCGCTAAAAACGAAACGTATCCGTCAGATACGCAACTACGACGACAACAACGGCAACGACAAATACAAATAGCAATTTATTATTATTATTTTGATTTGTGTTTTATTTGCGGTGCACACCGAAAAGCCTTAAAACGTGCAACGAATATTTTATTATTTAAATTGAACTCAAACGCAGTTGATAAAATAAATAAGAAAAAATTCAAATTTCTCCAAAATAAATCTATCGAATTGTGAATTGAAGCGAAACCGATAAAACTAAATGCAAATACAACTATTTAGAAACGACCTTGAAAGAGTCACAAGATACATATACATATAGTATATACTGACTAGTCATCAACAACAACGAAATACAGTGCAAAATAACCAAAAAGTATTATTTCATGTGTATTAAAATATCGAATGGAAAAAAAAGTCAAACAACGCCCTCTTAAACCGAATATATAAAACAAATACATAAGCATATCTATATGTATCTAAATTGTGGGCGTGTTTCAGTGCCATAGAAAAGTGTATAAAATATTAATTAAGAGATTATTCAATTATTTGCTGGCATGAATTGTTCAGATAAAGAACAATATGTTTGCACCACGAAACTCATCGCCAGTTGCCATCTATGGCAAAGAGGATGTAGCTGCCTATGAGGTAAAAGTTCTCCATATACTAAGTATATATATATCTATCGATAAATTTATATCGATCGCAAATAGCCCACTCTCCAACCACAGAGACTGTGTGCCATGATTCATTTTGGCCAAAAAACAAAAAAAAAACTTTTGTCTCCCCATTTCGTAATGAGTTTCTGTGGTTTTTCTCCGCCAGAGAAGTTGTCTGACTCTGAGTGAGTGACTATATTTGAGCCAAGCTATACTTATTCATCTAAATATTGTTGGCATTCGAGTTGAATTGTTGGCCGCAAGTAATTATAGGCAATTAGCCTTTGTAGTTGCCGCTCAAAAAGCTTCTAAGCCGGCAAGGTAAGGAATTTCTATAGATGCAATGTCAAGTAGAGAGATTGCATTTACCAACTTGGATATATCTGTGGATGGCTTTAAATATTTCATGGTAGCACTCTCTGCATACGCTCTTAACAATTTAACAACCGTCTATGGCCAAAAACAAATCGTCAGATACATATATAAGCAATTTTGCTCACGTTCAAACATCGTACTCTGAACTAGACTTGAATGTATCTGTAGCTATAGCTGTAGCTGTAGCTGTAGCTGTATCTGTGAATGTTTATGACTTTATGAGCTGTTTTTTTTTGGCTACCCAGCGGCGTTTTTGCTAGCACACACAAACATAGAAGAAGAGGATAAAAATGCCGATGAAAGCAAATCAGAAATTCAGAAAACATGACGATAAATGCGGCTATAAACAGTAAACACTCGTTAGATAGTCTAACTTCTAATATATTGTATGTGCTACTTGGGAGAGGCAGTAAACGAGCTCATGTTATTGATCCAACTGCAGAGCTGAGTCTTTATAGCTCTAGAAGAACAATCTTTAATGTATCTGAAGTACACAGCTTAAGGCACAGAATCATAACTGTTGTCAGAAGTGGAATGTTCTGTAACCAAGTGTTAGATACATGATTTAGGAACGTGTATTTTAAACTTATATTTTTGGTTATCGAGTTATCGATTACAATGTTCGTACTGCAATGAAATCTTGGCGATTCTTTTTCAATTTAAGTGTTGATTAATTCTAGTTTAAAATTTATTTTTGTAGTTTAAGCTATATATTTCAAATTCGTACCTAAAAATTCAAGTTTAAAACATAATTTTATGAGATAAATTTTAATACAATTATTTTTTCGGTGTATCTTTTTTGTATATCCCTGATTTCGTTAACAAAATGTATCTGTAATATTATAACTCATTAACAGAAGTAATGGTAGGCTTACCAAATTATAAAAACCAACAAAAAAAAAATATTTACAAATTTTTCTGAAATTATTTAGTATCTTTAAGTTGAGCACACTTCACACAACTCCTCTTTCTCTTAGTTCTCATTTGTTTCTCTCAACATGAAGCGCCCAATTAACGCTACTTTGTGGACGACACGCAAAGACATTTGTTAAAATTGATTAGAATTTATGATTTAGCCGCTATCTTAGCTGTTAGAGCATAAAATTAGCTAATTTCATTGGCATGTTGTAGCCAAAAGTTGTGTTGGAAGTGTATGCTATGCTCAATTGATACCCTATTAACAGCAAGAAAGGCAAAATACATACTACAGGGCGGCTAAAAATAGATTTGTTTATGTATAAAGTTAGTATACATTTAATTAATATTATTAATTTATTCAAGCCATCTTTCCGCTTCGAGCAATTTTTGAAGCCATAAAGAAAAGTTCTCTTCTCTCACTTCTTTGTAAGCTTCCGCAAAAGTTGGAATGAAAAACTCTACAAAAGAAGTGAAAATAATAAATAAGCTACACACCAGTTAATCAACTGCAAAAGACCCTGTACTTATGCTGCCGGGAATACATTGAATAACTTTAATCCAGCTTTCAAACTAGTAAATCTAAGAAAATTTCAAAGATTTTCTTAGAAAACTCAAAGTTTTTCTCTGGCTTATTTTATGTGCCAACACACCTAGCAAACCCTTTATACATTTTTTACATACAGGGCCTAAAAGTTGAGAATTTGCATAAATAAATCTGACCAACGACCTCGTGGCCGTTAGTTTGTATTGTTTTAAATTTTGTTTTGTTTTTTTTTGCGTCTTGTGTTTTTTTTTAAGCATTTCATTTGTCTGCCTTGTGACTGGTTGACACCTGTCGTGCAAATATTTGAGCTCACCTGTCACGCTTTTGTGTCAGCTTTGGATGTGCCTCAGATCTCTGTCTGTGCCTGTGTGGGCAGCTTCAAAAATGTGCCGCCAACCCACAAGTCACTCTACATTTAAGCCAACTGAATTTTTGGCAATTACACGCACCGAACGGGCCAAAAGGCAAATTGCAGTTGACCAAGTTTTCAAATGCGTACATTGAACTTGTCTAACTTATCAGAATGCTGAGCAGGAGTTAACCTATAATTGATAAAAATGTTCATTTATATTAATTCTACATACGCCCTGTTGTCCCCGACACAGATTACGCATACGCACGGTGTGCCAGTTTACAAAATGTGGCACTGTGTCATGTGTCACAACAGAATTAAACTATAATTAATAAAAGTATTAAGCTGTCTACCCATCGCATCTATCAATCAAAGCCCAACTCAGTTTTGCCTTTTTCGGTTGACAATGCGCACAAAATAAATTTCGCTGCTTAACCAAATTGGTAACAAAAGTATTTGGCTACCATTAAGTATTTGGCATCACAAACAAATGACGCGAATTCATTTCCGGCAAGCGAAAAAAATGTAATCAAATAAAATTAAAGAAGAATACATAAAGTTTTATAAGTAAAGGTATAGAATTCAGTTAGTAATGTGCTAAAATTTAGTATCTTTAACAATAAGTAGTAGTACTGGAAAAAGTAAATAATATTTTAAAGATTTTAGTCGATTAGTTTGTGCAAAGCATTGCATAATTCAGTGTGTAATTCAGTTTTAAGTGCTCTTGTGGCCATCGGTTCAAAGTATTCTTAATTAAGCATTGCAAGTAATACACTAAGAAAAAGTTTTGGTGATTTAAAAATATTGAAATGACTACAATTATTGAAAGGGAAATACGAAAGTCATTAATGATCAATTGATGAAAACGGGCTGATAAATAGGCACAAGAAAATATTGATAAAGCCTAGTTAATAATACAATTATCCAAACTTTTTAATAATTTTAAAATGTTTAATAGATTATAGTTCATGAAAGGGAAATACGAAATTCTTCAAAAGTTTATTGATAAAAAAAAAGTCCAATGTACACAAGTACATTTTTTAAACAATTTAAAATTTTTTATAAAATTTTTCAATAATTTTTTTTAATTTTATAGAGTGTCAAACAACATATGAATATTTTTTCGGTTTGAATATTTTTTTCGGTTTTTGTCTGGCAATTTTCTAGGCATACTCAAGAGTGTTTACAATTTCACGGCATATAATACTCGTTACGAATGCAAATATACTATAACTGGATAATCACTTAACTATGTGTATATATTATATGTATTTATACTATATCAAGATATATATGAAATATGTAAACCGGTTCAGAAACGACCTTTGGAATGAGAAATATTTGGATGCTGCGTTGGTGGCGGCTTCCAACTGAAAACGTTGCTTAAATACGAATAACGCGACGTCGTCGTCGTCGTCGTCGTCGTCGTTGGCTCTAGAGTAAATTCGCGTCTAGTAAACAAACCGAAAATCAACATTGTCCAGATGATCTCAGATTTCAGCTCTTAGCTCAATGGAAGCTTTGGTATTTGTATCTGCGACGCAAAAATAAAATGCGGGCTTTAAGTAGCAGGAGTATCTTTGTATCTTTTGGATGCTCTTTGCATGCCAGCGATTATTGAACTATTTAATGGTTTGTACGGATCCAAAGTGCCTTGAGTGGTGTCTCCACCCACGCGTATTGCCAATTGTGGCTGTCATTATAATTATGGCCAGGTAGAGACACAAGTGCAACTGCGTCGCAGTTGTCACTTCCTCACTTGTTGTTTCACGTAAAGCACCAGTATTATTGCTTTATTAATTATTACAAAAAAAAAATTAAGTATTTATACTCTGCAATCGTTTCTAAAAAGGGTATGATGACTAACAGCTAATGTTTGCAGCAAGCAAAAGAAAAACACTTCGTTAAAATGTTTCACAGGGAATTTAGTGTGACAAGCAGTGTAATAAGCAAGCAGTGTACAAGGATTGTCTACTACTTGCTTTCAAGCAGTTCAAGTTATAGTATAACAATTCACACAGTACTTTTAAGAACAAATTAAAATAATAAACATTAAAATTAAAGCTAGCTTTGTTTCATAGGGTACTTGTTAGCTTGGCATACCCTTGGCTACTGCACGCTTACTAGTTTTTGTTCATAGTTCACAAAACGCCCTGACAAAGATCAAGGTGAAGCTTTACTGAAGCGGAAAAAATTCACTAAAAAATAGAAGCAAAAGCAGAACTAGAAAAGGAAATAGAAATTGAAAAAAAGAGAATAGAAATAAAAGCATAAATAACACTAAGTAAATAATAACAAATAAAGGCAGCAGCAAAAATAGAATAGGAAAGAGAAACTGAAAAAATAGAAAAATAAGCATAAGTAAAACTAAGTAAATAATAACAAAAAGTTCTCTATTTGTTACTATCGATGAAGTCATATACGTTAAAAGTGAACTAAAACTAAGCCTATTGAATTACAACTTTAATTGCATATAATTATTTAAGCTAATCACATAAACACAATTTGGTGTAACATTTTTGGCAAAACATTTAAAAATCTCTCACTTTCACAGCCAATCGCATTTGCATTTAAGCCTCTTTTTTTGTTTTTAGCCAAGTATTAAGCCAAAGTCATGCCAAGGAGTTAACACATTGACTTTTGTTGCTATTACTATTTAATTTGTTTATGCGATTATGTAAGTTGAACAAGCATTAAAGTAGATAAACATAAATCACAACCAAACTGCGCCATGTGAATGTGCGAATTGTGTGTGTAAACAATTTACACACAACATTCGAAAATGAGTTGAAATTTGTTGTGCAAATGTTAACATTTGTCGAGTGACCTTGCCTAACTAAAGAAAACTACAAAAAATAAAGAAAAACATGCCTTAAATGATGTAATACTAATTTGAATGTTTTCTTCTATCTTTGCAGATTAAACTCAAAAGAGTCTTGGGTCTGACTGTCTGCAGCAATGCGGCTCTGGATGTGTCCCCCATCAGTGGACTCCTGGCCTATCCAGCGGGGTGAGTATAGAGCATTTAAGAGTTGTTTCTTATATATTTAGTCAACTCAAGTTATGTTTAATTCATGCAGAACGTATGCTTAATGCGTATACGTAATGTCAGTCATGTTTGTTGGCTTTTACTTTTGGTCCCAGCAAGGTTAATAGTTTTGGGTGCCATCTCACAGCAATTTAACCCTAAAAGCTTGTAAGGAATTGTACACATTTCCTCAGCACATGTCTGACAAGTAAATTGCAATTCAACTCGGTTGCTCAGGATTTTTTCAAGACACATCCTGCTGTGTTTACTCCCCATGCACTTTCACTTAAGTAATGCAAACAAAACAAGAGGAAAAGTAAAGTCGAGCTCAATCCACTCTTATATACGCTGTGAACAAAGGGAACGTTTTCAAAAGTTTAAACAAATTTTATTTTAATTTAAACAAGTCTACATTTTAAATTTGGAAATAATATTTGTTATTTTATTTCACTTTAATTTTGTTAACAAAAAAAATTATTTACTTTAAGTAATTTCTAAAGGGCGAGAACTACACAAATATTCTCTACTATGCTCAATTTATACAGAGTCAGCATGATTTGCTACTTAAAAACTGTTTATCTCAAAGTTTTGATAACTTTTGAGCTTTTTTCAATACCTTATGAATTAATTAATGTTTTTGAGTAGAAAAAATTTAATTAATTATTGAGTTTGAGTTCAATTTTACAACAGAACAATTAATGATTAGTCTTGAGGAAATAAATGAAATTCCTAAATTAAATAATGTTTATGAAGTAAAATTAATTATTTTTTTACAAATGAAATTAGTAAAATAAATGATTTTTATGAAGTTCAATAAATTTTTTTGGTTAAAAATGAAATTCGTTAAATAAACATTATTCATTAAGTTAAATTTATGTTATTTAATTTAATTAAATTTATTTAACAAACAAGTGAGAAGCTCTACAGTCGACCGAGCCGACTGTAAACGACCCCTCACTCATTCTAGTGCGCATTTTTCATACAAATTAGTAATTTTCGACCGATTTGCCCTACGGGAGCTGTAGGCTATAGTTGTCCGGACCACATTTGGTGAGAATATTTGGAGTCATATCATACATATAATGTATGACTTTGGTCGAGATCGATGAATAAAAACTTAATTTTTCATACAAGTCACACATTTTCGGGCGATTTGTCCTATGAGAGCTATAGGCTATAGTTGTCCGATGTGGACCAAACTTAGTGAGGTTAGTTACGATAGTGATATATGTACACCTCAAATGTGAGTTTGGTTGCGATCGGTCACCTAAAACTACATGTCTTCATACAAATTTCCCATTTTCGACCGATTTGTCCTATGGAAGCTATAGGCTATCGTCGTCTAATCGGAATCAAATTTGGATAATTGTAATGGTACCATCTATGTACATAATAGATAGTATATATTCTTGGGCTTTAATTTTTAGAACATTTATGAGTCTGCAAAGAAATGTTTGTGGAAGAAATAAATTGTTAATTTTTTATTAATAACACAAAAAATCAAATGATTCTTATGCATAGTTGTACCATCTCCGAAAACCATATTTCTATACACACCATGACGACCATAAGAACTACCCATTTAATGCTGTTCAGAAACAGCCTTACTTTATAGACTTGAGCATACTTTTTAAAAACTTATTATACACTCGCTACCGGGTATAATAAAAAAACAAAACTTGTCACAGCGCCAACTGTGTGATTACTTTCTTTCTGTCGTATAGTATTTGCTTATATATTCTCTCTGCGCATACTTTTCAGCTGCACTGTGGTCCTGTTCAATGCCAAACGTCACACTCAGGCCTATCTGGTCAATACCTCCCGCAAAGCATTCACATCGGTTGCCTTCTCACGCTGCGGCCGTTTTGTTGCCACAGGGGAATGTGGCATCAATCCCGCCATCAAAGTTTGGGAATTGGAATCACCAAATGGCAATCTGGAGCAATGCAGCGGTGGCAGCGTTGTGGCCGAATTTGTCGATCATAAATATGCCGTCACCTGTGTGGTAAGTACCATTAGAATTTTATACCCTGTAATATATTCAACTAATACCCTATCATTTGGCAGGCATTCTCGCCCACTGGAAAATACCTCGTTTCAGTTGGTTCACAACATGACATGATTGTCAATGTGTTCGATTGGCGAGCGAATCTTAAAATGGCCTCCAACAAGATTAGCTCCAAGGTGGCTGCAGTTTGTTTTGCCGAGGATGGCAGCTACTTTGTCACCGTTGGCAATCGCCATGTCAAATACTGGTACTTGGAAGGAGGAAGAAAGGTAAGTGTTTCTTCTGGATCTTCTAAGACCTTTTGTTAACCAGTGTAAACCTTCCATTTCAGTACAAAGATCCCATTCCTCTGATGGGTCGCAGCGCCATACTTGGCGATTTGCGGGATAATGATTTTTGTGCCGTTGCCTGCGGCAAAGGAATCTGCTCGGAGAGCACATATGCCATCACCCGACAGGGTCACCTGGTGGAGTTCAGTTCGAGGCGATTGCTGGACAAGTGGGTGCAGTGCCGCACCAGCAATGCCAACTGCATTTGTGTCAACGAACGTTTCATACTTGTGGGTTGTGCCGAATCCATTATTAGGATCTTTAATGCCGCCAATCTGGAGTATGTGACGACGCTGCCTCGAACACATTATCTTGGTGTGGATGTCTCACAGGGCATACAGATAAATCATATAATGTCGGTGCCACAACAGGCCAAGTTCCCCGACTGCATTGCCATGGTCTTTGACGAGCAACGTTCCAAGGTATGAAAACTTATTTCAATTGTTTATAACAATTTATTTCAACTTTTCTTACTCTTACAGGTGAGCTGCGTCTATAACGATCACTCGCTATATATTTGGGATCTTCGTGATATTTCGCGTGTGGGAAAATCGCATTCATTCCTTTATCACTCCACGTGCATTTGGGGCGTGGAGACAGTGCCATATAATCTGGAGCGTGAGCCTTCCCAGACATTGCCGGAGGATTGCTTTGTCACGTGCTCCTCAGACGATACGATACGTGTCTGGGGACTGGAAAGTTGTGCCAACAATGAGATATATCGCAAGAATATCTACTCAAAAGAGTTGCTTAAGATCATCTACAGCGATGAGGATTTGCAGTACATCAAGGATCAGGGCTCATCGCTGTTCGATAAGGCCGGAAACTCCAGCTACGATGGTCGCAACGGTGTGCGTTGCATCAAGATCAGTCCGGAGCTGCAGCATTTGGCCAGTGGTGATCGTTGTGGCAATATTCGTGTCTATAATCTACAGAATCTCAAGCTTCTCACCACCATCGAAGCGCATGAGTCGGAGGTGTTGTGCCTGGAGTATTCCAATGAGAAAATTGAGCGCAAACTCCTGGCCAGCGCCAGTCGAGATCGTCTCATTCATGTCTTTGATGTCTCGCAGAACTATTTGCTCCTGCAGACCTTGGATGATCATAGCTCTTCGATTACATCGATCAAGTTTGTTGGCGCTGGACTCAATTTCCAGATGATCAGCTGTGGAGCCGACAAATCCATAATGTTCAGAAGCTTTCAGGTGAGTTCCATATAAGAATACTTAACTAAACCAGATTTAATTCAAGTTTATTCTGTTTAGGGCAACATATTCATGCGTGGCACTAACACTTCGGGAAAGACAACGCTCTATGACATGGAGGTGGACTCGAATGCGAAGCATATTCTCACCGCCTGTCAGGATCGGAATGTGCGTGTTTATGGCACACAGAATGCCAAGCAGACAAAGACCTTCAAGGGCTCCCACTCGGATGAGGGCAGCCTAATCAAGCTCAGCCTTGATCCAAGTGGCATCTATGTGGCCACCTCCTGCACGGATAAAACTCTGGCTGTCTATGATTATTACTCCAGCGAGTGCATGGCTCGCATGTATGGACACAGTGAGCTTGTGACGGGTCTGAAGTTCACAAACGATTGTCGACACCTGATTTCTGCCAGTGGAGATGGCTGCATCTTTATTTGGCAGGTGCCACACGACATGATTGTCACCATGCAGGCCAGAATGTCCCAGCAGAGGCTACGCTCTGGACATGCTCCATTGCAGCGACCTCTGGCGCCCATTTCACCGCCTGATGCCATTGTCCTGGAGTCACCAACTAGCGAGCTGGAGCATCAGCAGTTGGCACCCAAGTTCGTGGTTCCCTCGGAGCCGGCGCCAAGTCGGAGTGCCTACCAGCTGTCGGATGTAGGCCAGCTGCCGCAGTGGGCCATAAGAAAGGCAGCTGCGGATTCGGACAGTGGCGCCTTGTCAATTCCCACACCTGTGCTTAGTGGAGGTGGTGCTGCTCCTCTGCACGCTGCCTCCTCCATGGGAAATCTTAGCTCCTCGCCCAGTCAACAGCTGGGCGTGGTAGCGCCAAGGGCACGTGGTCGTTGGGCCCAGCGCAGCAATCAACTGGACACGGAGGATCAACGCTCCAACTCCGAGAGTCCACTGGGCACCGTCTCCTCCGTGGGTGGGCACAGTGCGCATAATGTGCAGACCTCCGATTACAACAGTGCCTCCTCCAAGGACATCATGTACAATCAGACGTACCTCAGCGAGGATTCGTCCATTGACTCGGGCATGGAGACACGTCGCGAACTCAAGTTCATTGGCAGCAACAACAACGGCACCATCTCCTCCAGCGTCACCACAGTCCCGGCCAGTAATGGTGCCTTGGGTTCCGTAGTTGCCCAGCAGCGTCTGGCTGTGGATAAGCGCAAGCCGGGTATGCGCTTCGATACGCACAGTCATGATCACGACGGCGACATCGAGGACATATCGGATGGCGAGAGAACCAGCTCCGATCACGGCATGTTCTACAACAACATGGCGCCTAGTACGCCCACGTAAGTTAGAAATTCTTGTAGGGAAGGTCGAGAATATGATGACCACCCTGATCTTACGTACCCTATATCTTGTTTGTTCCTATGTACCCTGTACCTATATTGTTCGTATGTGGCCTGTAGCTATGTACCCTGTGCATATTTTGTGCCTATGTACCCTGTACCTTGTATCAATATACTCTGTGCTGTGTACTGAACTTATATACCCTGTACCTGCATCTATTTCATTTCTATGTGCCCTGTACTTATGTACCTCATACCTATTTTATGCATTTGCACCCTGTACTTATGTACCTTATACCCTGTACCTATGTACCATGTAGCTATAAGAACCCGTTACTAATGTATTCTTATGTGCAATGTACCTATGTACCCTGTGCATATTTTGTGCCTATGTACCCTGTAACTTGTATCAATATACCATGTACATATGTATACTAAACTTAAGTGCTCTGTATCTGCATCGATTTCATTTCTATGTGTCCTTTACTTATGTACCCCGTACCTATTATGCACATTTGTGCCCTGTACTTATGTACCTTAAACCCTGTAGGTATGTACCTAAGTACCCTGTACCTTTGTACCTATGTACCATGTAGCTTTATGTATACTGTGCCTATTTTATTCCAATGTGCCCTGTACCTTTACCCCCTGCACCTTTTTTAAAGTAAACAGTGTTTATAATATTAGAGACGATTTAAATTTCCTTCGAAATCTATTGACTTTTCCTTATTAAACCTATAGCTATATGATGAGTTCCTCCGATCCCAATTAAAGATTGTCAGCATATGCTATCTACTTTAACTTCATTTATGGTTTTCTTCATATTTTACTATAGTTTCCCTTTAAGATGGGTTCCAGTAGTTATAATACAAATATCTGCTCTAAGTAAAGTTTTAATTGCTACTTTAAGTAAACTTCTCTATATCTTTTACCGATATTTCCAATGAATATTTCATTAAAAATATCAAAATATTTGTGTATTTAAGTAAATTTTTCCAAGTCTCTAACCAACGATATCCCTCCAATTTACAGAGACTTTAAGGTGACTGCCATGAACGAAGAGGAACTGCGCAAATCGGTGCGACGACAAAAGTTTGAGAAATCTGGACTACAGCTTGCCACGCCCAGTGGCAATGGCAGCACCCACACGGCCAGCACGGGCACAGGAACAGGCACATCGGACACTGAGGACGAGGGATCGACGCCAAGTGCCGAGAATGCGGAGAGATCTTTGGCCTCCACGCTGGGCGGAAGTACGGAGAATTTACCACAGAGCAGCAATAGTTTCCTCCATGCTGCATTGCCAGAAGGACCAGGATTGTTACTGGAACGCGGCACGAGCAGTAAGCAGAACAAGAGAACCATTTAAAATAGAGTGTACCACTAAGTATTACCCATTTGTTTTATACGCAGGTCGTCGCAGCATTAGCGCCAAGCACAACACTGAGAACGGCAAGGGAGGCGTCTCTGCCGCGCCCACCATTACCAAGTCATACACGAGCACGAAGAAGGAGGAATTGTTGCAAGTCATCAACAAGGTCAAACAGCAGCTGGAAAACGTATGTAGACAATAATAAAATGTTTAAATTTATTTAATTTAATTTATTTATTTATTTGATTTTATTATCTTTTATTTATTTTTTTGTGTGTTTTGTTTGTTTATTCCCCCCTCACGATTATTCTCTTTCCTTTATGTGTTGCATCATTGCTTTGGGTGTCTGTCAACACACACACACACACACAAAACACACAACAATACACTCGAAACTCTTCCGATACTCTGCGTAAACCCCTTTTCTTCTATTTAGGGCACGCGCAAAAATGGCATTAAAAAGTTGAGTGCCATAGCCGAGGTGAGCAATTGAGTTGGCTAACAAAATATTGATCGATCGATCGTTAACAATATCGTTAACGCTTTTACAACTCACTCTCTCGCTGCTGACGTCTTTTGACTTCCATATAGCCATAATGCTTAGGCTTCATTAGGCCCTAATTGAATGCGGGGCTTAAACAGCTTGTTAACTCATTTTACCCATAACACTAATTGCTTAAAATTTACTTAATCATAAAATATTTATTTGCAATTTAATAAATTAATTAAAAAAGTATAAAAAGTAATTTGCATCGGCCGGGAATCGAACCCGGGCCGCCCGCGTGGCAGGCGAGCATTCTACCACTGAACCACCGATGCTTGATACAGAAATTCGAAAATATACTTTAAAAGCTGAAATTGATTAACCAACAGACTTGTTCTTAAAATAGCACCCATTCAGAGACACTAAGAAATTCACCTCGCGCACTTGCTAAAACCCACCACATTTATTTAATACACCACTGAGACATAAGACAACGGCTCATGCCAATTTCAAGCTAATTCATTACATTTACTGCTTTTAATTAACATTTCTTTGGATATCAATTAATTAGACATTTTTTAACCCTTCACAGGTGGGCCATAGACCGTTAAGAGGTAGCCATAGTATCTCGGATTTGAGTCTGGCGGGAAATTTGGATGGTTCTCGTAACGCTGGACCATCGCGCTATACGAAGCCAGGTGAGAATGGATTTGATTGTCGCGATTTACACAGAATTGTTCCCTTATGTCAACTGTAGGCTAATTTGTAAACTCTTTGCCATTTGTTGTTTGCCTCCTCCGTTCTCTCTTTTTTCTCCAAATCTCTCTCTCTTTTTATAAAACATTAATCTCTTTGCTCTCCTTTTGTGCTCGCTTGGCTCTGAAATAATGTTGGTAAAATTATATATATTTGCTGTAATCTGTAATTAGTTCCTTCCCACGATCCTTCTCAGTATATTAGATCAATTCCTACGCAAACCCAATCTCAATTGCCACCGCAGTCGACCCAGGATGTTGTGCCGCAGTACTTTAACTGTGCCGCACCCAAGTCGAAGCTGCAACAGAATTTCCAAACAATGCGACAGGTGCAACAGCATTATCCACCTTATCCCCATCATGTGGGTGTCCATCAGATTCATCCGCCTCCGGGAGTACCCTTTGGACACACTTCCTCTTCCTCCTCCTACGGGAGTTCGGGATCTCGACCTCATGCAGCCCAAACTGCTCCTCGTCTGGGAGCTGCGAAGAGGAATCCGGCCGGGAATAATCGGCGCACGCCGAGCATTTTGAAGCACTACAAATCCTGTCCGGTGTCGCCCGTGCACGAGGAGGTGGAGTGGTCGGCGGATACGGATCGTGTGGTGCCTGTGGAGCCCAAACGTCACTCAGTCTATGCGGACGATGCACGCACTATTTTGGACATGATTCATGCCGATACCGAGAAGATGATTGATGAGATCACTCGCAAGTATGGAGATCTGGACGAACCCACGCCAACACTGCCCGCCTCCTGCTCCATGCCGGCGAACCTGCGGGGTCTTGGCTCCACAGGAGATTCTACGCCAACTGCCACGCCTCCACGAGGTGGACGCACTCAGTATTACGTCTATCGGGAGATCTATCAATGTGAGAGGAAAGTTTCCCTCTCGGACATTCTGAAACCAGAGCAGTTTGCGGCAACGCAGCAGCGTCTGGAGGAGGCAAGATTCCTAGAGACACAGCGTCACTCCAGTGCCAGCTTCTTCCTAAGCAGCTCCGGGCAAATGCCGCATGATCACAGTCAGGAATCACTGCTCTCCGACGGAGGCAGCTACTGCAACAGCCTCGAGAGTGTGCTCTCCGATGAGAGTGACTGCAAGAGTGCTCCCTTAGATCCTCCGCTGGATCCACAGCGACCCATTCATGCCATGCAATGCCATGCGGGCATTAGAAACTTTATCCTTCATGGACCCGTCTCCAAGTCCTACGGAAGCAGTCCCAATGCCTACGGCAGCTTTGATTACTACATGCGGCAGCAGACTTCGGCGGCAACTGCAGCCACCTACGATAGCTTCGATGTCACTGGCTACAATTTGAATCCTCTCAAGCCACTGCCCAGTTCCAAGACGTTTCCTCGCCTGGCACAAGTCCCAACTTCAGCTGTGGAGCATATTCCCACTATGAGATCAAAGAACAAGCAATATAATTCGGGTGTAAACAAAAGTCTGAGCACGGATTTTGCTCAGCAGCGTCAGCAACGCAACTCGAATCCCTTGTCCCAAACCCAAAACCATGGCCACTCCCAAACCCACTCGCAATCCCTGCCTCGGCACACTGCTGAACAGATGTTTGTGCGAAAACCGCTTAAACCGAAACCTCCGATTCCCGCCAAGCCCCAGAATCTGGTGTCTACGCTAACCTGTAGCGTGGAGAAGAAACAACCAACATCAAGCTCCGTTTCCAGTTCCAGAACCGCCAGTGTTGTGCGACAATTCGAGCATAATCTGCTCAAGTTCGAGCGGGAGAAACAGAGATCACAGCAACGTTCTGTGCCTGCCATGAGAAGTTCGGTGAGCAGTGGAGCTTTGGCCACTCAGAGTTGCCTCAAGAAGGTGTCCCGCTTTGATACGAGCGAGAGTAGCCGAAGGGCGACGAGTGTCAGGCAGAAGACGCGTCCCAAGATCAGCGTCAGATTCAACACTGTCTCCCAGATCAAGTATACGCCTAGTGCCAAGCGACAGCGGGATAATCTCAACAACGAGATGGAAATGGAAATGGAAGCGGAAACGGAGATGGAAACTGGATTGGGTATGGGAATGGAACCTTTGGTGGGCAGTCTACCCAGTGATTATGGTGGTGAGCGTAGCTTTGAGATGTACTTTGCGGAGAACGGCAATGCGCCAGAGAATCTGGAGCATATGCAGAGCCTGAAACTCTACACAAAGCCACAGCTCCAAGCGGTCGTCGATGAGATTCAACAGGAACGAGCCAAGCACAAAAAGAACATGGACAATGTGGAGCGTTCGACGGGAGTTGGTAGCAATAATTCCACAAGTCATCAATGTCAGAATATTGCCAAGAAGATTGACATAATTGAGAAACTGATTGCCATGGAGGAGCGCAAAATGGAACAGATCCGATTGGCCACAGAGACGAGACTACGTCCCTTTGCCTGCAATTCCAAGCAGAAGGGCTATGTCAAGAGTCTGACCATGAACTTTGACATGTTGGCCAGGGCACATGATCAGCGCACGCAGTTGGAGGAGGAGGAACCACTGCCAGGAACCGATGCGGATCTTTGTGCGTATGCAAGAAACATACGCCGGAATTGCAGTCTGCCGGATGTACTGGAAAGTGCCGACTTTGGCTATGGCAACGATGTGGAATTGGCCAGAGAAGTGATAGCCGATGATGATGATATCGATGTGGATGATGATGATGGGGATGATAATAATGTCACGGGCAGCAATGATCAGTTGGAGGATAATTCAGAGCTGCTGTTGCGACTACAAGGTTTGCCCGTTCGCTGTTGTGCCCAAAATTACACTCAAAGAAAAACTACACTCAGAAAAACACTTTTCATTTTTCAGTTAAAGCACAAATTCAATTTTTTTTAGCTTTTTAGTTGAGTCCATTGTTAGCACACCTATCCAGCATGCCTTGGCCCCAATAATTAATAACCGTCTGTATGCCTACTTACAGGTAATCCCAAAATGCTCAATCCCATGCCCATTGAGGAGTCCTCATCATCGATTCGACGCGCTTGCTCCTTGAGTGATCTGCACATGGGCAACTTTGGCAAGCGTAAGATCTCCCCTCGCTCTCTCTCTCTTTTTAACGCATTCTCTAACCCTTCTCCTTGCTCTCTTTTCTCTCTTTCTCCCCTTTAGCCAGCAAATCGAATGGGAATTTACAGAAATCAACGACTCCACATCGCAATGGCAACGCAACGCGTGCCACAAATAAACGCAACAGTCTACAGGGCAAATCCGGTTTGGGTGCCTCAAGCAACTCCATGAATGTGCTCAATCAGGCAGTGAGTATAAATTATCTCTACTATTGATTGATCAAGCATTTAATGACAATTTATTTACAAAATAATGATATGCATAAAATTGTTTTAATGACTGAAATGCAATTAATAATTGTTAAATTGTGAATTATAGTAGATAATTGTGCTGACTAACAATCGAGGCAGACAGTACTTGATATTTGTTATTTAACATTTAAATATTAATTTTATATTTAAATGATCTCTTAAGTTAAACGCTTAAAGGTGGAATTGAGAAAAGTTGGGAAAGCAAATTTATTTCAATTTTATTTACGACTGAAAAATAATCGGTTATTATAGTCACAGGAGTATTATAATTTTGTCATGAGTTCTGTAACGCACTTTAGGTGACGTAACAGACATCATAAACTAGTCTCTCTCTCATAGTCTCTCTCAGTTTAAGAGCTGTAGTGAATAAATTTTGATAATAGCTATTAGCTGTGCTAAAATCGGCAGAATGAGAGCACTATATTATACAGCTGTCATTGGAAAAATAGCACACAACTTTTTTAGTGTGATAAACATTTTGCTTATTAAGCTTTTTTAATCAAATTTACTCAGTTTACACACAATAAAATCGAATAAAGATAAAATATAGATAATAATAAATTATTGCTCTGAAAAGCAATAGAATTGGTGATGCTATATTCATCAATGCCCAAATAACAAGTGTGGGTGTCATATCTAGTCTTTAAAGCCCATATCTTTCGCGAGCAGATCAAGTTTATTTCAAACTGTTGCCACGCCCCCTACCTTTTCCGAAAATTGTAAGAAAACCATTTTCATAATACCAAAACTTGGGAACGACTAGAACTATCGGCACCAACATTGCACATTATATATACCAAGTTTGGTCAGGATTGAGCAACTATATCCTATAATTCTCACACTACAAGTCAAGTCAAAAATTGCATAAAGACATGTTGTTTTAGTTGAGCGATCGCAACCAAACTCACACATTATGTGTACGGTAACATTATAACTATCCTCACCAAGTTTGGCCCGGATCGGACAACTACAGCCTATCGCTCCCATAGGACAAATCGGTCGAAAATTGGAGATTTGTATGGAGGCATGAAGTTTTAGTTAAGCTTTCGCAGCCAAACTCCCACATAATGCGTATATCATGACTCTATATATCCCTACCAAATTTGGTTCAGATCGGAAAACTATAGTCTATAGTTTCCATAGGACAAATCGGCAAAAAATTGCTTATTCGTATGGAGTTACGCACACTTTAATGAGTACAAGGTCTTTTGCACTCGGCTCGCTCGAATATAGCCTTTCTTACTAGTTAAATCTACTTTAAGATAAAGTTTCCACTCTAAGCAATAAACTTTGAATATTTTCAGAGCGACTCGGAGCCAGAAGACAGCAATCGTTTGCGCAGCGCTTCCAATGGTCAGAATCGCAATAATGGACCCATTGGTAAGAGACTAAACCCTTAAAAACAATAAACAATACATTACTTTAACTGCTTATAAATCTTTGTTACTTATAGCAGCCAATCGGCCGTATAATAACAAGGTCAATAACACAAACAGCGGTCGTCGCAAGATGCCCAACTTTAGCAGTGGTAATTATTGAATTTCTCAACTTAAACTGTTAAAGTTCTCATTTGAAATGGTTTTTATGCAGGCACAAATCTACAGGACGACTCCAGTTCGGAAGAGACACCCAATAATGTGGCCAGTACTAAGCCAGCTGTGCCACCAAGGCCAAGAAATCTTGGCTTCGATCACAAGACTAAACTAATGGTCAATAGTCCTGGGAATGCGGCCAAGCAGCGAGTGGGCGGTGGGGAGGAATACGAAGGGGAGGATCGTAAGTGAAATTAAACTGAATATATAGAAAACAGATTTTAATTTAAATCTTTATCTCTTTTCTAGCTGAGGCCCTTGTACACAATGTGATCAATAAGCTTTATACAACAACACAGGCAGCGATGAAACTGCATGCGAATCTAAAGAATTCATTGTTGCTAAAGGAGCTGGAGAATGCGGTGATCATGTCACACAATATGCTCGGCAATATAACTCACAATCGGTAGAAGAATAAACCTATAAACCACTATATAAATTTTACTTAAGTAAACCCCTTTTTATTGCAGACAAAACGAGAGGTTGCTCTCGAATCAAGGCAACAATCATGTTGGTGGCGTCGGCGGAGGCGCAGAGCTTGGAGGTGGAGTAGGAGGAGTAGGTGGTGGTAACAATCATGAACAGGATAATGGCGATTATCTGATGATGGTCAATAACTGTGCCGATCTATTGAGTAATTTACGCACCAAGAACAAACCCGATGACTGTGAGAATAACTCCTAGTGTGTAGCGCATAGTTTAGGTTAACTAACTAACTAGCAAACAATTGTGGGCTAAAAACAAACTAATATTTATTAAAATTCAACACAAATTTCAAATGAGCTAACAGACATAAGTGACATTCGTGTCCTTAAGCACCAACTAATTTGCAAATTCTTTATGGTTATGTATGCATTAACGGCTATTGTAAAGTTTATAAACTATTCACATTATATATATATACTATATGTTATTTTCTATTGTTTAAGTTAAAGTCTTGTTAGTTTCTAAGTTTATGTGTGTGTGCGAGTGTACGAGTGTGCATTTTTTTGTTTTCTTGGCCTTAATTTGTAGGTAAATCACTTTTGTATAGCCTGAATTCAATTCGTAGTGTGTCAAGTTGTCTAAGTAATAATAATTATTTGTATATGTTAAGTGTTATTTGAGTTTAAGATCGAAGTTATCGAAAGCCGGGCATGACAGAATGAATCGTTATGGCAACTTCTATATATATATATAATTTTTTTCTATGTTTTCTTTATTTTTTTTTTTTTGTGAATTAGTCAATAGGCCAAATGCAAAGAAAGTTTAACAAAATTGTGTGTCAAAATTGCGTATTCCGATTTATGAATGCGTCCAAAGTATATATCTTTATATAGACGATGTGTATATGGCGCTTATTTACTCAACACATACAAAAGTGCTTAAAGAACAGTGACATATGCATACATATATGTATTTGTATTTGATTAATCTTGAAACAAAATACGATTTCCAATTTGAAGTATGTTCTGTAATTTAGTAGTTAATTATTTGATTGTATTTACAACAATTATCTAAAACATTTCGAAAACAAAACTAAAAAAAGAAAAAACCTATTTAAAATGTATTAAACTTTAAATCTATACATATATATTATATATGCTCTTATAATTTACAACTAAATCAAATGTATTAAAATTAACTTAACCACAACTAAATGAAAAGATGAGAGAAAAAAAAACATAATTTAAGTGCAGCTAATGCTACTTACCCTCAAAAACTAAAATCTTAACTTAAATCATTTAATTTTATCGAAATAATAATACAAAATCCATAATTTTTGAAAATATTCAAATCGCTTTGTCTTCTTCTTACACTTATTATATACGAATTTAATTAAAACTATATTTTCTTCTACTAATTGCACAATACCTTGGACATCTTGTTGTTAAATTATCTATATAATTTAACTGTCAAGTTGATCTGAGGTAATTAACACTAGCCTCCGCCAATGATTATACTTATATACACCAATATGTGCACATATCATGTATATAACCTATGATGGGTGAGCGGCATCAACCAAATAATATATAATTAGTTTACCTGATATATAAATACTAAAATCATAAACGAATCAATTATGCAATCCATTAATTATTGTGAGAAAATTTTGAGAAATAATAAATAATAATAATATTATGTTTATTCGAGACAGAAAATTTAATAAGATCAATAGCAATTTTCTTAAGAATTCCCTTTCTATAGATAATGTGGTAAGAACTGATGAAATTGTATGCACTTTATCGCTAAAGTTATATAATTTTAATGAGGTTCGAAATTACTTTTTCAGGTGAATTATTTCAATTCAGAACCAATTTATTGACCTTGAGGGGTCTATTAGAAGGAAGTATGACCGACCCAAAAAAGTATATATTGTATATTCTTGATCAGCATCAACAGCCAAGTCGGTAGAGCGAATTTTCACATCACCATAACATGAAAACGACTAGAGCTATCGGAACTAACTTAATATAGTATGTGAATGGTACCATCATAACTATCCTCACCAATTTTGGTCCAGATCGGACGATTATAGCCTATAGCTCAAATAGGACAAACCGGTCGAAAATGGTAAATTTGTATAAAGACATGTAATGTTCGGTAACCGATCGCAATCAAACTCACACATTAGGTGTATATCACGATAATAACTATGCTCACCAAATTTGTAATAATCCTCATCAAGTTTGATCCGGTTCGGACGACAAACTAGAGCGGCTCGCTCGAGTGTAGCCTTTCTTACTTGTTTTATTGGACGGCACAGAGAGAAAAAATCTAGTCGATTCGACACTTTTAAAGCTTAATTTGTTACTAGGATTGAAACTTGTTGTTTCAATAATTTATTGAACTGTATTTTTATAAACTTAGTTGAAAATTAGTAAGTTAACTTGCAATAAGTGTTTCAAATTGTATCGTAACTTGAGGGAATCAAAACAATTTGAAGGTCTTTTGGATGATTGGTGCTTAAATTCAATATTTACGTCGAAATGAAATCGAGGGCTTTTAAGAAGTACAATGATTAAAATGTTTTTTCCACATATACCTTGTGACCGGAAAGTACCCGGAATTTGTGAATAAATTCCAAATTTTTTTTATCCTAATCAAAATTTATTAAATCTTATAAATATACGCCTTTCTGAAGGATACACATATGTCATCGCCTATTTCAGTCATCGAAGCCCTTTTTTGGAGCAAATTCACCATTTTTAGAACGAGTCGCGCGGCGACGAGTCTCATGCCAAACTGATCCACCATGATCAATCAACCTTAATCAACACTAATGCCCAGTTCATGTGATAGATCTTTAGCACTCCCATAACTATTTTCGAGAATGATTTCTTTTCAGTCTCGCTCTTCCAACCTTACGATACCCTGTGAGAAGTCCGTAAAGAATGTAAATTGTTGAAATGAACTTATTATATCGATTAATCGACACAAAAATAACTCAGATAAACTATAAAGAACTGAAGTCAATTATTTTTGCACCGCCCTGATACATCGTCATATCAAAACACTCACTTGATAAAGCTTATACTTTAATGTTTATCTAGTTAGTTTGTCAAATTTTAAAAGGTTTTAGAATTTAGAAATTTTTAAAGAAAAAGAAAAAGGGGAAAAACAAAGCTTGACAATGAAATGTGGCCACTTCAATCGTCCGCCTGATCCCAATTTTGAAGACAACGGCGTTCGACGTCGGTTTATCACCAAAGTATGCGCCATACTAGCCGTAAGTCGAGAGTTAAGTCCGATAACATGTTCTGAGTTGTAAATGCTTTACTTTTACTTGTTTACCCCTTTTGGCAGTTCCAATTCATGGTCACCATATTCGTTTGCAGCTTTTTTGTGTTTTTTGAACCTTCTAGGGAATGGCTAACTGAGCATATTTGGATGGTTTTCATTGCCATGGGATTATTTATGATAGTGTCCATAGTGCTCGTCTGTTTTTCTAAAGCAGCTCGAACGGTTCCCATAAACTATATACTCCTGATAGTGTGTACTCTGTGCATGTGTATCATGATTAGTGTGGGTTGTATGGCCTACGATTATTCAAAGGTAAGTTCTATCTCCGTTACTCTATCTCTCTCATCCCTCTTTCCTCTCAGATTCTTTCAGCCCTGGGAATCACTATCGGCGTTTGTCTAGCTCTCGCATTATTCGCTGCCTTTGCCCCTTGCGATTTTACAGGTTGCGGCCCGTTTTTATGTATATTAATGCTCGTCGTAGTTGGATTGGGAATCTGCACGATTTTCATACAGGATCGAACATTAGATTGGATATATGTATGTGTCGGTCTACTTGCCTTTTCCATGTATCTGGTCTATGACGTTCAGCTGATGGTGGGTGGCCATAAGAATCAATATAGCGAAGAGGATTATATTATTGCTGCTCTCTCTCTATATATTGACGTCGTACAGATATTCCTCATGATTTTGATGCTACTTGGTTTAATTGACTCTGAATAGGTAACTATTTAGACTGTAATAAAATCAAATACATCAAAAGAAAGGACAATAAATCGTATCCTAGCCCAGCAATCTGATTGTTAGCAATTATTGTTCAGATTAGAGAGATATGGGGGTAAAAGACCTGAAACTTGTTATCAAATTAGTTATAAGTATAAGTAATAAGAAGGACGAAAGTTTGTTGTTACAGACTTTAGCAGCGAATTAAATAAATTAAATGGTTTTAAAATCCTATATTTGGTTGTTCTTAAAAACTGAAGACTCCAAGTTAACAGACATGAAGGTAAACAGTCAAGGTTTGTTAACTCTTTGATTAGAAATGAAAAAAGGAAAATTTTCCTGGGTTTGAACTCCAAGAGCTTTTCTTAGAGAATGAAATTTGCTTTCTAGTGATGTGAGTTTAACAGCAATCGCTTATAAACGTTGCCAAATATTGTCATTAATATCACTGTGTAACTGGAAAAAACACTTGAAAATTTTTGTGATTTTCATCCAACTTTAAATTGGATTATTTTCAAGAATTGTAATCGAACAAATTAAGAAAAATTTGTAACAAAATCAAATACGCACACCTTTTGTACTAGATTTAATATCGAACCACTGTAGTGTGATATATTCCGATCACTCGAATATTATCCAGAAAAGTAGTAAAGTTGATTTTGGTGAGAGAGACGTCCGTCTTCCCTGATGGTACTTTATTAATTGTTGTTTAAGCGTTAGAGCTGTCCACCGTGAAGCAGTTAGCAGCCGTTTTACATACATTCTTTTAGGCTTATTATATGTTATATATATAAAGAGAGTCATAGAGAGTCATGCGCGCACATATGTATACATAGCGACGGTCAAGCGTGAGAACGGTGACTTAGCTATTTGGGCGGTCGTTGCTATCAAGTGCGGATCATATATCGTCTGCACTTGAACGAGCGAGCCGACTAAAAAAGACCCCGTACTTCTTCTAGTGCGCGTATTTCCATACAAATCACCAATTTTCCAACGATTTGTTCTATAGTTGTCCGATCCGGATCAAACTTGGTGGGCATAGATAAATTGGTACCATACATATAATATGTTACTTTGATCGCAATCGCTCAACTAAAACTTCATGTCGCCATACAAAATACCCCTTTTCGACCGATTTGTCCTATGGGAGCTAAAAGCTATAGTTGTCCGATCTGGATCAAACTTGGTAAGGATAGTTATAATGGTACCATACACACTATGTGCGAATTTGGTGTCTTTAGCTCTAGTCGTTTCAAGTCATGGTGATGGGAAAATGGTTTTTTACTGTTTGCGGTGGCGTGGCAAAAATTTGAAATAAACTTCCACTGCGGACACTATAGGCGGACTTTCATTCCAAATTTGGTGACTGTAGCTCTTGTAGTTTAGAAAATTGGAGTTTTCTATTGCAAAAAATCGGACTTCATATTTATATTATCATATTATCATATTACTCCTGATTATCAGTCCAAATTTATGCTATATTCGAAATTCTCAAAACAAAACACATATTATTTCTTGTCAGTGGCTTAAGGGTTAAGAAATAATCAGAAGGAAAAGAGAAATTTTCAACCTTTGGCATACTTCAATCAAACTCAAAGATTATTAACTTAATCTTAATGACCAATTTTACTAACGATCTAAGAACTATTTAAAACTATCCTGTTGTTTAACAATGATTCTAAAAAGTTTCGAATGATTGGCAATCATATAAAAGGTGTATCAACTTAATTAAACCATATAACAGCCAACAAAGTGATGACCAACACAGCAGGTGAGCAAATGGCAGGTGAAGCCGGTGCTCGATTTGAAAAGAGACCAAGTGAGATGGGTGTGAGATGGGTGTGCGATGGGTGTGCGATGGGTGTGTGTTCGGTGTGTGTTCGGTGTGTGTTGCGTGTGTGTTGGGGTTGTGTGTAAACTTTTCAAACTGTGCCTGTCGCATGCCCCAATCAGTCAACAATTGTGCTGACTGTGTTGTCACGGTTTTGGCCCAGTCAACTAAGAACTGGTAACTGCCAACTGGCTGAAGGAGTCAAAGCTCTTTTGGCTTAGTTGTTCAGTTTATTGTTAGCCCAAAAGCGTCGCCCTTGCCATTGATAGGGCTGTAAGCGTTTGGGCTTCAATTAACTTGTATCAATATTGAACTAGACAAACTGCCTCACACCTGTGTACCCGCTCACCTGTTAACATTAATTGGTAACTAGTTAACTCCGCTTAAGTTGTTAGTTCCACTTTGATCGGTCGATAACTATGGGCATATATTTTAATCAAATGTCTATTGATAAACGGTTGGACATACACATTCAGGGCTAACGAACCCTTTACACACTCACACACACAAGCATACTCTCTCACACACACTCTCGCACACCAGCGACTGTTTCTGTTTCACTTTCTCTTTGGAGTTTTTGTCTTTGTCTGACGCGCAGACTGAATGAATTATTTATGACACGGCCCAATCATAAAGCGAGGCCAAAAGCTATACACACACACACACACACGCAGACACTCACGAAATATTCTCAATAAGCTGCCAATGCCAGACACGCCCCTTTGCTCGTTTTTGGGGGTGGCACAAATTGCCATGGAAATGGCATTTTCACAGGACCCGCGAGCAGAGCGTGAATTCTCCAAGAAATATTTACAAAATAGCACAAATAAATCGAACAACAATTTTAATATGCATACACTGAGAGAAATAGTCATGTATAAAATAATTGTTGGCAGTAAATTAAGATGTATACACATTTTTTAAAAAATAATTAAGATTGCGTATAAGAATTTATCGTAAGTACTCACATTTTCTCTGTGCGTTTAAAGTAATGCCAAAATAAGAAAAGTTAGTTAAACAATGAAAACTCTTCAGTGCCAACAACTTTTAACCACTAATCACTTATACAACATGTATTGTTTGTTTAGTGTTTTACACTTCAAATATTTTATTACAATACTCTCAGATTTCCTAAAATGATAAGTAGATGGATTCACTGTAATCATCTTCTTTTAATTTTATCATAAAAGATAGAACTTAAAGACATTTCAACTAATATAGCTTAAAAAAGCTACAGCGAGTCGCAGAAAATTTAATACAGAGCTTTTGTTTAAAACAAGTAAGAAAGGCTACAGTCGAACGAGCCGACTGTAAAAGACCACGTACTCCTTCTAGTGCGCGTTTTCCATGCAAATCACCAATCTTCGAGCGATTTGTCCTATGGGAGCTATAGGCTATAGTTATCCGATCCGAACCAAACTTCATGAGTATAGTAGGAATAGTACCATACACATAATGGGTGAATTTGCTGTCTCTAGCTCTAGGCGTTTTTAAGTTATGGTGATGTGCAAATAGTTTTTTAGAATTTGCGGGGGAGGTAGGGGGTATGGCAACAATTACAAATAAACTTGCAGTGCGTACAAATTTGGTGGCTCTAGCTCTTGTAGTTTAAAAGATCCAGGTGTTTATACGGACAGTCGGACGGACATTGCTATATCGTCTCGGCTGTTGATGCTGTTCAAGAATATATATACTTTATGGGGTCGGAAAAGCCTTCTTCTTCCTATTACGCACATTTCGCATCAGACAAACCTAATAGACCCCTATACTCTTTTTTAGAGTACGGGGTCTAAACGTGCTGTCAGAATTCTAAAGCTAAATAATGGAGAAGTTACAAATTTCTCCGAAATAGACATCTTACTAAGTTAGAAAAGAGTGCGTGAACTATTTTTGAACATTTTTAAATTATATTAAGCCGATTTCTTATATGTATTAATTTTATTTTAAGTGCCAAGCTTTGTTTTTAGCTTTTTAATGGGGACCTAAGAGACATCAACAAATTAATAGCGCACCAAAAATTCATTTAATAAATATTACTTAAATCATTTTGAAGTTAAATCTTTATTTAAGATTTATTTTGTGCAGTTTGTATTTTGAGATTAAAAATTTAATTTTTTTCAAAATACAAATTGTGTTTTAAAAAAGACACTTTGTACGTAGTAAGAAACGAATAGTATTCCCCTAGTATTTTCCAACATTCTGTAGTATTTTTTCCCGCTTTCAAGTGAAACTAATTAATGTCAACTAAGTGAAAAGCCTTAGTTTGGATCGGTGCTGTTTCCATTTTAAGGCATAATGAGAGAGAAATGCATGCACTATGGAAATAATCAACGTTAGTTCAAATAAAACTAAGATATTTCAGTCTACGCTAGTGACGAAAGCAGATTCAAACAGAAACCAAGGCGGGTTTGTGTGCTGTTCAATAGATGAAAGATAGTTGAAAATATTTTTATCGAAATGGAAATAAATAAATTCGGGACTGCAGGCTTAAGACACAAGGTAAGACGGAATGATTTAAGCTACGTATTTACTTTTTCAATCTCAGATTCCAAACTTTATTCTTCTGCTTGTTCAAGAAATGTCATTAAACCGTTATTTTTATATCCCGTGCACTCAAGAAAACTAGCTGAAATCAATAATTTCAAAGATTTAACTAAAAGAGGTTTTTCTGGAAAAATTGTCAATATTTGCCCACTGTGCACTTCCAAAACTGAATGCAGTTTTAGTATTCAGTGTGGAAAATCTCAAAAAGCGAATAAAAGGATTGCTTGGCATAGCGGTCCATATTAACAGCATATTCACAACATATTCAGAGTATATATATTCATAATATATATTCATAACTCGTCAGGCAGCACAAACGAGCAGCACAATTCAATTCAGCTATGAATTCAGCTTTGGATTGTGGCCTGTTTGACGGTGCGTGCCGTTTTTGTGCTTCGGTGTGAATAAGCGTGTAAGAAGTTGACATAAAGCTGACGACGACAACAAGAAGGTGATGAAGAAGGGGAGAGGGGAAGAGGAACGGAAAGAGGAAGAGCAGAAGAGGCTGCTAGAGTATCCCAGATCGTTGGGAATCTGCATTGGAAGTTGCTGAACCGAACTAATTGAGCCGCGTTACATTAAGTTGAATGCATTTCAATGCTGTTGCCAAGCATTCACAGTACATCATTATGTTCATCATCAACAGCAGTAGCATAAACAGCTACAATATGGTCATCATCATCATCATCCTCCTCATGCATTGAGTTTGTCAGTCTGCGCTGGGAAATCGAACAACTGTCTTCCCCTTCCCCTTAGGTGGTTAAAAGTACTGAGTATACTCACCTGATTCACACTTACCACTTGTAAAACAGCAATATCGACTGTTACATACGCTGTAAAGCTGTGGTATAGATATAGATATAGATATAGATATAGATATAGGTATAGATACAGATATACTTAGATATAGATATAAATATAGATATAGATATAGATATAGATATAGATATAGATATAGATATAGATATAGATATAGATATAGATATAGATATAGATATAGGTATAGATACAGATATACTTAGATATAGATATAAATATAGATATAGATATAGATATGGATATAGGTATAGGCATAGATATACTTAGATATAGACAAAATATAGATAAAGATATATATAGTTAGAGATGTAAATATAAATATAGTTATAGATGCAGACATAGATATAGATATATGTAGATATAGATACAGATTTAGATATAGATATAGATTAAGATATAGCTAAATATATAAATCAAATCCAGTTTATGAATCTGCTACATCTCAACTGGAAAGTGAAGAATCAGTTACAGAGAGGTGATTTTGGGTATTAGTTTTGATCCCAACTCCATAACTCCCTCACTTTCTAGCCCATCACCTCTGCCAGATGTCTTTCCCGTACATAATGCCCACTTCCCATAATAAATGACTGCTAAATAGAGAAGAAGAAGAAGAGCATTGAGATATTCTCACACCTGCTGCGTTGCACTGAGCCGGTGACAGTTGTGTCATAGTTGAAGGGTCGTCACCTCCACAATTAACGGCACAATTACGAACAATAAAGTGTTGAGAATGAAAGAGAAAGACAGAGGAGGTGGGAGGGGTAGGTGAAAGAAAGGGACGGCAAGAAGATGCCCCGTGCGGCGTTAAGTGTTTTTGCCAGTACATTGTTGGCGCAGCAAAAGATACTTTTATACTTACGACTACTTGTATTCATACTCGCACTCGCACTCACACTCGTACCCATTACCAAGTGCGTCTTAGCCGATAGGACCCGGGACAACGAAGCGACCCTTGTAATTCAAAGAAAACTGCAGCTTTAGCTTTTTAAGAAATTGTAATCACAACATATTGCATGAGATACGAGATACACGAGTGCATAAGATACAAAAGTTATAACAAAAAAGATACAGATACAAAGCTGATAGGTCACAGCATTTAGCCAAGATGAGAGCCTGACAGCCAAAGTCTGTCCAGCTGTCTGAATCAGATCACTTAAGAACGTAATCATATCCGGAAGAGATTACACTGCAATTTACGCTCGAATGCGCCGCTAAAACCACTCGAGGGTTGAGGCATTGCCCATTGTCCTTGCCAGGACACTTCCCCGCTCCCCCTCTCCACCACTCCACCACTCTCCGCCCATTGTTGTAGGTGATAAGCGCAGTCGACACTGCAAATTTGTGACATCATCATCAGCATCATTATCATCTCCCTTAAACAATAGAATTGGATTATAATTTTTTATGACGAGGTGCTTAACTGCTGAATACACTTTGAATTACATTTGAATTGTGGGCGTGTTCTGTTGTTTCGTGTTCGAGCTGTTTTGTGGGCAATCCGATGGGCGTGGCACAGATTGCATCACGATAACAAAAGTTATCAATATGCTAAATTATGTTAGACGTGGTTTTTGGGGCTGAATTGCGACTGTGGCGCCTACGGAATTGTTTAGTCGCCATAAACAATTTGGAAGCCATAAACAAGCTCTGGTAGCTCAAAAAAAAATATATATGGCAAGGAAATATGAAATAATATTAAAGGAAACCATTATACTTACATAGAAAATGGCTTTTTTAATCAGTAAATAGCGTATTGTTGGAGATATGCCAACAGATACAGATACTTCGGGTATGCCTACAGATACTTTAGAAACCCTACTCTTCCGACCAAAGGGGAAGAACAAAATTATGAAATAATATTTAAGGAAACCAGTAGAGTATTGTTAGAGATATGCCTATAGATACTTTGGGTAGAGTTATTGCTTGGAGATATGCCTATAGATACTTCTGGTATACTTCTGCTTTATTGGTTGAAGTCAGTCTTAAGTCAAGTGACTTTTTCCGTCACTTAATGTACACTTAGATGTGTACAAGGCTTAACTTTTTATATAAACCCTTTCACTATATCTCTGTTTAACTTTATTAGTAAAAACTGTTAAGATATGCACTCAGTTGTCTGTTTTGACAGGGTATCTATTGGTCTAACTTCAAAATAATTCACCATATTACTACCACCATATTATGGATCGAATATACATATGTTCTAAGATAACTTTTCCATTTAAGCATTATTATCTGGCATCTGAAGATACATACTGAATTCGTAATCACTTAATTTAATTAATACATTTTAAAGCAAGAAATAAAAGTACAGTCGAGCGAATAGGGCGTGGCATCGAACAAAAACAGATTTTTGTATTGACTGACTAAATATTAAGTCGATACTAACTAAATTCAAGCTTGTAGCTCTTTCCAACTCTAAGATCTGTTTGTTCAAACGGACAGATGGACAGATAGAGAGACATACAGACAGACAGACAGACATGGCTATATCGACCTGACTTCTACCTGTTACATACTTTTCACAAACCCAATATACTCTTTGCAGAGAGTATAATTATAAATCAATACTTATTTATTACATTCATTGTATCTAGATATCTGCTCGGGTTAAGTCCATTTCTAACACCACATAAATTAGTTTAAATCTTAAAAAAACTTAATTATATATTTTGATAGTAAATCTCTTGGCTAAATTTATACTGAACAATACGTTTATGACTTTTTATCAAATTTTCTTTCATCATATTCCTCCCGAGTGAGTGTTATATTATTAAATAAACATTTTAGGAATATGTCTTAGTATATTGACTAATTTTTGGCATTTCCCATAGTACTTACTCACAAACATATTCGTTTCCAATAGCTTTTCAGCCAGTTATCCACTTAGCTTTTTGTCAATGTGACTCTAATTAGCTTAATTAAAGCCATCGACGAATCAACGTATTATGACAAAGAAGTGACTGAACACGAAGAAGAAGAAGAACACGATGGCGTCATGCACAAGCAGGTCGAAAAGTGGCGACATATCAGTAGAAAATCTGCATAGAGGGAGGGGTGGGGAGGGGTGGAAAGGGAAATGGAAGTGGTATTGAAGGAGCAACTTCAATTAGCCAAATAAGTAAGGCGGTTTTGTGTCAATGTCACTGAGAAATCACGCATACACGCACAGAGAATAAACAGGAGTCAAAGAGAGAGGGATACAGAGATAGAGACAACATGAGACAGAGAGAGAGAGAGAGAGATAGAGAGAGAGAAAGAGAAAGAGACACACACTTGACTGGTCGGCAGGACGTGCTTTGGGTAAACATCAAAAGGAATATCAAAATCAGTGCACGGACAGGACAGTGCAGAGCGTAGCAGGACAACAAGTTAAGGACACTCGAGAACCAAAACTGGGGGTTGGCCATACAGCTCGTCAAGGATATATGACGACGGTGATGATACGAATCATCTGCTGAGAACTTTGAGCTTCCAATTGACAACTGGGTTCAAAAAGAACGCCGCCGCAAGGCGGTGTCAAAAGTCATATCAAATTGGGCACAAGCGTTGCGCCATTTCTCTTTGTCTCTTTTTGTTGTTGCTGTTGTTGTCGATTGATTTCGTTCTCTCAAAATGCTGAAAACTGTCCACTTAGTCAGGAAAGTGAGGTTAGGGCGTTGCGCCTGTCAGTGGGCGGTGTGCTTAGACATATGCTGAAAAGTGCACCTCACGCAGCTTTGAATATATAGAGAGCATTCATGTTCACATTCACATGCATTCAGCATTCCAAATTCAACATTCAACATTCATCATTCATATTCGTATTTGCATTTGCATAAAGCATTTGATTTTTGCTTTTTGATTTCGCTTTTCGCATTTCGTTCCCATTTGATTTGATTTCGCTTGAATTATTCATATGCTCCAGCAAGTGACAGGAAAGAGAGTGAGCGAGTGAGTGAGTAAGACAGCGTGAGAGAGGGGAATTGTGGATTGCGTTTGTGGAATGAAATGTCAACTGAAGTGGCGACACATGCGCCTACTCTTGTAACTATACTCTGCAAGCAAAGGAAAACAAATGGCATATTTGATTCAGGTGGTAATTATTATTAATAAAAAAGTCTTTTTATTTCAATTTATTAGCTTTATTAACTATGTCTAATGTCATAGTGCATCATCAAAGTTTTTGTTGTTTTAATTTATGTTAATATTATGCTATATTTTGGTTATATAGCAGAAAATAACTTAGTTACTAACTTTCAATTTAATTCTTTATTATTCTACACACTTTACTTTTGTCAACTGCTTTAGTAGTCATTTAGTAAATAAATAAGTTTCTACAGGGTAGCAGCACTTCCATACTTCATCTACTCACTGTAGCAGATCAATCGCCACAGAGACAACGTTTGCTTCTTTTACACTTAAGAAAGCGAGTGCACAATCTGTTGCCGCTCTCCTCACACTCAATTCATTTGCTTCTGTTCTCACTCTCAGCCGCTCAATGACTCTCTGCCTCGTCTGTCTGTCTACCAACGCCATCTTGGTGACATTTGCGCCGCCTCTTTCTTTGCACAGATCAAAGCGAACTGCGAATGCAAATGCGATGGGCGGTGAGCGATGGGCGGGACTTGTATAATGTTTTGAGTGGGCGTACAGGGCTCGCCACTAATTAAGGTGAGCTGCTTTTGGTTGACAGTTTAGAGCCCATTAAAGCGCCTCTTAAGCAAATGCGGCAATAATTGTTTTCATTAGACGGCGACGCAATCCATTTGCATTTTTAAATTGGGAACATGTGCGTGTATGCGTTTGTATGTGTGTGTGTGCGTCACACTCTGAACTGCTCTGACTCAGCCATTTGCATAAGTGTTGTCCGCTCTCACACTCTCTCATTTGCTTACCCACAGCAGAGTTAATGTAACAAGCTGGCAACGCTGCGACTTTAAGAACTCTGTAAAGCTAGCTGTCCCGCTCTGTCCTGCACCCAAGTCCATTGCAGCTGTTTGTGGACTGCATAAAAGGACATCCACATCCACCAACTCTTTGTGGATCACTTTCGTTCAAACACCCAGGAGAAAAAAGAGCAACAAATATATTGAAGAATTGGTTTATTGCTTAAACATTATCAATAATATCACTTAAGTGCTAAACAATTTCAATGAGTTTTTTTTTTCTGTTAAAATTCTTTGCCACTCAACTATCAACTATTTCACACATCAAATATAAGTATGTTAATTATAGTATTCTTTTTTGTGTATATACTTTATGTAAATCCTTCAAGCACAATTCGCAATGCAGATAAAACACTTCCGACTAAATTAGGTACTAACTAGCTGAATTATACACATACATATACACGTATTTCGATTATTATGCAGAGGACTAAAATCTACACATGAAACAGTTTTTGCTATAATTATTTAATTTTAATTTTTAGTATTTACAAATTGTACAAATTAAATCGATATACAAATCACACTAACTATCGCTTGAAGGTCGGGAGTAGTACAGCTACACAGAGAGAAAACGTCGATCAAAAAAAGTTTTTTTGTTTCTTAAAAATTTTCTGACTGAAAATTAGATATCGAAATTTTTAGCCATAATTCTAGACTTAAATCATTTCTATGAAAGTTAGAAATCAAGCTAGAATTTTATGGTTTGGAGTGCAAAGTACTTGAGCTTTTCTCTCTGTGTACAAATCACGCAAGCAACATTTCAAAGGTCGGGAGTTATCTTTAGCTGTAACTGTAACTGTATCTGAATCTGTAGTTGTATCTTTATATTGCACAGGTTTTTTCATAGATTGAAACCATTTGGTGGGGTCGGTTGTGAGAATGGGACTGTCTCTAGAAGAGTCCATTGAGCGCACGCACCGCGCTGCCCAGTGTAGTGCAGCTGAGTTCCGGAGAGGCAGAGTCGTCTCTTGTGGCAGCTGCTTCAGGCGGCATCTCTGGAGTCTCCTCCTCCTGCATTGTCTGGGCCGCTGCCACCGCCGACACCAGCTGCAGTCAATCAATCAACAGATCACTCGCACTGCACTTGGTCGGAGTTGAGGGTGGAGCTTGATTTGTAGTGAGAGTCGCCTCCGGCTTGGAGGGGCAGCTGGTGCTCGAGGATGCCGTACAGTTGGCCAGGTTGTCCGCGTAGTACCGCTGTCAGAATACTTTGGCAATGAAGGGTACGTTCTCCAAGGCAGCGGCCGTGAGACGTTGTGGTTGCGTGTGTGGGTGGGGATGTGGAGCGGCATGCGGTGCCTGTGAGGGATGCGGCAGCTGTAGGAAGGAGGAGCTACCGGGATAATCGCCGTGCAATCCTGCCGACGGCACGGGCAAATGGTGATGGAAATGACCACTTGGAGCAGCCGAGCTGGTCTCCTGGTAAGCCGAACGTGTCCATGCGGAGTTGCTGGCCTCGCCACTGGACAGAGGAGGTGTGGTCACATTGATGGGCGGCGACAGGCTGCCAGAGGAGCTATCCGGCGTCAACTGGCTGGCCTGGCTGTAGTTCGAGAGCGGTTCCCTGCGGGTGTACTCCCTCCGACGCTCATACGCCGGCGGCAGATCATCATCCAAGGCGTCGCCTCCAATCTCGTGAAGCTTGCGCATGTGCTTCTTGAGATCAAAGTTGCGGCAGAATCCTTTGGCGCACACCCGGCACGTGTACGGCTTCTTGTCGTTGTGTGTGTGCATGTGGAAGGTGAGATTGTAGATCTGATGGAACGCCTTGTTGCAGATGTTGCACTTGTAGGCCTTCTCCCCACTGTGCGTGAGCTTGTGGTTCTTGTAGTTACCCTTCTGATGGAATCCCTTGCCGCAGTACTCGCACACGAAAGGCTTGTACCCGGCATGGATCCGGGCATGGGTATTCAGCGTGGAGCTGCGATTGAAGGCCTTGCCACACGTCTGGCACTTGTGCGGCTTCTCCGATGTGTGTATGATCTTGTGCCGGCACAGAGTCGACGCCTGTCGAAATCCCTTGCCGCATACCTTGCACACAAATGGTCGAGCACCAGTGTGCACGGGCATGTGCCGCGTCAGATTATAGTGGGCATTGAAGACCTTGCCGCACTCCAGGCACGAGAACGTCTTCGGTTTGCCTCCGTTCGCCGATCCCGGACTGCTGTCATCCATGGAGCCGTGCGGCGAGGGAGAGCGGGAACGCTGCGGTACTGCCTGAGGCAGCGGTGGCGTTCGCAGCTCCTCCTGCGGGGAACGCTTTCGCTTCAGATTCGCCTGCTGGACGGAGGGGTGGACAGTGCGGGCGGGTGACTTCTCCAGGTGCTGGGGCAGCACAGCTGGTTGCGCCGTTTGCTGTGCCACGGCCGCGGCTGCTGCTGCAGCGGCCAAGGGGTGTCCTAGGTTGCGACGCAGCGACTGCGAATGATGCAATGTGGCGTTCAATGAGGCCGTAAAGCTGCTCAGGTGAGCAGCATTCGCCAGCGTCTGCTGCTGGGCGGTCAGTGCGGCATACTGGGCGGCAGCAGCAGCGCACATCAGCTGATTGGGGGCGTAGTAGAGGAGCGGGTACTGGGAGAGCAGCTCCTGATGCCGCGTGTTCACAAACTGTTGTACAGCCGAAGCGGAGGCGGATGCAGAGGCAGAAGCGGAACCGGACACAGAGACGGAGACAGCGGCGGAGGAGATTAAATTGGCGCTGGCACTGGATCCCGGCACGTACTTCTTGAAAGCCGAATCATAGTTGACGGCAGGTTCCTCATCATCCCCCGTGACCTCAATGGGGCTGCAGGAACGCTCGGAGTCGGCGTACAACGGCTCCTCCTCCTGCACTGGGGGTTCCTCCAGCTGTAGAGGCTGCAACGGTTTGCAGTGTGGTTTCGTGTCCGGTTCCATGATCTTGGCAATGGAGAACTTAAGGGGACAGGAGCGTTTGGCATCGCTGCTGCTGCCTGTGCTGTTTGTCTGGTTGCTATCGCTGGCGGCGGTTTCCATGATGGGACTCTTCGATGGCGGCATCATTGCAATTACACCCGAAGGACTACACGGTTGCATGCCACGCGGACTCTGCGGAGACACAAAGAGGAAGAAAACAATGGTTAGTCTACTGTTGTATGCAAATAAGCAACGGGTTATCAATTAATATTAAGCATACGCCACGGTGTACCCATTGAAAATCGAACTCATCCCAACCGAGTGCAATGAAGCATGCACTAATTTGTGGCAATACAAACACAGGGGCGTGCCATGATACAGACTCAATACCAATCTCAATCCAAGTCCTTAAACGTATCCCTACAGGACACTTGCTTTGTGGCTGCCCAGTCAGCGGGTTGCAATTAAAACAAAACCGAACAGAAATTATGCAAAAAAAAGAAATATTATTTAGCTGTTTTTTATTGAGTCTTAACCCGTTTGCATAGCTTGGACCACGCTCGACTGGGCCCGAACAATAAGCCAACTCTTTGACTCCACAGCATATGGCCAGAAATCATTCACAACCAGAATCAATCATAACACAATCTGAATTTCAACGGATTTTTGATTTTTGGCGCGGGTCGTGGCTTTTATTTGCACCTCATTAAATTGTTTACACTTGGCTGCAAGTGTAAGGTCGTCACAATTCCCAGTTACCCGATTTCCCCGATTTCCCCGGATGTCTTCATATGTGCTTCCTCAAGTGTTCCTAATGCGCGACATCCGTTTGCGGGTTTTCGACTTGAGTTCTCCGATTGACTCTTTTGTCCCATGACTTGGAGTACGACTCCTTGGCTTGTCGAGCTGCCGTTTTTAATTAACTTGATTTGACGCCTCGCTAAGTAAGTAGCTGCCCTTGTTCCCGGTAGTAGTAACTGCCAACTGGGAATATTACTTATAGTTTTCATGCACTCTCTTCCCGGGATTGCCCTACTCCGACTCCAAGTGCTCTTGCAGCTCTCTTAATTCTATTAAAGTTTTCCCTTTTTTGACCCCGATGGGGGCGTTACCAGTTCAACACACACTCAGGCACACACACATTCACACACAGACACCCACTCGGTTTAATCAATTTAGATGCTGGCCACTTGGTTGCAATATAGTTGGAGAAATATTTAATTTACCTAAATTAGCAATTTTGTTTGGATTTTGGAATGACTTAAGAGGTTTATAACACAAAATGAAAACTTTTTTTTTTTAACTAATACTAGTAAAATTTTCAGAATTCTAAACTTTCAGGATTAAACAAATTTGAAATTTATAGCAAGTATCTAAATGATAAATACTAACTATAAATTAAAATTTCTTTTTTTTTAAACGTAAAAATTTACTATATATTTAATTTTTTTTTATTATATTCTTTTTTACTTTTTTGTTATATTTTTTTTTAATATTGAGTATACCGTATATATAAGTAAAATTGATAAAATAAAATCATCCAATTAGAGAGTGTTGTGAGAATTAATAAAATTATCTTTTAATAAAAAGTATTTAAAAACAACACAAGTGACTAACTTTTATTTATATGTTTAGTTAAATTAGCTTCTTAATTTAAATTTTAACAAAATCATTAATTGTTGACTTTATTTAACATTTATTAAATTACTAAACAAACACCCGTAAATGCGTTAAGTCGGTGGTTAATTAATAAAATAAAATGTTTTTCATTAAGTTAATATCATATTATTTTAAACTAAGCAATTTAAGCAAAGAGAGGAGATACAAAAATGTGCATTAAAATAATACTAAAAATTGTTTAAAATTAAACAAATAAAAGTTTTGAAAAATTTTTAAAAATTATCAAAGTTAAGTTAAATTTTGTTTATTAATTCAATCAAACAAAGAACAGTTTAAAATGAAAGTTTACTTAAGTTCACTTACAAAAAATAACTTTTCCCTTATAAATTTTTTAAGGATTTAATTATAAATTACTAAAGTCTGGCTCAGAATATAACTAAAGCTCCTAAAAGTGTAAAGAATTGATATTTTTTTTTAAATACTGAATACCGATTTAATTTTTTTAATTTTATAATAAGCTCAAAAATTTTTTAAACCTATAGGACACTACTGTAGCAAAGCCCAATTGCTAAAATTTATATTTTAAGTGAAATCAAATTATTCCCAGCTCCCATAAGTATATAAAACTATCTTTTAAATATGTTTCTAAAGACTTAAACTTAAAAAGTTTTAAATAAATGTCAGTTATAGCCAAGATACGTACAAAGTAAACCATATTTAGGCGCTGCCCAAACGTATCCAATTTGTATCTGCACCGATTCAACACAGTGATGCAGGAAGGAAAGTATCTTTAAGTATCTTTCACACAGCGACACAGAACACCAATTTAATAATTTGTTTATTTTATTTGTTGTTGTTTTTCTTTCACACAATTCACTTGTCAGTTTGTTGTTGCACAAATTGTTCATAAAAGTTTGAAAATGTTTTTTAACGTAATTTACTGAGGCGGAAAAAATGCCCGAAACGTGCAACGCTCAACGTTCAACGTTCACAGGATCAGCGACCGAAGCGGAATGAAGGCAAACACGACGCTCAGTGTCCTTAAGAATTATGAAAAAGGACTCGGAGACTGAACGGGTATGTGTGCGAGTGTGTGTGCGAGTGTGTGTGTCTCTGACTGGGCCTGTGAACTGAGCAAACTCGTCAGTTCAGCTCGCGAGGGTGGGAAAAGCAACCCCTAAAAATCGATGCGAAAGAGACGGCAGATGGAACAGGCAAAAGGACTACGGCAAACATCATCATCATCATCATCAACATCAGCAGCTTGGACGGCGACGTCGACAGCGACAGAGGCAGCGCCGTCAACCGCATTATGAAACTCACACAAAATGTCGAATTGGAATAATATGCGCTGAGCCCGCCCCTAAAATATTTATGTACACACTGTTCAGCCGACGCAAAGGAGATGGCTGCAGCTGAAGCGAAAGTGCGAGCGAGAAAGGCAGCTAAAGAGCGAACGAACGAGAGAGGGAGAGCGAGTGTTGCCTTGGGCAGCAAGAAGAAGATGAAGAAGAAGAGGCAGAAAACGTCCTCTCACAAGTGGCAACCAAAACTTGGCCGTATTCTGCTTTCGCACTTGATTTGAGCTGCCCCTAGTCTGAAGGGGGAAAGAGAGGGGTATATGGGGAGACGATAAGAGAGAGAAGAAAGGTGAAGAGCGGTACGTAGCTTGACAAGAAGAAGCGCAGCCGAGACACCGAAATGGCCGTCCACTCGAACGACGTCGCCGTTGACTCTTTCACTTGTCCAACTCCCCTTCTTGCCACTCCCCCTCCCCTCCCCCTGCTTACCTCTCCCTTCGACGGTCCTACTCCTCTGCGATCCTCTTTGTTATGCACTTCCATTGTCGTTTGGCATTTCGTTTTATCAGCGTCTTTGTTTGCTTATCTCTCACCTCTAGCCTGCCGTCGGCCAAATGCCACTCCCCTTTTCCCCCCTCCCCACTCTCGCAAACTCCTCTGACTACGACTAGGTAAATATAATCTTATATTCCGTTTTGATGATACATATAGAAGTCGCGTCGCGGCTTTCTTTACTCTGTTTGCCTTTGGAGTTTTCCTCCTTGACGTCATCCAAATGGCATCGTTGCTCCTGCAGTTCAGCTCAGGACACTGCAGTTGAGCAGTTTGTACACCAAAAGCACAACTGCTCCAGGGAGTCCAGCGGAGAAACAAGGCAGTACTCAGAGATACTAGATACAAAATACAAGATACAAGATACTCGCTATGCAAAGGGCGAAAAAGACGTCAATGTCGAGGGTTTTTCCTCCGTTTTCAACCTTTGCTTTGATGCATTCTATACTAAAATGTCGCTAAAATTCAGGCAAATATTGCGTTGCCTCTTAAAATGTCCTTTATATGGGATGCATTAGGTTAATGGAAGCAGTCATTGAGCTTTTTAGGGCACATGTTTGATATGTAAACCAATTTTATGCAAGGCTTGTTACTGCTAGTATTGTTATTACTAATACTACTAGATACTATGTGCAAATACGATTAATACTTGTTGTGTGAAACTATTTGTTCGTCGGCTGGTATTACTCCAGTATATTTTATTAGATTTAATACTAATTATATTGTAAATATACTTTATTTCTACAGTATTAGAACTACTTTCTACTGCAACTACTATTTTTAGTCCCCATTCACAGGTCTATTAGCTTTTGCGTAACAGTCAAAAGAAGAACTGGCCAATCTCTTAAAACATATATAGAATTTAATCTGGTTGCAAGGACTCTGCCTATCGACCGACTGGGCATACGATGTTAAGCCACAGTGCGTTGGCCTACGTTATATATTTGTCGTACTATATATTTTCTGATCAGCATCAACAGCAAATTTTATATGTTCATCATCTAACACCTAGATTTCGACCTAGATACTACATATTAGACTTAAAGCCACAGATTTTGAAATAGTAGTGCTTCTAGAACAAAGATATTACCACTTTTTGTAACGCCCCCAACTACCAATGCGAATGGTTGACATTGTTGAACTAGGAAGCATTACCAAATCCACACATTATATATACATATATGTACATAGTATATAGTAATGTCATTCTGTATGCTGACAAAGTTCAGTTCATATCGGACAACTATTCAACAAAGCTTTACTTAGAAATCGGTCAAAGTTTGTGATTTGTAGAATAATATTTATGTAAAATTCGGTCTAAATTCAGTATTTAGTATGGAAACCTATTGTTCATATAAGTTATATGCTATTAATGTACATTTGTTACTAATACAGAGTGAGTAAGAACTACTTTACTGCTGGTTTAACAAGAGTTTTACTCCTCAATACTAGAATTTTGCTCAATGTCAAGTACACTAATGTTTCAACTTTAGTTTTACTAATTTTAATTATAAATAAAATATATTTAGGGGTTACAGCAGGAGTACAACAAAATAAGAATGTTTCAGTTATATTATCCTTGCTGGCAGCCGAGCTATAGCTACTAAATTTGTCAAAAACATAAAATATCTATACAAATTATAAATTTGCCTTACATGAAACGATTCATACACCATTTGTTTTTCGCCATCCCTTTATCTCCCGTATTTAGTATCGCACGCTATCTCTATCACTCTCCCTATTTTAATATATCCCTCTCTATTTTACAGCTGCTTCCATCAGTTTCGATGTCAGAAACGAGTTACTTTTTTTGCACATTTTGCAGCTATTTTGAAGCTTTTTGCATTTGTGTTTGCAATTTGCCGAGTGCTTTTTACCTTTCTCTTCTCCTCTTTTCGTTTGCTCTGTTTCTCATTCTGCCCACTCATTCGCTCTAACACTGCTGCAACGCATCGCTCTCCCGCTCTTCGCTCTTCACCTCCCTCCACTTCACCTTATGACTGCGCTGCATTCACAGTTAGCTCGCTCTCACTCGGTCTACGCTCTCGCTCTCTCTTTTGGTCATTACTCTCACTGTTCATACCTATCTATATGCGTGTGCATGTATGTTTGTGTGTGTGTGTGTCTATCTGTCTGTCTGTGTGCGTGTGTTTGCTCTGTCTTTGTGGCCAGGGCTAGGCCATTTCTGAGAGGCGAACTGCACACGCCCAGACTCAGACTCAGGATGATGGCTATGCCCTGGAGGACTCAACCTGGAGGAGTCACCTGGCCATCAACTGGGCAGCTTTTCAGCATTTCAGCTTTTCACAGTTGTCGTTTTGTTGGTTTAGTGCTTTTGTGAATGTCCAGTTTGTTTTGTTGTAGTTCTTGTTGTTGTTGTTGGTGCTGAAATGGACTCGTCATTTTTTTAGGTGCAGCCTTTTTGTTGCTGCCTTCCGTTTCTCTGCTCCTCCTCCTTCATCTCTAAGTTCTGTATTGCCAGCTCTTTCTCCCATTCTATCGCCATCTCCTTTGTGCACTCGTTTATGTATTTAGTTAACTAAATGCAGATTGCACATTTTTGCATTATGCGGGCATTTTGCAGTGCTACAAGTGATAAGTGCGTTTGTTTAAGCACACACACTACACACGCACACACACACTACACACACACTACACACGCACACTCTACACGACCTTTTGATTAAAGTCAAATAAACATGTATCATACAGTTACGAGTGTATTTATATATATATATGTGTGTGCGTGTGTACTTAATACAGTTTCCACAACGAGAGCCAATTTTCTAACACAATTTAAATGTTTAAGAGTTTAGTTATTAAACATATAAATTTATGGCTAATAATAATAGATTTCACATTATTTGATTAACTTGTTTACAAAATATTGTGTACTTCTGTTGTTTATTGGTACCTATGTGAGTAACAGAAGGCAACGTATCCAACCACATATAGCTCATTATATATATACAAATGTATATAAGTATATATATTTTTCCTTGATCAGCTCAAATGGCATAGCCGTTATAACAGTCCCCAAACTCGGAGACTATAAGATGTAGGGCCCCAAGGTTTAAAATAAATTTTTTTTTTGTATGACGCAGTTTATGTTTATTCAAGTTTATTCCACATCCGATTTCGCCTATATAACTGTATTCAAAACTGCATAGCTTGAGAACTACTAGAATTATCTCCACCAAACTCACTCTTTATTTGAGTGGTACCATTTGCCAACATCTGACCAAATATCAAAAGCTATATCATTTATTTACCAAATAATTATACATACCTTATATTTACCATATAATTATTTGATACTATTTAAAGATAATTCTCCAGAGTACGAAAACTACCTTTAACAGTCAACTTTCAATATCATATTCTACTAGTTTAAGATTTGAAAATTGTTCGTTTTTCTAAGCTATGTATATACTATATACAATATTAAACATACACTATTATGTGAATAAAATTGTATAAGGTTTATTTATAAAACTTAATACCATCAATCGATTTTTCCTTTATATTTTTTCCCTCATATCAAATCTAAAGACATGAAAAATATGATGTCTAATTATTCACAGTTAACAGAATAATATACTTGTAAGTAAAGTAGGCTAAAAACATACACACATCCGCACATGAGCAGAGTATTGGGTATAATTTGTGGGTGTTATGAGGAATTAACCTCTTAATGAACTAATTTACTCAAGATTAAGACAGCAAACAAAAGGCGGCCACAGCTAATTGAAATTGCCAGCCGGAAAATGTAAAAAGATGGGAAATGTACTTACAGTAGTTACAGTAGGAATTGGGATCAACCCACAAACAGTTTGAAAGACACGCAAACCTCAACTGGACAGAGAGAAAGAGAGAGATGGAGGGAGGAAAGAAGAAGATAGGTGAATATATTGCTACGATCTGAGATAAAATCCAAGCAATTTGCAAGGCGGTTAATCTATTTAAACGCGCCAAATACGCGTGACACAATGGAAAAACTCAGGGAAATGGAAAAAGTAAAGGAAGCAAAAGGAAACTGCCGAGATGATGTGTATGGTCGAGTGCACAGATTTAGAGATAGAACGGATCAAAGCGGACCCAAATGACCGAAAAACAATAGCATAAACTCCTCTAATTGCGATTGTATGAAAACATACACTGAAAGAAAATAAACCTGCCGCGCATGCGCAAAAGCCGATTGTCCGACTGAACAAGAGGAAGAAGCACAGATTGATGCCTGAGAACGAGTATATGTAAGAACTCAGACTTGTTAGAGTAGAGTAGAGTAGTAGTAGTAGTAGAGTAACGTAGTGTAGAGGAAGAATAAATATCATCCCTTAATCTGTGTCGGTAATCGTCTGAAATGCCTACAATGAGCGGGCGAAATCTTTTTGAACTTTTTTTCGGTAGCGCAAAGAAGGTTAGCAAAATATTATTATAAACCTTCAGGGTACCGTTCCGTAACCCACATAAATACAAATTATGTGTGCTGTTTACTCTTCAATGAACTCAAAACATTTCAATTTCACAATCGTTCGCTGCTCTGCTCTCCTGCTCTGTTGTCCTTCGTGGTCCTTGCTCGCTAATATTGAGATTTGTAGGATTACATCAATTGTGAAATTGGTCAAACACCGCAATTGTTTCATTTGCAAATCGGATATATATGTTGCTCGGACACGGGACCTGGACAGTCAGACACCCACGCCACTTCATCCTCCCATCCTTGTACTTTGGGAGGAGCAGCTGTTGAGTTTCCCTGCTCGAGTACGACAGTCCTTTGTGGTCAATAATATCATGCTCCTGACCATTCATTGTCTGCTCTCAGTTCTCTGTTCACTGTTCTCTGCTCTCATGGCAACAAAAGTCCGTCCCTGTTCCATGATCTTATACAATGCCGTGTAATCGCTTTGGCTTACCACAGATTATGCAAGTAACTGGATGAGATTGTCTCACAAACGCAACTTTCCCAATTTTCATTTAACAGTTTTCAGTTTTTCATGAGAATTGCGAAAAATCTTTGTAAGGACAAATACGAATATTCGTCCGATGAGGTGTAAATCTTCAATTTTAAGGTTAAGGTGCGAGCTGTGAATTGTTTTAGTGGTTTAGTAGGGCCAAAATAGGACCAAATAAAATTTTAATCTATTTGGAAAACCCACTGACTGTCACTTAAACTGTTAAGCAGCAGATTTACTAAAAATGTTAAAGAACCTCTTAAGAGTTATCATTCAAAAAATTTTTTAACAGCTTTGTAAAAGAGGTAAAATTTATTTTCAGATCTTTTTTTAAACATAGTTAAACTAAGTATTTTTAGTGGCATGGTTAGTCAGTAAAGGACTCTGACTATTCTCTAATGAAACAACCTTTGTTAAAAATTCAATAAGTTAAAACTAAGCTAATTTATGACACTCAGTTTTTATACCAAAAACAAGTAAAAAAGGCTACAGTCGAGCGACCCTATAAATGACCCCGTACTTCTTATAGTGCGCGTTTTTCCATACAAGTCACCAATCTTCGAGCGAATTGCCCTATGGGAGCTATAGGCTATAGTTGTCTGATCCAAACTAAACTTGCTGAGGATAGTAATAATGGTACCATACATATAATGTGTTAGTTTGGTTGCAATCGCTTTACTAAAACTTCATGTCTCCATACAAATCACAAATTTTCGAGCGTTTGTCCTATGGGAGCTATAGGCTATAGTAGTCCGATCCGATTCAAACTTGGTGAGGACAGTGACATAATACACCATACACATAATGCGTGAATTTGGTCTCTCTAGCTGTAGTCGTTTTCAAGTAATAGTGATGTGAAAACAGTGTTTTACAATTTGCGTGGGCGGTTGGGGGCGGGTTCAAAAATTTTGAATGAACCTAACATGCCTGACATATAGACGAATTTTCATTCCAAATTTGCCTGCTCTATCTCTTGTAGTTTCAAAGATCCAGGTGTTCATACGGGCGGACAGACTGACAGACGGACTGACGGAAATTGCTGTATAGACTCGGTTGATGCTGTTGATGCTGATCAAGAATATATATACTTTATGGGGTCGGAAAAGCCTCCTTCTACCTGTTACGCACATTTCGCTTCAGAAAAACTTAATAGACCCCTCTAATCTTTTTTTGAGTACGGGGTCTAAAAAGAGTTCACAGCCCATTTCAAACTCACTTTACTTCTACTGACACCTTTCCCCAACATGTTGTCCTTCAACAAAAAAAGTTATAATTGTGAACTGACCTAATAGACTCCCAACTTCCTCCACCATCGATTTAAAAAGTTATGACCAATTCGTTACCCGAATAATCCCAATTTAATACAAAAGTGCTTGCATTTGACATTTGTAAAAAGTGTTAAATTGGCACAAATCCGAGTGTCAAAAAAGAAAAGTTCCCACAGAAGTACCAGAGAGCGGAAGTTTAGTCCAGCACAGAGAGTCTTTTTTTATGTGACATATTTTTTTATGGAATGACACTAATAGGCTTAGGTCGCATTAGCATACGAAAGTATTTAGCAGAGAATGAAAAAATGGATTTGAAATTGGAATTGAAAAATAAAATTAGGACAACTTACAAAGAAGTCGCGTGACCAGAAACTTATGGGGATATAAACAACTTAATACTGAAAACTCCTTCGCAATAAAAAATGTTGTCAAATTGGATCAGTGGAAGTTTAAAGGGTTCTCTCTGTTAGCTGTGAGTTGTGAGAGTTGCCAACCCTCGAGTAAATTCTTTAGCTCGAACTTTTTAAAGACAGAAGGTGGCAATACCAATTCCCCTTATATATATATATATATATACATATATATATATATATTTGATGTGGTGTTTGTTTGAAAAGTACTTGTTTAATCGGTTTGTTTGTGACATTTCTATTGCCGTTTCCTGCTCCTGCTCCTGTTCCTGCTTCTGCCACAGAAGTCTTTGCTCCTTTGTTTATTTAGTGGTAGGCCTGACACGCGTGCACCACTGACAAACCACCCAGCACCACCCAAAAAACAGTCACCCAGCATTCATCCATATGAAAGAGTTCATTGTCGGTTAGTAGGTGTGTCTGTTTGTGGGTTTTTCCCTGCTCATCGCCAGTCTCACATCCCAAAGGGGTGGTTGAGTCTGCTAGTGGAGGAGTGGGAGCAGCAGGGGGAAAACATCGCTTAAGTGCTACCAAACAAAAAGAACACATTTACTGGAATATTTCTCGACTTTCCGGGTCTCGAATATGCTGCGAGTGTGAATTGTAATTACAGTGAAATCAGCTTTTGGCACTTGTTTAGCTTCTTCAGCTAGACACAACTGCAGGCTGTGAGGGTGGAGTAAGTGGTGGTGGTCAGGGGGGTGCACAAGGGGGGTGTTTCTACATCTGCATCTGGCTGTGGTTTCCTTTTGTATGCCACACACTGTGAAGTGCTTGTGTCTCTATTATGATGAAGGCGTTTCTTCCCAAAGAATTCGCACACATGACGCGTGATTTATTTCTTCCTAATTGGCTTTCCCCACCCCCGTGAACACCCCTAACCCCACTACCCCTCCTCATTTCCCTCTCATATTTCCTACTCTCATATTTTGACAGCAACTCTTGATTTGATGTGCGACCAGAAAAGGGCGTTTTCCTGATTCCACTTCTAAATACGCATTTTTTTTCCTATTTTGTAGGCGTTACCGGAAATTGTGGCTCAGCGAGCTAAATTAAACATTTGACATCGTTCAATGCTCGATTTGGTAGCATTTTTATTAGCGAAATTGAGTGCGAATCTGTGGCCCAGAACACAGAATCGCCTAAATGGATTTATTCGCATTAAAGTTGTACGAAATGAATGATAAATTGAAATCGTTCATTTCATTGGATTATCAAAATCCTTATAATTACACGATTATAGAATCTGTCGCAGACATAAATACATAAATATTATTCAGTTTATATTGGATTTTACTTGAAATGTATTCAAAATTTTATCTGTCTGTTCAATTTATTTTCTTTAGTTTAATTTAGATCTTAATACAAGAAGGAATGCTTAGTCGCCTCGCGACTTTAGGATACCCGTTAGGTATGTTATAAACAACAGGGTATGATTATAATAACTGTATAATCGTTTAGGCGATGGACCTTAATGAAATCGATTAAGATGCCTTGGTAAGCACAAAAAATTTTCAAATAAAATCCTTGGTTTAGAGCATTATTCAGAACGATCATTCCTATAAGAGCTATATGATATAGTCGTACGATTTGGATGAAAGTTGGTCAGTAGGTTTATATGATTAAATCATGTATTCTGTGTGAGTTTGATTTATAAAGCTTCGTCAACGTTTAAGTTAGCGCATTTTTGATTCATCGTCCCTATGGAAGCTATACGATATAGTGATCCAATTTGGAAACTTGGTCAGGGCATGAACTCCCCTTATATGCACATTCCGCATAAATTTGATTCAGATAGCATAGATATTTTTATACTATTTCCATTCCTATACATCCAAGTTTTTTACCTTCTTAATCAGCATCAACAGCCGAGTCGATATAGCCATGTCCGTCTATCCGCCTTAGGTTTAAAGCAATAGTGATGAAACTTGGTACAGATGTGTATTTTCTCTGCACGCAGTACATATGTTAAAATCAGCCAGATCGGATGACTATACCATATAGCTCTCCTTACCTTGAAAAAAATCTCATCAAGATCGGACCACTGTATCATATATGGCAGCTATAGGAACAATTGGTAATTGAAATCAAATGAAGGCACGACTGCTACAGTATTTAATCTTCGGCGAGCCGGTGAAAACAGTTTTTTCTTTTTAAAATTGACGCCATAATTAATAAAATTTCATGTCTAAATATTTCATTAAAATTTTTTTTGCATTAACTGCTTTTTTTCATCTATAGTACTCACTGTAGATCTCTAGCTGTTCACACGTTTTGTCTACTCGGCGTGGTCTGTCTGATCTGTCCAGTTTCTTTGATTTCAAATCCTTTTTTGCCTGTGGCAATACAAGTGTCTACCCTTTCATAATTTAACCAAAATATTTAAGGCAAATATTTGATATGCTGTGCATAGATTTGGGCTCAATTAAGCAACTAAGTACGTCAAACTACATGTCTAAGCCTTTTGTTAAAGCCGGTCCAATCCCATCATTAGCCTGGCCAATAGACACAATAGACGTGGAAGCGAGTAACCCTAAGAGCATCAGTCTGATCCTGCTGCACCCACATTTTCACAATTTTCACATTTCCACCTTTTCACATTTAGGTAGGTCACATTTAGATACACTCAAAAAAAAGGTCGGTTAGGTTCAAAGCTGAAAAACATCTTTATTTTTTGTTATCCGCTAAACAATTGGATACAAGTGCCGAATGGAAAGAATGCATTGACTGACAGTATTTTGACGTCTTTCTATCTATATTTTGATCTGGAATATCTCCTGCTTCTTCTTCCTCCTGTTCGCTTTTGTTCGAGAATCCAAAATTAGGCGATTTGTGAGTTGTTTTGGCAGAGATTTCACAGCGAATTCAGCTGCCTTTCCTGCTCTCAAATTGTGTAATCCAGTTAACTTGGCCAAAATAATTAGTTTCTGTTTATCTTTGTGGCTGACCAACAGCTGCGGTTTGAGCCACAGCAAATCCAGCTAATTATGTCTACAATATTATCTAATATGCTGGAAAATCTTAAGATTAGCAGAACAATCAGCAAAGATTTCTGAGAGAATTTATTCTTTGGATTGTTTTAATTTTTACAAACTCAAAACTAGAGTTATTTATGCATATCTTAAAGGCCGTCCGTTTGAAACCCTGGATCTCGGTGACTGTAAGAGCTAGAGCCACCAAATTTGGAATGAAAGTTCGTCTATAGTTTACGCACATCCCGATTATTTCAAATTTTTGCCACGTCCCCCACCGTTCCCGTAAATTGTAAGAAACCATTTTCATAACGCTACATCTTTGAAACTATTGGAGTTATCGAGACCAAATTTACACATTATGTGTTTGTTACCATAAGAATAATTCCCAACAAGTTTAGTCCGAATCGGACAACTATATCTTGTAGCACCCATAGGACATGATTTGCATATAAAATCAGTTTGCTTAAGCGGATATCTCAATTGGGCAGACAAAAATACTAAACCCTGGCTGAAACCCGGAGCAGAAAAATAAATTTTAGAATAGTTTGAATGTGAATTGTATTTAAGAAGCATTCAAGACATCAAAAATTCAATTTAAATAATAAACTTTTTAAATCATATAAAAATATTTGTTTAAATGTAAAAAATATTTTATTTGCCGATTATGACAACTTTATCAATAGCCTTAACATACAAGAAGTCATTGCGTTTAGCTTTTCTATTTCCTGAATCAATTTCCTGTCCACTCAAGTGACAGAAGCCGTCAAGAAAAACACGCTAATAATAACTACTTAAACGTCATTGCGGTAAAGTGTCTGGCAGAAGGCCGGAAATAAGTAAAAGCCAATAAATCAGCTATAGAGCAAATAAGGCAAGCACAAGAGGCAAGAGACAAGTCAACGTGATAGACGACGCAAGAGATACCCTGTAACAAATATGTAAAAATATATGAATAAAGTAAAGTAAAGTAGTGTAATACTAAGGGTGACTGCGACAGCACTCTAAGCTACCCTGCAGCTAACTATGGGAACAGGGTATGACAGAGAAGTGGAAAAAAAGCATTTAAGGATCGTCAAAACAAACAAACGTCTAGCGGTGGACAGAGAGCAAGTAAGTTCGCTTACGCCGGCACCCACCCACCCAATCAACCCGGGTCAGAGTCTATGCCTGACTCAGACATGCACGGAGTTTGGCTACCGGAAGATGAGCTAATAGAACGCGTGTCGAAAGCGTCGTTCAATTTGTTACAATTATAATTGTATTGCCTGTTTTGTTCCCACTCCTTGGTCACGTGTCACAGTTTTATTGGTTGTGGATGTGAATGTCATAATGTTGCATAATGCGCTTAACCGCAGTGCCCTTATCTATGGGGTGAACTCTGTCACTAGCAAAGAGAACTGGGTACTGGTACTGGTACTGGGAACGGAGAACTACGAAACGAGACTGTTAATCATTTTCCCGGCGCCCTTAGCTCTCACACACACACACACACTCACACATCAAATGTAACGCCGACACGCATTTTGGGCTTGAACCGTTTGACTTGTCCTGTTTGCAGGTTGTTAAAAAAAAAGGCTCACAACCCTTGCTAGTGACGGAAGTGTTAGTCTTGTTTCCATAACAGGAAGCATACACTTTTCCACGAACACTTCTCGCTCTTGTTTTTTTATATTTTTGACCCGAATGCCGTCAAAGTTTTCATATCCTTATGCTAATCAGTTTGACAATGTTTGGGTTTCCCAAACTCAGTGAAACTCTTTCGACATGATAGCTAAATATTTGTAGAAAGAAAGGAAGAGAACGAAGTAGAAAGTGAAGGCGTGACAACAATTCATTTATTTAAACAAAAAAAAAGTAGGACTTCTTATAAGAACTGGGTCAAGACGTTTCCCAGGTAAAGTTTTGGTATTTTATTTTAAAATTGTCTTTGAAGATAGCAATATAAAGTGCTGGTATAATACATATTAGAATTCTAGGTCAAAAAAAATCTTTTTGGTCGCTCACTAATCTTCAATCGTATTATTAGAATCCAAAGAAAGGATACAGTCGAGCTAGCCGACTGTAAAAGACCCCGTTGACATTATAGTACGCGTTTTCCAATACAAATCACCAATTTTCGACCGATTAGTCCTATGGAACCTATAGATTATGGTTGTCTGATTAGGACCAAACTTGGTGATGATAGTTGTAATGGTATCATACACATCATATGTTAGATTAAATGGAGTCGCTTGACTTAAACTACATGTCTCCGTACAAAACACCAATATTTGACCGATTTGTCCTATGGGAGCTATAGGCTATGGTTGTCCGATCTGAACCAAATTTTGTTGGGATATATAGAGTTATGACATACGCATAATGTGTAAGTTTGGTTGAGATCGGTTCACAAAAATAAAACCATACAAATCTCCACATTTTGGCCGATTTACTCTATGGGAGCTATAGGCTATAGGTGTGTGATCCGGGCCAAACTTAGTATGGAGTGTTATAATCATGATAAACACAAAATGTGTGAGTTTGATTTAAATCGCAAAAATTATAGCTACATGTCTTCATACAAATTTCCAATTTTTGACCGATTTGTTTTATGAAAGCTATTAGATATACTCGCTAAGATCCAGGTGTTCAAACGGACAGGAGGACGGAGATAGGCATTGACTCTTCTACTGATACTGATCAAGAATATACATATATACAGGACGAAGAATTACTATAATTTTTTTTAACTAATAAATAGACTGTTAATTCTATTTCTAGTAAAAATTCTCCCTACGCTCCCAAATTGCAGCTTCACCTTGAACTTGGCTATGTCACACACATAGAAACAGGATGAGATTACTCGAATTACCATAAACTCAAGCTGGCACGAGCCAAATTGTAATGCCAAGTAGACGATAAGGACAATAAGGACGACAAGCACAAGGATAAGGATAACAAAGTGAAGGAGATAGAGAGAGAGAGAGAGACAGAGTGAATGAGATTGAACCAAAAAGCACAGAGGAACAAAAATTTAATGAGCAGTTGAAAGAATACAAAACAAAACAAAGACGAGGACATGAAGCAAGAAGAAGAAGAAGAAGAATAGCAGAAAACTGACAGGACAAAAGCAAGAGCAGAATCAGAAGCCAATGGCAGGACATCAAGGATGCGAGTTGAGTTGAACCGAGCACAATGCACTAAAGCAGAGCATATGCATTTAATTTAATATTGAATGAAATGAACCAAACAAATGAAAGCAGAAAATTTCGCTTTCAATTACAGCGCAAGGGTCACAGGACTCAGGACACAGAACTGAGGACTCAGGCCTCAAGATTCGGAGTTCAGAACTTGTTTTGTTGCTCGGCTTTTGCACATTTATTTTTAAATCCTGTAGTGTACAAATTTTAAAGGGTATGCATGTTTTGTGCGGGCAAATTGCTGCAAAAACTGGATTTCAAGGCAAGTTCTTGACTTAAGCTTCAGTTTCCTGTGCAAAATTGGTGGTTTGGAGGACTAAAAATCCCTATGAACGATTGGCCCAAAAACAGTTTGTTGGCTGTGTTACACTCTATAGTTTTCATAGACATGTTAGCCAGGTTTTGTGCAGCTTGTCTTAATTTGGCTAAAATAAGATGACCGTATAACATAGCTGCCAAAGGAACTGCAGGTGAGTTTAGAGAACAGTTTGAAAGATTCCGTTGTTTTTATGGGAACGGTATTTTGTAGGATTTGATAACATCCTTCATATACTAACCAAACTCGGGCAGAATCTATAGACTTATCATGCAACTCCCTTAGGAATTCATAGGATGAAAACTAGGTTTAAGTACAGAATACTTTGGTGATTCGAAAAAAATTCTGAGAATTTGTTTTTGAATCAGAGAACTTTATTATACATATAAGTGCTTTAGAAATCACCGGATAGCCGTAAAAAATATTTTTGTTTCAAAAAATAATCGATTAAGATCTTAAAAATTTAATTTTTGTTAACATCTATTAAGGTCTAACAATCAAGAGTTTGAATAAGTAGACGATAAAATGTAGTCACATAAAACCCTTTTAAAAGCCTTGTTTACCTTTCTTTAGGCCTGCACAATTACAGGGTCTTTGACAGTCGCCCGCGCAGCTAAAATTTTCCTACTAGTTTTTTGTAGTTTTGACAATTTACGTGAACATAATTAACCGGAAGCAGGCACACGCGCCAGACGGAGAAGAAGCCGCGGAATCCGACAGAAATGAAGCTAAAGACAGTGAAGGGAATGCGAATATGAATGTGTGTGTGTGTGTATCCTATGTGTGTATCCTTGCAAAGGATCGCGTGTCAACAACCGTTGAAATATGCAAGAAAGAAAAAGCGTTTCCGTTTTGCGTTTGCGTACGCGTTTTGCTGCCGAAAGCGAAATTGAAAATCAAAGCGGAGAAATCAAATGTCAGTCGACAAAAATAGAGAAAGAGAGGGAGATAGAGAGGGAGAGTTAGAGCGAGAGAGGGAGGGAGAAACGACAAGGACTCTAGGTAACGCCCATAAGACACAACCGGTTTTAAAGGCACAACAACAAGAGCAGATGATGATCATGATTATGATCATCATTAGACGCGAAGCAAACAAGTACACAGCCATACAAGGACTCACGACTGCGTTTGATTATCCTTGCCCACTTCAAGGAGCTGATCAGCAGCTGCGCCTGTCCAAATCTCAGCCAACAATTGTTCCCAATTGCCGCACATTGCTTCCTGTCTTGCCGCTCAGCCGGCGTATTGTGTGTCCTGGCACCGGAAGGATCAGCAGCCAAGCCGAGGCACACACAAGGGCCACGAGGGGAAAGAGGGGAATGAGGGGCATGAAAGGAGGGAGGACACGAGGGTTTCTCGCTTCTCTCCTTCTATTATTTTCGCCTTGGAGGCGTGAGCTTGGTGTGTGTCGCATATGTAGCAATTAAATGCCTTTCCCGATAATGGAACATGTGCAAATTGTGTCCTTACTCAGCGCGTGCCGAGTCTAAGATCAAGATGCAGAGGGTTCTTAAAGAGCAGGAGTAGGGAGCTACGAAGGGGCGGTGTTGAAGGCGTCATCGTCGTCATCAGGATGCAAAACATTTACAGAAGTCATACGATCTTCTAGGAATTTATGCAGCTGCTAAACTGGAAACTATAATTGGAGTGTGCTCAAACCGGATCAAATGGAACTTTTTAATATGCCAATTATTTATGTAGGCTGCAAAATTTAATGGAAACTTTTTACTAAAGATTTGTTGCCTTATCTAAAATATATTTAACTTTTAACACAACTTATAATACTTAGTCTTAAATTTATCATAGAAGTAGTCAAAAGCTAGGTAATCCCAATTAATTCGAGTACGGAATACTTATTTAAAGTTCTGTATTTTTTAAAAGATAATTGAAGTATCGAGAACTAAATAAATATAAATTATATTTAATATTTGAATACTGTGTTATTAATTTTAGTTTTATTTTTATTTTTTGGTACACAAACTAAAATTAACCCCTTGCGATGTTAAAAGTTGGTAACCTCAGGTATTGTAGAACCGATTATGGAAAACTTTATTTAAGACTTGATATATTTATATTTAACAAGTAGGAAAGGCTACAATCGAGCGAGCCGACTGTAAAAGACCCCGTCCTCCTACTAGTTCGCGTTTTCCATACAAGTCACCAATTTTCGAGCGATGTGTCCTATGGGAGATATAGGCTATAGTTGTCCGATCCGGATAAAACTTAGTGTATATAGTAATAATGGTACCATACACACAATGTGCGAATTTGGTCTTTCCAGCTCAAGTCGTTTTCAAGTTATGGTGATGTGAAAAGTTTTTTACATTTTGCGGGGGCGGTAGGTGCGTGGAAAATATTTAAAATCAACCTGACCTGCCTGACATATAGATCGACTTTCATTCCAAATTTGGTTGCTCTAGCTCTCGTAGTTTAAAAGATCCAGGGTTTCATACGGACGGGCGGACAGACAGACGGACAGACAGACAGACGGACATCGCTATATTGTCTCGGCTGTTGATGCTGATCAAGAATATATATACTTTATGGGGTCGGAAAAGCCTCCTTCTACCTGTTACGCACTTTTCGCTTCAGACAAGCCTAATAGACCCCTCTACTCTTTTTTAGAGTACGGGGTCTAAAAATAATACAATAAAAAGTTAATAAGTTATATATGAAATTTTAATTTACCCAAAAATGACCAAATTTTTTGTATGAAATCAAATATAGTATAAAGCAAAAAATTTAAGTTTTGCACTTTAGAATGATTTTTCGTATAGTGTTGATTATTTAATCACAACTTAGAGAATATAGAAAATATAAAAAAATAAATAAAATAATTTATAAAATTTTAGTTTACCCAAATTTTCCACATATTTGTCCACATTTTTGCTATGAAATTGCACACATTTTTCTGTGTTTATCCCCATTCCCCAAATGTAGACAAAATTTTAGGAGAGGAGAGAAGGTTACTCCACCTGAGCACCTGCACATTCCTGTCATTGCTCGTTGTCTTGGCTAATTGACCAAGCGCATACTCGAGTGCTCAATGAACACAAACACAATGGCCAAAACCAAAACCCAAGGCAAAGTCATGGCAACATGAGCAATAAAATTTAATATCCGTTTCGAGTGTGCGATTTGCGTAAAAAAAAAGAACCAAAACCTTAAAAATGTTTGCATAATCTACACGGACAACAGAGTGGCACAATGGGCAGAAGGAGCAGAGGGGGGGTTTGACACTGGCAGAGGAAAAAGCTGATATAAAAACGTCGGAAAAAGCAGATAAATCACGCAGCAAAAAAGTGAGAAAACTTCCTAAAAAAAGGGGACCAAAAGATAAACCGAGAGAGATAAAAACAACGGGGGCTTTTCCACTTTTCGACATTTCAACGATTACTCTATTAGCAGAGCTCGGGGGAGAGAGGGGGGAGAAGTTTGCTGGTGTGTCGAGAGTGCGGTGTTCGATTTGATTAATTTGTTAACAAACTCAAAGTAGCAACAGCAAAACACAACAACAAGAGTAATTGCCGAGAGTCACGTGAATGCGACTTGGCCGAAATTTTGTAGCTGAACAACCCTGAAGTCCTGTGTCCCACTCCTCCCCTCTTCGCTACCCCCTAGTGCCTGCTCCTACCCTGCACGACCTCATCGTATTAGCTAAAAGCGCATGAAGATCGCTGCGAAGATAAAGCTCAAATGTAAATGAGAAACCGGCACTCGATAGTCTACCCCATCCCCCCTCCATCCCCTCTACTCCACCCCTTCCCCTTTAGGGGAGCATAAAAGGGCACAAGTGGAAAACCCTTAAGTGAAATCAGCGTCAACAGATCTCGCTTTGCTGCAGCAAAGTGTACAGCAGCGTCAGATACTCGCCTCTGTGCTGTAGATACATTCGAACTTCTTTCATGTTCAATACACTTGCAGTGTAGATACATTTGTATCTTTGATCATAAGAGATTCGAGACACCCGCAGATACATTTCATCAAGTTTTTTATGTTCTAAGCCTTAGAAGATACAATATAATCTTTCATCATTTGCTGTCTATTTAATTATATGAGCCACAAGATATGCAGATACATTTCTGTAAAAGAGATAAAGATACATTTATTATTAAAAAATAGAGCTAAATAGTCCATGAAGTCCACTATTTCAGACACCCTTCTTGCTAAAGCATTTAAATGTTGTGTCAAATACACTGTGAGAAAAAACAAAGTAATTTTTATTTCATTGGAGTTTACCGAACTTATTTTTTACCTAAAGTGGCAAAAATATATATGTGTACTTAAAATAATCTATGCTTAATTGAAGTATATCCAACTTTTTTTCATAACCTCTTCTTTTCTCGCAGTGTAGTTTAATAATGTTTACACTACAATACATATTTATGATTTTGTTGTGGAAGTTTATGAGAATGCGCCTGAAATATTTAAGTATCTTTGGCATACTACGACGCACTTTAAGATACATTTCCATCTTCTCATTGCCGGCGCTACATACTGCAACATCACACGCATTTCTGCCGTGCAGATACATTTCTATCTTTCTATCTTCTAGGTGCCGCCGTAGAACGTTCTATAAATATCGAGCTGCGTATTTACGCACACCTATATACATATATTTAAATAGCTGTTTCTCAGGTCGATATAGAATTTGTTTTGTTAACAAAACAAATATTGAGCTTAAACAAAAAGTATCTTATGATATGCCAGAGATCATGAAAGAGTTATAGCTACAATAATATGGCGATAAACTCATCTAATGGTAACAAGTGTATGGGTGATAAGACGCCGTTAGATTATTAGACCCTTTGGCGCAGCGGATAGCGCGTTGGACTTCTAATCCAAAGGTCGCGGGTTCGATCCCCGCAAGGGTTGTTGTTACCAAAACACTTTTTGAAATTGTATATTTTTGAAAAAACAAAACATCTGCAAACTCAAACCACCAGAGTGCGTTCAGCAAAGCTCATTAAACTAAACAAACACCTGAAACAGGAGCGCGAAGTCTTTTCAAACTCAATTTACAATTTGGACAAGCAGAAAATAACAAAAAAGGAAAAAAAAAAGACTTTCGTAACGCTAAATAAACAAACAGCATAAATTAAGTATCTACAAGATACAAAATCTCAGTTTGTAGCTAAGGACCCCGAGGCACAAAACACACACACATATTGAAGTAATTCTGGCTCAGATCAAGCGTAAATTGCAACAGCTGTCAAGTGGCTGGAATGGCGGTTTTTCCATATCTCTTAGATACACAACAACTAACAGTCTATTAAACTGTTTGCTTGCCCCAGTGCAAATATTGACCAAAGATGCGCTCAACTTGCGTCAGGGGTGAGTTACCCTCCTCTCTCTCTCTCTCTCTCTCTCTCTCTGTCTCTGCTTTCCACCCTGCCTCGCTCTCTCGTTTGTTTCTAAGTATCTGTGAGTTTTTTTTTTTGCCGTCTGCAGATACTCGGCGATAAACTAAAGGTAGCAATTTGTTGTCGCTTGTCAAATGATCAGCGCGGCACGCGAAACAAAGCTAACTTCTTGCCACAGACAGATACACACACACTCACACACAGATACGCCTACACACACACAGAGCCACAAATCAAACGCCGCGACGCCATTTTGTTGCCTTCAAATGTGCAACTCGTTTGAAAAGTCTTTTTCTGCTGCATTTTCCTACGCTTTTCGCAATTGTTCTTCTTGTTGCCTTTAAAAATAAATTCCCATTTATTTCAACGTAATTTGCCGACAGACGAGCCCTGCCCACTTTTCATCGCCCCGCACCCTGCACTTCCCACCTGGTAAAAACATATAGCAATTTACATTTGAAGGAGTTGAGTTCCAACTTCAGACTTTGCATGTTCGTAATCTCTTTTTAAATGCTCTACGGCCGGAGTTTATAATAGAAATTCTAGACCAGAAAGTACGAGTAGTGGAAAGTTTTGCACGTCTTTCCCCTATATCTTGCTATAGTCTATATAGAAGTGTTATGTATAGAAATCTGTTGAAATTATTAAGAAGCTTAAGGGTAACACTGCTAACTTTATTATTAAAATTATATAAATAATACTTGATTTATTCTCCCAGCGTAACCCTTTACAAATAGTATCTTCATCAAACAACCGTTTGCTTTGCTTTCCATGTACAGTCACTACCAGCACTACTTGTACAGTTAAGTACTTCAAAACCCTTTCCATCTCTACTCCTTGAGCAGATCTCAAAGGCAGCTCTACTTTACATGACTCGTACATAGGGATAGCAAAGTATTGTAAATGAACTACAGGAATTAACCCCTTTTGTTAACCAACTGCGATTCCTTTTCCCAACTATCCATAACCAACAATTTTCACCGCAGGTTAAACTAAAAAAATGGGAATCAATACACGAAAACGTGACTTCGGCACCCTAAAAAAGAGCTGATCTTTTGCTTCTGGCTTTGATTCTAAAGCATAATTTCAATATTACCCTCTTTGAGGAGCAGTACACGTACATTAAGTATACGCCACATGCAAAAAAGCAGAAAATGGTAGAGTGACATGGAAATGGCAGCAGCTGCAAAAGGAGAAAGAGGAAGAGAAAGAGAGTAAAACGCACAAAAGGCGAACTCAACAAAATGTTACTGCAATTACGCATAATAAACAAAAGTTACACGGATCGCAGACTGAATGGAATGGAGAGGGGAGTATGAAGAGATTAATGGAGTGAGGAGTGAGGAGTCGGAGTAGGACTACGGAGTACAGAGTACGGAGTGAATGCAGCGCATACTTAATTGCGGGTTTTTCAAACGAACAAACTCCGACTGTAAAAAACAGTTTGAAACCTTTTGCGCACTTGAATGGCCAGTGAAATAGATTTTTAAGGGTAACTTCTCTACTCTACTCTACTCTACTCTACTCTACTCTTCTCCCTTGGATGGGATCACCAGCCGGGTCGCTGCTTGTTGTCCCAAAAACTAAAAATGGCTACATACGGCGATCCATGGAAATTGCAACAAATCGTCTAGGGTCCTTACCAAGCAACCCCTTTTTTCCGCACCCAAAAAAAAAGAAATGGGCAGAGAATAAAAAACAGAGCAACTACACTAAAATGGTTGACGTCTCGCATCGGCTTTACAGCATTACAGCGGGGGTTGGTGGGAGGAGGGCGGTAGAGTATTTGTAGCCGAAAGGCAAATGCCAAGAATTTGTATCTAATAAAGTTCCATATGTGCAGGCTGCAAGCGTCTCTTATTAGGCATAAATATTTGATTGAGTTCATCTTTTTTATTGTTAGATGAGGGTGCCAATAACCCTGGAAGTGGGTTGGGAAGTGGGTTGGGAATGGGTTTCGTACTGGAAATGGGTTTGGAACTCGTAATGGGTTGGGAACTCGGGTAAATGGTTGGTGTTGCGTCTGCTGCTGGTTCCACATCCACATCCACATTTTGGTGGTGGTTCTATGACAACATGTATCAAAATTATTACAATTTCAATTTCGTTGATTTTTTTTTAATTCCAAAAGTCGAGACAACAAGCTCAAGTGGTGCTCAACGGATTTACATTTATATTCTTTCGTTTAACAGTTTATTAAATATCAATATTACGGATTATTATTTCAAGGCAGTGAAACCATTTGATAAGCTGTCATAATTATACCATATTATGTTTTAAGCTGCAGCAAGGTATTTAATTTTTTAAGAATTTTAAGTGCTACTGAAAATTAACATTTAAATTTTGAGTACGACTTTTTGCGATAAAACTAAGATGTTCTTAAAAATATGATTTCCAGCCTAAAAGTCTCAAATTTTGATGTTAAGTTAAAAATAAAAAATTAAATACTTATACACATTTTACAACTTAAATTCTTAACTAAAATTTTGTACTCAGAACTTGAAGCTTGATTTTAAAAAATCATTAACAAGAAAGAATTCTTTAGTCTCCTCTCGAATTTAGGATACCCGTTACACAATTTTATTGTATTATTAACAATGGGGTATGGTAATATTAATAGTCCTATCATCTAGGCAATCGACCCTAGTGAATTTGGTTAGATGCCTTGGTAAACACAGATAATTTTCATACAAATTAATATTTAGACCATTATTCAGACCGATCATTCCTATGACAGCTATACGAAATAGTCGTCCGATTTGAATGAAAGTTATTCAGTATGTTTATATGTTTGGTTCATGTATTCTGTGTGAGTTTGATTGATATAGCTTCACCAAAGCATAAGTTATTTATATTATTTTATATTTGGAGCGTATTTTCGACCGATCGTCCCTATGGGAGCTATACGATACAGTCGTCCGATTTGGATAAAAGTTGGTTAGTTCATGTACTCCCTTGAAATCGCATCCTGTGTGAATTTGGTTCAGATAGCGTTGACAACAAAAGAGTTTTCTACACTTAAACATGCAAGGTGTTTACCTCATTTAACCTTTACATGAATATAGGACGGCCTAAAGTGGGCGGACGGACGGACGGACGGACGGACAGACGGACAAACGGACATGTCTATATCGACGCGCCTATTCTTGCTGATCAAGAATATATATACTTTATGTGGTCTGCCACGCCTCCTTTTCCCTGTTACGCACATTTCGCTTCAGACAAACTTAATAGACCCCCTATACTCTTTTTTAGAGTACGGCGTCTAAAAAGTAAAATTCGAAATTTAAAGATCTTCTTACTGAAGTATATAGAAAAGTTCTAATAATTGAAATTAGTATTTACTTAAAGTCAATTCGCATTTCGAGTACATTTTATACTACGCTAATGCAATGTCACATGAGCAGTGAACGGAAAAAAAGAGAAAAAGTGAATAAAGTACTCTACACTACAGGGCACTTCAAATGACAATGAAAGCAAATGTTTACATTAACCAAACATGCAAACAAGCCAAAAAAGAGTCCTTTGGATTCAGGATAAGAACTGAACAGGATTGAAACCAAAAGCGAAACCAAAAACGAAACGGATTCGAAACCAACACAGAGTTCACCCGCAAATCTTTTGTGAAAATATGAAACTTCAAAACAATTACCTTGGCCAACCCGGAAAGTAACTGGCAAGCACTTGAGCATACAGGGATTTCTAGAGGCTGAGGAGTGCTGGGATTGGACTACAGTGGAGAGACGAGACGGATCTGGAAGAGGAGGTGGAGTAAAACGAGGGGGAGAGTTGGTCGCATGCGCAAACTGCGCAAATAAACAATTAAAATGTCACAATGATTGCCGTCGTACCCGTGTCAGACTGTAGAAATCAAAAAACCACGAAAAATCGGTAAATACGTTGAACCCCAAAGGAGCACACGGGCACAAGGAGTGAGGGTGAAGGCAGCAGGGAGGGAGGGGAGCGAAAAGTAGTGAAGTGTAGAAAGTAAAGCCGAATAAATAGCATTTGTCACTACACTGCGAGAAAAAATCAACTGATTTTGACTCATATACCCACTATTAAAAGTTGATTACTATATATAGCAGTTGATTAAGTCAGTAAGGAGCATAGAGAAAGAGAGAGAAGGCAGCAAAAGTGTGAAGAGCACAGGGTAGGAAATAAGTTATTGGTGCTACACAGTGAAAAACCAGCTCAACACTTATGTATGTGTGCTAAAAATACTGTTAGTTTGCACTAAGAATAAAAAAAAAATCTCTTTTTACTTTAATCAAGTATATTTCATGATAATTTTCAGTTTAATTTTTGTTTTCTTGAAGTAACTCCTACTTAAATGAAGAATAAATTTGATGAATTAAAAAAAAGTTGACTAAAAATCAGTCGTAGCTACTTAATTTTCTATGTAATCACACCTTTTAAACTTTATTTCCCACCTAAGCAAACATTACACGCAGCAAATATTTGCCTAATATAGTAGAAAATATTTGCTTCATCACGTAAAATCAAATTATTTGCCAAAAATATTTGGCAAAAATTATTTGCAGTCGTATTAACTATTCAACATACGGTGCAAATATTTACTACAAACATGTTTGCTACAAACAAAAATTTAAGCAAATAATTTTAATTTTCAAAGGATATTTTTTATATATAATGACTGTAATAGCCGAAACTTGAGAATAACAATTTCAATAAAGGTTTAAAATGGTCACAAATAAAATATATCAAACAATTTTCTGTTAATAACGTTGACTAAAGAGAGTTTCTAGAGCTTAACCATAATTTAAGCAATTAAAAGCTTTTGCTTAAAGCTGTTTAGTACTTGTTTTATTTTTTTTGTTTTTATTTTTTGTTTTTTTAATGATTTTCAATCAAATTATCAATATCTACTTCTATTAATGTTTCTCTAATATAATTAATTAATAATTTTGTAGTCTACTTAAAAAAACTTTAATCAAACTTTTTTTTATTCAAGAAATTTTTACCCGTGGAAAGAGCTTGTTTCTCTCAGTGTATCTCTTACAGTACTACTGCCACTTCCACTTCCCACTTGCATATTGTATTTATTCAAAAGCGCATTTTACAACCACGTGGCGTTGACGGCGACTAACCGTTAAGACATTTTACCCCACGGCTAAAAGCAATGTGTGCGCACTCAGGCGAACCGGGCAAGTCAACACCGTTAGAGAGTCAGGCAGTGAAACAGTCAGACAGAACTTGTGAGCAGAGTCCTGTGAAGGCGTTGCACAAACAACAACAGCAACAGCAACGAAGACGGCAAAAATCCCAATTAAAAATTGAAAAGCGCGCGAAAAACGACAGTTTAAGAAGAAGCAGAAGAAGAAGAAGAAACGACTTCAAGATTTTTGGTTAGAGCTGGCCTGACACGCCTCTAGCCCATCTCTAGACATGGCTACCATGCTGAGTAGCAACTTGTGCTCATCCCACATCACATGGCATTAACAATTGATGAACTCTGAACAGATTGTCGAGCTCAGCTGGGAGCTCTAAAGCTTTCCGTTTCATTACACACACACACACACAGAGAGAGACTTGGTGTTTGTGTGTGTGTGCTTCCTCGGGCTGCTTCCCACACCTCAAGTGGTGTTGACATCCCAAAATGGCCACTGATGAAAATTGTCACAAATAATTGAAGAGTAAAAAAACTTTTAAATTGAATTATTGCAACTGTAAAAATTTACTGTTAAGAAAAACGAATACAAAACTTGCAAAAAAAGGAAAAATTAAATGATTCAATAAATTTAATAAAGATTAAAAATAGTTGAGCCATGATTGAAGATAATTGAAAAGTTAACGAACTAAAAATTAACTATAGATTGTTCATTTTCTTAGGTCACTCAATTATTAAACTAATTACCTAGGTTGACTTTATGCATATATACTATATATATATAGAAAAAATCACTCAATTGTTATTTGCGAGCTATGATATATAGTAAAGATTTTGGTCATAGAGCTAAGTTTATTGGTTTAAAACTATTCTATAGAGAGCACATCCTGATTGATCTTAAATTAGTCCCAAAGTATCGAATTTAATCAAAATTATGAGAATTAATATAACCTCAAAGTCTGATTAACGACAAGATTAGGAAATACATCAATTTGGATATATTAACCCTAAAATTAGATGAAAAATCTAATGAATAAAAACGGAAATTAAATTACATTTGAAAGAAATACTTAATATTTTTTATACTTTATATGTTTTATTTAATTGTTTTGTTAACTTGTGTTATGTGCCTCTAGCGGTTACAACATTTAAATGCTTGGAAATTATAATTTCATTTCACTACCAAATTCCCCTTCAATATTTTGTTCTTAAAATTGTTAAACAAAATATGAGAACAAAATTTTAAACTATCAATAAATATTGTTAGTTTTAAAATTAAAAGCTCTTAAATTATTCAAAAACAATTACAGCTGTATTTTTTAGACCCCGCACTCTAAAAATGAATAGAGAGGTCTATAAAGTTTGTCAGAACGATGTTCGTCTGTCTGTCTGTCCGTCTGTCTGTATGACTATAAAAGCTAGAACCACCAAATTTGTAATGAACGTCCGTCTACTTTGCGAGCAGATCCAAATCGGAGAACTACAGCCTATGGCTCCCTTAGGACAAATCGGTCAAGAATTGATGAATTGTATGGAAAACGCTCACTTCAATGAGTACGGGGTCTTTTAGAGTCGGCTCGCTCGACCGTAGCCTATCTTACTTGTTATATGTTGAAAACTCCGTAATTGTTAACTTTAAATTCGCCTTAATTTTTTTTTAAATATATATGTATATTAAAGATTAAGTATATGTGTATTAAAGATAACTAAAAATTGTCAGTGTTATATTTGCAGTTTATCACATTTATTTATAACATTTAACTCTGCGTAGAATACTTTATAGAAATTTAATATTCATAGGCAAATAGTATCCCAATATATCCCAATATTCCACACATTTTTAAAAATTAGCTATTAAAACAGAATTACGAAAAGTAAACAAGTAATATTTAACTCACCTTCGGGTCTTGATATATTCTTATGATATTTGCTCCTTTTAATTGAGGTTAAGTATTTAAATCCGTTTTTTGATGTCTTTGCCGTTAGCTTGAGTTAATATTTAGTTTAAAAGTGGGGAGATGGAGGAGAGTGTAGAGAGGATGTGGGGTGACTTCAAAGCGATTTAAATTAATCCAAGACTTAATCAAGCCAGTAATTTGCTGCGGGTTATATTGGCAAGTGTTTGCAAACTTTTCTTTTATTTGCTTGTATTTCTTGGGTGAATCTCTAGGAATTCTTCACACACACACACACACACACACAGTCACCGTTACCGTCACTGACACAGTCACAGTCACGGGGAATACACATGCATTGAGGCAGGCGAAGGTAAAAAGCTGTCCGTTAATTTACACTGAGCAAAACCCAAGGGAGAAACGATGAAAATTGCGACCGCGCGTTCAAGACGTCAATTTCGGAATGTAAATATTTGATTTATGAGCCAAAGTAAGTTAAGGCAAAATAAAAATAAGTATTCCGGGGACCAAGACTTCGTCAATGTTCTTAAGGGATATAGTAGAAATGTGTGTACGTTTATGTACAGGCATGGCAACCGCGTTTAACGGTAATGACAGTGTCAATAATGCACAGTACCGTGAGGCTTCGTCTTCGGCTCTTTCTCACCCACGCATACGCATACGCGTGCACTGTTATTGCTCTTGCTCTTGCTCTTCTAGCGTTCAATTTGCCGTCGGCTTCATCATCGGCAGCGACAGCGACATCGACAAAACGCCAGTCAAATGAAAATGAATAAAATGCGCGTTCATGCTCTCTCGCTCTGACGCGACGACCAACTACCGTTATGGATTGAAATGAACACAAGCGAACAGGCGAGAGAAGGCGCAAGGCGCAAAACGTCATTATCATTTAATCAACATCATTGCGCTTCACTCTCTTTACGCGCTCTCCCGCTCCCGCTCTCCTTCTCGCTTGCACCAATAGAACGAAGCGACTGCGGCCCCCATGTTAGATTTTTGAGGGCTGTTTCTCTTGTACATTGAGTAAGCATATATAAATGTGTGTGTGAATGTGTATATATGTATGTATGTGTGCCACAGCATTAACGCCATCGTGCGCACCAGCAATGAATGCATGTGTGGTTATGTGTATGTGTGTGTATGCTTGCACATATTTTGTAGGCAGCTGCTGTATCTGCAGACTGTCCTTTTTCTAAGCTGTTTCCCCCTACATCTCCGCACTCCCCTTTTGGGTGAATACATATTTGTACTGCAATTTGGCGGCGCACGCTCCTCTTGTGATTTGCCTCTTTTTTGCATTCTCATTTACACAAGTGAGTCTTGGGTGCCCCTCTTACCGATAACCTCTCGCTGGCCCTCTTTGTCTCTCGCTCTCTCACTCCCGCTGCGCCAGCATAGGGAGAATATATTCTATGTTTGTTGCGCTTCAGGCATTTGAAATATGTGCACATTCATACATATCATACATAGTACTATAAATGTGAGGTTATATGCGAAAAAAACGATTTCTGATTCTATGCGAAATATGAACTGTGCCTGTGTGTGTTTGTGTTTGTGTGCACCCTGGGAGATTTTTTAATCAAATAATTACTGTAATTACGTTGCAGGGTAATGTCAAAGACTCAAAGTTCCCATGTGAGCCCGGTATACCCTACATATATATAAAAACTTAAATTCCATAAGTTTTACGAACAAAGTATTCGATATCTTTGGTTTAAGTTAAATACTCTTTTGTAAGCCTTTAAAGTACATAAATTAATGATTAGAAATTGAACAAAGACAAGAAGGACGTACTTAAATGATTATATACCAAATATATAAGTATTTGCATATGCATCTGAAATAAAAAGACAATGCAAACGCACCTATAAAATATACCAAAAAAAAGCAATGCTATTTTTTATATGCAGAAATATGTATAAAAATATTTACGCACACAAACACGCAGCATTGCACATGCACATTTACATACGTGTGTATGTGCATACGCTTTTACAACGAAATGAGCGAGCAAAAGCAGCAGCAACAACAACAACAACAACGATGAAATGACAGCTCAGCAGGTGAGTGAGTGCAAGGCGCAGTAAAAGCTCAACGCGTAAGTAAATAAAACCTCGCTGCTCTCTATGCTCATTGTCAACAGCTACTAAAACAGCAAAAACACAACTTCATTATGAGCATTGGCAATGTGGGCGTGCTTGTTGCTGCACAGGGACAGGGGCAGCGCATGCGTCTGTCGTGCCTCTCGCTCTCACTTTCGGTGTGTGAGCAGCCGAAGGAAGCACCCATTTTGTATTTAAACGGTGGGTGTGTCTTCGCTCACGCACACAGCCATATACGTACAAGCATAAATACACATACACACACATTCACACAACTGTGACACACTCGTCCTATCCACAGCGAAGTCAGCGCACATTGAACCGGTCCGAAACCACTTGATTAGCTCGATTCATTTTACAGTTACTGTACGTTTTCTGGTATCTCTCTCCCACCACTCTCTCTCCCTCTCCCACACTCGTCCTATCCACAGCGAAGTCAGCGCACATTGAACCGGTCCGAAACCACTTGATTAGCTCGATTCATTTTACAGTTACTGTACGTTTTCTGGTATCTCTCTCCCCCGAATGCAAAACGAAACATGAAATTCAACAGGCAATGAAATTCACCCACATACGGAACTGTGCAATCGCTTGTGCTTTCTGTAATTATCTTTAAGTTGTATCATTCGATTTTAAAACGGCCATATTTGCTTTAAGGTCACACAATTCTTTGAAGACTTTTACTTTCATCTTAAACTTTGTTTTTATTATCTGCAAGTTCTGCTTTCCATACACTTTGATTAACACAATTGTTCTATTTTGGCAATTATTTTATTTTGGCAATTTATTTCAGCACCGCTGATTCAATTCATACATCACGTCCTTTGGCCCACTTACGTGTGCAACATTTCGGAAAATGCACAATTTCAAGTATTTTGTCAAGTACTATTTCCACCACTGCAGAACATTTGTGAATATTTTCAATTCAAATAAAAGTTTGTGTAGATGAATTGTATAACACCCTACATGTCCAGATATTGTTCTTAAATATATTTAAAATATACATAAATATTCTTTAACATAAATACTCATTCAAAAATATTTCCTTGTCTGCTCAATTTAAAAGCCCGCCAACCTCTGCGTTTTCACTCACAATTGTTGCGCACTTAATGCCTTTCACAACACTGTCAAGAGCTGCCATATCGTCGAAAAAATACTAATATTTTGTGCATATAATGAAACTTGTTTCGAGAAATTTCTCACAAATTCGAAACTATTGAAAGCGACAACTTAAAAAAATTCGTATTGAAAACTAATTTACAATATTCAAGCAGGAGTGGTTTTAGTGGAGTATCTTATTGGACGCCGGGCTTTTGACCTACAGAATGTTATGGTATTTTCAGTGTTGAGCACAAAATAGTTTTGCCATATCTACGTTTTCGCAAGGGGTCACACTGTTAGCGAAAGACACGTAAATCAACAGTCCGTAAAGTAATAGAATTAATTTTTACAAAATATCAACATGGACGCTGGGACATGGTATAATTCGCTGCCCCGCTTCACCCGCTACTGGCTAACGGCAACAGTCGGACTGAGTCTGCTCTGTCGCTTCGGAATTCTGCCGATGGAATACATGTATCTGTCCCGGGAACTTGTTCTAACTCGTCTGCAACTTTGGCGCTGCATCACATCGCTCTTTGTGTTCCCATTGAGCGGTGCCACCGGCTTTCACTTCCTCATCAATTGCTATTTCATCACACAGAATAGCGCACGATTGGAGAAGGATCAGTTTGCGAGAAGTCCATCGGATTACATGTATCTGTTGATTATCACAGCCATACTGGCGAATCTCGGTGGCATGGTATTCAATGTTTACTTTCTCATGGACATGCTCGTCGTCGCGGTCACTTACATTTGGTGTCAGCTCAACAAAGAGGTTATTGTCAACTTTTGGTTCGGCAGCCGCTTTAAGGCCATGTACCTGCCTTGGGTGCTGGCCGGCATTGAACTCATATTCCACGGATCTCTTGCCTCGCTGGTGGGCATTTTCAATGGACATGTCTACTACTTCTTGAAATTCCAATATCCACAAGAGCTGGGCGGCAGTGCCTTTCTGGAGACACCGCAGTTTCTGTAAGTTCCCAAGCCAGTGGTGCCTAGATTAACAGTTTTGCCGGCGTTGATGCTAACGCCGACGCAGCGATTAACAGAGTGAGAGAGAGAGAGAGTATGTAAATGAGATCAGTCGCTGTGCAGCGTTCGAAGAGAAGTGACCTCACGTCGCACGACTTGATTTGTACTCAGACTTTCACTGTAGACTGTTTGGCCACCACTGGACACCTGTAACCGAAATGATTTTAACAGTATTTTTGTCTTTTACAGGAAACGCTTTGCTCCCGATGTTTCTGGTGGCATTAGCGGTTTCGGTGTGCCGCCAGAGAGCAGAGCCCCACCGCCTCGCCAAGCTGCCAACTCGCCCTGGGGACACGGCAATGCCCTGGGCCGCAATTAAATACAAAATACATCCTAAAAATATATTAGTATATAATTCATACTTTTTTTATTTTAAACCTGTTTGGTTACTCTGTAAATGTACTGAATTTCAAAAACTAAAACACGATCAACTTTTTTGAAACTCATCGAAACTCCGAATTCTGTACCTCAATTCGTTAAGTGGCGTGATTTATTGGATATAACATTAAATATATATGTATACACAAGGGTTAAAGATTTGAAAAAAGCAAAATTTGTTCTTTATAATGGAGGGCTGTCAAATATGGAAGAGGAGGCATTGGGGCTAAAAGACCCTGTACTCATTTCGAAATCAACCAAACAGTATAAGATATATATCTATATAGAAGAGTTGAGGGTTTGAGGAAATTATATTGGAGGTCTGGGAAGAATAATGATTAGCATCGGTGCGAAAAGACCCTGTACTGATTTCGAAATCAAACAAGGTAAAAAAAGTAGAGAAATTTAAAGAAATGACTATTTTTATAATGTAATTGAATGGTATATAAAACGAGCAGCAACGGTGCTAAGAGACCCTGTACTGATTTTAAAACCAACCAAACAGTATAAGGAATATATGTATATAGAAGAGTTAAGAATTTAAGGAAGTTATATTGGAGGCCTGACAAAATTTATAATTGACATCGACGCTAAAATACCCTATACTGATTTCGAAATCAACCAAACAGTATAAGATATATGTATATAGAGGGGTTTTAAGGAAATTATATTGGAGGTCTGGGGAAAATTATGATTGACATCGGCGCGAAAAGACCCTGTATTGATTTTATAAATTAAACAAGGTTAGAGAATTGAAGAAATTTTAAGGACCATTTTTATAATGTAATTGAGTGGTAAACAAGACAAGCAGCAACGGTGCTAAAAGACCCTGTACTGATTTTAAAACCAACCAAACAGGATAAGGAATATATGTATATAGAAGAGTTAAGAATTTAAGGAAGTTATATTGGAGGCCTGACAAAATTTATGATTGACATCGGCGCTAAAATTCCCTGCACTGATTTCGATATCAAAAAAACAGAATGAAATGATATTTGAGATATGTATACAAAGGGTTAAGAAATGGCGATCTAAAAAATGAATTATTTCGAGGTCAGTTATGAGTATATCCGAATTGCTTCCCAAAACCAATTTGGAGTTACTTAAGGTTTTTCTGGAATTCTTTTCTTTTCAAACTTTAAAGTAAAACTTTTCTAGTTTTAAAAAATTAAAAAATATACCATTTTTGTTTTACATTTACATTTATATTTATTTCTTTTTAAAACTTCTATGATAAAAATTATACAGCTGCACGCATTGTTCAACAATATTTTTAGTATTATTCAAAATTTTCTTTACTCTGGGTGGTTTTTTTTTTCTTAAATATTTGTTTTAAATAATTTGTTTGTGTTTCTTTCTTAATCGTGTTGTTTAAAAAAATTGCAACATTTCGTTTTTTGTTTTGTTTTTCTGATTTGTTTTGGCTTTTACAAAATCGACGCATAAAATTCTTAGTGGCTAAAACTACCCGTTAGTAGAAATCATACGAATGGGTCGTATGTCTAGGATATTCCTCACTCGCTCGCTTTCTTTTCTATTGATTTAAACTTGATTTATTTCCAAAACTAATCTTTACATGGTACATATACATGAATTATACGATTTCAATCAGTGTTTCTTGTTGTTGTTGGTTTCTTTTTACTTAGTTATTTACAATTTTGTTTGTTGTATTATAGCGGCCATATGTTTTGGGATCGGGAGTTGATAACTATAAACTATAATCTCAATTCGAAAAAAAAAACACTTTTTAACTTATTTCATATGATTTGCTTGTTTTTGCTGTTCTGTTCTGTTCTCATCGCTTTCCTTTTTTATGCACAATTTGCAATTGTTATTAACTTATAATTCTAAACTAAATCAAAAGAGAAATGCTATTTACAATGTATACAAAATATTAAGGTAATTCGATGCTGGCAGCTTGGAGAAATCAATTTTACAAAAATTGTTTGTTGGCGCCAAAAAATAAAATTTAGAACAAGGTATGAATTAAAAACTAGTATGAAATTGTTTCTCACGTGGGTGTGTGTGTGTGTGTTGAGGGTGTGTTGGGGTGTGTGTGTGTGTGGTGTGTGTTGGGTATAGGTGTAGTTATTTGTTTATAGTACATAGATAAATTTAATGATAATGTTGCACTTTGCTTAAAGAACTTGAAACTAAGCTAATAACTAAGGCTAAAATTAAACCGGGTGTGTGTGTATGAGTGTGTGTGTAAGTGTGTGTTGATTGTTTGTGCGTTTTCTTGCTTTATAAACAAATACAAATGATAACAATGCCTATGGCAACGTTGTGGTTGCTGTTGTTGTTGTCTCTGTTCTTGTTGCTGTTGTTGCTGCTGTGACAACATCCACTTTTGTGGCCATTTCCAGTTTCTTCTGCTCCAGCAGCACTGGAGAACTGAGTATGGTGACCTTGTGTGGTGTACTTAAAGTCGTGCTGGTGGTGCTAGTGGTGGTGGTGCTGCTGCTGGTGGCGGTGGTGTTGCTGCTACTTATGGTAGTTGTGGTATTCCTGCTGCTGCTACTGCTGCTGGTCATTGTCTCCGGCGATATGTTGCTGGTACTCTCGATTTCGATTGGCTGCTCTAGCTCCATGTCCACATACTCGATCGCACTGCCCTCTTCTTCTTGTAGTTCGATTACTGTAACAAAGAAATGGAATTAGTTAAGGATTAGGACCAGATCTCGTTTACTACTTACTTCTGTTGTTAAGCTGCATATTGGTTGTGTCCAGCAGCTGTTGTTCCTCCCTCACCTCCTCCACAATGACATCCTCGAGCAGTTTCTTGTTGTTGGCAGCATTTGGAAGCGTTGTGGCTGCTGTTGTTGTTGATATTGTTGTGCTCGTTGGAGCAGTGCCCTTGGAAGCCTGATCCAATTCCATTTCCCAGTCGGTGGCATTGAGCACCATCATTGGTGCTGCCTTCACCGGCGTCTTTACTGGCGTCTCTGTGGTGCCATTGTCGGCCACAATGATGGGCATGTTGATGATATCTATTGGCGTGTCCTCTGTTATGAGCTGATGGGACTTTGGCTTGCCCATGATGGATGTGGTGGGAGCAACCACCGTCGGTGCATTGTTCACTGGATTCGCGGATGATGACGACGCTGGACCAATGACCAGCACATTGGGCTTTGCCGTCAGCAGATCTGCAGCAGTTTTGGGTTTGCTGGAGGCCAAGGTCACGGCACGCATTCCACTGGTGGGCAGAAAGACCAGGTTATTCTTGCCCACACCCCCTGGACCCAGTGTTAATGTGGTGGGTTTGACCTTGGCACTGGCCGCCCCGCTGCCAGCACCCGACATCACCTGCGTTGACGTAAGCAACTGCATCTTCTGTATCGTAATCCTCTGCTGCGCCGGCTGTGGCGATGTTGGCGTCACCACACCCGTGGGCGAAAGAGCAGCATTCGTATTACCCACAGAGCCACCAGCCACGGACGCGGTATTAAGCTTGTGTATGATGCTGCCGGCGTGCAGCTTGGCGGGCTGAAGGAACACCTTGCCATTGGGTGAGCAGATCTTTATATTTCTCAGCGCACTGCTGGGCACATGCTTAATCCCGCTTGCGCTAGTCAGCTTAATGTTGCCCAGAATTTGTGACGTCGATGGTGAACCGCTCACGGCTCCCGCTCCAGTTCCTGCTGCAGTTCCAGTTCCAGCTCCCACTGCTGTGGTGGTAGTGGTTGCCTTGCGGAACACGGGCACCACAGGTGTCACCGCATTGCTAAGCGGTGTAATCAGCGTGTTGTTCAAACTGCTCACTGGTATGTTCTTAATAATATTTACAGCTGAAGCGCTGCTCAGCGGTGTAGTATTCTGGCTCTGATTCTGGCCGGGCACACGCTCCTCCACAATGTATTTCTGCACCGCTGGCGTTGCTCCTGGCGTTGTCTTGCTGCTGAGATTGCCAGCTGACTGCTGGTCGTAGGAGAGCAGACGGAGCGCCGTATTGGGTACGGAGGGCAGTAGCTGCTGCTGCTGTTTGTCAAGCAGATTTATCTTCTTCGGCGTCAGTTTGGTGCCCGGTGGCAAGATGCTGGTACTGCTGCTGCTGCTGGTTGTACGCACTTTTGGTGGCGCCGCAATCTGTTGCACGCTTATGATTTGCGGTGCCAATGGCAAATTGGCCGTGGATATATTCGCAGGCGTCACAATTGCTGTCGGTTGTCTCTCCTCCACAATGTATTTCTTGACAGGAGTGCTCAACTGTGCTTGTTGTTGCTGCTGCTGCTGCTGTTGTTGAGTTGTTGCTGCTGCTGCTGTGGGTGACATCTTTTCCTTAAAGACCACGGGTGAGTTAACAATCGCACGGGTGACAGCTGTGGGAGATTGCAGCTCGGTTGTTGCATATAAAGTGCGTTTGACGGGCAATGTCTTCAGCTTTGTGGCAGCCACCGATTTGAGCGCCTCGTCGAGTATGTATTCCACATGTGGTTGCACCAAATGATTCGAATTTGGATGCGTCGTCGTCTCCGGAGCTGACAATAATACTTTATGTTGCTGTTGTTGCTGCTGCTGTTGTTGTAGTTGTTGCTGCAGTTGCAGCTCTTGCTGCTGCTTCTGTTGCAGCTGCTGCTGCAGTTGCTTCTGTGCCCGTCGTCGTCCACTCTTGGCCGGTTTTGTATTGGCTCCCGTACCGGCATTAACATTGTGATTGGCCAACGAGTTTCCAGCTCCCTTTTTGCTGGCCAATCTCTGCTTGTGTTTCTGCTGCTGCTGGTAGAAGTAACGCTGCTGCAGTGTGCGCGCATTAGGCCGCTGCTCCAGTGGCGCCAATTGGCCATCCTCATCCTTGCCGGCGCCCAAGTGGCCCGAAAATTGCTGTGCCTGTTGCAGTTGCTTGTCCTGCTGTGTATTGCGCTTTTTGTTGGGCTTGGCGTCACCGGCTTCGTTCTCTTTGCGCTTCAATGTGGCTTTCTTAATTTCGTTGGGCAAATCGGGCACCTTAAACTACAAAATAAGAGTTAAATTTTTATAAATCGCTACTTGCAACAAAATTGTTTATTTTGTTTACATTTGGTCCTGCTAACAGCTGTTATCGTTATCGATTGCTGGCTCTTCAGGCATATCGATGTGTGGACAACATCTGCCTGTTAATGTTATTTAACAGCATTAATGCTGGGCGCTTTTAACACTGTCACCTCTGAATGTTAACTGCTATACTGCGGCATTTCAGTTTCATCAAATTTAAATTGCAAACTGTATGAACATTTTAACTGAACAACTGTTGCTACAAAAACCAAAATTAAATACTAACATTGGGCACATAGCTGTCTAATATTATTTCTATGTACATAAGCAGTGATTTCAGCACTGCACGGCGAATACTTTCCAATTGGATTTTTGACTCCCAAATAGGCATATACACATACACACTAACATTTCAATAAGCGTGTATGCGTTGCCAGATCTGCCGCGGGGGGAATCTCCCAAGCTCGTCCCGAAAGGGAATAGCTTAAATGTTGCTGTAAAGCTATTCCTCGCAAGCCCCAAAAACGAGAGCAAGCGATCCAGGCGCAGACTGTACTTTTCTACTTGCTCTATATACATGCGCGCACACATATGTACGCACTACAGTACGTGCAAACATTTGTATATATATAAATATGTAGATATGTGGCCAGGTCAGGGCACAAGTTATATAATGCTATAGCATCCCACTCACCGGCTCATCCATGACCACATGTGGCTCCTGAACTTTGCTAATGCCATGCTTGAGCATCAAATAATTGGCCTGTTCCCGCAGAGCATCGCTCAAATTGGCGCCAGTTTCCAGCGGCATGGCGAGTTTTGCATTTTCTGCATAGGCCTTGGCGGCCAGATCGTTGGCCACAATGCTGAGCGCTGTTTGGGGACTGATGCGTGGCAGCAGCGGATACGGGCGACGACCTTCACGTGACCATTCCTGCCATGTGTTCGGACCGCAGACGCTGCACAATCGTAGAGAAAAAATATAGATACAAATACACATGCACACAATCACAATAAAAATTAACTTACTTTTCGGCAATTGTGCATAATTGTTCATCATTGGCAGCACGTCTCACTTCGGCACAGTGGCGTTCTTGCGTTATGTGAAAATGTTGGCGTAGTTCTTCGAGCAGCTTTGCCTTTGGTTCGCTGAGCGAGCCTTGGGCGCGAAAAACGCTTATTATGTGCGAATACGATTCGAGCTCTGCAGCAAAAACAGTATAAAACAAATGGACAGCGATTAGTTTTGTACACAAAGAGCATTTTCAGATAGTTGTGAATGGATTCTTTACAGTCCCAGGTCCATCGGCAGTTCCTGGTCCTGGCCATTTCCACCTACCAAGTCGACGCAGCATGCCTCGGCATTCGTCGCGGGACATTTCCAGCGTTTGTGGCCACATCCTGCGCGTTGTGTTAAACGCACTACGTCAATAGCACTCCAATCCCTTGAGTTGTAACGTAATTCAGTAGTTTTCTCCAAAGGTTTTCGCGATTCTTGTAACTAAAACAAACCAAAACTCAGCGTTTGCTGGTGCTGCTGCTGTGTCTTTTAGTGCTGCAAAATCATCGATTGCACTATCGATAATCTCCATAGCAGTCGTTTTCACTTGGCTTAAAGAATTTATCGATAATTTTGTTTTTGCACGTCTTCGCCAAAATTTTGTGACCCAATTTTAATTTTTGCGCAAAAAAATTTGTATTTGCCTTTTTAATTCTACTAACTATTATCCATTTCAACAACCACTTTAAACAGTGTTATTACATTCCAAAATTGTTTTCTTTGCTTGTTATTTCAATACCGCAGACTTCCCTAAACGCGTTTCGATATGCACAGAGTTGCCAACTTTTTTGCAAATTAAGTTTTTAAAAAAATTTGGCATTCAAATGTTTTAAGAAAATGTGGAATATTTAACAATTTTATTAAAAAACACTCTAGGGAAATGAAATCATTCAATTAAACGGATTAAGTCATGTCGCCAATCTGGAAAGCACTTGGGACGGAGTTGCTTACGTTTGAAGACTAGAGTTGAGCTCAACACTAAAGTTCCGAGCGTTCTAAAGCATCGATTGCACCGTCAGCCTGAAAATGTATGTTTATTTATAATATTTACTAAAACAAATTAGGTATTAAAAGCTTACGGTCTTAAACCAAAACGAAGGCCTTAGAAAGCTTATGCGATCCGAGAAATCCATCTCGGAAACTGGGAAAATTCCATGAAGATGCAGATGTTTTTGTGATATAAACGGTGGAATATGAAATCCAATAATTGCCTCAGACGCATTAATGCCTTTTGATTCCAGAAACTGTATCATTCCATGCTGCATGCGTTTCACTGCAAAGAAAAACCTTTGAGCTCGAAGACAATATGTTAATTAGCATAAAAACTTACCCAATCCGACGTGGGATTTATTAAGCACATTTAAGCTGTCGTAGTGTTTCTTGGGAATCGCCAAATAATGATATTTAGATGCTGGTCTCTTGTCCTTAAATATGACAAATTCGTCATTTTCAAATTCTAATTTTGGCGGTGTTTGGCAATTTTACAGAACAAACATTTCTCTGGCGATTGAGTATTAACAGAATTTGTTTCAATCGAATAATTGATTAGCAATATAAAAAATAAAGCAATTATTATGGAAAACAGAATGCATTTCTTTTTTTGATAAATAGCTTTGAAATTACAATTATTCATTATATACAGAAAAAAATAAAAACAAAACAAGATAAATGAATAAAAGGGATGACACAGTTGCGACACAGTTGGTTACAATATCGATTAACTTATAACGATAGATCTCGATCACTGTATTAAAACTAAAACTGATTTGATATTACAAAAATTCTAACAGCATGAAAATAACTAAATAATATGTTGTCTGCAATAAACATAAAACAGGTAATTCGTTTGAAACATGCTTGATAAAAAAAATGCATAACAGTGTATGGAACACCACTAATTTTGAGCTCAGTTATGGCATAAATCATTTGCAACTATCGATACATCGATAGCACAATAGCAGCCCTTCCATAGAACTATTTCTGAGTTTGGCCACAAATTGTGGCCAAGCAAATAGATTTTGAAAAGTTTTATTTACTCCAATGTAAAACCTATTAAAAATCCCCAAAAATATGTTATTCCGATCAGCCAAAAACAAGTTTGAGACGGCGGATGTGCTGCGCAGGATAAAACGCCTGGCCGAGGGTACACTGACGTCCTACCGGCGTCTATTTGTGCTTCTTTTGTGTGTGTGCATTGTATTTTATATGCTGCCCCCAATCTTTCGTTATTTATTTTTAAGCACAACCGAGGAGAAAGGTAAGCGCTACGCAATATTCCCTGTTTGATTTTACAAAACTAAGCGTGAATAATTTCTGACAGATGTGCACAGTATGTGCATGGACGATCGTCTAACGCCTTATATATTGCAAAACTACGAGTATGACGCGAACATACGTCACGTGGCTCCGTTGCTGCCCGGCGAGCGAGACTACACGCCCTATGTGGGGAACGGTTACATTGGCCTGGAGGTGTCTCACGATGCTGCATTGAATATCAAACACGGCCGTGCGATGCAGCTTCCCATACGCTTTCAGCCCGTGTTGTCTGTGCTTCACAACGGAGGAGCTGAGAAGGAAGCCAGCGTCGTGGAGTATTTGACAGGCATGGTGCATAGATTTCAATGCTACGCTGGCTACTTTGTGTCCTACACCCTGTACGCCCATCGCACACAGCCCAATGTGCTCATGCAGGAGCTGCAGATAACGAACACTCGCAATTTGATTGAGAACATTGAGCTGATATTGCCACGCAATCGTTTGCCAAAGTCCTCAGTGCGTAGCATTCCTCTCGGGTAAGTGATGAGCTGTCCACTAACTAATACACCAACTTAAGGTAATTTATGTAATCACAGTGAGGCAGTGCAAATAGGCATGTTCACCTACACCGAGCTGGAGGTGATAAGCGGCACTGTGCAGCCTTTGGCAGACGATCCTAACAAACTAATCGCAATTAGCATTGTGAAACCGAAGCTGGAAGCGACGCTCCAGCTGCGAAAACGTGGCACAGTTCGCATCATTTACCCACTGATTGTGGAGTACTCGAAACCTGTGCCGGAGGCACAACTTAAAGCAAGTTTGGACAATCTCGAACAGCATACGATCCAGGCGATGACAAAACTTCTGCAGAAACTCAGCGCTAAGTCGACTGGAAGCAGTTCCCTCAATAGCATCAATCAGTTCCGACAGGACCACATTAATGTCTGGACAGATCTCTGGGCCACGGGCTTTACGATAAGCACATCCAAGGCGGAGAATAGCCTGAATGGAGATCGCATTAATGCCACCATGTATGCGGTGCTCTCCCAGGTGCGCAGTTTTGAGTTTGAGGAAGTCAACTCTAGCCTGGGCTCAGGATCACCCAGTGTGCGTGAGGATATTGCCAAGGCGTTGACCTACGCCGAGGGCTGCTACGATTCCTATCACACTCTACAGGCGGAGAATCTGTGGCGCGACATGTCCAGCCTTAGTCAGCTCAACTCGCTGGTCTCCTCCTGGATGCTGACGCTGGAGAAGCAAGGATGCCACAATCTCATACGCGCCGGTGCCTCTGGGGTCATTCAGGCCATGACATTGAGCTTTGGTAGCTTTCGATTCAGCAATCAGCATCTGGAGTGCAATATGCATCCAAAGTTCCTGCATCGTGACTTCCACTTCAGGCGCCTCAACTATGGCAACAAAACGCACGTGAATGTGACAATCATTGTGAAGGACGACAACAAGGCCGTCATCAATGTGGCGCTAGATCGCTCCGATCGCAGTTACTATGCCTGCGACGGTGGCTGCCTGGATGAGCCTGTGCTGCTCACGTAACTGTTTGGTTGGTGTGGCTAGTGGGTTTGTGTTTAATCATGTTTCCTCTGTTTTTTTCAGTCAGAGCCGCAGAGAGTTCCCTGTAAAGTTGACTGAGCCCCTGACTGCAATCTTGTATATAACCGAGGATAAACAGCACATGGAGGAAATCCATCATGCGATACACGTTAAGGAGGTTGTTGAAGGTAAAGTTTGCAGCTCACTGATCTAGGAATAACATGCCCATATATGGTTACTATATGTTCCAACCAATCCAATTCCATTTACAGCTCCAGCGCATGAGCAGCATCTGATTGCCTTACACAAGCACGGACATCAATTGGGGGGATTACCCGCTCTCTTTTGGGTCTCTGTGTGTGCAATAATCATAGTATTCCATATATTCCTCTGTAAGCTAATTATCAAGGAGTACTGCGAGCCAAACGATAAGCTCCGATATCGTTACAACAAACCGTGATTCTAGTTCATATATATTTAAATTAAATATATGCTAACCATAGCTCGCAAATAACTGTCGACCGTTTCTTGTTGTCTGCAAATAAGTGTCTTTTCCTGACTCTTTACGAAAAGACTCAGCGAGCAACCGATTTATCGGTTCTTAAACGAACTCGCTCGCGCTCGGAGCGAAACCGTATTTTTCTATTCTTTTCTGTTCTGGTTGTTCCAAGACCGTTTCGTCGTGTTCAATGAAGCAAACGGTCTTTTGCGCCTGTATTGGTATACATTCACACGCATAGGCAAGCGAATCGTTAAGTGTCTGTTTTGCAGACGAAATATATTAATTGCGATCATTAATTATAATCGATCGTGAAAATATGATTTTCTAAATAGAATATAAAAAAAAAAAACAAAAATATTTGAAACTAAATTTAAATTTTTCTGTTAACAAAATTATATTACTTATTTTTCACAACAACGAAAATAAGAGTGAAGACCGTTTGCTTTGAGTTTTTCGGTCAAACGGTCTTTTGCTGAGTCTCACTGTGCGAGCGCTTTTCGTTTCGCTCTTTACGCACTGCTCATTGAAAGACCGAAATACAAAGAGCTCAATGAAAACAGCTCAACAGAAAACATAAATGAAGACAGCAAGAGTCTCTTGCTCAGAGCGAGAGCGAGAGGGTACGAACTTTTTCGGTTGTGTTCGCAACGAGAGCGCAAGAAAAAAAACGGTCGACAGTTATTTGCGAGCTATGATGCTAACTGATAAATCTGTATAATCCAATTGAACAGTTAGAACCGATGATGCTATTAGTAAAAACGAAAACATAAACAAATTCAAACCAAATTCCGATTAATTTTTTAAAACTATAAATTTCAATGCACAAATGTGCAACAAAATAGTATTTAAAAATTTATATCAAATTGGTGTTGTTGAAATTTGTACGATAATAATCACAATTTTTGTATAAATAAATAATTAAGAAGCGCTTTTTGCAGTAGAAAACCCAATGACATTTATTGTTAAGCTATTTAATAAATTGTGTAAATATTTATTTCAATAAATAAATATGTAAACCTGTATTAACACTTGAGTAAAGATCAGTTTTATTGGGTAAGGTAGAAGCTGTAAATGCTCGACTGCTTTGTGCCCAGTTGGTATTCTAGTAACTTAAGGAAAACTGATTTTAGGGGACAGAAAAATAATATATTTTTAAATTATGTTCGAAATTAATAATTTATACAATAGTTAAATATGTATACAAGTGAATTTAGAAGAGATTGTACAAGCGGAAGCTCAATGTGCAGTACAGAAGGTTTAAATTGGGGTGCTCGACTGGGTTGTGCCCAGTTGGTATTCTAGTAACTTAAGGAAAACTGATTTTAGGGGACAGAAAAATAATATATTTTTAAAATATGTTCGAAATTAATAATTTATACAATAGTTAAATATGTATACAAGTGAATTTAGATGAGATTGTACAAGCGGAAGCTCAATGTGCCATACAAAAAGCTGAAATTGGGGTGCTCGACTGTGTTGTGCCCAGTTTGGATTTTTCATACCTTTAAAAAATCCAATTTCAAATCATATTGTTGAAAACAAAATGAAAATAATTTTATTTTATTCAGATTAAAATATAAAATACAACTTTTAACAAGTAAGAAAGGCTACAGTCGAGCGAGCCGACTGTAAAAGACCCCGTACTCATTCTAGTGCGAATTTTACCATACAAATCACCAATTTTCGGCCGATTTGCCCTATGGGAGCTATAGGCTATAGTTGTCTGATTCGGGCCAAATTTGGTGAGGATAGTTATAATGGTAACTTGCACATAATGTGTAAGTCTGGTTATCATATGTCCTCATACAAATGTGTGAATTTGGTCCCGTTTCCAAGTTATGGTGTTAAGGAAATGGTTTTCACAATTTGCGGGGGCGGTAGGGGGCATGGCAACAATTTGAAACAAACTAGATCTGTCTGGCATATAGACGTAATTCGATTCCAAATTTGATAGCTCTAGCTCTTGTAGTCTAGAAGATCTGCTGTTGATGCTGATCAAGAATAAGTATATATACTTATTACGGGGTCGGGCACATTTCCTTCTGCCTGTTACGCACATTTCCCTTTAAACAAACCTAGACACCTCTACTCTTTTTTAGAGTACAGGGTCTAAAAAACCATTTGATGTCACCCCAGAGAAACATTTGTGGGAAATCCAGATGTTCCTGAAATATTGTCTTAGCTAAAATTTCACACAATAAATAAATATATCAACAAATGAATTTTTATTGTTGAGTTCAATCTGCAACTAAGAAAACATCAGTTAAGATGCTCGACAGCTTTTAGCCCAGTTGGTATGCTTTGCACCTTCTGGAAATCCAACCACAAATCGTATTACCTACTCTCTAAAAGACAAATCTAGGGATAAATCAAATACATATATAACATATCCCAAGTCAACATACTTCGTTTGCTTAAAAACGCTCTTTAATAATAGAATGCATAATTAAGTTAAGTGAAATTAATAAATTTGTAAATATAAATTGAAAAATGCTTTCGTATGCTTAAAGGCAGATTTAGAATCTTATGTACAAAGAGTGCGAGAGAAAATAGTGCACAGTGCGAAATGCAATATCGAGGATAGTATCTTATATCTGCTAGGTACTACGTGGTGCCAGGTGCAATAAGATCCAACTATTGTACGTCCTCTACTTGGTCACTTTGTGGATGCTCTCAGCCAGATAGTCGACATTCTTGCTGGTGACGCCTGCCATGGAGATGCGGCCGTCACGGGTGAGGTAGATACTGTGATTCTTCATCAGGGTATCGACCTGTTCGGGTGTCAGTCCCGTAAAGCAGAACATGCCAATCTGGTCGACAATGTGATTCCAGTTGTGGGATGAGCCCAGTTTCTCGAGGTTCGTTTTGAGCTGTGTGCGGACATTGATGATGCGATCGGCCATGCCCTTCACATCCTTCAGCCATTGAGTACGCAGATCGGCAGTGTTAAGAATCTCGGCCACAATGCGAGCACCATGAATGGGAGGATTCGAGTACAAGGCACGAATGAGAATCTTGATCTGTGAAAGGCAACGAGCTGCCTCCTCCTGATTGGCACAGACTACGGTATAGGCACCGGCACGTTCACCATAAAGACCCATGTTCTTGGCAAAACTCTGGGACAGACAGAAGTCATGGCCATCAGCCTCAAAGATGCGCACGGCCTGAGCATCTCCATCAACGTTGCCGGTGGCAAAGCCCTGATAAGCCATATCGAAGAAGGGATACAGTTTCCGTTGCTTGAAGACCTGGGAAAGCTCACGCCACTGCTCGGCGGTAGGGTCAACGCCAGTGGGATTGTGGGCACAGGCATGGAGCAGCACAACCGAAGTTTCCGGGATTTTCTGCAGCACAGAAAACATTAAATTTAGATACTAAGGAAGGAACACTATAGTGTCCACTACTTACCTTCAGATCCTCCACCATGCCGTTGAAGTCCAGGCCGCAGTTCTTGGGATTGTAGTAACGATAGCGCTTGACAGGCATGCCGGCGTGCTCGAATATGGGCACATGATTGCCCCACGATGGTGTGGGCAGGTAAATCTCGCGATTTCCCTTCCAGAATTTGCTCAGGAATGCGGCTCCAATTCGCAGTGCTCCGGTGCCACTGATTGCCTGTGTTGTGGCATTGTGCTTGGCCTTCAGTCGTTCCGATTGCTCGCCCAGCGCCAGTTCAATGGCCTTGTTGAAGAACTCGGGAATACCAGTAATGGGAGCATACTCCTTGTCCATGCCACGGTTCAATATGCGACTCTCCGCCTAAAATGAAACAGGGTTTAATCATAGTCTAGAGGATTATCCAAAGTGGAACTCACTTCGCGCACGCTGGGCAGGACAAAGGGTTTGGTGTTGTCATCACGGTAGGCGCCAGCGCCCAGATTGATCTTCTTTGGGTTGGTGTCCTTCTTGAAGGCCTCGGTCACGCCCAGAATTGCATCGGGTGGACCCATTTGCACTTCCGAAAACCATGTGGATCTACAAATAGATCAAGAGAGAGAGAAAGTTTGATTAGAATTCTTCTTCTATAATTTATGAGATTATCTCTATTCTTGGGAATTATTTCAAAGTTTAATTTGTCTGCTCTTTGCCCTACGATTATTACTTTTTTTTATTTATAATCAGACCGTCTGCATATTTTGTCGTTATAATTATAAAATTATCTTTTTCAGTCCGTTTTGATTAGTTATCAACAAACTAAGTTGTGGGAAACCGTGAACAAAGTTTGAAAGTCAATTAGAGGTTTTGATGGTATATTCACCCGACCTTTGAAAATACCCCCCATACTGATCAGATTTCTTAGCTTGGCTTTGGGGTTGCCCATTAACAGACCGCCAATCGCTTATCACTTAACACTTATCACTTTTTGCCGTGCAGTTGTAAACAAGTTCAGACTTGTTTTCAATGCAGTTCAATGGGGCTCGACACATGCTTGCTTTTTAAAAATTTAATACCTTCTGATTAATTTTTGCTTAATCAATATATTTACACGGAAATGAATAAGTCCAGCTGCTCGACTTTTTTATACCCAGTTCACACACACAAAAATAATCACAATAACATAAGCGCTTAGCACTGTTTGGTAGCTGGGCTACAAATTCTAATTAGCAGAATTTCTTAAGTGTTGATAAATGTTGCATAGCATCAATAAAAGATCGTCTTATCTGAGAAGCAAATAGTTGTCAACCCTTTTTACAAAGTGAGCATTAATCGCAAATAGAATAGAACATCACTTGTTCCAATTGGAAAAGTATTCTATGTATAATGCACACACACAGAAATACCTGTACAAGTGTGTATGTGTGTGTGACATTCAGCGTCATAATGGGATTTTTTTTAGCAGCTGTTATTGTCTCACACTGAGCTGACATAATAAAAAACAAAATCATGAAATGACTACAAAAAGAGCAAAAATAAACACAAAATTATCTAGAGAAACAAACACATGCATAAAACGCGCACATGTGTGTGTGTGTGTGTTTACATGTACACGTAGGCATACGAGAGCTGAACCGGCATGTGCAATGACCTTGACAAATGACACTGCCTGCATGCACCAATTGTAACACAAAAAATTCTCCAAATAGCAGTAAAAAGAGCAACAAAAACAACAAAAATTTAACTTACTTGCAACGTAGCACGGCAGGAGCATTGATGGCCAAGCGGTTGGCTGTTAACAAGCTGTGCTTACAAATTTGCGACATGTTGTAAGTTATACACAAGTTATACTGTTCGTATGTAAATTATAATTAAGAAAAATGCTAAAAGGCTTGAAATGCCGCCAAAAATGCTGCGACCACAACGGCAAAAGAGAATCTAACCAACTGCGGCCAATTGGAGCCAACAACATAAGCTTTTCGCTAGCGATGGTAAGTGTGCAAAAACATCGCAAATGTTAACACAACTGTTGCACAACTGTTAACCTGAAATAAATACTTTTTTCTATCTACAGTAAAATAAGCTAAGTATGTTACACTTAAGATAAGAAACTTTACGTACGAAAATATTTGCGCTCAACCTTGGCAATGTTAAGTTTAAAATATTTAACAGCAAAGCTCACTGCTTTGTGTATCGACTGCAGGCAGTGTCGATATGTCTGCTCGCCTATCGATAGCAAAGCTCTGGACTGCGTGAGGCGCGCAGCTGATTTTGGTCTTTGCATTTGTCGTTTTCTTCTCTGATATCAGTTGTTGCTAAGCCGTTGCTGAAGAAAATATATAAATTCTACAGCGCTTTGCATTGTTACCGCCTGATCGTTTTAATTAAATTAAGCTAAGTGAACGACATCATGTTCAAGCTGCTTCTACTCACCTTGTCGCTGTTGCTGCTGACGCTGCAGCATTGTAATGCTCTCGAGTTCCATGATTGTGGCTCAAAGACCGGAAAGTTCACTCAAGTCATCATCGAGGGCTGTGATACCACAAAGGCGGAGTGTGTGCTCAAAAGGAACACAAATGTCTCCATATCAATAGACATTGCCCTTGCCGAAGTCGCATCAGCCGTTAAGACTGTGGTTCATGGCAAAGTTCTTGGCATTGAGATGCCATTTCCGCTCTCCAATCCGGATGCGTGCATTAACAGTGGCTTAAAGTGTCCGTTGGAGAAGAATGAGACCTACAGATATACAGCTACTCTGCCAGTGCTAAAGAGCTATCCGAAAGTATCGGTACTTGTCAAATGGGAGCTACAGGATCAGAATAGTGATGATATCGTGTGCGTTGAGATACCCGCTAAAATTCAATAAACCGATTACACTCAATGTTATTTCACTGTTAATGAAGCATGACTGTATTCTTCTTATTGTAATCTAATAAAAAAAAAGAACTCAAGAAAACTAAGAATTAACGCTGTATGTGAGTGTGTGTGTGTGGATGTATAGTGGTTGTGTGTGTGTGTGTGTGTGTTTCGAGGGCGGGCTATTTCTGTACACTCGCTGTAATTTTGCTTTGTTTGCTTTTATTGATTCTTCCGTTCCAGGCGAATATGTGTGTGATAAGAAAGGTGAAGAAACCGACTACCGTTACAAATAGCAGCTGTTGATCATACCCTACATAGTGGCTAGTGTGGGTCAGTAAATTTAATTTGCACTTTTACATTCATTTATTTGTTTACTAAATGCGTTTTAGAATTAAAGTTTATGAATTTTTGTGATAATTTTCTTTGTTTATTAACTGTTTTGCAGCTGCTCATGACTGTGCGAGTTTGTGAATAATACCCGTGACGTCATTCAGACATTGTTTCGCTTGAGCTTTCATGGTGCCATTTTCACTGATAAGAGCGTCACACAATAACTGTTCTTTTTTCACATTTGATTGGGGTAGTCTATAAAGAGTCTCGGAGTCTCAGAGAGCACAAAAAAATATTGTTTACTTAGATAAGAGGAGAGATCCATAAAGAAATCTGTAGCATAATCAATAATTAACAATAACAAGAATTAATCAAAGTAAGATTAAACAAATTCGTTATAGTAGTGACATTTTTAAAGGCAATAACCTTAAATTAAACAAATATTTTAAGAAACTGAGATTTTTAAGTGCTATTAAACAGTAAATTTTACTATTTTTAGCACTACACTTTGTCCAAAAATATTTCAATCTAGTTCTAAAATCAAAGGATTCGTTGAGAATTTAAAGGAAAAGTAATATAATAACACAATATTTTTTTGGTTTTGTTAAAAACTATGAAATTTAATTACACAATTTTATTTATTTTGAAAATTTTAAATTTTTTTTTAATTTTTAGAGTCTTTAATTTGATCGATATTTAAACAAAAAGTGTTAAAATTGTTTTTTATTTAAGAATAAGTCATTTACAGTGAAAGCCCCCTTGGCCGGACTGCAATGGGTTCAGTATTTTTGTCCGCCCAAGGGCGATGTCCGCCCAAGGTAACGGATTTTGTATGAATATCATGCTCTTGGGGCTATAAAATTCGTTTGGATAAGGAAGCTGTCCGCCTGAAGGAGCTGTCCTGGAGTAGAGCTTTCACTTTATTTACACAAACACATATTTTGTATATTTCAATCAATTTTTTTTATACATGTTTTTATCAATTTTTGTAACAAAAGCTTACAAAAATTTGTTTACAGCTATTTCTAGCCATTTTCACATAAATTTAGCTATTTAATATTAATCAAATTCTGTTCCTCCCTACAGGGTATTTTCCAGTCGCGCATTTCTACTGGTTTTTAATGCTTTCCATTTACATATGAATCCGCAATACGCAAGAAATGTGGAGCAAAGTCGCTGCCACGCCCACTCAAGCGACACCCCAACGCCCCTCCGTGTACCCAACTGGCATTTTAAAAAAAGAAATATACTTGACACATGGTGTATGCAAAAACTGTGGGTGGTTCTACTGCCCAGGAACCTACTGAAACTCTCGGTCCAACTCTGACTCTGACTATGATTCTGATTCCGATTCTGGCTGCATATCATATATGAGATTTACGCGAATGTAGCAGCGTCTCTATCCCTTTCCTTCCCTTTGTGCCTCTCTTTCTCTCCGTCACCCCTTCCTTCCTCTCTACACACACTGTCTTTGCACAGATTTTCTTGCATAAATAGAAAACAACTTGTGCATTTTAATATCCTGTACATACAAATTGACAAAAAAGGGTGTCTTGAGTGCTTAATTTTAGTTTAGAAATCAATGCAGAAAATTATAAAAATATTTTTGATTTAAAAATTTATTTAATTATGCATGTTAGGGTATTCAAAACTCGTCTACACATATATATTTTGGGTTCTCTGTAGTTTTTATTACATTTATACTTTTTTCCCTGCCATTCCAGACTTCTGAGTTTTTACATAGAGCTGTCTGTGTGCACAATTAAGTAGCATTAATAAGTTTGCTCCATCCAATTTTTTATAGAGTAAGTGAAAAGTAAAAAGGAAATGTGTGGACTAATTTTGTCTCATACATTTTATTATTAATAAGCGTTGATTACAAATGTTTTATGGTGCCGGGTGACAAAGGAATCTGTTTTTTGCTCAGTATTTATTATACCCTGTATAACATTACTGCATAGGCAGTAACTGACTGCTCAAAAAGTCAGAGTTATGTGCTTTACAGTAGTTAACAGTAGCTTAACAGCTTAATGAAACTGAGCGCTGTTAAGCTGGCATTGCACTACTGTTATGTTAATTAACAGCGCTCAATGTTACAGCTCAGGCGCTTACTGTTAAACCGCTGAAACGCACTCAGCTCTTATGTTAGTTAATAGCAGAGCTGTTTAATTGAGTCAATTGCACATTTGTTAGGGTATTTTTAAGTCAAGCTACTCTGTGGGGTTAAGTAGACTTGTTTTTCATTGATAAATCACATTCATTGTCACTTTGAATGCTGCTGTTGCGCGTATCTTAATTATTTGCATGTGATGGCCATAAATTGTTGTTGTAAATTTTAACGGCCACATGGAATTCATTAAAGGCCATAACAATAACCAAAGCGAACAAAATGGCCAAAATTGTTGCAAACGTTGCATGCCACGCCATACAACAGATGTCAATTACACACACACTCATACACACACACTCACACACACACACACACACATCAGCAACAAAAACAAATGTTGGCAACATTTCTGGTCGACAGCTGAAAAAATTGGTATCAAAAGCCTTACATATTGGTCATATTCAGCAAGCCATGTTACTGTTACTACCCATTTTGTTGTGTAAAATATGAATGTATTAAAATTAATCAAATAGTGAACGAAATTCCTGAAATTGTTAAACATTTTTTTTGTTTTTTTGGTTTTAACCATTTCTATTATTGGCGTTAACGGATTTTTTTGGACCCGAAGGAACATTGAGCAAACAGGATCATGTGTCTGTGTGCGTGCGTGTTTACTGTTGTTGTTGTTGTCATAATTATTACCTTTACATTTTTAATGATTTAATTTGTTGGAACACCTGTGCAAATGACAGTAAACTGTTATTTTCAACCGCGTGTGTGCACAACATAATAATTAAAAACAAATTATATTTAAATTAATTACTATTGTTTTCCACTCATTACTCCAGTTTCAGGACAGAAAATAAGTTTACAAATATTTGATTTAACGCCATTTCAATGGTTTACAAAATAATTATGCTTAGAAGATACCCTGTAGTCGCCTAGGAAATAAAAATATATTTTGTAGGATTTTTTTCAGTTATCTTAAAGAAAAGTATTAATTTTTAGCTATAAAAGCTCTTTAAGACCATTTGCGTGGAGAAACATTTGAAATTTTGTTCAGTGTATGCTTTAACAACTTTTGCTAACAGTTATGTCTTTAGCTGTTATTCAAAGTAAAAAAATGTTTATTTGTTTTTTTGCCTATTAATTAAGTTGACTGGCAGCAGAAGGAAGAATCTGCCATGATAATCTTGATGGCTCTTTTTTTCACTCTCTTCTTTCCTTCTTGCTCTCTTAAGCTGCTAGTACTCTTTCGCGTGCTGCTGTCCTCTCTGTCATCGTTTTGTAAGGTGGAAATAACAGACACATTTGGTTATACATGTGTCTAGAACTCAAAATGAATGGCTCTCATACCCACTGACATATTCAAATGAGAAGTACACACACACACACACACACACACACACATGCATAAGTACACCAATATAAGCATACACATACACTGTCCTACATGTGCTGACTTTGGCATATTCAAACATTTGCAGTTGAAGTGTTCTTGCATATAAATCACTTAAATATTCACATTTATTTTCATTTTCAACGCGTTATCCTATTTGTATCGCGCACAACGCGTTTTACTTCCCCGGGCTAAAGGATGTGTAGTCCCACCTGGAGAAGGGGTTCACAGAGAGAGAAAGGCAAGAGAAAGAGAAAGGGAGAGAGGGATAGAGAGAGTGACTCTGATGGGTTTGGATGATTTACATATTCATTGTGCTCCACATTTTGGCACTTAAAAAGTCGTTACAAGGTGCAAAAAGTTTTATGCGCTTTTTCGGGTAGACAATACTGAATGAGTTGGCCAAAAGGGTGAGAGCTTGTTTGAATGGAATTTGTTAAATAATGATTGTTTCTCTCTTCTTCTTTGCTTCGTCAATCGATTTGACAGATAACTACGGCTGCCTCGCACTATGCACTTTGACCCATTTATGCAACGGGATTTGGCTTAAAAAAATAATGATTTTTTCAAAACGAGTTAAAAACGTAGTTGGAAACTGAATAACTATGTATAAAATCCGCAGACAAACGAATTTACAAACTTTTGTAGAAATTTAATACATATTTGCGCATAGGATTACATATCTGGTTGTTAAGTTCTTATTAAGCACTTAGGCAAATAAATAAATATAAATTAAAGTATTAAATAATGAACCTATCCTCACTCAGTCTCAAAGCTGCGGTGCGCACAAGCCATTGAGCAGAACTAAAGCTGCATTTTGAATTTATTTACTCTGTGCTGCGATCAAACTCGCACACACACACACACACATAGACAGCGCTACAGCTTAAGCAGTGCACGCAGAGAGCATTGGACATAGCTCTGTTGCAGCGCTGCTACCATGTGTATAGGCATCAAACGGTTCTTCTGTGTCGCTGCTCACTGGATCAAACATGCACACATTCAAACATGCTTGTTCTCTGCTTGGTGACACATACTTGAACTTGAAGCCGGCCATGACAAGATCTATCGATTGCAGGCAGTGTCGATGTGTGTGCTCGCCTATCGATACCAAAGCTCTGGACTGCGTAAGGCGCGCAGTTGATTTTGGTCTTTGCTATCAGTTGTTGCCAAGCCGTTGCTGAAGAAAATATATAAATTCTACAGCGCTTTGCATTGTTACCGCCTGATCGTTTTAATTAAATTAAGCTAAGTGAACGACATCATGTACAAGCTGCTTCTACTCACCTTGACGCTGTTGCTGCTGACGCTGCAGCATTGCCATGCTCTTGAATTCCATGATTGCGGCTCAAAGACCGGAAAGTTCACTCAAGTTATCATCGAGGGCTGTGATACCACAAAGGCGGAGTGTGTACTCAAAAAGAATACGAATGTCTCCATAACAATAGACATTGCCATTGCCGAAGTCGCATCAGTCGTTAAGACTGTGGTTCACGGCATATTTGTTAACGTTGAGGTACCATTTCCACTCCCCAATCCGGATGCTTGCGTTAACAGCGGCTCAAAATGCCCATTGGAAAAGAATGAGACCTACAGATATACCGCTACTGTGCCAGTGCTAAGAAAGTATCCGAAAGTATCGGTGATTGTTAAGTGGGAGCTACAAGATCAGAATAGTGATGATATCGTGTGCGTTTTAATACCCATTGAAATTCAATAAACCGATTACACTCAATGTTATTTCACTGTTAATGAAGCATGACTTTATTCTTCTTATTGTAATCTAATATAACAAGTAAGAAAGCCCAGAAAGCATTTTTGAAGTTAACAGAGCAGAAATGAGTCTTTTATGAGTCGCGCGACTGATTAAAATAGACATACATGCGCTCTTTTTCCGATCATAAATGACTATTTCGTTGGGAGAAAATGGTACCCTAGCCGCGACTCTTCTTGATGAGTCGTTTATGACTCCTTTTTTTAATCACTTCTGATTCATTTTCGAGTCATAATTTAGTCATATTAGAGTCTTCCTGGAGTCATCTATTAAATCATTTTTGACTCTTTTTTGAGTAATATTTTCAATAATTTGCAACCGAAAAATAATTTTCTTTTAAATTCATTTTATTTTCATTTTGTATTTACATATATAATATTGGACTTATTATTATACTTAAAAATACTTCAAGTAAATAGAAATTCATATAATTTTACATATTCTTATTATATATAAGACATTTATTGAGTATAAGCCGGCTCGGTGTCCTGGGTATAAAGAGAAATTAAATTAGAACTTGTGAAAAAACTCAACTTGGCAGGGCACATAGCACCACACTCAACACAGCTTGCACTTCACGCGTGCACTTTAAGAATGACAAAACTTGCACATCTCTTCATGTGCTTAACAAAAAGTACCATTTAATTAGCTTTTAGAAGATAACAATCGCTTTTTGATCATCCCAGGGAGCAGAATATGATTGCGCAGCAATATTGAAATGATCATATTTTAATCGCCTGCATGATCAATTGGCGATTGCTTTGCATTTTGTTCTTGTATTTCAAACCAATCATATTTCAAGCATATGGAAGTGTCATTTATGTTTCTTTTTTCGATCGCTCATGAGATTAATCATTTTTTAATCATCTAAGGGACTCAAAAAAGACTCCTTCAGACGATATCTGTTAAAACAGTCTTCCAATTGCTTGCTGGGGACTGTAAAAGACCCCGTCCCCCTTCTAGTCCGCGTTTTTCCATACAAATCACCAATCTTCGAGCGATGTGTCCTATGGGAGCTATAGGGTATAGATGCCCGATCCGGATCAAACTTGGTGAATATATTTATAGTGGTACCATACACATATACACATGTGTTAGTTTGGTTGCAATCGCTTTTCTAAAATTTCATGTCTTCATACAAATCAACAATCACCAGTGCGTTCTATGTTCATGTGAAGGTAAAACAGGTAAAAATAACCATTTTTGTTAGCAATTCTATCTATGCCAAATTTACACAGAAAGTACACGTCTAGGGAGTACATATACTGACCAAGTTTCATCCAAATCGGACAACTATATCGTAAAGCTCTCATTGGGACGATCGGGCAAAAATTCGCTCCAATAATAAATTAATATAAATGACTTTTGCGTTGACCAAGCAATCTTAATGAAACTCACACGGAATATGTTTGTCAATAATATAAACATGCTGACCAAGTTTTATCCAAATCGGGTGACTATATCGTATAGCTCCCATTGGACCGATTGGTTTGAATAATGCTCTTAAAATGAATTTGTATGAAAATTTTCTGTGTTTCCCAAGCCATCTGAATTAAACTCACTAGGGTCGATTGCCTAAACGATTGTACCATTTTTATTCTAATATCCCTTTGTTAATAATATAATAAAACTGAGTAACGGGTATCCTAAAGTCGCAAGGCGACTGTAGCATTCTTTCTTGTTTTATCTGTTTTTGTCTTTTTATGAACATAGAATGCCCTAAAGTGGGCGTGTTAAAGCCATAAGCAAACTTGTACTGCTTGGGCATTTTATCTTTCTGAGATCCTTTTGTTCTTACGGACGGACAGCCATAGCTTGGCTGTAGCGCTGCTACCATGTATATAGGCATGAAACGGTTCTTCTGTGACGCTGCTCACTGGATCAATCAGACACACATCCAAATTTGCTTGATCTCTGCTTGGTGACACATACCCCCACATGACAGGAACGGCCTTTGTAAGTAACTCGATCACGCCTGCACACTAACAGCAGCAGGCTCTCTTAATTGCTCACACACATGTACATGCAGAGCACTGAGCTTTCCTTTAGCGATTCGTTCTCTTCAGTGCCAGCAGACGGCTCACTCATGCGAAGGGTCGTAAACTTACACTAATACACGCGTGTCTCTTCACATGCAGGCTGACTGTACTGTGAGTGATACTATGATAGATAATAGCTAAAAGATTTCATGATAAACATATTTATGTTGCTAAGTACAAAATTTGTTAAATGCTGATTATTTCTTTAACTCGCGATTATGGTGCCATTTTGATCATATTTTTAACCCCGAGAGCTTGTCAAAATGTCGCTTATTATGGAGTTATTGGAAGCATCAGCAACACTTAAACCGTTTAGAACTTTTTGGGCTAACGAAGATTATGTTAAGGTACAACAATAAATTTGTACAGCATTTCTTTAACAATCAAGCGAAACGACTGTAAAATACACCGTAAAGGTTGTATAGCATACTTTACATACAAATTACTAATTTTCGACCGATTGAAGACCAAATTGAAGTCCCTACACGTTACCACTTCCTTAACTTAGCTTCATAGGTATATGTAACTGCCTCTTTTTCTCAACTTTGCTCCCATAATATCTGATATTCATCCGCCTGAAAGTTAAAATGTGTTTAAAACTCAGTGAATAACTTAGTCTAAATAGACCATGATTGAATTTTTATCAATCAACCTAAACCAAGAGCAGATACAATTCATTACCACAGCAAGCAGCTTGTGTGCACTCACTGAAGATACATAGATAGATAGATACAAACTCAATCTGTAGCAAATTGGCCGCAATAAATTTGAAATTTATCTACATATAGTACTCTGTCCCTATTTGTTTTGCGCATGCTGTGCTCATAAATAAGTTATTAGGCATTTATTACACCTATTGGCAAAGTTGGCAAAGTTGGCAAATTGACAGCTTAATGATTTGTTGATGACTTGCGGTTTAATTAATGCTGAAGTCTTCACACAGTCGGACAGTTGGTTGAGTGATGTCTTTGTTGGTCTTAGGGAGGTGCTACTGTACTCAATCAACACTGTTTGAGGAGTTCTAAGCTGGCTAAGGAAACCAAAACTGAAATGACTTTAAATTTGTTATACCCTGTAAATTATTGGGAAATTCTGTGTCTGATGTGCATTAACATCAATTTGCCATTTACTTTTGATCAATTATGTGCGGACAGTATAAAGTATTATTTTTAATTATAAAGCATACATTAAACTAACCAATAAACCGAACTGTAACTGAAAATCACTCACAATCAGATGAGGCGACAAATTACGAGTATATTCAATTTACTTGGCATGTGAATGTGGTGGAAATTACTTTTCACAAAATTACCATTAAGCAATGATCTTTTGCAACCCGTTGGCTCTTCTTCTTCCCTTTGGCAGTCATTGAGATTCAATTTGATGTGCAGTAGCTTCTGTTGTCCCTCTTCCTGCTTCCTTCCGTCATTGTCCTGCTTCTGCTTCGTGTGTTCCTTGTCGTGCATCGTTCTTGTCGCTCCGGGTGTCATTTGCCCGGTCTCATTAAATATTAATTGTAAATTTTAATTAAAATAAACCGTAACGATTGCGGCAGGAAGCCAGTCAAGCTCACTCTGCTGTCCCTGATAGCCAGGTAATAATGTTTACTGATTTTACCATTCCCCACTTACCCCTCCCCCTCCACTTACTCCACTCCTGTGAAAACGTGGCCTCAAGTATCCACAAATACTCCTCTGTACCATTATCAGTTAAAAAAAGCCATTAATTGCCAAACAAACTGCGCACATGAGGAAGTACAGTAATCGCAAATAATGTGCGACGCATCCTTCATGCAAATGCATTGTCTGACTTCAGGCTACAGGCTACAAGCCTCCCCTGGACTGCAGCTGTTCGTAGTTCGTAGTGATTCACTCACCAGCAATGACAAAATCAAGCACTTTGGTTAATTACAAAATCCATTTAAATTTCAGCTTCTCGACTTGTTAATGTCAATTAATTTCCTCAATTTATCAGACAATGATTAGTATTTAAATTGACTAAATTGAACCATTAAGTGCTTATATATAATAATTAATTAAAACGTCAAGGTAAACTAAGTTAAAGGTTGTTTTTATTTGAGAAACTATTATATTTTTATATTTTTAAAAGAACATATTTCAATTACAAAAAAAATAACAATTATTTAAAAAGCTTCAAAATAATAATTTAAATTATCAATAATTTAAAAATGTATATATTATTAATTATAAATTAATAAAAAAAAAGAACATATTTTAATTACAATAAAAAAATAACAATAATTTAAAAAGCTTCAAAATAATAATTTATACTAAAAATGTTTAGAATAAGAACAAAAAGTTACCAATTGTTTAATGCCATTAAGTTATAAAATTTGTTTAAAATATTGTAATATAAGATTTCACTGTATCAATATATATAATACAGACATCTGAAATAGAAAAAAAATTATCAAGAAAAAAAAATATTGAATTTAAATAAAATAATTTTTGAATGCAGAATAATTTCAATTTTCTCCGACGAAAACATTTTAAAAATAAAAATTTCCTGAATGTAAGTATACATTTTAACAATAAATGTAATTTACATCATTTTAAATAATGTATAATTACCATCATAATTATTTTTTTAAATCCATTAGAATTAATAAGTTCTTAAAAGATTTAATTTGTAAGCTTTCTTTAAAGGGAATTAAAACGTTTGCCCATATCTCATTTTGCCAAGCATACCAACCGTGGTGACAAGCATTAAACGGGCACACTTTTAAACAATGTGGCCGTTTACAAAATAAACAACATAAACCATTTCGTTCCCGAATATAGAGTCTTTTTCTGCCCAAGAAATTTTCTTAAATTTTAAAAAATTATTATTTTTTAGCAGTGAATTTTCTATTCTTTTAACTAGAGCTCAAATAACAAGAAAGAAAAGTACAGTCGAGCACGCCCGACCGTAGAATACTCTCTGCATTTTATTTTCGATCATTTTAATAAAATCGGTAGCCGGGTATATCAATTGATACTTGCAACAAAACACGTTGAAACAAAAACATCTGTTTGTATGTATACACACACATATACATTTGACATTATAAGTATGCACGCACATATGTATGTGTGTATATGTAATACATACACAATTGGTTGGCACGGCCAGCATTCGCGGGCAGCGCTGCCGCTAGAAAGCAGCGAAAACGTTCGCTCACATGTTTGTATGTTTCTATCTCGCTTGCACACATGCATTGGCATTGCGTTCAATTATCAACTTTCTTACATGTCTACCTCTTTTGTTTAATGTCCGATTTATATGCAACTTTCAGGATAGTTTAATATATTTTGTCTTCAAACGAATGTGAAATAACAATACTGTACGATAAGAAAATATGCCTTAAAATCGACATTGAAGTTTGCAAATTATCTTATTTCTTGTGAGAAAAGGGGGCGTGGCAGTCCAAAATTTTTGATGACAATACAATTATACCGTCTCTAGGAACCTACATACCAAAATGGGTGTTCCTAAGTGCCATATTTACTGAGATATTCGCCTAAAACATCAATTTTTTACGAGGTGTTTCTAGTTTTTTGCTCATTGTGGGCGAGCGGGGCGTGGCATCGGGAAAAAAAAAGATTCTTGTATTGACTGACTTAATATCGAGTCGATAGAGACCAAATTCAAACTTGTAGCTCTTACCATCTCTGAAATCTGTTTGTTCATACGGACGGACAGACGGACAGACAGACGGACAGACGGACATGGCTATATCAACTCGGCTTGTGATGCTGATCAAGAATATATATACTTTATGGGGTCGGCCACGCCTCCTTCTGCCTGTTACATACTTTTCACAAACACAATATACTCTCTCTTGCAGAGAGTATAAAAAATTTCTTAAAAAAGTAATGTTTTTATCTTTTATTTTTTTTACTAATGTGAGCTAAAGTAAGGCAAACTTATACTTATAAAATAAATTCCTGTTGTATATTGTCTTGCATACTGTCCATATAAAAGCAGTAAGTTAAAAATACTTCAAAAACTTCCACCACATTTGTTAGAGTATCAACTGTTCGTTATAATTTAAATGCTTTTATTGCCCTTACAGTACTTGATTTAATCTCCATCTTTGTAGTGGCAGTTTGTCCATTTGGCAGCGTACAAAAAAAGCTAAAGGAAAAAGCGATTTAAAAGTCGAAATCGAAGTCGAAATCTGTCAGTTATGGCAGCAGGAAATTTCAATAAATTGTGTTTTAATAATCAGCACACTCTGTTTCCCTCCCCTTCCCTACCCTCCTTACCTCTCCTCACTCACCCACCCACTTCCTTTAAATTTACATAAGTGGGCGTGACAGGCATACCCACATTTTATTTATTTAATGCCAACATTTTTATTATATTTTTCCTCTGTTTTATTATTGCAGAATTTTATTTTATTTTTCATTTTTGGTTGTCACGTTTGCGGCCGGAATTGCATTGACCTGTAATATTTGCTGGCTTTAAAAATATGTGCCCGTTATACACATATTTATATACAGTATAAAGACAGACAATAAGTTATTAAGACCGATAGCGATAATGTGCATTTATATAGCTGACAATGTCTTTGGGCTTACGCAAATAGCGCTGGGAACAAAGCCACTTAACTTTCCGACTCCCCAAAATGGCTTAAAGACCTTCCATTCACTTGGCAACCAAACGGCTTTCCACACAGCGCACCACACGGCGTGCCACACGGCGTTCCACCCGGCGTATGCGTAATGTGCAGTACTAGATTTATGCTTAACTGGGCTAAATGCTTAAGAATTTGACTGGTTTATTGACTTTTATGAGCTAGTTTATTGTGCTTCTTAAGGATATTGATGGTTGGACATAAATCTAGCTCAGCACCTGATGACTTATTAAGTATACGACAAGTAAGCTGTGAGGGAATGTTAAACTTTTTTCTAAAAATCTTTTTAAATCAGAAAATCGTTTCAAAATAAATAGTTAAAATATCTAATTGCCACTTAAGCTCTTTGTTAGTTAACAAACCAGTAAAACACATACACATTTTTACACATTCAATTGAATTTATTCTCAGATTACTCATACGCACCATTGACTTAAACATTAAATGATTTGCTTTTCCATTTTCCATTTTCTTGTTGCTTTTTTGCTTTTTAGTTTGGTTTTTGTTTTCTTTAATGAATTAAGCTAATATGAATCGAATTCTATTATTGATTCGGTATGCGATTTCTTTGACTCATTACACAATATTCATTTAATAAGTATTTTTTATTTTTTTATTTTTTTTTTTTCGCTTTTATCAATAATTTGGACTTTTTCTTTTGTGTAAATTTCATCAAAGTGTGTGATTTTTATTTAGTTTTATTTTTTTTTTTGTTGATCTTAAATGCTATAAATATTTATTTAGCTTCGCATAAACAACATTTATGTAGAGTTAGGCTAAATTTAGTACTCGTATAAGGTAGAGTTGACAATGCATATGTTTTCCATTTTCCATTTTCCTTTTGTTTTTCTTTCTCATGTTCTAAATGTATCTATAGATGCTTTATCTCTTGTTTGCTAACAAATCAAACTAGTTGAATGAAATTAGAGATTCTTGACATGAAAGGATTTGGACAAAAAGCAGTCTCCTCTTCGCTTCCGAAGATTCGTAAGTGAATTGCACACAAAAACTCTATCACAGAAGATACACACATAAAAAAGTACAACATAAAGTGCCCGAAAATCAGCAACAATAACAATAAATAGTAACATTAACTAAGGCTAGAGTTGGTTCATCAATCATTCAATCAATATCAATATTAATTTTAATATATTTTTTAACAAAATCATTTCTAATGCCAAATCAATGCAAATCCAATCATCATCATCATGTGGCAAATTCCCAACTTTAGCTGCAACCTCCAGCTGTATCCCGTGGCAGTTGCAAATTTCTGCACTGCACTCCAGTCACTGAGTCCGGCTAGATTACGGGAGGCAGCTCTCATCAAATATGTCGTGTTGCCCTTCAGGTTGGGTATGATGAAACGATGACCTGTTTGGGGGAATAACTTTATTAGTATCGAGCTCAGAATTGAAAGTGATATAATGTCACTCTATTAAGACAAGTTTACAGACTCTTTTAAGACCCTTGACTTTAAAAATTATATATTCAATTTAATAAATAAATTGAGTTATAGCCTGTTATAAAGTAAAGTACTTACTTTAAGCTATAAAATATCGATAGGTATAGATAGGTAGGTAGATAGGTAGGTATATAGTGTATTTAGTTCATTATAACCTTCAATTCATAAGTATTTATCAATGCATTGTTCAGTCGTTTGATTATCGATTGTTTAGTTTAAGAACTATCGAACCGAAAGAGTTGATCGACACACTAATCGTTTCCTTTCCTCTATCTGATGACGCTCTAGGGAGCCGCACGTGCCTAATACTGAATCAGTATTACTGATCTTATCTGATCGAACTATTTTGAAAAGCTATTAACTATAAAAGCAATAATTTATATAAACTTGACTAATATCTGCTATATCTTAACTGCCAAATACTTGACAATTTTCATAATCAATTTAATTATTTAATTTTTTAAGCGAAAGATACTCCGAACTCATAGAAATCATCATGAAAAACTAAAATTTCTTAAGGAAATTCTTGAAATATATTATGACAAATTGACCCAAGCTTGAAGACCAGTATTATTGACATTATTGTTTTCTTACTTCTATACTCTCTCCAAGAGTATATTGGGTTTATGAAAAGTATGTAACAGGCAGAAGGAGGCGTGGCAGACCCCATAAAATACTTATATTCTTGATCAGCATCATAAGCCGAGTCGATAAAGCCAAGTCCGTCTATCTGTCCGTCAGACCGTCTGTCCGGTCGTATGAACAAGAGAGCTAGACGCGTAACATAGCTTATGATTGAACGCAATGTCAATGCATGTGTGTAAGCGAGACAGGAACATACAAACATATGAACGAGCGTTTACGCTGCTTGTGTAGCGGCAGCGCTGCCTGCGGACGCTGGTCGTGCCGACCAATGGTAATATAATCGGAAATGCAGAGAGTGCTCGACTGTACTTGTCTTTCTTGTTCTATTATAAATAAAAGATTCAAATTCTGTGCAATATTAGAAAACTTCACTTACTAATTTCCCTTAAAATTAAATATTTTTGAACTTTTAACTTTCTTTCTCCATAAAATGTTGCCTTAAAAGACCTAAATATCGAATATTTTGAAGTTAACAATTTTGGCTTGAATGAATATATTTTCAAAATAAAAGTTTTCTTAAAAGTTCTTTGTTCTTGAATTCAACACAATTTTTTAAAGAAGCAAATTCTCAACTTTAGATTGTGTTATCTTTTTTACCAGTGTATATCTATTTGCTTTGCAATGATTCATCTCCCTTGAAGTCTGAGAGTTGCCAGTGCTGTCTGACTTGCAAGCCAAAACAGCTGTTTATATGGCTAAATGGGCACTTACCACGATGGAAGGAGAAATCTCGCTGCTTGGCGTGACTCCAATTGCCGGCGCTGAATTTGAAATCGCTTTCGCTTAAGTAAGCGACACGATATCCAAAGATTTGCATCTCCTCCGAAACGTTGGCCATGCGTGGCGTTCTCAGGTCCAGCTCGAATGCATCCGGATAGAGGCGTTTAAGCTGAAACCGTGTGGGCCCATTGGGCTTTGGGCCCTGTCGCAGCTTTGTGACCCGCTCCAGCATACCCAAAGGATTGGCTACCTTACATTTGTAGTCACCGAACTGGGTAACATTTCGTATCTGCAGCTGCAGTGTCGCACCATAGTCGGCCATGAAGATGCGATGATTGAATCCGACGATGCCCTTGCCGTTGTGCAGCCAGGTGAACGATGGTGGCGGCTCTCCCATCGCGTCGCAGCTGAGGTTAACAGCCCCACCCACAAAGGAGTACTGCACCGGTATCGTTTCGTTATAGAACCAATGCGGCTTATCTGCAGCGGTGCAACGATGGACAAAAAAAAGATGCGGAACGTTATGGCTGCCATAGTTAGAGCAAAAGGGTGAAAGGGGAGGCTGAAGGCGAGGGGAAGAGAGAGAGAGAGAGAGAGAGAGAGAGCGGAGAGAGGAGGTGGCGCTGAATGGCCCGCACTTTCGTGCAGCTGTCTCTGTTTGATCTGAGCCGCAGCTCATGACACGAGAGCGGTAAGAGGAGAGCGGTGGAATGAGGGCAAAGCACAGTGGGCCAAGTAGGCAAAATATCGCAACGCAATTAAAGTTACTATTGAAAGTATCATGATTTTTATACTCTCTGCAAGAGAGAGTGTATTGGGTTTGTGAAAAGTATGTAACAGGCAGAAGGAGGCGTGGCAGACCCCATAAAGTTTATATATTCTTAATCAGCATCACAAGCAGAGTCGATATAGCCATGTCCGGCTGTCCGTCTGTCTGTCCGTATGAACAAACAGATTTCAGAGGTGGTAAGAGCTACAAGTTTGGGAATAGAATGCAGAGAGTATTCTACGGTCGGGCGTGCTCGACTGTACTTTTCTTTCTTGTTTTGTATTAAGGTCTTTAATTAAACAAATATAAAGTATAAATAAAGTTATTTGTTTATAAACTTAACTTATTAACAATCAATAAAACAAAAGTTATTGTCCGTTTTATAGTTTAATTTTTGAACTTTTAAACCGCTTAATCGTTAATTTTGCCCACTGTGCACTCTGCACTTTGTCGTCGTCTTAGGCAAATCCCCAGCTGAAGCCGCACACGGCACATCAGTTACACTTTTTGCTCTATGTTTTTTGTTCTTTGTGTTTTTGTGTGTGTGTGTGTGTGTGTGTTTGTGTGTGTGTGTGTGTGTGTGTGTGTGTGTTTTGAGCTCCAAACCAGCTCCATTGAAGCGTAAACTGATGGCACATTTTAGCATTTCATCGTTGAACCCCGTTTGGTCTTGCCCACTCTCCGTACAGTCCTCTCAGCTTTCAGCTGCCCGATCCCTGCTTCCTACTCCCCGATCCCCCTTTGGTTCCGCTATCGCTGTCGCTGGGACTCATTGAGGTTTATTGCTCAGGAAATGCAAACATATATATTGCAGCATTTCAACAGAGCTACAAATTAGTTTCGGTTCTATTGCCATTGCTAGCTGTTTGCACTTGAGCCAAAGCGACAGTCCCAGAGTCCAACATGTCCACTATATCCGGGTCCGTGTCTGGGTACGGGTTTGGGTCTGGTTACGGGTTCGTGTCACACTCCGGCTCTGTCACCACGGCACAGCCAATAGTCGGTAGTCATTAGTAAAATTTTGTACAAAAGGGGAGCAGGGAATTGAAAGCAGCGGAGTAAACGGGTTACGGGATTGGAAAATCCTACACTGTGAGAAAATTTACAGCTATTCTTAAATTAAATACTTTTAATTACTAGAAAAAAATTAATTTACTTAAGAAAGATTCAGTTTAAAACTAGTAGGAAAGGCTGCAGTCGAGCGAGATGCCTTTAAAAGACCCTGTATTTATTCTAATGCGCAATTTCCATACAATAGGCTTATAGGAGCTATGGAAAATAGTTGTCCAATCTGAACCAAGTTGGGTAAGCAAATATAGATTCATGATATATACATATTGTGTGAGTTTGGTTGCGACCGGTCTTCTAAGACTACATGTCTTCATACAAATACCCCATTTTCGAACGATTTGTCCTGTGGGAGCTATAGACTATAGTTCTCCGATTCGGATAACTTGATGCGGACAGTTATAATCATGATATACACATAATGTGTGAATTTGGTTACGGTTAGTTCTCCGATCCGGATCAAACTTGGTATATATAGTTATAATTCAGATATACACATAATGTGTGAGTTTAATAGAAAAACCTCAATTAAGACTACACTTTTAATACAAGTAAGCAATTTATGACCTATTTGTCCTATTGGAACTATAGGATATAGTTGTTCAATCCAGACCAAATTTTTGAGTACGGGGTTTAATTAGTTTAAAGCTTGTAAATTTGGTAAGAAATTAAATCAATAGAAATGCTTGGTTAATATAATTCCTATATACAAAAGTTAATTACTTGACTGTAATTACTAGACTCTAATTGTCAGTTTAAACTTTAAAATCTTCAAAATAGAAAATTAGAAAGGTAAATTTTAAACGTAAGCTACCTTCTTTTTCGCGCCGTGTACAGGGATCTAATAAATGTTGGCTTTGACCAGGGACTGAGTGTTAGCTGACTTTTATATATAAAAAGCTCGGTGACAGTTTTGTCAACTACAGTGGACACTCATCAAATGGAATCACTTAGTTTAGTTAATTATTCAAAGTAAAATTGTGCAATCAAGTAAAATAAAAATGAATTTTTGTGTTGATGCCAATTAGTGAGGGGTTACTGTAGCAAAGTGTGCACTTCAAGCTTGATGCACTCAACAAATTATGGATTGAAAACATTTGGGGAGGGGAAAGGAGAGCAGAGGGATTCTTAGGTCAAACCCAATACGATAAATAATTAATAATTATTGGCTGACTTACGTTGTATCCTTAGCAGTATCGTTATTTGATCGGAGTCGGAGAAGGTGGGGGTTATTCTCATGGCTCGACAGGTGTACTCGCCGGCATCCCATTGGCTCACATTCCTGATGAATAAACCGTCCGACAAGCGTCTATGTTTCGTTGAGTTCACAGCTGCCAAACGGTAAAAAAAAGTACTTCAATTGATTGAGCAAATAGCTTTCCAAATAGTATTTTTCTTTGCTCTTCCCCCACTTTTCACCCATCTCCCCCCACCCACACCACTTACTGTTTATATATTCGCCATTGTGCATCCAGGAGACTTCCGGTGCGGGTTGACCCTTCACAAGGCAGTTGACCATCGCATCGCGTCCTTCGCGAACCGATTGCACTTGTTCCGTCTTGTCGAACGAAATCTTTTCTGTTTGCACAAACGGGCGAAAGCAAAATTCAGTCAATATTATATTATCGCTCAATTGTCAATAGAGTTGGTGAGTAATGCTATAGTTGAGTGGGTTGACTGTAAAAGACCCTGTACGTACAATATCAAAGTATTATTTGTTTTAGGCAGAATTTTGCTATTTCGGCTATGGGAGCTATGTGATATAGTTGTCCAATTTGGATGAAGCTCGATTGCGGTAAATCTTATGGCACCATATGCATAATGTGTGAATTTAGTCGCCATACTCCTAGAAGTTTCCAAGTTATGGTGTATTAAAGACGTATTTTTTCAGTTTGCTGCTGCAGGGGGTGGTAACTTGGAACCTTTAAGTATACCTGATCTGCGTGATGCATAGACGTAGTTACATACCAAATTTGGTACCCCTAGCTCTTATAGTCACTGAGTTGTGGGTGTTCGCAGTCACCAAATGCACCAAATGCATATCGCTATAACATGCCAGCTGTTAATGCTGAACGAGAAAATTTATATTTTATGGGTTCAACCTCGTCTCCTTTAGCCTCTTACGCACATTTTGTTCGATTTTATGACAAACCCAATAGACCCTGTATTCATTTAAGTACAAGGTCTAATAATACACGACCAGCTGACTAAACATATTAGTAAGAAATACTCTGTTGACTCGAACAAGAACAAACACTTGCCAATGCTATCGAAATGCAGTTTAAGTTTCCTCTTGGATAGAGAGCTTGAATCTGAAATTGAGTTCATATAAAGCTTGAAATAAGCAGGATAATTCCATGGCTAAGACAGTGGACTGCAAATCAGTCAAGTGGAAATTTGCATTCCAAAAGGAGTCAAGGCTTGAACAAAAAATTGTCGTATTCAAACAGAAATTGAAAGTCCGAAATGTTGTGCAAATTTTTTAGTCAAACCCATTTTAAGCTTGGGTTTGCCGAGGAATAAATACCCTTTAGTCATGCATATAGCGTTCATTTGGTTTCAATAACCAATTGTTCCTATGGAAGCTTTATGATATAGTAGTCCGATTTAGGGAATGATAGTAAATGTGTATTGCGTGAATTTGGTTGAAATCGCTCAATAGACACTGATAATACTAAGCATTTGAACCGATTGTTCCTATGGTAGCCAAATGATATAGTGATCCGATCAAAATGAATTTTGGTCAGCATATGGAGAATAATAACAAATGCATATTGTGGGAATTGGGCTGAAATCGCTCAATTGATGCTGAACATTTTCATACTAAGTGTTTTCAGTATTTTCAACCGATTGTTCCTATGGCAGCTTTATGATATAGTGGTCCGATCTTAATGAAATTTGGTTTGCTCATGGGATTTGGTACTAAATGCAGATAGGCTTAATTTGGTTGAGATAGCATCAAAAATAATAGTTTTTCAACCAATTGTTCCTATGGTAGTCATATGATATAGTCATCCGATCGAATTAAGTATATGAACTGCGTGCAGAGAGAGATACACATCTGTACCAAGTTTTATCAAGATACTTTTAAACTGAGAGACTTGTTCGGATAGAAAAAGACGGACTGACGGACAGACAGACGGAGGGGCGAAGAGACAGGGTTTAAAGATATTTTATATAAATTTTTTCCCTGAAGACTGATTAGAAGTGTATAGAAAATTTTGAAATAAAAATTATTAAAAGATAACTAAAATTAGTTTAAGGAAATGTAATTCATTTAAGACTAAATGGGACTAAATTAATAACTGATAAATTTGTATTAACTTAAATTTAATCAAAAAGTGTACAACAAATGATAACGATTTAAATTGGATTAAGGACTTATTAGAAGAGGAATGTAAACTCTTAAATTTAAAATAACTAATAATCAAACGGTTGATTGGATTTTAATTAGTTTAAGACTAATTCGAATTGAATTGAGTGTAAAATTAAATATTTTTCTTTGGAATTTATGTGCATTTTGCTGTCTAAGGCTTATTTCAATGCTAGATTTATACTTTCGATGCCTTTTGAAATTTATGAGATGCATAAATAGTTGAACTTACGATTTACGAGTAGCTCAAATGACTTTGTTGCTTCCCTTGCAGCAGCTGAGTCCATTTCACAAGTCCAGTTGCCCTTATCGTCCAGTGAAATATGCTCAAAGACGAGGGCCAGCAGACCTAAGTAGAAGAGGGTAAATTGGGTGGGGGTTACAAGGGGTTGGAGGGAGGGGGATAAAGAAAATGCCTGAAAATGTGGCAGAACTTGTGCACTGTGCACTGGCTACTTAAACATAACTTACAGCTTTTATGAGAGCTGTCTGTCTGTCTGTCTGTCTGTCTGTAAGTCTGTCTCTTGGTCTTTGCTTACCCGTCTTCTTTTCGATGTGGACACGCCCCTTGGTATTCTCACGGGTCTGACCTCGGGGATCACGCCATTTGGTGTCGATATCCTTTTGTACTGTTTTGCAGAAAATGATGAAGGAGTCATTTACAAAATGCGTTATTGATGGCGTCGACGGTGTCAGTGTGAGGGGTGATGCCCCAGCTCCACCCACTCCCCCTGCTACTCCTCCTGGCAACTCAGTCCCTCCAACGTCCACGCCCACTCCGACTCCGATAACTGCAGCAGCTGTAAAAATGTGCATTAAATTTATCACTTGAGTTGCAAATACACCAAACTGCTTCCATTCCAACAAAAGGGACAACAGACTGAAAAAATTGTGGTGCAAAAAAATTAACTGAGAACTTGTCAAAGAGCCCATAAAAGCAGTTGAATAAATACACTGTTAAAAACGGGTTGATACTCCAAGTATGGAAAAGTATTAGACAAAATTTAGTCTATAAGCTAAGACAAGCAGGTAAGAAAGGCTACAGTCGAGCAAACCGACTGTAAAAGACCCTGTACTCATACTAGTGCGCGTTTTTTCATACAAATCTACAGTTTTTGACCACTTTGTATAATGGGAGGTATATGCTATAGTTGTCTAATCCGTATCAAATTTGATAAGGACATATAGAGTCATAACATACATATAATCTGTAAGTTTGGTTGAGATCGGACCATTTAAACAAAATTTGTTCATACAAATCACCAATTTTTTACCGACTTGTCATATAAGAGCTATGGGTTGTAGTTGTCCGATCCAACCAAACTTGGTGAGGAAAGGTATAATGGTACTATACACATAATGTGAAAATTAAATATATATATATATATATATATATATATATATCCTTATATATATATATATATATATATTCTTGATCAGCATCAACAGCCGAGACATATAGAGTCAAACTTTATGGGGTCTACCATGCTTACTTCTGCCTGTTACGCACATTTCACTTCAGACCCCTCTACTTTCTTTAGAGTACGGGGTATAAAAATTCTCAAGTTCTTAATGGAAACATAAAAACTTAAACTTAATCTTAAAAAACTTAAACTGTTTTTAATCCTTTCAAATTCTTAACTGTTTCAGTGTATGCGATATCATGATCGAAGCCTAAGTTCAGCAATCAAAACAAATAAATCGATACTAATAATTAAATTTGCTAAACTTCGCTTACAACTAACTTATAATTTATTTAGAATTGGTTCATATATTTAAAAAAATTTTTTTTTAAACATTTAACTTATTCTTAAAGTAATTGCATATATTTTTGTTGTAAATGAATTTAATTTCACATTTGTATCTTAAACAACATCCATGAACTTTATAGTCTTCAAACTAATTAAGTAACGGTATTTTAATAGCCATCTTGTGGCTTATTTATGAATTACTATGTCTATAACAGATCTAACTTAACAACAATAATGTCATGAGGTCACTAATGACACATACAGTTGCAATTAAATTAGTAGCACCACTTTGAGGCTATCTTATAATTATTTAATAATCTATTAATAATCTTTTAATCTTTTTTTCTAACTCAGTTAATAATTTACTTTTAGTTGTCTACTACCCAAAAATTGTTGTAAACAAATTTGGATGGGATTTCCTATATTTGTTTATTAACCTATTGCTAAAAGGCCACAAAAATTGCCGAAGAATAAAGCACTAAAAATCCATTTTGCATAGAAACTCTTAAGTTTCGCAGGATTTCTTACAATTAATTAAATGAATTATCGAAATAATTCTTAAGAATTATTAAATAAATAAATAAATTTCAAAGCAATTTATATGAAAAAGTAACTAAAACTAGATAAGTTGTCGTTTTATTTTAGTAACTTTGATAATTTTTTGTTTATCAATTTTTGTTTTCTTTTCCATTTCGGTAATTTTGCTAATTTTTTTTTATCCTCTTTAGCTCATAGTTCAACTATACTATTTTGGTATTTATGTTAATTTCTTATTTATTTAATTCTTAATTTTTATAAATAAATTGTATACAAATGTTTTTAAACAAATATCAGTTTTGCTAATGTATGTTAAGGCTTTCTGCATTATAAAACTTTATTAAGAAATTTTGTAACTACCAAAAGTACCGAAGACAAATTTTAGAACTATGCTTACAAGGTAGAGGTGGGCACGGGCCGTGTTTTCATCGGGTACTCTTGGGTACCCGCGGTTACCCGTGGGTATGGGCTGAAAAATCGAATCTCGAGCGGTTACGGGCGGTTGAGGATTAGACTTGCTTAACCCGTTTTACCCGAAAAAATTATAAATTTTGTTGTTAATTTGAATGAAAGGCGGACAAGGCTATCAAGCGCAAATCTGGATATGCTCCTTTTTTTTTATATAAAAATTTGTAATATTTTGGGAATATTTTTGAAATTTGTAAGAAATAAAATTTGTAATTTTGAAGAAAAAAAGTTCTTAAAATTTTTTTTTTATAATTGTTTCGGGCGGGCGGGTTGGGTGCGGGTATGAACATTTTTATAGGCTTTCGGGTACGGGTACAATTTTGAACTTTTGACCGTGGGCGGATCGGGCCGGGTGCAAAAAAGTCGGCCCGTGCCCACCTCTATTACAAGGGATGAGCTATTTTATGGTACGCAGCTGTGTTTATGTTTAAATAATAGCATTTATTATAGTGTCATTATATAACTACAAATTATACTTAACTAAATATAAATAGTCTTTTAAATATAAAACTCTTAATGCATTTGTATCTCATCAAAGTCGAAGTAAAACATTCGTTTTTTTCTGTTTAAAAAATAAATATTTTAGTGTCTTTTTAGAGCACATTCAGACATGACATAAAATTTATTTAACTTTCTCCGTTTGATTTAATTAGAACTCTGCTTTGGTTTTAACACTCAAAGAGCTTGGAAAATTCATTATTACATAACTGACTTATCTAATGGGCTTCAAAGTTCCTTTCAGTCATATCAACAGACAGTTTTTTCTCTTTTCCAAATTAAATCTCATGAATGACTGACTTCCAAAGCGGGAATTCAATGAAAATAATTCTTAGACTCTCTTGAGCAGAGTTCTACTCATTTTATTTATGTTTAATGAAGCATTACGCAATGTCCAACTAACTAAAATAATTTGTTAAATTATTGCCATGGAATTTATGTGTTTTTTTTTCTTTTTGTTTCAGTAGTTTTCCTCGTACATGAATTTCCCAGCACGCAATGCTTTTCCCACAGGCCGCAGACCTCAGTGCACATTTTTTTGTTGTGACCAAATTTTGTGAGTTGTATTCGAAATGAATATAAAATTTGTGAAAATTTTTCTGTTTTCTAAATAGTGGTTAAAATATTTGTAAAATTTATTTAAACAATAAATTTTGAATTTTAAAAAGTTTACCTCATTTTAATGGTTGGAAATTTAAAGGGGGATAAAAAAAATGTTTATTTAATTTATATCGGAAGAAATTCCTGTTTTCTTTCCAGTCTGTAAATAAATCAGATAACTGTGTATCTTATGGATAATTTATGATCTAGAAAGTCCATAAAGATATACTCAATTTTTAAAAATAATTTTTCTCACCTCAAATACAATTTAATTTTAAATTTATATTTCATTTATATAAAAGCACTACATAAATTACAATTATCACAGCTTAATGTACAACTAAATCTTCTTATCTCCTTCCAAATATTTACCCCAATTTTCTATAAAATATACAATTTTTAGTTTCAAAAGTTAGTTATTGTTGTTGAGCTACTAATTTATAACAAAGTATACAAATAGTTTGCTAAATTTCAATTAATGTTTGAAATAGTTATAGTTGTTACTTTGACCAGCTGAATATTAAGTAAAGTTGTGTTAATATGCATAAACATTTCATTAAATATTTGGTTCCCTCAACTTTTTGGCAACTTTTCTGTTTGTTGCCTGCACAAATCATGGTAAATGCACATTTTTAATAAGGAAATAACTTTGTAGCATAAAGTGGAAATAGTTGAGCAATAAATAAAATCAAATTCTGCATTGAAATCCGTTTCGTACAGTCGTCAAGCAAAGTCAAGTAACTGAATAATTTTCAAGAGCATAAAACAATTTTTAACACAGCCTAAAAGTATGCTTTAATTTTTATTAAATGTAAATTACTGCTATCAAATTTGTGTGTAAATGTTGAAAGTGGCACTCAATATAACGGTAAAAAGTATCTACGTAAAAAGTATCTTATAAATAACAACATATACTTGCCATTTCTAGTCAATTGCAGGAGACAGCATATGAGTATTAAACTATCCATTGTGTGTAAACTCTTTATTTGTTTCTAATCCTTCAATTGAGTTGTGATTTGTTTTTTACTTTATGTTTTCTTAAGCGACGTAATCCTAGTTTATATGATTAATTATACTCGCGCTTTCGTTTAATTATATTCACTTTCACTTTCACTTTTACCTACAGTTGCACACTCACTTGCAGGATAATGGCACATGACTGTGCCGCAAAACAAAGTGAATCGACGCTTGACAGTTGGCCAAAAATGATGGCTCATGTGTCGCCAAGAGTCGCAGTAGCGGCAACAACAACACTTTCACTTTGATGGGCACAAGAGCATGACATCATTGCCATGGGCAACCGTGACGAGGGGCTGAGACAGCGGGGAAACTGATGGCTCAGGGCAGAGGGCAGGAACAGAGACAGCGACCGGGACAGCGACAGCGACAGGGATAGGGGCATTGACAGTGGCTGCCTCAGCGGCACCATCATCATAATCATTTCTTTCGTTTTCTACTATTTTTTTTAATAAATTTTTTTTTATTCTTTTTACTCCTCGTTTGGGGGCTTTCAATAGAACTGTTTTGTGGTAGTTTCTTTCCTTTATGCTCTTTCTATTCCATTGTTGTTATTTGAGAACGCGAACTGAGACACAAGAAAGATAACATTTCCGGCAACATTTCCCAACTGTTTTCTTTTTCCTTCTGCTTTTCCTCGACCTCACACACTCACACACCAACACCCACACTCACAACAATTATTACGTATTTTACTCGCGTTATTTGGAGTAATAAATATTTTGGTCAAAGGATTTTTCGCGATCCATTGTAAGCGAGTGCCAAAAATGTACTGAAACTGCCATGTCCTGTGTTATCCTGTTCTGACTACACTCAGTTGACGCTACTTTCGTTCACGAAGCGATAACACGCACTTCGTAAAATGATTTCGCCACTAATTGACATGTGATTTGATTCGCTGATTTCCTTCTTCAATTTCTTTTTGGCGCGCTGAGTTCAAATCACTGCGAAATCAGAAATTGTACTGAAGTACAACATTGCAACTTATGCCTCTTATGGGCATCCTTTATGTGTGTCGCAGGCAACACGATTTCATCTGCCAAGGAAAACTTACAACTTCGTTTTCTCCGATATTTCAAACATTCCGATTTTTTTTTTTTGTCAAAAGTTGCGCAACATTTTTATGCTTCCTCGAAATGTTGAAAGGAGCAAGTTGGAAAAGCTTTCGGGGAACAGAAATTAAGGGGAAGTACAAAGCTTAATAGCTGTAGCACAGTTTGCTAGTTTAAGGGAAAGTTTGTAGCACAGTCGGTATGATAAATTTATGAGCTTTTATGCTTCCTATACTAAATTATGTTTGGTTTTTCCTTTATACTGAGCTTATCAGCGAGGACATAGTATACTAGTTTAAAAGGCAGTTTGTAGAACATTTTATATACATAATTTCTGAACCTTTGTATTCCTTTAACCAACTTTTTTCTTACCATTATAGATAGTTTTAGTTTTAAATTACTTTAAAACTTACTTAAATTACTTAAAAACTGTTATTTATTAATAAATTTATTTGAATTTTAAACAAAGAATTAATGTATTTGAATGTTTATATAAATAAATACAAATATTAAATAAATACTCAAATAATAACTATAAAATTCGTTTTACTCCCTGCTTACTACTAAGTATAGCACAGTTTTGCTTTACTTCTATTACTTTGCTACCATAGCACAGTTTTCTAGCACAAATAACTCAACACACTTGCGCGTATAAAACCAAGTTTGAGCAGCCATAAACAACAAGTGTATAACGGTTTGGCTGACTTGCCTAAACTACGCTGAACTAGCCACACATGCGCTAGATGGCGCTAGCACTCACATTAGATACAGTATTTCCCATCCACACCGCTAGAGGTCGGCTTATCGATAGTTCCGTTGCTCGATAACTTTAGCAGCGCGCGAAGCGATTACAACTTTAAACCGATCAACGGAAGCAGCAGCGAGAGCAAAGCTGATAAGGGTGTTTATACTATATTTTATACTGCAATGAAATAAAAGTAAATAAAATTAAATATTATTTACACTGATAAGAGAGTGCATTCGCATTCTGCAAATACTTCGCAACGACATTTGTTAATCAATCGAGCTGCAAGTAATACACAAAGTTTCGTGCTAGTAAATTGTTTATAAAATTGAATTTTAAAAAATGTTTCAAATGTTGTTTTGTCTGGCCGTTTTACTGTGTTTATACTGTGCTGTCCTGGCTGCTGAATATGAGCGGGATGAATTCGGTCTTGATGGAATCGTACTCGAAGGATCTTGTCGTTGTCGTTTGTTTGGCAAATGTTATTCCTGGACGAATTGCTAAACTAAATAATAAATTGTGTGTTAGTTATAAAAACGAATTTAATAAATTACAATAACATTTGTATAATTCAATTAAATCTTTTATGAATGTAAATAAACTGTGACCTCGATCCTCAATTCACACGAATCCATTCATTATCAGCTGCGTAGAGCGTTGACTTTTGTTGAGTAAACTAAAATTAAATATTTAAATTTAATTTTTCTCGGTTTGTAATAATATTTTACAGGTTTAGAAAAAGTTTAACTTCTTTCATTTTTGCTTAAACTCAGAGAAAGTTAGAAAATTATATTAAAAAGCAGTTTACTGAATTTTTTGAATACTGCAAGAATTGTTTCTTAATTATTATTATTTTAATATATAAAATATTTGAAATAATTTAGAAAAAATTATTTTTAATTACGTAAGGAAATTCCATGTGTTATTCTGTTTTAATTTTATATATATTTTTAATTCATAATATAATAAAACACAGTATTAGTTTACTATAAAGTAGAATTTTCCATACTTAACGAGGTTCCTTCATTCTAAATTGTTGTTTGGTTATTAAAAACTGAATAACAGTAGAAAACTTAATTTAAGTTCAATTTGAATAATTAAATCAAGAAAAAACGGTTATCTTCAGCTCGCCGAAAATTAAATACCCTTTTAGTCCTGCATATTGTGATAATTTGGTTTCAATAACCAATTGATCCTATGGAAGCTATATGATAAAGTAGTCCGATTTGGAAGAAATTTGGTCAGCAGATACGGAATGATAGCGAATGTGTAATGCTTGAATTTGGTTAAAGTCGCTCAATAGGCACTGAAAATTTGTATACTAAGCATTTTCAGCACTTTCAACCGATTATTCCTATGGCAGCTATATGATATAGTGGTCCGATCCGAATGAAATTTGGTTTGCACATATATATATATGTATTTTATTGGGTCGGACATGCCTTTATCAATGCGTTACAAACTTCGTGACAAAAACAACATACCCTCTGCAAGGGTGTAACAAATTTTTTTACGATTCCCTACGGGAATTTTAGAACATCTAGTAATATAAATTAAATCTCCGGAATTTTTATATTGAATTTCACGCAATTACCTTATTAATTTACTTCTAAACCGTTGTTAGATTATGTATAACTTAATTTTGTTTTCAAGTTTTTAATGATTAAAGTCTAATTTAAATACATAATTCTTTATGATCATCTATATAAATACCAAATTCTGTAAACTAGGTATTTGCAAAATTTATTAAATCGAATAAGATTTTTTTGGTTTAAATTGAGACTTATTTTAAAATGAATTGTTTTACAATTCTGTAAGGGAATTTCAAAACATCTATCAATAAAATAAAAAGTCTACTCAATTTTTGTACCGAATTTAACACATTTAATAAGTATTTTCCCCTATAAATTGATGCTAGAATATTTAAAAAAAAATTGTTTTTCAAATTTTGAACGCAACTTAATAATTCCTCAGATCATAAATGGAATTCAAATAATTGTTAGGAAGAAAAATTCATAGTCATCAAATTTGTATAAATATATGAAAGAAAGAAGATTTCATCTTTTTAGGTTATGTCTCCAATATTTAGTTATAAAAATATTTTAATTCTGAAGAAATTTTCAAAATCTGTTTAAAGTAATTGTAAAATGTGCAAAAAGAATCAAGTTGTTTGCTGGGTTTCTGCAGAATTTTAGTTTCCTTCCTTCCAATTCTTTCCGAATTCTTAACAGTTTTCCAGGTCTGAAAATGATTTCCACTAAACTCCTGATTCCACCCCCATGCCAATAACACTCTTCATTTTTAAATGCACTCAAAATCAAATAATTTTATTCTGGTCAATATTAGCATTTAGCCGTAATAGACATAGGGAGAAGCGTAGCCCACAGCTGGATATCCGGCGGAATAGAAGAACTGCGGCTGAGGAGCAGGATTGGGACCAGGAGCAGGACCGGGAACGGCCACAGCCAGAGCGAGCATAGCAGCAAGCAACAGGAATACCTGAAAAAAGAAGAAGAAACGATAAAAACAAGGCAAATACAGACATGTAGCGACAAACATTTACCAGTTTGAACATGTTTGAAAAAGATTTGTTTGCTTAATTGACTTGGAACGCGAACAGAAATGAACTGCAGTTGAATTTTGATAGAATTCGTGCTTTTATAAGAGACCCAAGAAGAGTGAGACAGGCAGTGAGTGTGTGAGAGAGAGGGAAAGTAGTCAATACTTTGACATCATCAACAAGAGTCATAAGCACACGGTGCGGGGCGTCGCCATGCCTCTAGCTTATGGGATTAGGGGTAGTTCCAGGCAGTAGGGACGTTAGTGGGAACAGGGTCTTCGAGCAAACTTGGCTTAAATGCGCAGCGACTGCAGTGTCGCGTTGTTTGCCAATTTAATATTCAATCTGCATTCGTCTCACAAATTATAGCTTCAGTTTTCTGCTCTAACGACACTCTAATAGCCATCAGAATGTGAGCATGTCTCTTCAAATCAGAATCGTTAGCTAAAAATACAAACAAAAAACAGCTAAAAAGTATTTTATAAAAAAAGATAAGTCAAAATAGCTACAATCGGAGCGAGCCGACTGTAAAAGACCGCATACTCAGTCAAGTGCGCATTTTATCATACAAAGAAGCAATTTTTCAACCGGCTTGTCCTATGGTAGCTATGGACTATAGTTGTCCGATCTAAACCAAATTTGGTCAGGATATATATGTAGGTTCAAGATATACACATAATGTGTTAGTTTGGTTGCCATCGCTCAACTAAAACTTCATATCTTCATACATTTCACCCACTTTCGATCTATTTGTCCTATGGGAGCTAAAGGCTATAGTTAACCGATCCTGATCAAACTTGGTAAGGATGGTTATAATGGTACCATACACTATCCGCGTAAATTTCGTCACAATAGCTCTAGTCGTTTCCAAGTTATGGTGTTATGAAAATTTTTTTTTACTATTTTCGGGGCGTTAAGCGGCGTGTTAAAAAATTGAAGTTAACATGATCTGGCCGCGGACTTTTATTCCAAATTTGGTGGCTCTAGCTTTTATAGTCTAAAATTCAGGCGATCTTACAGACGGACGGATGGACGAACCTTTCTATATCGACTCGTCTGTTAACGCTGTTCAAGAACATATATAATTTATGGGGTGGGGAACGCCTCCTTTTACCAGTTAGACACATTTCACTTAAGGCAAACCTAATAGACCCCACTACTAGTTCTGACTACAGGGTCTTAAAAAGTGTATTGTATATTGTTTCTTAATCCGTCTGCATTGCACAATTGATTTGGAGCGAAGTCGTCATTTCCAAACGCTTTTTCTGTCAACTCACTTAGCGCTGAGTACTCGTATTTTGTATTAGATTTTTTTTTTTTGCTGTTTTGCTCTTTTTGAAATCAATGACAAAATGTGCAAATAATTTGCTTGCCAAAATGTCAGAAAATGATACTTTTTGAACAAAAACTACTGAAACGGCTACATTTGCGCTCAGAATAAGCTTTTTGTGGTGCTCAGTTTCGTCACTAGTTATGCAGTGAAGTGACGAAATCGACGTTCCTGTCATCTTTTTTCTCTTTCAAGTCCCTAAAGCTCTTTCAGTCTCTACACATGCCTTTTCCACCACAAACACTAATGCGCTGTTGCCAATTTTCACCCACTTTGCACCAAACTCCCTTTCCAAGAAAAACACGTGTTAGTTTTCAGTTAAAAGCCGTCGCTTTTATTTCAGCCATAAAATTTGTCAGCTTTTCCACTTCCACTCCCCCGTTCAGTTGTCGTTCAGCGAGCGTATAATGTCCGAATCCCCGGGATCAGTTATGGACATCATGCAGACCCGAAAGTATCTGCCACAGGCTGTGCCCAGTTCAATGTTAGTGCCACTATAATGCTGTACCTCCGATTTGGATAACATGGCATAGTACTCGATCTCCGACTTACGCAAAGATGGCGTATTACTGGCAATGAGCACGAGTTTAGCTTTTCCCTGGCGCACCGTCTTCAAGGTCTGCTTATACCCGAGGCAGTATTTTCCGGACTTCATGACCAGCGCCAGACGAGCATTAATGCTTTCCAAGGCCTTTTTCTGCTTCTTACCGACGACCATTTTTGTAGGACAGTTTTAAACACGTTTAAACACGTTTTCGAGGCACAAAATTCTCAAGTTTTGATTCAAGAATGCAACCACGCTGCACAGAGTTGAGTTGAAAAAAAATTAGAGATGGAAGTTTCTACAATGAAGACTTAGTGACAAAAATTATTACAAGTATTTTAAAGTATTTGTCACTGTTTAAATTATGGTTACGATCGGGTATTTTGTCACGAGTGTAGGCAAGGAATATTATACTTAGAGTAAAAAATGTTAAGCTTTAAAAATATTTCATTTTATTTACAGTATTTTATTTTTAAAATTTATTTAGTTTTTTTTTTTAAATAGTCGGAGTTTAAAAGAACTTTTCGTTCACAGAACGAATTGAACAAAGTTAAATATACCAATTATGAATACTGTTCATAGCTATAGACTAGAGGTTATAGTTCCAGTCAAATTCTGCTCAGTTCGTTCGAACATTTCACTTGTTATTGCTACTCTATTTTGGATATATTTTGAACTAGTGATGAACTTTTGGTTCAATTGAACAAACATTTTATTTAGTTGCAATTTTTAAAACGTCTTCAATTTTATTACAAAAGAGCGTAAAATTCTGTTTTTTTATCATCAAACTAAAACAATTTCTTCTAAAAAGAACGGAAAACTTAATTTTAACATAATATTGTTAAGACTCCAACTTCCCAGTTTAACTTTTATTAAACTAACTTCAAAGAAAGACTTAGTAACCTTTAAATCAATCTTATTGTGAAAGAAAAAGCGCCAAATCCCAAAAATATACAGCCAAAATGGTACAAAAATAGCCAGTTTTGGCTTCAAATCGCCAAATCGTGTGGAAATTGACTTTCTCAATAATAAAAAAAGGCAATTGCTCAAAAATTTTCGAAAATACCAATTTTTTTTACTACTTAATTATTTTACAAGCCAACGTCACCCATAAAATTTATAACCTGATATTAATTAATATTAATTTTGAATTTTTTATTTTTACTACAATGAATAATTCATAGTATAGAAATTTAAAAAAATATATTTAAATAAATCAAGTTAGAAAGTCTACTGTCGAGCAAGCTGACTTTTAATGACCCCGTACTCATTCTAGGGCGCATTTTCCATACTAATAAGTGAATTCTGACCCATGGAAGCTATTGGATATAGTTGTCCGATCGAAATCAAATTAAGTAAGAATAGTTACGATTATCCTATACACATTATATGTGTAAAATTCAAGTTACCCATTAAACAGCTTTTAAGTCTGTTGTTTAATTTAGTTAGTTTCGAAGGTTACAATACCTAAGAAATTTGTCATATACTTGAAATGATAAATAGAAATTAGTTTTATATAAGTTTAATGGTATGACCATATGATATTAACATATTTTAATTTAATAATTATTATTTAACTATAATCTGATCTGGTTGGGGTTTTCTGGGTTTTTACCAACCCTTGCAACAGATGTTGGATCGATTTCTTTGCTTGTTATTCCCAGAATAATGGTCTAATTACTATCTTATTTAATTTCAGTTTGATTTAAGTTTGAATTTTGTTGATAATCACTTTTAATATAATCTAAATTTAAATAATTTATCTAGATCTAGTTAAAGTTAGATACTCGGGACTGCTTTTAGTCTGTGTAATAAATAAATAAATCAATTAAAGAAATTAAACTATTTTACAATAGTTCAATAATGTCTAAAAAAGTTCACTCGTTCATTTTACTGATCTCATTATAGGAACTAACGACATTAAAGCTTCATTAAAAATGGGACTTTTTTTTTAAGATTATTCAGTAATTGATTGGTAATAATTAAAAATAATAAAAATAAAAAATAACAAATAATAAAAAAAAATAATTAAAAATTACTTATAATAATAATTAGTTATACTTAATTATACATACACACAAAATAATTCAAAATTAAACTTAAAAAAACCCTGTAATTAAAATCAAAACTACCAAAGTATATTTGTTTATAGTTAAAATAAATAGTGATTTATGTGCATTATAAAAATTCAAAACGTTCGATTTTTTGCTGATGTAAGCCTTTTCAAGAACTATATCCTATATAGAATCTAGCAACTGATTCGCAATGTTAATTTCGTTGATTTGATCATTTATCAAGTGAATGTCTTGCAAAATAAGTGAAATCAACAAATTTATCCAATTAAAATGCGATTCGCATAACGAAACATTTTTTTGTTCGACTCTTCTTAAAGTACCAAACAAAACAGTAATCACTTTGAAGGTCAGTTCCATCATACACCTGTACAGTAAACACTTACACACACACACACACAGAGAGATGTGGAGAATGTGTGGTTATATTGACCAATAGTTGCCGAATCATGAGCCGGCGATAAGAAGTCATTAGAATGCGAGAGAGATACATTTTCTGGCTGACAAAACTATCAAAACAAAACTAAGAGAATTATTTCAGAATATTGAATGCAGTGTCAAAAAGAAGAAGAAAAAAACAAATAATGATTTCGATAGCACATTTGATGACAACATTTAAATACCCTGTATGTAGTGTGGGGTAGTGTGCGGGTAGGGAGGTGCACTCCTCCAATTAGAAGTGCTATAAATGTGAACAAAAGTAAAAATTCGGTTAATCATCATAAATAAGTCATGAGTATTGAGTTGGAGGGTATATATAGCCACAGATATTGGGTAAACAGCATCAAATCATCAAGAGCAACTGTCTCAATAACACCAAAAACAAACAATTCCCTCAAAATGTTCAAGCTGGTAAGTTGCAGGGATACAATAAGGAACTACTAGGATATCGTTCATCGTTTACCAACACTAAAACACTCGTTCTCCTTTATCTCCCCACTCCCAGTTGGTTGTCTTCTTCGCTGCCCTCTTCGCTGTGGCCCTCGCTGTGCCAGCTCCTGTTGCCCGTGCTGCACCCGCTCCAGTTCCAGTGGCCAGCCCTGAACCAGCCCCACAGTTCTTTTATGGTGCCAGTCCCTATGCTTACTCCGCCTACAGTGGCTACTCCCCCTACTCGTACTACGGCTAAGTGCAAAAAGGGCTTATGACCACAATGATAACTGATGGCGATTATTAAGCCCGCAAATGGACTCGTGATAATGGACATAAAATGAACGCGCGCTGGCAATTCTAATTAGGATTTTAGTAATAGAAATGCTTATAAAAATGCAAAAAAAAACAATAAAATTCATTTAAAAGCAACGCTAATTGGTTTTCAATTATTTTATATATTTTCACAAAGATTTCAACAAAACGTAAGTTACATGAATTTTATGCTGACAAATTGTTTGCTTAGCGCATCACAAACCAAGGCCAAGTTATATTTTGTGCATTTTTAGATAGTCTAGATTCATGTGGTTCCATGGTGTAATGGTTAGCACTCAGGACTCTGAATCCTGCGATCCGAGTTCAAATCTCGGTGGAACCTGAACATGAAATTTATTTTTTCAAAACATTTTTAAATAAATAACCTTGTTTATCTACCAATTTTGTTCCATTTACTGTTTTAAAATTTAAATTAATCTTCAATGATTATTGATTCTGTTAAATGCGAACTAATGTCAATCTCAAAGCGTATATCTTACATTATTGTTGAAAAACTAAGTTAAGAACAGGGCGACAAGAATAGCATTATGACAAGTGATTAAAATAAACAGGTACCATTCGCGTATATTGGACTGGCAGTCTATTTATGTTAATTCATCTTATTTTAAGTTTTTACAAAAATTATTGTCTGCTGCGTAAAAAGTAAACAACTATTGTCGAACGCTTGTCAAGCGGTTCCATGGTGTAATGGTTAGCACTCAGGACTCTGAATCCTGCGATCCGAGTTCAAATCTCGGTGGAACCTGAGTAGGAAAATTATTTTTGAATTTTTTTAAATTTGAGACGTGTATAGCATGAATGTTTCCATTTATTAAATTGTTAAACTATTCAATATAATTCGCATTTCACTTAATATTAGTAAGTATGTTTACGTGCTTATTACTTAAGCTTCAAGTGGTTAGTGCATTGGCTTAAAACTGCGCTGATGGTTTGCGTCTAATAATAAATAGTGCTGCCAGCTAGTTTGTTGTGTTGATCTGGCAACGCCACCATCAGCTGTTTAGCCAATAACAAAAAAGCACATACGCAAAATATTACTTTTTGCTCACTGCAGTTTTTTATTTAAGTTCGCGGTAAACAAATGCACGCACGTTAATAAATTTATTTAAGACGAGTGCTTTATGTGACAGAAATTGATATTACACTGCAAATAGAATAAAACAAAATGTTCGCGCTGTGCTGCTCGTGTCGATTTAGCTGTTGCAGTCAAAGTGCGCGCATTAAATATTTATTGGAACTCGATGCGTGTTTTTAGCAGGCCAAACTGAATTGAGAACGAATTATAAAGCTTTTAACTGCATTTCTTTGGTAACATTGTGTATATGTGCATTTGTTGATTATGTTGAAACGCTTAATAAAAGTGCTGATTGCCATAGTGTTGAGTTTAATGTTTACCGTCTCATTGGTAAAAATTGTTTTATTGATTTGGTCTTCATATCCGGACTGGTTGCATCCCCACTTCTCCAAGGAGTCCCCATCCAGCTTCACCGCCGACGAATGGCTAGCATATCAGCAATTGCTTAAAGATAAAGGTAAGTCAGGAATCCTAAATTGAAATTGAAATTGAAATTTTAACTGTTGCCATTGTTTGTTTTTGTGTGTATGCGTCGCAATTATATGCGCACAAACACATGTATACAAATTGCGTTTACATGCATGCACAATGTGTATGTATGTATTTGGCGCTTTGTTGCACTCTTCAAGTGTGCGTGTCAAAGCTCTTGCAGCTGTAACACGTGGTAATTGTCAGTAATCGCTGTGCTTTTTTTTGTATTATCCAGAAAAGGGTATATTAGCTTGTAAAAGGTCATAAATATTTTTTAAGGCATTTTCTTATAATTATATACAAAAAATATTTCGCGTTAACTCAGGTTCCACCGAGATTTGAACTCGGATCGCAGGATTCAGAGTCCTGAGTGCTAACCATTACACCATGGAACCGCTGTGATCTTGCTCGTAAAAATAGTCAAATTGAAGTCGATGATTTTATAAATATACCAAAAGGTAACTAAATTGGCATATATGATAGATAAAGCCAATAATATTCAAAAGAAAGTTTACACAAATAATTTATAAAATTAAAAATAAAAAATCAATTTCGTAATTCAGGTTCCACCGAGATTTGAACTCGGATCGCAGGATTCAGAGTCCTGAGTGCTAACCATTACACCATGGAACCTCTTGCATGGGTGTTGCCAAAGATTAGTTTTGTATCAATTAGCCCAAAATTGATCACAAATAAAACTAAAATAAAACCAAAAAGTGTAGCCTATACTAAAGGGGCGAATGCTATTTTTAACCGATCGTGGTGAAAATGTATCTATGAATTTCAGATAGTGTTGCTGTTAAAAACTATCATTAAAGTTTTGGGAAATTTTAATTAAAGTAGAAAATGAAAGTGCTTTGTACTAATAATTAAATAATAAAAAGCACAATGTAATTATTATGGGCGGGAAACAAGAAATGAAAAACAACCTGCTGGAATATGCTTAAAAGCACTAGAACGCGAGCAGGACGAGTAAGCTTTCACTCCGAATTCTGCTTCGGGCCCCTCTCAGTGTGTTCGGTTCATTCACAAAACGAAGTTTTCTGTGTCAGACTGAGCAACAACATAACCTGGCTAGTACAGCAAAAAGACGACACGGAACGTTGTTTGCCGTCGTCGTGTATTCGGTATAAAATCAATCGTAAATGTCCTTAAATGCTCAGTTTTGGTTTTACTTTGGAGCCCGCTGGTTGATTGCTTGCCAGGACGCCGCGATTCCGTTTTTTGGTAGTAAAAAAAAGAGTGAAAATTATGAAATTATAAACATAAACAATAGCAACAACAAGAAACCGAAAAATAAAAAAAAAATACATATAAATGAAAACGGGAGACGCAATAAGAACCGAGTGCTAAGCTATTTTGTGTTTTGTTTACTTTCTTACGTACCCCTCCTGCTCCCTTTTCGGACGTGGCAACCGAAGTTGACTAAGGCTTAAAGCCCTAACTCGTTTTGTCGGGCGCGTTTGCAAAAAGGGTCATCATTGTCAGTTAACATTCATTAAAACTTATTCGCGTGCAAAACAAACTTCGCTTGAAAATCTATTATTCATTTAATTCCATTATGTTTTTAACGCATTTTCATATTTCAACATCCCCGTTTAATGGACCCTGCGACGAAGTTTAAGTTGTGTATGCTATAATTTTTGTAATGAATATTGTCCCTGTAATTGTCAGTGTTACAGTGTACTGTAATTATTATTCCACTCCCATATTTTACGTGTTGGCTCATGTCCTTCAATACTCATAAAGAATTAATTGGCAATTCATTCTGATACCAGAAGTCCTTTTCATTTATTGTTGACGCCGCTCTCCTGTCGCCTTTTTTCCTCCTTTCTGCGACAAAGTATAACCGACTTTGTGGATGTTGTATGGAATTAACTTTGACTTGGTTGGACATTCATGAGTCCGCAAAAGGTTCAAATGGTTAATTATGCACTAAGCAGCACATGGGGACCGATTCTTATTTGTTTTTGTATCATGTATTGCGGTTGACCCTTACCAAAATATTATGAATTGTTAATTAAATTGTACAAGAGGTAGAAGGGTATAAAAATATGTAATTTACTGTGGACAATTGCAATAAAACGATGGTCAAAGACCAATTATAAGTATAAATAAATTGTTGGAGAACTTGGTTAGATTGCTTACAACTGTTCTGTTAATAAATAAAAAAAAATGATATTTATAAAAAAAATATAAAATTTAGTTTGTTAAATTAATACAAATTTATAAAAAAGAAATTTTTAGACTCAGGTTCCACCGAGATTTGAACTCGGATCGCAGGATTCAGAGTCCTGAGTGCTAACCATTACACCATGGAACCGCGATGATCCACGGCGAATATTGTGATACTTCTACCTCTACCTCTTCCTATCTTTAGCACATTGCTAAGAATATTAATGGTCAAAAAACTGTTTGCATAACATTATGAACCACACGAATATGCTTTTCTATTTATAGAAACACAAATTTGCTTTGGTAATCAATAAGGTGGCCGGGGCCAAAAGTTGATCCGACATAACGAGTTGTGAAAGGTGGATAGGAAAAGAGTCGTCAGCTAATGCCATTGTCCGGTTGAAAGCATTTACTTAGCTTGTGTGGCAAAAAGAGGAAATAATTGTTTGGTAAACATTGACCAATGGTCGTCAAAGGCGCAGAATGTTTTCCAATTTGGTTAATGTTGTTGTTGCTTCCAAGGAAATTAAAAGGAAATTGCGCTTGTTTTTCGTTTCGTGAGGCAGAGCAGAGAGAGAGTGAGAGAGAGATTGCGGCTAAGCAAATTAAAATTGTTTGCGGGGGCTGCTGACAAACCGTTAAAAATGACTCAAGAGCTCAAAAGAAAACAACAAAAGTAACAACAAGAACAACATGTACATGTGCACACAGTAGCACAACAAGAGCCTCTTTATCGTGTCGTTCTCTTTTGTCTCAGCCCGTCTCCTGCATGCAAGCAATTTACCGTTGTATGTACAGCTGAGCTGCAACTGTTTTTGTTATGTAGGCCAAGCCGTCAGACGCCAAACGGAAGCTGTGCTGCTTTTGCTTCTGCTGCTGTCGCTGCCTCTGCTGCTGCCTCTGCTATTGTTGCTGTCTCATTCCGGCTCACTGTCATTTCGTACGCCATTGTTGATGATGTTTCTGTTTCTGTTGCTGTCGCTGTTGTTCTCGCTGTTGTTGTTACCGTTCACATTGTTGTTGCTGTAGTCACTGCTGCTACTGCTGCTGCTGATGATTCTGCTTCTGCTGTACGTGACGTCGCGTCGCTGACGGCGCTCTTTGCGGTTAGTTATGATTATTGCCCAGACCCTTGTGAGCATTTTGTTTACGTTGTTTTTGTTGTTTTAGTTGCTGTTGTTGTCACATTTGTCAGCCCACAATTATTATAACACAGCAGCAGTCATTCAGTTTTCTTTTCTCTTCTCCTTGTTCCACTCTCTTCTCTTACGCTTGCTCTAGCTTCTTCATTTTCTTTGCTCTCTTGCAAATTATCATATTGTGCCTTTTGCGGTGTCCTTGAATTGAAAACAAAGCGCATGAAAAACATTTGCGCATTTCAACGCAATGATAATTTCCCCCTTTGTTTAAAGATAGAAAAGTAGCGGTAACAAAAGTGCTCGACTTATAGATAGCCTGTAGTTTGACTGCAGCAAAAATCATCGTTAGTTGTAGCAAAAACTGAACGATTGTATCGGGAGCAACTAAAACGCTTTAAAAATTATGTAGTTTAATTATAATATTAAATTCATAAAGTGTTAAAATTAGAGTAAATGAAGCCTAATTTGGGACGAATGGATTGTTAATAATAACGATAATTTATTAACTTAAAACATTTTTATTAGAGATATATGTACACATTTATTGGACTTTAATGCTTGCTTAAGCAAAATTTTTATTGAATGTTTTGAAGCGTAAAATTCCAAGACCAAAAGTTGCTAATAACTATTAAGAACTCTTAAATGTTAAGCGAATCATCAGTATTCTCAGCTTTTATAAGACATAGACCGAAAGGGAGAGAGATACAAAAAGAGAGAGAGAGGGAGAGACAGAGAGAGGGAGATACAGGAAGAGAGAGAGGAAGCGAACTTAGATCACCATGATTACAAAGCAAAGTATTGGGGATCTCTGTTTGCTTGGGGTTTTTGAAACATAAAGAAAACATTTCAAAATTTGTAGTCATAAAAGTGTCAGCATTATATGCCTTGTGCCTCACTGAACTAACTCATCGGGAAAATGAAGAACAGAAAAAACAGAGCCGCATTATGGCAAGTTGTGGCTAAGCTCTCCATTGTGTGTGTACGTTTTGGCTCGTAAAAAATGACAGAGGCTAGCATTTACTTTTACTTTTTATGCCCAACACACGCATACACTACACACACACACACACAGACACACAAATGTGTACTTTGCAATTGTGTTTGTTTTGAGAAAAAGGAAAACCCCAAATAGACGTCAGACACTTGGCGACCCTAAAGCAAATGAACAGCTCACTTTCATTACGAATTCCGACAGCAAACACACACACAAACACGTGTAGAAACAAACAAACACACAAACACACACACACACATACTTAGAAACACTCACACACACACACACACACTGACTGAGAGAAGTTAGTGCTTATAACTGCAGACAAAGTTTGTCAGCTCGCATTACGCGCACAAACAACGAAACGGCAAGAGAACACACTCACACACACACATACAATCACACAAATACTTACTCACACATACAGTCCCACACTACTCACTCACTCACACACACAGTCCGATTGGCTGGCTAAGCAAACAAAAGTATGACAAAAACAAAAATGGCGCCATCAATGGCGATGATGATGTGCAGCAGAATGTGAAAGAGGAAGATGCACAGCAAACTGATGAGGAAGAAGAAGAAGAAGTAGTAGAGCAGGTAGAAGAGGCGAAAGAAGAAAAGGAAGCAGAGACAGACAGCGTTGTCATTGTGAAATTATTGACTCACACTCGAATGTGTCTGCGTGTGCATGTGTGTGTGTATGTGTGTGCCTTGGTGTGTTCGTGTCTATGTGTGTGTGCGTGCGGTTTATCAATAAATATTTTTTGACACCGAGCAAATGGAGACTTTCTTCTGGGAATTCGTGAATAATTCTTGTAAATGTTTGTCAATCAGTGTGAAATATAGAAATCGATAACATGTTATCGGGACGTTATCGGGGCGGGGGGCACAGGCAAACACAACAACACTGCGGGTGTGTGTTTTTTGAGGTCTGCTTTCGTCACTAGTTTGAATTGTCGTCTACAATAATATAAACATAAATTGTTTACTTTCAAGATAAATAAGAAAAGGAAAATGTTTAAAATGTAGTAATAAAATTTAAATAGGAAAAGGAAATTGTTTAAAATGTAATAATAGTTAAAATTTGTAACTTTATGATTGAGTGATGCTTTTGGTTGTTTACACAAATTATAGTAGAATAGCAGCTTAACCTAATAGGAAATACCTTTTTCGAGGACTTCCTTCTACTGTACCTGTGCTACGAAGCCATTGCAAACCAAGTATAATAGGAGCTATATAATCAAGTCTCGAAAATCAAGTAGTTTCTTATAATATTAAATGAAACGAAAGTCGCGCACAAAGTTATCAAAATGTGAAATGAAGCTTGACAAACTCTCGTTATTGAACTGTAAGAGAACAAATTTATTTATTATATTCCTCAGCAGCTTCAAGTGCCTTTGAAACGCTAGTTGCTGCCATTATTACCTCCTGATCGTCAACATTTTTATTACATTTTACTTGCAAAAAGCAGAGAAACTGTCACTTTGCTATAAGCAATTGACTTTTGTATGCGCTAGTGGTAATTTCGCTAGAATTACGTCGCTAACACTGTTCATTATAAACTCGTACCAAGCAGACGCAGTTTCAAACAACAAGACGCAGTTTCATTATTGGGACTAACAAAGCCATCGACTTTGGTCGCTGTACCCGGTCGGTCGCTATAAGCGGAGTCGTTATAACCAGACTTTACTGAATATATTTTTATTAAATCTTTTATTTTTACCAGAAACTTTTTAAATTTTGGCCCTCAATTCTATAGCATTATAATATAGTATATAACGGCTTCATAATATGCACAGGAACAGAAAAGAAGAAGAAGCGGAGACGTTTTACCCGGACTCTACTGTAGTTCGATCCTGACCTAACCAAGGAATTGGTTCCGTGTAAATGATTTGATATTTTGATTGACATAGTTCAGCGAATTCTTTAGTTGTCTTGCTTTGTACATAGCAAGGCCAGCAATCTAAATCTGCGTACTACTAAATTGATAGCTATAGCTCTAATAGTGTCTGAGAGATAAAAAGGCAGACGTCGTAATGTCGACTCTGCTGTTTTTTGGGTGATCAAGAATATACCTTATGAGTTATAACTAGACATTTTCTGTCTGCTGCACCCAAATTGGTTTTGAGTAATGGACTAAAAACTTCCTGTTGAAACTTCAGGTATTTTATAAAGTTCTGGGTTTCAAAAAAAAGAGCAGCGAGATATGGAAATGTGACAGATACAAAAATATCCCTTAAATACTATAACTTTAGTGCAGAAACGTTTCCAAAGTGCTCCATCAGCACATAATCCTTTCCCATACTCATATGTTTTTGTTCTTTCTGCTCTCAGTTGACCTTACAAATGTCATTAAGCACTTGTAAACCTATAGAAAGTGCTCTTGAGTTGAAGAGCAGAGCCGAACAGAGGCTTCAACGTGTGTTAGCTAATGGTGCTAACAATGAGAAAGTTGTTATGACCTGAGAATAGAGAATGAGAGGCAGAGAGAGAGAGAGAGAGAGAGAGAGAGAGATAGAGAGAGAGAGAGAGAGAATAGAGAGCTCTTTATATAATACTTGGACTTGTGTGCCATTTTTTTGGCTCGTAGATTTTCATTACAATTTCTTGGCTCGATTCCATTGGACGAGGATTACATATTTGGCAATGGGGCCTTAATCCAAGGCAAAAATCCCACGCTTAATCGCAATTCCCTCAAGATACGCTTTGGAGGCTCTTCTTTAAAACTCATTTGGTCTCTGTCTAAAGCATTTACATCAACTACAGCCTACAATTTATACTTTCAACTTGCTTTTAAGTTTGTTCGCATATTTTTCTCAGTTTTTTTTTCTTTTTATGTTTTTATTTTTCTGGCTGGTTGTAATACAAAAGTTTTGCATAACTTAGTTTTATTTTGGGCCGCACAGTTACCAATCTACAGCAGCCATAAAGATATGCATAAAATATGCCAAAAACTTTTTTAATAAATTTTGAAAAGCAAACTACACGAAAAAACCAAAAACAGCCAACGAGTCGTATACGCGATGATTTAGCAACAAAACAATTGTATAATCAAATTAAAAATCAATAATTTAAACGTCGCACAACGAATCGAAAAAAAAGTATATATATTATACATATATATATAATATATATATTTGTATATAATGTGGTCACCAGAATCGGAGATAAATTCCATTGCCATGGTAACTACGATGCGGCATTCGCAGTCCTCGTCCTCAGGTGAGTTCAGTTTGGCCAAAAGCAAAACTTGCCACTTCTTGGCCCAAATCAAATGCAGAAACTCGAATATATATATTTACAAATTTTCCCATGGATGCGCTTTCGGTTCCAGCGGATAAACGAGGCAAACGAGACGTATGCGCAATATTGCACACTTCCTTTTCTTTCTCTCTTTCTCTCTTTCCCCTTCCCACCCTTTGCTCATTCGCTTGACTTGGCAAGTGCTTCCGTTTCCGCTGTCGACCCGATTGATGTCTCTGCCTCTTTGCCTTGAACTTTTCGCGTACGATTATAGAGAAGCCGCCAAATATCCTTGACGACAAAACTCGAGTTCAATTTTCAATTAAACTTTCAGTCAAAAGCAGCTTACAAAAAAAAAACTAAAAATTGAACACTCTTCAAATGCATTCAAAAACACATTTGTATTCGTTCACATCTGTCTGAATTGTGGGCACTAGTGAATGCTAGTGACATAATTCACCCTTCGATTAAATTGCAACTGCTAATGGGCAGCCAAGTACCGTTATGCACGTAAGCTTTTGCATATAAGTGCTAAGTAAATATACGTATGTGTATGTATTTGTGTAGACTGTACATATCTGCTTGTGCGTATGTGTATACAGTTGTGTTTACACAGCACTTGGCATACAAATAGTTCCATTTCAATAGGTGCAAAATATAAATATCAATCACTGTGAACAAGTGTTTACGCTGGTGACGAAAGTAAACCCTTATAACACATCCGATGTTTAGTTTGCTCTTTGGATTAAAAAACTGTAATTCAATGTTTAATTATTCCTAAATTAAAAATAATTTTAATGAATAATTTTATATAACCTTTATACTTAAGTTTTAATTATTACTATAATCTTTACAAATGAGTTTTTGTCTTTCATCTTAATGAGGTCTACTAAATGTATTAAATATTAGTGAGCTTGATTAATGAGTTCTTTTGGGGGCATTTAATTAATATGATAAATTATGGTAGTGGAATTTAAACTCTTGTCTCCAGATTAGTACAACGTTTTTTTATTTTATTAAGCTTATTACCCTCACCGACAGACACTCTGATCATTGTGCAGCCCAAAACTATAAGAGATACGATGAAGTAATGTGTCCCAGAAATATATATAAAGACACTGACATGTTTGTCTTAGTAGAATACTCAATTGTTTGCTGAAATTCTCAAACAGTTCATAGACCTAAAAAAGATATCAATGGGAATACAGTGAAGTTTTAGTATGTATTACTACTAATCATACAATAAATTACATTTATTTTATAGTCAGTTGTGTTACACTAAAGTTAAACTGGATTTAAATATAATTTATTGTACAAAAAATATAAAAAAAAAACCTTTGAATATATTATTATTTTAGTTTTTGTTGCATTTTGAAGTCGTAGAACAAAACCAGAACTCTAAAAGTCTGGCTAAAAGCCAATAAGGACTAAATTAATTAGTAATTGGTAGTAATTATAGTTTAAAATAGAACATTTATATTAAAATACACTATATCCTTTTCGCTTTTTTTCGCTTTAAACTATTTAAAAATAAATTAAACAAAACAATTGGTAAAATTAAATAAAGACAATTATTTTCATATGAACTTAATTAAGTTTAAATAAAAAAGTATACATAATAAAAAAATATTTATTAATTTTAGTTTAAAGTAAAACTTTTTCATTAAAATACTTTAAATATTTTCGAATTTTTTGCTTAAATTCTTTACAATTAAATTAAAGAAATAAATTGTTGAAAGTAATTTAGGAAAAATGTTTTTATATAAATTTAGATTAAATTATTTACTATAATTAATAAAAAGTATTAAATAATTATACTTTAAAGTTAAACTTTTTCATTGAAATGCTTTCAATATTTTCCGATTTTTTCGCTTTTAACATTTTACGCTGGAAATTAAAGGAAAAAATTGTTGAAAGTAATTTAAGGAAAATGTTTTAATATAAACTTCAGTTTCAGAGAAATTTTATGATGAAATTTGTTATTAAATACTTTGTGGTCCCTTTGAAGCCTTAATAACAGTTCTGACCCTGTTGGTCATGGATATGAATACAGTTAGTGGTTGTGGATGCATTTCTCTAGAAATGCCTTTGACTGTATGTCCTGCCATTCGCACCAGCATATACTTGTGTGCTATATAGATGTGTGTATGTGTGTGTGTGTGTGGTGTGTATAAAAACACGCAGACACACACAATTGTGCACGCAACTTCAATTTCAAATGCCAAAAGTGTTGCAGCTTCGTTCGTGCAAATTTGTTTATGCGAATTCACATTTTATTCAAAGTGTGTGTGTCTGAGTGTGTGTGGATTCCACACTGTGGAAGTGTGTGCATGTTTGCGCTTGTTTGTGCAAATGTTTGCCATTTGAAGAGAGCCACGTTTATTTTGGGCCATTAATTGGCTGGCCGTTCACATATCCATGTAGCAAACAGAGCGTACGTAGCACGTATTGTTGCCACACCAACACACACACACACACACATGTGTGCACTACATATGCATGTGTGTGTGTGTGTGTGATTACATTGTGGTTACGGAAATGAAAGTGCTGCATGTTTGCTGGCCCTGCCAAAGTGCAGCATTAATACCTTGGCATTATGGTTTTAACCCAAATTAAGTTACTTCTATCCATGGCACTGCTCTCTCTTTCACTCTCTCACACTCTCTCTACCACTCTCTCACACTCTTTCTCTACCTCTCTTTCACTCTTTCGCTCTGTTGTACTTCTGTCGAGTACTTTTGTATGACATTATGTGGGCGCATTTAAGTTGCAAATTGGATTTTGTGCTCAACGAGCATCTGCTCAATTAAATAGCGAGCCAAAAATCAAATAATCCTCGTTAAATGCAAATTATGCTCCATATTCCATATACATACATATATCGTATTGTGTTATTTTGTATGCCATGGCACACAACAATTGCAGGCACTGTGATTATTCTCATGCATCGTCGAGCTTTAAATTAATGAATAAATAATGGGATTTATGCATTTTATGTGCTGCTGGCCCAAAACATCCCACGGGAAGTAGGTTAAGTCTCCACTCTCTCTCTCTCTCTCTCTCTCTCTGTCTCTCTCTCTCACACTGTCTCTCGCTATCTCTGTTTGGGGTGTAAAAAAGTGGCGAGTTCTGTGCAGCGACTTTAGCTGCAGTCGCTTCACTCGTAAATTTAAAACACCGCAATCTGAAATGCATATTCATTTTAGCTGGTGTCTACTGTATACTGTATACTATACTTGGATATAAGGCATATGCAGTACATAAGTGTGGCCTACGGGCACATAAACAACCCAAGATGAAGTGAGAAGTGTGCTCAAAGCTCGGATTTGGCCAAATTAAGCCCTGTTGGCGGGAATATGGCTGAAAATTGTGTGTTTATGCAACTTTAGCCTGCTTAAACGGCTTTAAAAAGCGTTGCCAAGTTTATAATTTTGGTTAACACAGCGCTATGAGTGGGTTAGTTAGGTAAACGGTTGTTGGAGCTGGTTGGTAATGCGATTAACTGTTAATTCCTGTTATTTTGACTGTTAATTCTATAAGCTTTCGTCTGTAAGCCAATCGATTATTCTTTATGTTCACTGACGGAATAATTGGTTTTATTTACTAATAATCGAGTGGTTTATGCAGAAAAAATATGAAAATTTAAAATAAAATTGCAAAAGAATTAAATTTGTAGTCAAAGTTTAAACTTTTAAAGTTTTTATATTATGTTAGAAGGTTATGCGTTAGACCCTGATCTTGGAACTTACTGATTTTATTTAAGACGGTTTTAACTTTTGTATAAATATTTTCTTTTTCATGAGAGCTAATTTACCGAAGTATCGATTATTTAGTGGTATTGCAGAAATATATACATAGACATGCAGAAATATATACATTTTAGACCCCATTATCTAAAAAAGAGTATAGGGGTCTATTAGGTTTGTCAGAAGCGAAGTATGCGTAACAGGCAGAAGTAGGCTTTTCCGACCCCATAATGTATATATATTCTTGATCAGCGTCAACAGCCGAGACGATATAGCGATGTCCGTCCGTCTGTCTATTCGTCCGCCCGTCAGTATGGATACCTGGATCTTCTAAACTACAAGAGCTAGAGCCACCAAATTTAGAATGAAAGTCCGTCTATATGTCAGGCAGGTTAAGTTTATTTCAAATTTTTGCACGCCCCTTACCGCCCCCGCAAATTGTAATCGGCTCGCTCAACTGTAGTCATTCTTACTTGTTTTTAAATGATAACTCGTCTTATAAGGATAAACATTTATAGATATACTTATTCATATTTAGATGGTTCTCTGATCAAAGAACTCACCAATTTATAATATTTCAGAGTGTGGCTTTACTTATCACTGGGTATAGCTCCCAATTTCCCACATTTTCTTACCAATATTCTTTAGCAGCAGACAACTACCTCATGTAGCTCCCTCCCATAAGTAAAATTAGTCGAATAGTGGTTTGAAAAATGTACTCCACTACGAGTACAGGGTCTTTAACAGTTGAAGCGCTCCCCCATAACATTTTTTACTACTTTCTATGCATAATTTATAATTTGATCAAATTTAATATCTTATTTTAAACCTAACCACAAAATAGCTTTTATTGCTTTTAAGAAGCCGAAAATTGTGTGAGTAGAAAATGGTGAAAATGGGGGAAAAATCCAATAGAAAAGTTGTGCGTTTGTTTGTTTGTGTTGTCGAATGTTTCGAGTGTTAGACACATAAAAGTATCGTATTACATTCGTGGTGCTTACACAGCCAATAATCTCTTAAAACTTTAAGTAATTTGTGCATTTAGATAAGTAGCTCAAGTTCTAAACTTCAAAAGTTGTAAAATCAATTCGAGAGCAGCAAAAATAAAATATAAACAAGTTTGTTTGGTTTTTGTTTACACAGTAAACGCAGGAAGTGAGTAAAAAAGATAATATAAGTGCTTACTTGTGGCTTTGACTGTAATATTAAGTATACGCGAGGTGTGTTTACTGCTAAGTAAACTTAAGTTTTTGAATAATTTAAATAATTGTATGCCTTTATATTGGCTTCTACATGCTGCATAAAAAATTATTATGTGACTGGGAGTTGGCGACAGATGCGTTGCACGTTGCTCGTTGCACGTTGCACGGTGATTGGTACATCGCAATCCTGTGTAAGCAGTGCGCAGCAGTTTTTTGCCTTTAAAAATTACGTGATGTGGCAAGATTACCCGCATGCCACATGCCACACAGCATACACCTATACATATATATGCTCGGCAAACATTGTCTTTCGGCTTTTAGGAGACCACAGAAATGTGTAGAGAGTAAGCGACTGAAATGGACCAGGGGCAAAGGGGCCTAGGGGTAAAGCTAAACGGAGACTGTCTAAAATGCAACAGCTGCCTTGTTTAAACGCTTGAAAAGTCTAAAAAGACGTTGCAGGTTGCACAGGACACACGTCTACACCAAGTAGTAGATAGTTGCATGCCACCAGCATGTCTAGCAGCTCGTCTTGTTGCTCTTTCTCCTCTTATCCTGTCTCTGTCTGGCCGAGATTCTTTGCACGCTTAGTGAAGCCAAACAGTGATAACGTCATCATCGTCATCTGGCTCATTATTGGCTTTTGTCTGTCTCAGTTTAAGCCATTGCAGCCATTTTCAGGCAATTGTGGGACACAATTTGAGCAAATCTCGAACTGCAGCTGCTTTCAAGCTGCTTTATATCCCAAGTGGAAATGTTTGCAAAACTTTTATTGCTTGCCGCTTTTGTGCATTGATTGAATAACTGATTGTCAATCATTTAAATGCAATTCTTTTATTAAATAGTAACCACTAGTCGTTTGGGTCCTACGCTGATCAGTGAATGAGATTAAAGAGTTTTGTTTGTGTAGATTTTAGTTATTCAATTATATTTTATTTAGAAACAAGGGTATAAAATAAATTATAACATTAAGAAGTTTTAAAAGTAAAGTAAAATACTGTAATTTTGAATCATATAAACAGAAATGGACTAAATATACATATTTTCTACCTAGAAAACTCTTTCAACTTTTATGGTTAACTTTAATTTGGTTGTGTAGAAAACTATAAAGAAATATAGAAGAATTCCTAAATGCTTACTTCGATCATAATTTGCTTGAAATATGTACCAATAACATAATGCAGTCAAGACTGTTAAGAATGTAAGTTTTAACAATATAATGTGGTATACTTAGATGAAATTTTTAAACAAATGACGTGAAAGGAACATAGTTATTAGACCACTTTCTTAAAAAGATTGGCCGACCATATAAAGAATACTATATATATTATTCATCAGCAACAACAGCCCAGTCGTCTGTCGACTATATGAGCTAGAATAACCAAATTTAGAATGAAAGTTTGATTAACACTATATTTTGGAAACTAATTAAGCTCTTTGGGCCAAATATACACTATATGTGTCTAAAACTATGAATACCTTGCTTACCAATTTTGGTTCGGATCGAATAACTATATTCTATAGCTCCAATAGGACAAATTGTTTGAAAAAAAGAAAATTTGTATGAAAACATGTAGTTTTAGATGAGTAATCGCAACCAAAGACACACATAATGTATATAGCTCCAATATGTAAAATCGGTTAAAAATTGGTGATCTGTATGAAAAAATGTACTTCAAAAATAGCACGGGGTCTTATACAGTCGACTCACTCGACTGTAACCTTACTGTTCTTACAATTTATTACTAGTTATTATTAAAATACCAAGTTTTCTTACGCTAAAAACTTTTAAAAAGCCTTTTTCTCCCAGATTGTTCAGTTCTTGAACTAGTTTTTATGCGCATACGAATATTGTGTGCTTTCTTTAGGGCTTTCAGTTGCCCCTTTAGGCCAAGTTAAGCTCCATCAAAGAGTTAAGCAAGCAGGCTGGGCCTCTGCAACTGTCGTAACTTGTATTCCAGGCACAGATTTATTCTAAATTGCGAAATTTGCATTGAAGGCAACAGCAGTGGCTAAGGAGGAGAGAAAGAGGGAGAGAGAACGAGAGAGAGGGAAAAAAAGAGTGGATTGCGAGACAGCTCAATGGCTGGAAGAATACGCTTGAGAGACCCAAAAGCACTTTATACTTGTGAGGCGCCCACGTTGCGTATACGTAATTTGTGTAAGGCTGTTGACGCTGTTGGCTGTTGCTAAAGTGGCATTTGAATTTATGCCGCCACTTGTAGCAAGTGTGGCAAGCTAGCCTGCCTCCAAACCTGAAGAGCACACATACACACACACATGCACACACACGCACACACACCTTGTTTCAAATTAAATATTCAAATATTTTTGTGACGTGTTGCAAGTGCCGCAGATTGTTGCAGATTACCAACATGAAATTATTATGAACAGAATAAAATGTGCAACGTTTAAAAACATTTTCAGCGAGATTTTAAGCAGCTTTTCACCGAAGAGCGATAGAGAGAGGCGAATGGGAGAAAGAGAGGAAAGAAAATCCTTCAATGACCTCGCCAGTTGGCAATTTTATCATTTTTCACTTTGACAAACAAACACAAAAGCGTTGCAAACTCAGGGTTGCCTGCGTGCCACAATGCCTGCAGAGGCATGAGACAGGGAGAGAAAGAGAGAGAGAGGGATGTAGGGAGGAATGGGGAGTGGGGAGGGAGCATGGAGGCAAGGGCTTTGTTATACACGAGTTAATCTTTCGCTTTTGTCCATGCTTCTTTCGAGTGACGATCGAATGTCATTCAAAATCGAGATTCGCTCGAAACAATCGATAAAAGGATAACAAACAAAACAAAAACAGGAAACAACGAGAAGAATGAGAAAGGAGAGAAAAGGAGTAGGAGAAGAATAAGAAAGGAATGGAGCATAGAAAAGGTTTTAGGCTTATAAGAGAAATAGTAACAGAGATTGAAATGAAAATTAGAGGAATAGGAGTAGCACTAGGAAAATGATGTATGAATAAGAGCAGGAAAAGGAAGTGTAAAGGTTTATTTAAGCATAAACATATATTACAGAAAAAGGATTAACAATAGATATAGGGAAAGATAAATAAATAGAAATGGGAGACATTCATTATAGAACCGTTAAAGAAAAACGGGAAAGACTTAAAATATGGACAGGAATAAATTCCTTAAAGTAATATACTGAGGAGAAACAGAAAAAGGGTTATAGATTGGATTAGGAGTACCAATTGGAATAAAAACAGGAATATAAATCGAAATGGGAGATTTATTATAGGAATAGGAAAGATTCATTAAAGGAGTAGCATAAAACACAAAGAGGAAAAGGAATTAGATATGAAAGATGAAGTGTTGGAATTGTTGGTAGTAGAAAGAGAGAAGAAGAAAGAGGAAAAGGGATAGGAGCACAAACAGAAAGACAAATAGGAAAAGCAATCGTAATAGAAGATTTAATTTACAAAAGTTCAGTTCAGGCTCATTATAAGTAGGTAATGTTTAAGGACGAGTAATAGGACAAGAAATAAAATACGAAGAATTAATAATAGGATTATAAATTAATAATAGGCAATGCGACTAAGAATAACGAATAGGAAACGGCATGACAATTTATTATGCGGATTGGAGAAGAAAAACCGAAGGAAGGGGAAGAAAAACAGGGCAAGAAAACGGAACTGAAGGTTTGTTATATAAAAGGGAAAGCGAATATCGGAATAGGAATAGCCTAAGGAGTATAAACGAAGATCAAAAAGACTTTTCAAACGCATGGGAAAAGGTAAAGTACTTTATAGGAATAGGTAGGAATCACGATAGGAATAGAGTTGGGATTATTGAGTAGGAATTACGATATAATAGGAAAAGTAAAAATTGTAATCTATTATTAGAACAGGAATAGATTAAAGGAGAAAGATAAAGAATACAAAATGAAATGGGAATAAATTATAAGAAATATAAATAGACATAAGATAGGAAGAAAGTCGGTAGAAGGCACCTTAAAATTCCACCCCTAGTCCCCTTTTTAACAGGGTACCTTTGCGTGGCTTTATTAGCTGCTTCTTCTTGGCTTTTTGTACCGTTTTGTGCTTACCTTGGACAAACATGACAGCGAAGCGCTTTAAAAATTAATAGGAAAATGATGACAAAGAGGCACTGCAATAATGCGAAGCTATTAGGCCAAGTTTAGGCTCCCTTTGCGCACTTAAATGATGGCAAACATTTGCCCAGCTCTCTCTCGCTCTCTCTCTTGGCCATGTTAAGTTCACCTGTTTTGTGTTGTTGTTAATGAGTGAGCAAATAATCTTGTATTTTGTCTTGTTTCGAGCTAAATGCCAAAATTGACAAGGTCATTGTTTTAAATTTCTATAATTTAAATATTCTACACACACACATACACACACAAATACACATATGGCCCTGTTGGAATTGGCGCCCGAAGATGCAGGAATGGGACAGGAGCTGATCTTGCTAAAGGCTAGCGTTAATTTTCAAGGTTATCTACAGTGCTTCAAATATGATATCGTACTGTTGTTGTACAACCTTCAAGTCTGCTGGCCCCGCAACAGTCCGACCCGAAAGGTTTTGCCCTTTGTTGACCTCAAGTTGTGTTTTGGCCCCACAATCGGTGAGTGCTCCATAAGTGTGGGAAAAGTTTTTAATCGAAAAAAAAGTGTCTGCTAAAAATGCAGTTTGCTCCATTGTCACAACGAGTTCAATTTTACTCCACTACTTCTCTTTCACTCTTTTCCTCCCGTTTTCTTTCCCTGACTACTCGTGTTTCCTTCTTACTTGACATTTCCTCCTACACGTCATCGTTATGCGAGACCGCGTGTTGACCTTCAAAAGGCATTTTCATTAAGCCAACTTGAGTTTTCTTTAGCTCCGCTCTGTTCCCTTTTACACCCTCTTTCTCTCAGCTTTCTGCCACTTTTCTCGCACGGTAGAAATACCGTTGCCGTAGCTTTTGACTTTTGCTTCTTTAATTAAAGACGATTAGCAATTCTCGTTAAGCAATTGGCGAAAAGGGCCAAAAGCGCGCACACAACTCCATAAAATATGCAACGAAAATGCTTTAATTATACAGAGAGACAGACACTCACATACATACAGACACACCTCCCACATACACCTACATACACACACACACACACACACACCCACGTAGAGATACGTGGTCTTGTGCTCTTTTAATCGACATTGAAAGTTGCCTTTTCATTGTTTGCACTTTCCATTTTTCAGTCCATTTTCAAATCGGTTTTAGAATCAACGAAATCGAAACGGAAGTTGTTCGTTTCACCGGAAGGCAAAGGGAGGGGAAGGGGGAACGGACTGTGGGTAGTTGCTGTGAAAACCGTTAGAAATAAAAACAGAAATTGGTAACGAAATGAATTCGTTTTCGAATGTCGGACACGCAAACCTGGCATTCGCTCAGTGTCGGCTCTAAACGAGAAATGTACAGTAAACACTCACTACATAGTATTCATATTTACATGCTCAATGCAAGGACTTCCTACCCCTTCCATTCCCCCTTTTAATCCCCTCCATAAGGATTACGCGATGGGTAGGGAAGGTCCCAATTTTACTCGTTTGTGGCTTGAGTATGGCATGTGGTTGCCACAGCTGGTTGCCATTAGTGGAGCTTTTGTGGAAGGGGCAACAAGAGAGACAGGGAGAGAAAAAGAGATATAGAGTGAAAGAAAGAGAGAGAGAGAGAGAGAGAGAGTGATGTAGGGTGTGAGAGGGAGCTATACTGTTGAGCTTATTTCCAAACAGTGGCGTCCATATAAAAATTAATTTATTTCACTACTCAACTACCTTCACAGCTTACTACCAAAAAAGCACTAAAAACACTTATTACTACTACTAACTACTACTGTCTTTACTACTATTACTTCTACTTACTACTTCTACTTCTACTTACTACTTCTACTACCTTACTAATTATATTACTACTACTCCTACTACTACTACTACTACTACTACTACTACTACTACTACTACTACTACTACTACTACTACTACTACTACTACTACTACTACTACTACTACTACTACTACTACTACTACTACTACTACTACTCCTACTCCCATTGCTACTACAACTGCTACTACTACTACTCTTACTACTGCTACTACTCCTACTACTACTGCTGCAACTACTACTACTACTACTACTACTACAACTACAACTACAACTACTACTACTACTACTGCTCCTACTACTACTACTACTCCTACTACTGCTACTAGTCCTACTACTGCTACTAGTCCTACTACTGCTACTACTCCTACTACTCCTGCTACTACCATTAGTACTTCTACTAGTACTACTACTTCTTCTACTACTACTACTACTCCTAGTACTAGTACTACTCCTACTCCTACTACTACTTCTACTATAACTACTATTAGTACCACTACTACTGTTTAGTTCTACAATTTGTGAATACTATTACTGTTTTTCCAGTTTCCGATTTCTACCAACATTTTGAATACTTTTTGGTTTACTACTCATACTACCTTTTGCACAAATAACACTACTTTACTACTTCCAATTTTGCCACTACTATAATCTCTTCTTTAACTACTTTCGTCTTTATTTTTGTGGCTTTTTTTAAAACTTTGTTTTTCTTTTGTCTAATGACACTGTAAAGTATAACGCGAGTTTTCTTGAAAAAACCTTATGCAAACCTCTCGGGGAAAACTCAGGCCAGAAGATTGGCAAGCTCTTAAGCCACCACAAAGAAGGCTAACAGCTGGGCCAAAAGTCAACTAATAGTTATTATGGAAAACACGGCTAAAAAGCAAGAAGCGAAATATTTACTTTAGTTTTGATGGCAGCGAGCGATAAGAGTGTCCTACAGAGGAGCAAGTGGGAAGGAGTGTGAAGGAGAGGAGGGAGTGAGGAGCGTAGGAGAGGAGGTAGTGGGGAACGTAGAGAAACGGAATGTCGGGTCCTCAGTAAAGTCATAAGAATTGAAATATAATTGATTGGCGTTGTCGTTTGTCGTTGTTGAACTTTCTGAGGAGTCGGAGAAGAAGGAAGAGCGAAGGATAGTGGTAGCCAGGGAGGAGGCACTGACGTAGTCGCACTGGTAAATTTAGTTGGTTTGTAATTTTAGACAGCATAAAGTTGATTCTATTTATATTGTGTCAACGGATGGAGGGAAGAGGAAGAAGAATTGGAGAAAATAGGGGCACGAGAGGTAGGCAGGTCGGGGGCACCTTGACGACCAGGATGTTATGGAAAAAGTTGTTGAATTTTCAGACAAACTTTGATCATTTAACTCAATTAGCACAACGCGAAAAGTTTTCAACTTTCATAATTCATAATCGGTGTCGCTTTTTTCTCTCCGGGTACAGGCATATCATCGCTGTCGAGCTCCGGCGATCCGGAGAGACTGCCGGAGCTGCCGCCGGGAGACGAACAGCGCTTGCAACGGGCCGCACTCCATTTGCAGCAGAAGCTCATATTGCGCGAATGGCTGAGGGAATATCGCATGCAACATCATTACCAGCGCCTGCTTGCGGTTGAGGTGGCCTCCTTGGAGGACGTCTACTGGCTGGAGGATTCGCGGGCAAGTAAAATACTCGGCAAGGACTGGCAGCTCTGGTCGACAGCGCGTCAAGGACTGCCCACATCGAAGGCACAGCTGGACGCACTCAAGGCACAGCTGTGGTCAACGGTGGTCAAATCGAGTCAGCACCAGGACGCCTGGACATGGGGTGGCATGTTGGTCGTGTCCGTTTCCGTTGCCGGACTCGTTACCCTTGCTGCCATGACACAACCCTCGCTGGCCCCCGAGGCACGGCACTCACTGCTGCAGTACGTCACCGGAAAGTATCTGCTTCCGGCCAACTGTAAGGTGCAGTGGGATTGGAAGGATCCGGTGCGTGTCGGCGATACCATGTGCTTTGTGGTGCGTTTCTTTCAGCGCAACGGGCAGCCTTATCCCATCTGTGATACGGACCAGTTTTTCGTGGAGGTCACCGAGGGCACACGCAAGGTGGTAACCATCAGTGAGCTAGGCTCCTCCACGGATCCCAATAATGCCAACATTGCCAAGGTCAAGTTTACCGTACGTACCGCCGGACAGTACAAAATCTCCGTACTCATCGGAGCCAGTCACATTGCCGGCTCTCCCTTTCTGCGCAGCTTCCTGCCCGGCGCCATCGATGCACGCCGCTCGCGTTTTATCCGTCCGGCCAGCACGGTCATCTGCTGTGCGAGTGCTCCGACCCTGATGCACATCGAACCCAGGGATGAGTTCGGCAATGCCTGCGTCTTCGAGCAGTCCGACGATGCTTTGAAGGTAGGATAACCCATTGATCCTTCTCCTAATTCCCCTAACTCCTACGACTTTGAATCCATACTTGCAGGGCTACCATGTGGCCATCTATGATCTGCACGGCGTAGCCGTCGAGAAGCTACAGCACGCCATTGCTTTCAGCTACGATAGGGTGAACTCCCGGGTCTCTGTCACCGCACTCTTCCCGGAGCCAAGCTGTCTGCGTGCTGTGATCAGTTATCGGGATCAGCAGCTGCCCAACGGAGACTTTGACATCATAGTGCTGAGCAGTAAGTAATGCTGAACTTTTCTCCCTAGGAGTGACTAAGCTCCCTTCCTCCTCTCTCTTAGATAGCGACACTACGTTGGTGCACAAGAACATCGCTTCGCGGAAGCACAACATTTGTTATGAGGCCAAATTGCTGAGCATCTATGGTTCCTCGAAGGGTAAACCCCGCAAGGTCATGTGCTACGTAGGACCGAAGCAGGTGAGTATCCCACGTGGGTTGGCAAATAAAGTGTGCGAAATGTAAAGACTCAGAACTCGTTGATCTTTCAGGTGACGATCAAGGAAATGATATTGAAATTTATACCCAAACGGATTGCGACTTTCCGGCTCTGTCCCTCGACCAAATTCCACTTTCTGCCGCAACTGGTGTCGCAGCTTCATGGTCCCGTCTTTGTCATAGACGATGGGGCTCAGCCCAGAATTGAGTTGGCGTCAAAGGATCGGAATATCATAGCGGCGACCTTTACCCACTTTCTGCTGAAGAACATTGGTGGCTCGGAGACTTTCAAGGACAAACAGGACTTTTTCTATCACGAAGTGCGCAAGTTTCATGCAAGCTATTACCACGAGAAGATGGCATTGAAAGTCAATCGCGAGAAGATTCTCGAGAGCAGCATGAAGGCTACCAAAGGCTTCTCCGTCTCCGATTGGTGCGGCAACTTCGAGGTGACCTTCCAGGGCGAACAGGGCATTGACTGGGGTGGACTGCGTCGCGAATGGTTTGAGCTGGTCTGCAGTGCTCTCTTCGATTCCCGCAGCGGACTCTTCTGTACGTTCCACGACAAGCACCAGGCTCTGGTACATCCCAATCCCTCGAGACCAGCGCATCTCAAGCTCAAGTACTTTGAGTTTGCGGGTAAAATGGTGGGAAAATGCCTGTTCGAGAGTGCACTCGGAGGAAGCTATCGACAGCTGGTGCGGGCACGATTCAGTCGCTCCTTTCTAGCTCAACTCATTGGGCTAAGGGTGCACTACAAGGTAGGGAAATGCTTTAATGTGACTGCTGTTGATCACTTATTTACTGGCACTCCTTGCAGTACTTTGAGCAGGACGATCCAGACCTGTATCTTTCGAAGATTAAGTATATACTGGACACGGATCTCGACGGCACCGATACACTGGAGCTGTACTTTGTGGAGGAGGTGTACGATGCCAGCGGTCAGCTGAGCAAGACCATTGAGCTTATACCCAACGGTGCCAAGACACGTGTCACGAATGCCAGCAAAAATCAGTACCTGGACGCCTTAGCCCAGCAGCGTCTCTGCAATAGCGTCAAGGATGAGGTGGACAGTTTTCTGAAAGGCCTCAATGCCATTATTCCTGACAATTTACTCAGCATTTTTGACGAGAACGAACTGGAGGTGATTAGCCTATCAAATTTTAAAGATTTATTAACCCTCAATGTGTGATCCCTTTTAGCTGCTCATGTGCGGCACAGGAGAGTACTCGATCAGCGACTTCAAGTCGCACCACATTGCCAATGGAAACTCATCGGAGTTTCGTCGTGTGCTCGCCTGGTTCTGGGCCGGAGTGAGTAACTTTAGTCAGACGGAGATGGCACGTCTACTCCAGTTCACCACAGGCTGTTCCCAGCTGCCTCCGGGTGGTTTCCAGGAGCTTAATCCACAATTTCAGATAACAGCCGCGCCAACGTTTGGTAATCTGCCCACGGCGCATACCTGGTTTGTATTTGTAGACAGGGTAGTCAACAGTCGAGCATACTCATCAACTCCTTTACTTCCAGCTTTAATCAATTGTGTCTGCCCGACTACGAGAGCTACGAACAGTTTGAGAAATCTTTGCTTTTGGCCATCAGCGAAGGCAGCGAAGGCTTTGGCATGGTTTAGGCCAACTTTATCGACTAACTATTTATATAAATATTTTTTAAGGTAGCCGCTGCAATTGTGTTCCTGCGCTTTCTATGTCATATTGTTAAGCAAACCAAATACCAAATACCACATACATATTCACATACAATACATATTCAGTACGTGATGCGTGATGATCAAATTTTGTAAAGCTGAACTGCATTTCCGTTGCTTTTCCCCATTGAAATTGAAATTGATTAAAATAATACGCTAAGGAAAAATCGTTAAATGAAACGTTAAAGCAAAGCGAACGAAAGCAATAATTTCCACTAATAAAGCTACTAAAGCAAAAGTATAGGTTTAAAAAAAAAACTATAAAAAACGAGTCAAAATGGAGAAAAAATGAATATATATCATCATCAAAAAGAATGTGATAATTGTATTATAAAAGTAATGCAAGTTAATAGTAGAAAAACAAAAAAAAAAAAAAAAAAAAATCTAAAACTTTTTAACTAAAAAGATAAAGAATGAAAAGAACTAAATGTAGCAACTAAATCAACTTAAAACAATGAAAAACCAAACAAAGATTTGTGTACTATAATTAAATGCTTTCAGTGCTGTGTACAAATTTTTGGCCCTAAGAAATTCCCCAAGGCAAAGGGCCAAAGTCCCAATGTCCCCTATTATAAAACGAAACTATGTAGCAATTAGCATATATATTACTATAAAATATAATAAAATTTAAAATTTATTAAAAAACAAATTGAATAACAAATAAATAATACAATGTTAAAATGCATTTCAACTAAAAACAATTTCGAAACATTAAATTTGATGATAGCTAAAAACTTTGTGAGCAATATTGAAATATATTTAGAAGCGATTGAGCGATTTGAGTATAATTATTAAATGGTAGTTTTAAAATGTTGTTAAAAACGCATTGCGAAATCAATAAATCATAATAATTAATTAATAAGTAATAAGTAATAGTAAATGAAATGTGTTTGTTGCATTGGGAACATCAAATTAAATATAATGATCTCAAATAAAGTATATTATATATTGCGAGTAGAAGCGGAAAAACGATGGAAACTGTAATCTTTTATTTTAAATTAATTGTTGTTTATATTTTAGTTGATTAGGAAAATGGAGAAAGTATGTTATAATCGCCTCGTGAGTTTAGGATACCCATTACTCAATTTTAATATGTTGTTTAGAAGTTAATGGACACCAGTGAGCATTATTAAGATAGCTTAGTAAACACAGAAGATTTTCATACTAATTCATATTTAGAGCATGCATTCGACTGATTGCTCCTATGGCAGCTATACTATATAGCTGATCGAATTGGAAAAAACTTAGCATGTTTGTTTTACTGAGAAATGTATTATGTGAGTTTGAATAAGATTGACCGATTATTTCTATGGCAGCTATTCGATATAGTTGTCCGATTTGGATGAAACTTAGCAAGCATGTACTACTGTGACCAAAAAATAAGGTGACATTGTATTTATTTTGAAAATTCTTTATTTATTCTTCCAAATCAATTTCATCCCCTTCAAAGTAATCCCCTCCCGACACAATGCACTTCTGCCAACGTTTTTTCCAATTTTTCGAAACACTGGTTGTAGTCACTTTTCGGGATGGCCTTCAGTTCCGTCTTCGTTGCGGCTTGAATCTCCTCTATCGTGTCAAAACGGTGTCCCCGGAGCGGTCTTTTGAGCCTGCTGAACAGCCAGAAGTCGCGCGGTGCCAGATCAGGTGAATACGGTGGTTGCGGAACGATATGGGTTGAGTTTTTGATGAAATGATCACGAATTACGAGTGCAGTAATTCCAAAAAATTCAATGTTTTCGGTACCAGTCGAGATTTGACGCGCTTGAGGCCCAAAACATCCTTCAAAATGGTTGACTGAGCCTTTCGATATGCCAACATCATCAGCAAGGTCTCTAATCGTTAATCGACGGTTTTTGAACACCAAATCTTTGATTTGTTGGACGTGAGCTTCGTCAGTTGAGGTTGATGGTCGCCCAGGACGCTCTTCGTCTTCGACACGTTCACGACCGGCTTTGAACTCACTATACCACTTGTAAACATTTTTTTTAGACATAGCCTCATCACCAAAGGCTTTCTGCACCATCCTCAACGTATCCGCAGCAGAAAATTGATTCCGCAAACAAAATTTAATGCAAATTCTTTTGCTCAACAAATTTCGACATTGCAAAAAACGAGAAACTCACTTTTAGCAGCTCACAAAACGACGCGTATCTCAAACAGTAATGAATATTTTCACATGAAATTTGACATAGATGTCACTCACAGTACTACCAACCTAAAAACAAAAAGAATTCTAATCCTTTAAAGCGCGCAGTTTAAAATCACCTTATTTTTTGGACACAGTAGTATATGTTATAAAAAAATGTATGCTGTGTGAGTTTTGTTAAGATAGCTTGGTAAACACATAAAATTTGTATACCAAGTTCCTGTCAATTTTGACGATTTCTGTCATAATAAGCTATAGATATAGTTGTCAGATTTGGATAAATCTTGGTCAGTGCATTAACTTTTTAGACATGAACTCCCTGCGTACAGTTGGGCCAGCTAACATAGCTTACAAATAAGTTTTCAATACTTAAACCTGCAATTTTAACCCGTTTTACCATTACATGAATATAGAAATCTCTAAAGTGAGCGTGTCAAGAATCAGAAAAACAGAGTGACACTGCTTGGACATTTTATCTTTAATCTGACTGTATTGACTCGACTCGACTCTACGAGCAACGGCCATAATAAAATATTCTTTGCCAGTAGTTATGATTTTATCTACCAATTTAAACAAGTGGATCTCAGAAATGATAAGAGGTAGGAGCACTAAAGTTGGTAACTTATTTCCTAATATAAGCAGGTATAATTAGCATGATTTTATTTATTAATGTCACGCCCCTTTCCCCAAAAAAGCCCGTATATAAATTTCTAACCCAACTTATTAAAATTTTTTCTGAATAATATTTCTTAAAATATGGTTAGAAAGTAAAGGTATGTATAATTTTTATAACTTACATAAAGAACAGTTCATAAACAATAAAGTTAAACAAATAAAGCGTGCAAAACTCAATAAATAGCTGGCAAAAATCATAGGTTTATATTACTTTCCTTTCTTATGTTATTGTACATAATTATGACATTTGGCAACTGCCAGTTTCCCCCAAAAACCATAACCTGAAATGTTTTAAATTAATATCATTCACGACAATAACCAGTAACAAGTGTCAAACAACTTTCTTCGCACATGCTTACAGGGTAGAGTGTCGCCCATCATAAAATATCAAACACTTGAGTTTTTATGGCCAAAGGTCGACGGTGGAAAGTAGTTTCCCTGTACGCGACATTAAGGGGTGTCCCGTTGAGTATTCACCAGATCTAAAATAAGACAAATGTGATCGGTTTGAGACAGTCTAAAGAGTATTTCCATTTCTCTGACCGACTCGTGAGTGGCACATTAAATATTGACAATATTTAACAAATACAAATGCAAATAAAAAATGTTCATAAGACGACGACTCGTGTGCCAGCTTTTTGTGGTATATTAATTTAAGCAATTATTGGATATTAATTAGAGTGCGAGAATCATTAGGAATGAGAGGGAGACAGTGCGTGAGAAAGGGAGAAAGAGAGACACATGCCAAAGAAGCCGCTTCTTATTATTTTGCCACATTCAAATTGAAGGAGAAAGTGGATAAAGTTGTCAATTGTCCGTCCAAGAAAAACAACATTATATAAAATATGTAAAAGTGCTGCTAAAACTACTGACTGTGTTTGGCTAAAGGTTACCCTTTAGTAGGCTTCAAAAAGCACTGAAAGAAATTCATGCACAGTTTGGTTCAGTAAAATGAACTAGTTCATTATTCTCAGTTCCCTTTTATTTTAGTTTACTTAAGTCACACTTTTTTGATTCTCATACATTTCCTTTCCGTTTGGTTCTTTTTTTTCAATTGGAAAACTTTTTTGTAACCGTTTTTTTGTAAATATCTTTGAACCATAAATTACTTACTTCAGCGCAACTCCATACTTCACCCAAAAGCTTGAAAAACATCTAAAGGTCACAACTCTCTGCAGATAATGCAGCAACGTTTCGAATTTTCGATCTCTTGGAAAATTTATTTGGACAAATCGGTCAAAAAATCGTGATTTGTATGGGAAAATGTGAGCTAGAATGAGTGCGGGTGTCTTTAACAACCGGCTCACTTGACTGTGGTCCTTCTTACCAATTTTTCTAAGGAAACAATATGAAGCTATTTTTACGTATACAGTGAAAGCTCTACTCGCGGACAGCTCCCTAAGCCGAATTTTATTTTATAGTCCCAAGAGCATGATTTTCATACGAAATCTGTTACCTTGCGCGGACATCACCCTTGGGCGTACAAAAATACTGGAACCGTGGCTGTCCGACCAAGAGAGCTTTTACTGTATTCCCTTTTCCTATTGACAGCCGATGAAATGACACTAGTATTCCTTACTCTCCCAACTCTGATTCACCTTTTTATATTTGTTTCGTTTGTTCAATTACTTCAGTGTTCAATCGGTTAGGCACCCGCTTCCAATTCTTGTCTTAATTCACTAATCGATCAATCCAGACATGAAACGAAAACAGTGCATTTAACAGTGCAGTGACTGTGGTGAATTCAAAATTCACCTCGACATCAATTCCCCCCAAAGCGTGGGTGCAGTACAAAGAAACGACAGCGTTGCCACTAAGTTGAAATACGCAAAACCATTTAAAACTATTAATTATGTTTATTATTACTGCTCTTTTTGCTTACATTTGGCCTATATACAATAAAAGCTACTTAAAGTCGTACATAAATAAATACAGACATCGGTCAGCAAACAAGAAGCTACAAAAAAGTGAAACTCTCTTTAGCATACCTTTAGCAAGTACCTTGAAAGTGTGTTCTTTGTGGAATGACTGACTAAATGACTGACTGACGGACTGACTGACTGAGTGGCTGCCCTGGCATACATTTAAATAATAATAACAATAAAACTAACATGTGTAGTTTGTAGTTGTTACAGGGTTTTAATGTTGTTTCGCGCCAGTTTCGAGTTTTGGTAATTAAAACAGAGAAACTGCGACACACAAGGTCTTCAACACACACAAACACATACACTCCACACTCAGGTAGAACACTGTACAACCCATGACAACTTTCACGCTGAACCCAACGAACTTCTTGGAAAAATTCGGAGTTTTCTGGTTTAAAGAAGTGAATTCATTTAATTTCGTCACACTTAAATTAGAATAAATAGCTTAAAACTAATCGATATAAATATATCGATTTGTTATCGAATGTTTATCGGTAGAGCTGAGTTAACCCGTGCACTTGCTGGCCAAGGTGCACATTAGGGTGCGAGGACAGAACACAAGAGCCTTGGAGCAGGTCATCTTGTGACCTCGCATCTGACCTTGAGCATTCTTGTAGCACACGAAGTAGCTGCTAATCGAGGTCTGATCCGGTATTTTGTCGCCCTCCTTGCAGTAATACTTGCGCTTCTTCACCGACCCACCACTGGGCTGGGCTAGCGTAGGCGGGCTGGGCGTGGCAGCTGGAAGAAGAGCGGGACGTGGCGTAGTGCTGGGCTCGGAGTAACTGAGCATATAGGAATCGAGCATACTCTGCTCTATGCTGGAGGCAGCCGAGTTGGCAGCAGGTTCTTGGGAGCTGCCGTACTGTTGCAGCAGATTGGCAATATTCTGTGCCTTTAGTGCCGCCTCCTGACGCCTCTTTGCCTCGGCGAGAACCTTAAGGGTTTCGATCTGCTGCCTTCGGTTCTCCTCGATGGAGTAACCATTGAAAACAGGCAGATTTCCACACTGGGCATACGTGGAGGCATCACAAATCCGCGTCTGTTTGTTGAATCCCGTGTAGGGTGGACAGGAGTAGGACAGCACCTTGCCATCCTTCTTGCTGCACACAAAGTAACGGGTGCAGTCTGTCTGATTGGGTTGACGCACACCCGCCTGGCAGGTGATCACCTCCACGTTGCCCAGCTCCGACATGGCCGACGGGGACTGCGTCATCAGGGGCAGTATGGAGTTGCGGAAGACGTCCAGACTGATGAAGTTGCCATTAAAGTTGACCAGTTGTCCCATTGCCGTGGGAAACTTGGCCTTGGAGGGCATCATGGGCAGGCTACTGCCTGCAGCACTACCCAAACCAGTGCTCATTCCAGTTCCCAAACCAGTGCTCATTCCAGCTCCCATTCCTGTTCCCATTCCCGTGCCCAATCCCGTGCTGAACATGCTCAGTCCCACATTACCAGCCGTATCGCTATAGATGCTGCTGCTCATGGTGGGCGTGGGTCTGGGCACATAGGAAGTCTTAAACTGATTGAGCTGCTGTTGGTGTTGTTGTTGCTGCTGCTCGTTTAGCGCATTCTGGGACATCGTATAGCTGTGCTCTACATACGACCCAGGTGCTAATTGATGGCTCATGCCCATAACACCCGACGCACCGGGGCTGCTGTAGGTCAGTACATGAGGCCCCAGACGATTGCCATTCCCGTTCCCATTACCATTGACATAGTTTTGATTGAGTGCTTCATCAGCTTCGACTTCCATGCTTTCGATTTTCTGTGAATTGGGTCGGATTTTCACCTGACCTGGCTCAAGCTGAGTGGGAAACATGCCAGCGGTTGCTCCCTTTGTATCCATGGCCATGGCAGTGGGATAACTGTCCGACTGGAAGACTGAGTTCACATTGTGCTCACCAAGGTGCGGACTGGGCGTGTAGTAGGTGGCCACCGTTGCCGGCGAAGGATGCACGGCAAAGGGACTCGGCGTTGTCAGTCCAAAGTCGTTTCCATATTGTCCCGTATACTGATTGCTCATGGTCGTCACGGAGATGCTGGAACTTGGTCGAGCCGTTGTCATCGTAGCTATAAATTTGTTGTAATAATTATTGCCCTCCATTGGATTGGCATTCGTTGGATCGTTGCTTTGAAGGTTGTGCTTCTCGAGATTCGGGTAGACTCCGAGGCTGTTACCGTAGGTATCGAGCACTTCCTTCTCCCCGGAGCTAGTGCTGGACAGGTGCACGGGGATAACATTGTTGTGAATGATTGTCGTCGTCGGTGACTTCTTGTTGTACCCACTCGGTTTCTTGTGGTGGACGTAGTGCGTCCTCGGCGGTGATGGCGGTTCGTAGCCCTGCATGGGGTAGTAGGATTGATAGGGATTGTTGTGCGGGGAGAGTATGACGGGCTGCAGTATCGGTGGAGCATAGTAGGCACTGTTGTACGCCGGATTAGGCAATACCTTGGGCAGATTTTGGGCAGCTATCATTTGCTTCGACAGCTCAAGCACCGTCTTCAAGGTCTCCTCCGAGATCTTGGGCTCGTGATCGCCGTAGTCATGTGCCGTGCTGAAGGGTTGCTGCAGCTTCAGTTGCTCCTGCTGCGAGTCCTGGTGCGTCTGCTCCGAGCTGTGTCCATATTGGGGCAGGGTAAACATGACCGAACCCTCGGGACGGTTCACCACAATCTGGGAGTTGGCGTAGCCTGGACCGTAGGAGGAAAAGGGTGAAGTACTCGACAGCATCAGCTTCGTCTCCGGCTGCATGCGATGCTTGTTCAGATGTTCCTGGAGACGCGTCTTGTTCACAGTGGGCTCCGGCAGCGGATCAGGAGACTTCGTGGAGGAACTAACGGGTGGAGTAGTCTGGGTAGTCTGTGTGGTAGAAGGTGGCGTCGTTACATCTCTGTAGCTCTCTGTGGGATTAAGCATGTCGTAACGATTCTTCAGATCAAAGTGGGCCAGAAAGGCATTTAGCTGATCAGGACGCATCTCCAGCTGTGGCTTGTCCGTCTTCTGGTAGGTCTGCTGTAGTCCGTCGATGAGCTGCGATAGACGCTGAAGATGAGCCGTAAGATTGGGATCAATGGGCGAACTGGGAGCAACTGTGGAGCTCATGGTAGAGACGGTCGTGGCTTTTGTGGTTAACATGGTTTCCCCCTCCCGATTCTGTGGCTGCACTTGGCCATCCAGATCGACCAGTTCCCCATCTCCACTGGAATCGAACTGACTGACCGATAAGTTCTCCTCCTCCTCTTGCTCCTCGCGGGAATTGGGCGCAGTCTCCTCCTCGCTGCTCAAGCCAGCGTCGAGCACAATTTGCACATTCTCATCACTGTCGTTGTTATCCCGGAGTAAAAGCTCCGCTTCGTTCTTATTATTCACGATATATATATCCGCATTCTTAGGAGACACAGTGGTTGTTTCTAGTTCACTGGGCGTGATGCACTCCCAATCCTCGCCAGGTAACACACAGGTGCCCACGTTGTGTTCATAGACCAGACCCTCCTTGCACCTGATCGGCACCCAAACGTGGGAGTTGGAAGGTAACTCCCGACATTTGTAGAAAGCGTCGCAACGTGTCTTATGAGGGCGTGACTTTTCAGGGCATGGTTTACCTGAAGCAAGGGACAACAAGGAGGATGAGGAAGAGAAGAAAATAGTTGTGTAAATTTTAAACCGATTTCATATAAATAATAATTTGTATTTGGAAGTCGGAACACTATATAATAAATCGGATTATAACGTCCATAATTAATCCAGATATCGTCATTTCATTACAAACAGTTTTACTTTTTTATACACCTTTTTCACTTTTTTTTACCTTCCGAAAAGTAAAAAAGACCCGTTAGAAGACACGCATATATGACAAGATCACGCATTATGTTACTATATCTCGACTTTTATTTATATCCTATTTTCGCACAGAGAAAACATCCGAATCTAAAAATGGATACTTCCGCTCTGGACAAAGAGCGCGTTACGAATGAATGCACATCCAAGTTTTGACCAACATTTAATTTTTTTTAACCATTTTCTCTTTGCTCGCGTTCTTGGCCCGGAGAAATGTACGAAAGCATAACGCTCAGTAACGGCGCTTCGAATGTCGAGCAAAGTGTGAAAAAAATACGAGCTACGCTAAGCCTAATTTGCTGCTACTCTCAAGAAACGTATTAACGGAAGGAAAGGTATTAATTATTTGTTTAAACAAGCACTTGTTTTGCATATGACGCTTATAGAAGCAGAAGCAATTTCACTTTTTATACGACCATTGGCAGGTGGAATTTACATAAACATAATTTCATTTGAAAGTGCTTTATATCTTTAATATTATAGTACACTTTCTAAAATAAACTATGTTATTTTACTCTAATTTAAGTAATTTTTCTGTTTGTTTTGAATTAAACGATTTTTTCATTCCGTTGCAATCGAGTAAGCGAATGTTATCGATAACAACATTGCGATATATCGACAGAAAAATACTGCTTGCGAGCTACACTTTTGGTAATTTTATATCGAGCGTTGGGTATTAATGTATTCGCAGCAGACGGTAACACTTGGTGGAAACGAAAACTATTTTTTTGCCAATGCATTGATTGTGTGCCTATTAAACAATGCCAACTAAAATACAAAATGCAAAGCAATAATTGTCAAGTGCAGTGCGCGCATAATACACAAACTAATTAGCAAATAACGTAATAAATGTTTTTTCGTTAACTTATACACAAACACACACCCACACAGCGAACAGCATATTTATTGTAGGGCAGCAAGAGCAGAAGGTAAGCAAATATCGCTCGGTCAGCACATTACAGGTAAAGAAGGTAGATACTGTCAAAAAAAAAAAGGAAACGAAATGCCTTTGTGCATTGGAATGTGCGTCGCACTTTTTTGTTGCTGTGCCAAGTGACAAGACTGGGCGCTTAGCAAGAAAGCAGAAGTCTGTGTCAGCGTTGCCGCGACCTTTGCCTCAATTACAAACAAACCCAAGTGACATGCACACACAAACATGCATACATGCACATACATATATACACTTACACATAGCGGTGGTGTGCGTTACATGACTATGAATTTAACTGTCTTCGTGTGTTGCGTGCGATTGTTTAGTATATAGAAAGACAGTCGGACACAAATTCATATGAATAATGTGTGTGCTCTTCAGGTGTTCCAATGTCCGTTGCTCAGACACACCGCGCCCCCAAATCGATCAAGACCCCAGTCAACTGCATAGAATGTCAGCAAGTGTGTATGTGTGTATTGGTGTATTCTTAAGCATTTATTTCGCTTCAGTTATTGACATCTAGGCATGCACAAATACACACATGCATACACGTAAATACAATGAAGTATGCATTTAGATACACGCATACATATAAATACTGACTGACTTACATGTATGTATGTATGTGTAATGCCGCAGCTGTTGTCTCGCTTCGTTGATTACATACATATGTACATATATACATATTTTAGTTTCCTTTTGCCCACAATCGTTGCTTGCCCTCTTCATATAAAGTGCATGTATTTAAGTAAATATATGAGTGTATATATGTATGTATGTGTGTGTGTGTGTGTTTGTATATACATGATAACAGCAGCCACATTTTTGCTCTCCGTTCAATCGTCAACTCTTTGTTTACTGAGTATAAAATAAAACTTCGCTTGTTGTTGCTTTTAATAACCTTAAAGCGAAAGAAAAGAGTGGAATAAAAAATAATAGATTTAGAGTCAAAGGATTTTAAGAAAAATCAGCAGTTGAGTTTATCCGGTTTATCCGCTATACTAGCGGAAACAAAGTTTATCTATTGGGTCAGCTGATAAGCAATTACAGTGGTACAGGGTATCATCTCTTCTATGTGAAAGATTTGGAAGCAAATATATAGAGCTTACGGAATTTAAGTAAAAGTGGAAATTCTGACACCTTACAGCTAATTGATATTCTCATTCAATTTCCCAGGTATATAAATAACAGCACATGCCAATAAATCACGTTTTAGCCAGAACTGTGCTACAAACAAAGCGGCTCAAAACGGTGAATTGAACTGAACAATACAAACACACAACAAACAGTTAACAATGATCAATTCAATTGCGAAGTAAAACTCAATTTCAATATATATAAAATTTGTAGGGAAAATATATTTCACCGTGTACTTTTTTTTTATATAATAAATATTTCAAATGAGTCATTTTTGGTGATTATACAAAGCATTGTGTGAGTGCGTGATATCAAAAGTTTAGTTAACTATACACTCCAACACACACACGCACAGAGGGTGTTATCGCATAAACTTAGCTGATGTTGAAAAATATCCACAACTCAATTTCAAGATATAGATTTATGTTTTTATTATTTATTGTTTTCGGTATCGAAATTGTAGCAATTTATTTTTTAAAGTTGTTATTTCTGAACTCATTATGGGAATTGTTATTGATCCAGATTTAATTTTATAGAAAAGCTTTTGATAATAATAATTGTATGAATAATTGTTTATAAAACTCTGTTTGCATTGACTAATAGTCTAAAACTAGCACTGCTCCACATGGGGACTAAAGGGGGATTAACAAGATATAATGCTGATTTACTAAGTCAAAATTAATTATTGTTTTGATTAAATTCTACTTGGAAATTCTTTAAAATTGAACTTTAATCTATTTCTGAAAACTCTCTCGCTCTATCTCTCACTCACCTGTTGTTGACTCTGAATTTTTGATATATGTACTATATACTATATACATATATATTTATATACATATGTGTATTCACTTCCTACACGTAAATGGCAATCTTATCAAACATTGTGTTCACAATCTCTTTGTTGATAACTTGTGTCTGAAGTTTCAATTAGTGTATGTATAAAATTGCATGTACAAAAGTAGTATTAACTAATTTTTATTCACTATTACTATGTTTTTTTTTTTTTTTTGGTTATTTATTTACAGCCCTTGCTGAAGATTAACTAGCAGCTAGGAGCAGCGATTAAATGGCTGATGGTAATGCTGGAGTTTCCCGTGCTGGCGTCCACGATGCCTCAATGCAAACAGTGAACAGTGGCTCGATTCCACCGGGAACATCCAGTACTGCCACACAGGTGGGCGGTGGTGCCACAGGGGGTGTGGCTGGCGGAAGTGGGAATGGCGGCAACCAAGGCTATCATCAATTGAGCGTAACAAGTGAGCATTGAAAGAATTTCTTTAGCTTCTGAAACTAAGTGCCAGTTATTTCCCTGTTCACAGTTGAGGAAGCCTCTCTGAGAAACAATGGATTTCTCAAACCAAATCCCTATGTGGAGCTGCTCATAGATAGCAAGAGCAAGCGTAAAACGGATCTGGTTAAGAACAGCTATTTGCCCAAATGGAACGAGGAGTTTACAGTTTTAGTAAGTGTTCATAACTTGACCAAAAGACGATCTTAAATTAATTTTGGTCTTCATGCTCTGTCCACAGATCACACCGAATTCAACGCTGCACTTTAAAGTGTTGGATCATTCGAGTTTTCGCAAAGATGCCATGCTTGGAGAGCGTATCATTCACCTGGCCCACATCCTGCAGCATTACAATGGACGCTGCGAGTTCCTCGAACTGACCATCGATCTGTTTGTCACCTCCAAATCGGATAATCGACAGACCAAGAGCGGCGAATTGGTTGCCATCCTCAATGGCCTAAAGCTGGACATGACCAAGGTCACACAGCTGCAACAGAACGGTGCTGCCGTCCAGCCAGTAGCGCAACCTGTGGCCAACGATGCTGCCTCCTCGGGGCGCAGCTGCATGATCTACGGCGGAGTGCGTGCCCGAATGCGTTTACGTTCCAGCAACGCAGAGCCGCAGGCGGCAAATCGTTCTCCCCTGCCCAATGGTGTGGCACCTGCTGCTCTGCCTTCTACGGAGCAAAGGCGTTCCACTGCACCGCCGGTGTGGGAGCAACAGCAGCAACAGGTGGCACCACAGCAGCCGGCGCAGCAGCAGCGCCTGGTCAATGGCAGCACAGCGGCTGTGCCGCAGACAGCAGCTCCATATCCACAACAACCAGCGGCGCAGACACCTGTCCTGGTGCCACAGCAGCAACACCAGCGTCCACAACAGCCGCAGGTCTATGGGAATGGCACAGTGGAGAATGGCCTCTATATGTCCAGTATGCCAGCTGCAGTTGGTGTGGATCAGTCTGCCTGTGGTACCACTGTGCTGCCCGTGAGTAATGGCACCGATACTCAGCTGCAAACGCAGCCGGCGGAGGATGAGCTGTTGCCCGCAGGCTGGGAGATACGCCTGGATCAGTATGGCAGAAGATACTACGTGGATCACAATACACGCTCCACCTACTGGGAAAAACCAACGCCTTTGCCACCTGGCTGGGAGATACGCAAGGATGTGCGAGGTCGTGTCTACTACGTGGATCACAACACGAGAAAGACCACCTGGCAGCGGCCGAACAGCGAACGTCTGATGCACTTCCAGCATTGGCAGGGTCAAAGGGCTCATGTGGTGGCACAGGGTAATCAACGGTTCCTCTACTCACAGCAGCAACAACAGCCGACAGCTGTGACGGCACAGGTGACCCAGGATGATGAGGATGCGTTGGGTCCACTACCCGATGGCTGGGAGAAGAAGGTGCAATCCGACAATCGTGTCTACTTTGTGAATCATAAGAATCGCACTACGCAATGGGAGGATCCCCGCACGCAGGGCCAGGAAGTAAGTCTCATCAATGAGGGACCGCTACCACCAGGCTGGGAGATTCGCTACACGGCAGCCGGCGAGCGGTTCTTTGTGGATCACAATACACGACGTACCACGTTCGAGGATCCGCGTCCGGGTGCGCCCAAGGGGGCCAAGGGTGTCTACGGTGTGCCTCGCGCCTATGAGCGCAGTTTCCGTTGGAAATTGTCCCAGTTCCGTTACCTGTGCCAGAGCAATGCCCTGCCCTCGCATATCAAGATCACCGTCACACGGCAGACGCTCTTTGAGGACTCGTACCATCAAATTATGCGTCTGCCTGCCTACGAACTGCGTCGTCGCCTCTACATAATCTTTAGGGGCGAGGAGGGACTCGACTATGGTGGTGTCTCCAGGGAATGGTTCTTCCTGCTGTCGCACGAGGTCCTGAATCCGATGTACTGTCTGTTCGAGTATGCCAACAAGAACAACTATAGCCTGCAAATCAATCCTGCTTCCTATGTCAATCCGGATCATTTGCAGTACTTCAAGTTCATTGGACGCTTCATCGCCATGGCCCTGTATCATGGTCGGTTCATCTACAGTGGCTTCACCATGCCCTTCTACAAGCGCATGCTGAACAAGAAGCTCACGATCAAGGACATTGAAACAATCGATCCAGAGTTTTATAATTCTCTGATATGGGTGCGAGACAATAACATTGATGAGTGCGGACTCGAGCTTTGGTTCAGTGTGGACTTTGAGGTTCTGGGCCAGATTATCCATCATGAACTCAAGGAGAATGGCGAAAAGGAGCGTGTCGTCGAAGAGAACAAGGAGGAGTACATCACGCTCATGACCGAGTGGCGCATGACTCGGTAAATATTCATATCCATTTCAGTGTGGAGATCTTACTGATGGTTCCCTTTTGTTTACAGCGGCATTGAACAGCAGACCAAGACATTCCTGGAGGGATTCAACGAAGTTGTGCCTCTGGAGTGGCTGAAATACTTTGACGAACGCGAGCTGGAGCTGATACTCTGTGGCATGCAGGATGTGGATGTAGAGGATTGGCAGAGGAACACCATCTACAGGCATTACAATCGCAATTCCAAGCAGGTCGTCTGGTTCTGGCAGGTGAGTTTAAACCGAAACTATCAAATACCATTTCTTAACGAACTTCCCTCGCAGTTTGTACGTGAAACGGACAATGAGAAGCGAGCACGTCTCCTGCAATTCGTGACGGGCACATGTCGTGTTCCCGTTGGAGGATTTGCCGAACTGATGGGCTCCAATGGACCTCAGCGTTTCTGCATCGAGAAGGTGGGCAAAGAGACGTGGCTACCGCGATCACACACCTGTTTCAATCGTTTGGATTTACCGCCTTACAAGAGCTACGATCAGTTGGTGGAGAAATTGACCTTTGCCATTGAGGAGACTGAGGGATTCTGCCAGGAATGAGTGGTAGTCGATTTGTGGTCAGTTTGTTGATTAATGTTTAATTCCCATTGAGAGTCGTCCCGCTGTCGGCGTCGTCGTGATTGTCCTCGTCGCCGTCATCGTCATCGTCCGTTACGTTGATATAGTTACTGTTATTATACACATACGTATGTGTCCGTACATTATTTCGGGGAATCCCCTGTAAATTGGGATTCCAATTCCTATGTTCGCATAATCATCTCCTAGCTCTATGTATACACGATTATTATTTCTAGGCGTCTTATTTGGCTCAATATCTTTTGCACTCTATGTTAAGTTTTTTGGCCATATACACTGAAACACACACTTCTACACACCACACAGATACACTGGGAGAAATCAACTCTGTTAAATATCTTGTGTTTTGTGGTTTTTAAACTATCAAATTGTTAACTTGTTACGTCACTCAAACGGTCCACAAATAAATCAATTATAAATAAAGACATATTATTAAATATGTAAAAAAAAAGATATATATTAAAAGAACAAAAGAAAACACGCAACAACCTGAGCAATAAACAAATAATGTCAAATTTTTATGTTCACTTTGTAAGTTCTAATGTAAAGTTTTGTAAATAGTTCATAATGCAATATTGTTAACAATCAAATAATATAATCATTATTTATTTGGCCATTTCAATGTAAAGTGCAACTTTAAATGCGATAACAAGTTTTTAACTGAAATGTTTTACAATTGTTTAGCACAACAAAAATATTTTAAATATCACAAAATGCAAAAAAAATGAAAAAGAGAAAAAACAGGCGAAGAGCTATAGAAACAAAAGTATATCATTGTGAACTTTAAACACCGCGAAAAAAGTAACAAATAATATTATGTAAAAGAAGAAGGAAAAAACAACACACTTAAAACAATAACTATATAATTCAAATAGCAATAATTGTTGTTAACGAAATGTAGAGCAAAAAAAACAAAACAAACAAAATGCGATAAAAACACGAGAGTCGTAAATTTTTGAGTAAAGGCAATTTGAGAACTATATTAAGTATATATTTTCATGTTCTACATACAAATTGTGTAAATTAATACGAGTATGTAGTTATGAGAAGCAGAGAAAGTTGGTATGATTATACATTATATATATTAATATATATTTAATTAGTTTAATGCAATGTGTACTGTATTATATAAAATAAATGCAAAATTATTTAGTGATATGCGAAATATTGGCTAAAGCACAAACTATTTTCTAACTTAGTATATATACTATAATTGAATCCGATTCGTTGGGATCCCTCACAAGTTATTAAATAGTTTGCTTCAAATGTTTCAGTTTTTTTTCTGTTAAAGCAATTGTGCCGACAACGAACCATCCTAATATTTAATTAATGGCAATTTAAAACACACAATTTAAACTGTAACTAGCTGATTTTATTTTATTTTGCAATAAAGCGGTGGTTAAGTTGAAAGTTCATTTATTGCTGATGCACATATTTCTTTCACAGGTGCTCTGCTCGAGTTAAACAAGCTGCTGCATTATTTATGGCACGAAAATTGTACAACACAGCGGTTAAAAAAACGAGCGTAAAATAACAACATTAACAATAACATCAAGAAATTAAACACCGTTACACTGCACTACACTGTCCTCGTCGTCGTCGTCGCCGCTGTTGGGCGCACAGCATCGAGCGCAACACACGTTCCAGCTCCCCGGGAGATTTGCAATTAAACGAGATAATTGACATAGGGCGTGCTAGTTTCATTGTTTAAAAATGCGTTTTATTAAATATAAGTTAATGCATTTATGCCAATTTCAAATTAAGAATTTCTATCGAAATTTCGATAAGAAAATCACGATCGATAAAAAATACCGCTTAAATCGAATGTTAAATCAAAACAAGGTGGCAACGCCTGGACAGTGCGGCACTCTGCAGGCTGCACCACATTAATTTTAAAAGTAATCAGAATTGTTAATACAGTTGTTTAAACAAATAAGCAATGAGTGCATACAAAGTATTAAGGGTTTTACGGTATGTATAAATAATGATTCGTTTGTTTGTGTATTCTATAATGCAATTTTAATAAACAGCTGTGAATCGGAGACGCGCTGCAGCAACGAAATCTGCGTGATTTCTAGGGAAAAGCAACAACATTTAAATCCCACCATAATGATTTATCCTTGTGATGATCCAGAAGAAATATATTTAAGGCCGCGTCGAACTGAGGAAATGTTAAAGTCACCGTTGCACAGAGACATGCAAGCTATGGAAACAAAAACAACGCAAACGACGCCGCGCCCCACGCACAGTGGTACAAAAGACGACTCTGAAAATATTTATTTTGAACCTCGTCGGATAAAAGAGTTACTAAAGTCACCATGGAATAGGGAAGAGAGTGCCGTATCTACACGGCTTGATGAAGGTTTGAAGAATTTGAATTTGGGGTCAAGTCGTACAAAAATATCCCGAGAGAAGTCGTCTCCGAAGCTGTGTAGCGCTAAGGAACTCTTTAAGTCGCCTCTAAAAAGGGACTTGGAGAACATGCACATCAAGACGGAACAAGGTGACGATTGGCTCAAGTCACCACTAACCAGGAACCCTATGCCAGCGGAAGAGAAGTTTCTGTACTCAGAGCCCCGTCGCATTAAGGAACTACTAAATTCCCCCTTGCACAGAGATATGCGTTCCTACTTCAGGTTTCCCGATGAAGAAGCTTTGCAGAATGTCCAGTCGGAGCCGCGACGCACTAGAGATTTGCTGTACTCCAAATCCTTGGAAAAAGATCGTCTTGTAAAGCGAAAATTACAGTTCTCCGACAAACAAAACTTGGACAAAATCTTGGAACGCATGGAAAAGTATCTTCAGGGAACTACTGCTTTTAAGGGCATCTCCAAACGGAAATTACAGCAATTAAGTGTGCAGGATTTTATAAATATAGTCGAGCATTTGTTGTTACACACGGGAATACCCATGAAGCCACTGGATAAATCCAATTATATAGAGCGAAGCATTCTAGCTTTGAAGCAGCTAAGGTATCCACATACAGTTCGAAAGTCCTGGCTTGTAATGCCCAGTGCATCGTTGCAACATGTTGCACAATTGCTTGACTTTTTACTCGACTTTGCGCCAGTAAAAATTCAGGAATTTGAATTCGATTTCAGAACACAATTTGATAGGGAAAAGTTTATTGTAAGCGCGGAAATATGGAGGGAAGCGAAAGGATGAAAATGTGGGCTATAAACTGGAAAACAGGAATTCAACAATTCCAAAATTTCCATTAATAAAACAACGGAACGGAACATGGAACAATATTGGAAATAAATCCCCAAAAATATAGGGCATTCCAGGGGAACTATATAGCGCTAGTTGTTGTCTACTCTCTCAGTGCTTTTTTACGGCCAAGTCAAACTGCCAAGTTCACGTTTTGAACTTGTGGCGTTGGCGTTGGCGTCGGTGCAAAAGTTAAGCAAACTAATTGTACACGGCTCAAAAAAACAAACCAGTTCAGGGCGGAAGAAGATAGAAGAGCATGAGAGCTGCCTGCACAGTGGGCAGAGAGTGGTGGTAACGTAGAGCTATATACATAGATATAACAACTAACACAAGAGAAGCTACGGCTGCTGCCGTATGTAAATTATTTCGAGTCATAAAACAAACTGTCACCCAGGTAGTAATTTGACTTTGGCTTTCACAATGCGACTCAATGGTGACTGGGAGGGCACTCAGGTGAAATAAGCATATCATAAAGTTTCTTAGGCTCGAACCTCGAGCAGCTAATGAACAACATTAACATTTTCTGCAGAAACTTTTAGCATCAAACTGAATAAGCTTTAAGTCAAATCTAACGTTAACTTCATTTTGCCTGCACTGTAAATGTACTGTCTTTAAGAGTGTCTGCTAATTAATTTTAAGCTAATAAGTAAATAATTAGTAGATTTATAAATAAATGTATTAATTGTTCTTTGTGATATACTGTATATAGCTTTTTAAAGCATATAAGTTAAGAGATTTGTTGTATTCTGCTTAAGAACTAAGGGTCTTAGAATATTTATGATTAATAATCTGAAAATTAATCCAAGTTAATTTACTTAATTTTATCACCAATCAGTAAATTACCGAAATCCAACATGTTTTAATTAAATTTAAACACTAAAAGTCCATAAAAATATTTGATTTACGATCTGAAAACAAATCCAAGTTTATTCACTTGGCAAAACAGAATTAAGTTAAAAATTGCACGAAAATTTCTGTCATTCACAGTAAAAATAAAGTTTGCTGTGTGAAATTTGTATGCAGATAGTTGCGAAAAAGTGAACAGAGATTTGCCATCGTCGGTGAAATGGCCAAAACACGATGGATTGCACGTACTGATTAACTGTACTCCTGCCTGCCTGCCACAAACAGTTGCAGCATCAGCGGTATTCCGCATTCTTCCAGCAGCATTTCCAAAGTTTATGCAAGGAATTTGTAAATTAAGGATTCGGTAGGATTACGGGCAACCAGCTTTGCAAGGGCGACAAACAACCAGACACGGAAAACACGCCCAGAAAAAACAACAGGAACTGTTTATCAGCAAATTATATCTTAGGTTAGGTTAACGCTTCACACACAAACAAAACAAGCAGTTCGTATGGCTTCACACTAAGCAAAACAAGCAGTTCGTTCGCGTACATATGTTGACCATGTTTACGGGCACGTCTATGCACGTCTGTGCCAATGTTTGGCCGTGCGGACACACAGTTCTTGTTCTCTCATGTTTGTTGGTTTTGTTTGTGCGCCACTTTTGGCGCTTTTCCTGCTGATTTATGCAAAACTGTGGCATTTTTCAATTGCATTTTCCTTCTTCGCTCTGCAGCAGCACCAGTAGCAGCAGAAGCAGAAGCAGTTCCGTTGCTCCCTGAGTTCGTTTGTGTTTGCTGCTCCCTCTGTCTGTTTCTCTTCAGTTCACACTCTCTTCCTCTGTTCGCTTCAGTCGACGTTCGCTGCTCCCTCTGCTACGTTTCAGTCCACGTTCAGTCGTTTGTTCGCTCCGTTCACGCAAATCGTTCTCTTCGTCTGTCCGCTCTCTCCCTCTGCTTGTTCGTTCACTTCGCTCTGCTTGTTGTTTGTGTGTGTGTGTGTTAATGTGTGTGTGTTCTATACAATTTTCACACATTTGCGCAACTTTGCTTTCAAATGTGCAACACATTGCCATGCTTATTGTTGTTGTTGTTTTTTACGTTGTTAGTTTATGCCATGCGACTGTGTTTCGGTTGTTCTTGTTGTTGTCTGCTTGGATAATGTGGTTTGAGTAGGAGGAAGCGGGACAAATGTCTGCAGTTTCTTCGCACGAGTTGCCAACTGCATTTTATTGCCCCAGCACGTGTATGAGTGTGTGTATATGACTAAGAGAATGTAAGTGTGTGAGTGTGTGTGGGCGAGAGAGTGGAAGTGTGTGTTCATGTGCGGATTCATGGATCCACGGAGCCACGCTTGGTTTTACGCATTTACTGTCAAGTGATAACTTGCGCGTGGGTTGTTTTAGTAGTTACCACTAGCTCCACTTAAGTATGCATGCACTACCACCAAATGCTCTCTCTCTCTCTCTTTCTTTCCTTCGCATTCAAATCACACGCGCCATAAAAAACAAAAACCAGCAAATATTCTTGGGTTGAATATTTGCCATAAATGTCAAAAAGGTGCCGGAGTTTAAAATTAAATAAACTCTGTTTTATCTCATATATGATGTGCTGACATTACGACGCGAGATTTAGTTAAACGTGTTCTGGGAGTGCACGAATGCGAGTCCTTTTGGGAGTAGCAACAATAATAGAAAAGTCCTTTTTGTAATTCCAAAAAATTCAACTCAAAAGTATTTTCTTTATTTCCATATTTACAACTAATTTATTTAAATATTATACTAATCTCATTTTCAGCAATTTAAAGAACTTCTCGAGTAACTCTCGGCCTCTCTGGGCTGTGATCAGCGATCTGCGATGTGTTGCATTAATTTTCCAGCTAATTTTGGAAAATGTGCATAAATAAAGCGAGTGCCATTTGGGCCATAAACTAAACGAGGCCCAAATGATGCCAGTCGACAGTCAACGCATTTGGTGTTAATCATACGCACTGTTGCATCCACTTGTATCCTGTTGCATGCACTATTGTCCTGGCCATGTTCGAACGTGGCCAACAACAGAATGAGGCACATTTAGCGCTGAGTTATCCAACATTTTGCTAAACAGTTAAATAAATTAGAAGTTTTTGGAGCGAGAGGAGAATGATGAGAAATGATTGTTAATGCAAGTGAAAACAACAAATTTATTGGCGCATAACTCAATGCGATGATGGCGATGGCGATGGCGATGGCGCTGACGATGATGCATTGGAGGCGCCACGTCCCTGTTCAAGAACCCCGAACCCAAACTCGATCCCTGAACACCAAGATATGAATGGATGCAAGTTACAATTTATGGCTATCGCCTGAGGAGGATTGTAACGGACGCGAGTGAAGCGTTGAGAGAGAGGGCAGGGGTAGGGGGTAGGGGTCAAGGCCTTCGCACTGCCAAAAGCAAGACAAAAAAGAAAAATAATCACAACGACAACGACGACAACGACGACAACGACGACAACGACAACGAAAACGTTAACATAAAACGGAAACGGAAATGCCCAAATGCAATTGTCACGCACCCAGATACAGTAACATTTGCAGTAACAATTTACAGATACAAAGACTGAAATTTAAATGGAAAATTCGTGTACTCTATGCGCCCAGCTAATAAAGGGGGTAGTCCCACAAAAGGGGGCTGCAGTAGGGAGGGGTTGAATATGGAAATACGACACTGAATAGGCTGGTCTTGCACTGGGTTGTGAGTGGCATCATCTGACGTCAGCCAACTGACAAGCACAGAGACTCTGCTCCCGACCCCCATTTGACCCCCTCAAAACCCCCTTCTGATACCCGTCCTTGTTCTGCTCGACTCAAGGTAACAAAAGTCAGTCGCTTGCCATAACCGAGTAGGGTCAATAAGCATTCTAATTTCTCTCAACACTTTGCAAAATAATAAAGAAACTATTTTGGAACTAGAAATAGGCATTTTTGGGATACTTTTAATTAAATATTTTATTCCAAAAAACACATATTTAGCTATTTAAAATGAGGGATAGAGTAACTAGTAACTAGCTTACAACTAGTGAGTTAAGTTAGATTAAAGCTCAGCTGCATTTGCATATTACATAATTGGTTGAGTGGCCTGTAGGACGACAGCTCCAAGGATAATCATCACATGGCAATGCTTTATGGTCACTTTATATGTATTTGCAGTGTGTGGCATTAATTGAATGGAAAGACTGTGGGTAAGGGGGTGAGTGGGGGAGCAAAAAGATAGGCAGCAAACCTGTAAGCCGCAAGTTGCGCATACGCCCCGTCTTCCACACTGAATCTACCTGAATAGGTGCAGAATTCATTGAAAATGCTGATGCCAATATTATGCGGGTGCACCACTAACACTCCCCGCTCCTTTCTCCTCACCTCCCCTCTCCACCTCCACTTGATATCATCCAAGGAATTGAGTTACATTTCTGATGCCAGCAAAAGGATATTGGAGTGTTCCATCAGGATTGCAGACTTGGACTGTTGGCTCATCTGACATGCTCGAACAGACTGATAGTTAGACATAAAACTAATGTTCAATAAAAATGAAGCAAATGAATTTTCCTAAACGTAATATCCGAGCAGGAAATCTACATAAATATTACGCTTATAATTTTGAGTTGAACTTGAATATTTTGAGTAGAAATTGATAAGAAATTTCTTAAATTATAATATTTATAAACGTGAGTTTCTTGAAAGGCAAAATTGAACTTAAATATATATTTGAAGTGTTCATTTTATATACAAATCTCAATACAGTGAAAGCTCTACTCGCGGACAGCACCCTTAGGCGGACAGCTCCCTTAGACGGACGAATTTAACAGTCCCAACTGGTCCCATGAGCATGATTTTCATACAAACTCCTTTACCGCAGGCGGACATCTCCCTTGGGCGAACAAAAATACTGAAACTGTGGCTGTCCGACCAGGGGAGCTTTCACTGTATATATTTGAAGATATATGGGGAATATATTTAAAGTTGTTGAGTCCATACAGATAGCCTAAGTTCGTTATAAGAAAACTTTACACTCGTTGGAACTTAAAAAGGGCACAAAAAGTGCTATTTATAGACCCTGTATACAGAGAAAAAGAAAAGTATACTCTTTTGGACTGAGTACATGAGTCTATTAGCTTCATAGACTATTAAAGCTAAAGACAACAAATTTGGTTACTTGTTCGTTTATGCTGTTAGCAGATCTAGGTTGCCACGCCCCCGCAAATAGTAAAAGAACCATTTTCACATCCCCATAACTTGAAAACTATTTATGCTATCATAACAAAATTTAGCCACTTAATTTATAACACCATTTTGTCTACACATACCAAAATTGGTTCGGATCAAACAACTATATCCTATCGCTCCCATAGGAGAAATCAATCAAATATTGGTAGCATGTAGTGACAATTGACCGCTCTCAACCAAACTCACACATAATGTGTATATTATGTATATAACTATCCCTTTCAAATTTGATCCAGATCGGACAGGTATATTCTATAGCACCCACAGGCCACATCGTTTGAAAATCGCTTATTTGTTTGGGAAAATGCGTACTTGAATGATTACAGGGTGTTTAACAGTCGGTTTGCTCCTCGGTAAACTTGCTTACTAGTTTTTCCTAACTCAACTTTGAATTTTGTGTTTTCTGTGTATTTATTATAATTTTTGGGTAACATATTGGCTAAAATTGACAGCTTTAAAGCCTTTTCCGCTTGTGCCCCGCGCTGAGCAGAGTTCATGAGTTGTTTTCTTCCAAGAGTACAGGGTATGTTAGAGAATTTATTTCTAATAATTTGATAATTTGTATTTTAATTACTGTTTTACCTAACAGAACCAACAATTAGCAACTTAAATAATCACACGAATTAAGAACAAATAGAAAAGTTTTAAGAAAAGTTTGAAAACACGAGCGTTTATTAAACAAGCAGAGGAATTTATGAGTTACAAACAGAACTTTTAATACCCTATAATTTTAGGTTTATAGTAAAAAGTCCCTAGGGAGAAAAGGAAAGCTTTTCGGTTAAAAAAGTAAGGAAAACATTTATGGAAAAGTAAGTTTTTAGTGAAGCAACAAAGGAGTTAAAAAGGAATTATAATTTTTAATGGAAACACGTTAAAGGTAAAAAGCGAATGTACTCGAAGGAGTAAGAATGTTTTGTTTAATTATAGGCGTGGCGGAGAGGGGGGGTAGGCATGGGGGTGGGTAACTGACAATCAGCACAAAAACAATTAAAACTTTTACCAAAAGTCAAACTCAAAACTTTTCAACGCCAAGTATAAATTGTGAATAAATCTGGCATTGACAGCATTTCCTTTGAGCACTCAACGCTAACGGATCGAAATCAATATACATATATACACTATATAATGTCGGATAAGGAACAACCTCCGATCAGCAGAAGCTTCTTCAGAATAGCTCGTTTCTCCGCATTGATTGTGGGTCTTTGGCCACAATCCCAGCGAAGTTGGGATAAAAATCTTCTCTGTTTGTTCAGTTTGATAGTGATTCTCATTGGGGCTGTGGGCGAGAATCTCTATGGGTTTCTCAATCTCAGTAATTTAGTGTCTGCCCTCGAAGCCTTTTGTCCAGGCAGCACCAAAGCAGTTTGTGTCCTTAAATTGAGTGTGTTCTTCTTGCATCATCGTCAGTGGTTTCGGATCGTGCAACGTTTGCGGGGAATGTTGTGGTCCAATCGCAGGCAGGAGGCTCAGGACATGCTCATGGGTGTCTCCAAACTCGCTAATCGTCTTTCTCTCCTTTTGCTCTCCTCGGGATCTGCCACGAACACCGCTTTTAATGTACTGCCCTTGATCAAGGGTCTTTATCGCTGGTGGATCGGTTTGCCTGCTGACATTGGGCTACCCTTTAATATCACGTAAGTGCGTAGAAGGTATGACTAAGAATCACTGAGAGAAAAATTGTCGTTTTCACTTGTTCATAGGAAACCTTATTTAAGGTTCTTAGACCCCGTACTCTAAAAATGAGTAGAGGGGTCTATTTGGTTTGTTTGAAGCGAAATGTGCTTAACAGACAGAAAGATGCTTTTCCGACCACATAAAGGATATATATTCTTGATCAGCATCAACAGCCTAGACGATATTGCATTGACCGTCTGTCCGTCCGTTCGCCTGTCCGCCCGTCTGTATGAACACCTGGTTCTTCTAAACCACTAGAGCTAGGGCCACAAAATTTGGAATGAAGTCCATCTATGGTGGGGGCAGTGCAAATCTTTGCCACGCCCCCTACCGCCCCCGAAAATTGTTAAAAACTATTTGACCTTGAAAATGACTAGAGCTAGAGAAAGGAAATTCACACATTATGTCTATAGTACCATTGTAACTATCCTCACCAAATTTCGTCCGGATCGGACAACTATAGCCTATAGCTCCCATAGGACAAATCGGCCGAAAATTGCTGATTTGTATGGAGACATGAAGTTTTAGTTAAACGATTGTAACCAAACTAGCATATTATGTGTATGGTACCATTATAACTATCCTTAGAAAGTTTGGTTTGGATCGGACAGCTACAGCCTATAGCTCCCTTAGGACTAATCTTTTGAAGTTTGGTAATTTGTATGGAAAACGCGCACTAGAATGAGTACAGGGTTTTTTACAGTCGGTTCGCTCGACTGTAGCCTTTCTTACTTGTTTCTTATTATGTATTTATATGTATTTATATGTATTTAATGTTATCAATAAATGCTAATCAGTATAACTTTTAAAAATTACAATTCAATCATTATAAATTGTTCATTACAGCTCATTAATTCACTGAGTACTTAATAAAATTAATAATTTCTGGTCCATAAACTTAACTTTTTAGCGCACAAATAAAATAAAATATAAATCCTCTTAAATATTTAAATTAGATTAAAATTAATTAGTTTTTATGTTCCCCTTTAAATAGTTACATTTTATAATTAATTATTTATATTCTTCCCATAAAGTTTACCTTCGTTTGCCACCGTACCCAAGCTCTTTCCCCTCACCTACCTGCTGCTCACCTGCTCCGGGGCTTGCACCGTTTTCACCTTTAGTTTTGTGGACGGTTTTTTCCTGTGCAGCTGTCTCTACATAAGCGGAGTCTTTCGTCTGGTGCAACAGGATATACGCCGTGTTTTTGCCGATCACCGTGGGGGTAAAGGTCGAGACGACATTCCAGTTTCGCATTCTTTGAATTTTCTCATATTTTCATTTTCTCAGTTGATGTCTTTACACCTGCGATGAATGCTGAAATACGATTGCAACTCGGTTATATCATCGAGCGGCACAATGCGATTATCGATTTGTGCACGGACCTAACGGGACAGTTTACGGTTATCGTTTTAATGCATTTCCTGTCCGCAGCCTTCGTTCTCTGCTCCACCATTTTGGACATCATGCTGGTGAGTGCCTATTTCTCTCGCTTTTCTCGCTTTTCCCTCCACTTTCCCGCCATGATTAAAAGTTTTTCGCTGTTTTTGTCTACTTTTTTGGTTGACTCCCTTTCTCCGTCTGTCTCTCTGTCTGTTTGTCTGTTTGTCTGTTTGTTTGCCTTTCGGTTGGCCATTTATAAGCACATGAATTGTTACAGTGCCAAAAGTTTTTAATGCCCCATTCACACGCTTTTCCGGACTCCACACGTGAACAGCAGAGTGTGGGCTATTTGCCTTTGGCTATTTGGCATAATCTACTGTAAAAGTGTCTGCTTTATACCCTGTAACAAATGACCAAAGTTCTGTTAATCCAAAAAAGGATTTAATGACACTTTTACAGACTCAATAATTTTTCAGAAGATCAGAATTTATCTTTAAATCGAACGAAAACGAGTGCGAAATAAAATACTGATTTAATTTAGTTTTTTTTTTATTTAAACTTTATAAATTTTTATAATTATAATTTGAACAAGGACAATTCCTTCTTTTGGCCTAAGAATCCTCAACTGGAACACTAATATACACTTGTCACCATATCGTAGTAGACTTTCACTAATTAACCTTCCATCTTTGTCTGATCGTAGAAATTGATTCTTCTGAGTTTATCACTCAGATTAGTTTTGCTGTCCGATCAGACCCACTAGAAACATTTTTCCCCTCTCTCTTCAACCCTGTACTACTAACTATGCTATAAGTACATAACCCTTTCCGAATTTTGTGTTGTAACTATAACAGACTTTCTCGAGTTGTAGTTGCTCTACTTCTATTCTTCTTCCTTGAATTAAAACTTCTCTTCTCTGTCACCTGTCTAGATTGTAATTAATATTGTTTAAATATTATGTTGTAATCGTTTAAGCTAATAAACTAGTTTATTTTAAGAACAAATTCATTCGAAATTAGTTTAATTATTATGCTTAGTTTGTACTAAGAGCTAGAAAGTCTACTTAGCTTAAGATCTAGTCTAAGTCTAGTTTCCCCCTAAGTTTATTCGATTTAAAGGCACTTCTTAATTTATTTCTGGACTTATTTATTTTTCTACTTGTCTCATGTCTAATTTTGTGCAATTATTTCAAGCTAAATTGTGTGAGACAGTCGTGAAGTAGCAATTATATAGTAAATATAGCTAAGACCTCAACACATGCAAGTTCTTTCCAATTAATGATAGCTCTTATCACACTCTCTTTTTTCTTGCCCTTCATCCACTGCTCCTCTTCCCCCCTCTACCGACTGATAGAACACCTCCTCGCTTAGCGGCTTAACCTACATCTGCTACAGTGTGGCAGCGATGACTCAGCTATTTCTGTACTGCTACGGTGGAAATCATGTCAGCGAAAGTGTTAGTAGTTTTAAGTTTTCTTCTAATTTCCATTTTCATTTTCACTTTTCACTTTCCACTTTCACTTCCATTTCAATTTCAATTTTGCGCCAAACATTAAAAGGCATTCAAAAATTATATGCCAAACCCACACACACACACACACAAATTGCACTTGTGATAAAATTTTAATTACACAACAAAGTGTTTTTTGTGCTCGCTTTTCTTTCACGCTTTTCCATCTATTTTTCTTCCCCTGTTGTCAATCTGGGGACTTAGAGCGCTGCTGTGGCTGACACCCTCTACGACATGGAATGGTACAAATGCGATGCGAAGACTAGAAAAATCATTTTAATGATATTACGACGCTCTCAACGGGCAAAAACAATTGCGGTACCGTTTTTTACGCCTTCGTTGCCGGCCTTCAGTTCGGTATGTCGCTCGATTATGAGAATAAATGTTTAGATTACTTGTTATACCCTGTGCTGAGGGGTGCTATAGGCTTGTACAGTGTATACAGGTAGTGGGAGGCATCATTGGAGTTTTATAAAGAAAATTCAGTCTGTCTTTCTATTTTTAAGCCAGTGGATCTCAGAGTTGGTTAAAGCTAATTACACTAAATTTGGCAGGCATAGTTAGTCAACAAAAAGCAAGCACATAGCAGCCAGCTATAACACGGACTGTCTACCCTAATCAATTCTAAGCGAAATCCCTACTCTGCCAGTTTAAGCACAGGGTATACAGCTGTTGGGTACACTCGCTTCTACTCATCTTTCGGCTTAACACTCCCCTCTCCCATTTCTCTTACTCCTCAGATACTGAGCACAACGGGCTCGTATATCACGCTGCTGAAGACATTTCTGTAAGCCTACGCGGCGTATGATTGATATGCATAGAGAACATGGGCCAACTGCCTGGACATATGCCATGTCCTCTTACTGCGTGCTGCCTACATTTTTTGTATCTTTTTTTTCGCATAATTAAATAAATTCACAGATTTGTCAACGATTCTCATTTATTGTAGATGTAAACGGTAATTCAACAAGTTTTTCCGCTAACTTTTATTATCTTTAGCTTTTTTCTTTCTTGGGAACAAACAGGAAACGACTTTAAAGTTGCGCCACAAACTAATAAAAAACACTTGCGGTTATGGTCGCATTAATTGGGTCAACATCGCGGCTAACTTGCGGATTCTCTTTGGCAATGGCGTTTTTATGGCATCACGTTGTTGCCGGCAAATATCAATTATAATTGCCAACATTTAAGTCGGACAGCCAAGCTGTCCCCGCACATGGCCAAGACAGTCAAGTTTCGAGGACGTCAACAGCAACAGCGAGAAGTTGGAGTTTCCAGTGCAGATGATACCTTTAATTACAGCCAGACATGGCTACACAGCGAGAAACAATTAGCTCTAAGAAAACAATTAGTTAAAAAATACAATAATTATTTATATTTAATTTACGTAAAAGTCACTGAAAATATATGAAGTATTCTATAACGAAAAACTATTTTTAATATGAAGGCAATAATTTTGAGTGAAGAAAAAGTTGAAAAAAATTTAGGAATTATATTAAGAGTAATTAAAAATATTTTTAATACAGAAGCAAATTATTTTAAATCAAGAAAAATTTACTAAACATTTTAGAAATATTTTCGAAATAAATGAAAAATATTTGTGATACAAAAACACAATAGTTTTCAGCACAGAAATAGTTTCTGAATATATAAAAATATTTTTAATAAATAATTTTTAACAAAGAAAATATTATTGAAAATATAGTTTAATAAATACAAGTTTTTTTGCGACTAGAAGCAACTTATTTTAAATGAAAAAAAATTTACCGAACATTATAGAATAATTCTCAAACAAAACAAAAATATTTAATACAAAGCAAATAAATTTTAGTAAGGAAATAGTTACTGAAAATACAAGAAATATTATTAAACCAACAAAAATATTTTTAAAATAAAAATTATATAATGTAAACTAAGTAAAAATGTACTGAAAATATAAGGAATAGTCCCGGAATAAATAAAAATATTTTTAATACAAAAAGCAAATAATTTTAAGTAATGAAAATGTTACTGAAAATATAAGAAATATAATTAAATGAATACAAATATTTTTGAAATAATTTTAAATTAAGCAAAAGTTACCGAACATTTTAGAATACTTTCAAAATAAAACAAAAATATTTCTAATAAAAAATAAAATAAATTAAAATACAGAAATCATTTCTGAAAATAAACGAAATAGTCCAGGAGTACAAAAAATATTATTTATACAGAAGCAAGTTACTTTTAATCAAAAAAAGTTACTGAAAATATAAGAAATATTATTAAGCAAATAAAAATATTTTACATATAAAAATAAAATGATTTGAACTAAAAAATATACAGAAAATATAAGAAATAATCCCGAACCAAAAAAAAATATTTTTTAGCACATAAATCAAATAACTTTAAGCCAAGAAAAGTTACCAAACATATAAAAAAAACTTTTTCGAAGTATACAAAAATATTTTCAACACAAAAAACAAACATTTTTGAGGTCAAACCTTTAAAATCATTAAATTATTAAGAAATTCTTGACTTTCAAAATTTATTTTTTCGTATTACAGTTTAATGTTTCTCCATGTGTAGTTTATTAGAAAATATCTGAAAATGTTTTGTAAAACAAACAGTGAGGTCAAGAAGTCCAACATCCACTAAAACCAAAAAAGAGTTAACTTCAATTTGTTTTTATAATTATTAAATGTATTTTTGAAATAATCTCTTTTGTTCTTATCATCACATATAATAATCTAAAATCTGCTTACATTCTTACGCATAGTAAATTCTTGTCTACAATTATAGTATATAGTATTTGTTTATATTAAATTAATCATTAATTGTATAATTTAATTATTTAATTTGCAATATTAATACATTTAGTGTTAAATTACAAATATTCTTGAAATTTTTCATTTACATTTACTGGTTTTTGCTTAAATTCTGTGTACTTTACATATGTTTTTAGGGGTGTGCGGTAACTTGTCTGACGCACTATGGAAGCAGACAGCTCGTGAAATGCTTGTAAACCTTGTGAGTGTCTGTTTCTGTTGGGTTTTGCTTGCTTACGAGTGTTTTGCTTTTGTTTTACTGTAAAAGTGGGCGCCGTAATGAAATCTGCACAGGAAGGACATGCAGAAGAATGGTGGAGGAGGGGTAAGGGGGCGGGGGGGTTAGAGGGTAACGTACCACAGCTTTGCGGTGAGGATGTGCCATGTCTTCTGCAGTTGCCGATGAAGATTCTGCATTTTTTATAAGCTTTCACTTTTGCTTTTACTTTTACACTCGCACTCTTTCGACATTTCACACAATGAAATGTAAATACAGCGAATGCCTGAAAGGAACACGCCGAAAGGAAAGGAGGGGAAAGTGGAAAAGCGAAGGAAAGCAGACAATGTTAATGGTTGCTTGTTTGTCCTTTCCTTTTCTTTCCCTTCTTTCCCCTTTCCTTTAGCCACTTTTAAGTTCATTTCAAGCAGCTGGAAAAGAATAAGAAAATGTTGAGAAAAAACCAGCAACCAAAACCAACGAAAACTGCTCATAATTTGTCTGCTTCTTCCTTTGCATTTCCTTTGCTTGTTTTCCTCTCTGTTAATGCTAATGATGAGTACGATTTCCAGTTGTGGCTCTGACAGCTAATAGTACTTGGGCCATTGTAGTGCCAACAACAACAACAGTGCACCACACATTTGGCCAAAACGCTGCTGCTGTGTATGTTGACCAAACAAAGCCAAAGTCGCGCTCTTCTGCATCGCAGCGGGATTTTCATCTGCAAAGAGTGCCAAAAACAATAGGAAAATTTATGTGTGCATGTGTTTCTGGCAAATCGCTGAAATTCAACCCCCATCCCCTCCCCCTCTACCACCACCCTCACAAAAAATAAACCACACTTTCACTCAATAAAATAATTTAATTTTTAGACTGCCTTCCAAGGCAGCTCAGTTTATCGCACACAGTCACGTCACAGTCACAGTCTCGACCAGGCTAGATAAATGACATATGTGTCGGCGTTGGCTTCAAATAAGATCCCGCCTGCGTATACGCAATATTTTGTTTGTGGCCTTTTCTTTTGCAACAATGTTTGCATCATTTGTTAGTGCTGGCATTACTACCTTCTCCTACTTTCATAGAAAACTCAACGCAGGCTAAGACGACGTAGAACCTTAAAAGCTAATGATTACTCTACTGCTCTCAAAGGTTTCTAGCTACGGCAGCGATTTTGCCATGAAAGAGAAAGAGAGCTACGTTTCAAGCGGCGCTGTTCTGTCGACGTCGCTGCTAGCAAACAGAAAGAGTGCAAATTGCTCTCAAAGGTTTCTAGCCAACGGCTTTGCCATGAAAGAGAGTTACGTTTCAAGCGCCGCTGTCTCAACTGTTCTGCCGACGTCGCTGCTAGTACACAGTAAGAGTGCAAGCGTCGCTGGCCACACACACAAAAAGTGCAAGCATCGTATAGCGTCGCTGCCCACACATGCCGAGAGTGTCCTTCGTATAATTTACGAACTGTGCTTTCGGCTCTCGCTAACGACGAAAACGAACCTAGGCAAATACGATCAGTCGCTTTGCAGCGTTCTCTGAGGTGAGAACGTAGAGCGTGTGATCTTAATTACACTGCAGTTCATGTTTGCCTTTTCTTAAGCTTATCTTTAGGTAATTAAAGCAGTGCAAAGCAGTAAACATCACTAGATCTTTATGCTTGCTCGACAGTGTGCGTGTGGGCACAACTACTCTCTCTCGCTCCCACTCTCTCAGTTATTTTCCAATAAGCACATTAATAGTCATTTATTTACTTGAATAAACTTATTAAGAGAGTTGCCGCAAGAGTACACATCATTCGGTTATCGCACTGCTTCATGTTTTCTGCTCGCGTCTTCGTTAAATTTTTATTGCAGTTGATTTATTATCTGTATTTATGCATAGGCAGTGGCATTTGGCAGTGTCATACTCATTTCTATGTTGAACCGCGTGCGCGTCGCTCCCTATCTACTCCCCTGCCCCACCCCCATCTCCGGGGCATGGCACATGTGGCACTTGAACGCGTATGATTAACTGCCTTTGCCAAGTTACTTTTGACATTCTTCTTTCATATTTATTATCATTTTCTGGCCTGTCCTGATTGACGTTCACCCACAAATGCTTTAAAATGTAAATTCTTTAAATTGTCTTTTTGCCATTTGCCTACAACAAATTCATTTAAGTTTACAGCTTTTTCAGCCATTTTGTCCATTTTGGCCATTTCATTCAACACTTGACATTCTCACATCAAAACTTAATGAACTTCAATTTGTTTTCAAGTACTTGGCATAAAAATGAAGGCGAAATTTACGATGACCAACGACTAACGCTATTTTAGTATGTAGTTCTCCTAGATTAAAATGTCTTAATTCACTTTAATTTATGCGATGTCATTGCTCATTTACTTGACGTCAAGTCGTGTCGTTTGAAGATATATGTAACGCATACGCCATGTGGTACAGTCGAAGAAAATGAACAGAAAGTATTTTAAAATGAGTGTAAGACTTTTTTTGGTACTAAAATAAGTATTTCTAAACCAAATTTGTATGCAGAGTTAATATATAGTTCATCCAATAGTCTGTCGAGTTTTAACGACTCTTTTAAGCCAACTACAACCAGCCATTACTTTCCATAGAGCATCAATTATGCTTTCAAAAGCCTGGCTTAAACCTTTTGGCCCTCTAACTGCCTCTTTACTTACCATTAATCACATGGACCATAACACTGGCGCTGCTTGCAGTTGTCGGCTGACACGTGTAGTTCCCAGTGTCCGTGGTCTGAGCATTCGAGATGCGTAATCTGTCGGGAAAATAAAACTCTCAAAATACACTCCATTAACGTTTTTAGACCCTGTTATTACCTGGATTTTAGTGTATCGCCCAGCTGTGATTCCATGGCAATGCGAGTGGTAAAATCCTTAGCCAACTCTGTGCTTATAACTTCATTTAGTGACTGATCCAGTTGATCAGGTGTTTGTTCCTTGCGTAGTCCCTGCTGCTGCTGCTGCTGCTGGATGAGGTTATCGGCATCGCTGACATCGGAATCGAAGGGCGTGATCATGTGCTCACCGCGATACCAATAAATGGGCCCAATGTCCTTGATCGAAGGCTGTTTGACCACACAGTTGAGGATAATGGCGCTGCCCGACTTGAAGTGCAGATCAGGTGGTCCACTGATAATAGCCTTGGCATCGGGAGAGATCTCTGCAAAAAAGAAAAATAAATAAATATTATTAAAATTCAAAAATTAAATGTAAATTAATTACATTGTTTTACGCTAAATTGGGATTTTACAATTTGTGCAATTGAATATGGAAATATGGAAAGTTTCGATCATAAAACTTTATGACATAAGTTTTAAATTCGACCAATTTAAGAAGAGGAAGCACAAATAATAAAACGCAGATTGTAAAAGTGTAGCAGACATTTTCCATATGACTCCCTCTCTGTGTATGTGTGTGTGTATAACTGGGTTAATAATAATATTTATTATGCATCGGACTGTGCAAATAATAATAATTAAAAAATGTACCCAAAAAATAAGGCAAGCAGAAAGCTGTGGGAGAGTCCACGCGAAAGACAGAGAAAGGTAGCTAAAAATACATGTGTGTGCGTGTGTGTGTGTGTCAGAGCTTCGCCGCCAGGTTGTCTGGCTGTCTCGCTCTACCCTTTTTAGTGCGTCCATCTGTCTCTCTGTTTGTTTATTTGGTTCTCTGGTTGAGAGTGTGGCATATGTTGGTCATGTGTGTGAGGAGCATGGAGAATGCAGAGAGCGAGTCTCGCTTGGTGTCATTAAGTGCGTGTGTATTCCGACTCTTCTCACTCCACATGTGAGTTTGCATGTACGAATGTGTGTGTGTGTCTCTGTGTCGGATTGTGTGCGAACACTCGTATTGTAGTATTTGTGCAGTGTCACCGAGTTAAAGGCAATTAACACCCAGAACTGGCACACAGAAATACAAACACACACACACACACACTCGTATGCTCACTAGTAAATGTAAAAATGTGTCATTTTTTGTTGAAAATTGCTGGAATTGGATGCATTTGATGTGGTCAAGCGTGAAATGCATGCGTTATTTATACCCTGTAAGTCAGTTGGGGTTAAGGAGAAGCGTACAGAATTCGAAATAAATATGGGAATATAAATTTCTTTGTGGAGGGTATCACTGTTGCATAAACAAGTAGTAACATATGGCAAAATATATGTACTCTGCATACATTTCACATCAATTGATGTGTGAAATTTTCAATGATCTGCCAACTCAATTGCATACCTAACAGCGTGTGCGCAACTATGTAGTTAACATAGCATAACATTTTTCTTTGGGTGTATAGTGGCGATCACTGCTTGCACTGCTTGGCCGTGCAACGAAATTGCAGCAAATCAGTAAGCAAACATGTTGCCAAATACAGCCGACAGATGGCGTCAGACTTTTTTCAATGCCACAAAATTTCTTTGTTTATTAATATTTAAACTTCTGTTTAATTTGTGAAAATCTCTTTAAGGACATGACACTAATTAAAATTAAATATTAAGAGATTATACCATTTAATGTGTGTGCTGTAAAAAAATGTTCTCCAATGGAAATTTTCTTACATTTTTATTTTTATTTTCTGTTTCTGTTTCATTTTCATTTTATTTTTAAATTATCCCTAAGTACACACAGGAAATGCGCATTTCCCCGGCAAGTAAGTGGCAACATATTTATAGCACAGCAACGCCCAAGCTGAATTTATACGTGGCACGAGTATAAATCTTATGGAGAAAAAAATTGGCGGTCGGTCACATAAATTTGCATAATGACATTAATTAAATGCAACGCAGAATGCAGCACAAGCTAAGGAGGAAAATGTGGAAAAACAGTAGGAAAAACAAGTGAAGAACTTTACAGAAGCCACTGTAGAGTCACTCATACGACGCGTATGCCGATAATTTCATTAAAAAAAAACGAACTCACACTCATACAGTCCGTCTGTTTGTCCTTCTGTCCGTCCTTACTTGGTACAGTGAAGATACCGTACAGTGGACAGTTGATAAAAGCCGTTGAAGTCGCTTCACCGGCAATTGTTTCATTAACGTAAATTAAAATACATACGATGGCAAAGAAAATGTAATCGGAAATTCATTTGTGCTCCAGGGGACCGGAAGTGGGTGAAAAGGGGAGTGAAAAAAGAGCAATTTTCCCCGCATACACTGCACACTACACACAACAGCATAATCGAAAACTTAAAAAAAGGAGAGTTTTCAAACTGATTTGCATAAGCGGACAAAAGCAGCTGCTGACAGCAAACAGCGTCTCGACCTTAAAAACAAAATGAAAATAAAAAATGAATATCACGTATACGCAAAGTAGCCATTAATTTACATTAAATTAATATATAATTAAGTAAGTTTTGGTGTGCGGTGATTGAAATGAGTTAATGATTTAAGCAGAATTTGTTTTTAAAACTGATCGTAGTGTAGCCCAAATGGTAAGGCACTAAAGTTCTTTAAATAATTTATTTAAGGAGCAAAATTAGTTTGATTGGAATGAGTTAATGATCACTGTCCATAAAAATTGTGAAAAATACTATTAAAAAATCCTTCATGACCGTTCTTTATTTTTATTCAAGTATTATTCTCAGTAAAAATGTTAAATATTCTAGAAAATAATTTAAAAATTCCAAAAAATAGTATAATTAATTTTTAATTTAAAAAAAAATGCTTCATGACCTTCTTAAAATTTATTTAACTTTTTTCTGCATAACTATTTAGAGTAGTTACACAATTTTTGACTCTAATTCCGCATAAATGTGTTAAATATTTAAACAAATGATTTTAAAATTGCACAAATTAGTTCTGTGCATTTCAAACGAGTTGAGGCATCAATAATCTATGGCTCAGTTAAGTAGAGTAGAGTAGAGTAGAGGCTAACACAGTGCCTGCTAATTGTATGCAAATCATTTTGCATGGCTCATTAAATCCTTTACTACATTTCCAATCAGGCAGCTTAACTCTTCTAAATCCCGCGAGTTGACGAGCTAATTAACTCCCGGCACTCTCAATACTCTACACTCTACATTCTACACTCTCTGCAAACATCACCGCACACCTCACAGCTCACATCTCACACCTGTGAAAGTGAGCGTGAGCGTGAACATACTGTTAGCTCATGTCCTATGACCCTGGGACTTGATCCGACAGTTTTCCCGAGTGAAAACCGTTTGGTTGTTCGCTCCGTTTGGTCCGTTTTCATTTATTTATGATGAAAAATGGGAAATTAAAAATGTATGCCTGCAGACATTTGGGCAAAATTATGCATTTGTCAGAGTGAGACAGGCAGAGAGAAAGAGAGAGACGTAGGGAGATAGAGAGAAAAGAGTGAGAAGGGGGGACAAACAAATGAAATAATCATAATTGTTGCTCCCTGTGAGCTGTTAGCTGTTTGCTGTTGCTTTTAGCTGTTTTTGCTGTTTGCTCTTGGCGAGGTAAACTGAATTACAATTTTTAATAAGCAATCCAATGGCAAATTCCACTGCCAGCAGATGTGTAAACATAAATAATCAACAAGCAAACTTACAATTTCACATTTAATTTGTTTTTCTGCTTCACTTCACTTCACTCGATTTGCTTTTTTTTTTTTTTTTTAGCATTTTTATATTTTTTGTGTTTTTTTCTTTGAATATTCGTATTCACTTTTTGTTTATTTTCTTTTTTTTGGCACTTACCAATGATATTCAACTGAAAGGCCATCGACATTTTTGGCTCCGTGTTCACCTGACACTCGTAAATGCCACTGTCCTTGGCCTGTGGCGATTTCACGTGTAGCGTCCACTCACGTGCATCCTTGGATTCCGACACCTGTGTGTTTGTGAACATATAATTAACCATTAACTTAGTTTATAGACTCTTAATATCAGTTAATTTCTCACTGCACTCTACTCTTTAAATTACAGCCAGACACTGCTTGCTGTAGCACACTTTACGACAGGCACTGCTTGCTGCAGCGCATTTTAAATCAAGCAGTGTCTGATCGTCGCTGTGATTGGTCAGTTCTATTGCTGTCAGCAATCGCTAACGAAAAAAAAATGGCTAGACGGAATTCAAAATGGGAGTGGAGAACGAACGGATAAAATGAAAAATCATATTTTTTGATGAAATAAAAATAATTAAAACGATAACAATAACCAAAGATTATAATAATAGCATATTTTTAATTGTAATACCATATTAGTTAAAATTATATATAAATATTCACCTATTTTAGAAAGTTTATTTGCGGTTATCAATTGGGAAACTTGTGTGGTATTGCCATATAGTTTATTTTTATTAGGCGTTAGCTTTTGTGGTTTGTAAAACTAAATACAGTTTTACAACTGATTGTTAATTATTCAAAGTAACTAAAAATATTCGATTTTATAAGCGTTTGTGTTAATTTTATTAAATTTTTCTTTGGATAGTAAAAATTACATTTCAAATCAATATTTATAAGGACATTTTTGGTGTATTTAATAAGAGCTTTAACAAAATTAGCTATGTGCTCATTTAAGCTTGGATCTCGCAAAGAAGGCTGATATGGCAGCACTAGTAAGCTGAGCCACATATGTCCATTGTGAGCAGCTTAGCAGCCTAATAGTTATAGAGTTGCCAGCCTGTTGCACTTGCTGCTCTGTTAATCAAAGCAGTACAGCAAATTGAAAGAGCAAAAGTTACAAATGATTAAACAATTATTTTGTAATAATTATTTATTCGTAAAAAATTCAACACGAAATCAAGATTTCGTAATAGTTTAAGAAACTTCAAAACAAAAAAGTAACAACTATATTTTAAAAACCTTTTTAGTAACATAAACTACGACAATGATAACATAATTTTATAATCAAAGTATAGGAAGATATATTTCACATAATAAAAACACTATCTTAAATTCAAAGAGTTACTTTATATTTCTGAATCCAATACAAAATAAGATAGTCCATATCTTTTACTATATTTGACTGACACATTTGTCATTTATTTTATTAAAATTAAAGTGAATTTTAGTTATAATTTATACTTGCCTGAAACCTCTTATCGGAGGTGTAGGTGGCTGTGCCCACAGTCAATATGTGCAGATCTCGCTTACGTATCCAGGATACCTGAGTCATACAAGGACACCAAATGGAAATGTAATTAAAAATTCGAATTCGATTGACACAAAGCGTGAAAGACGCAAATCTGAATGAATATTTTTACTTTGACCTTTTTCAGTGGCGCCGGGACTTACCGATTTATCATGGAGACTGTCTACACGACATTTAATTATGGCCTCCGTGTGTCCGGTGCGTCCGGTAATGTTGCGGGGCATGCCAAAGTCAAAAATTGGCAAGGAATGTATAAAATCCGTTTCCGTTGCTGTCGGAGCAACCGCAAAACCATCCGAGGTCGAGTACGGCAAATCACCGGTGTTGGCAAGGAAGGCTAAACTCTTGAAAGTGTGATTCGTGGCTTCCGTTTGTGGCAACGCTTCAGCCGCAGACAATGACGACACAGATGACAATGCCGTTACGTCATCAGCACTGAATTCTTCCGCTTTCCTCAGTGAAAAGCTCTGGTTGTTGCTGCTATGAAGTGCTCCCTCCACAGCAGTGAAGAGGCCTGCAAAAGGAAAATGGAAGAAAAGCGGGGAAAAGTGTTATCCAACCTCATCTTTCATCACTTTGGCATTGCCACAGATTTAACTCAGTCTCAAAAAACGAATTTACAACTGTTTCTCAATGGAATTTGGCCCTGATTGCGTTTTAATTTGTTTTTACTGGCCAATTAACTAATTAATAAATTTTACTAAAAATTATAGATAAATAATTATATAAAAATATAATATTAGATACTCAAATTTACTAAAAATATAAAAATAATAATATTCAAAAATCTGTAAATTTTTGAGCACTTCAGAATTTTCCCATACAGCTCCATTTTTTTGTAGTTTTGCTTGAAAACTATTGTATTGGAGACATTCAGACGCTGCATTTTTAAGAACTGATATAAAATTCTGTGGTAAAATAATACTGAATACTTCTTAATGAATTTAAAGGCATAAAATTCTTTTTAATTCATAATAAAATGTTCTAAATTTTAAATTGGCATGAGATTCGATTTGAATAACAGTATTTAATCATACTGTTATTAGACACTTTAATACTTTTTCTAAACGCAAATTTATTATCCCTTTTTTATCGATTTGTTCGTTTGTCCAAACAGACCTTGACCGTCTGTCCGTTCGTAGGAATGCTAAGATTTCTGAGATGGTAAAGGCTAGAAACACCCTGTTTAATACATAGACTACTGTTTTGTATGGGTTGGTCAAGCTAAATTTTAATTTTTGTCATTCCCCATACCGTCCCTTTTTTATAGCATTATTATTAGGAAACTACTAGACCCATTCCAAACAAATTCACATATTATACGCACTAAAAAGAGTACAGGGTCTTTTAGAGTTGGTTCGCTCGAAAGTAGCCTATATTATTTGTTTAAAACGGAAATTTTGTTATCCCTTTTATATACAATTTTTTACATATTTATAATTTTTTTTCTGCTCTCATTAGATGTTGTCATTGTGAACAATAAGTAAAAAATTTAAATAATTTATCAATAAATAAAAAAAGGTTAACTTTTTTTTTAACCCATTATTCGATCACTTAAATCTATAAAATCGTAGCAAATTGAAAGCGAAGGCAGTAAAAATCTGTTAAGTGTGCTGCTCACCCCCCATTGTGTGTGTGTGTGAGTGAATGCGGGTGTGCGGATGTGTGTGTGTGTGGGGATTTGTCTGATTTGGCAGTCGTGTAAAAACTAAGCTGCCATGTTTTAAGCTTCTCTTTTAGCCTTTTGTTTTGTCACAAAGCCGCCAAGCTTATACTCCATACATACACACATACACACATACATATAGATAAATATATCTGTATATATGTATATCTGTATATTTGAGAATTTTGGGACGGAATGGGCCATAACAACTGATTTCACAATGCTGCCCCAAAGGCTCCAAAAAGCGTTTGTGAATGAACGTGTTTTTCTGGCCATGTTTGTTGTTGGTTGCCAACAGCAGCAGCAGAAGCAGCGGCAGCAGAAGCAGCGGCAGCAGAAGCCGCAAACAGGAGCATATTTGGCATGTGCCGGAGAGAGGGAGGTTTGAGAGAGGGGGAGCATAGCAAGAAAGCGACAGAGAGCGGGAAGAACGCCACTTCACGCGCTCAACAGCTTCCGGCAAGAGGAAAATACGTGGAGCACATGTACAATTGGTAGCAGTGTATTGCCGCCTACTGTAGTGTTTGTGTGTGTGTGTGTGTGTGTGCGTTGTGTGTGTGTGCGTGCGTCTGCTGTGTGCTGCAGTTGCCGTTGCAGTGCTCAGAGTGTGCATTTCGCGTTGAACCCAAAATGACAAAAATAAAGAGAAAATCGTGCACAAAACAAAAGAGACTGAAGTGTAACGGTAAACACTAAAAAAAGAAGCCATTCCAGCAAAGAATTTCGCAAAAAATACAAACACAAAGGAATTTTTTTTGTGGTAAGTAGCATAGAGAACTCTTTAAGGGTCTGAATTGAGACATATTTGAGCATAAAATTGTACGTTAAGTGCTATAATAAATGCAATTTAAAAATAAATATTTAAAAAAAAAGTATTTATTGTTGTTTGTAGTTATTGTTGATAGTTTACAGCGTGTTCTTTGACAGACTAATAACACAGCAAAGTGAAGTGGTGGTTTGTGGAGATTAAAAAGGATAAAAGATTTAACTTTTTGCATTAAAAAGGTGCAGAGTTAATAGTATTTACAATTTGCATTAAAATTATAATAATTCAACAACTTATGTCATTAAATGTTAATTCAACAAGCAATTAACAAATGGACTTTGGAAAATAGCACGATGATACAATTGAAGAAACCCCAAACTATTAGTTATATGTATGTTAAAAATATTTAAATAAATTAATATTAATAATTAAATAAATATAAATTAAAATAAATAAATGAATATATATAAAATTACATAAAAAAATATATATTTATAAATATGCAAACAAAAGTATATACATAAATAAATACATATAAATAATTATAAATAAATAAATATAAATTAAAAAATTTAAATAAATTATTATCAGCGAACTTTAATAGATTAATATAAATATGTGAAATTCTAATCAATGTTTATAAATAAATAAATTAATATGTATTTTATGACAATTAACATTAAATAAGCTAACATGTAATCTGGTAACCCTATTACTAAGTTGAATTATGTACTCGATTCTTTTGCTTATGGTACTCACTCTTGATTAAACATTTAACTGAACCACACGTGCTACTTGTTGTTCTGGATGTTATATACATATAAGTTTATACCAACAATAATTATAGAGTAATCAATGTAAATTAATAAATAAAATAAATATATATATTTGATTAATATATATATATAGTATTTAGTTGCCATTATCAATAATTTTATTAAAAACTTTTTACTTTAAATTTCTGAAAGTGAAATTCTTTATTATGAAAATGATTTAATAATTAGTTAAATGTATTAACTAGATAAAAAATAATTTCTTTTTTCTATTTTCATGATACACAAAAATACATAAATTCGTTAAATTGTCTAAGTTTAAGAGAGATATCGAATTGCGGAACACGTTTTTGGGTTGTAGAAAATAAATGAAAAATCATAAACGACAAAAAGCAGAAAATTGAAAATTTTCAGTGCACATATAGAAAAAAGTTAATGTTAAATTAAGAAAAAAACATAAAATTAATATAAATTCAAATTTAATTCAGAAATTTTTTATTTTTTCAATCAATGAACAAAAAAATCTTGAATTAATGAAGCTGTACACAACTAAGTTGAAATGAAACTGAAGTTAAGAAAAATATATTTGCTATAATCAAACAAAACATTCTTGTACAGGAAGCCAATGATATAATTAAACAAGTAAGAAAATCTACAGTAGAGCGAGCCGACTGTAAAAAACCCTGTATTCATTCTAGTTCGCGTTTTTCCATACAAATTACCAATCTTCGACCAATTAGTCCTATAGGAGCTATAGGCTATAGTTATCCGATCCGGTTTAAACTTGGTGAGGAAAGTGACAATGGTACCATACACAAAATGTGTGAATTTGGTTTTTCTAGCTTTAGTCGTTTTCAAGTTATGGTGATGTGAAAATTGTTTTTTTTTTCAATTTGCGGGGGGCGGTAGGGGGGTTGCAAAAATTTGAAATAAACTTAACCTGCCTGACATATAGATGGATTTTCGATCCAAATTTGTTAACTCTAGCTCTGGTAGTTTTGAAGATCCAGGTGTTCATACAGACAGACGGACAGACAGACGGACATTGCTATATCGTCTCGGCTGTTGATGCCGATCAAGAATATATATATATAAAATATAAATACTTGAATAAAGTTAAGACTGAGAAATAAATATTTGATTATTTTACTCAGTTTTAGCCTTTTTCCTTTGCTGAATTTTCTGGATTTTCCAGCTTTTGACAACAAAATTGTGACATGTCTTTGCTTTCCAAATAAAATCTGCCAATAAAACCGACTCTTAAATGCAATAAAATGTTAATTTAAAGCCAAAAACAATTTCAAATTTATTTACAATTCAATAATTTCAAAATTCATTTATACGAGATGATTTTTGAGTGTTTACTTTGCTTTCAAAATGTCAATAGAATTCTGTTTAAATTTCAGTTGAAAACTTCTTCAAGGTAAATAACATAAACAAATGAAACAAATGTCAATAATTCTGTATTCAATTCTGGTTTAAATCGGTTGAATAAACTCTCAAGATGTTGATAATGATTGTGCTAATGATTAAGATTATGATTAGGATTATGTCAAGTTGAGTTGATTTGAGTATGAATCCAAACAGTCTCAAGTGTCAAGACACCAGACATCAGACACCAGAATTCTAATGACATGCACAGTGGGGCAAGGTGTGTACGCACAGTGGCACCACACAGTCTGCTACTAATCAAATTTCTCCCACTCATATAAAGTTTTTCTTTATTTTTTAGGATTTATTTTGCATTTTTAACCCTGTTTTTCCCTGCACATTTTGATTTTTTTTTGTTTTCTATTTTCTGGATTTTCCTATGACCTTTCCGTTGGCATTGTTGTTGGGGGAAATCGGGTGGAAAAACGCACATCGAATGTTTGTCGCAAAATTAAATTCAATTTCACATTTTTCTCTTCTAACTCAATTTGTTTGTGGAGTCGAGTGAAAGTGGAAATTGGAAAGTGGAAAGTGGAAACTGAATTTGACCGTTTTCCACATTCAGCGTTGCATGCATCAAAGTTATAAATGAATTTATTGCTTAGCTTTCCACAGCAGCGATGGGTGTGTGCGCCAGTGTGTGTGTGTGTGTGTTGTTGTAGCTTGTGTGTGTGTGTTTGTTTGGCCCAAAATTAATCGCATTTCTGGCACGCGTAATAGAAACGAATTGATTAAATTAATGATGTCCCAATTGCGCTTAAATAGAATCGCAATCCGCGTTAAGCTACTCTTCTATGTGCCCCAAATACCACCTAAATACCACTTAAATCCCACCCATGGGTGTTGCCCAACACTTATCGATTCACTGTCTTAGCAAAAGCTTCGAAATTGTCCTTAAGTTTAGCACTAAATTAAAACATTTAACAATAAAAACAAGAAAGAAAATTACAGTCGAGCGCGCCCGACCGTAGAATACTCTCTGCCTTTTATTCCCGATCATTTTAATAAAATCAGTATCCGAAAATATCAACTGATAGTACTTGCAGTAAAAAACGTTGAAAGACGTTCAGCTAGGAAGTTAAGCCTTTTTTATAGAGATATGTATGGTTTTAGGCCGAAGATTTTCAAGTGATGCGGTGGCGCGGATGGTTAGTATTCGGTCGATGAACGGGAAGTCGTGGGTTCGAATCCTGGTCCGTCATCGAAAAGAATATATTTTATTGTGTTGTTTAAATGTGTAGCATTATCGAAAAAAAATTGTTTATTAGCAAATTATTAACAAACAATTAAAAAAATTTTTTTAAACTGGGTTTTGATAAAAAAAAATTTTTATTACTAATTGAAAACATGCAATAATTGGAGCTATTGAATTATATTCTTTTAAAGGACTGACCGCGACTCGAACCCACGACTTTGCGTTCGCCGATCAAGCACTTAACCAGCAACGCCATCACGACACTTGAAAGTTTCCCGCCAAAAACCATACATATAAAAAAGGCTTAACTTCCTAGCTGGATAACTATTTTGTCAAAAATAGAATTTTGGTCGGCACGGCCAGCGTCTGCGAGCAGCGCTGCCGCTAGCAAGCAGCGAAAACGTTCGCTCACATGTTTGTATGCTTCTGTCTCGCTTGCACACATGCATTGACATTGCGTTCAATTATTAACTTTCTTACATGTCTAGCTCTTTTGTTTATGGTCCGATTTGTATGCAACTTTCAGGATAGTTTGATATATTTTGTCTTCAAACGAATGTGAAATAACAATACTGTACGATAAGAACATATGCCTTAAAATCGACATTGAAGTTTGCAAATTATTTTATTTCTTGTGAGAAAATGGGGCGTGGCAGACCAAAATTTTTGATGACAATACAATAATGCCGTCTCTAGGAACCTGCGTACCAAAATGGGTGTTCCTAAGTGCCATAGTTACTGAGATATTCGCCTAAAACATCAATTTTTTACGAGGTGTTTCTAGTTTTTTGCTCATTGTCGGCGAACGGGGCGTGGCATCGAAAAAAAAAAAGATTCTTGTATTGACTGACTAAATATCGAGTCGATAGAGACCAAATTCAAACTTGTAGCTCTTACCATCTCTGAAATCTGTTTGTTCATACGGACAGACAGACAGACAGACGGACAGACGGACAGACGGACAGACGGACATGGCTATATCGACTCGGCTAGTGATGCTGATCAAGAATATATATACTTTATGGGGTCGGCCACGCCTCCTTCTGCCTGTTACATACTTTTCACAAACCCAATATACTCTCTCTTGCAGAGAGTATAATAAATTGTTTGAAAATATGTTAAGTAATAAACAAATTTTTTAACTACTTGTAAACAATATAAAAAATATTTTTATACGAAAGTTTTAATATTTTTAAAGTACATAAATATGCTCGATAGAAAATAACACACTAACTAACACTAACTAAAATTAATTTATGTATTTATTTATTAACGCAGACTAAAAATTATATTAAAAACTAAAAGTTAATAATTAAATTAAAAATTAAATTTTAAAAATTTAAATTAACTGAAAACATAAAAGAAAATAAATTATTAAGTGTGCGAATAAAAAGTAAAGAAATTGACTTAACATTTTTTATAGCCATTGAAATATTTTAAAACAATTACAAATTTATTTCATAATTTATATCTTACATATATCTCCATATATATTTATAAAAAAAACTACCTTTAATTAATAACATTAAGAAAAATAAATTATTAAAATATCAATACAATTATTAAATTTAAATTTCAACTTAAATTAAACTTAAATTTAAATATGCCTTTTTAAATTTTTGCAAAAATTTTCTTCACTTTATTATATCAATAATTTAAATATATATATAATAAATATATTTCTCAAAAAATATTTTTGAAGTAAACAAAACGAATTTATATTCTTTTTTAACATTATATCCATTATTTAATTAAATTTGCAGACATTTTTAATATTTTTAATATATGTTAATTGATTCTGAAATAAAAAGTTATGAAAAATAATGTTAATAAATTTACATGAATTTTGCTAGAACTTTAAATATTTTTGTTTGAATTGTCTTTAAGTATTATATTTATAAATATTTAAAATGTTATCCTTAAATAATTAGTTTGAGTTAAAAATAAACTAAACATAATGCATAAAGTGTTTGTTTAAATATTCTACAATTATTATATATTCTAGCAAAAATATTTATAAACAATAAAAATATATTTCTTAAATGATAATTTTAATTTAATTTATATTTTCCTAATGTTATACATTCCATAAATAATAAGTTTGAGGTAAAAATAAATTAATCTATAACTTGAATAATTAAATTTCTTAACTTCTTTACGGTCTTAAAGGATTAATAAATATTTGTAATACTTCGAAGTTAGTCAATATTTAAAGCAATTTCCACTTTAGTGTTTATAATGAAAAACTTCCAATTAGATGCTTAGCAAATAATTCCATTTTATCAAGTACAAAAGTAGGAAAATAGTAGGAAAATAGCACTTGGAAAATAATTTCAAAACAAAGAGACAGGAAAACAATTGTTGCTCAGAGAACGAAACGAAGACAGAGTCAAGCATAAAGAACAATTCCACATAATCAATTTTTGGACCCAAAGAAATTCCTCAGGTTGAGGTCGTAGGTCACGAGATGCTTGGTAAAGAGGGCAGTGGGAGAGAAGGGAGGGTAGGGAGGGTAGGGCTCCCCAATAGGTTCAGTTCTTGGCTTCTACTGTTGATGGATGTCCCTGGGGCGATACATCAAACCAAATTAGCAGTTTGCTCTTCGGCTTCGTGTGTTTTACGAAGCCAAAATGCGCTGAGCACAAAGGAGATTGAAGATTGACAGACTGACTGACTGACGGATTGACTGACGGTTGGACTGACTGACTGACTGACGGACTGACAGGAGAGCTGACTGTGGGAATGTGCGTATGCTCATCTTATGCTCGGCTGGGTTGAGCATCCAAATTGCCTGCTATAAGATGAACAGGTGAGAGCAGGTAAGCGTCCAGACTAGTGATGCCGTTTTAGCTGTTTTTTTTTTTTTTTGACAATTTGATGTATAAAATGTTTTAAAGCAATTGATTGCTGCTGCTTCAGCTATACAGTGTTCGACAATAGTCTACATACGGGTTATTTTTTAAAGAAAGATTATTTTAAATTATATTTAATTAATTTACTTTAATAAAATAAACATGAAATAAAAACAATTTAAAATAAAAAAATCTTAAAAAAAATAAATTACAAAATATTAAACAAATAATAAACAAAATTTAATTAAAAAAAAACTTTTAAAAAAATATATATTTTCATTACTAACAATAAATCAATTTGTAGGTAAAAAAATTAATTTATTTGTATATAAATCTTAATTATAATAAAAAAATCATTTTTTTTAAATTATAATTTTTTTTTAAATTATATTTATAATAAAATTACATATAAAAAACATTTAAAATTTAAATATTTTTTTTTTTTAAATCAAATTTATTTAACTCTTAATAAATATGATTTATATTATAAAAATTTTTTTTTTTTTTAATTTTTAATTAAAATTCAAATACTTCTTACTAACTTTAACTTTAAGATAATTTTTTTTTTAAAAATCGTTTAAAAAGAAGAATTATTTTTAAACACTTTAAAAATCTTTACAAATTTTTATAATTATTTTTTAAAATCTATAAATGAATGCATTTTTTTTAATCATTTCGAAATTTCTTTTCATTGTTTCTAGCGTGTTTATCCTTTATCAATGTGGTGTGAAATTGTGGCAACACTGGCGGAGGGGAAATTAGACAGTTCTGTTCTGTTCTGTTATTCAGTATGTGGAATGCGTTCAATGCGTTTGATGTGCAGAGTGCGTCTAATGTCTGAAAATTTCCATAAAACATGCAATAAAAGCGCAAAAGGGCGATGGGTAACCAGGAGAACCAGGAACAGATGAAGAATTGGCAAGAGGAGTGGGAGAAGGAGGAGTAGCAGGAGGAAGTGTAGAAGCAGATAGGGGGGTGCAAGTGGAGTTAAAAGAAACAGGAACAACAACAGCAACAACAACAACAAGAGTAACGCATAATGGAAAAAGTACAAGGATCGCATAAAAGCATAACAAGAAAACGTGTAACATGGCTCAAAAGTCGAAGCTGTAAATGAGGACAGGTAACAACAACAGCAACAACAACAACAGCAACAAGAGGAGTAAGAATAGGCCAAAAGCCAACGAGCCGCGTCGGAGTTGCGCAAAAAGCTAACAGCAGTGGCTAAGACTACACACACACACACACACACACATGGCCCGGAGGCCATCATCACTAGACAATGTAATGCTTCAATTTCCCACACACACACCCACACACTCACACACACTGGGACAATTTACAAGGGTACATCAAGTGCAGTTGCAAGTTTGCTTCAAAGTAAACACGTTGAAAAATTGTGTGGCCAACACCGGAAACGGAAATACGTATTGTTGTATTATGTTATATGTTTTACTTGACACCAAGCTTTGCTCAACTCTTCACACTTCCTTTTCGCGCACATCCTCTGGCATTTCCCATTTTCCACTTTTCACTTTTATTTGTAAATACCCATTAGGGAAGTTGGACTAATCGTTGGAGACGCTACTGTACATTGTCATCGCTGCGAGGGGAGTAACAAAGGTAAAATACTAAAATATTCTTATGCTTCACAGCTAAATCTATTTGATTGGTTAGGTAACATTTGAACTTGAAGGTGAACAACTCAAGGAGGGGAAATCTACAAATTACAATGGCGGCAGAGAAGTACAGTTCAGCGTAGTGTGTGCAAGGTTGCCACCTGGCGTTAATTATACCCGTTACTCGTAGAGTAAAAGGAATATTGTAATCGTTGGAATGTGTGTAACAGGGAGAAAGAGGCATGGCAGACCCCATAAAGTATATATATTCTTGATCAGCATGAATAGCCGAGTCGATATAGCCATGTCCGTCTGTCTGTCTTTCTGTCCGTCCGTATGAATACCTGGATCCTCTAAACTACAAGAGCTAGAGCCACCAAATTCGAAAATTGGTGAATTAAAGCTCCGTATGCTCGTATAGCTCCCATAAGACAAATCAGTCAAAAATCGCTTATTTGTACGGTAAAATGCGCACTAGAGTGAGTACGGGGTAGTACAATTTTGAAAATATTAGTATACTTAATAAAAATTTGTTTTATTGTTCTAAACACAAAATCAGTAAAAGGTTTGTTATTTACTTATAAAAAGAAATTTCAATCCATACCACCCATCAAAATACTTCACAGATGTATCTAATTCACGACTGTGAGTGCTATAGTCCAAAAAGAGTCCCAACAGATAAATAGCTATTTGCAAACTGTATGTCAAACAGCTGTAACCACCCTCGCTGGACTCACAAGCATTCGCTACTGTGGAAATTGCTTGTAATTTGACAAGTTTCAAGTGCTTACACTCCGCTCGCTACTAACCCAGTTATTAGATATTATTACTTACTATAAGTTATGGCAACTAAAGTGATGTGTAATGAGACAAAGCGAAGTAAAGGGTATCTGAGAGTCGAAAAAGAAAAGCTGAAGTAAACAAAAAGTTACTCACTTTAAGTGATTACTAAATTTAATCACTACTCAGAGCAGTTGTTGGAGGTATGCTTGTGTTTGGGGCTTAGATATGTTTGAGCAGCCAAGTGAAATGGAAGTTAATTAACTCAAATTTACTGCAAGTACTTTAGTTACGAGCCAGACAGCTTATGTTATAACAGTAAAAAGGAAAACAACAACAACAACAGCAACAAAAGCAACAACAACAAGTAGAAAATGCAAATTGTAAAATGTGAATGCCAAATTGGAACATTGGCCAGTTAATTGAGTTAGTTGCACATTTCTGCACATTAGGCAAACACACACACACACAAACCCACTCACACTCACACACAAACACACACACTCACACACAGTGCGTATACTTATTTCAGTTATTCTCCAAGCAAAATGGTTTCTCAAAAGAAAACTTTAAATATTTTCCCTGGCCAAACAAATTCCTAGAAAACACAAGCTGCTGCAGCAGCAGCTAAGACCAAAAGGCTGCTTACGGGTCAACATCCGTAAAATGAATTGCGGTTTTTGCTTTGTCACACACAAATACACACAAGTCTCCATGTGTGTGTGTGTGTGTGTGTGTGTGTGTGGCATGTGCAAGGGTGCAACGGAAGTCTGCTGAAATCTTGTTAGAACTCCGACCCTTTCTGCCTCCATCGTGTGCAGAAGCAGGTAAAAAGGTGATAATCAAGAGTGTGTGCAAATCTACTGCACAATAGATGGCGCCAGCTAGCGTTGAGTGCTGCAATATTCGCTTGTTATGCAAGCATATTAAAACGTGCAGGTTAGACAAGGACAAATATATGAGTTGATCGTACAGTGACAGACAGCTGATTTCAGTCAGCAATTGACAAAGCTTAACAAAACGGCACAAAAAAAAAGTTGCGCTTAAGCTAAACTTCAAAATTTTAAATTTAAGTTGGAATTTTCTGGGTAAAGTTTATAAAATATTTTTAAATAATTTTTAAATTAAGAAATTAACTTGAAAATACTTTAACTTAGCCTTTAATCTAAATTTATATTTAAAATTAAAGTTCGGCAAACCGAAGCTAACCGTTTTGTCCTTGGCATAAAATGCAATTATTATACAAAAACTTATTAAGTTGTTCACATTTCTAAAAGCATTTATTGATATGTATTATAAATATACATATAATAAATAAATCCTTATTTAACTTCCGTTTTCAAAGGAGTTTATTAATATAGTTGTATTAAATTTAAATAAAATAAATAAATAAATCCTTATTTACATTCACTTTTCTTAACAGTTTATTAATTTTACCTCAGTTTTATTTACATTTTCTTTAAATCGAAAAACACTTTTTTCTGTTAAAGTGAAAAAATGTTTTCAACTTATGCCTCGTCATGCTATTTACATATGTGTGTTAGTGTACATGTGTGTGTGTGTGTGTAAGTGTGTATTCGTGTGTGTGTCCTATTACATACGGCATGTTCAAATGTTTGAGATTCAGCGGTCGTTAATTAGAAATTAATTACATGTCTCACCTCGACAAAGGGAATGCCAAAGTTGTTGTGTGTAATGTGTGTGAGTGTGTGTGTGTATTATTTGTGGGTGTGTACTACTTGTTGAGATAAAAGAGGGAGAGGGGGAAAGAACGTTTATGTGTACTTATATACCTGTTGTGCAAATCTTGTTTAGGGGACTAAATGAAAGGACCATTGAGTACTAATTTTTAGCACATTTTTTACACATTTTTCATAAAATAACATGTAAGAAAGGCTATAGTCGAGCGAGCCGACTGTTAAAGTCCCCGTACTCATTCTAGTGCGCGTTTTTCTGTACAAATCACCATGAGAGCTATAGGGTATAGTTGTCCGATCCGAAGCAAACTTGGTGATGACAGTTATTATGGTATCATACACTTAATGTGTAAATGGTTATGATAGCTTTAAGAGTTTCCAAGTTATGGAGATGTGAAAATAGTTTATTACAACTGGCGGGGACCAAATTTCGGTACAAATTTGGTATCTCTAGCTCTTATAGTATCTCAGATCTAGATGTTTATACGGACGGATTGAGCGTTCAAAAACGGCAGCTATATGCTGTTGTAAGCCGATTTGGACTAACTTTAAACAGTATATTAAAAATGTTAGTAAATGCATCCAGTGCCAGTTTGGCTTAGATAAATTAATGAGTAGTAATGTTTTCTTGTATTTGGTCTCCCCAATACAGGATTCATCAAGACAGAATAGAATCAGTACAAAAACAATTGCTTCTTTTTGCCCTAAGGGCCCTTAACTGGAATACTAACATACGCTTGCCATCTTATCGTAGTAGACTTCTGCTATTAAATCTTCCTTCTTTGTCTGATCGTAGGACAGTGCTCGGTGTAATTTTCTTACACAAACTAATCAACGGCGAAATTGATTCCACTGAATTAATTAGCCAGATTAATTTCGCTGTGCCGATCAGACCCCTTGCTCTTCAACCCTGTACTACTAACTTTGCTGTCCATAACCCTTTCCGATTCTTGTGTAGTAACTACAACAAACTTTGTCGAGTTGTAGGTAGTTCTACTTCTATCCCTTTCATTAGAGATTCTATTCTTTCTCACCTGTCTAGATCTTAATTAATATAGTTTACATAATAAATTATTATATATTTTGTCGTATTGTAATGTTTTGTCATATTGTAATGTATTTTTATTATATTGTAATCGTTTTTTACTAATAAATCCGTTTCACGTTCTTCGTTAGCCGTACGTTATGCGGTGTGCCCCTCGGTCGGTTGGGCGGGAGGTGGTTGCATTATTTGCAGGGTTCCGCGCGTTAACAAGCACGTTGCTTGGTATTGTTTGACCACTTGAATGTACTGTCTCGTTAGTACATCAACGTCTAAGAAACATATATGATTAGGTCTATGACAGTAACAGAAGACCTCCCAAAGGGTAAAAAACAGTCCTCTCTGTTCGACGTAACCGACTTGATGCTTGATCAATAATAATAATCAATTTTAAAGCCTCGAAATTGTTTATTCTCTCTCTCTCTCTCTCCCTCTCCCTGTTTTACGCTAGGATAAACTGGTATAAAAATGGGAGAATTTAACAAAAATGTTCCAAAAAGATAGACGCTTATCTATTTATACCTATTAACCCTGAAAAAGTTGAGTTTATGCTACAAAATTGCTTAAGATTTATGAAAGATTTGAAGCTAAATAGAAGAAGTTGAGGAAAACCGCAGATGACAAAACCACATAAAAGCTGTAAATATTTATGCGTAAAATTTAAAATATTTATAATTATTAATTACGTGTGCACACAGTTGTGTGCGTAAGTATGTGTACTTGTGTATGCGTGTGTATGTGTGTGTGCTGTAAAAAAGGAAAATTTATGCGGCATCATAAAAATTATAAATCGATGGAGGAGACAAAGGAGGAGGAGGAGGAGAAGAAGGGGTGTTAAAGGCGCTAAAGGTGGAGTTGGAGGTAAAGAAGGTGTGGTTAGAGGTGAGGAGAGAGGTGTGACCAGAGGTGAAGGTGACGTCGAAACGTCGTTGCAGGCAAACAAATAATGAATAGCTCTTAAATTTTCATTTAGCTGTCCAAAAACAAAGCAAACTTTTCACTGACAGTGTGAGGAGGAAGGAGGAACGAGAAGGGAGGGGAAGAGGGAGGTTGTGGTAGGCGAGGTAGAGTTGTTGGCGCTTCACAACAAATTGCTCGACCCATAACCGCAGTGCAATCAATTGTAGTGGTCCAAAACAAACACACACACACGGGGAAAGGGGCGTGGTATGGCTAGAGGTAGGGGTAGGAGTTGCAGAGAAGAAGAACCTCTGCTGTCTCCGTGAAGCACTTTATATGCCGAGGTAATGGCGCTTAATAAACGTCTTCACTCGAGTGCGCCCAGAAACAAAACGTAAAACGAATTGGCCAAAAGCAAGGACACAAGCCGAGGGGTAAAGAGGGAAGGGGCAGCAGGAGGAATGCAGAGTACACCACAGCAGATAGCGCCACAGAATTACAGGGCTACAGGGCTGCAGACTTGGACAAGTAATTATGATTTATGCCAGACGAGAATGTAGAAGGCGTCGCTCTAATTGTGCAGCTGTGGGCGTGACGTGTTCCGTGTGCAGATACAATTATGGCCTAGTGTCCCTCCCACTCCATCCTCCCACCCCTCATTTGAAGATAATAATGATCACAGACCGAAAATACCGAATAGTAAGTAGAAATCCAAAGTGAACAGCTCATAAAGCAATTACAGTGGACAAAAGAGACGTGAAAAGATTTGACAATTCCCGATTCCCAATTCCCAATTCCCGATTACTGATTCCCCAATTCCATGTTCAATGCATGCTAATGTCGTGGGTCTTTTCCACCCGCCTTCCCTTTTCCCTCTCCTTAACTTGCTCATTACAATTATTGGACTCACCTCATCTCATGTCCAAATGGACAACTTATAAATGCGATATAGCTTGTAAATTCCTTGTGAAATGAGCTAAAAAGAAAGCTTAAGCTATAGTGCAGCTGCTCAACTGTTGGTTGCCCAGTTGCAGCCTCTTTTAAATATACTAGAAACTGTTAGAACTGTATTTATTTGGGGTGTGGCGACACAGAAAAAATTAGAACCTTTAAACCTGAGTTTCAATCGCAATTCGAAATGATTTGTACTCTTCTGGAATGCTATATAACAGCAAGATTGTTAATAGCTCTTCGATCCTCACTAGATCGACTTCATTTATTTTGTCCACGATGTCGAAAAACTTGTCAACATGACTTCTTATATCGCCGCCTGAGTATAATTTCAATAGAATTAAAGACTTTAACAGAGCTGCTTTGCGGGCGGGACCTGTGGACTGATTTCTTTCGATGTATCGCAATTCTTGATTTGTTTCAATTCCGATGGTGACATTGCTAGAATCAAGTCCGATTCAGCTTTTGCGTCTTCCTCTATCCACAGTGCGCTGTTTGCTTCTGTTCTTTCACATGAACCGTTCACGTATTTCCAAGTATTGTTCTTTGTTAGAAGGGCTTGCACTTGAATTTTGCAGGTATCATAATTTTCCTTGCCCAAAGGCTCTATAAGCACATTTGCAATACTCATTTTCAGTTTGTTCATTAATTAACTTTCTGCGTTATATTTTCTTTTACTACACAACCAACAACAGTTATGTATGAAAATTCGCGCCTCCACACAGACGTCTTCTGGTTAAAAGCTATTTCAAAACAACTCGAAATTTTTGCAAGATATATTTACGCACATATATATTTTCCAAACTCTAATTATTTCACAATTCCTTTTGGCGCTCAGTGGAAGGGTGCTTGGCCCATAACCTGATGTAAGTATTTATTCAGCAAAGTTACATTTTTATTGTGATATAAGAAAATATAGAGTTTAATACATTTCGTTGTGACACTACATTTTAGCTTCTCTTCATGAGTAGTTTATAAAAAGTACTATCGTAAAGTTAAACGATAGAATAAGGGTTACCAGATGGAGTGTGTTGACAGATGAATATATTTCCAACATAATAATAATAATAATAATAATATTAATTATAATAATAATAATAATAATAATAATAATAATAATAATAATAATAATAATAATAATAATAATAATAATAATAATAATAATAATAATAATAATAATAATAATAATAATAATAATAATAATAATAATAATAATAATAATAATAATAATAATAATCATAATAATAATAATAATAATAATAATAATAATAATAATAATAATAATAATAATAATAATAATAATAATAATAATAATAAAAATAATAATTATAAAAATAATAAATATTAAAATTAATTATAAAATTTATTAAGATTATTAGAAATAATAAAAAAAATTTGAAAAAAAAAATTAGTTCGAGAAAATACAATAAATTAAAATGAATTAATTTTATAGCGCTTTCGTCACTAGAAAGAATGATAAATTTTATTCAGCAATTGTGTCAAGTTAAGCATAATTGAGTTATTTTATTTGTCCTCTTTAAAACAAGCCACTTTAGGCCAGGATTTACTGGCTAGACTTAAGCCAAATTTAGTTTGAATTTGTGCTTCTCGAACAACTATAAATGATTAATTCAGTCACCAGAAATTACATCGAAAATTCAAGTATTTATTTAAACTCCAAATAAAGCATAAAAAATAATCAATTGTTAACTTTTGTATAATCTTAAGCGGCTTTAATTACATTGGAACTGAATCAGTCAAAACAGTCCTTAACTTGGTCAAGTCAGTTGACAGATAAGCGTCGTCCGTAGCTTATTGTGTAGAGCCGTCAAGAGCAATTAACGACACCACATACAATTGCAAATTGATGGCCAAGTTGCTGGCCATAATGAGACGATGTTGGCCAAGAAGGAAACAGTTAGCAGCTTCAAATGCTGCCGACGGCTTGACTGAATGGACTGAAGGCGCGTGCCAAATTAATTGATGGAATAGGAGAGAGAGACAGAGAGAGGGGCAAAGGGGAAGAGAACAACTCGAGTTGGAGCTTTCCATCATCATTATCATTATCATTATCATCATCATTATCATTGCCATTGTCATCGTTTTGCGTTTTCGGTTTCGACGAATTTCGTGGAGAATTTCATTAGTGCGAGTGTCTCATCAAATTGAATTTTAATTTATGCTGACACTAACGTGTCTCTGAGCCAATTAAGTCACCAAGGGGGCGTGGCTGGCAGACACTTGGCTTTGATAAAGTGTCGCATGTTTTTTAGGCCGCGTCTCTAAGCCTTTATTTGAGTCGTCTACACTGACAGAAAAGTAACTCTTTTTTAAATCAACACCGTGTCCTTCAAAATATGAATTGTGGTATTCAAGTAGAAAAAAGTATTTAGTATTTTTAACTGTTTTTGAGTACAAGGACCATTTTATGATATTTAAGAATAATAATTGTTTTTACATAAAAAAACTTTAAAAAAATACTAAAACAAATACTAAAAAAATACCAAAAAAATACTAAAAAAATGTCAAACATCAGAAATTAATATTTCTTTGAAAAAAATTTTCTTTTTACCCGCGTTAACTTGATTAACGATAACTTAGTGCTCGCTTTCAGTGTTGTACACTGGCAATACTATCAACTGCGTTACCTAACACTGCTTGTCAAATCAATTCAAACTGACCAAAGTCAAAGCACGTGACGCAGCAATTAGAAAATTCTACTTTCTACCAAAAAATGGCCACGAACCCAGTCGAATCCAGCACCAAAGTCCAGAAAATAGACGGTATTACGTGAGTAAAAATTCGTATTTAAGCTATATATAATCTAATATGATTGAAATGTCCAAAAGCACTCCGTTTGTGGGCGCTATTAAGTACAAAAATGATTTGCCGGATCCGCCCATTGGCTGCAAATTTCTGCCATGTGGAAAAACTTTGATGGACTACACTTTGGAACCGGTTTCGTATCCACAGTTGGAGAGCAACTACTCGCAGGACATTAAGGGACTGCATATGGTGCTGGACATTGATCTGCTGGCACCCAAATCGTTTCAGCCCAGAGAGGGAGACGCAATTGGGATGAATCCCAAGGATGCCGAACTCTTGGCGGACATTGAACCACTGCACATCAATAATCCCAAACCGAAGACGGTTCCCACTGCTCCCACTCGTGCCCAGGAATGTCGTGATCTGTTTACCAAGGAGCGTTGCTCGGTGCCACGCCCACGTACGGCCCTGCAACGTCTGCAGCCTGAAACACCGGAGCCAGACGTCGAGGCACTGAGTCTCGAGGAGCAGAAACTGCTCATAAATCAAACCTTTGTGGACATTCTGAAGCCACTGACAAATCATCCCACAAAGACCAACAGTACTACACGTCCGATTTCCATACTCCCCATCTTTCCGAATCCCTCAAATCATGAATTCATTCAGATTCAGTTTGGTATTCCACCCACTGACAACACATCCAGTTTGCTCAAGGATTGTGGCAATTATTTGATCAATTTCCGAAATAATGCCGAGAAAGTACCCGACACAATTGCAAAACCCGATAACATTCAGAACTTTGTATCCGATCAGCGCTACAAGGAGGAGCGCACCTCGGATACGGCGGAGCGAGGAGATCCCATGATATTGCGGGAGGTGGAAGGAGCCGTCTACTACCAGATGATCAATCGGCACATGAAACTGCGCAAGGAACGTCCCAATGCTCAGTCATCCAACAATATCTCTTTACTGGTAAGTGCAAGCACTTCGTACACTGAGAGAAAAGCGTTTGAAATGAAAGTAAGTAGTTAATGAAAGACTGTTTATTAAATTGAAGTGTAGGATATTGTACACTGAAAGAAAACAGGGAAATTGTGCTCAAGTCATAACTAATTCCTCTTATGTTCTAGTATAATACTGTTATACTCATAAAACGAGTATGAAAATACCCGATTTAAGTACTAATTTTGAAGAAACTCTTCTAATTATCAGGTGAGAACCAGAACACCTTGTACTTCATTTTAAAATTTATGGTTACATTTTATATTTGTATGCAAATTTAGTTTCCTTTCTTAATTACATGAATATTCCCTAAATTCTTAATCACAAAGTTCAAGTTAAAATCAAGTTTAAGTTTAAGTCATTTCATTTCCAACTATTTCATATAGCTCCAATATGACAAATCGGTCAAAAACTGATCAATTTTATGAAGACATATAGTGCAAAATGACCAATCTCAAAGAAATTCACACAAAATGTGTTTAATACGAATATAACTATCCTTATCAACTTTGGTCCGGATCGGACAGCTATATCCTACAGCTCCAATAGGACAAATCGTTCGAAAATTGATTATTTGTATGGAGAAAAATAGTGTTAGTTGAGTAATTGCAACCAAACCTGCACGTATATGTATGTATGGTACCATTATAACTTTCCTTACTAAGTTTGGTCGAGATCAGACCACTATATCCTATAGCTGCCATAGGACAAATTGGTCAAAAACGGGTCATTTCTATTAAGACATGTAGTGCAAAATGACTAATCTCAAAGAAATTCACACAAAATGTGTATATTATCAATATAACTATCCCTACCAACTTTGGTTCAGATCGGACAACTATTGCCTATAGCTCCCATAAGACAAATCGTTCGAAAATTGATGATTTTTTGAAGAAACATAGTGTTAGTTGAGTAATTGAAAGCAGACTTACACATAATGTGTATGGTACCTTTATAACATTTCTTACTAAGTTTGGTCCAGATTATATACCATTATATCCTATAGCTCCAGTAGGACAAATCGGTCAAAAATTGCTCATATCTATAGAAAAATCCACACTAGCATGAGTATAAGTACGGAGTATTTAACAGTCGGTTTGCTCGACTGAAGCCTTTCCTTTCAGTTCAATTTAGTTTATGCTATAGTTTTAGCGACGTTTTTACTACGACTTAGTTGACTTTTTCTCTCCGTGTACTGCACTTTACTCACATTTAATTTAATCTAATTTTAATTCTTTTCTTACAGCAAGTGACTTATGAGAAGGATAAAACTGGATAGAAGAGTTCAAGTACTACGGAATATCTTTAATAAAATTGAATTATGTAATCGATTTGATTGAATATAACTCTATATATGCTCCCAATAAATACAAATCAATAAAATACGAACTTTTCTCAACATTCTCCCACTCAATCCAATAAAGTAAGAACTACTGAAGGCATTCGAAAGGATTTTAAAGCTATTGCTGTCTAACAGGAATGAAGTGTCCCTATTTTGAGAGCACTGTTGGTTCGCGTGACGTCACGTTGTCAGGCAACTGCCAGAAGCTCCTGCTATATGCCACATGCCACATGCTGACCATTTCAGATTTTTAGTGTGTTTGTGGTGTGCGCTTTTATGATGCGACAGATTCCTGGCTGGCACTGCTGCCAAAATGCCCCACAAGTACCTATATCTACTTATATATATATATATAGTATATATACAGTATATATGTGTATGTGTAGCATTTATGCCGTTGTCTATGTGGAAAATGGAAAATTGTTATAAACATTTTTGGAAAGCTTTTAAGTGCGTCGATTTTCTATGGGTTTTTACTTTTCATTTTGGCAGTGTTTTATTTTATTTGGTTGTTTAGAGCCACGTTATCAACAAAAACGATAACAACTACGACTGGAATTGAGCTGCTCGACTGTTAGATGCCCAGTAGTTATAACTTTAAATAAATTGTCGTTAGTGAAACCATTTGTTTCTAAGAAACTGATGAGTTTACTTAGTGTTAAACAAATTTTCTTACTTTTTTAAACTTTTGTGGGCGTAGAAAGGCGTGGTCCTGCTCTTGGTCAAACTTGATCTGTTTCTAGCTCTATTAGACACTAAAATTCAGTTACTCCATCCTGCCACTCAAAAACTGCCACTAAAACATAAGCTCTTAGCTTTCAAGGGCAGCTGGGCTAACTAGCACTATTAGATGTTACATGTGGCATGCGGCATGTGGCATTTGGCGACTGTTGCATGCCACATTCTGGCTGTAACTAGACACACTATCTCTCTCTTTCTACCTCTCTCTTTCCCCTCTCACCAATGCGAAAATAATGCATGATGGCTTTAATGGATTAGTCATTTGGGTAAATCCGTAGTGAACGTAAACATTTAACGCTCACTGTTAAATCGACAGCAGAGTAATGAGCTGCTGTGAAATGATTGTGCCCCGCATTCAACCCACAACAAATCAAAATCCGAATTCGAATCCGAATCCAAATCAGAGAGAGCAGAATGAAAAGCAGACACGAACTGAAAATGAAAAATGAAAATCAAATCGATTGCAATACATCAAAGCAATCAAATGTAACCCAAAAAAGAGAAAAAATGAACGTCCTTGATCTGAAGACCTTTTTAGCCAAGGTGTTTGCCAAATGCAAATTGGCCAACTCCTGCAATCAGACATTCTGCAAATACATATAATATAAAATTAGCATTCTTTATCGAGTAGAGTTGAGTTGAGTCGAGTTGAGGCGAGTCGAGTTCAGTTGAGTTGAGTCCTTCTCCGCTTGGGTCAAAGTCAAGTTTGTGGCCGAAATGTCCAAATGGCCCAAAGAAGCTTCACTTGACAATGAGTTCTCTTTCCCAAATTGCACACTGAAAGCAGGATAAATGCATTGGCTCAATCGCAAATTCATATCACATCAAAGTGAAGCTCAATTCAGCAAGGATTGCCAAAAGTATCATTGTCCTGGTCTGCTTTCCGCCCGTCTGCACTTGAACTTAAGAGGCTTTAAGCTTAAACTAAAGCGATTTAACATACTCTTGAGCATTTTTGTGGTAGAAGAAACTTATGCTTTTGCTTCTAGCCTCAAAAGGACACTAGAATCTTGTTCTTCTCGACAGCTGGTATCAAATTAACTTGCTGTTTTCCCAGAAAAAAAAATGAAATGGAAACCAATTTCCTAACATGGTGTCAACTAACACTTTAACTTGGCTTCTTTTTGTTGCTTTTAGGTTATTGTAATTGATACCCTGTATGGAGAGTGCAATAAAGTAGCTTCGAAAAAGCAGACTACAGAGTATATCACGGTCGGGAGAGCTTTGCTTATAATTCTTTTCCTATAAAAAAAACAAGTAAGAAAGGCTACAGTCGAGCGAGCCGACTGTAAAAGACCCCGTACTCATTTTAGTGCGCGTTTTACCATACAAATAAGTAGTTTTCGAACGATTTGTCCTATGGGAGCTATAGGCTATAGTTGTCCGATCCGGACCAAACATGGTGAAGATTGTTACAATGGTACCATACACATAATGTGCTAGTTTGGCTACAGTCGCTCTACTAAAACTTCATGCCTCCATACAAATTACGAATTTTCGGCCGATTTGTCCTATGGGAGCTATAGGCTATAGTTGTCCGATCCAAATTTGGTGAGGATAGTTATATAGGTACCATACACATATTGTGTAAATTTGGTCTCCCTAGCTCTAGTCGTTTTCAAGTTATGGTGATGTGAAAATAGTTTTTTACAATTTGCGGGGGCGGTAGGGGGCGTGGCAAAAATTTGAAATAAACTTAACCTGCCTGACATATAGACAGACTTTCATTCCAAATTTGGCTGCTCTAGCTCTTGTAGTTTAGAAGATCCAGGTGTTCATACGGACGGACAGACAGACAGACAGACAGACAGACAGACAGAAAGACGGACATCGCTATATCGACTCGGCTGTTGATGCTGATCAAGAATATATATACTTTATGGGGTCGGCCACGCCTCCTTCTGCCTGTTACGCACATTTCGCTTCAGACAAACTTAATAGACCCCTCTACTCTTTTTTAGAGTACGGGGTCTAATTAAACGGTGATTAGGTACATCATAGCTTATACCACCTCTAATATAGGGTATATTGTGCTGTGATTTATGCACACATTTGATTGAACAGAGGAAATTTCAGGTAAACCGCAAATTGATTGGTTTGGTTTGTTTAATTTACAGTGCAATAGACACTTTATTATGCAACCCTCACTTAAATATTTGTTAAATAACTTCCTATCTAATACTTTTACTCTCTTCACTCTTCACTCTCCCCTCTCTATCTCACTTTCTCTCCTACACTCCTTCTATTTCTTTGCAAGTTATTTAACCACTGAGCTGTCTGTGTCAACTGCAGCCATTTCCGCAATTTCTCTTGGCTTGAATCATGATCTACTATGTAAATGAAACTTTCCAATCATGAATCATTAAACTATGCCAACAACTGTAAAGTTTTTGCCAGCAAATTAAAAGTTTTGGCCCCAAAACAATTTAGATCTAAATCCAAGTTAATGCCAAGACAAAACATGAAACGCATAGAGACTCAAAAAAACAAATACACTGTGCTAATAGAAAAGTTTTAGATATTTAAAAAAATTGCTCATTGAAAAAGCAAAGTATATCAAATAAATTGACTCAAATGAGCAATTAAGTCAGTGTTGTCATATTAACATGAATAAATTTACAATTTTCTTGGCTAAAATTAGCAAATTTATTATTTAAAAAATATATTTATCTAAAGCCGTCTAAAAAATGTAATTTTAAAATAATATTTTATAAACTCTTTTCGGTAGAGGAAAGAAAATACAAGAAAGGACTTAAAAAATATTTTTTGTGAAATCTAACAATCCTTATTATTTAATGTTAAAGTTTTTTCTCTTTAAGTTTTTACTAACTAGTTTTTTTCTAACCTTTTTTTTTGGCATTTTTTCCACAAATTTCTGTCTGCAGAAATTGAAATACTCATTGCGCCCTGAAATGTATGCTATACTTTTGTTCACACTCGTTTGCATTACGCTAAGCTCTACTTACCAAAGTTTTCTCTTGTTTCGCATGCATTTTACGTGCTACTAATCAGTTTTGCATATTCGTTGCTTTCTCAAAGCATCTGCTTTTCTGATAAGCAACTCGAAAGTATGCCAGAAATGTGGACTGCCTTTTTGAAGTGCCTCAAAGTTACGAAAACGAAAAGCAGGTGAGCATCTGTTCTGCAACTGCAACTGCAACTGGCAAGACGTGTCAGAGCGAATGCAATTTGATTTGTACGAAAAGCAAGCAGCATCCAAAAAGGAAGATGCTTCCATCTTCTTATTCTGACAGCGTTTCCCTTAGGGGCGAAAAACAGCAAGAACAATAACTGCGAATGTATCGCAGATGGGCGCGTCTTGCATTTGAGTTGAATTTTGTTAGTTTTTTTTACGCAGAAACTCGAAATTGATACAAACCAGAAGCCACAATAATACAACCTACAATTTCGCCTCGAGTGTGTGTGTGTATGTACTTTTAGCAGTCGCTGTAGTAACCATTATTGTTATACCAAGTTTTTAGACCCCGTACTCTAAAAAAGAGTAGAGGGGTCTATTAAGTTTGTCTGAAGCGAAATGTGCGTAACAGGCAGAAGGAGGCGTGGCAGACCCCATAAAGTATATATATTCTTGATCAGCATCAACAGCCGAGTCGATATAGCAATGTCCGTCTGTCCGTCTGTCCGTCTGTCCGTCTGTCCGTCCGTCCGTATGAACACCTGGATCTTTTAAACTACAAAAGCTAGAGCCACCAAATTTAGAATGAAAGTCCGTCTGCTTCGCGAGCAGATCAAGTTTATTTCAAATCTTTGACACGCCCCTTACCGCCTCCGCAAATTGTAAAAAACTATGGTCACTTACGAAAAAATTGATGTTTTAAGCGAATATCTCAGTAACTATAGCACATAGGAATACCATTTTTGGTATGTAGGTTGCTAGAGACAGCATAAATGCATTGTCATTACAATTTTTGGACTGCCACGCCCCGTTTTCCCACACGAATGAAATAATTTTCAAACTTCAATGCCATTTTTAAGGCATTTGCACTTATCGTACGGTATTGTAACTTGAAATTTGTTTGGAGACAGAGTATAACAAACTATCCTGAAAGTTGCATACAAATCGGACAATAAACAAAAGAGCTAGACACGTAACAAAGTTAACAATTGCACGCAATGTCAATGCATGTGTGCAAGCGAGACAGAAGCATATAAACATGTGAGCGAACGTTTTCGCTGCTTGTGTATCGACAGCGCTGCCTACGGACGATGCACGCACATGTATGCATACGATATGTAATATATCGATATTCAATACGATATGTAATTATAATTGCGATATGATATTGAATGCGACAATTGGTCATTATGTCGATATCTATATTGTCTGTTATAGATAATATCGATATCGAACGCGATATATGATTTAATGTGATATTTTAATTAATAACGATATCGGTATTTTGGCAATTCACATCCCTATTACAAACTGATGTTTTTGTTTCAAAGAGTTTTATTGCAAATACTATCCATTGTAATACTCCAATATAGATTAATTAATATAACGCCGACAGTATTATTAACTTTATTTTTAATTTCATAATAAATTAAAAGTATTCATTTTGAATTATAATACGAGATTTGTTTTTACGCAAAACATAATTTTAAAACAAGGCATGTAAGGAAATCTAATTATGTATATAGACATATATATATATAAATATACACTCGATCGTATACATATATATATATATATATATATATATATATATATATATATATATATATATGTATGTATGTACATATATAAAATAGGAATCAATCAGGTTCTTCTTCATTTTCTTTTTTGTATGGAAAAATGCTTACTACACAGGTTGGTAGCCAATGATTGGCATTGGTATGAGTACGGGGTCTTTTACAGTCGGCACGCTCGACTGTAGCCTTTCTTACTTGTTTTTTTACTGCAACATGTTGTGACGCCATGAAGAATGTATTTTAGATTATTGTATTTTCCTCTATGTCATTCCCTCTTTCCATTTCGATTTTCTTTTATTTTCAATTTTATTATCATCTTTTTTATTTCTAACATTAACTACACTTGACATTTGGTAAGAATTTCTTGTTTAAAGCATTGCCAAAGTAGGATGTCAAAAAGCTTTGGACAATTTGATTGATTGCAAAATAAATTGAAAATAATTCTAGCATATATTTTATAAGACAAAGTTTGATTTTGTTAATATTGACGTGTGTTTTGTTTATACCATAAATTGCAACTGAATAATTGATAGAAAAGTTTTTTAATAAAAATGTGTGTTATGTAGAACTGGGCGGGGCAACAAGCAGTCAAGTGTTGCTGTATTTAAATATGTTTTTTATCAGCTTTATTGGAATTAAAAATAAATAAAACAGTTTAACTTTATTTATTTATAATTGTTCTGTATTTAAGCTTTTTATGCTTATAATTTTAATTATTAATTACAGACAAATTAAAATATTTTTTCAATAAATGTCCATTTTTTCTTTAAACTTTTATATTAAATCTTGCTTTTTTTTAAACAAATTTCGCGGTTGTTGCAACCAAAACGTTTTGCGGTTGAATTGTTGCTTTTTAGTGTAGCATACTTTGCGGCGCTGACACAAAATTCAGCCGAAGCACACGCACACGCACACATACACAAGCATTATTATGCCAGTTGTTTGTATGTGTTGGGTTTAGCTTGTATGTTTACTCATGTTGCTGCCGCTGCTGCCACTGCTGAGCCATTGTTTCTCTCCATAATATTTATGTTATGGTTACAAGGCTTCGCCAGTTCACATTTGTGGCAAGTTGTGTGTATTGTAGGTGGCACACACACTCACACACACACACACGCACACCTCTGTGGCTTCATTCACTTCCTTTCACCGCCAACAACCCGGCAATTCAATGGCGGAAGTGTGGCATTTGAGCCCCAGCAAAAGATGCTTGTTTGTGCGTTGCTAAAAGCTTTGCTGCTGCCAAAAATGCGAGAAACGAGAAAAAAAGTGAACATAAAATGTTCACCATAAGTCAAGCAAATCGTTTGTTAATTGGCTGACATGTAGTACTCTTTTGGGGCCAATTTAAAAGTGGCCCGAAAGAAGGTCAAAGAAATACACACACTTTCCCGGTATTAAGTATGTTTTGATTCTGATTTTGCTTTTGGTTTTGCTTTCTTTTCGGTTGCTGTGATTGATCGACAGATGCAGCGGAGCGAGAAACAATTATGGCAACAAGCACAGACAGATATAGGCCTATCTCGCTCTCTCACACGCACTTGGCGTACGCACGGGATGTGGGAGAGGGCTGTGCTGCACTTTGTTAGTGCTGCCACTCAGTCGAAATACGCTTTGTTAAATTTAATTACAAACCCTTTAAGGCATTAAATAATTAAATATGCACCAAGAAAATTAAAGATAACAATTTTTTCTACTTTTAATAATAATGATTAAATTGCCACCCAGAGCGAAAGGGACAAAAAAGTGCCCAACAAAGTATGAAATTAACATGACACGCATAAAAAAAAAAGAAAAAAGAAAACTATTAAAAAGTGCCACTAAAAATTGCAATTTAATTAATGAAAATGCGTCGAGCATTGCAAACTGTAAAAAAATAGAGGAATAAAAAAATGGCACTGGAGGAAAATGCAATGGGAGATGTGTGTGTAGCGGGAAAAACGACAGCTGGCGTTGTGGGAAAAATAAAAAAAATCAAAAAAAATATAACTAAGAATGAAGAATGAAGAGCGAAGCAGGAAGAAGGAGAAAAAAATAGCCACAGTTTTGGCGTGCTGCGTGAAAATGTGAAAATTAGTAGAAAACCAAATTTACCAAATTAGCAAGTTGTAAATTTTGCAGCTCCGACGTTCAGTCGACAGCAAATTAATAAAGTTTCACGTTATTAGTGCAGTTTTTCCCGCTGCTCGCTACTCGCTGCTCATTTTTCTCGACTGCGCCGCATTGGCATTGGAAATGGCAACCATTTTGTTAGTTTTACCGACCGTTCCACTATCTCTCTGTCTCTCTCTGTCTGTCTGCCTCTGAGTCTCCTCTGTTCTGCTCTCCTTTGCTCTGCTCTGCTCTCCTTTCCCGCCCTCTCCTCTCGTCTTCTCTGCTCTCCTCTCCTCTGCTTTCCTTTCCTTGTCTGTTCTCCTCTCCTCTAGTCTCCTCTGCTCTCCTATGCTTTCCTCTTCTCTCCTCTGCTGTCCTCTCCTCTGCTCTCCTTACCGTGTCTGCTCTTCTCTCCCATTCTCCCCTCTTCTCTCCACTCCTCTCCTCTCCTCTCCTCTCACTCCCTCCTTGTTGCCCTGTCTCTGTCTGGCAGCTAAAGACTCGTGTGGATGCTTCTACTTTTGCCCAATTTAATTTCGCTTGTAGTTTTAAGCAGTCGGCACTGAAACTTTTTCCAAAATAACTTGGCCAAGTGAAACCCCGTCTCGGCCTAAAAGTGGGCGGTGTATGGTGTCGGGGGCGTGGGCGTGGGCGTGGTCGGGGTCATTTTTCCATTGTGCGTGTGTAAATTATATGCAAAACTTTTGGGGTCCGCCAACTTTAAGTAGTCGACAGCTGGGACTTCTCCGACTGCTCCGTTTATTCTCGCGACGTTACTTTAAATTATCGCACAGTTTTTTCTTATTTTTTATATTTATAAATTTTATTATGCACACACACATACATAAATGCATACAGAGTGCACATAAACAGAGCATTGTATGCAGTGGGGGAATGGGCGTTTGCATTTGACCAGTTTTTCCAACTTTTCTCCTGTATTTCCCCACAAATAATTTCCTTTTAAGATACTTACGGCCCTTAGTAATCAAGGCAATTAACTCAACACATTGTTACACCCTCAAGTGTGAAATCAAGGCCAAAATCGAAGTTAAATTCCCACACAATTAATGACTGATCAAAGCTTTTCGCACATTCTGCCTTGATCAGCAGCAAACAAAATTCAGAATTACAAACTTTTTGCCCGCACAAAATTTTCAAACTATAAATTTTTGAAACGCCCTTAATCCTCGCCCTTATTTCCCTCTATACCCCCTTTGCCTTAGCCAGAATTTTGCTGCCTGCTTTACTGTTATTGCATTCAATTAGCCCGTCTCTAAGTTTCTTTGCCTTCTCCTTCTCACGTTTGATACCGTTGGTCCCATTTCCTCACTTCATCGCACTCTTGTGAACCGGACCAAAGTTGACCGACATAAATTTTATTAATTAGTGCACAATTTTGTTGTATACTTTAGCAGTTTCGGTAGATTTGTTAATGTTGCCTCGCTCATTAGCAAATATATTTATGCAGGTTGCTCAAAACTAAACCAAAAATTGCATGAAATACCGATTTGAAGGAAATGAGAAAATATTCCCATAAAATGAAAAAGATTTAAACTTCACTTTAAAAAGGCCAAGATTTATTTCGATTCGTTTTCGTTTTCCTTTCATTTCGTTTCGTTTCGTCAATGGCAAAGTTTTGTTCAAAATGCCAAATGGCTAAGAAGGAAAAAGAAAACGATGGAAAAAGGGGATAAATCAATTGAAAATTATTAATGAATTATTTATGAGATAAGACCCAAAACCCCAAAAAAGAACCTTCAATTCATCACATAGTGACAATCTTTGCAGGAGAAGTCACAAAAGCGTAGCAAGTGAAAGGCTGCTCGACTAAAAGATACGCTGTAGATGCAAAGTAGTAACTTAAGTCGATAGGCTAGACTTTAAGATACCCAGTGTTAAATTAATTAAAAGCATAGCCAAAAAAAACAGGGTATTTTATGAAATCATACTGAACAGCAAAGAGAACAAAAAATGGTAACTACGAAAAAAATTACACTAGAGACCAATAAAACATGATTATTGCGGTCTAACTTCGCAGACGCTAGACAATAAGCTGCAATGGAAATGAAATGCTTGCCGGGCAGCAGGGGGAAACGAGGGTAAAGAGCAGGGGGACAAGGAAGGAGCATGCTATAAATCAGTAGAGACGTAGATTGCCACAGAATGTTGAATGTGAGTGAGCAACACAAGTCATTAAATACTCTATATCATAGGAATAGGCTACCAATAAGTTTGTTGCACTGAACCAGTGTTGGGTAATTGCGCAAAATCGCACTTTATAGCCCAAGAGCTAAGTCAAAAACAATAACAGCTTAAATGTGGGGTAATTGAAAAGTATTGTGTGCTGTTAATGCTGTTGTTGTTGTTTGTTGTTGTACTTGAGTACTTTGCGTTATGCATTAAACGCAATTTGAACTGTTAAAAGCGCACTTTTCACGCCATCGCCCTTTTTGCAGTAAACATAATTTGCATCGCAGTGAAATATTATGGCAGCAGCTAAAAGTATGCAATACAAATTTTTATTTCCCTACGAAATAACAACAACAAAAAGGCTGGAAAGTCGAATTAGCGGTTACAACAAGTGCGAAAGAGAAGAACGTACTTACCGTTACAGAATGGCCAGTGCAGCACTTGCTGCTGCTGCTGCTGTTGTTGTTGCATTATGCTAAAAACTAACGCCATTATTATAATAACTGTTCGCAGTGTTGACGCCGCTCTGACGCTACACTTCTGCTCCATTCTTCTTCTTCTCCTCCTCCTTCTCCTCCATGCTGTTAGTGCTGTCGCTGTTGTTGCGACGCCGACGTCGACTTTGCTAATATTACTTGCGTTACGTGCATCGTTGGCTGCGTCGCCGACGTCGACGCATAAATTTGTGTTAAATTGTTGTTGCTTTGTTTGCAGTTGCACTTCTCCCCGTTGTTGTTGTTGTTGTTGTTGTTTGAGTTTTACAGTAACTATTTCTGCAGGCATTCAGCTATAGTTATTAGTATCTGTCTATAGTTGAATTTTAGTTAACACTTTATTTAATTGATATTGTTGTTGCACTTGTTTTTGTTGCCACTTGAAACATTTGTTTGCTTGGACTGCTGCTGCTGATGCTGCTGCTTCTGACGCTGCCACTGCCTCTGCCGCTGTCATCAACGGCAGCAAGTGACGCCATTTGTTGATTTTTCTCTGCTCTTTATATTCTCTTTTGCTTTTGCTTTTGCTTTTGCCTAGAATGAACACACTGTATACACTATACACTGTACACACTGTTGTTGTTGTTGTTGTTGTTGCTTCTCCAATGAAGTCTTTAGTTTACTTGCTGCTTAGACTTTTTTTGTTTTTGTTTTTTATTTGCTATTTGTTGTTGTTGTTGTTCTCACACAGGCTTTAAAAAAAGAGAAAGCCAAAGAGAAATAAATTGTTGGCATTGTTGCTCTGCTCTTTTCACGTCAACACTTGCGGCTAAGACGTGCTCCACACAGTCACTTTGTTGTTATTGTTGTGCCATAGTTTAGCATACCTAACCCCTGTCACTTTTCTTTATTTTCCATTTTCCACTCACTACTACTTGACTCGTTTTCTTTTCACTTTTCGCTGCTCACTCAGTAGCAACTTTCTCTCATTTCCTCTGCTAATTTAATTGAAATCGCGGCTGTGTTCCCGACTTAAGCTAGATAGAATTTTCTAAACCGAGTTCACTCCTGTCTCCTTTCCACTCCTTTCCTCTCCTTCCTCTCCTCTCTCCTTTTCGCTTTCGCCGTCTACTGTGTTTTGTGTTTGTTTGTTTTGGCCATGAGAGTAGCTTTTATTGTGTGGTTCGATGCTGTGTTGTTATCCCTTAATCCTTTAAATCCTTATCAGTTGCCAATCGCTTCCAAGTAAAAAGTTCCACACAAACAATGCGGCTTTCATGTTAGTTTTCCTTCTACCTATCGTTTTTTATTTCTCTATTCTACTCATTTATTTACTTTTTTTTGTTTAATTTAACTCGCAGCTGTTAACTTTTTCATTTGCTGTAACGCTGTGCAATAAAGGTAAATGATTTATTATGCGGAGTTGCGACCGAGTGTGGTTTGCGGTGCGTTCTTGACGATTTATTGTGGTTTATTATCAGTTTGTCAAATTTAAAGTATAAACTACTTTAAATCGTTGTTATAAAGTTATTTTTAAATACATTTATTAACTTTTAATCATTTTAAATTAATATAAAATGTTTATAATGAATTTGCTTTGCTATAAAATTACGTTTCACATTTCTACAGTCTGGCAACTCCATTAATGCCTCTCATAGAACTGCTTGCTTGCTGCATCTGTTTGTCTCGCTTACACCTATACCACAGCCCAGCTAACTGACAACGAGAACAGATCTAAGAGAAGGCAACCAATAGGAAGAGAGAGCATGCAGCAGATCATTATCAAGCAAACAACAACAACAAACAACTCAGTGTGTCAATAAAAGCTGAAATCTTTGCTGTGAATCTGCGGAGAAGCAGGCAACAATCTTTGGCTTAAATATATGTACATAGGCGGCATTTTATTAACCTCGTGCGTGGGACTAAATATACGCATAATTGTGCAAGGACCTCTCTCGACAAGAGCCTCCAAAGAAAGCTGAATCCTGTGAAGCACCTATGAGGACCTTATGCCTAAGCAGCTTGACAGCGGGAATAAAATGCTTGTTGGAATTCCTACATATTTTTATGGAGTTCATTCGTGTGTGTGTGCAGAGTGGGTGTGTGTGTTTACAGGGTGTATGTGTGTGTGTGCTGAGGTCGCGTGTGTCACAGAGTGTGTTTACAGAGCTTTTAACAGGCGCGTGTTTATGAATTATTAGGTACAAGAACAACACATACACTTACACTCACACACACACACACACGGAAACAAGCTATTAAAATACGCATACTAAATGTTAAGCATATGATTAGTAGTTGTTGTTTAATTTGTCAAAGCGAATTATATGTATGCAATTGAATTATTTATAAATTAATATGAAAAGCTAGCCAGAAACTAAGTATGTCTACACAGCGAGAAACGGTCGAGTATTTTGCATTTGTACTTGAAAAGTCAAGCAGACGGAAATATCAAAATTAACGCTAAAATTGTCAAGTAATATATATCTTATCAGCACTTTAGGTTAATAGAGTGATTAAGCCTAGACTCCCGATATCAATCCAATTGAAAATTTGTTGTCTGCTGTTGAGTAAAGCTTTATATAGTAAGAGTTTGCTGCAAGAAACTAGAAGGAAGGAACTTTGCTCGTGGATTCAGTAGTAGTAGCAGGTTGTTCCAAACAAAAGTTTACAGTATGTGGTAAAAAACATGCCACATTGCATAAAAAATAGTTTTAAAAAATTTTTTCTTTGGAAAAAGTGTTGTATAATGATTGCTTTCAAATAAACTCCCTAATGAGCAAAAGTGAGTACATGAGACTTTATTTAGTTTTGAAAATTTTGAACTCTCAACTATTTTAATTTTGAAAATGTAACTATGCATATTTGTTAACAATTGTTTAATAAGTATGAAAAAATTAGTTTGGCGTGATTTTTGCTCTATATTTGTGGCTTTTGTGCATCGTTTATGCGCTACAAGCAAATATGTTATCACTTTTTCTCCCACTGAGAACTCATGAAAATAAATAAAAAATAAAGTTAACTAATATAAAGTTAAAGTTAACTAACATAAAGTATGTCTTAATTCCTTAACATTACCGAGGCTACTCTACTATAGTCTAGAGATCTGTTTAGTACTGATGACAGCACAGAATCCACAAACTTTAATGGGTCTTAATAAAGCTTGATATATTTCTTAAGTTTTTTAAATCATTTTTAAACTTTTCTTTATTAAAATAATAACAAATAGTTAAGTTTGTTAATCGCATTAACTATATAGACTATAAAAATCTAACAAAAATAGTTCTTTTCACTGTATTTCTACTCATGTTATTTATTAGTTTACGTTGCTTTCAGTTAATTCCATAGCTAATGCGGATTGTGGATTGTGTGGGTTGTGTGGACTGTGTGGATTGCATGCTGAAGTGACTGGTAACTTACAGTCCATTAAGCGTTAACTTGTTTGCAGAACTTGGCTGCAAGGCAACCAAATTAAAGCCTTGGGAGCACATCTCCCAAATGAAAAAAAAAAAACTTACACACACACACAAACACACATACACTGCATTACATTATTTATTTACCCGCCAGCAACCTTGAGAGACCCTTTACATATTTCACACTCACACACACACACACATACACATATACTTATGTTATTACTTATAAATCGCTCTGTTATTCTTTTGAAGTCTGCGTTATTTCAACTCTCAAGTTGCCTTTTAAAATTCTCTCACTTTTTTTCTTCTTTCTCACTTAACATTTTTCGACCAAAGTTGATTGATTTTGTGGCCCAACCCAAAAGTTTCTACAAATTGTGTCAAACAGACGCTTTTAGCCAGAATTGGCCATTATATGTGTTACCAATGGATTGGTATTTAAGCCATAAAGTTGAAACATGTTAACTAGTTTTCTTGAGTGTAAAGCAGACTAAACTTTGCTGTTATACGCATGTATAATACTTGCTCACTGAGTAGACGTCAGCTGTCATACGCATAATCCGCAAGAATAACAGCATACAGTTGTCCCTTTTACACCTTTAGCACTTGCATTAACTTAAGAAAGTCTTTATAGTATTGTCTGCAGTCTGCAGTAAATATGGCCATTGACCAACGTTTTGCGGCAGGTAAATTGCTTGGGTAATTCGTGTAATCGGCATAATTTTGGACCAACTCTGACACAGTAAACTGATCCCAAACGTTCGGCTTAAACATAAAGGACACATAAATCACACGATTGGCAGCGCACAAATAAATTCCCAACGTTCAACTATTTGACGGACGGTGGAGGAGGGAGGAGAGAGGAGGGGAGGGAGGAGGGGAGGGGAGTTTGGTGATTCGCAGACTGTGACATGTGAACGGTGGACTTTGGACAGTGGACTGAGCACCACTGTTCGGTTATTATTTTGACGCACGAGTGAGTGAATGAATAAGTGTGTGAGTGAGAGTGTTTGTGAGTGAATGTGTGAGCGTAAGTGTGAGTGAGACGGGATAATACTTTAATTTCATGGTTAATCTGTTACAAATGTCAGCTGTCAATTGTTTGTGTTCCTACTACATTTTAGACCCTGTATGCATATAAAAGATGTATTTAGCTGGCAGAAGTGGGCATTTTTTACCCCATAAAGTAGACATATTTCTGGATTCCAGAGCCTATTAGAGCTAAAGCTCTTCGATATGGAAGTGGAAAGTGGTTAAAATACTATAACTTGAAAAATGTTAGCATTGTCATAACTTAATTTATTAGTTAATTACAGCATGTCATTTGTTGTATATTGACCAAATTTTGATTGTCCGTAACCAAGTCATTGAGTTCCTATAGTACATATCAGTCGAGATCGGTCATTTACATATATATCTTTCAGGACCCCAGCTTGAATGATTGCTGATTGCTGATAAGCATTAATAGCTGAGGTGAGATTGACTGACAGACTGACAGTCTGGGCCTTGGAAAGCTGAAGCCAACAAAATGTTAGCTGCACGCAGATCAAGTTTGTGATTACAGTGGAAGCTCTACTCTCGGACAGCTCCCTCAGGCGGACAGCTCCCTTAGCCGGACGAATTTTATAGTCCCCAGAGCATGATTTTCATACAAAATTCATTCCCTTGGGCGGACATCACCCTTGGGCAGACAAAAATACTGGAGCCCTGGCTGTCCGGCCAAGTGCGCTTTAATGTATTTAAACACTTTAAACGCTCTAACACCAAATCAGAGCTAAACAACTGTTAAAACTTTAAGAAATCACAACAAAACTCACACAATAAAATAAGCAAACAAACAAACACTTATTAAATTTAGTTATCAACAAAAAACTTTAACTTATAGTAATAAATCGAAAGTGAAGACAGAAAAACTTCGTTGCTCCCTAAATTTGTTTGGAGTACTATACTTCCAATTACTCCGAAATAAATGGCTTACAGGGTCTTTTAAAGTCAGCACTCATTACCACAATAATTCTCACTAGTTTTCAATTATTTATTTGAACATTTTGCACGCTAATTGCCGTTGAGGCATATTCTATGCTCAAATTCAAATTCTTGCATAATTCTTGATCTTCTTCTTGTTGAATTGGCAAATTGCGATGCAGATTTCCATTTCTGTTGACATTCGACACAAATTGTTGTTGTTGCTGTTGTTGTTGTCGCGAACATTTGATTGAGCGGCACACTGATGAGTGTGAGGCACTGTTTGTGGCATGCAACACACACGAAGACAGTAGAGACAGACAAACGCAATTGACAATCGAGCAATACCACGACGATTCATGAATATTGAAATTTCTATTGTTGTTATTGCAGTCAGGTGTGCACTTTGAATTTTCCTCGTTATCCCACACACACACACACCCACCCACACACAACCAGTTAGTGTTTTAGGCCGTACTCCGTACTTATTACACGCTGTTTTTCGCGTCCTGCCTCAACTTGTTTTGGATTACGGTTTCACACCAAAAACCACTCGCATTTCCCGACACTTTCTCGACGCGTGAGAATTAACTGAATTTGGTTTAAAAAATGGAGACTAACCGTGAGGCACGTGTCGCACTTCCGTTGCGCTGGAATCCCGTTAGGTTACTGCTTGCTTGGTACACTCCTTGCCTGCGATGCCAGCCACCGACAATTGACGTTGACGTCGACGTCGTCTATGTGGCAAACAGCAACAAGCTAAGCTAGCTTTTACCCCAAATCGTTTGCAATTCGCCGCAACTCCGAAAAAATGTCAATTGAGCTTTGTCGAAGGGATGAAAGCGCTTACAGTGTCTAAAACTGTTAAGTCAGAAATTGTCCGTGTTAAACGTTGTCTCCGCTAAGCAGTATCATCACTGTTAACCGCTTGTTGCTTAAGCTTAACAGACAGTCATCAGTTTGTCTCACTGAGCGCTTTTAACAGGGATGCTCCATCTGATGACACTTTCGCTGTTATGTTAGTCAGACTTGGACAGCGCTGCTGTTATTTTGACTAACGGCTTTAACAGAACTGCTGCTTCAATTTGGCTGTTATGTTAGTCAGAATTGGACCGAACCACTGTCATTCTGACTGAGCGACTTTAACAGCGCTGCTGCTCCACTTTCGCTGTCATGTTAGTCAGACTTGGACAGAGCTGCTCTTGCTCTGACTGAGCGGCTTTAGCAGAACTGCTGCAAGAGCGCTGCTGTTATGCTGTGTACCATTGGTAACTTGTGCTAAAAGTACCTTTCTTACCCCTAACTTAACAGAAACTGTTGCTGATGCTGTTAATGCCAGATGGTACATTAATTTAAATGTACACATTTTAATAAAGTTGTACAAAATTATCCAGTCATAAGGCAAATACGGTACAAAAGTGATTAAAGACATTCAATGCATTAATGAAGACTTATTTTTGTAATATTTAAATTTAAATAAAATTAAATTATTAAATTATATTTTAAAATTTAGAATATTTATAAATAATATATGTAAATAATATGATTAATATATGTATAATATTATTTTAATTAAATTCATAAACTTTTAATCTGTGTAAAAATTGCGTGCTGGGTATTCCGTAGTCGAGTGACTTTTGTTTTATAGCTGAGCACTATGTGAACTGAAGAAGTAAGCGTTGTTTTTAAATAAATTGGCTTGCTACCTTTTTTTCTCGCACTCGCTCTACCTTTCTGTCTCGCGCTACCCCTCTCTCCCTCTCTTTGGCTCTAGTTCTTTTTACACGCCGTTAAAATATTTCTTGTTCACATTTTAGTTACCAAAAAATTCGGTGGAAATTAGTCAACCCAATGCAAACAGCGTAAAAAGTCGAGTTAGCAAGTCAGATTCTGAATAAGAGTCACAGTCACAGTCACAGTTACAATCACAGTTGTAGTAACAGTAACAGTTACAATTACAGTTACAGTAACTATGACAACAGCAACTGAAACGTGAAAATGACTAAATTTTAAGAATTTTACTTGACGAATTTGTGTTTGGCTTTTAATTTTTAAGGCAAAGCAAAGCCAAGTTGAAAGACTAATACATACCCTGGAAATACATGTATATTAAAAAATTGTATATATTGGAATTATACAAGAAACTGCTACTATATTCCGTCTACAAACTTATTTATACCCCTCATTTGCAGTGTGTCATGTAGAGGGTATGATAAGCGGGAACTCTACCGAAAAGTGCCGTGAAATTTATTCAGTCAGCGTCGAAGTTCATTTGAGTGTCATAAATCAGTTGTTAGACTCGGGAAAGGGGAGCAGAAATTGGAGTCGTAGTGGGAGTTGGAGTTGGAAATGGGATTCGGAATTGGATTGGGATTGAGATTAACAGTGGGTATGAGAAGGGGTATGGAGAGTAGGGAGTAGGGAGTAGGGAGTAGATTGAAGACGATGGAAAAATGGGTGGACATATAAATGACAATTTTGACTATTTGACTGCTGTTGCACGTACATTGAAACTTGCAACTTGGTCACGATTCAATGCCAACGACATGGCGACATCGCAGTCATGACATATTTCTGCATTTTTTCTGTAGAGACAAATATTTTTCCAAAATGCCTGAGAGTGAGAAATTTATTTTGGGAAATCCCGTTGAGCACTCGCACAAGGCAAAAAAGAAAAACGTGGGGAATCCCAGCGAGGAAAAACGCAGAAAAACAAGAAACAAAATGAAAAGAAATTCGTTCAACGACTTTTAAAATATTTCCAGTTACAAATCAATTTCAATAGCTCTAAGAAACTGTGAATGGTTGGAGAAGAGCACAAGAGAGCGAGAGAGGAGAGAGCGAGAGAGGTGTCAATGGTTAGAAAGAGTAGGCGTAAGTAAAGGAAGTAAACGAGGTATGAAGAGCCGGAAAATGCTGCTTATTTAAGCCAATTGGTGGTGGGAAAAACTCAAGCACAAGAAGTGAATAATTTTCTTAAGTGTTCAAACAACCGAGTGTCCATTTAACAGGTAAGAGTTACTTAAACAAACATTTATTTAAATATTTAATACTATTAAGTAAATAGTTTAAGTAGCAAAAAAAATATTAATTTTTAAATTTTAAAGAAATTTTATTTTGTTAACATTTAACTTTTAGTTAGAAGTCAGTTTTATACAATTTTATTTACATTCTTTTATTAATAGCTTTGTCGCCACTTATTTACTGATCATTGTGGCGACGAAATGTAAAGGGATACGAAGCTTTATGAAATTTATTGGCCCATGAATGAGCATTTTGTATACGGACTTCTATACCGTGTTAAAGTCAAAAGACTCTAAATGGGGTATGCTGTAGCTACACAAAAAAATACTAAATAATACTAAATTAATATATATAAAGTAGAAACTTTAGTAAAAACCAAATAAAAAAGAATTTAGTGTTTAACTGTGTAGAACAGTTCAGTTCATAGACTGCTGTCGCCATCTAGCGCTTGGTTCCTAACTCTAACCCCAGCAGTGCATGCAAAAAATACATAAAAACACTAAAAAATACTAATTTTATATATGCAAATACATATGTATGTATAAAGCAAACAATTGAGCTATTAACTCTTTATTTATAGACTGGTATCGCCATCTAGCGTTTGGTTCCAATTCCTTATAGCTACAGTGCAGTCAAAAAGTTTGGCAACTTTTCTGCTGTAAAATTTAGTTTTGTGCCTAAAATAAAAATAATTTATTAAATTTAAGTTTCCACAAATCCATTTTAAAGCAAAATTAATTACTTGCTTTCTCTTACAGGGCATCTCTTAGTCCTTCACACAAATTAACTGGCAGCCAAAATTACAAATATTCCAAAAATCGTACCACAATAACACCCACAGAAGTATTCATTTGGTCTGCTTAACCTTTGCCCCAACCCACTTCCCTCCTAGCTCCCCCCTCCCCCCATCTCACCATACACACTACTTTGCCCTGCGGCCTCGTTCCCACACACAACTAGACGAAGATGAGGAAAGAGAAACAAAGAGAAGAAGAAGAAGTAGAGCTGTTGTTGCAAATGAAGTACTAAATCCGCAAGTGTCAAGCACAGGAAGGAAACAGGAGCAAAGTGTGCAAAGGGAAAGAGAGACAGGGACGGCAGCTGTGAACAGCTTTTATGCAAGTATCTATGTATCTTCTCTACTCTTCACTCCTGTGCTCTGCTCTGCTTAGCTCTGTTCTCCTTTGCTTAGTTCTCCTCTGCTCTGCTCTCCTCTGCTCTTTTCTTATTTCTTTTGTTTCGTTTTTTTTATATAAACCATTTTCGGTGAGCTTAATTTTTTTGCCTTGTTTTGTTTTGTTTACATTGCGGCCACATTTGTTGCGGATGTGAATGCGCCTAACCCATTTGCATTTGCATAACTAAAACAAGCAGGAACGCAACACTTGAGCTCACCCAACTGCATTATACCCAACGCTTCTACAATAGCCTCTATAACTTTTTTATTAAAGCGACGATTTTTATGAAACTTGCAGCATTGTTTCAAATTACTTAAGGCTACTCAATTGTAGACTTTGAGTATTTTATTTAGAGTATTATATTATATTATTATATTATATTTATATTTATCATTACAGCACACACAGCTGGCAAGAAGTAAAATAAAACAGAACATTTATGGATTCTGGCATAAATTAATACTTCAATAAGATATCAAATGTTAAAAAAATTCTATTAAAAGTCAATAATTTACAGTTATGACTTTAGTACTATATTCTTTTCTTTAAAAATATAAAATTTGTAGCTTCCAGCACTTATCTTCCTCGACAGACACGGCTATATCGACATCTTCTTCGTACCAAGCCAAGAATTTATGTACCATAATTTTGTCCATAACATACTTTTCACAAACTTATATACCCTTGTCACAGGGCATTACATTTAAAACGGCGACGCGATGTTTCCATTTAACCCAGTGAGCTCGTTTCCAGTCGCCCAGGAAAACGAAAACAAAACCACGACAAGGATACGCATACGACCATCAAGGATGGGGCAGGTGTGTTGGCTCAGGTGCCAGTGTGTGTGTGCGTGTGTGTGTGTAGGAGCCAGTTTACACCTGGCAATGAGCAGAGCAGCGAGTGAAGCAGCCTCTGTTTCCGCACTCGCTATTTCCTCCTCTCTCTCTCCTTATCTCCACTCTTTTTCTTTTCCTTTTTACATTTACCCCTCCTGTTCTCCCCTTCTCCCCGCTTCCTAGTGCTGGCTTGTTAGCACAACAAACGAAATATTTGTTTGCGGAAATCATCAGCATCATCATCGTGTCCGTTATGAGTCTAGTTTACGTAGCTGCGAATCCTTCTCCGAGCAATGTCTTGGTCCCAACGTAACTTTTCAGCAGGAAAAAACTCATGTGTTTTAGAATTTTCACTCATTGTTCTTCTACCTTTTTTCCATATTCCACTGTTTTAGACCCTGTGCTCAAAAAGAGTAGAGGGGTCTGTTAGGTTTTTTTAGCAGCGAAATGTGCGTTAGTTTACTTTTAATTTTTGACAAGCCTTCTACCGTCCCCGCCAGTTGTAATAAACTACTTTAACACCCCCATAACTTAAAATCTACTAAGGCTATAATGGACCCAATTTGTCTTTTTGACAATTATAAGTAACTTCACCAAGTTTGATCAGGATCGAACAACTATATACTATAGCTTCCATAGAACTAATCGGTGGAAATTTGTTTATTTTTATGGCAAATTGCGCACTAGAATGAGTACAGGGTCCTTTACAGTCGTCTAGCTCGACTGTAGCCGTTCTTACTAGTTCTTTGCTATTTTCCTTGGCTGTATTAATCACATTTTTGCAGGTTTGCTGTACCTACAGTAGTAATTGCCTTTATGCAATCTTCACTGAATTTTGTTTCCAACTTGACGTATACGCAATATTTGTTCCGAAACCCTTAATAATGTATGAAAAATATAAACAGAAAATTTTAAAGAGTATTTTAAATGATTAGCTAAAAGTCTTGTAGCACATAAGTGATTTTCACTGTAGCAAGCTGTTAAAAACTTGAGCTGCTTAACTGCGAACCATTTGTTTTATGGCCTTGTTGAGAGTGTTTGTGGTTCTATGGGCGGCAGTGGGCGTGGCTAGCGTATTGCTGTTGTCTGGAGAGCAGACAAGCAAAGCTGCAGCTGCTGTTCAACATGAGTAATTTCAAGCTAAAGGTGCAACAATAAGTTGTTTTTAGCTGGAAATTGATTCAAGGTTAAAGTAGAGACAAATTTCAAAGGAAAACAAAATTTATCAGCTTAACTAACCACATGTCATTGTATGTACCTTTGTAATGTTATGGAGCATTATCTAGTAAATTCAGACAACTGTATGCGTAATTTATGAAACTACCCTCGCACAGCACTAACAAGCTGTGTGTGTGTGTGTGTGTGTGACACATGTACAGGAGTGTCTGCTAATAAGCTTGTCGCTCTAATCAGTGTGCAATAAGTCAAAGTCCAAAGAGAGCCAACCACAGGAGATGGGGATGGTCAAGCGGGAGGTGGGGGGTTATATATTTTAGCCAAAAACTAAGGGGAAACAAGTAGAGAACGCAAATTGCCAATTATGGCAAAGAAAGTGCACGCATTTGCTTATTTATGGCACGAACGATTGTTTGATATATTTATGACAATCTTTCTCGCTCTCTCTCTCTTTTTCTCTCTCGCTCTATCTCTCTGCCTCTCTCTATACCACACACATGTTGCCTTATGGATGGCAACAGGTCGTGTCGTGTCGTGCCAAACTCGTGTCCCTTATGGATGGCAACAGGTCGTATCGTGTCGTGTCGTGCTAAACTTGTGTCCAATAAACCCCTTATGCTGCAGAGTCGATTAAATTAACATTTCTTAAACTAGTAACACTTTCTTCAAATTTTCTCTTTCATAAATTTAAAACTTCAAGTAATTTGCATTATTTAGTCAAATCCTTGTGCTGCGTACTGTGGAATAATATGTTCAATAACACTAGATTAGGTTAGGATAGGTTAAGTTAGGTTAGGTTAGGTTAGGTTAGGTTAGGTAAGGTTAGGTTAGGTTGAACGGCTACTGGTGCGAAGCGGAACCCAACACACATGGGCCGTAAATCGGTTCGTTGTGATACCATGTGGGATCTTATGGAGGCCTTTATGTGATCAGATTAGTAGATGCTTCAGCCACGACATGATTCCATCCTGTGTCCCGGATGTATCTTGAGTGTTGTCAATAACACTAAAATTAGTAACATTTTAACAACTTTTTAAAAACTAAACAGTGGCATTAATGGCATTAGTTTAAACGAGTGATTAAGTTTTTCAATAATGTTCAAATTAAATTTAAAGAAAAGTATTTATTTTATTTTTATATAAAGTAAAAATTAAAATTTTTGTTTTAGTTTAAATATTTATACTAAATATAAGAGTTTTTCTTTTAAATTGATTAATTTAGAAGCATTTTTCAAGACTGTATCCAAAATGGCCTTATCTACTAGTTATTGAATCTATATTCATTTTTTGGTACTTCATATAAAAAATATTTGAAATTATCAGTTAAATAGTAAATACTTTCAAAAATTTTAAGAAAAATTAAAACTACTCCGTTTACTATATAATAAAACAGTTTGCTATTTAAGCTAAATCCATTTTTTATTAACTAAATATATATTTTAGTGTATGTCACTCATAGAACATAGTTCGGATGATCCGGGTCTGATCTCCTACGGTAAAAAACAGTGTCGTGAAAACTCGTGCCTTTTTTGTCGTGAGTGTGTCCACCTCTTTTCACCCCTAGTCCAACACTCCCTCACCCTCTTACCTGCTAGTGTCTATAGTGCTGTCTAACTACCTGTAACGCATAATTCTGGTCAAAAGGATGAGAGCTTGAAATTGTTATACTACGTGCCTTTGCCAAATTTAATGTGGCTTGGCATGACAACAATTTATGCGACTCCAAGCTGGGGATAAGGCCAAAAGGGGGAAAGGGGGGGAGAGAGGGAAACGGGGCACAAAGCGCCAGTTTGCCAGCATATGCATGCAAAAAGGAAAACAGAAAAGCGAAAGCAAGAAATGTGAATCCCCCTAAGAGTCTTTAGGGGTAAGGGGTCAGGGGTAGAAAGGAGTCAGGAACAGAATCAGAGTCGCTGCTAGGCTTAATGGGGAATCATATTTTTTGTGTTTGGTTCGAACTGGCAGTTTATAAGCATTTAAGCGGCTTAACTCGCCGCCTGACTTATCGCATTGTCATCAATTTGGTTAAGTAGATTCCGCCAGCAAAGCCGGGAGAGAAACAGAGAGAGGGAGTACCTAAGTGAGTGAGAGAGAGAGAGAGTGGCTCCAAAAATGTCGGTAGTATTTTTATTACAGGACTTGCGACATTGGGAAGTTGATTGAAAATTTGCACGCTCCATTGAGCGTTGGGAAGGACATCTAATTATTTGCATTGATTGAAAATTTCGCTGTAGCAAACGAAACTGAAATGAAAGTATCCCTCTATCTCTTTCGCACTCTATACAAAAAATAACTGTTGTCAGCATCGACTCGTGCTTGCATAATCAATCACGTTTTATCAAGGATAATTGTTTGGCGCGATTCCTTCGCGTTGCATAAATTGAGTTGCTTCCTTGGAATGAGATTTATTTTTGGGTTACAGGGAGTATGGCAGGAAAGGGGGAGTGACAGGGTCTCCCCTTAGTTGATTCAATATCATTTTCAATGCTTATTATTTGCGCTCAATTGCCTTTGTATGCCATGTACTGTGTACTCTTTACTATGTCCCACATAAACTCTATTATTATTCGCGCATGTTAAGCAAACACTTTTGAAGCAGACAATACACCGCAGTTCGCATTGAATTCCAAACACAAACATTAATCCAAACACACTCAAATATCTATAGACAAACACGTACTTAAGTCGAAATATCTTTTGTGGTCACTAAAATATTTATGAATAAACTTAGTTCTATTGCTTTAGTTAACAATAGATTAAATCGCTATAAAGCATTTCTGACGACAAACATGTGTGGCATACCCTATAAAAATACAATTGGGTAAAGTAACTAATCATACTCGTAGAGCTAAAAAAAGTTATTCAATAAACTATTTTACAAAGTTGTTAAAACAGATACCATCAGTGGCGCCATCTAGTGTGTTCAGTTTGCAAAGTGTTTGGAAGTTGTTTAGATTTAAACTTTAGGCTCTAAAGTATAGATAGAGAATTATAACTATTTTTAAAAACAAATTAAATAAAGTCAAGCTAATTTCATGCTTAACAAGTAAGAAAGGGTACAGTCGAGCGAGCCGACCTTAAGAGACCCCGGACTCATTGTAGTGCGCGTTTTCCATAGAAATAAGCTATCTTCGGCCGATTAGTCCTATGGGAGCTATAGGCTATAGTTGATTGACCCGGATTTAACTTGGTGAGGACAGTTATAATGGTACTATACACAAATTGTGTGAATTTGGTTTCTCTGGCTCTATTCGTTTTCAAGTTATGGTGTGAAAATAGTTTTATACAATGTGCGGGGTGGTAGGTGGCGTGGCAATAATTTGAAATAATCTTAGACTGCCTGACATATAGAAGAAGTTTCATTCCAAGTTTTGTGGCTCTAGCTCATGTAGTCCGGAAGATCCAGGTATTCATACGGACAGACTTTATGGGGTTGGCCACACCTCCTTCTGCCTGTTACGCACCCCTCTACACTTTTTTAGAGTACGTGGTCTAAAAACAGAGAGTATAATAAGCTTAAAATTAATACAAATAAACTTAAATTAATTGTTTGTTATGTTTACAATTTATAATTGCTAATATCTTAAAATTCTTGATGTTATACTACCGTAAATTTATACATAATTAATTTTTAAAACAAAATTCACTTTAAGTACTTTAAGATTTAATTGCTAAAGTCTATCCTACAGGCAGAAAGGTATCAAAATATTTTTTTTTAACTATTTTAATTAATTTTGATACTTCGATTTCGTATTAAAATCAGTTTAAATTACTAAATATAAGCATTTCTACAGGTACTTCTCTTAAGTCTGTTCTACAGATATAAACAAAAAATTGTTGTTTAGGTAATTACAAATGTACCTAAATTAACCATTTTTAATGATTTTATATTCAAATAATGTTTTTAAATACAATACAATATAATAGTTATAGACAATTATCTACGATTTCTACAGGGTAGCTGCTAGTTGAGCACACTGCTTAGTTTTTACCAGTTATGGTTGTTGCACATTTTTTCCTTGCATGCGCTAACATAAAGTCTTAACGGTAGAACTATTATGCAAATAGCTGCAAAATACAAAAACACCTCCGGGAATTGAACTAACAAAAATTCTCCAGTCAGCGACCATTATGAGCAACACTCTCTCGCTACCGCACTTACTCTCATACTCACTCTCACTCACGCTCCCCTTCCCGCTCTCACTCTCGCACCCACACAGGCATGCTACTTAACCAGCAATTGGCACTCACACATACTCACACTCACACCCAAGCTTTCACAAACACACATACACCCACAAAAGGTTGAACAGGGTCGTTTGTAAATTGTGCTGTGCACATAAAAAAAAGTGTTCAACAATAAGCAATAAGGGATTCAGTTTCAGTTTCAGTTACAGTTACAGATTCAGTTTCAGATTTAGAATTAGCTTCAATATTGGCATCGGATTTGTATACGGAATCGGAAATATTGTCACATTTGCTTACTTGAGGTTTTGTTTGTTGAATTGAAATTGCTTAATTTACCAGATAATATGCCGCACAAACAACACATACAAGCAACACGCACACACACACACACACACACACACACACACATACGCATACAAATAAGTGCAGAAAATAAACGTAATTAGCTTGCTTATGTTTTTTTCCTTTTCGTTTTGGGTTTTTTTTTCTCTGCTTTTGGTATCTTTTCTTTCGCTCTCTCTATTACTCTCTCACATATTGACTATTTGTTCGCAATTTACGGTTACTGTTTGCACTACGAGTTTGACTTCAACTGTTAAACTTCTTCCTTCCTTCCTTCCACACATTTCGCTTCCATTTCGGTGTATTGTTTTGTTTTCACTTGTAGTTTAATTGACTGTGTGGTCAGACAGAGTGCCAGAAATACGCTTCGACTTGTGGTCCAATTTAACATTTGAATCAGGTGAAATTTGTTAGGATGTTTTAATTAGACATATTATATACATATATTTAAAACTTTTTTTAAAGTAAACAATTTTAAAGTCGGATTTTTTGGTAAGTTTAACTCATTTTCTAGACCCCTATACACGTGTATGAAGAACGAATTGCAGGCGGTATCATCATAACTCGATTTTTTCAAAGGTAATATCGAAATTCAAACTGATGGACAATATATGGACGCATCGACACAAAAGCCAGCAGCTAAATCGACGAAAACGAGGAAAAATGTTCAAAATAAGCTTCCTAAAAACCAACCAGCTCCTAAACGACCAAAAAAATGTCTTTAAACAACCTATGTTCCCGACCTTTGTTCTTGTAACCCAATAAACTTTGTAAAATGCGAATATAAAAGTTAAAAGTAGTTTTTTATATCATTTATACTTAATTGCAACCAATCACAAGTCGTGTCACGAAATCCCCCTTACCCCAGTATAGGGATACTACCAGAATCGAGATACCAGAACCATTTTCTTAATCACAATATTAACCACATTTTATCAAACTTTATTTACAATTGTTATAGCAAACAAGTGTGATTTTAACGTAATATAAATTTAGTTTAATTTTTGTTTTTGTCACAACTTGATAAATTTAAAGGACAACATGGAAATTAATTAAAATTGTTGTAAATGGATCTGAAAATGTTATGCAAAATCATTTTCCAAGCACATTTACTGCTTTTTATCGAATTTGACGACACGCATATCATCGGCAACCGTCTCCAGGTCCTCCGGGTCACGCCGGAAACGATAGGTGCCAATGTCCTTAGATGCCGACTCTGGCAGCTTCACCTTGATGCCCTTGTACTCGAATTGACCCTCTCGGGTCTCGGGTACCACCAGCATATGTTGCTTCTTGTACTCGATGTCATTGCCAATGTCCATGGGCTGTCCGCCGGGATTCTGCACAGTTGGACCCTCATCTTCGAAGGCGTTCTTCCAGCCATCGATTTCGATGGGCACAATCGGCATTCCATCTTTGTCCAGAATGCTCATACTGCCCCCATCGACAGCTGGTGACTCCGAAGATGACGGTGGTGGTGGTGTAGCATCTGGTTCAGTCACTGCTTCCGACGATTCCGCTGGCACAGGGGAAAAGGCAGTATTCTCTACCGAAACGAGAAAATTACGCGAAAACTCCAAGTCTCCTTTGGCCAGATCCTGAATGTTTATATCGGATACAGTGACTTCACCAAACGGTGAATCCGTCGTCTTGGCACGATACTTTGGACTGACACTGAGATTGGCTCTCAATGTGTAGCTCGAGAATATAATCCTGGACATTAAGATGTTTTTACGTAGCATGCACAAATTACGAAACATTTTGACGTTGTCGTGTTCGACTTTTCTCACAAAATAACACAGGATCACACAAAAATTACACAAAATAAGAAGTTATAAGTTTTAAATTTGTTACTTTGTTGTTAGTTGACTGAGCTAATGATGTACCGAAAGTTCCGACTGATATGAGATTGTTTCAATCAAGCAAACAACTGACAGCGAAAAGCTTCTACAATTTCAGTGACTACTTGGGTCTGGTAAAAAATAAAAATACTGAATTTTAAATTTTTAAACATGAAATGAGGATTGTCAAAACATATAACTGGCAAATATGTTATTACTACGCAAAACAACAAATATTTTCTACTAATTTAGGCAAATATTTTAATTATACACAAAGTAGCAAATATTTTCTACTATTTCAAGGAAATATATTGCTACGAGAAGAAGCAAATATTTTCTATAATTGGAGGCAACAATTTAAATAGGACGAAAAGTAGCAAATCTTTTAACATTACGCGAAGTAGCAAATATTATCTACTATTTCAAGCAAATATTTGAAAACTACGCGAAGTAGCAATTATTTGCTACTATTTTAGCCAAGTATTTTAGTATTACGCGAAGGAGCAAATATTTTCAACTATTTTAGGCAAATATTTAAAAATTACGCAGAGTTTACTAGTTTATTACTACTACTTCAAGCAAATACTTAAATACTACGCGAAGTAGCAAATATTTTGACATATATCTACTTTTTCAAGCAAATCTTTTAATATTACGCGAAGTATCAAATATTTTCTACTATTTCAGGCTGTTATTCTATTAATAAGGGGTTTACTATTTTCTACCCTTTATGTAATGTTTGCTTTAGTTTCATTGACTCCAAAAATATTTATTCATTTTTTTTATGTGCTTTACATATGTATTTACTACATAATTTTAACACTGTCTCTGCAGTAATACATTTGAATGCTGCTTCGTATATAGTTAAGCGCGACAATTTTAAACCAAGGCAGGGGACAGGGTCTTCTAGTCTAGAGTACTCTCAAGCGCCAGGCGCAGTCACGTGATTTATGTTCATTGCTGGTCATCTGTAAAATCTTAAAATATGCGACGCCGTTGACATGAATCTTTCTAAGCTAACACCGGTCGCAATATAGCATATATGTATGTATATCCAAGGCAGATAAATCTACCGCTTCTTATAGGATATTTGCATAATGGACTTTTAAGCAGTGATGCCCACACACACACACACACTAACAAACAGTGTACGTGATGTTTTACTCCTTAACACAGTTAAAGTGAAATTAACAGTAATAACATTATATAAAGGCCTTGGAGAAAAAAAAGTAAATAAAATCAAGAAAAACATTTGTCACACCAAATACAATATACCCTTCTAAATCGCAGTAGGCACTCCTTATATATGCAGATTTTATAGAATGTTTAGTATTCGTTAACTGTTGACTGTTAGGTTACTGTACTAGGTTTATATAGTTTGCATATAAAGGTACGTAGTGAAGTACATACACGAATTAGTTCGATTACTTAAGATTTGTTACTCCTGACTAGCATTGACCGCATCATCTATAGATCCACTTGGTTGAAAGTCAGTAATTAGTATGGGAAACATTTGTGTTATTGAGATATTTGAACCAAACTCACACATTGTTTATGAGTACTGACAAAATTCGGTTAGATTGGGATGACTATGTCGTATATATAACTATTTGTCGAAAACTTTTAAGTATTTGCTATTACTGAGGAGTCCATTTATAAACTTTATACAGTCAGTTCGCTCGACTGCAAGCTTCGAATTGCTTCTTCAATTTAAAAATTCAAATTACAGAACTAGCCGAAAAACAGCTGTGCTGGCAACACTGGGTCGGCAGAGACGCAGGCAGTGCTGCCAGCAGAGTTTTCAGCACTCGCGCTGCTTAATACAAAACATTCTTGGGCATCACTGCTTTATAAAACTGAGTTAAGGGAAATACACAAAAATGTTAATTTACCTCGATAAAAATGATCAACGCTTTCGTTTGGCCGCAGTTCCAGTTGTTCCAGAGGCTGCTTTGCGTTTTCCAGTTGTCTTCTTGAAGGGTTTTTCATCCTCATCATCATCTTCCTGCTTGCCAGTGCGCACCTCACGATTCACTTTGTAGGCTGCACTCATGCGCTTGATGTTCTCCTTGTGCACAACATCGTGGTTGACAATGCGATGGGGATAATCGACGCCAAGAACACAGCCGTACTCCCGCTGTGCGCCCAAGGTAGCCTTCCAGGGCTCAAAGATGCAATCCTTGGGATATTTGGCCAACTCTGGTACATATTTCCTTATGTATGCCCCCGTGGGATCTGTTTTCTTGCCAAATGCCACCGGACTGTAGACACGAAAGTATTGATGAAAGAAAGCCGAAGCCGAGAGCCACATCCAATTGCCGGCATTGAGAGCCCAATCCTGGTCGAGCAGCAGTTGCTCAAATACACGTTGTCCCTCCTCCCAGCTGATCCACAGATCTCCACGGGTCAGAAAACAAGCAACTGCATGACGGGCCAAATGATGTATCCAACCCTCCTGTCGCAGCTGTCGCATAATCGCATCGATGAAGGGATAACCCGTTCGTCCATGAGTCCAGGCCTCCAGGAACTGTGGGTGCTCTTGCCAAGCAATTTGCAGACAATAGGTATTGCCCAACATCCGGTCAAAATTGGGCTCAGCTGCTCCGACGGTATAATAGAACTCACGCCACAGCATCTGACCAACAAGTGAAACTGGTGGTTTTGAGTGCTTCGGATGTCGTGCCAGAATCTCCTTAAGCTTCTCGTAGACCAAACGTGAGCTTAAACAACCGAATTTTAGGTATGGACTTAGTACGGTTGTGCTGGGTTCCAGTGAATTTGGTGCCGTATTGGGCTTCTCAAAGTTTGCCACCCACTTCTCGTCACTCAGCGATTCCTCCATACGACGCAGTGCCTCGGTTTCACCTGTTCGACAGCAAGTAGTTAGATATTCACTGTATTAAATTTGATGTCAACTTACCACCTGGAAATTTATTGATGCCCAGCTCTTCAGGTCGCTTAACCAGTTGCTCCAATGAGGGACAATCATACACACTGGCATCGTCCGCTTCCAGGGCATCGGGCACAACAGGTTCCAATCCATCGGGCAACTTTTCCGGTTTGGGCAGAACCTTAGATAGCTTTAGCTTCTCCACAATGGCCAGGAACTTTTGATAAGTGATCGGTGCTTTGCCCAAATTTCGTGCTATAACCACTTCTGGATTAAAAATGGTATGCGAGCAGTGTGTATCCACCTTCACACCCTTTAACGCCGCCAGTTTTTGCACCTCTGCGTCTCGTTTTACGGCATAGGGCTCAATGTCCGTTTCGTAGGTTAGCAACTGCACGTGCCAACGCTCAAAGAGTTGTGGGAACACATCAACTGGTTTGCCACGCACGACATATAAACGGGAATTGAGCTGTCGCAGTTGCTGATCGAGGTCGCAGAGCGTTTGCTGCAGAAATCTCCAGCGATTGGCGCCAACTTGCATCCATGTTAAAATGCCTGGATCCAGTATGAATATGGGACGAACGTAGTACTTTGCAGCATCTGCACGCGCCACATCAAAAACTTGTGAAAGCGCAGGGTTGTCGTGAACACGAAGTCCTTTGCGAAACCAATGCACGATTGTTGGACGCTGTGCAGTCATTTCTAACACGTTTACTGCGACTTTAAATTTGCTTTTATGTTTGAAAAAAGCGTCGACCGCCTGATTGCGCTGATTGGGGCTGCCAACTCGCCTGCAGGTCTGTGGGAAAATACTAATACCAAAAGAATACCAAATCGGTACTAAGAATTCAGTATTTTGGTGCACATGCACCGGTAATATTCTTTTTTTTTATACAATACATAAAAATATATAAATAAACCAAATATTGGCATTAATTTAACAAATTAACGAGTAATAAATAGACGGCAGTGTGTTGACTACATTAAGCAATACTTCAACTCTGCGTTAACGCGCAAACAAGGACACAATTGAACGGCAAAATGGATTTGCTAGATTCTATACTCAATTCAATGGATGCTCCGCCAGCCACAAATGAACAACAAAAGACGCTGATCAAAAAGCAGCGGGAAATGATGGAGCGGATGCAGAACAAGCAGAAGGAAGAGTTACTGCGATTTCGAAAGTACGTGGAGGAGCGAATGGGACGATTTGCCAAGGACGATCGCACATGCATTGAATTCCAGCCGTTGGACAAGGTGCATAGATCGGTAATACACGAAATAGCTGAGAATGGCGGCTTTATAGCTATGAGCTTTGGCCGCGAGGACGAAGACCGACATTCGGTGGTCTATAAAAAAGAGCATCCGCCCAGCGAGGACGAAGTGACAGCCCGCCGTAACGGCGAGGGATGGAATAAGGATATAGCCAAAGAATATTCCGAGCGACGAAAAGAACGCTTGGCACAAGAGCAAAGCCAAAGTGACAAGCAAACTACAGCTTCCGAAGCCAGCTCTGGATCAGGATCCTCTGCCGGCACCAGCACAGATACCGAGGTTAAACCGACGTCCAATTATAAAGCAAAATATGCTCACCTTATTGGCGAATCAGCGGCCCTGCAAGCGGCGCGCAAAACAGAAACCAACCAAAGCTATGGATTCGTGCCCAGCAAGAACAAAAAGGACATGCGTTCCATCGAACAGACTCTGGCCGATATTCAGGCTAAAAAGCGATTAAAACTACAACAGCAGCAACAGCAGGAGCAGGAACAACAGCAGGCAGAAGCCGATCATCCCGCTGATGAACAGCAGCAATAAAAACAACAAAGTCTTCTGTGAAACAAATAAGTAAAGAAAATAGTAATAAGAATCTTGTATGTATGTTTTGTTAAATTCCAAGTTAATCAAAAGATTGTGAAGTCGTCCGTTGCTTCAAAATGTTGACCATACACAAACACACAGACTGATTTGTTTGTGTTCAAACATACATACGTACGTGTGCACATACATACATATGTATCTGAAAGCAATTTAAATTGTTGGCCAGTTGAACGCATGTTTAGATGAAATTATATCAACTGCAGTGTTCAATAAGCAATTTCTATTTATATAATAATAAAACAAAATTTGTAGTCAATAGCAACAAAACATTCTCAGTGTTGTTTATTTTGCGTCTAAAACTGGGACTAAAAATTACCAAAGAAGTGTTGGCTAACACCGAATGCAACTGAATTTGTAAAATGGTACTGACATTTTCAAAAGAAGAAGACAAGCGCTAACTCCACGTGGATGGACAATGTCGAGATCGAATTTTGGAAGAGATAAAAAGTTTATTTCACTATTATTAATTTTCAAGATGGGTTGAAATAACTAATGACAAGGTTACCATTAACCTAAAATGTAAGTGCAACGATAAATGCAATACCTGATTTAATGATCTTTTATATTCTTAAATACAAATTCTTGCAAAATTCTTAGCTACCATAATTCTGTGTCCACTAAAGAAAATTTAGTTAAGAGATTAAAATTAAATTAATTAATTGTGTTCTTTCATTGCAGATAATAAACATTAGAAAGACAAATTTCTAAAAAGCGATCGATGGGATCAGTCTGTAAGTAAACGCACATTTTTTTAATTTAACCCAACTTTTATCTGATGAGAACTTTGATAGGGACATCTGATGTCTATGATTGATTTATCAAGTTTGATAGTAGAACTGAATTTATCCAATATAAACCCTTTCTTAAATATGTTTGCTTAACAATTTACTAATATTTTATATATTGTTAATTGCAGGTAATACATGAAATTAGTAAAGATTACCCGGAGATGGATTGAATTCTGTAAGTTTATTAATTTAATTTGTACGAATTAAGTTAACTTTTCTGATGAGAACTTTGATAGGGACATCTGATGTCTATGACTGATTTATCAAGTTTGATAGTAGAACTGAATTTACCAGAAAAACAAACATTTAATACACTTCCTTAATAAGTTACTAATTTATTTCTTTACTTTTTATTGCAGGTTATAAATTCTTTGATTAAAAAATTTCCAGAGGAGAATGGAATTGGGTAGGTTTTTTAAATAAAATTTTTCCTTAGTATACAGACTTTTCTGATGATAACTTTGATAGGGACATCTGATGTCTATGACTGATTTATCAAGTTTGATAGTAGAACTGAATTTGTCAAATAACATTTATATATATCTACTTAAAAAGTAGATTACTAATTGTTTAATTTTTTATTGCAGGTTCTTAGTGCAATTTGGGTAGAACTTCCTGAGAGGAATTGAATCTCGTAAGTTACATAATTAATTTTATATGAATTATACCAATTTTTCTGATGAGAACTTTGATAGGGACATCTGATGTCTATGATTGATTTATCAAGTTTGATAGTAGAACTGATTATGTTAATTATTACTTATAATAATATATTAGCTGTACAAATCACTTACCTTACTTTCATTTTTAATTGTAGATTATGGCCAACATAAAAATGAGTACATCCCTTGAGGAAATTAAGTGTAAGTTCATTTATTTTTAAACATTTTCAAATTATACAAACTTTTCTGATGAGAACTTTGATAGGGACATCTGATGTCTATGACTGATTTATCATTTTTGATAGTAGAACTAAAAACAACTTAAAATATTTTGCTACATGCTTCACTCAATTTCATGAACTAATTGTTGGTTTAAATTTTTCTAATTTTAGACAAAAATCATGGATTTTATAAGAATAAATGCTGAAATTACTAAGGCCTAACTAATCTTAATAAGGACATCTAAGGATGGCAGTCCACGCTAACATAATGTTCACAAGTGATACTCTAACCCTCATCAGGACGTTTTGAACTACATTTCACTAACACATGAAAAAGAGCTTATAAAAAAAAATTATTATGATTTAAAATCAAAATTGTAAATTTTATTTAACTAGATACTAATTAAATAAATTTAAATGAAAGAAAATCTTGTTATGTGTAATAATGATTTATAGATATATGATATAGACATAACAAGTATTTTTTAGTTGTATTAATTAGTGTTAATTGAGCCGAGTGAGTACATTTTTCTGACAGACTGTGTTTGGCGCCATCTGTTTGAAACATTGCCCAACACACACAAATACAACTCGCCGCAATCAGCTGATTTAACAGCTGTTTCCTAAAAAGGCGACAACAATTCTTAAATTTCCACTGCCAAAATGCATTACTAAAAAGTGTTGACTCTCCTAACAAAATTAATTGACTAATCAAGTTAAACAAGTTACCGAATATGTTGCCTACCAAAACAGACTCCCGACGGCGCCTCAATGCCACTGGCGCGACAGTTGGGAGCTACAGTAAAGTTGGCGATGAGCGCAGCGAAATTGATGGATTTGTGAATGAGCAATGGGTGGCGCCCAGTGTACAAGGAGACTCCACGCCATGGAAGACAATCGCAATAATTTTAACATTATTTGTTGGTGGATCGGTGCGTATGCAGCAATCTGTATCTAAAAAACTGTTGTCAACAATTGTTCTCATTGATAGATCTGCATTGGCTGTGCCACATTGGAGTGGCTGGCAGACGTAAATCAAGATCGCGCTGATCGCGTCTGGGCACTGATATTAATCGGAGCGTTGACCATAATACCAGGCGGATATTACTTCTATGTACTGTCGTGTATTCTACTGCGACGCAACGGTTATACGATGGACGATATTCGTCGTCTGGGTTGAGACAGTCTATATTTATAATGGATTACAATATATTTATATGTTTTTATTGCATTTTAATGGCATGTTTAATGTTTATTTGTATTTCTTCTGAGAATTGCAGTCAGAACTCGGCATTTATTGTATAAAAATATTGTAAATATATATACTATGTGTACATACATTAATTGTTATCAAATATTTCAGAGTTTTAAGAATTTAGTGCGGGAAAGATTTGCTAACTATACTAATTTGCAATGCTTGAAGCTTTAGATATATTTATATGTATATATTGATAGTAATACGATTTGAAAACTTTATGCATATACATATGGCATTATAATCTCTATAAAGCATAGTGCGTTTTGAGCTTAAATTTTACATAAATTTATATGTACATATAAGTTATTCGTTTGTTTTTTGTTTTATTATATAAACAATTGCTTCTCATGGTACAACAAAGCTTAGCTATAGTATATATATAGAAGATATATATGTGTATATTTATGTATACACAAATTAACATCGCTATCAGAACTACTAGTAGGCAGGGAGATGAGGGAAGGGTAATGGGAAGTAGGTACATTTACAGTACACAATATAAAATATACATAAACAAATTACGAATACAACGAAATTAAACTACAAAGGTTAACAATTTTTACTCTCAATTTCTTGGATTACTGTTCAACAACAGTCACCTCAATGGGTGGTATGAACTTCCAAGTGTGAGCCTGTTGCTCATCAAAGCTTGCAGTCGATATTATTTCTAATTGACTCATGGTCGCGGATGCTGGAGAAGATCGGGTTGAAATACTGTTACTTTGCTGCGGCTTGGTAACACACTCAATGCTGGTCTTAAACCGACCGGGCGTAAAGAATATTACGGAACAATTGTGCTGCGTCTGCCCGTGTTTGTCCAGAAGCGGAATTGTAATGCTGCAAATCAAAGGACAAAATGTTAATGATCTGCTAGCGTATATGGTGGTGAGAAACACTCACCGATTGGGTCCCGAAATGGCAACGCGTGTCTCCAGATTATAGTTCTCCATGCCATTTAGATAGTCTTGATAAAACTTGATAGTCAAAACCAAATTCTTGAGCGGCTGCAGCGATTGATTCTTTAAATTAACACTGAGCTGTGTCCGCTGGCCAACAGTGCACATGATCTCGCTATGCGGCTGCACTGCCGCATCCTGGAAGCTTACAGCTGTGCAAAAAACAAGCAACAATAAGTTCAACTTCAAGTGGAAATTCAAGAGTTACTTACACCACTGCAGAGGAGACACTGTAGTCTGATCCACCATAGCGTGGGAGAGCACAATGCCACGCAACGAGGCAATGCCCCGTATGTCTGTGCCGGTCAAGAGCCAGTTAATCTTGACCCGTTCCGCAATATGGGTGGAGCACAGTTTGCTTAGTGCATCACTAAACGATAGGATTTGTGTACGAAAACAGAGCTCTGCGAGAACAAAGAACCAAAATGACTAATTATATACTATAGTTAATGAATATAACTAATAAGTGCTTATTACCGCGCTCCAGATTCTCAGCGACTTCTGCCGCCCGTGCCGCACCCACCTGCTCCAGCGAGCAGCGATCAACGGGGATTGGAACACGGCAGCTTTCTTTGGCCTCTATGAGTATATTCTTGTTATCCGTATAGTTGAGCGACATTTCTTGAGCGGTTAGATTAGATATATCCAGAACCAAATAGAATTGTGACGGTCTGTTGGAAAAAATCAATTAAAATTCCTTTTCAATGAATATGAAATCATAAAGTTTACATTTCTGCGGGTAGCACATCCCAGCTGGTGATCTGTGCACTTGGCAGCAGCTCCAAGTTAAACGATACGGCGCATTGACGGCAATAACCAGCCACCAAAGCTTCTCCACCCGAGTATTTTAGCCGTAGCTGCGCCTCAACATTTTGCGCCAATTGGAATGGACGCATTGTGGACGCACTTGATCCTCCGCCGGGCTGTAGATTCAGTGCAGCCAAAGAATGTTGAGCGCCGGCAAATGTAGAACGTGCACCAGCATTTTGTAGATCCTGGCGACGATGTTGGGGCGAACTGACGCCCACGGGCAGACTGGCATGACCCGAACTGGAGATGTTGGAGCTGTGTGACATTGCAGAGGCTCCATACTCCGCTGAACCAACATTCATTGAACCCGCTGGCATGGGACAAACAAAGTCCGCTTCGGCGTAGATTTCCAGCACAAATTCCAGAGTCTCCTGCGGAGCAATGGGCAGCTGAGCCTACAAAACGAAATTCAGTTCAGCGAAGCTGTTTAAATCTCTAAAATTGATTTCTTTGCTCACCTGCAGCGCCTGTTCATCTATGTGAAACATTTTCTTTTGCACCTCCTGCTCCACATTGGAGTTGATGCTAAATTCCAAGTGTTCCAGGGGTAAGGTATTGCTCTCATTTTTGATGGTTATGGTACAGCTTGAGGATTCTCCATTGTAGAGTGTTAAACTGGCCGAAGTAACCACAATGTCCGCTTTGTTCATATTGCTAAACGTGGCCGTCTGTGGCAACGAAGTCTTTACACTGATTCGAGGCAGTGCGGGAATCACTTCGACCAAATAATTTGGTGGAAAGTTGCGTCCATGCATGTGCTTTAATCGGCAATTGGATTTGACACCCAGCGTATGCGTGCTAAAGCCCTGCAGATCCAATTGCCCAGTCTCCATGGGTGTGCCATGGAGTGAGACAATGGTGGGCACATGCGGTTGCAGGATTATGGTCTGGGGAAGAGCTTCAAAGACCACGCCATTGGTAAGCAGACGCATGTCTGTGACCGCCAGTTCAAACGGCAACGGATTACGCAGACGCACAGTCACCTCGCTGAGATCGTTTTGCACCCACAAAAAGGCTATCACACAAAGGATCAGTGAGTCATTAATATAGCCTCGATTTGTGTTTAGTTATTTCACATACCTATCTTATTTTTATCCTTCTTTTTGTCCCTTCGATCCACGGAATTAAAGTGGATGGGCGTGAACAGAAAGGGACCGCTGTCAGCTTTGGCAATCTTAATGCGTTGAGGACGCAAATGTGGTGGCAAATCTTTGACCACCATCTCCAGGCAGTAAGGTAGATCGGTGAGATTTGCGGGCGGTATCACAGTACCATTATCCAGCACCAGCGGCACAGGAGAGCCTTCACATTGTGCGCTCAGATTCTGCAATGTAACACAACGGTTTAAGAATTTGTACAGGGTATAAAAAGTGATAATCTTTGGTTACCTGTAATTGTACAGCCATTTCGCTTTGCTCCGTCGGGGACATGTTGTCCCATTGGGTTTGCAGTAGGAACGTCATGTGGCGCGTGGCCAGTGCAGAATGTCCAAGTCTTCTGGCGGCTGTTATAAGATTCTGCACCAGATCAATTTGCAACGCTGGCCAACCAGCGGCATTCTCCAGCACCTCCAGAGGATCAAGAGATAACAAATAGCCTGTAAAGCTGCCCAGCATTAGGCGATAGCTCTGTGTCCAATCAGGTGTCTGACTGCCTTGCTGAACATGCTTTAATGCCGCGAGACGTTGGAAGAATGCAGCCTTACGTTGGTAGCCAATTTGCTGATACAGCTCAGTGATTATTTCAAAGCGTTTAACACGCTCCGCTTCACTCAAGCTTAGATTTATATAAAGTATGTTCTGCAGAAACATGGCCACATCCAGTGGACGATTTTGTTCAATGCAAATCCTTGTAGCCTTCAGCGCCGCCTCCGTCTCAATGGTCGCCGCATGCCTGTATTTACTATAGTTAATTATTGCCTTGCGATAGTAGTTGGTGATCTCCTCCGGTTTGAGTATATTCACGGGTAGTTCACCGTTCCGTTGCTGACCAAACGGCGTTACAGAAATGGTCGATGTTGAGGATGATGATGTGGAATTTGTTGGCGTTCCTGAGGCCGACGAATTGTTGGTCAACAGCGAGGATACCGATGAGCAGGAAGATGAGTGTGAAGTAATGGGATCCGCACAATTTGTTTGTGCATTTCCGGCGACAGCTGCGGTCGTATTTATCTTTTTGGTGGCATCGCTGGCACGCCACTTCTCAGGTGTGTTCCTTAGTGGTGAAGTACCTGCAACATAGAGCATGAATATGAGTTCAAACAAGGCCAAGTTGGTAGGAAAAAAGACTTGCCTGTTTCCTGCAGAGATGCATTCCTGTGCAGCGTTTCAATCTCTCGCATTTGTGGATACAATATAACCGCAGATGCTGCGCAAAGACCTTCCTCGCTGGCGCCCACCCACAGGGAGTCTCCAACGGAGCGCAGGGTCTCATTGGCATTAACGTACAAGCTTAGGGCATCATCTAGCAGACCCGCTTGCAGTGATAGATCCGCCAGGTTCTTTGTCACCCGACCAACACAGCGTTTGCGATTGTTACGCGACTCCATATCCAAGCCGACAAAGTCGCGTTTCTCGAATGGAGCCAGCAGCAGACTTACCTTGTCGGCCTTTTCGCGTGAACGTTCCAGTCGCCTCGATTCCAGTACCCAAAATAAGGCGTTTAGGAAATCGCCTACACGAGTCTCTAGATCAATACAAGTATCCTGTTCACGATAGAAAAATGCTTGCGACTTGAAATTGGATGGCGTTGTGAATTCATCCTGCAGACGAGCCGCATGGACAGGATGCGTCTCTCTTAACTCTGAATTGTGACCATTGCTAGTTTGTGCATCTTTGTGATTTGTTATGGAATCGCTGGTGACTGCATCGGGACCAAAAAATATGGCACGGGACTCGTAGAGCGTGCTTCCATAGCGCACCTTTAGGGATTCATGGTGACGACACAGCTCATTCAGTTCCGTTTGGGTGTCAAACTTGCCAATTGTGATGAGTCCCAGTAGGCGACGATGCGTTTGGAAGTCACCCCAATCATTGTGCTCCACGGGATGCTCATGTATGAATCGAAAAAATATGGTACGCACTGTGCCGCTAGAATCTATACACAATAAAACAAATACGATCCATTAGTCAGCTACTGGGTAATTCTAATATTAGAGTTAAATTTACCCGTCACTTTGATACTATTGACACGTCGCACCTTTTCGAAGGCGCGTTGTAGGACGCGGGCACGTGAGGGTCCCACGCCGCGCAGCAACACCAGCAGGCAACTGTGATGCAGTGCATTCTGTTCGTAGTCGAGCCGTGACATAACTGCATCCACGCTGGCATGGGGATGCCCAGTTCCAACAGTGGCACGCATTTACAACTCCTGTTCCAGTTCTGGGTATTTTCAAACGACAAAACGACAATTGGCTTTCACATTTCCACAGTCGTTAAGTGCGCGCTGATAGAGTTGCTACTCTCACTGACATTGACTGACGTTGACGTGCCTCAATTAATTTCCATTGTGTTGCAAATAGCTGAGGGCCGAGTTCATAGCAAGCGATAACATCGAAATCGCCTCCCCTTTTTGATGATGCTGCTACTTTTACTTTGTCACCTGCTCTTAACACACTCCTGAGAAGATGTACTGTTGCAGCTGCACTTGGACGTGTGTGTGTGTGCCAGCAGAGTGTTTATATTCCGCAAAACTATAGAAAAAAACACAAATTAAATTTTACTAAGTAAAAAAATCAGTGCTCAGCTGCGTTGCTAATCCCCGTGAATGGCAAATTCAATAAGTGCTCACGAATGCAAGCGAATGACACTATAAAAGTCCCACTATTAACACGAAGCTTATTTAAAGTCCCACTAATTTCGACACAGTGGCATCACTGCGTTTTGGCAAATTTAGTGTATTTTTGAATAACAGTAGCATCAGGTTGGATAGCGCAATTTTTCCAAGCAACTGTTTTCGTTAGTTTTTATTTTTATTTTTATTAAACAATGAATTTATTGCCAAGATCGCGTGAAGAATTCGCGCAAACGGACTACTGGAATGAGTTCTTCAAAAAGCGCGGCGAGAAAGCCTTTGAATGGTAAAAATTAGCATAGAAATTTCAAAACATATTGTCAACCGGCGAGCACGTTTTCAAATTGGAAACTACGAAAGTAAAACGATAAACAATTTGATTTGCTTTCAGGTATGGTGAGTATCTGGAACTATGTGATCAGATACATAAATATATAAAGCCCATGGATAAAATCCTGATGCTTGGCTGCGGTAACTCAAAGCTCAGCATGGACATGTACGACACGGGATTTCGGTAAATTAGTCGAGTATTGTACAAAGTACTATAATTAGCATCATTTAATTACAGAGACATAACCAATATTGATATCTCGCCAGTTGCCATTAAGAAAATGATTGAAATTAATGCAAAATCAAGACCGGACATGAAATTCCTGCAAATGGACGCGACTTCGATGACTTTTGCCGACGAAAGTTTCTCGGTGGCCTTGGACAAGGGAACGCTGGATGCTCTCTTTGTGGACGACACACCGGAAACGAGGGGCATTGTGGAACGCTACTTCAAGGAAATACTACGCACCATGCGGTAAGATAACGCCAATCGAATTTGTCCAGAATTGGTCCGATACAGTTTTAATTATATTCTCCAATTCTGTTCTCATATGCAGCAACGGTGGTAGATATGTGGGCATATCCTTGTTGCAGGAACACATTCTCAACTATCTGTCCGAGTTCCTGCCCAAAAACAACTGCATGTTGCGGATTGTCCACTGCTTGGATGTGGAACGGGCGAACAAGGAGAAGAATGCAGATGATTCTCTGTCACTGCCCGTCTTTGTGGTGATTGCTACCAAGTTCAAGAGCTTACCCATGCCCGTGAGTAGTTGCAACAGCTTCATTTGACTTCTGCCCAACAGACTGCTCTTTTTAGATCCTTGAGTTTGGTTTGGGTAACGATAAAATGCAACGTTTTAATGCTACAACGGAGCTACTGAATGCTGTGAAATCTGTACAGAAAGCTGCATTAGTTTGCAATGGATTGTCGCGATCCAGCATAGCTGGACACAATGAGGTCACACTGGACTTATACCGTGCTACTGAGGAAACGCCGCGGTACACAATACACGTCATTGATCAGCCGCCAGCTCGAGGCATTGGCAAATACGCGGCATTCATTGTGCCCCAAGGCAGAGAGATCGAGTGGCTCTTTGCCACTCCGGCGGGGCGTAAAAAGCTTCAGGCATCGGCTAAATATCAACGTTTAGCTGTGGTAACACTACATCGCGATCAAGTCTACAGCACACTGGAAGAGGTCAAAAGCGAGCTGGCCAATAGCATTACCAATCTAGCACCGGCACGACTCACTGAACAGATACCCTATCTATCGCTTGGTTCCGAGGTTGGAAAGCGTGAAACGCTCATCTCGGGATTCTCCAAGATTTCTGGAGAGTTTCGTATCGAAGAGGTGGAGGCTGATGGGAAAACTCTGCGTCGTCTCATATTCCTAAGTAATCAGTTTGTAGTGCAGTCGGAGGCACTGGTTAAAACAGGTAAATACAGGGTATACTTCATTTGTTTATATTAATTGACTAATACTCTCCAATTCAGTTAAGATCAAGGGCAAAAAGAATCGCAAGAAAATAGATTTTGGTTACTTGGCGTGTCATCATCATCTCTTCATGTCCGTCGGCGTGCAGCTGGCCACCTCGATGCAGAGTCCCAAAAAGGATGTCCAGAAGGATGTGCTGGTGATAGGACTTGGAGGCGGTGGTCTGTGCACTTTCCTGCACTCCGCATTGCCGTAAGAGCTTTCTGTCCAATTAGGTGAATACTTGTGACATTTTCTCGCTTTAGTCAGACACGAATTACGGCTGTGGAAATCGATCCCATTATGCTGGAAATAGCTGAGCAATATTTCGAGCTCAAGCAGGATAATCGCTTCCATGTGGTCATCGATGATGGTCTGGCTTTTGTGGAACGTTGTCGACAGGAAGGTGTGTTCCTTACAGAGTGTAGAAATGTCTTTTTTAAGTCGAATTCTCTTCTCTAGATTTGCACTTCGATGCTGTGCTCTTCGATGTGGACAGCAAGGATCTAACTCTGGGCATGAGCTGCCCACCCCAAAGTTTTCTGGCCCATGAGACCCTGCTGCACATCAAAGAAATTATCGGACCCAAAGGTTTATTCATGCTAAACTTGGTTTGCCGTGATGAAACCTTGCGTGCAGAGGCCTTAACAAATTTGCAGAAAGTTTTCCCCGCCGTTTGCAGCTATAAGCTGGACGAGGACATCAATGAGGTGATTTACTGTACCAATGATACTGAGAACTACAAGACCGTGGACCTGTGGAGGAAACAACTGGGCAACGCTGGGCGTGGCCTTAATGATGCCATCAAGAAACAGAAGTTGGCCAACGAGGACACACTTGATTTAACTGATTTCCTAAGCGAATTAAAAATTGAATAAAAAACAATTGTAGTGATTTTTAAAAATAAATGTTAAATTGCCTTTACTGTGAAATAAAAGCTCAATTAATTTAATAGATACATAATTGCTATATTATAATTAACAAACTATGCGGCAAAAGGCATTTAATTGTAGTATTACTTAAAAAACTAAATCATTAGAGTTGAACAAGTGTATTTTGGAATATTAAGTTAAGTAAATTGTTGTTATTTTTTTTATATACAATACATACAAGCAGCGAGCACATTGAATTAACTAAACTAAAAAACGCATAGTTAGTTAAATATATTAAATATATATATATATATTTAAATTGACAGTCTGTTGCAATTGTATAGCAACGCTAAGGAACTCTTGGGGGAAACGAAATTAAGCTTAATTACTACAGTATAATTTGCCTAATTACATTAATTTTTGTGCAATTAAATAAATTATACTGAATTAAGCTTTGTTGTTGTTGTTACAAAATTTTGTAGTCTTTAAATTTACAATTGATTTTTATTAACTATGAAGACAACAGCGGGCAAAAACGTTGATATATATAGTATATTGAATATGAAACTATTTAGTTAATAATTAATTAAATTATTAAAAAATTATTCACTGGTCGTCGGTGCTAACGGCACACCAAATCAAAAGACTTTGCGAAATAAGTTATTAAACGCTCGCTGCTTCTTCTTCGTTGTGGATGATGTGGTGCTGGCACCACTACTACTACTGCTGCCGGCGGTGACAATGCCAGTCTTCCCATTGGGTCTACTCTCCTCCGCCTCCGAGGCCGAGAGTATCGTCTCGCCAAGTATTCGAAACGAGTTCTGTTTGGCATTGTAGGGAAAACTGATTTCCGAAAGCGATGAGCAGCTATCCAGGCTCGCATTCGTTGAGACGGAGGCATTGGGTGCAGCCATCAGTTGCTTCGATTGTTTCTCGTTGCGCTTGAGGCGATACCATTCCCAAGACGTGGCCTCATGCGCCGAATGGCTACCCTTGACGCCACCGATGCCATTGAAGGTACCACCCTTGTTTTTACTCTTGCTGAACGGTGACTTGAAGAACGCTGGCGAGGAAACCCGTCGGGATTTTTTTGCTGTCTGTGCCTTGTCCGTCTTCGTACCATCCACAGTGTCTACGATCTGATAGCCCGATGGACCTTCGGGCATAAACTCATTGTAGGCCAAATCGCTGTTGGGTATGAAATTGCAGAGATCATCATCGTCGAGTATGAGACTCTCGTCGAAGTCACTCTGGTTCGTACTCTCCTCCAGCTGGCTGCTCTGTGTGAAGTTCGCTGGCGCTGACTCCTGACGCTTCAGCTCCTGTTGCTGCTGCAACTGCTGGGATTTCTTTTTGGGCACCTTTGGTGGCAACTTGCTGCTCTTCAGCGTTTCTGCACAAAGAGAAGAAGATTTTAATGGAATGCAAGATTTTCCTATAAATATTTAGGACTTACCGACATCGAAGAACTGTTCACCACACGTCACCTGGGCAGAGTCCAGACTCGAGTGCTTACATCCCTTGCGTCTCTGTAGAGATGACCTCGCATTGAACATGTTGGCGGCGATGTTGTTGTTGCTGCCATAACAGACGGATATTTTACGCTGTCGTGAGGATGCATTGGGCACATCGCTGGGTTCCACCACGGATATATCTCCGCTGCCATTCATTATAAGCATGGCCTCTTCGCTGGGCCGACGCTTCTCACCCGCTACTGGTTCCACAATTTGCTCATAGGATTTGCGTCTACTCAGATTCTGTTTAATCAATCCCGGACTGCTTGGCTTCTGCGGATGCAGTTGCTGTGTTTGTCGCCGCAGCTTGCGATAGTAGACAGTACCCAGCACAAGCATGAGAAAGATACAGGTGCCCACAATGATGACGACCAGAATGCAAGCCTGCACCTGGAAAGTCAGAGCACGCACTTCACCCGCCAGCTCGGCACTTTGTTGTATATAGAGCTGCTCCTGTTCCACATAGCGACGACTCTGATCCTCCAGTGTGCGCACCGTCAGCGTCTGTTGCGTAAGTGTCTGCTGCAGCTCCTCCACCTGCTTCTTATAGCGACGCGAGAGCTCCTCCAGATATTGACCCGACAGCGACATATTACGTTCGAGTGCCTGTGGAAGACAGAATGTGGGAGAGAACATTAGCAAATGTTAAACTATTAAGGCAACGTAGTCAATAACAACTAGTACCCAGTGGCATGAGTCGAGTGAACCAGGCTAAGAACGACCCTGTGTTTAACTTAGTCTCTGAATAACAACATTTTCTTAAACTATGCCAGAGAGGTAACTAATCCAAAAAGTAATCAAGATTTACACTACGACAAACCTGTTATACCAATAACAGTCGTGTGTACAGGGTCTCACAACGATGGCAACGCTTGGCAAAAATCAAGCAAAATCAAAAAAGGAAAAATTGGTTACAAGGATAACAGCGAAGGTGCGGCAACATTGGTAGCTAGACAAGTTACCGGTAATGAGCCACAAACACGCAAGCTGGCTATAAACAAGCCAAGGGAAATAGCTAAAGGGAGTGGTGACTATACGAAACTCAGCTGTTCTAACTGACATGCAGTACACAACACAAAAGTAGCTAAAATAAATTTTAAAATTTAAATTTTTAGTTAGAGATTAACAATTAATAAACTTTAAACAGAAACTAAGTAAATTAATTAATATAGTTAATAATTTAATCAAACTAAACAATATGAATCTTTAAACTAATAGACCCCATGGGAATTGCCTATTTAAAAGGTGTTTTTTAGTTTTGGTAGCAGTTTTTGTAAAAATCTTATAAAAAACTTTTGGCCACAAAATCTAGCTTGTTTTTCGATAAAGACTTTACAAGTTTTACAACTTGTTAATTTACATTTGTGTATTATCTTTAATCTAATCTAAGCTAGTTTCTAGCTATTTTTAGCTATTTTTTTAGCTTTTTTTCTAGCTTCTTTAACTAATGTTTTTGTATTAAAATAATTATTTGAGCACATAATATTGAGATTATGTAGAATCTTCAAGCTAAAAGTAATATTTTTTGCAATTATAGCTATTTCTAGCCATATTAGCGTCTAAAGTTCTAACCACACTAATTTCACTGCTTAGCAATTCTACTAACTAGCTGAGTCATTACGGTACAAAGTATGCAATTTGTATACTAGACTCTGACGTCATTGATGATGATTAGAGTCCTGTTTATGTAATACTTAAGTAGGGTATGCTATAGTATACACATATGTATGTGTAAGTATAATTGTGTGGGCGTTTACTTTATGGGATATTCTAGTTTGTTGTCGGGACAACGAAACACCAGCGTTAGTTAAGTATTTTAGACCCTGTACTTAAGCAAAGTGCGGAGGGTGGATTAAAATGGTTAGAAAATGTGTCTGATATGGAGGTGGAATCCTATAGGATATAATAAATCATACATATACTACAGATAGATCCACATTTGAAAGCCATTTCGGTTTCCAAGTGGATCACCCTAGATATTTTAACCAAATTCACACATTGGCTGTAGTAATCAGGCTTTTATATCCCAATTAGGTTCGAATAGAATCAGACAGTTCTCATAGGATTTATCTTTGGAAATCGATAAGACTAACTACAGGGTCTTTAACAGTCGAGCTGCTCGACTAAACTTACCTTAATGCGATTTGAGAGGCGAATAAAAACACTCTCCGATTGCGCGCCGTGTGTAAGTTTTGGCTGCAGGTTGATGCCACCTCCAGGTGCTACATTGGCGGTGCCTCCCAGATGGGCGTTGCCATTGACGACAGCTGCGGCCGCTGCTGCGGCGCCACCGCCGGCTGTTATCGATGCCACCGTTGTGGTCAACAGACTGTCGATATTCTCCCAGTTGGCCAAGTTGCTGTCGTCCATGCCGTTGCCACTGCCAAGTAAATCCCCGTTGACCGCTTCCGTTGTCGGTGGCGCCACTGTGCCAGCTGGAGGAGGGGAAGGTAGGGATGTCTCCACGTCGGTGGCATCCGCAGTTGTGGCGGTTGTGACCACAGGTGCCTCTGGGGCCACAACGGTTGTGCCTGGCGTAGACAATTCCGGCGTATCATTGGGCACATTGAATATGTTCACATCCGCTGGAGTGGGCGCCACCGTAGAGGTCTCCGTGGACTGTGCCTCTGCAGAGGCATCAGCGACAACAGTTTGCGTTGTTGTAGTTTCCGTTGGCAACGTCTCCTGGCTGCCTGTGGCCTCCAGCACGGATTCCTTGGGCACATTAGGCGGAACTATGACCTCCGGAGCTGCCTCCACCGCGGAGGGATCCGGAGTAGTGACATTCTCAATGGGTTGCTGCTCAACCACTTCGAGACTCTGTTGTTCCCGGGGATGCTGCTCCACGGGAAGCACAGCTTGGGTATTAAGCTCAGCTTGTAGCATCTTGCATATGGCTCCAACATGCTCCACCGGCAACATGCTCAGAAAGAAGCTCTGTCGCTTGTTCATGCCACTTGTAGCCGGTGCCCCAAGCCGGGCCAGACCCAGACTGATGTCATACTCGGCCTGACAGACACGGGTCTGCAGTAGATGTGAGCGCAGCTGGGGCAGCGAGAGAAGCATCTGCAGCTGCTGAGATTGGCAAGAGAGAAGATTATTGATGCGTTCCACGATCGTGCTGTTGCACTTGGGGCAAGTGTAGACGCCTGCGGCAGGAGTGTGGCATAAGATCGGACCTGTGGACCAGCGAAGAGCCTTCGTGGGCTTGACTAGAACCTGAGCCGCCTTCTTGACCATCTGCATGACGGCATCCGAGGCACTTTGAAAGATATTGCCATTGCCAGTGGAGGATGCCTTGTGTGCCTGCTCCTGTCCAGCAAAGTCCTCGTCAAAGTCATCCAGCTCATCGCTATGACGAATCTCCGTCTCAAAAGCCTCGTACTCCGAGGTGCCAAACACACGAAACAACGAGATGGGACAAAAGTGTTCCTTCGAGTAATGTGAGTGGATATCGACGCGTACGAATTTTCCAAATAAATGTGGATGTAACTCGAAGGTCTGAACCGTTCTCTTGTCCTCGGCGGCAAAGCGTCCCACATTGCTCCAGTCGCGGGTGGGAAAACGCTTCGAGACGGCCACAGTGAAGTTCCTTGGCGACGAACTGAACAGCTCAAAGTTGGCCAACTCCACTTTCTGGGCCTGCACAGCCTCGCAGAGCTCCACCACGAACCAGATGCGACTGCCACAGGTGCTCAGCATGTACTCATCACTCGAGTGACTCAGCACCGCTCCAGTATTGGTGGCATCGGCATTGGAGGCTATGATCTTGGCTCCACAGTCTGGCGAGGCATAGTTCTTGGCACGCAGTTTCAGGGACGGCATTTTGCCATTTCCAGTGCCCGTGGCATTTCGACGCTGTGCCGAATTGTTGACCACTTGCTGCTCCAACTCCATGGCCTGTTCCCGACTTGCCTCCGCCTCCATTTGCTTTTGCGCCCACTCCGAGAAGACGGGCATGGGCACTTCCTCCACAGTCTCATTGCTGCCAACTGGCACTTCCGGCTCAGAGGACAAACCTCCGTCGCTGGTCACATTGGCATCCTCGATGTTATTCGGTACCGTCGAGGATACCGTTACAAATGCATATCCTCCGCCCGGATCGTTAATGTCATCTGCAAACATAAGTAAAAGATTAGAAGGATTCACAAATTCTTGGCCTTATCACTTACCTTTCTGATCTACCTTCTTGGCCGCTACTGGAAGCGACTGCTCCTCCACCTCCTGCTCCTTTACGCTTCTGTTGCTCGCCCTGGCAGGCGTGTCCTGCAGTATGACCGTGTCCAGAGTCTCCTTTACTGGCTCCAGCTGCAACGGCAACTCAGTTACCGTTACACTCGGTAGCTCCGTTATGATCTCGGGAAAGCTGCAAAGACAGCAAAGTTAATGGTGGATTAATTCAGAGTCTTGAGATATGCAATATATTAATTGGAGCTACATTTGGAGTATTTATGATCGAGCCAGAGATGCTCTTTCGATCTGAACTCGAATTTGTTTGGATTATCTAATAAGCCCCAGGACGCTCTACACATTTCTGGGCCTTTATTAACAAAATTCATCCTATAAACTGGAAAGAAATCTTAAGTGTAAAAAGGAATACGAACTAGTAAAAACGTCGAACCAACCGACTGTAAAAGACCCTGTACTCATTCTAGTGTGCATTTTCCACGCAAAATCACATTTTAATCGATTTGGCCTATGGGAGCTATAGCAAACAGTAGTCCGTTTCAGATCAAACTTGGTAAGGACAGTAATAAAGGTACCATACACATAATGAGTAAATATGGTGACAATAGCTCAAGTAGTTTTCAAGTTATGGTGATTTCAAAATGGATTTTTAAAACTTGTTTGTGCGGTAGGAGGGCGTGATAGGCGGACATTGCTGTATCGATTTGGCTGCTGATGCTGATCAAGAATATATACATATATGTACTTTATAAAATCAGCACGACTTCATCTGCCGGTTATACACGTTTCGCTTTTGATCAACATAATAGACTCCTGTACTTTTGCTTAAGTACGGGGTCTAAAATGATGGAGTATCTAATTAAATTTAATTTTTTTTTAATTAAACTATAGATTTAATAAATCTATGATAAAAAAGTAGAAAGGTATTGATTTCTTGAGGGTACTTTTGTTATTGAGTGAATTGTTAGGGAATTGATCATGGAGTCTTATATATACATATTTATATACCATTTTTATCTAAAATGCAAAATTTGTACCTAAATGTAGTACGGAAATTTCAACTCTACCAAATTTAGCTTAATCCATCTAACTTATCTTACATATTGTGGGACTATCATTAAAGTAATTTGAATTACTTCAGGGTAATATTGAATTTGAACTTAAACTAATTAAAATAAAGTTCAGTGTACTTATTAGCATTACTTAAAAATGCCTATTACTCCATATCATATATAGACTGCACCTTCAACTGAACATTAAGATTACCATTTCGAATTTTATGTTTAGTCAGAACATAAGATTTGAAATGATAACCCTAATGATCAGTTGAAGGTGCAGTCTATATAAGATAAATAACTTATTAAAATAGCTTTATATAAGTTTTGTTAGAAAACTTAATATATTTAATAAACTGATAGTGTTTTATGGGGGTTTAATTTTTTAATTTGTAACAAGTTTATTCATTTGTACCCATAAATGAAAACATTAAATATATTGTTTATTTAAATTTTAAGAGTTATGTTTAATAATAACGTATAAAGTTAATTTAAATGCTTATGTTGGTATACAAATAAATAAAAATAAGTCTACATTGTTCATCTCACCTCATAAACACTGTAGATATGGCTATAATTTGCGAGAACCAGACGATCCAAAAGAATATCAGAAACATGGTAAGATTTGTCCTAAGTTTCTTCAACTCACAGCAAATGAATCTTAGAATGCATTGCATCAGCATTTTGTTAACATTCACACCAAAATTCTAAATTCAAGTCAATTTTAAGTATTTTATTTTTTTTTGAGAACTTCCAACTTCGATCACAGCAAAGAAACTGAATATTCGAAGAGCTTTTCAACGTGCATTCACTGTGTTTATTCAGTATCTTTTGCAACAGCTGTGACCGAGTCCAGCTATACTACCCCCAAATCCCCCCTTATTCCACCTGAAGGTGAAGCTATAAATAAGTTATTGGAAGCTTTTGTACTACAAGTATTATTAAAGTAGTTTTAAAGTCTGTCGGAATGACAACAATAAACACAGTTCGACTGCTTAAAGGTGTCAAGAAAGGGAATTATAGAACCCATAAATACCTTGTTATTGGAGCTTAGATAAATGATTTATAGATTTAAATTAAATTTGGGATTTTTTGTGTAATATCCTTTAATTAGAATATATAGATCAAAGCTGTGAAAACTTTGTGTCAAGCTATGATTGGTTTAGGGATTTTTATACCCGTTACTCGTAGAGTAAAAGGGTATATTGTATTCGTTGCAATGTATGTAACAGGGAAAAGGAGACATGGCAGACCCCATAAAGTATATATATTCTTGATCAGCATGACAAGCCGAGTCGATATAGCCATGTCCGTCTGTCCGTCTGTCCGTCCGTCCGTCTGTCCGTCTGTCCGTCTGTGTGAACAAAAGGATCTCAGAGACTATAAGAGCTAGAAAGGCCCGAGTGGTCGCAAACGAAAGATAAAATGCCCAAGCAGTACAAGTTTGCTTTTGTTTTTTTGACACGCCCACTTTAGGGCGTTCTATGTGCATACAAAGGTAAAAACAGGTAAAAATAGCATGTTTTAGTATAGAAAACTTTTTTGTTAGTAATGCTATCTAAACCAAATTGACACAGAAAGTACACGTCTAGGGATTACGTATACTGACCAAGTTTGATCCAAATCGGACAACTATATCATATAGCTCCCATAGGGACAATCGGTGAAAAATACGCTCCAAATATGAATTTATATGAATAACTTTTGCGTTGGCCAACCAATCGAATTGAAACTTACACAGAATATATCTGTCAATAATATAAACATATTGACTAAGTTTCATCCAAATCGGACGACTATATCGTATAGCTACCATAGGGACGATCGGTCAAAAATACGCTGTAAATATGATTTTGTATGCAAATTTTCTGCGTTTCTCAAGTCATCTGAATTAAAATCAATAGGGTCGATTACCTAACCGATTGCAATATTATTAATATTATTAATAATATATTATATTGTTAATAATATAATTAAACTGAGTAACGGGTATCCTAAAGTCGCGAGGCGACTATAGCATTCTTTCTTGTTTTTATTTGTATTCAAATATTAAAGGTAAGTTTTAAAAAATATATAAAAATATATCATTCTAATCATTCTAAAATCGAGCTAAACATTATTAAACTTCATTGCTTACTGATAATTAAGTCTGTGTAAAAGTATTTTCTTGGAATAAATTGAAGGTAATGAAATTAACTAAACAGATAAAACTAGGAAGAATGGCTACTGTCGAGTGACTCGACAGTAAATGACTCCATACCACACAAATAAACCAATTTTGACCGATTTCTCCTATGGGAGCTATAAGATATAGTTGTCTGATCCGGACAAAACTTAGTGAGACTAGTTTTAATAACATAATTCATATAATGGGTGTAATGAGTCCCGATATCTCTAGTTAGTTAGTTTCCAAGTTATGGTAATATGAAAATAGTTTTTTAAGGGGGCCTTAGGCTTCCTGCCAAAATTTGAAATAAACCTAATCTGCCTGACATATACACGGGCTTTCGATCCCAATTTGGCGGCCCTAGATCTTATAGTCTGTAAGCTCCAGGTATTCATACGGATGCACCGACAGATAGACAGACAGACATTGCTTTATCGTCTAGTCTGTTCATGTTGTTCAAGAATATATGTGTATACTTCATGAGTTCGTAAATGCTTCATTCTGCCTGTAACGCACATTTCGCTTCTGACAAACATAATAGACCCCTGAACTCCTTTTGAGTACGTTATGTACTCAAACGTATGTCTTATCAATGTAATTTAGAAAAGAGTAAAAATTAAGCAAATGAAAGTCCTGAATTTTAGTTTTTTTTACTTTATGTTCAAAACAGTTGATTTTTAGATAGTGTAAGAGTGTTTATTAATCAATAAACTCAATATAATGAAAGTATATTTAAAAAATAACAAATGAAAACCTATAAAAAGACAACAAGTTTAAGTAAACAACTATCGAAACTTGGAAACTTTTGGATATTAATGTGCATAACCCCAATTGATTAAATAGTCAACAACAGTCAGAAAAAAAAGCAGAAGCCTTTGGCGTAAACAACAATCAATGTTTCAACTCCATTCTGAAGACGGCAAAGAAACTTGTTTGAGACACGGACACACACACACACACACACACAGAAAAAGCACTTGTTTCGAAAAACAAAAAGATACAAAAGGGGGGAGGAGAAAAAAAGTCACGAAAAAACACTCGGGGATGTCATTGAGCAGCATTTTGTAGGCATTTTTATTGCATAATAAAAAAGTAGTTACCGTTGCGAGTGAGTTTTAAGGGCTCCAAACTGTTGGAGAGTTAATTAGGCGAACTTGTAACGTCCAACTGTAAACTACGCTAATTTTAACGCCCCCAAAACTGAACAACTCTCCATATTGGACTGATCGCAAAAGAAAGTATATCAAATGGGACTCCAAATGGGCACCAAATGTACACCAAATGCACTGTAACCAAATTGGTGTTAACTGTGTCCAAAGGGAAGTTGTTACCATTTCCTTGTTTGCACTCGTACCACACCGACTTCCCCCTCCCATTTTGTATATATCTTATGTAAATGCAAGAATTGGAATTCTATAATCATGTTGGAGGCTGCCACAATTCATGTCAACAAGCAACGCCCACTTTTTTCTTTGGTTTTTGCCATATGCAAAATTCAAATTCCAATTCAAATTCAAAATTCATATATATATTCCCATTCCCACCTGGCTACCATATATTTATGACTTGTCACAAGCCTGCATCAAAAATTTGCAGCCAAAATATGTCTGGGCCAGCACTAGCAATATGGATATTATGACTCTAACATGGCTCGGAAGCCTCGTTCCACCTCTCTACCGGGTCTACCGTGTCTACCAAATCTACAGCTTCAAGTTTGTCAGGAATTTCTGGCTTTTTGCATTTGAATAAGTTAACACACATGAGAAATGCTTCTTGTGTTGATCGTCAGTAAGTGACGTTTTCCTTTTATGTTTTAATACCCTGTAAAATGACTTCTTTCAACAGTAAGTTTGGGTGTAAGAGTAGTTAGAATATCTAAAAAATCTCAGCATTTTTCAAAATATAGTTGGAACATACCCTGTAAAAAATAGCTGTTATGTTTAACTACTCTTTTGAAAGACTTCTTGTAACCGTAAGTTTATCTCTGAGATAAGTTTAGACTTTTCCAAAGGGAACAAACTTGATACAAAATATGGAAATATGACTTCATTTAACCAAGAGTTTATCTGTGAGATAAGGTTACTTAAGAAAGATGTCATTGATTTTATACGAAAGCTAGACATATCCATTTATAAATTATATCAACATATTTAGTACCTAACCTATATACAGTGAAAGCTCTACTCGCGGACAGCTCCCTCAAGCGGACAGCTCCCATAGCCGGACAAATTTTACAGTCCCAAGAACATGATTTTCATACAAAATCAGTTCCCTTGAGCGAACATCTCCCTTGGACGGACACTAAAACCGTGGCTGTCCAACCAAGGGAGCTTTCACTGTATATCCTTTAAAAAACTTTTAGAAAAAGTATAATTATTTATGATTTTAGTTAATATCTTCAAGTAACAAAAAAAATTTAAAAAAAAAAGTTCGATTTTTGAACTAACGGTATAATTGTTTGATGTTTAATGAATATATATTTAATATAAGATATAAATATTTATTTACTGCTGGACAATGTACAGTCGACAGAAAAAGAAAAACAAATAAATAACTTTAATGTAAATTAACAATTACTTTTATAAAAAAGTAAAGTGCTTTTTTTGAAATTGGTTTAAGTTTGATTTTTTAACTAATTATCTAAATTTTTAGCACTTTTGTATTAAAATATTCCTTTACAATCAAATTATTCGTTTATTTAACTGTTTGGCTACTTTAAAGGGTATCCTTTGAACAAACGACTCTCTTAATTTCTTCTTCAGCTTTGTCATGAACAAATCTCAATCTTCACTAAGCAAACTCGAAGGCTGCTTTATGTATTTACAGGGTATCTTCTTGTTAGAAACTGTGCTTTGAGGCGTTTTTACTTGTTTACAAAAGTGAAAAGAGTCTCACATCAAATAGGCACAATAAATTATACTTTATGGAATAAAATTTTAAAAAAAATTCTTGAAAAATAAGAAATCAATTTTCAGTTAAAATGGCACTTAATAAAAAGTTCATAAATGAATGAAAACTCAACTGAATCCTTCCGCGTGTTTTTCCTTTCTTTTCCCCACTTCCATTGTCTGCTATGTTAAAGAATTCTTGTTTATATACTTATATGGCTCACTGTAATTAAAATTGCCATTATTATGACACAATAAATGTGTGCACAAATGTTGCATCGCAATATTGTTTGTCATTGGACTGAAATTTCGCACGCATTTAAATTATCTGTGCAGAACTGTCTTCAGACAACGTGGGCGTTAAAAATTGCCACTCCCCCTACCGTAATTATCCCCTTATTGTGCTTAAAATTTAAATCAAGTGTGCTGTGTAAGCACATATATGTAGAAATGTATTAAAATTTGCACACTCTGTCTAAAGTAGGCTAAAAATAATGATGGTCGTCGCTTTGGTAATTGTTGAGCAAACGGAATTACACATATCTAAAGACTTAATTGCCATTCATCCGGTGCGAAGATCAATAAGCCGGTAAAAAAAAAGCAAAAGAAAAACAAAAGTGATCCATATTGTATCAATATAAAAGCTTCGAAGATTAAAGCTGCTAATAAATATTGCTTTGGTAAATAGTAAATGAACGTAAAGTCTGGATAAATTGCAATTAAGCGCTATTTTTCATTATTTGTTAAATAACAAAACATGTGAAACCACTTTGGCGACAGTTTAGTTAGTTTCGTTGGCCAAATCCACAAATGGCTAAAAACAGCTCATAGACACACACAAGTTGAACGAAGTAACTGATCAACCCACAAAGGATTACGTTTAAATGATGAAATCAAGTGCACTGCGGGCACACAAAAACACACAACACTTAACAGTCTCAAAAAGTCGAAAGGATATTCGTTTTAATTATTATTTCATAAATATTTATTTATTTATTTTAAATTTAATACGTCGCGCTTCGCGGACCCACCGAGCCAGCGTGCGAAGCGCACGATCGCACCACTGGAAATCGAAATGGGAACTGAACGTATTACGACTCACCTCTAATAATTGTGGTCCAAGTGTGCAGAAAATTCCGCCATATGTCGTAGAGAGCGAGACAAACACAAGCACACACGCACACACACACACACACATCCACACGCACACAAACAGTCAAGTGTCTGTACAGCGACACTTACACACACACATACATGCACGCAGTCCGGCATTGAAACTCACACATAACGAGAAAGCTATACATCTGCACACACATACACACACACACACACACAAATGCAAACTTGTGCACACACAGGTGGAAAGAGAACGTCGCACGTCTTAGCTCAACTCGTAGCATCAATATAACATTATTGCAATGCACTTGCAACGACAACTTACAGTGGAGCAAGTTTAGTTATTTAGAGTAATAAAATATTTGATATATTAATAATATTATATATATAAATGCAATGCATAGCCGAACTTCATATAAACAACAACCAAATTCCTTAATGGTTTATTCCTTAAAACTTAAATAATGAGAATGTAATTACCAAGCCAAAATAATTTTTTTTATAAATTCCACGCATTTGGACCACTGTGGGTGGGCGATGTGTTGGAAACATCGCACGCCGACTGCCGATTGTCGACTGCAGTTTGCCGGTAAACTTGTCGCACAGCTTTGACTTTATGAGCGCCTGACTGTGTGTATGTAACGGTGTGTTTGTGTGTGTGTGCACATGTGTTATTGTTGTTGGTGGTGTGTTATTGCTGCTGATGCTAGACTTGCCAAATTGATAACAAGCCAAGTCATAGAGACGAAACTTTCACACTCTATAGGCCTTTAAAGTATACCGATATGTAACGTGGGACAGCAGAGAGCGGGAGAGCGAGAGTAAGAGAGAGAGGAGCTGCACTTGATAGTTCAATTGAACGAGCGAAATGTTCATCTAATCCATTAGTTCGAATGTAGTTCAACTGAAGGATCAAGTACAACGAATCGTTTCGCTAGTTCGATGATCGATTAAAAACTCAACGAAGGATAATTTATACAAAAGCATTAAAAACAAACCATAAACGAGAATAATTACTTTCAGGTGTTCAGTGAAGTAAAAGAGTTTGTTTAAAAATAAACTTGAATAATATATGTTTTTAGTGATCTATTAATATTAGGTGGTGAGTGTATTGAAAGAGTGTACGTAAAATCGAATCATATCAAAGTTGCTCTCGTGTATAACTCAAAACGCCCAAGTTATGTTGAAAACTAGACAGATGAACAGCTCCATCTCTTTGGCTCTTTATTGTGTTGGTATTTTTTAAGTCTATTTTTTTTTTGTGGACCTCGTTTGTTGTATTCCTGGAGCACAGCTGCCTGTGACTTGCGGCTAAAGGCGTCGGAAATGGTTTTAGCCCCCACAATAATTCAGAAGGCGGTACATTTAAGGTGCCAGAGGCAGATTTATGCCAAAGTCCATACTGGAGGTGGGCGCGTGCCTTACTCTAAGGCCCGAAATAACCGAAATTTCAAAAAAAGAAAATATACAGGAGTCAAACTGTGGATTAAAAATAAAAATAGATTTTATTTTGTATTCTAAACCCTAAGTCTCAAAAAAAAAAAAACCGAATTAATTTCAGCCATTGATAGACTATATTTTAAGTGATTTATTTTAATAAAACATATAATTTAGACTGTTTTATTTATTAACTTAGAAGTAAACAAATAAATAAACTTTGTATAGCCTTACAAAAATTTTTAATAGTTTATAAACAATTCAAAATCGCGGCTTATAAATGCCTGAACCAGTCATAAATGCCAGTTTTAACCAACTTTTAAGATATAACTTTTAAGCCAAACGAACTACAATTTACTAAGCTCTATGCTATTCAATCTTAGCTCAATCTTGGCTGAAATAGGACTTTAAGCCAAGAATATTATGTATTAGAAAACGTTAAGTTGGCAACGATATCTCCTACGAACCGTGTCCATCTCTAGTCCATATAACCACTCTATAAAACGCGTGGGTACACAGATTGGCGATAATAAAACGAAACTCAAACCTGATAAGACCCCCTTTCATTGAGTTGATGCTTACAGGGTATAGCAGGCAACAATATAAATAATTATTAAAACGCATAATTGCCAGTGCATCTGAAAGTGAAATTGTTGCTCATTTATCTGCGCGCACCCAACACACAAAAATTGTTCAAGTCAAAGCAAATAAAGGCTATAAAGCCATTTGGTAAATTTGTCTATCTATAGCTTTGGTAGTCACATGGTCTACAGTATGTGGTTAAGATTAGTGGATACCGCCGATCATTTGAATGCCATAGATGACGCTGTCTTTGTTTTTGTAATCAGTAAACTATGAATGTCGGGAAATCCTTTAGTGCGTTGTTAATATTACAAAAGGTTACCGCGGGCCGAAAGTGCCAATTGAATTGCCATCTGATGTTTAACCTGCTCCGACATCGACAGCAACTCCAACTACGACGACGACGACGACGACGACTCCTCCCCCAACTCCATTCGAAGATAAACACTTGTAATGCGAAAGTGTTTTGATGCCACAGCGCTTACACAATAAAAAAAACAAAAACAAAAATTAACAACAACAATAACAATAACAAAATACACACACGAGCTGTTAAGTGCTTTAAGCCAGTTAACTGCAATGTTGTTGTTGGCTAAGCCGAAAGCTCTAAACAGCAGCAGAAGCCGTCTCAAATAGAAACCGCTTGCTGTGAGCTTGAGGAGGAAAACATCCAAAGAAAACTTAAATTAACCTGGAATAACAGTCCTTTCTGACATTAAACAAAGAAAAAACTGCTAAAATTTAAACAGTCAAAAAGTCGCACATAAAAGTTATCTTCACTTTCCTGTGCTAATGATGAAAGTGAAGCTCAAAAAACTAATGTATTATACTATATAAATAAATAACTATTTATGTAGAAGTCTTAACACTTTTAAAACAAAAGTATTTAGTACACAATAAAACAGCTAAAAATTCAAAAAAATTTTCAAAAATTTTGTTTTTAAATTTAACATCGATTCTAAAACTATGTTTTAAAAACATTCTATCCCAATTCAAGTACTCCATATACAAATTACTGTTGGTAATCTTCATAATTTAGCCAATATTCTGTTAAGTTAACTTTTCCGATTACAGCGTATTTAAGCAGTCGAGCAAATTGATCAACTAAACGTATTGCCCAAGTCTCTGGTATTTCTTACCAGATAGACAATAATTAAATAGTAGAAAAATGCCGGCAAAATGTAATAAAAAACAAAAAAAAAAAAAAAAATATTTAAAAATAAAACAAAATAAGAAAAACATTACAATCGCAATAGTAAAAAAATAACCGGCTTTGTCAGAAAGTCTGCATTTAATGGACAGGCGCCTACGGAATGGGAAAAACAAAAGGAAAATCCAAAAACAAAAACAAAGTGAAGTGAAGGCGTACGACAAGCCCACAATACGCAGACTAATCGATGCAGCAGCATATACACTAACACGAGATCAGTGATCGAGCGATCAGCGATCAACGATCACAACGTGATTAAATTGATTAAGCAAAGTCAATGAGCGACAGACCGTTCACAATCAATTAACTATTTGGAGATTGAGGTGAAGTGGACAGAAGAGGAGAGGACAGGACAGGAGAGCAGAGGACAGGAGATCAGAGCAGAGGAGAGGACAGGAGAGAAGTGGAGAGGAAAAGACAGAAGTGGACAGGACACGACATACACATATTTGGATAAGATCATCAAGTGTATCGTTTTTGAGACGATTATTGTCTGCAAGTTGTCCATAATCTACACCACAAACTTGGCTTACATTGTCTTAACTTGGCCTAATCATTTGCATAAGCGAAGGCAATCGCTTCTGTCCGCTGGTTACGAGCTTGTTTTCGCGCTTGCTTGTTGCTTTGCCTCTCTGTCTGTCTTTTTGTCTGTCTGCGACGATCAGACATTGATAGCAATGTCATGTTGTACATGATTATGGCTTTTTTGCGCCAAACTTTGATTATTGTAACAAGATCATGATGCATTTTCGAAAGCCTGCCCAAATTGCAATATACTTTGATTCGCAGAAGTCCTTACACATTCGCGCTGAAAGTGAAAGTATGCGACGATCATCGCCATTGCCATCTCCATCATCATTATCAGCATCATCGTCATCATCATTGTGATCATCAGCCGATCACCTGCCATGTGTGAAATGTCTAGAGGGGATTCGTAGTCTCTACGATGCTCAGTTGCCGGGATACTTGCTTGTCTCGCTGATTCTGATACCAACAAATAATAAAAGCACACATAAAAGTACCGTCGAGCGCACACGACCTTTATATACCCAGTGTAACGAAACAGTGCCCTTTCTAATGGACTTCCAATTACTAATTCTATATAAAATGTTTATAAATTTTTGGTTTACTTAAGTTTGTTAGCAGATCCACAACAGCGAGCTACTCTAGTTCATAGCAGGCAGCTTTGGCCCGCTGTTACAATTGTTGACTAACTATGACAATGACTAACTTCTTTGTTTATAGTCTGATCTTTGTAAAGTCTAAAGGATCGTTTTACAGTACTAAGCGTTAGAGTCCAGACACTTGATGTATTTGTAGAGTTTATTTTTAGGAACAAATGTTTTAAATAGCAAAGAAATATTTATTTTACACTTTGGTGCTTAAAAAATTTAAATATAGCTGTTCTGGACATATGAATATATAAGAATATAAGTAGTGGTTTTAACTCGTACTTGAATGGAATGAATCTGTTATCTAATGTGTACAAATTTTCAATAAAATTATGTTTATATGACACGCAAATCAAGTTTATTCTAGATTTTTACCACACCCTAAAAAACCATGGGAACATCTGTTAAAAAACTTTGTTTAGTACGATTATACGGTTATATATCAAACCAAAGACACACTATATAACTAAATAAACATCTTGGTCAAATTTAGTAAGGTTCGGAAAACACTATCATAGACCATATCGGTCAAAAACTGGTTATTTGCATTAATTAATGTAATCTAAATTACTTCAAGGGTATTTTTCAGTCGGTCCGCTCCACTGTTCCCTTATTAATAACTGGGTTATAAGGAAAGACGTAGTTGAATTTCCTCTGCTATTAGTTTTGATCAAGAATATCCATTGCTTTATGTCTAAAAGTGGGAAATGAGAGGAGAGACGAGGGCATCTCTCCTGCGCTTTAGAAACTTTAAACAAACTTATCATACCCTCCCTATAGAGGGTATAAACATAAAATGTATATGCATGCACAATTTTATCGTGTTGCTCCTGGCACAAAATGGAAAGTACATTTCAATTGATAAAGCTATTTGCCACGATGTAAGAGTAGGAGTATGACTTGGAGTAGGAGTAGGAATAGGAGTGGGAGTAGGAGTTAAAGTAGTGCCACAGGCAACAACACATGATGTCCAGTCAAATCAAACTGAAATCGCACTTTAATTTGCTCCCATTTAACACTTTTACCCCATAACAACAACAACAACAACGACAACAACAATGTTATTGTCATTTTGAAATATGTTGTGCAAAGCCTTTTAAGGATCAGGCGATCGAGAGATCGAAAGATCGGACGATCAACGATCAACGATCGACTTTTGGCGTTGGCGGCTTTAACTCCCACAGCGACTCTCTTGTTTGGATCGTAAATAAGAAAATTTCCGAAGCCTGACGCAGTATTTTCTCGCTCCCTCTCTCTCTCTCTCTCTGTCTCTCTTTCTTTGAGTTTTTCTACTACTGCTGCTGTTGTTTTTTTTTTTGTTTCTGTTTTGAATGAATTGGCCACCAATAGATAGCCCAGACAGCTGGATAGACCCCAAAGAGACGACTGCCACGGCATTTAGAAAGTCGCCGCTCACACGCCGCCGTTTAAAAGTCAAGGAAAATAAATTGAAAACTGTAAAGCAAATTACCGGCAAAATGCATTGTGACAAGACTTGGCGTGGGTGTCTCTTTTTTTTTTTTGGCTGTTTTTGTTTTGTTTTGGCTTTTTTTTTTTCCTTGTGTTAACATGCATCTCACCATCCCATTCCACCCCCTTCCTGATGCTTGGGAATCTGTTTAGTTATGCATATTGGTCATAAAACCCCTGGTTGTACAGCCAACACGCAACTACATAATTATCTATCCAATAAATATTTCATTATGTCGATTTCATACACCGACTCGGACTCGAACTCGAACTCGAACTCGGACTGGTACTCGCTTTCGTACCTTCCACAATGACTTTTTTCCTGTATTCCAACATTAATCTTAACTACCATCAGTCCATTTACTAGCAATATCAATTACTCAAAAATATTTCACCAACTGCTATAAAAATTTCACTAATATATATTTTAGCCATGACAGATATTTGACATTAAAAATAGATTCCCAGAAAATATTTTAAAACTTATATCTTAGTTTTTGTTTATTGTTTATATAAGCTTATTTGGGAAATCGGAATCATCAATTAGAAAAAAATAATATATTTTTTGAATATTCTTAAAATGCGTATTCTTTCTAGAGTATCTTCCTTTTCAATCACTGTCTTATATTCCGTTTAAATGTCATAAAAATCTAATTTAATAAGTAAAATAGTTTTTGATATTCATAGTTTTCATATAGTTGAGCCAGCCGACTGTAAAAGACCCCGTACTGATGCTAGTGCTCATTTTACCATACAAATAAACAATTTTTAACTGATTTGTCCTATGGGAGCTATAGGATATAGTTGTCTGTTCCGAACAAAAGTTGGTGAGGATAGTTATAATCATGATATACACGTAATGTGTGAGTTTGGTCGCGATCGCGATCACGATCACAAATGTTCAACCGAATTGTCCTATGGAAGCTATAGGCTCTAGTTTTCTGATCCGAATCAAACTTGATGGGGATAGGTATAATGGTACCATACACATAAGCTGTGAATGGTCCCGATAACTTTTGTCGTTTTCGAGTTATGGTAATGTGAAAATGATTTTTCACAGTTTATGGGGGCGGTAGGGGGACTGACATATAGACTGACTTTCATTCCAAAATTGATAGCTCTAGCTCTTATAGTTTAGAAGATCCAGGGACGGATAGACATGCAGACAGACGAACATCTCTATATCATCACGGCTGTTGATGCTGATCAAGAACATATATTCTTTATAGGATCGGCCACGCTTCGTTCTGCCTGTTACGCACATTTGGCTTCAGACAAACCTAAAAGACCCCTTTACTCTTTTTTAGAGTACGGGGTCTAAAAATGTTTTTCCCTATCCTATTATATTTCTATTATGAATATCCAGAAAAGATCAGACAAATAGTTCATCCAAAACTTTCTTAGTGTATTTAGTTCTCAACTTGATAAACGACAATTGAACTTCTTTCGCTTATCTACATAACTAATATTATTATAGCATACCCACATAAAAGTTCATTTAAATGAAAGTAACAAAGATTACATAGTTATTTATAACTATTAATAGCTATAGTGGAGTCGAGACATGGCAACAACAATTAAATAATCTTTATCAACTTTATTTCCTCTGAGAGAACACAATGTCACGTTTGAGCTCAAACACAATTTGTCACATGACACGTAAACTAAACTAAACTACTCAATATATTAATAACAACTAAGTATGTATTATGTACTTATGTATTATGCTGTGGCGTGCTCCGAACTTTGTTTGATTATCGAACTTCTAGTTCTTGTTTGCATACTTATTTACATAACTGTGTGTGCGTATGTGATTTCTCACAGTCACAAATGACAGGCAGTGCTGCCAGAATTTCAAGCATTAAAAAAGCTAGAAATGTGTAGCTTTTTTTCAATACAGGTGAACGACCCACAAGTGTTCAACAAAATGATTTTTCAATATATTCAGAATTTCAAAAAAATATTTTAAATTTTATGTTTTTGTGACTGCAAAAAAAGTCCTTTAAAAACTTTTCAGCTTTAGTAATTAGAAATTTTTTGAATTCAGCTTTAAATAAGCTAAAACAGCAGCATTGTGAACAGGGAAATTCCACACGTTTCTAAGAGACACAAACAATTAAAATAAAGTACAAAATACCCACCTTTCCTGCTGTTGTTGTTGTTGGGGATCTTTCTTTGGTATCATCACATCGTCGATTAACGCAGATTGTTGTGATTGCTCTAATTGATTAACATCTTCATTCTCATTTGTATAAATATTATGATTAATTTTGTTTTTTAATTGATTTTTTGGCACTTTAGCATTCGCTTCATCACTTGCTGCCTTAATATTATTATAATTATCATTATTTCTTTCACTAATAGGCACTACACTAATATGTTCGTTTTGGTTTTTGTTATTGTTATTATTGATATTTACATTAGACGACGACAAATTCACTGACGTGTCTCTTACATCGCTCGATTGCGTTGTTTTTGTTGTTGCTGCTGTTTTTGCACTAGTTCTTGGCGTTGTGCCCAACTTCAGCACACCGCTATCTACCTCTTGACGTGTAGTTGTAGTTGTTGTTGTTGCTGTTTCTGTCGCGCTCGCAGGCGCCTCTTTTTCTGATGCAACTTCTTTACTTGTTTTGTCTTCACTTAATATGTTAGGCACTTTTTCATTGCTGTTTCCTTTGCCAGCTGCCAAAGGGTCCAAGGCTGGCAACCCTGAACCCCTTTCCGCGCCAGCTGCATGTGCACTCTCCTCAGCAGCTGCAGCAGCAGCAGCAGCATTTACTGCTGAAAACTCATCTGCAGCAGCAGCGTTGTCGTACAGCCAGAAACAGCAGCTGTAATGAAAATGGCAAACAAGAGTTGGAAAGAGGATGAGTTATGCACACTTATTGACACAAATTTTCTCGTCCTTACCTTAGTATTAGATTTATGTACATAAAACGCACTAAATGCAATCTTATTCTCATTCTTGTATTATCCAGCGTGAACGGCAAACGCGAAATTATACATAAAATTTCAATAGTAGGCGTTTTGCGAATCGGCGCGACGACGTTTCTCGATTGGAAAGCCCGTTTTTTGTTAAATCAATTTTTGTTTCGTGTATGCAATTACCAATTCGTTAGCGGACGAAATGGTGCGCACTTAAGCACTATGCCCAAAACGTACATACTGTGTATTGATTTAAAAAATAATAATAATAAATAAAGTGCTGCTAAGTTGTCGCAGCGAAAAACAAAATTATAACTAGAGATTCCCGATACACGATAACCGCAATCGGCAAATGCTCTCAGTGCCACCACTAGGCAGGTATTCAGGGTACTCCATGTTTGGATTACGAACTATCGAAACCAATTAGAAATTCATGGTCACTCACAGAGAGACTGAAATTGTGATAAATAATGAAATTAACAACACCTATAACCGCAACACAATGCGGAAGGATATATAAGTTATGGAAATTAATTTATTAAGATACAACGAATTAAATTACAATCGCTTAACTTCGAATTACAATCGATTAACTTCGCATGGGAACCACTAAAATACTCACAGCCAATCGCACAATCGGAATTCTCACAGCACTTATTTCTGCCGTTGTTCAACACGAGCACTAGTTGATTTCTTAAAAATCTAATAGAAAGAAAACTAAAACATTAATAAAATAAGACAATGTCCTTTCTGCGTGGTTCACTGCACTATGTGTGGTGCACTACCAGCGTGCTGGGAAAAGGTGCCACAGGCTCTGTGTTTCAGGTAAAAATCGAAGTGTGCGTCACTACAAGCTTGTTTGTATAAATGCATATAAGTTGTGACCAGATAATTTTGAAGATAACAATGCAATTTCATTACAGGGAGTAAATAAGACAACTGGCGAATCGGTAGCCGTTAAGACATTTAATCCGTATAGTCATATGCGACCCGCTGATGTCCAGATGCGAGAATTTGAAGCATTGAAAAAAGTCAACCATGAAAATATTGTGAAACTTCTGGCGATCGAGGAGGATCAGGAGGGACGTGGCAAAGTCATTGTTATGGAATTGTGTACGGGAGGAAGTCTCTTTAATATACTGGACGATCCAGAAAACTCATATGGCCTGCCGGAACATGAATTTCTCTTGGTACTGGAACATCTTTGTGCCGGAATGAAACATTTGCGAGACAATAAACTGGTGCATCGCGATCTGAAGCCGGGCAACATTATGAAATTCATCTCGGAGGATGGTCAAACCATATACAAGCTGACTGACTTTGGTGCTGCTCGAGAGCTGGAGGACAACCAACCGTTTGCTTCACTCTACGGTACCGAGGAATACTTGCATCCTGATCTCTACGAGCGTGCTGTGCTCCGTAAATCAATACAACGATCTTTTACCGCCAATGTGGATCTGTGGTCCATTGGAGTTACACTATACCATGTAGCTACGGGTAACTTACCATTTAGGCCGTACGGTGGACGCAAAAATCGCGAAACTATGCATCAAATAACCACAAAGAAGGCATCCGGTGTCATATCGGGCACTCAGCTGGCAGAGAATGGTCCAATAGAATGGTCCACCACCCTGCCACCACATGCACATCTTTCACAGGGTCTAAAGACACTGGTGACACCATTACTGGCTGGTTTGCTGGAGGAGAATCGTGATAAGACTTGGTCCTTTGATCGTTTTTTTCAAGAGGTGACATTGATCTTGCGCAAGCGTGTCATTCATGTCTTCTTCACGAATCGAACCAGCTCGGTGGAAGTATTCCTAGAGCCAGATGAGCAAATTGACAATTTCCGGGAACGCATATTCCTGCAAACTGAGGTGCCGCTCGAGAAGCAAATATTGCTATTCAACAACGAGCATTTGGAAAAGAAAGTAACGCCCCGTACCATCGGTGAGTCTTCAATAATTCTCCACCTACGAGAGGGATTGAATATATATGTGATCTTTTCTTTGTAGCCAAAGCCTTTCCGAGCACAACCACAGAGCAGCCCATATTCCTGTACAGCAATGATGACAACAATGTTCAGTTGCCACAGCAATTGGAGCTGCCCAAATTTCCAGTATTTCCTCCAAATGTCTCCGTGGAGAATGATGCGAGCTTGGCAAAGGTAAAGTCTCTTGATTCTCTACTAACTGAAAGATGATTAACTGATTTATTTATGGCTAACAGGCAGCTTGCAGCGTGGGACATGAATGTAAACGACGAGTGGATATATTTACCACAATGGACATACTGATCAAGAAGGGCGTGGAACAGTTTATAGAGATGCTGATTACCACAATCACATTGTTGTTAAAGTAGGTCATTTAAACGTGTGCTCACTGTAGCCAAAAATCATTTAATTTTATCTTACAGAAAAACAAAGAGCTTTGACAATTTGTTGTCTACAGTAGTGGATTACGCAGATGTGGTACAGAATATGACCAGAGTGGTAAGCTTAAATCTAGTAAACCCATAAATATACTAACTAACAAGTGATCTATTATAGACAAAGGGAGATCAGGAGCTAAAGTCTCTGCTCATTACGCTGGAGGGTGTGAAAGCTGAATTTGATGCAGCTGCTGATATGATAACTCAAATGCACAAACACTTTGTAACAGACAATGAGCTGAAGTGAGTCTCCTTCCCATAAGTATAGAAAATTTTTATTCTCTTTATGTTCCTTTGATAGTGAGCAATGGTCTTCGTCGATGCACGGCAAGAAATGCCCGTGCCGCACAAGAGCCAGTGCACAGGGAAAGTACTTGGTGGAACGTCTGCGAGATTCGTGGCAACATTTGCTGCGGGATCGTGCCACACGCACGCTCACCTACAACGATGAACAGTTCCATGTGCTGGAGAAGATCAAGGTGGATAACAATGGCAAGCGTGTTAAGCAGCTGCTTCTAGATAATGTTAACCCTGCCGTTGCACAAATGGCAGAATGTCTGGCGGATTGGTATAAACTCGCCCAAACGATCTATCTTAAGACACAAATATTGGAAAAGGATGTCCGCGACTGTGAACGCAAATTAAATGACATTCGCGATGAGCTATATCATATAAAGTCGGATCAGAAACTAGACGTAGATACTAAGAATATTTCCAGTAATAATCAATTGGCCAAAATTGAGGAACGTAATCGTCTGCGTATTATGAAGCAGCAGCAAATGGAGGTCATGGCCGTGATGAGAAAGAACAGCGAACTGATAACGCTTCTAGGCAATTTGGGCATTGTCAATGGCAATGCAAACGGAAGTTAGCTTTAAAATAAGTATATTAATTAATTATTCCATTTTAACGTGCAACGTGTGTCTTAGAATTTATTGTGGTATTGTGTAAATAATAAAATGCACTTTTACAATTCAATGGAGTGATTTGATCAAGTGAAGAATTAGCGCATTTGAATTGGCGCGCACGTCTCCATTCTCTACCGATATTTGTTGATATCGATAACAATAGGAGTTCAATATCAAAATCTGCTCACTCAAAAAACTATACAAAAAACACTTGATTTTCATTCTACTCTGCTTACTTTTTTGTATATATGGCCTTTTTACCCTTCGCTTATTTCGTTAAATGAACGATCGAACAAAATAATATCCTTTATTGTCGTACTTTATAAACTTTTTGTTCAGCTTTTCAAGTGATCCTCATAAAAATGAAATAATTGTGGTATTTTTGTTAGAGTCGCTTTGGATTCGATTCTAGTTCATTTGAACTATTTATATTTAGCTCCAATGAACGAACTTTTTAAGCAGCTGGGAGTTGCTTTTCTATTGTTGTCATTTTTTTTTTTTAATTTGTGTTTGTAAACAACTTTCATTTCAAATGTACATACGCTTGCCATGTTTTCAATATTAATCACAATTGCAAATGCCATTGATGTGGCTCTAATACGACCCATAACAAATACAATTGACACTATTGCGGCAGCCGTATACTACTTTTTCGCTGGAAGCTGCTACATCGGATACTGGCTGGTTAATTTCGCCGGCTTCGTCTACCGGCTACTTTACGAAAGCTATCAGCTCATCGCAGTTGGTCTCAGGGAGTGCAAACTGTTTTACATGGAGGTACGCCATGTGGCTACCGATGTATTTGATTATATTTATTATGGCACCGGAGATGGCCTGAAGCTGGGACGCATCATACTGAAAGCAGTTGTGTTACTCTTGAGTAATATTCTCATCGAACTTGGAAATCTAACGTTATGGATTTTACTGCTGCTGCCTCGTGCCATCATTTTCATGCTAGACTGCATAATACTGGCCGTTGAGCACGTGGCTTTGTTTATTTGGGAAATCGCCACACATCTATTTCACCATCTCTTTTGTCTGTCCATGGGAATCGCTGTGCTCCTCGTGCTCTACATGTTCCGTGGCTATGTGTATATATACAGCAGAATGCTGCTCAGGAAAGTACGTCGTCTGATGCTCTATGAATTACAAAAGGCTCTAAACGGTATCTGGACTTATGTTGATCAAAAGTTAAAAGTAGGCAAGGCAACGCATTACAATTCACCTCCAAGTCCCAGGGATCAGTGCTGTGTTGTGTGCATGGAGCGTAGAAAAAATATAGTTCTTCTACCCTGTCGGCATCTCTGTATGTGCAGGGAGTGCTCCCAGCAACTGAGACGCTTCGAGGGCGGACACAGATGCCCGATTTGTCGTGACGTCATCGATGCCTTTATGACGATTTATTCGTAGCTACAACGGGTATATTGGACATCTGTCTACACTAAAACAAAAGTGTAATTGCTGTAGGACATAAAGATAATTTTTAGCATATTTCTACGCCCCTTAAACCACGTAGAAGAGAAGAAATTAATGGCCATCTCTGAGAGCAGTGGGTGTGATTATATTTTCATGAACACCGCTGTACATTTTATGACTGACTGACTGCCAACAAGAGCTTTAAATGTAAACTGTTTTATTTTCTTTATTTGAAATCAGTGAAAGTATACAATTTGTATGTAAATATATACTATATAGTATGTAAATAGATGTATATGTATAACTAATTTCGATCGAAAGGCATAATATATTATATTTAGATAATAACTATTAAGTTTAGACTTAAATATTCATTAAAAACCAAAATAAAAACATGACAACTTAAATGAAATGTTTTTTTTGCATTTGCTTTGTATTTTCATTGCAGCTGTAATTAATTAATTAATTTAGTTCATTAGATTGCAGTTAAGTTTATAACGATCAATTGCATATATTGTATAAGTTTCTTAATTTCTTTTAACGAAAAACAATAAACAAATTAAATGATAAAATTACACAACGGGCTATATACTTATGTAACAATAACAGTTTCTTCTCAAATATGTTTTAATATGTATATAGTATATTTATGTATATTGTTTGTATACATAAAGTAGCTTCTTCAGGTATTTTTTCTACTATAACTTTGCTAGTAATACGCGCATAATTTATTTAGTTTTTTTTTGTTTATGTTTATGTTTTAATTCATGCCTTAAGTTATAGCTTTGCTGATTGGCTGATTTTTTTATTTTTTTTTTTCAACTTTAAATTGGATTTACTTCTTATACTTATATATAGAAATTATATATTAACCAAAAAGTTTATATTCTTTTTTTTTTTTTTTCAAATGCACTAAAAGGCGTACATTATTATTATTATTTTTTTTTTTTAATATTTTATGATTTAAAATAATGTCAAAATTAGTGATACATTTATTTATGCTTATTTGTAGCCATCGGTAAAGCTTCCCTACTTATGCTATCTGGTAGATAAGTACATAATAAAATATATGTATGTATATATATTCAAAATATGTTAGTTATATTGTTGTGTTAGGTTTATACTAAGTTTAATCATTAAAATCGTTCCATTGAAAAATCTATCGTGTATTTTCCTCCAAAAATATGCATACCCTTAAATTTTTTACTTGACATTAAATTACATATATAATATATATATATTTGCGCTTATATATAAAATTACAAAAGAACATTTAACACAAAATTTGTGTGAGTGTGTGTGTGTGTATGTTTTTTTTTGTTATTTTTTAGATACTTCAGCTTAAGCCCTTGTGCCGATATATATATATTTTAATATATAGAAGTTGTCTTGTAAAAGTTCCCTATTCAAAATATATATGCTGATTCAAAAATGTATGTATGTATGTAGAAGGTACAAGTAGGTATTCTTATGGGAACGACTGATCCTCAAATATATATATAAATATATTTATATATGTATGTGTATATATTATGTATGTTCATACAAAGATAATGATTAAATAACATATACTATATTGTTTTTTTCTTCGATATGTAACGGCTAGATAATGGCATTTCATTTCTGGGTTTAAAACCAACAAACCACTTTGGTCACACTGTTTTCTTCTCCTTCTTCCCTTTCACCTACCGCTTTCAACCGTTTTGAACCGTTTGCAACCGTTTGGAACCGTTACATGAGCTTAGGTTTAAATTTAGGTTTTACACAAGTGCTTTGTTATTGCTACTTATTAATTAATTAATTTATTTATATATTTTATACGAAAATGGCTTTTCTTCACTGGATATATTGGGGATATCTAATCATATAGTAGGTAATATAGCTCCAGATAACTCGGCTGTAGATCAAAAAGTTACTTATCTTATAAATTGCTTAAACTTAATATACACACATATAAATTTATGAAAGGATGTATAAAATCTAGTTTTCAAACTGCCTTAAAATTATAATATATATTTTTCAAATATTTATATTTCATAATTAATGAGCTATCTAAACAACTAATACAAAATTGTTATGCCAATTTATGGGTATATATATATATAAACTTTATAATGAAAATAATTTAATTTGTGTATTTTGTGCACTCGAAAAAGCTAGAAAAGATATGTTTTTTCATTCATTTTCCTAAACAGTTATTTGAGTCTTTAGATTTTTTTTAGTGTTAATTTTATAATAATACATTTATATGGTGTGGAAAAGGCTTTAACATTAATTATTTGCTATCTACGACTTTTGTTTTTTTTTTTGTTTTCTCATGCAAAATTTCGAAAGAAATCATATGGTATAAAAAATTGGACATAAGTAGTATAGACATCTATGTAGAGTTCAATGCCAATCTATCACAAATTCACATAGAGGGGCTTTCGAACCGAATATACGAAATAACACGTACTTACTTATAACTTATTACCTATTTACTATATAGAGATTTAGATCCAGTCTAAGATCCAATTTGCAACTCATATTTTGTATAGTATTTGGATCGTAAACTGTAGAATACTTATGTTTATAACTTATTTATAGCTTAATAGTCTAGTTTGTGTTTGTGTTTGTGTGCAGCTCTGTATGTGTCAGACACAAATCACATAAAGGTACTTCAACTCTCTTCGTCTAAGTGCGATCAAAACTCGAAACAAGATTGCAAAAAACTTGAAACAAACTCTTAAACTCTAGCAATAACTATTTACTATATAGACTACCACTAGTCTAGTAGACTTAAGTCACTAATTTCTAGCTTGTAGTGCAATGAAAAAATACTTTTTTAGGGATTATTTACAAAAGGGTTTTAGAGGAATTTTTCAAGAGGGATTTTCTTAAGAAGAAGTATTAATTTTAATTCTTAAAATAAGTGCTGCTTAAAACGATTGACTAGAATTAATCTAAAGGCAAGAGTTAGGCATTACATAGAACAATAGTAATTTGTACTCGAAGGCAAGCATTAAGGGTCGAATCGGGTGTAAGTACACAGAGCGAAAAAGTCGAGTAGTAAATGCTTCAAAGCACTGCATTTTTTATAAGTTTTAAACTTCGTAACCATCTTAATTTAAGTAGGAGTTCTTAAGTGTTGGCTTGATTTAAGACGGTGTCTAAAAAATCCAAGGGAAAAAATCTTACCAAAATCGTAGCTTGAAGTTCTTGAATTAAGTTTTTATAGGTTAAAATTAAGAATATATTTTTTGAATTAAGAAATTAATTGTTTAAGGAAAAATACTTAGTTTTTGAATGGATAATACAAGTCTAAATTATTCGATTGAATTTTAGAATATTTATCATAATTTCTAAAGTTAAAATATTCTATAAAAAAGAAGCTTTACTTAAATCAAGTACTCCATCTAAAACAGTTTGAATAGTTTAAAAATCAAACACTTTAAGAACTCCCCTTTTCTCCCTGTGTACTGCTGTCATAGGTGTAGGAGTGGCAGGTGCTGCAGGGTGCTCCAGGGTTGCATGTGCGTGTTTTTTGCTGATGGTTTTGCTGTGCTCTGATTTCAATTGCCTACCGATTTTGACGGCTTGAATTAAACAATTTAACAATTAACGTCAACAAGTTGTGAATTCTATGGTTTTCTGACAAGTCACGAAGCACCCGATGGTGCTGAAATATTGATAAGATTACCTCAATTATCCGGCCGTACTAACGGTCGATAGAAGTGAAGGGTTGGCTTATAATTTGCTGCATTTATTTGCTACTTTGAGTACATTTCTACTAGTTAGTTGCACTTGAATTTATTGCTTATACCCTGGAAGGAAAGGTTTAATGAATTTGTGTGCAGTGTTGGAAAACGCAACGATCTCAGTAACTATAATAGCTAAAGACTCCAAACTTCTTGAAGATGATCGCTAGAACATCGAACTTCTTAATTTTAGCTACATTTTTCCACCCAAACTCAGTAACTATAATAGCTAGAATTACCAAAGGTTTAAAATTTATATGAAATAAATTATTAATTATGTTACTTAGTCGAAATATTAGTTTATGAAAACCTGCCCAGGGTATAACACAGTCCTGCATGCTCGACTGTAGCCTTTTCTTACTTATTCTTATTTTTTTTTTTTTAACAGTTTCTTGGTTTTAGCTTAGTTCTATTGGGGTGTACTTAGGGTCTAACTGCAGAAGGAAGCAATGTTATGGCGCCTAGAAAGGCAATGTGGTGACAAACATGTTCTCGATGAGCGATGGAGCCGGCACCAGATCCTCCAGTTTCAGATAGAATATGCGTTGCAGTCCCTGCACGCTCAAGGATCGTAGCTCCGGAAGTTTTCCCAGTAGACGACTGAAGTAGTGCTGCTTCTTTTGGGCCTCGGCGTTGTAGGTGACATGATCCCGCAGACTGCCAATGATTTTCATCTGCAATTGCTCCACCTTCTTGGGCTCTCGCAGACCATGTCGTTCTGGAAGAGAAGAGGAGGGGACAGAAGAGTACATTAAATTTTGATCCTTGATCTCGGCGGGTGCTGAGGTAACTTACCTGTGATGAGGGTGAGGGCGCAGAGACAGGCGAAGGCCGATATGTCAATCTCGAGGCTATGCAGGCTGCGACTGAACTCCATAATGCCGTTGAGCCAGTCACCAAAGGATCGCTGGCACTGGCTGCGATGTAGCACAGTTCCATTGCAGAAGATCATCTTGGTGTCGTCACTGCGGGCGCGATAGGAAAGCCGCAGCACGAAGAGTTCCAGGGAGGCGGACTGAAAGAGCAGCTCCTGATCTTCTGGTGTGAGTTCCAAGTAGCCCGGTATCTTCTCGGCAAACTGCTTGATTACATCCACGGAATTGGTCAACAGCTGATAGAATTGCTGCACCTTGTCAGCTTCGCTCATGCCCAGTCCCGGAGCCAGTTGATCGTGGGGCTCCTCGTAGTGGCTGTAGTCAAGGCATGAGGGATCGGGTGTGGTGTCCACATGGCTGCGCACCAAGGCCGTGATCAGCGAGATGGGCGGCGATGGTGGCGACTCCTGCGGCGACTTTGGCTTCGAGGGCAGACGACCACGTCTACCCTTCAGCGAATCCGTGCGCACCACTTCCTTGACCATGCCCACCACCAGACACTTCTGAAAGCGGCAGAACTGACATCGATTCCGTCGCCTCTTGTCCACCGGACAGCTCTTCTCCGCCAGACACACATACTTCGATCCCTTCTGCACCGTACGCTTGAAGAATCCCTTACAGCCCTCGCAGGTTCGTACTCCATAGTGCTGACAGGCCGCAGTATCACCACAGACGGCACACAACTGCGAGGAGCACGATCCGGAGCTCACCGACTGCAGCAATCTTCCGGTCTGCGAGTGCAGCATCTGGTCCCCGCCAGCAGCGCTCGCTGGCGAACTGGCTGCTGAGTTGGGCGCCGAGCTCAGTTGCACCTGCAGTGCATGGGCGTGTCGCGGACCCAATGTCATCTTGGCCAGCTTCGGGCTGTGGGCGGCTGCAGCGGGCGACACCGAGCGCTGCACAGGCAACGAGGCCCGACGCAACGGTGGCACTACCACAATCGAACCGTTTCCTGATCCGGGATGGGACGAGGCGGCGGCGGCGGCAGCTGCTGCAGTGGCAGCCTCCAACTCGGAGATGGTGGGAAATGTGGGCAAGGAGTAGCGTTCTCCATTATGCGAGTTGTAGCTCTGTGGGAAGAAGAGGAAAATTTCTATTATTAATGAGGGAAGAGTAAAGACTTTTTACACTGGAGTTATGTACAGAATAAGTACACAGAATTCCACAGTCTGTTCACTCAAGCATTCCTAATGATATCCCAAGGAAGGTAATTCCAGGTATTCCTTATTTAAGTTCTGAAGATATATTTCTAATTTGGAGCACAGGATAAATTCGAGCTTGCATTGATTATTTCCGTTTTTATACTCTTCCAAATGGTATATTGATTTGGACAGAATGTTTGTAACGCATTGAAGGAGGCGTGTCCGACCCGTTAGAGGGTATATTTTCTTGATCAGCATCAACAGCTGAGTCGATATAGCCATGTCCGTCTGTCTGTCCGTATGTTTCTATGCGAACTAGTCTCAGTTATTTAGCTATCTTGATGACACTTAGTAGAGATGCGCATTCTCTCTGTTCATGTCCTTAAATCGTTCAAATCGGATGACTATATCATACAGCTCCCATAGAAACAAGCGGTAAACATTTTTTTTTAGCTATTATAACTGAATCGAGCCATTTTAGTACCAAATTCCATGTGCTAACCAAATTTCATCTAGATCGAACCACTATATCATATAGCTGCCATAGGAATAATCGGTTGAAAATGCTTAGTATGAATATATTCAGTGTCGATTGAGCGATTTTAACCAAAATCACGCAATGCACATTTGCTATCATTCCCTAACTGCATACCAAATTTTATCCAAATCGGACTACTATATCATATAGCTACCATAGGAACAATCGAATGATTGAAGCCGATGAGCCGAAGATAACTTATAGTTTATTAATATTCCCCAATTTCCCACAAAACTCCGACTTTCGATATCTATCGAGCCCGATTTTAGTTTGGAATCATATAGTTTTTTCTCAGTGTATGTTTTTCAAGGGGACTTTTGCTACTTACATGATGAAATCCCGCTTGTTGCCCATAGAAGCCGTCGTTTTGGCCCACGCCATTGTACTCATACAGCGAACTAGCCGAGGAGCTGGGCGAAGGATTGGAAGTACCGTTGATGGCATTGAAGTGTCCATGATAGTTGTAGCCGTTGCTGTTGTTGTTGCTACCTGGATTGCTCTGCTGCAGTTGCTGTTGCTGCTGTGGTTGTGGTTGTGACTGCAGCTGATGCAGTGTTGTGGGTCCTGCGCTGAGTCCTGCGATCACCTCTGCTGCGGTGGTCAGCGGAAAACAATCCTCGTCCATTTTTAGAGTCAGAATCTGGTCTGTGGGCGTGGCCGCAGCCGAGGAGGGGGAGTTTTGCTTGGGGCTGCTGCCGCTGCTGCTGTTGTATTTGAGGGAATAGGTCTCCTGGAAGCTGGGCAGGCTGCTGCCGCACGAGAGCGGACCGCCTATGGGTGAGATCAATTGCAGCTGCAACTGTTGCTGTTGCTGCTGTTGTTGTTGTTGTTGCTGCTGCTGCTGTTGTTGTTGTTGGGCGTGTAGGGCTATGGCGGGATCGCTGCTGGAACGCAAGCTGAGCAAGCACAACGAATGATGATCCTGCTCGGAGCTGGGACTGTTGCCGCCCAGCGGTTGATCCTGTATGGAGGACAAGCGCTTGTCCCGCAGACAGGTCAACTTGGTGAGATTCTCAATGGAGCTGGTGAGATCCTCGCTGCTGCCAATCAATGTGGCAGTTGATTCCACCTGCGTATCCGGATAACTGGCCACCGATTGCTCCAAAGCTGGCGACAGCAGTGAATTGTTCGAGTCCGAGGGAAAGAACAGATCCGAGAAGAGTTCACTGTGGGATACGGCCGCGTCGGCTAGATTACTGATCAGCTGATCCTCCTCATGGGACAGCAGTGTCTCCTGGCTGCTCGATGGCAGCAGCAATTGTTGCTGCTGCTGTTGCTGCTGCTGTTGCTGCTGCTGCTGCTGCTGCTGCTGCTGCTGTTGTGCTAGCAACTGTTGTTGCTGTGAGCTCTGCTGTTGCTGCTGGCGATGGTGATTATGATGATGATGATTGTGATGATGATGTTGCGCTGCACTTGAGGCAACTGCACTCACTGCCGATGATGACGTCGTCGTTGTCGTCGTCGCGGATTGCGTTGAGAAACTATCAAACGACGAAAGTGAACTAAAGGAGCTCTGTAATCAAAGAAAGTCGCATAAAGACTGAATTAGTAAAGCACAATCTGAACCAAAGTAACACCTAGACCCTGTACACACAGCCAACAAGGGGTGGAGTCTGACATGCGCTCTAACAGCAACTCTGATTGGTCCTCAATACGCTTTCAACCCTCAAAAGGACTAAAAAGGTTTTCAAACAAATTCTACTAATTTCCAATTGGTTATGCATCCCGAACTTGACTACAAAATTCGCGATATTTGGCGAATTCAATTAGTTAACTATTCAAGTTGGTGCTCTGCTCACAGCGGGTAATTAACGGTTGCTTTCAGAGACTATTCCTGGCACAAAAGGATAACCCTTGAGTCCTAGGGTTCAAAAGTACGCTTGAGTCCTGACAGCTTCAATTTGCATAGTCGGAAAATATATCTCCTTAAATATAATAACTTTTGTCATTAACCGATTTTACGATTCTACGTTCCCCTGGAACAGCGGGAAAAGTTTTCTTACACAGAGAGAATTTTTACTGTTTTTTCGTTCTCTTAAGTTTTGGGATGTTTTCAAAAACTCTCGATCATATATCTTTCTGCTTCAAATTTGATCCAAAATATTTAAATTTTTGTATGAAAGTTTGTACACATAAATTTGTTTATAAACAAACAATTATAAACAAACAAGTTTTAGCTAAATCCATTGAAATTTAAAAACAACTGTCTCACAGTTATTATAAATAATTCAATTTTTAGAATTTTATTTGGTTTTTTTTTAATTTCACTCCACTTCACTAACGGTAAAATAACAACACTTTTTGTTCAAGTGTACCAAAAATGACAACTGTTCTTCAAATCTAATTTAAGTACCAATTTTGAATGGTATCAATATAATAATATAATAATAAGTTCTAGAGTTTATACTTATTATCAGAACTACTTTTAAGACTAGTTATTAGTTCTCTATGTAACGGCTTAAATAGATTTAAAATATATAGATAGTCTTACCAATAGCCTAAAAATTGTCATATCAGTTTTTAATGCAAACGCTTAAAGGGTAACTAAAACTGGGCATCTAACAGTCGAGCAATCGAGCTGCTTACTTCGTAATACCATAACTTGGAAACTACTAGATCTATCGTGACCAAATTTACACATTTTGTATATGGTACCATTATAATTATGCTCACCCAGTTTGATCAAATTTGCCAAATCGGTCGAAAGTAGAATATTTGTATGAAGACATGTAGTGTTAGCTGAGCGATCGCAACAAAACTCACAAACATTGAAAATTATTATCCCCACCAAGTTTGGTCCAGATCGGATAACTATATACTATAGCTAGCATAGATCAAATCGGTCGAAAATTTGACTTTTGTATACAAAAATTTAATTTTAATTTAGCTATATCCACCAAACTCGCACTTTATGTGTATATCAGGATTCTATATCTCATTACCACATTTGTTGTAGATCGGACAACCGTATGCTATATCTCCTATAATCATTTTACATAAAATAATGTACGGGGACTTTTACAGTCGCCTCTCCTCGACTGTAGCGTCTCCTAATAGTTTATATTAAAATTCTTATTTATAATTTTTAAGGAATATCATTAAAGTTCTACTTACATTTGGTTGCAGAAGTAACATGCTTGTGGTCGCTTGATTATGTAGCCTCACTTGGCTCTGGATTTTAGTTGTAGTTGTTGCTGTTGTTGTTGTTGTTGCTGTTGTGGCAGCTGTTGTTGCCGCTGTGGTTGCAGTCAGCGTTGCTACCTCCTTTGTTGAATTCGAGCTAGTTGCAGCTACTGTAATTTTCCTTGTATTTTCCGACTTTCCAAAATTCTTCAATTTAGTTCCCAGCTTCGCGTAGGGCCTTGAGCTCGACTGCTCGACCGTTTTATTGGTTGGCGAACGACGCGTCTCACTCTCTGCACCTGTAATGGAAAACCAAGGAAAATGCTGTTAGGAAAACTCATTAGGATACAAGTGTGTTTAGCTGGGGAAAAGCGTGAAACCGTGAATGCCAAGCGGTGTCTAGGGTATGCTTAATTCTAAATATGCAAATATGTGGAGTGATTTGGATGGCATCTCAAAATGCCAACAATGATTGCGATGATTGCCCGTAACCCGCAAATCTCCCAACAACAACAACACAGACAACCACTGTGAAGATTCATGCATTTGCTCATATTTTTTTGGCAAAAGTTACTAAAATAAAAACAGTTGCTCAATTGTCTTGCGTTCCACACGCAAACAACCGCATCGAATGTCTTAATTAGAAATGCTCAGAGACACTTGGCTCTCACACACACACACACACACAAACAAACATATTGAGAGGCAGACGAAAGGTGGGCAAAAAAGATGAAACCAGTAGGAAAAACCGCTGTGAGCTAAGTCGACAGCAAAAGACCCAGCATTTGTTCTGGGCACTTTCTTTACAATAAAATTAATTAAACAATTTTTAAGTTTGGGAATAGAAAATTAACTAATTTTACTCTAGAAAGTAGTTTGAATGAAGCCAAATGTGGAAAGAATAATTATAATGAGTCTGCATAAAAAAAAAACATTTTTTGAAAAATAAATATGTTTTTCACACCTATTTTTGTGTCCTGGTGTGTGTATCTATTTAGTCTCGCAAATCAGACTGTAATTGTTAATCAACTCTTCTGTTGATGCTGATCAAGAATATATGTATATGCTCCCTGTAATCAAAACTATTACCTTCCCCTTCTCTTCACAAACTGAATATACACTTTCTGCTCTTTGAAGTACAGGGCTTATAATCACAGCCAGGGTTGGAGTGGGGCCAGCGCCAAAAAAAAAAAAATACACAACGAGGATCACATCTCCATCTCAGTTAATGCGGCACATAAAATGTAATAAATTGTGTTGTCCGCTTGCAGCAGCAGTAACAGAGGCAGCGGCAGAGGCTGAGGCAGAAACAGCAACGGCAGCAGCGACCGCTGCGACAGCAGCAGTGGCAGCAGCACGTTGACTCCGCGTGCTTTCTGGCCCATTGGCATTGCGGGGTTACGTTGCGGGTGTTCGCTTTTGATTATAATAAATATTATGGCTTATTCGAATTTCGCGTATTGCAAAACGTCATTTGGACTCTACGTTATTTTGGTGGGTTTTTGTCGTCGTTGTTGTCTTTATCGTTTGCTGGATTTCACTTCTTTTTTCAGAAATCATTTTTCAAAAATTTACATATTTCTATTTTTCTTGCAATGAAGCTTTTGAAAGGCGCTTGAATGTAAATTGTAAAGATTCTCTAATGAAGAAAGAGGTTGCAACAGACATCGAGTAATTTTAAAATGGCGGTAAATGCATGCAAAATATAAGAGTGAGAGTGAGAGAATGAAAAAGAGAGGGGAAACTGGAGCAATGGAACTAAAAGAACTAACCGCAGGACCAAAGCGCTTAAAAGAACAAACAGTCGAGTACAAACGAACTGTATGAACAATAATCACGGACTTTGTTCGTTCATTTAAACTAATCTATCGTTATCGAACTCAGACAGCAGTTATAAAAAGTAAACAATGTGCTCTGTACACACACAAATAGAAAGATATGAAATCGAAATAAAATAGCAAAATAGCATTGCAATGCTTAATATAGCCGTGGGTCATTTAGAAAGCCAATTTGATCGATACCCTTTGCAGCTGCCACAAAATTCGGTAAGAAAATTCCCCTTAATCCAGCAAAAATAAAAAAATAGTGAAACTACCGTGGGCTACTGCGAAAAAAGCTACCGGGAAGAGTAGAAGATAAATTTTAAGATTTGTGATTACAATGTGCCATTGTTTTTATTACCCATGGGCATACGGAACATGTTACTGCTAACAAAAGCAACAATTTGGGTTGGGTTTTCAGCAATTTCGAACCCAAAAAATTCATCTAACGGCGCATCTTCAGCCAGTTTCAGCATTTTTCTAATTGTTTTGTGATGTCATTTTGTTATTGTTGTTGCTGATAGGCTCTACATAAACAATTTCTATAGAGGAGTCTGTATATATATATTTTTTTATATTTATTCATTGCTGGTTAACAAATTTATTATAATGGCAGCTCCTTCTCCTTTAGCTTGGTTCGTTGGTTCATTTTCGTGTCTTCTTCTCATTGCATAAGTTTGCTAATTTTTTTGTTTTCTTTTCTTTTTTTTTATATAAGATTGTTAATACATATTATTTTGCAAGCTCTCTTGGCGTTTTGTGCCATGTACTTTGAACTGCGAACTTCATTGCACGCTCTGTCTTGTGGATGCCACGGTGCCTGATCAATGGACATGGACATATGCAGTTGCTGAAACTGACAGACAAAACGAGGGATGGACAGACAGACAGGCAGGCAGAGAGACAGGCAGACAGCTTGGGAGACAGGGGACAAGACAGGGCTGTGCAGTGACCCAAAGAAATGGTAATGCGTCGTGGTCGAACGTCGCACAGGTCAGGCAGCATTGTGCGGTGACTCTGTCGACTCTGTGGCAACTCTGGCGGCACTCAGTCATTGAGTCAGTGGGTGCACCAAACTTGCTGATGACGTTGCGGACAGTGCAGTGCGAAAGTATTGCACCAGAAAACGAAAACCAAAGCCAAAAACCGAAGCCGACTTCGACTTGGACTTGGGTACGGCTTCGTGTGAAGTTTCTGTGAGAAGTATACAAATGGGTTTCAGGTTTTGGGCCAAAGGAGTTAGTCATTTTCTGTTGTGTCTGTTTTGTTGCAGGTTCGGCGGAGGCGTCGATGCTATCGCCTTTGAAATCCACGACAACGACTACGACTACGAAGACCCAATAGACTTTGACGTAGACCTGGGACCAGGCCAAAATAGAAAAACAAAAAAAAAAACTTCCTGCAGTACATTTTGATGATGAGGCCGGTCGTCTGCCTCTTCCATGTTTTCGTTGTTGTTTTTTTTTTGTTAAGACTTTCACTATTAATTGTCGATTTTCATCGATTGTTGTGTTGCCTGTTGTGATGCGGCACAAAATGTAATACTTAATGGGCAAATGAGCGAATGGGCAATGGGTAATGGGGTTGGTATTTAAAGTTGTGCAAAAAAAATCAAGAAAAAGAAAACCCAATTTCTGGGCTGAAATTTCATATCGAAATTGGATCTATTACTCAATGGTCGCCGAGTGAGAGACAATTTGATTGATTTATGCAATCGCAATCGTAGTCAAACTCTTGACTGGAATTGGAATTGGAGTTGGAGATGCAGTTGGAGTTGGAGTTGGAGTCTCTGTCTAATGCCACATTGTAGTCGTCCCATCTAATTGCCCGACTCGTCTTCATGTCTCTCTGGGTCTCTGCAACTGGAACTTTTGGGCTTGTGCATCGCATCATGGCCAATTTAAAGCCAAAAAAAAATAGCTAAAACTTTAGCCACATTTGCATATCGTTTAACACAGTTTTAGTTTATTTTTCTTCTATTTTTTTTCTTGTTTTTTGAGAATGCTTCTTCGTCTCAGCGTTAGATCAAACGAAGGCGATTCGTATCTAAAGCAAGAATTCAACAATTTCAACTTCAATTTCAATTGCAGTCACTTGCTTTATGATCTATCGATGCTAGATGATCCATTATCTTTATTAAGATCGGCGGCAATTGGACATGAGTTCAAAAACATACAAGTATTTTTCGAAAAAAAACTGGTTGGGAAATCTAAAGTTGATAGAGTGAGCTGTTGAAGACCCTGTACTTGTTAGATACACAACAAAGTTTGTCAAGACTTACTTTGAGAATTTTATAATACTTGTCCAGGTACAGAATGTGAAAACATATACAGAATTTTTGAGTTTTTTTTTTAGAATTTAAATTATTTTGTCGAAGTTAATGATACTTTTCGAAAGTGTCATTTCAAAATTCTAATCTAATAACCTGGAAAATATTGAAAAATACTTTTTTTTGGCTAACAATTTTCATTAAAAAAGTGGCCTTTATAGTGACTTTTGGTATTTTCTATAATTTTTCAAATAAGGAATATAGAATTAGTCTATAATACTGAACCGATAAAATAAGAAGAGTGGTTTAGAAACCCCTCAAGTCTTAGAATCACTTCCAGCAAATTTCCAACTCTAGGTTTTTATAGTCTCTGAGATCTTGGGGTTTATACGGTTAGACAAACAGACTTTATGACTACAAATTGTTTGGAGGTCAATGGAGAAGAGTTAGAAGGTTTTTTTTCCATTACTCGCCTTCTACTTGGCTTAAACAGAGACTTGAGATAAGTAAAAGTTAAGGCAAGTGATTTGTAAAATTGGAAATCTAAGTTTTTCAAGAGCAACGATCAGTTTATACTGAGAAAAGTAAGGGGATTCCTCGGAGATATTAGAAAATGGCTTATGCTAATTATACTTAAAGTAAGGGTTGTTTGAATTCCGAAATTATTTAAGTTTATGGTCTGAACTGAATTGATTTCTTTATCAATTTCTATATCAAGCCAACAGATCGTGAGTGTACATACTTTATTCGAACGGAAATGCCTTCACCATTTTGTTGCCTACATACTCAAAACACCATTTATAAGCTTTAGTCGTACAGGGTTTCACAAAAAAAGAGTTTCCAGTTTCACCAAAGACATCACCAAAATGAATTGTCGCAACAATTCGTATAAATATTTTTATGCCAGTTTAAATGCTAAGTAAACCACAAGACAGAGACTAAGACTCAGACTACGAGTCAGACTCCGACTCTGACTACGACTCCGACTGAGACCAGGTCGACATCGTTGACGGCGTCATCGTTTTTTAATCGCAGCAAGAAAAAAATCAGAGAGAGAGAGGGAGAGAGAGAGAGAGAAAAAATCCAACGCATTGAAGGCCATCGTGAACATTTCATAGTTGGTGCCAAAGTCGGAGCCCGTCCATCCAAGAAGAGGATTGAAGTCACTTTAGATGCGCGTGAGCGCATCTTAACCAGTTGACCCGCCTCCCTGTCACCCCCAGTCTGCCCCCGGTACCCTCAAATCCCTACACGCTCACACTGATTCTCGGCATGAATGTATCAGCCACATATATACGTGTATATTGGCCAATACTTTGGCTTTGGCACTTGACGGCACAATGTGCTCTGGAACTTGGCTAACAGAAGCGGTCATCGCTTGCAAAAAGCGGATTCATAAAAATTGCAAAAAACAAAAATAATAATAATATTTAAACTGAAATGGGTGCGGGGTACAGGGTACTGAGTACAGGGTATTCCGCACTGGGTAATGGGGGTACTGGGTAATCGGTTTCTTGTCCATTTGCATGAAATTCTAATAAAAGATTTACCGTTTAGACGTTAGGTGTTAGGTGTTAGCTTGGGCAGATGCAGCTTTAGTCTGCTGAGTCTTGTTGAAAAAAAATAAAAAAAAAAAAAAAAAAAAAAAAAAAAAAAATGAGAATAATAATAATAAAACTGGTTTAATTCAAATTGATATTAAAGGTGTTATATCATCTGTGTATGCGTATCTCAACCAGTTCTCGGTCCCAAACCAAAATCGAAAAATTCAATTCATTTTGCATGTAGAATTCTATATAAATTCGGGATTATGTTAGATAAGAATGTTGTTCCGAAATTGTTGTTGTTCCGAATTTATATAGAAAGATTCGAAACGTTTAGGAAATCAAATTTGAATTCTAAAATCTTTTTGTCCATTTTAGCCAATTTGCATGTGGCTTGAAACATGGCTTGAAGCTGAGGTTGTGGCTGAGACTTGGACGGTGTCTGAGTCTGTGCGATTGAGACTGGCAGGTCAAAGGTGAGGAGACTGCACTGCATCAACGTCGAGGTGAGTCTTAGCCGCCTGATTGACATGGCCAAGACAAAGATAAATAAGCTGCCAGTTTCGGAACGGCGCTTACATAATTAGCCAAATAGCAATGGCCAAAATGTATTTCTTTCCTTTTTTTTCTTTTTGGCCATGTTGCTAAGCGCATCCGAATCTCAAAGCCCGGCTTAAAACAAGGTGCAGCTGTAGCTGTAGCTGTGCCTGGGAGCGGGTGGGAAACTCACCTGGCCAAATAAATAAAAATTTGACACAATTTTTTTTCATCGTCTTTTTTTCCAATTTTTTTTTTTTTTTTTTTTTTTTTTTTTTTTTTTGGTTGCATTGTTGCAACGAAATATCATCGAGCTAAAGCAATGAAAAACATGCAAGTGATCATGCGAATATTGTATACGAGGGTAGTTTGAAAAGTATTAAACTAATTGTTAAATAAATTAACTAATAAAAAATACAATTCATTTTATTAGCTATAAAAATATAAAATTGATTAATATATTTTCATTTAATTCTAATGCATTGTCCTGTTACTGCCTTGAAATATGAAAAGGTTTAAAGGAATTAATTTTTTTTATTAAGTTTTTGTTGAAAAGAACGGATTTTTCTTTAATAAATTTATAAATTACATCGAGTTAAGTACAACGATTAGGTTTAGCCTTGAGAACGGCAAACAAGTCTTTGATTAGGTACTTGAGTGCTGGTAAAAATCGTGTTAATAACTATTAATCCACCCACAAAACACGTATTCGTAGTCGTATTAGTGTTAATTTAAGTCGTCGACTCATTGTTGCAATGTGCACGTTTCGGGTTTTTTTTTGGGTTTCGGGTTTCGCTTTCGTTCGAAAAGCAAACAGATCCGAAATTGCTAGATCGGGAGATACAGAGGAAAGAGTTACTGGAGGAATGGGAAGGGTGCGAGGCAGCTTCCAAATCGATTACTAGATCCAAACAAAGCGCAGTGTAGTTCCCAGCAGGTTGCAGCAGAGCCGGCTACAGCTCAGCTCAACTTCCACTAAAAAATAGCAACAACAACAGCCAAAGGCCCCCCAATAATGCTTTGTATTGGGTGTCTGCGAGATGGATGCACAGCCAGCCCCCAAAAGTAACAACAACAACGAAAATCTCATCTGGGACGCAAATTAAGCCTAACCCATATATTTGTCAGTGTGTTTCTGAGGCGCGCTCGTGAAGATTTGATTTAGTGTGCGGGGCACACCAACAAAATTGTTCAGTTTTTTTTTTGCATATCTAAATTTAAGTTTCTATCATGAACAAATTTGCATTTAATCAATTCTACTAAAATAAAAGTGCAAAAGAATAATTTAACATAACTTATGACAGTTTTGTTTATGGGAAGTAGCTATAACTAAATAAAATTTAGTACTAATTGCTTATTAGAAACATTTCAGCGACGTAGCTCTTGCCATTTGAGCCCCACGCTGATCAGAAATTAAAAAAACATATAGAGTAAGCATAAAATTACTAAATTTCACTTATAAAGTCTAATAAACAAGCTATGTATAAACAATTTTTGGGTAAAAATATCAGCATCACACCTCTTTCCATTTAGAGCACACGCTGATCAGTGTGTGACTTCAAAGCTCTTAATAATTGAACAAACTGTTTTTGAAAACTTTTGCAAAAACCTATAACACCCCTTTTTACAACACTTTCCTTATGTACCACTCAACAAATGCGGTTTTGTGTATAAATAGATTTTCCCATGATTTTTGTGTACTTTATGTAAATAAAAATTCGCTAAAAAACTCAACAATTTGAATAAACTCTTTCACTTTCGGCTTTCATCGCGTCCATCTGAGAGAAGCAAAGGCCAGATTGAGTGACGCCCACACCATTTGGCACTGCATACAGCTGAAAATTACCTAATGTATCGCTAAGTGCCCATATAGACATGCCCATTAACCATATCGAAGTATGTATGTACTATGATGATACTAGTTATAATAATAAAAAAATATAAACACTTCCCATGCACACACACAAACACACATGAACCAGTGTTGCCAGATGGATTAGAGAAAAAATGGCTAGAAAAAGCTATGTAAATAGCAGTTTACAGTTATACTATTCCAATAACAGTTTTATATCAATTTTCAATCGTAACATATTTGTTATCTACTTTTTAGTAAAGATCTGACAGCTACAAGTTAGCTTAATCTGGCTAAAATTTAGCTAAAATGCCAGCACTGCACATATCCAAAGACATCACATTAGATCCCATGGCATGGTTTAAATAATCTTCGTGGATGTGGATGTTTAATGTTTGATGTGCCTGCAGAGCTTGTGGCTATGGATTACAACTCTGTTTTGCTTTTGGTGTGGAATTCATGGCATCATCATCATTATTATCATCCTAGGCATTGGCAACAACGATTTACTTCAACTGATTCGAGCTGAGCTCAACTTGCTGCACACGCTTTGGCTGCAGCTTAAACGTGTCTTCAACACGGTTATTAAATCAATAATGAAGCACACGAAACACACCAGCAACACACAACAGTCAACAGGCAGCACCCCAAACTGAGCTACGATCGCAAACATCATTATGATGATCATGATCATGTGGCCAAAAACTCTGGCTACATCATTAGCACTCGTCGAAGTCGTTGTTGTCGGTGTCGATGTTGTTGCTGTTGTTTTTGTCGGTGTCTGGCACGCCGGCTGACACACAAACATCGTGGAGTTCATGGAACGCACCCAAAAGCCAAGCTTACAGTTTTAGCTATTAGACGAGCTTTGTTTTGTAGTAGTTTTTTGTTTTTGTTTTTTTTTTTTCCTTCGTATTTTTGTCTTTTTGATTCGGTTATATTTTGTCAGTCTTTAGGTTTTTCGGTTTAGTTTGAGGCGCTTCTCCTAGTTTCGTTTCGTTTTGTTTTATATTTTGGTGTTGTCGTCGTTGCCGTTGTCGTTGTCGTTGTCAGGCATCGCCTATGCCCAAGAAATCGAACTATTAACTTATTGCAGTCAGTGTAAGCAAAAGCTGCGATGCGACGTCGCTACGACTCGCGTTGCTTGCAATTCTTCGGGCACATTCCACGGCGTTAAAGGCCCGTCGTCGCAAGGTGTCGGGGGTTAACTAAGGTGTGATAAATTTTTGTCGTTTTTTATTTTCTTCTTTTTTAGTGTAACAAACGTTGCCATCGATATTTCAAAGGTCTTGCCGTGCTTTTGTGCCCGTTTGTGATCTTCATGCTCTGTGCAAGTTGCCATAATTGTTTTATTATTGCAAATATACGCTTAAGGTCGGCCATTGTTGTGAAAATTGCCAGGGCAGCATCGTGACAGCGTGCAACCCCTACAAAAGCTAACTGCTACAGCATGTCCTGCAATGTTCTTAACTTTGCTGTATGCTGCAGCCCTAACAGTAAACAAACACACACACACACATGCAGATCTTCAGCTGCCGATGTGCAGGCGTGTTAATGTGTGAGTGTTTGTGTGCTAAGCACATATTAACTTTGTACAAATTAATTGCGGCGTGTTAACGGCACCAAAAATTGTTTGCTTGGTATATTTGTGAGAAGCTCAACAGCTTCCATAGAAATGTTGGGCAACATCAAGCAGAGGAGTCGTCGCTACCTCTGTTCGTATTTATTTTCATTACACAGGCGCACAGTCATAGAGTTGCCTACTTCACCCACACAGAGCACACAATGAGTGCTAGCAGTATCCATGCCCAACACTGTTAACTATGTTGGTTTCTGGCGATAATTAATAGGCAAGAGACAACAACAGCGACGCCACTTCCACTTGCCACTTGGTGAATAAAAATTTGTCCATCGAATTGCTGTTGTTGTTTTTGGTATTGGTTAGTGTTGGTGTTGGCAACATTTGAAACACGCAAGAGACCAACAAAGTCAACTCTATCGGTAAAGTTTTGTCTACTTGTGTCTATTACTTAATTGCCGGACAACGGACAACGCATAGTCGACTTAGTAGAGGAGGAGGAGGAGGAGGCGGTGCAGTCAGAGGAGGGCGGGACATGGGGCTGCCTATAATAACAATTAGCGTGGCATTTTAATATGCATTATTGTAGTAAAAAGATCGCAAACTGATTTCACAGCAAAACGACAAGTCACGATTTTTAGCCAGGACGACGATACCCAACGATGAGGAAGCGGCTAACTGCAATCGATACGTTCAATGATGCTACCAATGTCTCTCTCACTTGGCCAGTTTAAAGATGGTGAATAGCTTTTTAGCTATTTTAATTACACAATTAATGTGTATGGGAAAATGCAAAGATTTGATGGCAGCAAACAGTTAGGCAAAGTAACTAGCTCGTCTGCTGTCATAATACCCGTTATATAGGGTGTCTAAATGTCTATAGAACCTGTATCAATTACTCTACATTTTACAATTCAATTTTATTTTTCTGACAAACCTATAGGACTCTGACTGCCACTGAGTACAGGGTCTCATAATGTATGGTCGCTGACAGCTCATCGAGCAAAACACACACACATTACGTATCTCGTAGATTTACTACAATCAGCACTTTTGGTCAGTGTGAAAACCTGTTGAAAGATCTCTGCATCAGTTTCCCATGACAACAACAGTAGCCGAAAAAAGTCGTCTTTATAAATTGATTACAGTTTGTTGCAGCGGCCGAGCATCTTGTGCTAAATTTAGTCAATCAACGCTCTTGTAGATAAATGTCTGTATCTCAATCTTTTATTTGTTCAACGCGTTAGCGATGTTTAATAACAAAAAAATATATATAAAAAAATAAAGCTCACGCATACAGCTAGAATCCCAATGCACAGTTATGGCACAAAGCAATAATTAATGTTTGCAAAGTGTGCGATTGAAAGACTTGAAAATACCCTGGCAAAACATAAGTTAAATGAGTATTTAAATCTGCATTTAAAATTCATTTAGTTCATTTCTAACATTCGTTCAATTAAGCTAGTTTTTTTTGTCTAGTTCAAAGGAGTTAAGGGAATGTCAGCTCCTTGTTAGCGTTGCCAGACTGCTACAGTACTTATTGAACTACTGAGTATTTTCAACGTAGTATATTTTGTATTTTTCTTGCATTTTATTTTAGTTTATTTATTACTCTGTGGTTTGTGTGCTGAGTCTTTTGTTCTTGTTCTTCGCTTTATATGGCACGATTAGACCGCAGCGCGTTCAATTCTAAGATCAAGAAACAGCGTGGTCATAAATTTAACGGATAACTATACAAAATAGAATTAGTCGAACCGGTTATATCACTTTTACTCTCATCATTAGCCGCATCCAAATCAGTATCTCCAATGTTTCACTCCGGCTATGGCTATCCCACTCGCTTCGCTATAGCTATCTCTGTCTAGGCATGCAGTGTGTCATCGCGCAAATGCTGTGCCGTAAACCAAATTTAATTTATGCTAATTGTACAACACTCTGTGGCAATTGGATGTCAGCACGCAAGAAACTAAGCTGAATTCGAATCGAAAAAATTGAATTTGAAATCGGTTTAAAACAAAAAAATTGGTTAGAAAACCTTCGAAATTGTTCAGATTTGCACGCATTTCTTTCTGGCCACCGATGGAACAAGGTCTTCCCATATTGATTGATCTACAATTGCCGGCAAGTGATCGCCAGAGTGTGTGGATTGCCAACTAACCAGAGATAGAGAGAGAGAGAGATGGAGAGACGGACGGGGGAAGAAGAAATAAATAAACAGAAAACTTGCCCCATAATTCATAGCATTTTATTTGTATTTATTTGTATTGTATGGATGGATGCTGTTCAATCGTTTGCTACTCTGAGGTGTGTAGTATATTTCTTTTGCCCCCGTACCGTTGGTGATGGTGGCAACTCTGAGTGGCGTGTTAAATGCACAACAAGGTTCTTGTTTCATCCGTTAGATCCGCAATGCTATCGAATGGCTATCGACAAAATGCCTTTTTATTATGCCTTTTTACATACGCTGGCAATACATTTATTTATTTAGTTATTAGACCCCGTACTCTAAAAAAGAGTAGAGGGGTCTATTAAGTTTGTCTGAAGCGAAATGTGCGTAACAGGCAGAAGGAGGCGTGGCCGACCCCATAAAGTATATATATTCTTGATCAGCATCAACAGCCGAGTCGATATAGCAATGTCCGCCTGTCCGTCTGTCCGTCTGTCCGTCCGTCCGTATGAACACCTGGATCTTTTAAACTACAAAAGCTAGAGCCACCAAATTTGGAATGAAAGTCCGTTTGCTTCGCGAGCAGATCAAGTTTATTTCAAATCTTTGCCACGCCCCTTACCGCTCCCGCAAATTGTAAAAAACTATGGTCACCTCAGAAAAATTGATGTTTTAAGCAAATATCTCAGTAACTATAGCACTTAGGAATACCATTTTTGGTATGTAAGTTGCTAGAGACAGCATAAATGCATTGTCATTAAAATTTTTGGACTGCCACGCCCCGTTTTCCCACAAGAATGAAATAATTTTCAAACTTCAATGCCATTTTTAAGGCATTTGCACTTAGCGTACGGTATTGTAATTTCAAATTCGTTTGGAGACAAAGTATCACAAACTATCCTGAAAGTTGCATACAAATCGGACAATAAACAAAAGAGCTAGACACGTAACAAAGTTTACAATTACACGCAACGTCAAAGCAAACGTTTCACTGCTTGTGTAGCGACTGCACTGCTTGTGTAGCGACTGCACTGCTTGCCGACGATGCACGCACATGTATGCATACTATACGATTTATTATATATCGAAATTCAATACCATAGTAATTATAAATGCGATATAATATCGCTTGCGATATTTGGTCATTATGTCTATATCTATAGCGATATATCGTATTTGAATTCAGTTGTTGATAATATCGATATTTGATTTGATGTGATATTTTAATTAATATCGATATCGGCATTTTCTTGGCGATTTGCATCCCTATTACAAACTGATGGTTTCGTTTCAAAGTGTTTTATTGCAAATACTATGAGTACGGGGTCTTTTACAGTCGGCTAGCTCGACTGTAGCCTTTCTTACTTGTTTTTTTCTTATTTTTCTTTAGCCATAAATCATTCGATGCTGTGGGAATCGAATGTATCTGTATCTGTAACTGGTAGTATCTGTCGTCGTCGTCGTTGTATTTGTATTGCACAAAAAGTTCAATGTTAAACAGCGAGCAGCAAACATAACACACAAAAGAATTTGCCACAGTCCACAAAGCATCGTTCATTATCCAATTCCAATTGCTAACTCTGATTCCACTACCAATTGTCATAGTCGAGACTCGAAGTCAGAGTCAGAGTCAAAGATTGCCAAGTCAAAACAGTTAACTAGGCAAGTCAGAAAGCCAAAAAGGTCTAACAAATTGAAAAAACCAAAACTTAAACTAAAACTGGGCGCAAACGTCATGGTTTTGGCTTTTGTTTGCTCTTTTTTTGTTGGTTTCTTTAAAATATTTGGATCAGGGATTGCCCAGAAAGATCAAGAAGAGGATGTGAGCCGGCTCTAATTGGTAAACAAAATGTATATCGATGCGAACAATCGCCAGGTACTGTTATCGGAACAGGAAAGGAGTTGGTATGTGAACCGATAGGCAGGCTGCAAGCGGCAGTGTTGCCAGACTGTTGGGATTACTCATACGCTGTAATTACTTCATGCTCATTAAATTATATTTTGCTTTTCAAATTATTTCCTTCCTTAACACAAACACTCAACTTAAGCTAATTAAAGATTTTATGCTGTCAGAATTCGCTGTTAATTAGCCAAAGTATTTGATGCCTTTGGGACTACATGGAATCCCAAAAGTTGACTGAAAAAGTGAAGGTTTCTTCGAAACAAAAGTACAGTTTGATGCATCTGCTGGTTGGCAAACGTTTAAATGTTGTTTTTGTGGTCAGTCCAAATACTTTCAGAACTGTTCACTTTGATTCAATATCCAATTAAGCATTACTCGCTCTAAAGCATCTGCAATTCAATGGTGAATTGCATATGAGAATTTAAGCTTTTGGCAAGGTCAACAGTCTCGGGCCAACTAAAAGCAGCAAAAATTGTGTTTCTCTTACAAAACTTGATCATGTTTCTATGAAAATAACAGTATGCGATTCAACTTCTTACTGTTTCAGACGCTTTCAGTTGCTTTAACTGAATTCAATTATTAAATGCAAGCAAAATTAATGAAATTATTTAAATATGCCATAAATTGTGGTTATTGTGGGATTCTAAGTTTGCTGTCTGTGGTCAGTCGTCTGTGCTAATTCTTGGCTAAAAGCAAGCACACATTATAAAAACAATACACAAACACTCATTAGACATTTTTTAACGATATAAAGCACAGTTAACAGCTATATGCTGGTCATTAAACTGAACATAGCTATTCTCCCAAGTAATTCTATCTTATTTCGAGTGTAAATAAATCGTTTAATGACGCCATGCATCCTGTTCTGATTGAATTATTAATTGTAACTACATTTGATTTAATTAAAACAACAAAAATTCTTTTAACTTTAACTTTTGTTGGATCAAAGATCGTTAAGTCTAATCAAAAAATAAAGTATTAACAATAATAAAATAAATAAAAACTTATTTGCATAAATTTCTAGAAGTTTTGAATGTTTGATCAACTGATTTCTATGGGCCATAAACTAAAACTACGATAACTTTGTAGCTATACACTTTCGATCTTAGCTGATACCCATTATGCTATACTATATATATTGTCTGGAACGACTGTTACTCAGGGTCACCAAGTAGTTGGGCGAAATGCTATCGAAGACAGGAAATGTTGGATCATATAAATTTAATTATTCAATGCTCGGGAAAATGATTTGAAACTTGTTAAAAAAAAACTGCTAAACTGATAACAAAAGCGATGCTAATGAGACAGTCAGACAGATGGACAGACAGACTAGTTAGTTCACATCTTTCTACAAAAGAAATAAAAAACTGAAACTCTTTCCATCTCACCATCTCTCTACCTTTCTCACTCTTACTTTGCCGTTATTTGTTATTGGCCAAAAAGTTGCAATGTTCTAAATTTGAAACATCTTTATTGAAATTTATGGCAACAATCAAGCATCAAATTATGGTAAATAGTCCACAAAAGCTTATTATGGAGTTTAGTATATATATGTATATATATTTGTGTATACCGTAAAGTCAGTATATAAATTTTTTATGTGCTGCAATCATCCAGTCTAACACACAAATGATTCAGAACGCGTTTTGGATTCACTTCAATACAGTGCTTGATGTCACTTTGTTGCTATTTGACAATCTTGTCACATTGTTGTCTCTACATTTTTTTTTTTTTTTTTTTTTTTTTTTTGCTTAGCTTTGCGATGCGATGTTTGACTTGGTAATGAGATGCGATCGTTCGTTCGTTCGATGTTCTTGCTTTAATTAAGCCAATCTTTGTTGTTAGCGCCGAATATTCAACAACATTTATTTCTATTTTTGTACATATTTTATTATGCACTTATAGCCGCTGCAAAAAACTACATTTACGCTAACGAACTGAACTGAGAATTCAGCACGTCTCGAGAGATTTGCAGTGTTTTTTTTTTAGTTTACACTCAAAAGTTTGACAAAATAGGAGCATCTGCAGTGTAAAATGCTTTAATTAAAGTTTATTTATTTAAAGTTTACATAATTCAAAATTAAACTATTGCTTAATTTGTAACTTTTAGGCTGATAAAATATGATTTTACTTAAAAATTTATATTAAATTTTAAGTATTTTTAAGATAAATCGTTTAAAAAACTTGTTGTATTTTTAAAAGTTAATTTATTGCTCAAATATTGTATAAGAACAGCTCTAAGATTTTATCTATTTTAACTGCCTGGTATTTTTAGGTCGAGCAGATTTAATTTAATAGTTTTTTAAAACTATTATAAAATGTGTACATTTAATGAAATTAAAGTATTTATGAGTTTGCCTTTTAAAGTTGATATTAAAATTGTTTATGTTTTGCGGCATTCACGTGATATGCACTCCCATTACGCACACGCAGAAGCTACAAACAACACACAAACAAAGAGCGCGAGAGAGTGTAAAAACAGAGAGCGCAAGCACACACATACCAACACACGCATACAGGATGCTATCTCGCTTCCTCGTTGACGTCATCACTTTTATTTTGGCCACATGGCAACGCCTATCGATCCACATACGTGTGTGTGTGTGTGTGTGCAACGCAGGATAACAAAAATAAAGAGAAGCAGAGACAGTAGAAGAGAGGCACTGGAGTGAAGGGGGCAGCGCGAACTTAAACTGTGCAAGTCACAGCCAAGGACGTCACAATGCTCAAGTGCGTGTTGTCAGTGTGTGTGTGTGCTATACATACTATTAATAGTATTTAATAAATACTATTTAAAGGGGCTGCCAGACACTTTGATTTAAGCAGCAACCTTCAACTCTGAGCTTGGTACGCTGCAGCGCTGGCAAACAAGAGCAAAAAGCTTAAGCGTTGCATAGCCTAAGGCGTAGTGCAGTTAAGATTAACCGTTTGTACTAATTGGTGATTAAATGACATTTGCTTTAGGAAAATCACATTTTATGGCCCCCAACAAGAAAATCTGTGCAGAAAAAAAAGTAGGTGTGTGTACAACAACAACAACAACAACGATAACATGCAGCAAGTGTGAAATCATCACAGAAAGGGACAGAAGCAAAGACGGAGCAGGACAGAGCGCGAGAGTGTGTGTATAAAGTGAAACGACCTTGAAAGCAAAACGGAGAGAGCAAGAGAGAGAGAGGTACGAGTCGCTTTTGGGGGTTTAACTGTTTTCCCCTCTTTTATTTTCAGCTGTTGTGGACACACACACAAAGCCACGCACACACATAGAGACACGCACATGAATACAGCGACGACGACCCCGACCTACAGCTGGTCACATATTCAATGACGTCACAACACGGCTGTGCACTATTTATAGTATAGGGATGGAAGCGCACACACACTCTGATATATATATGTGTGTGTGTGTGTGCGTGTGTTTGTGTGTTTTGTAACTTATATTACGCCATCGTATAGAGAAAAGCTTCGTTTTCTACCGACTCCTCCCCATTTGAGCGGTTTAAGTTTCAGTTCTTCGATTTTTTTGCACGCTGCGTTTTAATTTAGCACATGATTTTGTGCGTGTGTGTGTGGGTTGTAGATATAAATAGTTGCTACAACTCGCAAGGGGGCGTGGATTTCCGCAGCTTAAGCGTAAGGCAACGCAATAAAATGCAATACAATTTTTTATGTTGAGCTCCACTTTAGCATGTTTTAATAATTCTTGTTCTCAGTGTGCATACAACATACAGACAGAGTGTCAATCAAGAAAACGCCGTCACATCTTTAATAACAGCAACAACAGCAACTACAACAACTACAACAACAGCAGCCGTCAAACAAACAAGTTGGGCGCCAAAACATGAAATAAACAAGCCAATCGACTACACACACACACACACACACACACAAACAAAACATGTAAGTGTGTTAGCCAAAAAATACAACAAAATAAAATAACAAATTTAGGCAAAACGCTTTAAAAGTATTTGTTTTTAAGCAGCAACAACAACAAAAACAACAACAACAATTTGTGCTTTTGGTTGTTTGTTGTTTGCTGTTCGTCTTGTTAGTTTGGCAAATTTTCCTTCAGACAAGAATTGCAGCAGAGACGCAGCAATCTTCTTGATTAACAAACATATCTTCTTTTTTAGACCCTGTACTTACAAGAAACTAAAAGGGGTGTATAAATTTTTGGAAAAGCGGCTACACGAGTAAAGTTCTTAAGAAATCTCAATCAAACTGACTATTTTGAGGTATTAACCATATATAATTGGAATCAGAGTCCTATATCATAAAGCTGTTAAAGGTACAATGGGTAGAAACGTTATGGTTAGAGTTACCTTAATAAAATAAAACACATTTTTGGTACAGGGTCTTTTACAATCACTCCCACTCCAATGCTGACTTTCCTACTAGTTTTTGTTTTTATACAATTTTGAGCGCACATTACAACACCAAATCAACACACATCCCATGATATCGAGTTGCTAAGTGGGCAGAGGGGAACGGTAGGTGGAGGAGGAGGGGCAAGGCAAGTGGGCAACTTGTTATCTGGTGCTTCTTTACTGATTTCTCAGCATTTAAGAGGTTTTTCATGGGTTTTTCTTACTTGCAGCTGCTGCTTGTATTCGTCACAAATAATTAAAATAGTAAAATTAAATAGTCAAAAAAAAAAAAGAAAAAGCAAAAAATGCAGACAACAAATTATTTCTGTTGCGACGCATGTTTCTGTATTTTTTATTTCTTGTTTTAATTCTAGCTTGGAATTTAACAGCAATCGTACTTGTCTTGCTTGTTGTTTTTTTTGCTCGCTGTTAAGTGTTGTGTAATCTTTCAATTAGCAAACGGTAGCTTCAAAGCGCGCAAACATGAGTGATGCTCCTAGAATGCGTTAGAGCTTTCTCGATAACAACAACAAACGCCGATACGATACTATCGTAACGATAGGCAGCTGTAGTTGCCAGCAGGATGCATTGGAGGCATAGCGTTGCCAGCAGGATGCGTAGGTGGCTTAGCGTTGCCAGCAGGATGCGCGGGTGGTTAAGCGCTGCCAGACTGATAGATAAGCAGTGCTTTTGGTCAAGTGCAAAGTCCATGACAAGTTGCGCTTCATCAAGTGCAGTGCAAGATTAAGAAATCAACAAAAATATATAAAAAATAAAATTATAATCGAAACGAGGTAACAGCCGCTGCTGTGGCAGCGGCTGAAAACAACAACAGAGCAATCCAATCAGTTTCGAATTAAGGTTTACATATGCGCCGCCAGCGACCAGCAGCCAAATTGACCAACAGCCAACAAAAAAGTTACCAAAAAAATAAAAATAAAAACAAAACAAAAACAAGAAAGAAAGGTTATCTTCGGCTCGCCGAAGATTAAATACCCTTGCAGTCATGCATGTTGCGTTCATTGGATTCAGTTACCAGTGGTTCCTATGGATGCTGTATGATATAATAGTCCGATTTAGATGAGATTTGGTCAGTATATAGGGAATAATAGCAAAGGAGTAGTGCGTGAATTTAGCTGAAATCGCTTAATAGACTTTACAGATTTTCATACCATGCCTTTAAACTGATTGTTCCTATGGCAGCTATATGATATAGTGGTTCGATCCGAATGAAATTTGGTCAACAGCTAGGGAATGATAGCAAATGTTTATGGCGTGAGTTTGGTTGAAATCGCTCAATCGACACTGAATATTTTCATACTAGGCATTTTCATCATTATCAACCGATTGTTCCTATGGAAGCTATATGATATAGTAGTCCGAATTGGATGAAATTTGGTCAGCATATAGGGAATGATAGCTTATGCGTACTGCGTGAATTTGGTTGAAATCGATCAATAGACATTAAAAATTTTCATACTAAGCCTTTAAACCGATTGTTCCTATGGCAGCTATATGATATAGTGGTTCGATCCGAATGAAATTTGGTCAACAGCTGGAGAATGATGGCAAATGTTTATGGCGTGAGTTTGGTTGAAATTGCTCAATCGACACTGAAAATTTTCATACTAGGCATTTTCATCATTTTCAACCGATTGTTCCTATGGCAGCTATATGATATAGTGGTCCGATTCGGATGAAATTTGGTTTGCACATGGGATTTGGTACTAAATGCATATAGGCTTAATTTGGTTGAAATAGCTCAAAAAAAATTTTTTTTGCAACCGATTGTTCCTATGGGAGCTATATGATATAGTCATCCGATCCGGCCGATTTTAACAAATGATCTGCCTGCAGAGAGAATACACATCTGTACCAAGTTTCATCAAGATAGCTTTAAAACTGAGAGACTAGTTCGCATAGAAACAGACGGACAGACGGACAGACGGACAGACGGACAGACGGACAGACGGACATGGCTATATCGACTCGCCTGTTGATGCTGACCAAGAATATATATACTTTATGGGGTCGGAGATGCCTCCTTCAATGCGTTACAAACTTCGTGACAAAATTAATATACCCTCTGCAAGGGTATAATAAAGACAAAAAATTAAAAAACAACGAGTGAAAAAGCAACACAATAACAAAATATAAAAGACTTGAGGGGAAACCTGCTAGTTTGAACTCTGGCGATGCCACAAATTGCATTCCCATGATGAATGCTGGCCCGGCCTCGACTTGTTCTGGCTGCGCCTGAGACGGACTATTCGATTAACCGATTATACGATTATCTGAACGATGGACGGCAAGAAGTTCTTAGCATGCCAAAGTGTGACATCGCCGCGTGATCCGAGTACGTTGAACCCAGAAATTAAGAATTGTGCCCTAACGGTACATACTATAATTAAATTGAAATTGAAATCGAAATTAAAAAGTCACAAAACTATGCGGAATCGATTGTGAAAATAGCTAAAATAAAATGCAACAACAAAAGTTAACGAGCCCAATTCTATTCTTGGAACCCAAAAATCCGCTAATGATCTGAGGGTCTAAGGAATTATATAGATATATATATATACAATATACTTAAGGAATTTCCCAGCGTATTGGCTAATTATGCGACAATTGTCTAAAATTAAATAATGTCGACGGATTTAGACATATCTTAGCAAAACAAAAAAATTGGAAGAATTACGCTTTCCGTATTTCAAAAGCAAGAAGAAGAAGAAGAATCGTATCTCAATTGGCGTGTGAACCAATTGAAAAACTCATTGAAGTAATGCAATTAACGGCTAACAAATCGTACACACTCAATAAAATCAAATAAAATAAAAGAAAACATAATAAAAACAATCAATTCAATTCATAATTATTACGTCATTAAGGTTGAATCGCATCAAAACACGAAAAAAATTAAACTAAAATAAAAAACTCTCCATTGTTAAGCGCTAAAAACAAATGAAACTGAAACCGAAACCAAAACTGGACGCCAAAATGCCCCATGGATCGGCTATAGACAATAATGGCTAATATCAGCGTCTTCCCAGCGACCATCTCTACCCAACTCGCTCGCACTCCCTCATTCTCACTCTCGCTCTCTCTTTGGTATTACTTGTAAAATTCGCATAAATCAACGCAAATAATTAAGCAGTCGTCCGGGTCGAGTCAAGTCGAGTCGAATCGAGTAATAATCATTAGCTAAGCCGCATGGAAAATACGCTGTACATATGAATCTCTGTATGTTGGCAAACAAATGGTATTAAAAGTCTTTTTTGGTATCTTTAAAGGTGTGAATTGAAGAGCAAAATTTGATTTACACTCAAAGCTAACGGCACTAAAATCCACAACTTATATCAATATTGATTTTATACTTAGACTGCACAGAATTAAGTCAACTTTCGTCACATTTCATGCAAATGATTTAATATTGATATTTTTTAGTCATAGTTTTTGCTAGTCTAGACTAAAATCTAGCTAGAATAACGGTAGTAAACAAACGATAACAGCTTACTACGACATTAATCGAAATAACTCTTATCGATAACAATCAGCAAAAATCAAAGAAATCAACTACTGGTCTTTGTAGGTAAAGCAGTATTAATGGGAACTGTCTGAACTACAGTCTTAACCCATGATAGTAAACAATAGACCAGCAGAAAGTACAAAAGATTCTCCAAAACGCCTGAGACAAGATCGTGCAAAAATTATTACAATGCCAGACATTTTGGCGGATTCGGTCAGAAGCCAAAATTTATTCAAATATATCAAATGATACACTCGCACTATTGTTTTACATATGTATATAGATAGATATATAAGTGTATATTTTGCATAATTTATCTTGATCAAATGACTATTGATGGTCGCCAAAAGAGAAGAGAAGACGAGATGTTCATGCTCAGAAACACAATATTGATTGATATACGACCATAGCATAATTTACTACCGATGTTGAAATGCAATTGGCCCAAGAGGCGTCTGCTCATATCTATTATTTTATATAGTGAACAAAAAAAAGTAAATTTCACACGCCAGAAAGCGACAGAAAAACAAAAACCGAAACGAAATTAGCTCGCAATGGTCAGAAAAGTAGGCAAAAAAGAAGAAAAAAATTTAAAAGAAAATAAAATCAAAACAATAACAAATGACTCGTGATTATTTTATATAGACACACACACACACACAAGAGATGCTGTCTCATCTGTTCAAATTTATGGCGACGTCATCAGCACGTGGTAGACACACATACATACATAAATATATGTATGTAAACATATGTGTATATATGTGTGTGTGTGTGTACTTAGAATATGCATAATAGCTTGCACTTATGCCTGCATATCAGTGATGCCCACAAACTTTGCTCAAGCCAAATATGAACGTATAGAAAAAAGCACGTGAAAAAGGCTAAAAAGGACAACAATTTTCCTAACACAAAAAAAAGTTTTTAAAATAAATTTTAGAAAAATCGGAAAATATTTTTAAATTAAGCTATAAATTTTAAAGCGTTTGACCGTAAATTTTGTAGATCAATATTTAAAATTATTGTTTATCTGTGGAAACAGAAATTTTGTAAGGCAGCTGCTATGAATATAAATAAAATAAAAATAAAAACAATTCCTTAAAATGCATAATTAACATATAAAGTACAAATCTACCCGAAAAAGGCTAAACTGTCAGCACTATTTCATATGCCCATGCACTTCTGACGCAGCTCATCACTTTCTCTCTCTTTGCCGCTCACTCTCCTTTCCACTCTCTTTCCCTTCCCTCTTTCACTGTTCTTATTCCTTCGCCATCTCTTTTGCTCTGTAAGTGTTTTGGGTTCAAGTTCAAGCGATTCGTTTTGGGGAAAAAACTTACGACAACGATGACGTGACGTCGCCATTGCCGCGTGCTGCCGCGAATAATCCGTTAAAACTGCTGTAACATTTTGCATTCAGATTAATGGCGTCGTTGGCGTCATGGTTTGTCATCTGCTTTAAACTTGGCCACTTTCTTGCCAATCAATAACACCATAGAAGGTATATTTGTTTCGGTTCCCAAAGAGTTTACTTCTATGAAACAACAGGGAAACACCACATAGCAGCAGAGCTGGCGTTAGCATCTGTCGAAGCTTTATCAGCAATAACTGTACATATTTTTTCAAACAAGCGTTGCCAGATCGTTTAAACGGTAGTAGCTCTCTTAGCAACTCGCTTGCGCAGCTTACTAAACCTTTACAGGGTAATTTTAAGTCGCGCACACCCATTCACACGCCCTTAAAACTTGCCCCACTTGACTGCTCTGCTCATAGTATTATTAATAAAAGTGCAGTGGACAAAACACGAGTACTATAGACAAGACACAACATGAATATGCATGCACACTCATGCAAATGCATGTCTGTCATGATTAGTGTACAGCTTTTAAATCATTTTGCGTCAGGCGCTGATGTCCGTCTCTGCCTCTGCCGCAGCCACTGCCCGCGTCGCTGCCTCTGTTTGCGTCTGTCTGGCACAGTGGCTGCTTCTCTACGCCGTCTGCTGCATCTGCGATGCTTTGCTGACGCTGGTAAACACACAGATGGGCAGCAGAGGAGAGCAGAGGTGTGGCATGGTGGATATGAAAGGGGGCCAGGCGGGGAGGAGAACGAAGGGGACAAACAGAAGAGGCGGAAAAAGATTAAGTACTATAACCAGCAACTGGGACGGCTTGAAACTCATATTTCTATTATTTACTAAATATTTCCAAATGTATTTTATGCATTTCTGACGCCCCTTGATGAAAATTTATGTCGTCATTGTGCGTCGCTGTCGTCGTCGTAGTCGTTGTCGTCGTGGTCATAGCCCCAAAGCATAGTGTAAACAATTTATTTAATGCTGTTGCATTTAAATGTTTCGCATTGCGCTTTTCTTTCTTTAACGCTTTTCACGTTTCTTAACATTCTTTTTATTCGACCCGGTACTTTAAAAGCAGCTCAAGGGGTGTATTAGGAAGGTGTACCAAGGAGTCAAAAGAAGTAGCACCAAATTCCAAAATCTTAAGCAGATTTCAAAAGTATTGTGGGTAAAATTTGAATTTAGCGCTCATTTATGCTTCACGCAGATCAAGTTTTCTTTAAGTATTGAAGTCAAATTGAAATTCTTTAGCTTCTAAATTCAGAAAATTTTATAAGAATCAGTCAACTACATTATATAGCTGGTAAACAGTGAAGGCTCCCTTGGCCGGACAGCCACGGTTCAAGTATTATTGTCAGCCCAAGGGAGGTGTCCGCCTGCGGGAATGGATTTTGTATGAATTCGTCCGGTTAAGGAAGCTGTCCGCGAGTAGAGCTTTCACTGTACATGGCAATGATTGAAAATAATCAAGTTTTAGTAGGTAAAAACTATTTTGTCTTTTGAGTTAACTCCACAACACTTTTCCTATATTTAATATTAACTACAGGGTCTTGTACAAACACTTTTTCTTTATTTAATAATAACTACAGGGTCTCTAATAAACGCATTTCATTTCTTTTGAGTTAACTCCAAAACACTTTTCTATATTTAATATCTACTACAGGGTCTTTAACAGTCGCTTTTTCTTGTCCTTTGAGTTAACTTCAAAACACTTCTTATTTAATATCAACTACAGGGTCTTTTACAGTCGAATTTTCTTGTCTGTTAAGTTTAATTCAAAACACTTGTTATTTTATATTAATTACAGGGTCTCATACAGTCGACTTTCTTGACCTTTGAGCTAACTTCAAAACACTTCTTAATTAATATCAACTACAGGGTCTTAAACAGTCGCCTTTTTTTGTCTGTTTAGTTTAATCCAAAACACTTGTTATTTTAAATTAGTTACAGGGTCTTTAACAGTCGCCTTTCCCTGTTACTTGTATTAAATTAAGTATACGTATGATTTGGCAATTGCGTATATTGCGCATACGCCGCGTGTGTCTGTGTGCAGCAAGCAAAATATTAACCATCACCGAGTGTTGAGTCATACATACACACATATGCGTGCATGTATGTGCGTGTATGTGTGTATTTGTGTATGTGTGTGTGTGTGTACATACACGTGTGTATTCCGTTGCTGTGCCAACTGTTGCTACCGGTGCTTGCATAGAGCCCACTTTGTTGGCCGTATGCACTTCCCAAATGGCCAATATCACAGCCTTCGGGAAACAGATTTCGACAGGGATAAATTAAAGCCGGCAAAGCTGCTGTTGTGCTTGTTGTTGTTGCTGTGCCAGTGCCTGTGTTTGTTGTAGTTGTTGTTGTTGTTGTTGTGTTCAGATTCTGTCTATAGCAGGAATTATTATTGATCTCATAGTACAGGTTACTCTCGTAGCATGGAAATGCGAATAAGGATTCACACTTGATCGAGGGCGGTGGCAGCAAAAGTTGTTGTTGTTGTTGTTGCTGCTGCTGCTGTTGGTGGTGTTGTTGGTGCTGTTGCTGCAGTGGCAACTGCTGCACATTATTGTTGTTGTTGTTGTTGTGGCTTAGCGACGCCGTCGTCGCTTCTTGCTTCACCACAATCAGAGAGGCAAGACGATCGCGCATTATAGTTAATTGAATCGAATTTTGATACTAATCGGTCATTTGGATTGATAATGAATGAATATGGGAATAATGATAACGCACACACACACAGTCACACACAAAGATTGAACGAAAAAACAACATGAATGTTTAAAGTTGAAAGCAATAAACTTTAAGCACCTGTTTGGCGCTCTGGATAGCGATGGAAATCCAGCACGACGACCAATTTGGCTTTAACAGCAGAACTTGGCTTCTTGCCCGCTATTTTGGTAGTTAGGCCTTGTCGCTGTCGCTGTTGTTGTTGCTGTTGTTCTTGTAGTTGTGGTCTTCATTATTCTTCACGCGATTCGTGTCCTTGCCAAGTATTTTAGCATTGTCCTTAGACTTGAACTTGTGTGTGTTTTTGTTGTATTTGTATCTGTGTTTTTTTTCCTTCTGATTTTTTTTTTGTTTGTTCAACGATTTTCTTTTTGAACGCTTTCCGCTTTCCCTTCTTGCGATTGCGCAGTGTTCAACTGACGACGTAAGCAAAACTGACGACGTAATGACTTACGCGCGTTACTATATATGCTTATATATATCTACATATATGTATATAGTCATAGTGCCAGTCGGTTACAAGGACATTACTCAATGTTATTTGAAAACTAGCTCTTAAAGAACATCAACAAACTTTGAAGCCAAGAAAATGAAATCTTTAGTAAATGATTATAATTGAAACGCACTGTAAATGTTGCAATTATAAAATAACTGGCATTACACATACGCACTGTTGCACACACGATCTACACGTATGCATTTATCACGCATACGACACGTTGTCAACCGGCTTCCGTTTCCGCATAGAACATAAAGCGACGAAACGACAAAGCGACGCAAAGGCGAAACGACCACGACTACGACAACTTGTTGCAATTTAAGAATTGTTTATCAACTTTAGGCACACACGTTAAATAATTTTGTAATTCATATGATTTAATACTGTTACGAATAATTAGAAAAGTACCGTTAGCTAGTTAGTTAATTAAAACATAATTTGTTTGTTATTAAGTGTTTTGATTTGTTTGGATTGCTGTGCTATTTGTTGTTTGCAGTGAGAGCAAATTTTGCGAATAGTTGTTAACAATGCGGCGTCTGTGACGCGACTGAAGTTATCTTTACGGTTACACACGACTATATCCAAACGTAGGAGCAGCGCTAAAAACGCTAAAAACGTACGCTCTGCTGCAGTCGACGTCGCAGCCATCGCTGCCTTCTGTTTGTGTCTTTGTGTGTACGGCAGAGCGAGAGACAGAGAGCAAGAGAAGAGACCATTGTCGGCTGCAGCACACGACCTACCTTGTGCACTCGGCTTCCTTCATTGTTATTGTTGTTGCTGGCGAGCCGAAGTCGATGTGCTATTACGTCATTGCCGAACTATCATCATCATCAGCAGCAACAGAAAACGGCTGCGGCGGCAGTGACAGCGGCAGCGACAGCGCTGTCAGCCGCGTCGGCAACAACAAAATGCAGCTCGTGCGAGCAAAAATCGATGACGTCGTCGTAAGGGCGCCTGCGCTGCAGCAGTGGGACAATTGTTAGCGTGTATATAAATACACGCACACACGCATACTGACAAGGAGCAGCGTCTCTGTCGACGTCGAACGAAAGCGAAGACGGAAATAATTTGCGTCATAAAATGCATTTGCTGTCTCTGTTCGTTTAACGGTGTTTGCGGTCAGGTATAACAGCAACAATAAGAATTGATTTTTTTTTCTTCTTCAGCCGCTTTATTTATGCTGCCTGTTTTGCCACTACACCTGAATTATCCACCTTCTCCCACTTTCTCGTTATCTCTGCTTCTATCTATATTTTACACGCCCACATGCCTGCACGCCTACATTGGCATCATCCTTTTAAATCAGAAACAGATGTAGGGCCGGCTTGTGGTTCAAATTGCCGGTAAGGGGCTCCCCTGCGGCAATGTGTGGGCTTACAAACACAATTCTCCACAATACCACAATTCCCCCTCATTTTTTCCAACTTCTTTAATGTGCAGAGGCAGAAACAAAATTCCTTAGTTTTAAAGAAGTAAATCGTTCAAGAAAAAATACTCATAGATTGCATTTATTCGATTAACTGTGAGCTTATCGATCATTTAGTTCGCTTATTACATTATCCTTAGTTCAGGTAACTCAAAAGAACGATAAACACAGATATTCGATTATCTGTGAGCTTTTCGATCATTTAGTTCGCTCATTCTATCATCCTTCGTTCAATTAGTTCGAAAGAACGAAGTTGTGGGCAAAACGAACATTTGAAGTTACGTTCGTTCACAATAAATAAGAATGCGCAGCCACACTACAAAGCTCTTAAGCATTATAGAAATTACTTATTATTTTAAACTCCATTATCCTTGTTTTAACTAGTTGAAATAACTTATAATAACATACAAAACAGCAACAAACTATTTTGGTATTTTATAAATTACCTAAACAAAATAAATAGTCATAGATTGGATTAATTCGATTAATTGCCAGTTCATCGATCATTTCGTTCGCCTATTTATTTAAGTGCCATTATCCTTTGTTCAACTAGTTCGAAAGAACGAACTTGTTTATGAAACGAACATGCAATCGAGAAGAACATTGCGTTCGTTCGGTTAGCAGAACTGTTAAGCTCAGTACCACTAATTTAATGCTCCAAATGCTAATTAATAATAAAACAAAAAAACTGCAGCTTTGTTTTTGAACCGGCATTTGCAGCCAATAAGAACAAGTGGCAACAACAAATACTCATCGACACCGCTAAAGCAACAAGTGCCGCCGATATTCGCACACAGACGCACCCACACAAAGGCAAAGCCTAAGCTCGGCTCACAGCTCTCTGACAGTGTGAGACTTAGCTACAGAAACGGACGTCGACGTCGACGTCGCTGCCAAAGCCGAGAGTGAGAGTGAGAGTCAAAATTCGCTGTGTTTCAAGTTCCAGTTTGAGGCGTAGTAGTAGAAGTAGGTGAGGCCGGTAACGTTTCGTTTCGTATTCGTTTTCAGTCGGTTATTGTTGTTGTTGCTATTGCTTTATTTTTTTTTCGTTGCGAACTTCGTGTGTTGTGTGTTGCATTCGTTGTGGCTATTTTTAGACAGGTTCCAAGCCACGTTTTCTAACTGTTTATAGCGTATATTGCTTGCGAGTCGAACCAAAAAGCAAAAGCTTAAGACAAAACGTGAGATCGTCGGTCAGCCGACTCTGACTCTTTGGGCGCAGTGGGCTCTTCCTTTCGATTTCGCTAGATTTTTTGTTCCCATAATGCTTTTTCTGTTGCGCTCTATCTCCGTCCTCGTCTGCGTCTTCGACTCTGGCTTCGATTTTGACTTCGGCTTTGGCGCTGCCTTCAGCGACGCTTTGGCTGCGACTGCGCTGTGCACATGCACATGTACATGCATAATCGTGTATGTACAGTGAATCAAATGAGTGATTTGGGTGGTCAAAATATTAACATGTTTATAATAATTTATAGATTGTATAACTTTGAAATATTATTTATGAACAAGTTTCAAAGTCAATTAAAAACCTTTTTGTTAAATAATATAATAAATACAATTATGTGATTTAATAAATTTAAACAAACTTTCTGCTTTAAATATTCATTTTTTAATTTACCTTTTCAATAAAAATAATTTTTTACACACTGTACTTTTGTACGTATTAATATTAGTTAAATTTTTTGGGAGCGACGCAAGTGGAACTGGTCTGGGGGCCATGCATGCATGTGCATGTATTGTTGTTGTTGTAGGTGCTGCTGTTTGTTGTTGTTGTTGTGGTGGTGGTGGTGGAGTTGGCGTTTTGCTGCTGACCCGCGTCGTGGCCCCAAAAGTGCATGCAAACAACAGTTTTAACTCTTCTGTGGGCAAGCGTTGAAGTCGCTTCCAAGATGTTGTTGTTGTTGCTGTTGTTGTTATTACTGCTGCTGTTGTTGTTGTTGTTGCTGGTTTTATTGGCTGTATTAAGCATGACATGCCAGGCAAAAAGTCGCAGCCAAGCCAAAAAATAATGGCACTCCTTGCTTTTGTTGCCTTTGCCTTTGCGTTTGTACTTGTATTTTGTTTTATTTTGTGATGATATTCTAAATGTTCTGAGCCAAATTTGCTTCGTTTTGGCTACGACTATTTGGAGTTGTTGTTGCCAGTGTTGTTGCCACGTATTGTTACTGCTGCCGCTGCTGCTGCTGCTGGCTTAATGCATGTATCGTTTTCGCATCGTTGCTCAAAGTTCGTGAGTTTAATTTAAGGAATTTTAGTTCTTTTTGATTGCTATTTAGGCTTTGATTTTTCTACGTTTCTCTCTCTCTCTCTCTCTCTCTGTCTGTCTCTGTTGTATTGCCAGATTTCAATTAGCATGCGGCACTTTGCGTTTCTTTTTTGCCATTGTTGCTGCCTGCCGCTAGACATCGCATTTTGGACGGCGCCTTTGGAATCATTTGCATAAATTGCTTTCGGTTTCGCCAACCCTTTTGCCGCTGCTGTTGTTGTTGTTGCTGTTGCTCTTTCCCGGACTTTGCGGTCATGCCCACTTTATCGACGACCCACCTCTAACCATTACCTAGCATTACATTATAAAAACCCAGAGACCCCCATAAATATCCTATGCATATTTTTATTTTAAGCCTGCAGGTGTATTTTGTGGCTTGGCGAATTATTGTCATTATAATATACTCGGTACTCGGTACTCGATACTCTATACTCATGTAATCGTATTTGTTGGCTTCTTTTCTTAGTAACAGACTGAATTCACTTTTCTATCTAACATTTGCGGCAATTTGTGGCTATTTTCAAATTTGCCGTTTTGCCTAAATTACATTTTAAGGCGAACATGTCACAATATCGCGTATACGCCCAGTATAACGTTAACAGTTGTTGCAACAGTTTTGATGACTTAAACTTGTGAGAGTTACGTTCGTTTTAGACTTTCGTATAGCTCTCGAATTGAGTGCTTCTTATATTAGAAGCTTTTGTATTTATCATTCCATTTAATTACCAAAATTATAATGCATGCACAAATTGTGTTACTCATCCCACAGTAAGAACCGTTACAAATGAGAATGGTGTGGGCATAAAACCGTTAAAGTTACGCATGGTATGAAACGCTGGCATGGAACGCTGGAAGGAAGCGCTGTCTACGTCGACGTCACGCAAACGTTGTTGATGCAGAAAAAAAGATTGATTTTATGGTCTGCTTCCGCTGTGGTTTCCATTGCGTCCCCGATGATTGGGACTATATACGTAGCCCTAAAGTAGGCAACAGCTTTATTTGCGTACACATCCAACAATGTCACATGTGTACAGTGTGTACCGTTTACGCATTTTATTTGCTTTCTCATTATACGTGTTATCATAACACACATCCATCAAATGGATTGAATTTATATGTATATCGTACATGTACGTAACTACGATATGTGTAGAGACTGAGAGCCTACTTATGGACACAATTATATATCTATATTTGGTGTGACGTCGTTGAGTCTTTGACCTCAGCGGACAAGCCCTAATTATAGGCCCCAAGCATACTATCTCCGTGGAAATCAATAAAGGTGGATGATGACTTTGATGATGACATTGAATTGACTTTAACTCCCAGAATGATTTTGATGCTTTAACGCCCACCTTATAGCAGGTGCACACACTACACGTCAATTAATTTGGAATCTAATATTCTGTATGTTACAGCCTACAGGCGATTATCAATTTCACAGTAATAATTAGCATGTCATTATTTATAGCGTAACGTTTTTCTTTCTTTGCTTTTGTTTTTCTTTTTTGCGGTTGATTGGTCGCACACGCCGTGACGTCATGAACAGCGTTTACTACCACAATACACCTGCGATGGAAATCAATAAACAAAGACGTCATCATGTTGGGTGGCGGCGGCGGAGCGTGTCCGTGACAGACAGGCATGGACATGCGCAATGGCGCACGCTCGCAGCATGAATGAAAACCAAGACGCACTGGCTGCGCTGCGCTGACAGCAGTGGCAGCAGAGCCAGACAAGCAGAGACAGAGTCAAAATGCCGGCCGGTATTGTCCACGATAGTGTCTCTCTCGCTCTCGCTCTGACATTCGCTTCAGCCGACACAGCAAGCACGTGCGTCGATGACGTCGTCGTTGTGGCATACTCTCTTTATGCTATTGCCATCTTGCTCCATATGACGTCACAACAAGTCTGCACCTGCTGAACCGTTTCGACTAGCTTGTAACGCCAAGAGCTGTCTCGCTCGTAGTGACGTCACGAAAAACAGGCCACTGCGTGTGTGGGTTTATTTTTGTAGCTGCTGCCGTTACTCTGCGCTACTACTCTTGTTGCTCTTGGTTGTTGCTGCTTATGATGTCACGAGCACTTTTTACAGTCGACTACAGCGAACAACAAGTATAAATAGCCAAAGGATAATAGCACGTGCGGGCATTGTGCAAACTGAAATAGATTGCAACTTTGCATTTAATTTTTTTCAACGTCCAGTGCAGGCACTTTGCTAAAATTAGTATTTTTAATTTTCAATTATAAATGCATTTACATACATGCATGCAAACAAGTTCAATAGTAACGAAACGGAAAAGAACAAATAGGTCAGGAACTGAAACCAATGAACGAGCTTGAAAATCGATTAATTAACAATCGAACCGCTGTAACGATCGAACTAGTTTCACTCTTGAAAAGAGCTAGTAAAATAAAAGATCGAATGATAATTTACTTATAAGCGTAAAAGTAAATAAATATTATAAAAAGTAATAAAATTCTATGAATTATTTAAAGTTTAAATATTTGCAAAAATGCTGCATATAAAAATAAAAATGTTTTTAAATAAGGAGCTACAGAAGAACTTGCTACAAGACTCAAATTGACAAAAGAAAAACATGGACAACGGTATGCATGTGAGCGCAGCATCCAATTGGCTCTTGTGAAGCGTCTGTTTATGGCGATTCTCGCACCCGCAGCACTCTCGGACAGCAGCAGCTGCAGGTTCTCGAGACGTGACCTCGACCTGTCCCGTCTGCTTTGGCTTAGAGCAAAACTTTGTATTATTTATTGGCAATACTGAGATGCAAAGACCAAACAACAGATCCGGACGGATCTGCACGTTCTCCGCTATAGAAGTACTCGTAGTATATTCTAAATTGCATAGATTTGTATCAATTGATAGCAGCGAGCGTGTAATATTCCAGCCACAACAGCGAACATCATCAGCGGCAGCAGCGACAGCGGCAGAGTTTGGTCAACATCAATTGAAAGGCAGTTAACAACAACAACAGCAGCAGCAACAACACGCGATAGTCGTTGTTGTTGGGCCAACGGGCTTGTCTAAATGAAGCCATGTACCGTATGCAAACAGTGGGAGCATAAAAACTATTGACACGCCAGCAATGAAAGTAAGAGTTGGAGATTTTGTTAAATAAGCCGAAGTTAGTTTAATTGTCGATTTCTTTGCCGTGAACTAAGTAAGTCATTTTATTCAGTTCTGAACGATTCTATGTGAGTAGTTCATTTTGTTCAATTTATCAACTGTGCTGAGCGATGAGTTATGAGTAGTTCTGTTCAGTTCTTCTGAGCGATGAATTGAGTAGTTTATTTGATTCAGTTCTTTGAACAATTTTAAAAGGCTCTTGTGTTCTAATATTCTTTTAAAATAATTAGATTTAATAAAAGTTAACTTTTTTTAGACCAATTCGGTATTTTAAAATAGAGTAATATACTAAAAAAATATTTTGCCTGCATAAAAATTAAAATATTTTAAGAAAATTTAAACTAACCAACTTAAGAAACTAAACTACATAGTTCACAACTGACTCCCTAAGTTCATCTGTTCATTGCACTAAACTGCACATTTGAACTAATTTAGAACGAAACAACACAAGTCTAAGATAAATGTTCTAAAAGTTGTAAAGTCTAAACAAAAGTAACGTTGAAGCGCTTTGAACTTTTAAAATTCGAATTGCTTGTGAGCCAATACTTTTTGCACTCAGTGTGCAATGCAGTGACTTGGCTGGTGACTTCGATTTCGTACAATATTAACTTTAGCCTAACACGGCACCTTGACAAGCCTGCACACGTCTTCGAATGTCATGTTGCCAGCGCAGATCATGATGAGGCTCAATGTGATAATGATGATAAAAATAATAATAACAATAATAATAATAATAATGATGATGATGTTGTTGATGATGGCGTGGATGTTGTTTGGAGTGTTTTGTTTCGTGCATTGACTTTAACTTGCGCATATAATTGAAAATATGAAAATTGTCCAATAATTCGAATTTAAATTAAAATGTACAGGGTATGTAACAGGCAACTAATGTGCATAAATTAATAAAAAACAAAAATATTAAAAAAAAGAAAAACTAAAAACGACTTAAGTAAGATGTACTAACAATCAACGCTAATGCAACTATTCGGTTCTGGCCATTGTCAGAGATTTTGGCTTAAAGCTAACTTGGTCCAAATGTTCAACGTCTTATGAATAATAAAGGAGTGTAGTGTAAATTAACTTTCCGTGATTGGCAGCAACATTAGTTATTATTGTTGTTATAAGTTTGCTTAGTTATTTGTAACTTTAATATAATTAATTTTTGAGTTATAAATATCTGATCTTTGGTACTTTTAAGTTAGCATTTATTTAGTGTTTTAGGTGAGTAATTTTTACTGACTTTCTTTTAAAACAAAGAACGTAAGAATTTAGTTGAAGTTCTTGTACTTATATAGTACAGTTAAAACGTTGATAAGGTTCTACCTGTACTACATATAAGTTTTGGCTAGTTATTCGTAACCAGCGAAGTTACTTATCGTCTGTCTAATAAGAGAAAAGTAAATTGAATTTAATACCCATAAAAGCACATAATTTTTAAACAATTTTTTATTAAACAATCAGTTTTATCACACAAAGTTTTAATAGAAGCTTTTGATTTTTATTCAATATGCTATAATATACAATGCATTAAATGGGAACTAAATTAGGATAACGATTTAAACACCAAATAAGATTGGTGGAAGCTGCTGAGCTTTTTTAGCAACTTTCTGCGCTCTGTTATCAACAATCCATATCGCATGAATTGGTTTCTAATAAAAACAAATAAGTTTAAATAGCGCAGTGTAAAACATTTATTTGTTTAAGTACGAAAACGTCTTTGTTGTAAGTTATTGGTCGATTTATATAGTTTTTACAAATTTGTTCTTCATTGCTTACCGGAACAGCTCAAGATGTATAAGAGAACAGAGAGAGAATGGAAAGAGAGTGATTGCAGTAAGGAATGCAGACTAGCATATAAGAGTAGAAAAAGAAGTTATGTTAAGCAGATTATTGAGTGTGGAGAGTGCGCTGTTATGTATAAATGTTAAATGTATGTTATTGATGATTTGCGTTGCCACCTTGGACAATAGCTGCTGTTCCGAACAAAGTTGATTATTCTTACTAGTTTTCATTGTTTAACAAATTCAACTTATTTCGTTTGACAAAAAATTAAAAATTCTTTATTTAAAATACATTGAGATCAATAAAAAGTCTTCAGTGTAGAAATAGATGTATGTGTGTGACAAAAATATTTTTTCCTCTTCGAACTAAGCTGTTACCAGCATTTTTAGGGATTGTCTTGAAATATCCCAAAATTAGACATGCCAGTCCCCCATTATTTTAGATAGTCATAATTTGCGATGCTCTCAGACACAAAAGCTCAGGCATCCATTGAAGTTACAAGCGTTGCACTTTCGCAGAAATGCGATCAATCTGCGCTTCAAATGTTGGAAAATGTTAAACTGAAACTGAAGTTCACTAATTAGTCAGAAAAATAGAAGAGGGAAAAAATAAAGAAACAGCTGAAGACACCTGAACATGTCAAGGCGATTTATTTATGTACCCGGCAGAACAACATGTCATACACTGAGAGAAAAACATTTATTTTCTTTACTTTAAATTGATTAAAAATTTAATAAAAACAAGTAAGAAAGGCTTAAGTAGAACGAGCCGACTGTAAAAGACCCCGTAGTTTATCTAGTGCGCATTTTCCATACAAATTGCCCTATGGGAGTTGTAAGCTATTGTTGCCCGATTCGGACCAAATTTGGTATGGATTTATAGAATTATGATGTTAATGTAATATGTTAGTTTGGTTGAGATCGGTTCACACAAATCACCAATTTTTGACCAATGTGTCCTATGGGAGCTAAAAGCTTTAGTTGTTCACTCCAGTTCAAATTTGGAAGGATAGTTGTAATGGTACTGAATACACAATAATGTACACGATAGCTCTAGTCATTTCGAAGTTATGGTGATGTGAAAATAGTTTTTCACAATTTTCGGGGGCTGTAGGGGGTGTGGCAACGATTTGAAATAAATTTGATCTGCTCATGAAATAGAAGGACTTTCATTTCAAATTTGGTGGCTCTAGCTCTCATAGTCTCTGAGATCTAAGTGTTCATACGGACAGACGGACAGATGGACATCGCTAAATCGACTCGGCTGTTGATGTTGATCAAGAATATATATACTTTATGGAGTCGGCCACGCCTCCTTCTGCCTGCTGCGCACATTTCGCTTCTGACAAACCTAATAGACCCCTCTACTCTTTTTTAGAGTACGGGGTCTAATACTAAATGAAAATGTTAACAGAAAAATTTTAAGAATTTTATAAGTTAAAAGATAGTTAAGTGCAGTTTTAAGTACTAATCTACTTTAGCTTTTCTCTCAGTGCATACGTGGTACTACAACTAAGTCAGAACGATCGCGGTCAACCATTTAAGGAGCCTCTAACTCTCGAGGTCAACTGCGAGTTTTGCAGCCATTGTGATTGTAGCTTTTAACCAGACACGCAATCGTCGTGGGTCCGAAACTTGGAGGGAGAGGGAGAGGCAGAGGGAGGCAGCAAATGAAACTGTAACTGAGACAGAGACTGTGACTGCGACTGAGATCGCGATCTCGATCGCAAACGAGACTGGAACTGAGACTGTCCGATGACTAACCTGATGTCTAAAGCAGACGCAGGTGAGCAGAGCACTCTTGGCCCCCAAAGCAGTGTTAACTTGGCTTCCTGCTGCTAACATAGACATCATTTCAATTGCAATTGGCAATTGCAATTGGTTCAAAGCAAAAGTTCAAGCAAAAACAACAACAACAACAACAAAATTGAACAACAATTGAATGCGAAATTTATTGCAAACGAAACGAAGCGTTTTTTTTTTTATTTATTTTAATTTTATTTCTATTTTTTTGTTGATTCTCGCTTCAATTATTAAATGGCTAGTGCATATCAAGGTGTACGCTATCAATTACCAGATACTGATCATTAATGGATCATTGTGTGGATCGAGAGTGATCGTAAATAAAGGGAAAATCCGATCGCTTCCTAGTTCAGACCAAGACACTGTTCGTAAAATTAAGTTTGACTTTGTTCTGTGGCTTCAAATATTCCGGATGCTAAAAAGTAATGGAGTATTATTAAAAGAATTTCCAAAAACTTCCTACTCACTGTAAGCATGGAATTTGCTATTTTTGTGCCCTCCACATTCAGTAATAATTCGCGATCTTCGCTCTTCGCACAGCAGTAGACAGCATTAAGCACAAACTGATCAGTGATCTGATCACAACTCTTTAGTTCAATGCAACTCAGTTGTGGACACTTGCGGATCAGTCGCATGAGTCCAATATCTGTGACACGACCACACCACGAGAGTCCAAAGAGCTTTAACAGTGGCAGATCGTTGAAGAACTTAAAGTGATCGTCCTCCAGCACATCATTGTCGGCCCAATGCATTTCCTTCAGGGAACTCAGCTGTCCCAGACATCGTGCATGTTCATTACTAATATCAAACTGCCCACAAAGCTTCAGGTATTCCAGCATATTTCCTTTTTTCTCCGCCAGCGTGGTCAGGAAACCCAGATTGAGCTCATTGGAGGTCATCCAGGTTTTGAGCGTGCAACGCTGTAAATTTGGCAACAGCGCAATTACCTCGAAACTGGAATCGCAACCGGAGAAGGATAATTCCTCGAGCTCCTCACAGCACTCGGCTATCTTTTGGTAAAGCGAATGATTCATAACCTCAAAACAGCAATCGTCCAGCACGAGTGTACGCAAATGCTTCAGGGGAATCCCAAATTCCCCCGAATTCCAGAGCAAACAATCGCGCAGTACGAGGCGTTTTAGCTTGGGAAATCCACATAGATGTTTGCCTGCCAACCTGAAACCGATCAAATAATGTTAATAACACCTTAACCTATTTACCTTACCCGTATAGCAGCCATTGACCAATTCAAAGGATTCCAAGTCGCAGTTTCCCTCCAAATCAAAGTGCAAAACATCCTCAGCATCCATGCAATCGATGGAAACTCGTCGCAATCTTGTTAATCGGGACAATAGTGTGCGATATCGGAACTCATCGGTTACATTAAAATAGTTGATTTCTTTCAGATTTTTACAAAATTCCGCTATAAATTCCACAACGAGAGATTCCTTTTCGAAGGAGGCACAGTTAACCGTTAGAGTGGTAATAAACGGTCCTGCCACCCTGAAGAAATCTATTATATCGGGTAGTCCCATGCTCTCCACATCCTCGGCGATCAATGTGTGTCTTCGATTCCGTGCCCAAGAGTTGAAAACATATTGAAATTTCGGAGCAACACACGCCAATCGCACCTTATCCAACAAATTCGGCAGATAGCCGAACAGCTGATGTATTATCTCCTCGTGCAGGCACATGATGTGGCAACTGGACGATGAGATTGTATTTGAAGAGAGCTTCGACGACTCAAGGACTTCCGACATTTTTGAGTCTCAACACTTTACACATGAAATTTTCATTATTTCTGATTGAGTTTGAACTTTTGGGCGATAGCTGCTATTAATTTTAGGTTTTTAAGTATTTTATTTATTTAAAATTATATTTCAGTTCAATTTTGCTTGATTTGCATTTTTATATAGTTTACATTCCATACTGTAATGCTGTTAATAACAGCTGTAAATCTGCTCCTGTTACAGTCAGCGCTGCCAGATCGGTTTAGTCAGCCAATGCAAAAGCAAAACAAAACATATCGATAACAAAAGCACAGCGACAAAAGGAAGTTATTGAAAATAACTGTGCTCTATCAGTTACAACAGTGTGTGCAAAATGTATGCTGACACTTCTTTAAAGAACTGAATGCACACAAAGTACGATTTTCCCTCTCTCTAGTCCCGATCAAAATGAGATTTGGTAATAAATTGAATATTTTTGCTGCCGTTTGTTAACTTTTCATCAGCACTGTAAGCAATAGTCGCATAAAAATTGAGACTTGACAGCTGCAGCTAATTTTCATTCCACACTCAAAATAAAAGTATTTGCACACTTATGAGTACCTAGAGTAAACAATATTTCTTTTTTTTTGTTTTGTTTTACAGCAATTAATTGCATAATTGATTGCATAAATGCATAAATCAGTGGCGGCTACAAACAATAATAAATGGATCTTAAGTGTGTGTGTGTATGTACAAATATATATGTGTGTGCTTGTGTGTGTTTTGTGTTTACTTTTTACCGGATATATTTAATGTATAAATGTTTTAAATTAAACGTACGCGAAATGACACTGAAAACAATTAAATTAATTCGCTTATTTTTGTAAATAAATTAAGCAACTGTTATTTATCCAATTGTTATTATTTATAGTATTTGTTCATAATTTGTCTTTATTTTATTTTTGTGCTTTGTTTTAACTCGTTTATGTCGTATTCTTGTTCTATAATTCCTTTATTTATTATGCTTTTGTTTATCAATATTTATTTGATTTCTAATATTGTTCAAAAATTAAGGAAATGGAATTGATAACTGCTCCAAATTCCGCAGTTTTGTAATTCTAGAGTTTGGAAAATATTTTATTATTTCCGGTAAATTGGAGAGAGAGTTACGTAAAACTCTCATAAGCGGACACTAGCTGTCGTAGATATTTCGTTCGCTTAAGACGTTTATGGGAGCTAAAAAAAATGAAGATTATTTAAATCTATCGTTCGCGTTCGGTCAAAAGGGGTGTTCGCCTAATAGAGGCAAATTTTTCTGACACAAAACAAAATTAGAGAAAAAGTGTCCGTATAAGAGGGGCGTCCGCTTGTTAAGAATATTTTAGTTACACCTGTTATTCGTAGAGTAAAAGGGTGCATTATAATCGTTGGAATGTACATATGCAACAGGGAGAAGAAGGCTTGAAAGACCCTATAAAGTACATATATTCTTGATCAGCATCAAAAGCCGTGTCGATATAGCGGTGTTCGACTGTTCGTCTTCCGTCCGTCTGTTTGAACAAACGTATCTCAGAGAGAACAAACGTATCTCAGAGACTATAAAAGCTAGAAAGACCCGAGAGGTCGCAAATTAAACACAAAAAGCTCAAGGAGTACAACTTTGTACTATCTGAACCAAATTAACGAAGGAGGTACATATACATATGTCCAAGAAGTATATGTACTTACCAAGTTTGATCCACAAAGGACAACTGTCTTAAGCTTTTTTAATGAAACTTACACAGAAAACTTTTGCCAACAATGTTAACATACTGACCAAGTTTCATTCAAATTGGACTGCTGTATTGTATAGTTCCCATGGGAACGATCGTTCAAAAATATTCTCTTAATAATAATTAGTATGAAAAACTTTTGCGTTGACTAAGCTATTTTAATCATTATCACTAATGTCCATAACGTGAACAATTGCACTAATATTAGTATCATATTTTATTCTTAATAACATATTTAAACTGAGTAGCGGGTATTCTAAAGTCGAAAGGTACTATAGCCTTCTTTCTTGTTACATTTAAAATTTTATAGGACTAAGTTGAATAAAAAAGCCGAGCATTACTCTGCAGGTTTTCTTAAAAAAATTTCAAATAATTAATATTTCTAAATATTTAAGACTTTTTAAATGTTTATAGATATATTATATTTGTAATACAAAATATATAGTTGTATATTTGCATTAATATTGTATTGCTTTAATAATACTTATATAGTTTTTGAATAAATGTGTTTTAGATCCAATGGGTTAGCTGCAGGGTACCATCATGAGTCCTCTGGGTGTCCATGACGCTCATTTGGCGCACCAAACGCTTCATGGAAGCTCGATGCTGTCTTCCAGTTCCCACACTTCCGCTTCCGGTTAGATCCAAGGGAGTACGCTCATCTATACGAGACGTCGATGGACGCAATCGACGATTGTCCTTTAGCTCCAATTCCACATCGGATGCGTTGTTCGACGAGCCACCCAGCACATCCAAGTTCTCATAGGAGGCGGGCTGTGAGAGGATTTCCCTAAAGGAAGTATAAAATTTTAAAATCAGTCCAAGAGTTTAACCTCTTAAAGTGGATCTTACGGTGCCGGTTTGCAGCTGAAGCAATCCTTGAGCTGCCAATTCTTGCCAAACTCTTCGCCCTCCTCAATCGTCTGAGGCAGACGATGATGTAGAGTCTCCGGTAGACGTAATCCCGTCAAGCCACCCAGCATCGAAACGAATCCCATGATAACCAAAGGAAGTTTTAGATTCTCCTTGCCCAGATAAGTGACAAATGGTATTACAATCAGACCCAATCCACCAATATAGCTGGAGGCACCAATGCCAATGCCCCGCACTTGAGTGGGATAAAGTTCTCCAGCAAACGGATAAATGATCAAAAACGAGGCCGAAAGTAGCGCCTTGGAGATCAGGTAGAGAATCAAAGTCTCGTCTATGGCATCATCAGGCAGCATAACGGTTATGACACAAGCCACGCCCCTAAAAGACAGAGGATTAGTTGGGATTAACAAATGGGTAGCTCCACCTTTACCCCAACATCATGGACAGACTGAGGGGCCAACGTCGTCCCCAAGTGTCCATGAAGTACCAGCAGCACATGTAACTGGGTAGCTCCACCACCGCCGAGAGAAAGAAGCTGACGTACTGATTGGTGCCCAACGAAGGACCATAGTAGCTCAGTCCCAGATAGACCGTCTCGTTGGCGAACCAACTGAGTGTGATCAGTATGGTCTTGAGTCGCATATTGGGAGTACGGCACAGATCCATAAGTCCTACGTTAGCGATCTTCTTCTTCTGTTTCCTCAACTTATCCCGACGAATCTGCGCCTCCAGTTTACTGTGCACTGCCTCCGGAAACTGACGTCCATTGATGATCGCCATGCGTTCCAGTATTTTCAACGCCTCTTCAAGACGACCGCGCATTAGCAACCAACGCGGTGACTCGGGCATTACGAACATGTACAGGAAATAGGCATAGAAGGGTATGGAGGTGTAGTACGAGAGACGCACCCAATCACGCTCCAGGTATGTCACCAGCGACAATAGCATTATGCCCGAGGTGTAGAACGTGCAAGTCATAACGGTGACAAACGAACGGTACTTCTCACCAACCAGTTCTAGAGCTGCAAGCGGAATAACAAGAAATAACATATTTTGGTTTGAATTGCTTTTAGACCCTGTAGTCAAAAGTGTCAAAAGTCTATTAGGTTTGTCAGCAGCGAAGTGCGCGTAACAGGCAGAAGTAGGCGTGGCCGACTCCATAAAGTATATATATTCATGACTAGAATCAGCCGTGTCGTTATTGCGGTGTAAAAAAAAAACATTTTAATAATAACATAACTAGGAAACTACTAGAGCTATCGTGACCAAACTTATACATCATGTGTATGGTACCATTATAACTATCTTTACCGGTTAGTTGGTCCGGATCGGACAACTATATCTTATAGCTTCCATTGGTCAAATTGGTTAGAAATTGGTCATTTGTGGGAAAAAATTTAGTTTCAATAAGTCGATCTCAACCAATCTCACCTATTTTGTGTATATTATGATTATGGGTTACCAAATATGGATTATATATCCTTACCAAATTTTGTCCAGATCGGACAACTGTAGCCTATAAATAGCTCTCACAGAACAATCAGTCGCATAATAAATAAATTTGTATGGAGACATGTAGTGTTAATTGAGAAATAGCAACCCAGCTCACACATTATGCTTATACCATATATATAGCTATCCTTACCTAGTTTGGTTCGGATCGGACAACTATAGTTCAGCTATAGTTCCTACAGGTCAAATCGGACAAAAGTCGCTTATTTCAATGTAAAATTGAGCAATAGACCGAGTACAGGGTCTTTTACAGTCGGTTCGCTCGACTGTGACCGTTCTTACTTCTGTTAAGTGCAAAATAAACTCACATATAATAAACGGTATTTGATATACAGCAGGTATAGTTAGTCCCACAATCACGCGACTGCCCGCCCATGTCCAGAAATCCTTGCTCAGAGATGTCATCAGACTGCCAGCTAACAGCGTTGCCAGACAGGTGAAATACGAAAGCCGCCGTCCAGCACGATCGTTGAGCAGCCCAAAGAGATAAACACCGACAGGACCACCACTATTAAGTGCTGCCAGACCAATTGTGGGAAAAATGTCGCGATCGCAAACCAAATCAAACTGTCAACGAACAAATTTTAATTACATATGTATATAAAAATGCTTACGGTGAAGCATCGCTTTGAAATGTCACGGAAGGGGAAATGAGTGAAAACGAGCTTCACTAAATGCACTTCATAATTGTGAATGTTTTGAGCTAAATAATCGATAATTCACATCGATCACAATCGAGGACCAGACAGTGCTGGTGTTATACTCCCATCCCTGTGAGCACTTTACTAAGGGCCAGCTGCTGTTTGGCTCCAAGTGATCAAATGTCAAATTTGCAATATTATCGTCATCAAAGTTGTCCAACAATTGCGTCCAGTTGACACCGTATGTGTAGCATTTACTATATACCAGTTCATCGTACTCCTAAAAAAAAAGTGTCATAAAAATAAAGACAAGAAATCAAGTATCTAAAATCTAGCTATAAATTGGCCAAAACTACAACACTGACTGCAAGGTCAATTCATCACACAGACAATTCCAATTGGTCAATCTGTTCCTTAAGTATCGCTTATTGGACTTAATTGTCTAAAACGACATCATTGACCGCAAGGACAGGTTATCGCAGACCATCCCGATTTCCCTACCTGATCCTTGAGTATGACCACATATTTTCGTCTTAAAATGTCTAGATTTTAAACTTTTTGGAACTCTTTTGTAAAAATCTAGCTTTAAATTGGCCAGAATGACAACACTGTCTACAAGGCCAGTTCTTCACAGGCACGCACACCCCCTATTACCCTACCTGTTCCTTGGGTATAGCCAAATATTTGCGCTGTTCGACATCCATGTCCATAAGTTCAGGTATACGACACCAATAATCATCGGGAGTATCAGACATGAAGAGTTGATTGAAAGCACAGAAACCACATGGAATGCAAGCAGGAAGACAAATGCCAAAAACAAGAAGTTTCTGGTATTTGCCAAACTCCCCAATGACGGGCAACAGATCATCCAAGTCGAAGGCCTCCTAGAAAAAAGACCACATCCAGATCGAAGATAGTCTATATACATATATTTCAAGACACCTGCGTCTCACATCGATGGATTCCTGTGTCTCGGGTTGTTTGCGCTGTCGCAGCTCAGATATTTCATCAAATTCATCTTCACTGTCCACAATTTCGCCACTCATTTAAAGAATTTAACTCCAAACTCACAAATAAAAACAATTTTGCAGTTTTTTTTTCCGACTTTTTCCGTTTGGGCAGAAACCTTAAAAGTTTGACATTCTCAGCTGATGGTAATAACGGTAAAAAAGGGTTGCCAGAAGATTCATTACGTTGTAAATGACAACAGAGGGCGCAAGTCAGTTTTTTTATAATTTATTTTTGAATTGCAAGTTAGTTTTAATTTTTTTTAAACTAAAGTACATATTTTTAAATATTACAAATAAGTATATGAATTCAATAATGTTTAATGCATAGAATTCAAGCATCAATTACAGTTGATTGGCTTTGATTGAAAAGTGTTCACAAAAGTTAAAGTACATCAAATCAGTACAACTTTGGGAGCGTTTTGGGAATCGTATTTTGTTTTAAAATTAACATATGATTTAAGTATAGCATTATCTTCTCTATTATTGTTTTTCGTTTTTCTTAAGGGGATTTTCTTTTTATATTTATATCGAAAAATGGACGTTACTTGAAATTGAAAAATGTATTGTAATTTTGAAATGATCCTCCACAATTGATTTTCACCCTTTCTTCTCGTACTATCTCTGGTTTATACTTAAAATTATTGCGCGCATCGGTACTACACATATATATACATACATATATGTATAATTACATTAGTTTTTTTCTCGTTTTTTTTTTCTTTCGTTATAATAATAAACAGAAAACCGGCTGTTCCTGCACAGCACAGAAATCACACACATTAGGCTTAAGTGTAAATTGTGGCTACACATACAAAATAAACATAAACAATTGCATTTTGATATATGTTATATATGTATATCGGTCAGCGTCTAAGTCTAGTCTACCTTGACAACGCTATAGATTTTCCGTATAAACCAGAAGCACGCAAAGAATCCAATTGTGCCGGTTAGCAAAAAGAATAGGAATACCATAATGGCTGTATAACCGAAATAAAGGAAAGTCGATGCACTATCCTTAATCGAGAGTTTTGTGACAAAATAATGACAGCAATAGATGAATAAATAAACGGCCGTAAAGCCCGATGTTAGGAATGATCGCCACCACCAATGATAGTCCTCCGCACATAGATGGAAATAGCATAGCAATATGGTTGTCTCCGAGCATGTGATGACCAGTATAAGGAATACAAGAAACAGGAATCCAAACATATAGTACATCTGATTCGACCATAGTGAGCTCAATATGAAGAACAGTTGAATAAAGATGCAGCCAAATGGTAAAACTCCGCCCATAACAATACCGGGTATTGGCTGAGTATAGATGGATTGATCTGGTATCTGACGTGGTATTTGATTAGTACGCACTGGGTGCTCCAAAGCCTAGAAGATAAAGAAAATGGAAAGTTATTACTATATATTGTACAACTTAATCTAGATTTAGTTTACCTATAACCTCATTATACTATATGATGTAGTAATACGATCATTATGAAAATTTTAAGATAATATCAAATAAATATTCTATTTAGAAGACTATCATGCTAACTGCTAGTTATAATCCAATCTTCAATATCTGAACAAAAATCGAAAGAATTTTCATTATTGATCCATATATGATTTAATTAACTTAACTATACTATACTTAACAGTAATACGATCATAATAAAAATTACTCAGCAGCATTAACACAACGCCAAATTATTCAGTGTAGAAAATTATCGCGTTAACTGTCAGTTATCATGCTATCATTACTATAGCGTATGTGATCTGACGAAAATCTGTGTGACGTAGTTCCCTTAAAAAATTTTATTTTTTATTGTATGAACAAATTATGAGGGCTATGCTACGATTGCTTAGTGGTTAGTGAGTCAGAATGAACATTAAGTTTATATTCTCAAGAATTCAGCTGAGCTCAATACAATTCTACAATATATGTTTAAAGTTTTGAAAGCGTTTAGCTATGCTTAAAGTAGTTTTAAACAAGTAAGTACGAGTACAGTCAACGAAGCCGACTGTAAAAGACCACATACTCGTTCCAGTGATCAATTTTCCTTTGAAATAAACATTTTTTGACTGATTTGATCTATAAGAGCTATAGTATATAGTTGTCCGACCCAGGTCAAATTTGGTAAGAATAGTAATAATTATAATATACACATGATGTGTGAGCTTAGGTTGCAATCGTTCAACTAACACTACATGTCTTCATACACATTAACAACTCGCAACAGGTTTGTCCAATGGGAGCTATAAGATAGATCTGGACCATACTTGGTTAGGATAGTTATTATTATAACATAGCGTGCCAAGACCGTTTCCAGGCTATATAATTTGCGTCTGCCTGACATATAGACGGACTTTCATTCCAAATTTGGTGGCTCTAGCTCTTTTAGTCTCTGAGTTCCAGGTGTTCATAAGAACGGAAATCGCTATATCGATTCGGACGTGAATGCTCATCACGAACATATTTACTCTATGAGGTCGGAAACGGCTCATTCTGCCTATTACGCACACATCGCTTCTGACAAATCTCATAGACCCCTGTACTCTTTTCGAGTACGGCGTCTAAATATATATATATAAACATTTCTAATATATACATTCATATCAATGAAAGAGTTTAGCTCTGCTGTATACCATTCTACTATAAAATTCTCCAACTTAACAAATCTTCCACTTTATTTTTAACTTACGCGTTTGCGAAAACCAAAGTAGGCGCCCACAAAGGTCAGCGGCACAGAGACACCAAACCAGAGAGCAAGCAGAGCAATCAATGTGCTGAATGGCACAGCTCCAGAGCTGCTCTCGCCCCAGAGCACCAGATTCATAACAAAGAACAGCGAAAAAACGACGCTGCAAATGCAAGAAAAGAATTTTACTACTATGTTAAAATAGTGTTTGATGTTTTCATGCTTACCCTGGACAGACGATTGAGGTGAGGATTACATTGCTCTTCCATTTGACGCCACCGAAGCTCTTGTAGATACGTGCCGAGACATAGCCAGCGGGTGTGCCCAGTGAAACAAACAAGACCATGGAGCAGGTCATCAGAGCACCACGATTTGCCGGCGATAAGAAGCCAAGGCAGGCAAATGCCAACGTAACCATAGCCATGACGAGCACTTGAACACCAGAGCCCAAAAATACAGATAGAAGCATACCCTTACGTGGCGGTCTGAAGACATCACCGTGCACAAGCTTCCAGCCGAATTCCTCCTGCGCATCTTCACCACTGTCCATTTGATTATATCGAGCAATGTCCTTATGCAGAGTACGAAGCATAATCATAGCAACCATACCGCTGAGGAAGAGCACAATGACCAGTGAGTTCAAAATAGAGAACCATTGAATATTTGTGTGTGGCATCGATTCGAGTATATAATCCCAGCGTGACGACCACTTGACGTCATTATTCAATACGAATTTAACGCTGTAGGTGTAAACAATGGTTTGGAACTCGCCGGATTTGAGTGAAGTCTCACGAATTGCGAGTGGTTCGGTGCCCAAGCAGTTGGGTTTATTGGGATCGACGTGGTTAAGGGATTTTGGTGTGACTTTTACTGAAATGATGCGTCCACTGCTGCCGCCGAAACCCATGCCCCAATCTTCGCGTGCACCACTATGGTATGTTATTTCCAGATCCACATGATTGAATGGATAGTAATGAAGTGGACGATTGTACATCGAATTGATGGCACAAGCCTCGTTATCAGCACGGACCAGACAACCCATGGGAAAACCTGTGCTACAATACTGCTTTCCGGTCTCCAGCTGATAACACCACGTCACGGGCATATTATCCACAATCCAATGATGCTGATAGTTCAAACTAATGCCCTTCTTAAGCACCATCATACGGCGATCACTATCGGCAATGCCACCGGTATAATTCTTGCGACAAGCCTGAGAAAACAAGATACAAAGAGTTGATTAGATAAGATCACAGTGAAATCTCTAATTTAACTTACCACAGCGCATTGTATGTCCTCCATAAACTGTATGTGATATGGACCTGGTCGAATACGTTCGCCAAACACCACTTGGCCAAGATTCTCAACCGGGGAGTTCTCCTCCTTACCCAGACAAAAGTCGAAATGATGGTACTCATAGGGTATGACAGATTCCTCAGTGTTCAGACGGTTAACGTACAATATAACATCGGACTGAAAATAATAAATGATTCGTTTAGTAACAAATAGAAGACTGGAAGCAAAACGTGTCTAGTGCTTATATCCCTCAAAACAAATACTATTGTAATCTTAAGCAAGTTTGACATTTTGTTAGCAGCTAAGATAACAAAATCTACCAAACAATACAGACTTTAATTATTAGTTAGTATGTTGAACTATTTTCTGTGCCAAACTCTGCCATGATAACAGATTTCTGGGAAACATGTTTAAAATTGTTTTAAACGGAGCCAAAAGCCGAAATACTATGTTTAAAACTAAGGCACTTTTAAACTTAGTTTAAATAAGATGCTTTAGCTAATTCGAGGCCAAGTTTAATTTAGTGTTTCTAAGTTATACATTAAGTGTTTCTTAGAATGCCAGCACAATTCTGCACATTTCATTGACGTATACAAACGTTTTTCAAATTTTGTTTTATCAAAACTGCTGTTCCCAATGGAGTGAGACGGGCACTCAAAACTTAAGATAAACAGAACATAAAAAAGCAAATAATGGTTGTTTTTTTTTTGAACACAGAAAACGTACGTCGATCTGCCTCTTTCCACCAGCTCAACTGAACTGGCACACACACACACAGTTAGACATACACCAATATATGTAGTTATGTACATATATATACATTGCTTAAGGCGAATATAAAACAAAGTGATCGACGTCAGCACATGCCACCTAAATACACACGAGCAGGCAAGAACCATTTTAGAAAATATCATAAAGAAAACTCAGGGTTCTTATCATTACTTCCGTTGCGGAAAGCAAAAAGTGGCATACTTCTAATCAATCCATTAGTTAATGATGAACAACACACTGCAACCAGTGCACTGATACAAACAATTATGTACACTTACCTTACACGTAGGTGAGGTATCCGCCTTCTTGCAGAAATTAACTGGAGCCAGGCCAGGAAGATAAAAGGCATCAGAGATCGATAGCGTAAATACCATTAGCAGCAGCATCATTATGGTCTGATAAGGTTGACCCAAGGTGCTACGGCACCGTGGCGATAACATTTTCGGTATGTCGACTAAGAACTGCAACAACACCCACAATTACACTCACAAGCAAGTGAATATGAAGACTAGTGTTTGCTACCAAAATGTTGATGGCAACGTTTCCGTTGTTGCAACAACTATTGGCGTATCGTTGCCGAACCGTATTATGATTACACAGAATTTCGATGTAGTCTATTTGAGTCGCATTTGCAGTATAATTGTCAAGTTTTTGTTTTTTCGGCTTATTTCTGACTGACAAACGTCAGCACTGTGCGACTGCAAAAATAACGTTGCCACCTGGTGGCGCTGCCAACCTGACTAAATTACAACAGAGTTGCTTTTACTGCGATTATTTACTTCAAGCAATATTATCAATTTGTAAAGTTTGTTTCTATAAAATTATTACACTTTATTATTGTGCTCAGAAAAGACTAATATAAAACGCGTTAATTCTTGTTCATTTTATCTAACTTGGCCCAACTTTAAATATAACTGACATTTCCACCCAAGTCATGGGTTGCCACCGTGTATGTTGAACGACGCGCACCAGTTTTCCATGTGGAGTTACAAATTCTTCGGAGCCGGTCTGTTTAAGTTTCCTTTACAATTCAGATTTTTGTCACGGACTTAAAAATTGTTCGAAATTAATAGCAACTTGACTATTTAACGTTTCATTTATTAACAATTAAAGAGACATTCGCTTTCGTCCCGCGTTTTTTTGACAGATCGAACAGCCAAAATCGAAAAAGCAACACAGCTTTGGTAACGCGCAGACAAAGGGGAAAAATACACGCACAGTGAGTTTATTGAAAGAAGAAAAAAATCAATTTTTTGACAACCAGAAAGTTTCTTAGAATTTAGATTGCATTGTTGGACTAACAAATCATTTTCGTTTATTTAGAAGCTGGTTTCTATCGTTTACATTCACACAAATACCTGCACAAGCATAGAAAGCTTTACGATTACGAAAAATTTCCACACATCCCCGCCCTTTCATCTACATCTGTACGAAACTGAAAGTAGAAAAGAGCGCAAAAATGACTTCGGACATAACAAGGCAATTAATTGTTATTTTGGAGAAGACGGTATCGCCAGGTGAGTGACAAATATCGTTAAAATATTGGTACATATGCATATACTCAATTGGAATCAGGCACCTATTAAAAGCACATAAAGTTTTGTTGCTCAGGGCCAACCAGAAAGCCATTTTGTTATAGGCTCCGATGCGTCGCAACGTCGGCGACGGCAGTGACGCGTATGTTGCGCAGGGTTGCAATGCAACATAAGCGTATGCTTGGTTGCTAGGGGCACACACACACATCCATGCAAAAATAACAATGGCATATGTAGAAATATATACGAAAATACATATGTGCTAAAATACATATACAGACATATACTATATGTAAATGACTTTGAGTAAGGATTTATTAACCTAACCTCAAACTTTAAAACTTTAGACAAAAATGAACTGCTGTCGGCAAAGAACTTCCTGGAACAAGCGGCAGCGAGCAACCTGCCTGAGTTCCTCAAAGCACTTTCCAAAATTCTGGTTGATACAACAAACAGCGCTGTGGCGCGCATGGCAGCTGGTCTTCAGTTAAAGAACCATTTGACGAGCAAGGATGAGAAGATCAATCAGCAATATCAGGAGCGATGGCATCAGTTCCCCGAGGAGACGCGCGAGCTGATCAAAAATAATGTATGTATATATGTAGTTAAGGAAGTGTACATGAACTTTTATCATTTTATTAAGATATCAAAATAGTGCGATAACTAAACAGCATAGTCACATTAAGGGAACTCCATAACAAGATTAAGATTTGTCTTAGATTTCTTTAAAAGACCTTATGTATTGGTTAATAGATTTGATCCATTTTTTATTGGAGCAACAGATCCTTTCCCTAATCTTAACCAATTAATGGAGCCCCTAGTCAAATTTTATTTTATTTAACTTTGTTTGAACTTTTGCAGATACTCGCTGCTTTGGGCACTGAGAATACGCGACCATCTTGCGCTGCCCAATGTGTTGCCTATGTGGCCGTAATTGAGTTGCCCATCAATCGATGGGGAATTCTCATACAGACACTGGTCAACAAAGTTGTGCACGAGGGTTCCAGCGAGATGCATCGCGAGGCCGCACTTGAGGCAATTGGATACATTTGCCAGGACATACGCTATGGCGTGCTGGAGAATCAATCCAATCAGGTGCTCACTGCAATCATACACGGTATGCGAAAACAGGAGCCAAGCAATCATGTTCGATTGGCTGCCACAACGGCGCTGCTCAATTCCCTGGAGTTTACCAAATCCAATTTCGAAAAGGACATGGAACGTAATTTTATCATGGAGGTGGTTTGTGAGGCTACACAGAGCTCGGACACACAGATCTGTGTTGCGGCCTTGCAGTGCCTGGTAAAGATTATGTCACTGTACTATCAGTTCATGGAACCCTACATGGCTCAGGCCCTCTTCCCCATTACGCTGGAGGCCATGAAGTCGGACAACGATGCAATCGCTTTGCAGGGCATTGAGTTCTGGTCCAACGTGAACGATGAGGAAATTGATCTTGCCATCGAAAGTCAGGAGGCAACCGATCAGGGACGTGCCCCACAGCGTGTCTCTAAGCATTATTCACGCGGTGCTCTGCAGTTCTTGACGCCGGTGCTGGTGGAGAAACTTACCAAGCAGGATGAGTGCGATGATGAGGACACCTGGAGTCCAGCCAAGGCCTCGTCCGTCTGTTTGATGTTGTTGGCGACCTGCTGTGAGGATGAAATCGTTCCACATGTCTTGCCATTCATTAAGGAGAACATTGAGTCGCCAAATTGGCGTTATCGTGATGCTGCCGTCATGACCTTTGGCTCCGTTCTAAATGGCTTGGAGATCAATACCCTAAAACCGTTGGTGGAACAGGCGATGCCAACTCTCATTCGGCTCATGTATGATTCCAGCGTTATAGTGCGCGATACTACGGCCTGGACATTCGGCCGTATCTGTGACGTGAGTATTATCTATAAATCATTAAATATAGTAATTGTATAGTTTAGTTAACGTTTAGTTATAGCCTTGGTCCAAATGGACGCTTCAATTAGGTGTTTTGCTGTAAAAACTTACAGCTGCAAAATGTATCTGTCTTTCTCAGATATTTTAACTAAACGTTTTCATGTCATTCATTTACTTGCTGAAAAAATTTTCCGTGTCTTTTACATAGTTGTCCGTAGACCCTGTACAAAATAATATATATGTATAAAGATTTGATGAATTTTTTATGATACCTATACCACATCTTGAAATTTTGGGTGTCAAAAACTGTTCGTGGTATACACTAAAAAGAGCATTAAATTGTCAAGCTTGGTGATAAACATTTACTACTAAATAAGTTGAAAAAGCTTTGTTTTTAGTAGAGGGGTCTACCGGTTTGTCAGAGGCGAATTGTGCGTAATAGGCAGAAGGATACATGGCCGACCCCTAAAGTAAATATATTCATGATCAGCATCAAACGATATAGTGATGTCCGTCTGTCTGTCCGTATGAACATCCTGGATCTTTTAAATTACAATAGCTAGAGCCACCAAGTTTGGAATGAAAGTCCGTCTAAGGTGTACGTACGTCAAGTTCATTTCAAATTATTTTTACATCACCATAGCTTCAAAACGACAAGAGTTAGAGAGACCTAACTCACACAGTATGTGTAAGGTACCATTATGACTTGGTGAGGAACCAAGTTTTATATAAAATTAATTCAACTTGTTAATGCTTTAAACAAATTTATTTACAGATTATTCCCGAGGCGGCTATAAACAAAACCTATTTGCAAACGCTGCTCGAGTGTTTCGTGAAGAGCTTGAAGTCGGAGCCCCGTGTGGCCGCCAATGTGTGCTGGGCCTTTATAGGACTCTCGGATGCTGCTTACGATGCGGCCAGTGCCAATTTGAAGGAGAACGAAGCACCGGAAACTTATGCTTTATCGCCGTACTTTGAATTTATTGTCACCCAGCTGCTGGAGGCAACGGATCGCTCGGATGCAGCTCAGGCCAATTTGCGTGGTGCTGCATATGAAGCATTGATGGATATGATTAAGAATTCGCCATTGGATTGCTATCTGGTTGTGCAGCGCACTACAATTGTTATTCTGGAGCGCTTGAATCAAGTCATGCAAATGGAATCGCACATCACAAATCACAGTGATCGTCATCAGTTCAATGATCTGCAATCTCTGCTATGTGCCACACTCCAGAGTGTGTTGCGCAAGGTTCGCGAAGCGGATGCACCACAGATATCTGATGCCATAATGACGGCTCTGCTCACCATGTTCAGTTCGAGTGCTGGCAAATCCGGTGGCGTTCAAGAGGATGCCTTCCTGGCTGTTTCCACCCTGGTCGAACTGTTGGGTTATCAGTTTGCCAAGTATATGCCAGCATTCAAGGATTTCCTAATCATGGGCCTGAAGAATCATCAGGAATATCAAGTATGCTGCGCTTCTGTCGGGCTTACTGGAGACATTTGCCGTGCCTTGAAGCACCTCGTGGTGCCCTACTGCGATGAAATCATGTCTGTGCTCATGAACGACTTGGCCGAACCGACTCTGCATCGCAGTGTTAAGCCACAGATTCTGTCTGCCTTTGGTGACATGGCTCTGAGCATTGGTAGCGAATTTCTCAAATATCTAAATGTTGTGCTGGACATGCTCCGTGCTGCATCCAATTTACAGGTACATATTGGAACAAATCAAAGTTTAATTATCGAATTTACTAATAAATTTTCTTTGTTTAGGTGGATAACACCACTTACGACATGAACGAATACATTTCGGAGCTACGAGAGAGCGTTCTGGAGGCCTACACTGGCATTATACAGGGCCTCAAGGGTGTCGAACAGACCCCAAGCATGGATGTCTTCCACATGGAGCCACATCTGGTGCACATCATTGATTTTATCAAACGCATTGCCCAGGAGAAGGAAGTCTCCGATTCGATGATGGCCAGTGCTGCTGGCTTTATTGGTGATTTATGCACCTCATTTGGTCCTCGTTTGTATCCCCTGCTCGATGATGCGATCATTAGCCAATTCCTGTCCGAAGGCAAACGCTCCAAGGGACCACGCACCAAAATGCTTTGCGCCTGGGCTGCCAAGGAGATCAAGAAGATCAACAGTCAGGTCCTTGCTCAATAAGTAAACAATTCTTAACTGTAGTTGTGTATGTGTGTATGCAGCCCAAAACTGGTGAGTAATTCATTTATAATTTTACAACACAAATCAATCTAAAAACACTCATCTATTTGTACTTTACTTAAACATGTTTTCATTTATTATTATTTTCATCTCTTTTGCAGTCCAGTCCGAAATTAGAAATTAGAAAAAAGTTCTATTAAATCAGCGAGGAAAAAAGAATTATTTAAGTTTGTTTGTCCGATTCATAAATTGATTGTTGCTGTGCGACGCCAAATAAATTTTAAGCAAATTATGTTGATACAATTTTAGTTTTAAGCCAAGTTTTTTGCTATGATTATGATATTTATATATTGTTAATACTTTCCCATTCTTTTTTTCGTGTAAATTTAATAATTTCTTTGAACGATTGAAAAATTCATGCAAATTTACTTACGATTCCTACTTTCAAAGCAAATTGACACTATCATTTAAAAAAAATCTGCTTTTTGTAGTCAAATTATTTACCTATTCCTATGACCCTAAGAAACCGAAAAACAAGAAGACATGAAGATAAAAACACTAGCAATTCACAACTATGTCTGGTAATATTTAAGTCAAAATTCGGTTTAAAACAAAGAAAAAAACTATACATACACAAAAAACAAGATGATTAAATCCTATAAATTGCTAAATTAAATACACACAGCAATATTGGATAAAATATTTATATTTTACGGCTGCTGCTTAGAACTAAAAATTTAAGATCCAAGAACATTTGTAAACTCTAGATCCAAAATGAATAACGGATCCAAAGAAAAAACAACAAAAACAAAAGAATTATGAAGAGAATCCAGAAATGGTTCAAAACTGTATGAAAGAAAGTATGTGTATGTGTGTATGAGTGAGTGTGCGAATGTATGGCTGTGTGTGTATGGAATATGTATGTATAAGAATGCGTGATAAAGTATGTGTATGACATGAAAGTGAATTGATATCGAATCTTGAAACATATGTAATATGTATGAATGATTTTAAAAAAAAAAAAAAAAAAAAACAAAACAACAAAAAAAAAACTGAGAGTAATAGATATAAGTCTGAAACTGCGCGTGTCCGTGCATGTCTGTCTGCAATTAGTCCAAAAAATAAAGAAAGTCTTAATAAATTCCTTTCACAAAACCATTATCTATCGCTGTCTATTTGTAGTATGATTGGATTGATTGATGGATGGATGAAATTGGGAAACTAGATGAATTGTGATTGATGTATTGATGTGAGAGTGATGAAACTTCTTATATATGCAACTTGAGGGCGTGATGTGTGATATTACTAAACGTAAGTTATTTCTTCTAGAGAATATATATGTATATGTATGTAGAATTAAATCTAAGTGTATGAAAGCGTATGGAAAACTTAGTTTTTAAGAAAAATTGACAAATGCACGAAATACCAAATTTAAATTTATACAAAACACCAAAAATACAAAAAACCACAAAGGATTTTAAACGGACGCCAATACAAACTTAAACTAACTAAATAACGACAACAATACAAACAAAAATAATAATAATTATATTTATACAAAATTAGTTTGGCAAATAAATGATTTGAAAAATTCCGATAGTAAGAAAAAGAAAAGTTAGTTCCCATCGAAGTTCCCATCCAGAAACGAATTGAAAATTATAAATAAACTAAAACACAAACACACACAATAACAACCAAACAACTACCTGTACATAATATAACTAAACAAATACTTACAAAAGATTAACGGACCAGGGAAAAACTGAGACAAGTACTTTATTTTATTACTTACATAAAATAGGCAACGAAGCAGAAACTAGACACTTTATAGGACTGTTTTTTCGGACAGAATCAGACTGTTTATCCGATTGAGATTAGGGCCAATTTCACACAGATACACTACAAACAACATTTTAAACATATCCAAAAGAGAGAAAATACCGTTTAAAATCTTTTCACAATTCTCCGTGCATTTTATGTATTCTTTCGGGCCTCTTCCATCTCGATGTGGTTAAAATTTAAGAAGAAAAACATTTGTCAAAACAACAACAAGAAATACCTTTTCAAAGTTGTTCAATCGCTTGTATTAAAAATTCGGGGGATTCACACGATTTGCGCACAGTTCATCGTGTAAATCTTCCGACAGTCATTTTGATTATTTAGAAACTCTATCTAAAAATCGCACAGCCGTCCAACGCTAACACAAACAAAATTTTGTTTTAATTTTACTTTCCAAAGATAACAACATATCAAGAAATATCATATAACAAAAAGTAATCAAAGATTCGGGTGCGTTTTATGAATTCTAATGGCAAAAACAACTTTGAATAGGTAAAAAATTGTTTAACTTATACGAAATTATTGTAATCAACATTTAAGTTATCGAAAAAGAATGGATTAGATAAATATTACGACTTTGAATGGAACTACAAAGATTATGATGATGATGATAATGATGTTGTTGATAATGGATGTGAAAATGTTGGTGTTTGAATGCCGAGTGAGATGACGTCATGTGTGAGAATCATGTTTGAGAGTAAATCAATCGCCAATTAGGAAGGAAGTTTGGAGTTTTATGGCTGTGGTATGCGAACGTAAGTTGCATCAATTTTACACTATTTTTTATTTATATAGTACTTATATTACAAATTAGTTTAATATGGAATTTTTTCCTAAATCATATATGATAAATACCGTTTAACTGATAAAAATCATTTATTTTTTTCTAAATCTTTTCTTTGCCCAATTTTACAGGTGTGTTATGATGAGAATGAATACTTGATGATGATGATGGATGATGAAACTTGTGCTTGTGTGATGATGATAATGATGATAACAAATGATGTATTATTGTAAATGAAAAGCGTGTCTGAGTATAATGGAAAAAACAAAGCAGAACTAAATGTACTTTTTAAAGATTTTCCTGCACAAATTTCTACATTTTATATATACATAAAGTTTTGTAAATGAAATCTGTTGCATATAAAAATAATAGTATAGAGTGACTGAAAATTATGACTGAGATAAATCCTGTGCGTATGAGAATGTATGTGTTTGTATCATTCCAGACCCCAATTAAAAAAAAAAAAATAAATGTCAAAAAAAAAAGAAAAAAATAAACATTCTATATGGTCGGTCTGATTGTGTTCTTAAGAATTAGTCCAAATACAGATATAAGAGTTATTGCATGTCAAACCTAGTGTTAAACTACAATTTTAGTAGGCACTGTGATTGAGTGTGTTGAGTATGCATACTGTTTGTGTGTGTGTGCGTGCGTGTGCTTGTGACTGTGCCTATGTGTGAGTGAGAGAGAAAAATACGTATGTATGTATGCACTTGAGCAAAGCACCACGCGCGGCTGCATAAAAAGAAACAAAGAATTGTTTTCCACTAAAACAAAGAGGAAAACAATTATTAGTGTAAAAAAATAATTATACTAGATGAAGAAACAATGAAAACGAATTACGAATAACGAATAACACGCGAAATGAACGATACAAATTGAAAACGTAAAACAATGGTACTGATTTTATACTGAGAACTGAGACTTACTACTTATACAATACAATACACAAAATACTACTTAGACAACTACATAAGGACTATCATTAATTACTTTACGCGGGACGTACAAAACAAACTAACAGCAAACTAGTGAAATTTACACAACATAACTACGATAAAACAAAAAAACAAAACATTAAATATAATTCATAAAGACATGTATATTAAATAAATAAATAGAAATTGGAAACGCTGACGCGCGGTGCTTTAGCCCAAAACAGAAAAAAAAAACTTATTAATAAAAACAAAAAATGGCGCTAGCAACTGTTGATCCTATGATGGTGTGTTGGAAGAGTGAGAGAGAGAGAGAGCAAAGTGTGGTGAGTTTATTGTGTGGTGAATGCAATACGAGATGAATTATTGTGTGACTAGCCAAACGAAATTCGTAATTCCTTTTAAACAAAACAATAAAAATAACAAAAACAAAGTAAGAATGGAGTCTATCTTGTAAGCATTTCCATTCTACATTAAGTATATAAAAGTGCGGCTTAAATGTTCATAAGCAAATGTATGACTGATAGTTTGTACGAGTTGAATAAATAGCAAATGTAATTGTGTTTGTGTGCAAGCGAACGAATAAAAGTATTTTGAATGCAAGAAAAACAACCAACGAAAGTCTTTTATTCACTAACTCCTAATGAATTCCTACAGTTTGGGCTTAGTATATGGTAATGTCAATACGCCGTCCTCTTGCAACTGCCGTAGTTTTTCCGGCTTCAAGTCCAGGTCATCGAGTACGGAGCTTTGATTAATCCTAGAATTTTTGCGTAATTTACCCGGAGTACGACTAAGACGTGGTGCGGGACGCGGAGCCAGAGTGTCACCGGCACGTTCAAACGATTCCCGTGTCGCGTTGTGATCATGTTGCTGAACTTGTTGCCAGTCCACCACGGGATAGACACAGGCATCCAAATCCTCAAATATCATAGACCATTCGGCTTGGGTTTTGGTCAAGAACGCAGCTGTAAGCAGTTTTCTACCTTGGATTTGGTTATCGTCTCCAAACTGTGACAGTTCCTCTGGTAATTGCAGTCGCTGCTTGACGATCTCAAAGAACTGCGGCTCCAATGCCGCCACCGACATGTAAAGTCCATCCTTTGTCTCGTATGTATCATAGAAATAGGCACCACCATCCAGCAGACTTCTTCCACGCTCTTGACTCTCGTGCCAAATGCTAAGATTTCTGGACATGAATAGCCAGCTGGCCACATAGGCGACACCATCTACCATTGCCGCATCCACTACCTGACCGCGTCCCGATCGATGGCGCTCTAAGAGTGCCAAGCATATGCCCAGTGCACACATAACGCTTCCACCGGCGAAGTCCGCTAGTAGATTGATGGGAGCCGTTGGCTTCTCTTTCTGCCGGCCCAGCATTGAGAGCACGCCTGAAACGGCCACATAGTTGAGATCGTGACCAGCACGAGCAGCTAGTCTTCCTTGCTGCCCGAATCCCGTTAAACGAGCATATATAAGTCTGGGATTTGCGGCGCACAGTTCAGTGGGTCCCAGATTTAATTTCTCCATGACTCCTGGACGAAATGGTTCTACTATCACATCATATTTGTTGGCTAGTTGTCGCACAATTTGCTGTCCCTCGGCTTTCTTCAGATCAACTGCCAGTGTGTTTTTACCATGGGTGAGCACGTCCAAGGGATTTTCCAGCATCTGGTGAAAATTTTAAGTTTAAATTGGGCAACAAAAAAGTTTTTTGTTTACCTTATCGATTCGCGTAACAGTGGCTCCAAAATCGGCCAGGATTTTGCCACATAGCGGACCTGGGGCTAAGCCCACAAGCTCTAAGACTTTAACGCCCTTTAGAGGCATTGTAAATACAGCAAAAACTCAAGCAAAGAAATGTACTTTGGCCATTATCGGTGATCAGCAGCATTAATTCAAAGTGCAATGTTTTTCAACTCTGTATGTTAACTAGCATCCAAGCCTTAACATAGGTATTAAAATACCTAAATGTAAAGCCACAGCTGTAAACTAACAGCACTTATCGTTATCGAAACCATTGTTTACATTTGCGCGCCAACAGCTGATATGAATGAGACAGAATCTAATTGGGATCATACGTTAACAACGTGAGCTGGTTATCATAAACTAAAAAAAGGAAAAAACAGTGTGAGGTAATAGGTATTTCTATCTTAAAACATTATTTGCTGTCCCACTCGGCTTGATATTTATGTTCAAGCAATTTTTGTCGATCTATCTAAAATATATGTAGGGTATAACAATTGTCACACTTGCGTCGTTAAAGCTCTTTTTTGCGTTAACGTTCATACTCACACTTGTGGACATAAGTGTATGTGCATGTGTGTGTGTGTTTATGAATGTGTTCTATTAACTGCAACAACAGCCGGAAAACCACACACATCAACATATGTGGGGGAAAAATAGTAAATTAAATTAAGAAAAGAAAGCAAATTTGGAACTACTGGTGAAATTAAAAAGATGCCACAGCAACGACGTAAACTACCGTTTAGCGGCAAAAAGAAGAAGGATCAATTGCTGCAAAAGCGCAATACAAAAGGTAAAACAGTAAAAGTTTAACATAAAAAAACAATAAAAATAATGACGACATTCGTAGGTCCACCAAAGTATCTGCGCAGCACACAGGAATCCTACGAGGACAGCGATGCACCCGAGACGACCGCGCCCAGAAAGCTCATGGAGCAACCTTTTAATCGCGGCGCCGGCGGCGGGCGCAACAAGAATTTGAATCGCTATAATCTGCAGTTCACGCAGGAAAGCAAAAAGGAGCTGGAGCTGATGAAGCTAGAGGGCTTCAAGCCGCTCGAAGTGCTGACGGCAGCACAGCGGGAAATTGGAGCTGATTATTTCCAGGATTTCGATTTCCCTGTGCGACCAGCATGGAAACCAGACAGCAGCAAGGAACTCTTGGACCGCAATGAGAATCGCTACTTCAAGGTAAGTAGTTTTCCTTAAGTTTCCAAATATTTGATGAGTTTTAATAGTTCTCCTCTTTAAGGAATATGTGGATGAGTTGCTGAAGAAGAAACAAGGCGTGGACAACAAGGAGATTTCGCTGTTTGAACTGAATCTGGAAACATGGCGTCAGCTTTGGCGAGTGCTTGAGTTTTCCGATATACTACTCATCATTGTGGATGTGCGGTTTGCCTCCCTGATGTTTCCACCCTCCCTCTACGACTACATCATCAAAACGCTGAAAAAACACGCGATTATAGTCTTCAACAAAGTGGATTTGGTGGCACCCGAGGCTGTTGTTGCCTGGCGACATTATTTCAACACCCAATATCCGGAACTGCCGGTCGTGCTCTTCGCTTCCTACTCGGCAACCAGCCGGAAGGGAACACAGCGTGGACGCGGTCGCATGTCCCACAAGCGGAGCATGGAAGGTGTTTATAATATATATCGGGAGTGTCAGCGTTATGTGCAGAATGAAGTGGATCTGACTGCATGGGAGCAGAAGATTCGTGAAGACATGAGCCATGAGGAAGTGGATATGCTAGACAGTGAAGAACTTAAGAGCCATGTGGAGGAGGGAGAGCTGAAGATTAGCAGCAACACTGATACCACGCCACATCAGCATGTCAAATATTATAATGATGTGCTGACCATTGGATGCATTGGTTATCCCAATGTGGGCAAGTCCTCGCTGATCAATGCTCTCAAGGGACGCAAAGTCGTCAGTGTCAGTCGTACGCCTGGACACACGAAACATTTCCAGACTATATTTCTAACTCAAAACGTTCGTCTTTGTGATTGTCCTGGTCTCGTCTTCCCCTCCAGCACACCAAAGTCCCTGCAGGTGCTGCTGGGTAGCTTTCCCATCTCCCAGCTGCAAGTTCCTTATCGTTCACTTAAGTTTCTGGCCGAGCATATTAATCTCCCACAATTGTTTCGACTAAATCTACCGGAGGATTACGACGAATGGTCAGCGGTGGCCGTTTCGGATGCTTGGGCCTATAAACGTGGCTTCCTCACGTCGAAAGCAGCACGTCCGGATCGTTATCGAGCCGCTAATCACATTCTACGTATGTGTCTCTCTGGTCAACAGCAGTTGGTGCTCCAGTTTTACCCACCTGGCTATGATAAGGAGCGTGAAAGCTGGTTGCATCATCCCGAACTGGAAGCAGTGATAAAATATCAACAGGTGGACACGGAAGAGCCCGATAGCGAGACCAATGAGGACACGTCCTCCGTCTGCTCCGATAGTGAGTCAAAGTTGTTATTAACTATTTCGATTTTAATTAACTTGGATTTCCTAACAGCCGCTGGCAGCGATGAGGAGGATGATGAGGACAGTTCCAACGATGAGACCAATGCCGATGACGATGATAATGCAGAGGAACCGACGCGATCCCGCAATGTGTTTACCCTACTGGAGGACGATTAGTCCAAAAACCGTTGGCATCTATAATTTATTTAAAAATAACAAACAACATTTTGATAAGCAATCAAAGATAATAATATTTTGGTACAATACTCTCCACACACAGAAACACGGAAATTTTACTAATAACACACACATACACACACACACACACATAACATTGATTTGATCAATTAAAATGTAGTAAACATCTATTTTACAACAATCCATTCTAAATGTCATCAATTTCGTCCGACAACATCACATCATCGTCCAGTTTCTCATCCATGGACAGCAGTAATTCTATGGCTCTGAAAATGGAAGGAGAAAGTTTTGAAAAACATATAAAATAATTATATACATTGATTGGCTAATAAAGTATGAAAGCTTATAATTTATAACTATTTAATTTGCTAGTAAAAGAATTACTCGTGTGGAAAGTTTATCAAGAGTTAGTAGCTTAATCCAAGGACTTTTTAGGTAAGATGTAGTTCTATGGCTACAAAAATGGAAAGATGGGAGAGTTCTTTTAAGCAATGTGATTGTATAAGCAATTCTTTAGGCTTTTACTTAAAACTGTCTTATGTAAATGATACTTTCATAGGAAAGTATTCCGAAAGGGATTCAGTTTGTCAATCTTTAGACCTTCTATGTAAGAAGCCATTCTATGGGTCTTAAAACGGTAAGATATATAAGAGTTTTTAAAGAAAATATAGCAAATTTAGAGCATAAATGGATTGACTTACAATAATTTAAAATTATTAAAGCTTTTAACTAAAAACTATCTTTTATGATTGTGTAATTTATAAAGATATAACTCTAATAAGAATTAAGTTTCCCAATCTTACGACTTTCTATATAAAAAGTAATTCTATGGCTCATAAAAATGGTTTAAGTAGGAGTTCTTTTAATTTAAAACTATTTTATATGATTAATTTCTATATATGAAGTAATTCTTTGGCTCTTTAAAGGCGACGATATATAGGATTTTGTAAAGAACATAAAATATATTGACTGCCTAATTGGAATGGTTAGTAATAATATAAAAGTCATTAACTAAATACTGTCTTGAAGGTTTGAATAATTTAATGGGAAAGAATTCTTATAGATTTCTTCTTTTTATGTAAAATTCCATGGCTCTGAAAAGGGATGCTATATGGGATGTTTTAAAAAAGCTTAAGTAAATTAACTGCCTAATCGGATTGGCTAATACAATTTGCATAATATATAAGCTTCAAACTTAAAACTACATTATATGATTGAATAATTTAATGGAAGGAATTTTTTTGATAAAGATTTGTTTTTGTTAAAGATTTAATTATATGGCTCTAAAAAGGTGATATATAGAAGTTTGGAGGAAACACTAAGTAAGTTAAATGCCTAATTACATTGGCTTATAATAATTGAATAATATAAAACCTTTCAACTAATCACTACCTAATTCGACCATATAACCAAGTAGTAACAATCTGTGTAGAAAGTTAACAACAATTTGTTGTTGTTCATGCTAATATTTAGATTATCTACAGTGTAGATCGATCAGCCTGTTGTTTAATCCAAATATGCGAACGTTACATTTAAAAACAATGTAAATAGAATGGGACCAAAACGAACGAACTAGAATGGGACCAAGGAACTAGAATGAGACCATAACGAACGAACTAAACGAACGAGCTAAACGAACGAACTAAACGACTGAACTACAATCTGGGATATAGTTCGTTCGTTCACTTAAGTGAATAGTTCAATCGAACTTATTCTGAACGATACGATACAACTCTAATCTACACAAACTATTAACTTAACACTAAGTGACATACTTAATAAGTCTATAGTCTTCACTGTTCTCCTCGATTGGAGTTGGATACATGGCTTTCTTGAGCAGCAAACGCTTCAAGCAGTTTCTTAGATTCAGCACAACAGCAGCAGTTTCCGGATTGCACTTGAAACTAAAATGGAAAAATGGAAATAATTCAATTAAAGAGTATAAAAAGCTAAACTGAAGCTGAGTGCACACTGCACAGACTACTTTTCCCAGTGTGAACTTAGCATAATCTAAGACTTACTAGTAAGCCTTAGCTACAGATATATAGGATGTATTCTCATAGACTCCGGACTCAACACCATCGCCAAAGATGAGTAAAGCCATGGGAAACACCATGGTGGCATCAAGCAGATAAAGAGCTGTGGATTTCTGGCGTTGAAAGTACACAAAATAGCTGGAATCGAATGAAGATTCACCGCTGTTAACCGAGGATGGATGGAAATTGACGCGACGACCATCGTCCGTGGACATGTGATGAATGGCGCGCACTTTATTCTTAATTTGGCGGGATTTGCTATAAAAAGAGAGAACTATAACGACTTGAAGGCAGCAGGGGTACCTGGAACTCACCATAAGTGGGCCATGTTGGGATAAAGACCTCCTCCGATGATCGCTCGTAGCAGCGAAATCTTCTCCGAGTTCACGTTGGACGACTCATGCTGGCAATGAGAAGAGCTCAGAAATCTACAAGATAAAGAAACCGAGTTTTAACTGCTTTCCAGTCATAAATAAGAGTACTTTACTTATAGTTGCTGAGCAGATCTGCAAATTGTTGCTTCATACGCTCCAGCTGCTGGAGAGTTAGGGAGCTGAGGAAGTGGTTGTAGCAAAAGTCGTGCTCTCGTCGAACCTCGCGACTCTCGCGGTAAGCGCAGATGGCATTATGCACCAGGAGATGATCGCTGCGCATGTTACGGGACAATCTTCGCTTGGCCTCGTCCACGCGACGCTCCTGACCCATTGGCGTAAAGAATGGCATTTTGTAGGAGAGTGCCGCGGCTGCCGAGGTTATGGGATCTAGGCAACGAAACAACGCCGACATTAACATCATTTTGCCCATCTGGGGATCGATGGGCATCTTGGCCAGATGCATGCCCAGCGGCGTCAGTTGTCCCGAAGAGTCTAGAGCCTCAATGCTACAAAAGATTAAAGAAAATGTTAGTGTAATCTTTGAGAGATCAACATGCTCCACTCACCGCTTGAGCAAAGCCACACCATTGTTCACTGCCTCAACAGCTGGAGCGTTGATGAGTGTCTGCAGGAATACATATGGATCCTCAATGTGCAACAGCTTCAGACTGAGTATAATTGATTCCAACTTGGAGCGTAAAATCTCCGGCGTGGGAATCTCCTCCATAAGATTTTCACGTGCTCGACTAAACAGATTATAGCAGATTCCTGGCTGGACACGTCCAGCGCGTCCTTTGCGCTGCTGTGTGTTCGCCTTGGTAACCCAGCACTCCTCCAGCGTTTGGATGTTCGTCTCAGTATCGTAGTTGGTCATCTTAGTGCGACCCGTGTTGATGACATACACCACATCGTCAATGGTTACCGAGGTTTCGGCTATAATCGTCGAGATGATGATCTTCCGCTTGCCATTGAGTGGTTTTCGGAACACCGCTTGCTGCTCCACCGAGGGCAGCATGGAGTGCAGAGGAAAGATTACAATGTGATCCCGCCAGCGTTGTCCTTTCGTGCATCGGGGATTGGCCAGTAAAGTGTGCAGTTTGGAGATCTTGTCAAAGCCCGGCATGAAAACCAATATCGCTCCGTCTGGCTGTAAACTGCAGATATAGTAAATGAGATCCACTATAAAGTCCAGATCCTCGCAGCCCTCGGACTCCGGCAGACGCAGTTGATTCAACACCTGCTCATCGTAGCTGCCACGCATCCGCCTTATATAGGGTTCAATCATAGCCTTGTACTCCGGCTGCTCTCGCGGAGCACGTCCACGCTTATCACGACGAGTGCTGAAGCAACAGCCAGTGAGGGCGAGAATATCTTCCAGATAGAGCATCTCCACGGGAAACATAACACCATCAATGCGAAACATTGGACAGTTCTCGAAGTAATCACAGAAATCCTGCTCTCGCACGGTAGCGCTCATAAGGATTACCTTCAGTGCCGGTCGTTGTGGTAGAATGACTTTTAGTAGAGCCATCAGCAGGTCCGTCTCCACGCTCCGCTCGTGGATCTCGTCCAAGATCAGCATGCTCACATTGTGCAACAACGGATCCGACTGCAACTGCTGCAGCAGCACTCCGGTGGTGCAGTACTTAATAGACGCTTGATCCCTTGGCTTACAGCTCTCCAGGCGAATCTGATATCCCACGGATTTGCCCAGTCGCTCGGCACGCTCATAGCTGACACGCTCTGCCACGGTTATGGCCGAGATGCGCCGTGGTTGGGTGCATACGATGTGACAAGTGGATCCCACGCCCCTAGCTATGCAATCGTCCAGCAGAATCTGTGGCACCTGTGTTGTCTTGCCACAACCGGTGCTGCCCACAATTAAAACCACCTGATGCCTTTCTATAGCCGCCAAGATATCAGGCGCTTGTGCCATTGTGGGCAGTTTTAAGCGGGCTTCGTAACGCGCCTGGAAGTCAGGACACTGCAAACGTTCCTGCTGCTGTTTCAGCAGTTGCTCATCCAATGAGCGATTTCGCAGGTCCACATCTTCGTGCTGCTTTCTTGTCTCGTTGATAAATGAATCGAAATTCATACTCAACAGATTGTGAAACTGCCGCTTAAAATCCGCATCCAAATTCTCTTCGTTTAGACCATCGGTGTCAAATTCCTGCATGTATTCCTGGACTCTTTGCAAAATACCGGGAGGAACACTCACATTGCACCCAATGCGGATTTTGGGCCCTTCGTCTTTGGCATCTTTTTTGCGTTGGCGCGCCAGATTCCTGTAGTACATGCCAATCTCTCGGCCACTGAGTCCTGGCGGGCGGTTCCCTCCCTTTCCTCCTCTACCACCTCCTCTCCCACCGCCTCTTCCTTCGCGTGACTGTGATCTCTCGCCATGCTGCATTCTCCTCATAAGCAAAATGTATAAAATTAAAAACAAACTGTATTAACTGACGGCCGACCGAAACAATAGTGTGAACGTATCTTGTAGGCAACAAAATACTAACATCCTTAAAAAATACTGTCTCAGCTTACCAAAATTGGCGCTAAAATAATAATTCAAATAAATTAAAAATATTTTTTTTAAACATAATTTAATTTTCTCATTTACTTATACTTTAAAAATTTCTTTGTGCATAGGTTTACTTTTAAAACATTTTATACATATATTTTAATAGATACCAAAAAGTTATTGGGTTCTTAGTATATTGAAAATGTTAAAACCCTTTTCTTAAAACTTTATAAAATTATATTTAAAAAATTTATAATTTGTTTAATGACTTATAACCATTCAATATCTTGCTTTTAAGAAGCCATATAAAGCTTCAGCAATTTACTAAATGAAAATATAAATCGCTTTAAAGAATAATAATGGGATTCAATAAATGGGCTAAGATTAATTCTCGATTATTTTCAAAATATATAAATTTAATTTAACTTTAAATTCTAGGAGGTTGGTTCACAACTGCAGCCTCATGCCGTTGAACAAATCAGATTAACAGTAGTGTATGTGTATGACATATACATTTACTATATATGTACATACTATATGAATAGTATGAATATGAATTTATAACTATATGAATAGCCCATTACATAGTCAATGACTCTTACGTACTCTCTTCCCCCCGCTTAAACCCTTTCCTACTAGTCTCTGAGATTGTCGCGATATATCAAGCGAACGTGACTAAGCGACATTTAAAGTTTACAAATATTATTATGCATTTATAAACTTACCTGTAAAATGAGTTTTAAAATTCAAGGTGAAGTGTAGGTATTATTTCCAGAACAGATCACCATTAAACTAAATATGCCTTTTGGAAATGTTTTATAAAAGTAATACCCAAAATAAACCCAAAATGAATCCAGTATTTGAGTATTTTTAAAAATCTTGTACATTTTATATACGAATATATATATATTGTAAATATAAGGAAGTAACAAAGTAGCTCTAGTGACATTAATCTGTTTCTTTATCATTTAATAGTAAATATATATTTATGTATATATTTATTTATTTATATGAACTCTATAAAAATGTTTAATTTATTGCAAGCACATGTTTCATATGTAGGGTTCTTTGAAAGAATCTTTCAATAGATTTTTACCTAATGCCAACGCTGGTCGGAACACTCACAAATGCGATTGGACATGTTAAAACCAATAAACGTTCTTTAGTTTGATTTTATTACTATTTTGTTATGTAAGTTAACATAGGTGTTTCTTATACGCGGGTGAATTATAGACATTATAAACTACTAATTAACACCTTTTAAGTTTTAAATGAACAACAAATGAGAAGTTTTAAACCTCCCGTCGAGTAATACAGTTAAAGAGTTATGCTACATAATGTTTGGGATAGATGGTATATTATAGATGGAGAAGATAATGCGTAACGTTCAACGGTCAAGACAAAACAGAACAGATCAAAACAAAACTTGTGCAAAAGTTTGGTAAATTATATTATTATTTGTTCACTATAATAATATTTCTTCTTCTTTAAGACTGAATTTAAACTAAACTATAAAACGTGTATACTGAGCAATAAACAAATTTAACAACAAAAATCTAACTAATGCTGCGATGTTAATGCATTATAATTTACAATTATTAATCGTTATTCATTGGAAGTAGAAATATGGGAGGGGATTGCAAGCAGTGGTTTATAATTTCTCTTCTTAAGTACGTATTTTATGAGGTAATATATGTGTGTGTGTGTGTATGTAATGTGTGTAATAATTTCAGGAAACAAAAAAAATCTCTCTAATCATTCAATTAATAATAGTTTCTTTCATACTAAATTGTAACTTGCTATTATTAATTTTTAAATAAAATAAAATTTCTATTTACATAGCAAGAGTTTAAATAGAAAAGTGAAAATATAATCAATTATACAATTATTAACAAGGAAAATAATATAAGAAATAATTAAGGAAATATGCAACGAACAAAATAATTAGGAGTGATTCTCATCATCATCATCATGATCATCATGGGGAAACAAGTTATTGTTATTTGTAGGTTTTAGTTTTGCGGCAACTAGGGTCTCTTAACCGTAATAGGGGCACTCCTGCGAAGACTATCGTTATTGAGACGGTTTATTATGCTTGGGGTCGTGAAGTTCGTCCATCTTTGGCAATAGCGGTGTGGAGGCCGCTGTTCCATCCCTGTCATTATCATTATCTCCATTTTGAAGATCACCAGCCACATCCGATGTGACCAGACTGCTCAATGATGCATCTTCAGTATGCTCTGGTCCCATACGCTGACCAGCTGTATGCTGTCCGCTGGCACTATTACTCCGATCATCATGCGACATATCGTTGTTTGTTGGTGACGATGTTACACTTCGATTAGGTTTCGATAAGCGTCTCGTGCTCTGGCTGGCGGTTAAATATCGAGGCTTCTCATCTTCAGTTATCGAGTGTAAAAGACGTTCAACTTCATCGTCGAATGTATCACTGGAGAATGTACCAGATTTGCGGCTCTTCTCCAATAAAGTTGCTTTCTTTGCGGTCAGGTATAAACTACGTTTAATTGCAATATATATCACATCGGTCGAAGCGCGAACTGAGTAATCAGGCACGAAAGTTTGACGTATTTTCGAATCCATATTCAAAGACTGCAGCGATCCCATCTGGCTCGGTGAATCTACAAATTTCAAACGGTAAATTAAACGAGGTTTCATAAGAAGCTGTCCCAACTTACCAATAACCACATTCTGAACCAAAGCCTGGGTGCCGAAATAAGTAAATGGACCACTATCAAAGAGCAGACCCTCGCGGCCAATAGTGACCTCGACACGACCCTCAAGGATAAGTACAAAGAAGTCCACGGCTTTTCCTTGCGTAAATATGAACAAATTGGGATCATCTTTGTTTTTGCCCTTGGCCTTAATGTTGTGGAAAACGTCTTGATTAAGTAAGCGCCGCAAAATTGGCTCCGAAATGATGTCCTTTTTGAACGCATCAACAGCTGGAAGACAAGTAGATATATATTAGAAATCTTTCGACAAGATTGGAAGTGCATATATGTCCCACCTGTACTCAAGTACTGGAATGTAGCCAGTGTTAATTGTGGAGAAATTCGCACGGATTGTGCCTCGCGACGCTCAGCAAAGGCCGAGAAATCGGCCTTCTTGTAGCGATTGCGACGCGTCTTTGTGCGATTGTCGACAAACACATCGGTCTCATCCACAATCTCAGCCTGAATCAGCTCCTCGATGACATCCTCCAGGGTGACGAGACCAATAGTTTCATAGAACGGATCACCGTCACCTTCATTATTCACCCGATGAACGAACGCTATGTGTCCGATAGTGCCCTCCTTGAACTGATTGAACATAATGTCCAGTGTGTAATCCTCGAAGACGAAATGTACGGGATTCTGGTAGAATTCACACAGAGTCTTTAGTGGCGTATTATCATCAGTATCCACAAATGCCAAATCCTTAATATACAACAATGTGACAATATTCTTTCTATCGCCCTCGTAAACCGGAATACGGGAATAACCCGAATTCATAATATCAGAAACGGTCTCAAAGTCCAAAACAGCCTCCAGAGACAACATGTAAGCGTCATTGATGGGTGTCATAATTTCCGCAACGGTCTTTTTACGCAACTCCAAGGCACCGGAAATAATATTCACTTCATTCTTGTCCAAATCATTCACATCGTTCGTCACCTAAATGATAAAGTAATAAATATAGTTATAAAAATTTGTAAATTGGAACAATTTGAAGTAAATACTTACGCGAACCAACTCCTTTAGGCGCTCGCGATTAAAGACATTGCCAATCTCTTCACCCAGACACCAGTCGAGCACACGAGATATAGGATAAGACAATGGAGCCGTTATGCACATTACCGTTTTGGTAATCATAATGGTTTTGGCTCCGATTGCCAAGCCGTGTCTGGAGCACACAGCCTGCAAAGAAACCAAGATTTAGTTTAAAGCAAAGATTTGGTTTTTTGAATGATAAAAAATTTCAGTTAAGAGAGCAATGAAAGCAAATTAAAGTCTTAAGTTAACGCTGGGCAGTTTGCTCACAAGACTCACACTGTTAATTTTTATAGCAAAGAAATTTGTTTTTAAGCCCATTGCTCTCTAAAATCAATTCAGTTTCGATCTTTTTACCAATTACACTATCGAACCTACCTGAGGTGTAATTTCACCAAAGAGCACAATGGCCAGTGTGGAAAATATGACAGCAAAGAGTCCAGAGGTCAGACCATCCAGTAGAATGGTAAAGGTGGAGTTAACCAACACATTACCCAAGAGTATACTGCACAACAGATAATTACCTTGATCTCTCACAGGTGCAATTTTCGCGGCATACTTTCTTTCCTTTTCCGTGCCAGTATTACGTAGAATCTATCAAATAAACAGAAAAAATAACGATATTTTCATTATCATAATCTCTAGGAGTAGTATAATAGTATTACATACTTTTAATTCGGTACGATCCATGGCCATGAGTCCCAAATTGAGTCCAGAGAACAGGGACGAGAAGGCAAGACACGTGATAATGACCAGAATGGATAACCAAGTGGGTAACAATGGTTTGAACGTTGTTATCTGCATCCATTTGGCATTGCCTTGGTGCTCCAAAGGTGAGGTTCCAACTGCTGTGGCATGCTGTTAATCACAATCAATCAATCATTCAATCAATCAAGTTTATTCATTTTACAATAACTTCAAGAAGTAATACTAAAGTAAAGTCGAGTTTAAACGACTTATCTACAGCTTAGCTGACTCAAAGCTGGCTGCTACGCACACTATATTGTTCATTCTGTCTATAACTTTTTTGTTTATGGATCGATTTTTATGAAATTAAATTTAATTTAAAGAATTTAACTTTTAGTTTTGTGGTTGGTAGGCGCAAGGGGCATCAGTAGAGTCCATATACCCGATTCAGTGCTCCTAAAGCTAACCAACTTTAAGATTCTAACGAATTTAACTTATATTCACTTCGATATAGATGCTGATCACGAATATATATGTTTTATAGGATAAGAGATGACTGCTATACACACAGCACAGAGTATCTAGAGAAAAACATGGCACTTACAGTGACACCTTCATCACTTTTCGCACACAGGTACAGTACATCCTCGGAATATGGCACATTTATTGTATATAACGCCGTAAATCCATCATCCGAAACACTAATTGGCTTGAAAAGCTTCGTCTTTGGATTGAGACAAGCTCCTTTATATGCATTCTCCTCATTTGTAAAGGCAATCACTGTGTTATTCTTGAGGCCAATGCCAAAAACACGAAGGGTTTGCTCCTTATCACAGAGCATACCGGGCACACCATCATTTGACTCCGAGGAAGAGTCCTCCAAACGCATTCCAGTTATACGGGCATCATTACTACCCTCACGTTTAACTCTAAAATACAAAGAATTATAAATAATATTATTTGATTTCTAAAACAAATCAAAACAGAGATTAAATTTTATTGTCACTCAAATACTATAACTACCTGAATACTACTTAAAGTCTCGTGTTGGCAAAGATAGGAACATATAGCCAGATATGTTTTTATAACTGGGAATTATACGCGGGTTGGTGGCATTGTGAAAGTCACTTTATTGTACATAGAAACCATTAAATTGTGCTATAAATAAATTACAACAGTTTTTTTTTTCCTGTCTGATTAGAAATTTGGTGTGACGTAGTCAATACGCACTCGAGTCTTATGCAATATCTGTACATATAGTGTCCCATACGTAAATATGTACACAGAAATCAGATATAAATACTCTTGACCATTTTTGAAAACCGGAATAAACTAAATAATGCTGCATCGGGTAAACATTTAATCTTATTCTTAAGTTCTCATGTTTGCGTCATAACCCGACGCGGTGTTATCAATTATTATAAGCCGTTATCAGAATAGCAACAACAGAATACCGTCGTATATCTCATTCGATCAAGTGCGAAGACAATTTCTATATACTATATAGAAATGTGGTACAAATTTTAAGTGTTCAGGAGCGTATCAAGGTTTAAAGTGGGCCCACTTGATAAGCCCAAATGAAGTTGTATCAAAAGCAATCAAGAACGTGACTACATTTAATATACTATATATATATATGTATTTTTTTATGCCATATCTTTTGTGGTCATCTTGTTCAAATATTATCAATAAAGATTGTTGACAAAAAAAAATTGTTTACTAAATTTATGTTATTACACGAGTCTTGCAATTTATGATACACACTACAATACCCATTAAATACTATATATATTTTGGTTTTAATTACTCATAAAGTCACGAGTTTATTTCTTAAACAAAAAAATCATAAAAACCTAAGGATAATTTAGTCCATACTGACTAGAGATACCCTATCTCTGTATACAGAAATGTGATGCCTAAATAAATTGATTAATCGATTATTAAACCATATGATTAATTTAAACTGGGCGATTATTAGATGCTATTAATCAAATTAAAATGAAAATAATCGATTAATCAAATAAATAAAAAATCTTAAAACATATAAATTATTCATTTATTAAATATTGTACAGGTGCTAAGTGGTCAACCTATACCAAAGCAATCGTGTCTTGAAAATGCATTTCTTAAAGCGTGAAAATGGTGAGCTTAGTGATGTGATTATTTACACAATTAATCGATTAACGTTTCGATTACCGAAGCTCATTTGGCGATTCACTTAAATCGTTTATTGAAACAAAATAATCGATTTTCTGTATCATATGTATGATTAATCGTGCCATCACTAGGCTAAGTATAAATGCTGTTTCTAACACGTTTATTGAATAACTTGTCTGTTTGGTTTATAACAATTAGTATTCGTATGCAGTTTTATTTGGAACTCTTGAAAACAAGTTAAATATACAAAATAACAGTATCTTCTTCTTTCCAGCTTTGTTGATAATTTACTTCAAATTGTTTTTAATCATAAAGTATCACAAAACAGAATTTAAGCTCATTTCAACCAAATCTAATTTTTGACATCCCTCGACCCAGGGCTCAATTGATCACTTGTAAGGCCATAAAAGTCAAATTTGTTGAGCGTTGATTGCCAATCAGTCAAATTGGGGGAAATGTGCGTATAAATTTTTTGAAAAATCTTATTGTCAATTTGTCAATTACTTCAATTAGTTGGCGACCCGCAATCCTATTATAACACACTCTGTGGTCAAAAGATAAAAATTAAAAAAATCTTAAGAGCAGAGTTCAAAGAATATGAAATTATTTAATTTGTATTGGTGATTCAATTAAATTAAGTTCGCGACATGTTGATACAAGCATATGCATGATGTGAGAGCGAAGAAGTCGTCATTAATTACATGGGTACACAGACAGCGTGGAGGAGACCAAAAACTCACACACAAATAATCAGAAAACAATCATCAAAAAGAAAAAAAAACAACACAAGAAAAAAATCCTCGTTCGCACCAACGAAATCCAGATATTAGCGGATTTCAACAGCAAAGCGAAATTTAGAATTAACCGACACCACAGCAGAATTGCTGCTGCTGTTGTTGTTGTTGGTGTTGTTGTTGCTGACGGTGTGTTTGGCAGTTTTCAAAACATTATAAGAGGGTACCCATACACACATGCGAATACATATACAAATCGAAGTACATATGAATATGCATGTGCGTGTATATATACATATTTATTTGTGTATTGATTTTGGTGCGGCTTCATGACGTACACCTGTGTACAAGCACGCACACACACACAAGTACATCATGTACATTTTAATGCTAACGAGTGTGTGTGTGTGTGTTTGTGTATGTTTGTGTCCGTTAACTCAAACTTAAAACGTGCCTTGGTGGCAACGCTTAAGAACGAGAACACAATGAGTCATTAGTGAAAATGTTTGCGCTTATTTGCAGTTTAGTCGCTGGAACAAAATTAGTAAAGGGAGGCGGATTCGTTGGGCGGGCCATGGCACTTTTGGGCTGAATAGTATGAGTTATTATTTTTGTTTTTTTCCATACACACATATTATTTTAATATGTTCATAAAATTGTATAACACAAAAGTTCTTTGCGGCGTTAATCAAAAATTATTGTGAAGCAATATTTTGTCTGTCTTGCTATCTGCAGACAGGCTACACGCACACATTTAAACGCACATACAAACATACATATAAAGACGTCTGGCTGTCTACATGCATACATATATAAATATCGAACATATATAATAAGTGTACAAATACATACATAAATATATGTCCAAATACTAAAATACATATTCACAGTATTGGACAGCAAGGAATGGCGATGTTTTTGCATACTTAAAGCGCGATAAAAATAGAATTTGGCAGCCGAACTCAAATATGAAAATCATGCATACATAAATATATATTTACATACATACACATGCGTTTGTATGCATGCATGTATGTGTGTATATGAGCAAACAGTGATGCTCTGAATTCATATGCACGTCTGCAAACGATCATACACACAAACATACATTCATATCTATACGAAATACGTACATTTAATTATGCATAGGAACATCCAAATATATTTTCAAATATGTATTTGTGACCTCAATAATTTCAATTTTCACTTGAGCGAATTCTGATTGTCGATTTGATGAAAGCAACAAGTCAACTACTAATTTAGGCGCAAATCAAAAAACAAACAAAATACTCTCACACATACACACGCACATAAGCTCATTTGTATACACTTACACACTTACAAACGCCTGAATGCATGTGTCCATGTGTGAGTGTTTGTATTGTGCGTTGATAAACATTAAATGATAACACCAAAGAAATTGAGTCAGAGCCTTCAGAGAATAATGAAATAAATAGAAGTATAATCGGTAGATGTATGTAAGTGTGCATGGAGTGTAAAGAAAACGCAGAATTGAGATTGCGTGAAAGCACACACACACACATACATACATACTCGTAGTATACCCCTTAATAAGGGTACACTAAAGGAGAACATTAACTCGATCAGCAATAAAAACTTTAAATCGAAATTTATAACATTTTTCATAGAATTTGTGTCATAAAATGAAAAAGCATATACATAAATGAATAACATAACTGTTATTGTTAATATTATTAGTTTCTTGTTTGCTTTTTTTTATCAGTGTCTAGGGAAGTCTATTTACCCAGCACACAAACTGGATAAACAGGGTATATAATATACAGACAAATGCAGTTAATCTTTTATTAGTCATGTTTGTCTTTGAGACTCCAAGAAATACACTCATCCCAGATATAATACAGTATCTACACATACATATAATATATATAAAAAAAAAAAACTATAAAAGTTTGTGCTGGATAGAAAATAAATTCGCAGTGTATTTTTTTTTTGGTATTAAAATATTCGAGGCATTTAATTTAACCTATTTCATATGATTTTATGATTTTTTTCCACGTGTTAGATTGCTTTGAACCGCAGATAACGTAAGTTTGAGTTTTAACGACAAAATTATAAATCACGAGCGCGGTTTGATGCCTATAAAATTGTTAAATAAATAATAAATATGCTAACTAAAAATATATGTTCATGAAATAAAGCTATAGCTTGTGAGTAGTGAGAAATACTATATATATGTATATAGATACTGTAAACCCAACTGGATTCTAATGGTGATATATGAATCATTGTTAACCACATATATAAAATTTATCATAATATAAATATATTTTCATTTAAGAGTAGCTGTAGTTTCTCTTTTTCCTGTTGAGCTCAATCGGAAAATACAATTTTGCTAAACCAGTTATTTGAGGTCTTCCCCAACAAATTCGATTATTAAACGTTTAAAATATAGTTGCATAGTTTTAGGTTTCTAAAAAACAATTAAATTAAGTTTAATATTTTGTATATAGTTTTTGTTGTCTTAAAAAAGTATAATACTTAACTAAAAATTCTTAAGAATTTGATAAGTTTAATTGATCGAACTTAAATCTGCATATGGGGTATCTTTCAGTCAGATGACTGGGATAAAATATTTTTTAATATAATTTAAATTGATTTAAAAATTTAATGTAGTTTCTTGAATAAAAATATTGCTATGACACTTTATGTTTTATTTAGAAATCTTTTATTTGAAATTACGAACAATTTGTCACCCAAACAAGTATAAAAAACTATTGATTTTTTTTTATTATTTGTAAATCAACTTTTTTGTCAGACGAAAACATACTGCTATTGCTCACTGTCTTTGTTTACTGTAACACATACAGGAGTACCACTATTGTTTTACCTACATATTTATGTTTGTATGTTGTTATGTATGAGTTGTAAAGATATACCTTCCATCTATTACACATTACACATTTGTATCTAGGGTATTATACACACAAACAACTATGTTTATGTATTTATTTAGACTTAAACTTCATGATAAATATAAAAACTTGCCTTGTATTTCTTTCTGGCAACTGAAATTCCGTCAATATGGTATCTGAGTTGGTTTTGTTATTATTGATGTTGTCTGCCCGCAGAGATTGGATTATATTTAATGATTCTAATGGTGGAACATCATTTGCATAAGCGCCGTGGCTCACATTTATACAATTTGCAAAGGCAATGATAACAATTATGAAAGCAAGATAGATGCTTTTTGTTGTTTTTGGACCCGCCTCCAATGTAGCACATAATTTTGACCGTGCAATTGATTTTCCATCTTTTTTTACACGCGGCATTCGCAACAAAATTGACGAATTGTCAGAAATGATTTTTGTGTTTGAGCTTGACACTTTAGTCCGATGATGACATTGTTTTAAACACTTTTCACTCTTTTCCATAATACGTATTTGGTTTGTAATGTATACACTCGCAGTACTTATGAATTGGGTTCAACTCTAATTTGACAAAAATACTACGCTCCGAGCGACTCGCTGTTGGCACACGTAAAGCCCCAAGAAGCAATATGCCAGCCTGAGCAATGCGCTACGTACATATATATGTATGTTATAATTAGGCAGCTGTGTGACCACTCGCGTTAAATTCGATATTTTATGAAAGCTGGTATTAAAATACCAGCCAGCAATTCACGTTGAATAAATTATTTATTTTGATAAAAGCAAAAATGGTTTGTGGTTAATGAATTTAAATTTGTTGTGAACGGTATACATTGTTTTTAGTAAACTATCATTATAAATTTATTAATTTTTAATTTACTACTGTGTCGAAATTGTAAAAAAAAAAAATACTAAAAGTAAAACCAAAAGATTCCTATCAATAATGAAACAAGTGCATAACCAGGGCTGCATAATTAGCACGGTCACTTTAATGCGTATATCGATGATGGTCAGTGGCTGCAAATTATGTATCTTTATAGTAATTGCCACTTTTGGTGTTGATGCATTAAAAATTTAAACATGGATTATACGGAAGATTTAACAGCAATTGATATTGTTACATTCATAACCGACGAGTTGCAACAAAGTTACCGCAACTGTGAGGCCAAAGACAAAACAAAAGTTTTCGAAGAGTTTCTAGAACGCTGGGATGCAAACGACGCTTCCATTGCGAAGATCAAGTCTGTAAAATTTGATTTTGAGCCAGGTAAGTCTACAATTTCATGCATTATCTGTGTATGTACAAATTCTACTCTTTGTGTATTTTCAGACTTGGATTGGTTTAATGTCAGTCGGCCCTTGACCATTGCGGGACTACGCGGCAAAGTAGTGCTATTGGATTTCTTCACCTACTGCTGCATCAACTGCATGCACGTATTGCCAGAGCTACGGGCTCTGGAGGAAAGATTCACTGTCGAGGATGGTTTGGTTGTGGTCGGAGTCCACAGTCCCAAATTTGAGAATGAGCGCACGGCAGCGAATATATTATCAGCGGCACAGCGCTACGGAATCCAGCATCCCATAGTGAACGATTCGAAATCTGCTTTATGGCGTACTCTGAGCATACGATGCTGGCCATCGTTGTTTGTTCTTAGTCCGGATGGACATCCCATGTTACTGCTAATGGGTGAGGGACACGGCCAGTTTCTGCAGGAGTTTATGGGCGTGGCACTATCCTACTTTGGTCGCCAGAAGAAGATCGACAATGTGAGTTTGCCGCTGCAGCTCTCGACGGATTTGCATCCAGCATCGAATCTTCGCTTTCCAGCTAAAATAGCTCGTTGGACAAATCATTATGCCATCGCCGATGCTGGTAATAATCGCATACTGATTGCTAATGATGCCGGAGTCGTGGAGTACAAGATTGGAGGACTCGAGGCTGGATTTGTCGATGGCAACTTAATGACGGCACGCTTCAACAATCCTCAGGGTGTGACGTTTCTGGACGAGAATACGGTCATTGTGGCCGATACCGATAATCATGCCCTGCGTCAGATATCCCTACAAAAGGGAATCGTAGAAACGCTAGCTGGAACTGGACAGCAGGGAAATGAACGCACCGGTGGAAAATTGGGACAGTTACAGCCCATATCATCCCCTTGGGATGTGGCTGTGTTTCGTGCTCGCGACATGGACATGTCTTTCCATGTGGACGAGCTCAATGTGCCGGAGAAAACAATTGTGCTGATTGCCATGGCCGGAACCCATCAGATTTGGGGCTATTTCCCAGAGGGCATAATTTGGTGGAAGTTCAAGAAGTTTGAGCCTCGCTGCTGTGTCTCCCTGATCGGCAATGGTCTCGAGGAGAATCGCAACAACTCGTATCCACAGAACGCAGCATTTGCCCAACCTTCCGGATTGGCCATGTCCAAGGACTTTCTGTTCATTGCTGACAGCGAGAGTTCCAGCATTCGCAAGGCTTCCTTAGTGGATGGCAAAGTGATGCCAGTGGTGGGAGGAGATCGCAATCCACAGGTGAGTTACCTGCTACTGATCAACTAAGTGATCAGAAAGTCTGTAGTATCAAAAGCTTCTCTCTATATATTACAGAACCTGTTTGCATTTGGCGACGAAGACGGCAAACTCTACAACGCAAAGCTGCAGCATCCGTTGGGCGTGGCCTACAACCATGAGGATCACAAGGTTTACGTGGCCGACACATATAATCACAAAATCAAAGTTATTGATATCGAAACCAATGTCATATCAAGTCTTGTTATCAGGAATGAAGATAACAATGTGATGGCTTTTCGAGAGCCCTCGGGACTCTGCATTGATTCGAGTGGCAAAAACTTGTTGGTGGCAGACACAAACAATCATTTGGTCTATACCATTGATTTGGCCACCTGTAAAGCCAGACGCTTCGTCTTGGACTTTAATGACTTGGCCTCGAACAGCGAAACGGATGCACCCATTGGTTCTTCCCGTGGAAATGGTCTTCAGTTGCTGAAAAATATTCCCCTGCTTCAACATCCGAGTAGTTCTATACAATTTTCTGTACGGCTCTCGCCGGAATTAAAGTATACCGCGGATGCGCCACAGAAATGGATCATTAAGCGGATAAGTCCCGCCCTGGAGGTCAAGCAAACGAATGGAGTTTTAACGGATGGAAAATTTACGTTGCAAATGAAGCATTTGAAGAACACGGAATCCCGTAAAGAAGCTGTTCTGACGATCGAATTCTCCTTAAGCCTTTGCGACGCCCAAAGCTGCCTTATAAAACGATTTACAGTGTCCATCGATAGTGAAAGTTCCGGTTCCAAATCGGAACCACTTAACACAGAGCTGGGAATTTACGTGAACCACTCTGATATCAGTTTGTGATAACGAAATGTGGAAATGTCTAATTTGTTGTACATGAAGTAATTTTTGTGTGCCAACGAGATACGATAATTTCGTATTTATCGCGGCAAGATTATGCATTTTTTTCTTTTATGTATTTATTAACTGATTGTCAATATTTATATAAAAAAATGAAACTAATATTTATTTAACAATTGTCAGTAGGCGAAATTATAATTAACATTTCTATTTGCAATTAAATAAATTTAAAGCTAAGATTTTTTGCAAAATTTCGCTGTTTGTTCCGTTTCACCTGCGGCTTTACAAACTTCGGTTAGTAGATCTTTCAAAATGGATGCTTGTCTGCCCTGAGATCCATCTAGTGTGATCGTTGGAATGAATGTGACTGGAGGTCGGAGTGCATGGGTTGCATCACCATTGAGTTTCAACAACTCGGAACCATGAGTGCTGTCAAAGCACTTTTGAATCAGATCAATATTCTCCACATTGTACTGCTTGGCACACTGCAAATGAATAAATATGTAGTTGTTTAATTGAAGCAACTAGTTCAATAGCTCAGTTTTTAAGAAACTGACCAATCAGTTGATCAACTGAACTAAAATAGAACAAACGAACTAAATCATTACTGGGAATGAAGTTTGTTCGTTCCCTTTAGTTTATAGTTCAATTGAAATTGTTCCAAACCACACAATACTTTTCTACGGATCATACCTTATGCATAGCTTCTTTGGGATGTCGATTATCACGTATCATACAGGTCACAACTTCCAATCGAATTAGCGGATCTTCCACAACTTCCGCTACACAGGCGTGATAGGTGTTTGCTTGGCATTCGGTAATTCCGTGTTGACAGTCGAAAGTAAATTTACCATCGCTGTCGGTGGAGGTTGTTGCCTACAATATATATAAGTTAATTAGAGTAATAAAAACGATTAAACATCGGTATTTCTGTCATCTCTGAATTGTAGATGTACCATAATTCAAAAGTTCCAACAGGTACAAATGTACCTTTCTACATAAGAAAGTACCAAATAGGTACAAATGTACCGTATTAACACTTACCTTGCCATAGGGTACCAGCTGCACTTCCATGATCGGTGCAGCGGCTTTAAATGCGGGTAAAAGCTGCTTTGTTATAAAGTATTTGGAGTCTGGGCATAGTGCCTCATAGAACACCATTACGAGCACGGGGGCTCCAGCATCTTTGAGAAACCGTGGCTCTACCTGTATATAAAATAACGACAAAAAAAACAATTAACAATCCGTACACTTTTTTGCTACAGTTGCTTAGACTTCATGATTAATAAAAATAAAGCTTAAATTGCACTGAACCGGCTGTTAAGACTCAGCTGGTCACTGTTATCAAGCTACACATATACGTGTACACAAATGCGCGGACACACACGTACGCACAAATGCATGTATGTATATGTACGCAGCGCACGTATAAACGAAACTATTTATTTTTTTGAAATAAATTGTTTGATCACAAATATTTAACATGGTACTCACCGTAAAGTCCAATAAGGGATTGTACAAGAAAAGTAGTCGCAATAAAAGTCCAATTACGATTATCAAAAGTATAATAAAAAAAATTCGTTTACGTGTGGGTACCATTTATCCCATTCATTGAATTACAGTATTTGTGCAGTATGTGCAATCCGTTACGACGTCAGATAAACACACGTCTATACAACCCAGTAGCAAGTATAGTCGTTTAAGGTTGAGAAAAAGGTGTTAAAGTACATAAATAGTCAGCAACATTTGTATAAATAATTAAATGCACCAACCTTCCTAAAATCCAATTTGTGCTAAAACTTACTAACTGCTAATACGTTCACCTTAATCCTAAAACTGGTCACTCAGATATGTAAATTTGGTCAGTGAGACCAAAGCGCGCGAGGGCTCAAATGCATTAAAAGAACAATGTAATTGTAACCATACATTTCTCATAGTCCTTAACGGCTTTTTAAACTAATTTTCAATTATTCACAACTTTCAATTTAAGTATCCAAAAAGAACGCTCTAAAATATAAAAATCCATTATATTAGTTTGATTTTGATTTATTTGGCAAAGTGATTTTAAACATTTAAATTGATAAAAAGAATTTTTAAAAATGTTGATATAAAATTGAGAAATGCATCAACTGATGATTTTTCTTTTACTTGAGGAGATCGAAGGTTTTATCCCTACTATTACAACCCTAATTCTGACCCATATTCGTTTATTCCGAGGTATTTTCAAACTCATTCTTAAATACGGACGAAATCTCATTAATCATATCACTGGCAACCATGCTGCGTCCGAGCTTTTGAAATGCTGCCAAGTTTAACTTCTTAACGAAATAACTTGAGGCACATGCAGCCAAATATGCTGGGTTGGGTTGATTGGACTGCAATGACCAAAAAAAGAACGTAGCCAGAGAACCACTTAGTAAATCCCCCTGACCACCACAACGACGACCAGATCCTCCAGTTGGCATTGAATACACTTCGCTAGTATGTGGTATATGAATCTTGTCATGTGAACCCTTTTCCAGGACCACAACGCCATCGCCAAGACGCAACATTTTCTCACGAACAGCTGCAGTGTCCCGTCCAAATAATCGCTGAAATTCAATTGCATTTGGTGTCAAAATCACGTTACGTTGTCCACAAATCAACTGAATATTATCGTTCAATATGAACAAACCATCGGCATCTATCACAATAGGTTTACCCATTTCCAGACACAGCTTTATAACATCTGTAGCCGTTTCCAGAACACGAGCATCTCGTCCCAAACCAGGGCCTATAACCTAAATTAAATAAATTGTAGGAATTAAAAACACTTATATTTTCCTTTTTGGATCTTACCACAACATGTAATCGGTCGATCCAAGGCTTGATTTGCTCCACAGCATCTTCGCGTTCCAGAACAGGATGCACAATTAAATCTGGACTGTATGATTTAATAACGGGAGCTGCATCAGCATGACAGAAAACATGCGACAAATCGGCTCCAACTCGAATGGCAGAAATAGCAGCAAAGTAGGGTGCTCCAGTGTATTCCAAGGAGCCTCCAACGACGCCGATGCGACCATATTGACCTTTATACTTTCCATTACTCAGCTTGGGTACTATGGTGCGGAATATTGTCAATAACTTATGCATGTGCACTGGAATTTCTATTATCTTCGACATTTTTCCACTTTTGTTGTATAAATTATTGTTGTTTTTGCAATTGGTTTATATTGTTGAATTATTGAATTATTGACTAGATATCGATGTTTTCAGTTGCCGACCGATATTAAAAGCAGAAAAAGCTTGTATAAGTGAGCAAAATAATAAAAACTTGAAATAATTAGGACAAGAAGCTTCAAACGCCGTAAATCAATTTTTGGAACCGTGTCAAAAGCATCTTGTTTATCCTCCCCATCGATAAATATGCAGTCATCAGCTGATCCAGTTGCAACAGCCTCACCAGCAGTGCCAAAACAGCTGTTTTATGTTTACAAAACTCATATACTTATTTTCACTTTCCAGGGCAACGAGAAAATAAAATAAGAACTGAGATAGCTAGCAATATCCAGACTCGAGAATCCTTTAGTCATTTTAAAGCTATTAAAATCAGCTAATTTTAAAGTCATTATAACACCACGTTTTTTTATTCCGAAGTGGTGGTAACTTTGTCGATTGAAATACTGAGCTTTTATTGCGAGTAGTGGTATTCCCATATTCGATGTGCAGTCAAACTGCTCTTTAAAAATCATTATCAAATGGATAAGAACACTTTTAAACTTATGAAATGAATAGGAACTCACTTGCGAAATACATTTAAAATTATTATAGATTATGAACTATTTTAATGTTGATTAAAAATTTATCGAGTTCAAAAGAGGGAATACCCAAAATGTATACTAAAGATCTGGCAGCTCCGCACCATCTGATCTTGTACAAGTGGTCGTACATACATATCAACACTGTTGCGCAACAGTGATAAGAATTATTATTTTGTTTAATATTCTTATTAGAAACTTTGTAAATAATCATGAAAGTAACTTCTCTTGCTCGTGGATTGTTTAGCGCAATCAAAACGAACACCGCTTCCTTGACACGATCCCATTTTACATATTATCCCACTAAATTATCCGATGGTTCCGGCGGTGCGCAAAAAATGAACATGTTCCAAGCCATAAATAATGCTATGGACTTGGCCCTAGAGGAAGATAAATCGGCATTATTATTCGGTGAAGATGTTGGCTTTGGCGGAGTCTTTCGGTAATTTAAATTTAATTTATAATTTTAATTGTCCGACTTAATTTGGTTCTTTAACAGTTGTTCTATCAATCTGAGGGATAAATATGGAAAGGATCGTGTATTCAATACACCCTTGTGCGAGCAAGGAATTGCAGGGTATGTATTCACGCGATCAATTATTTTTGTTGTATTTTAAAACATTTTGTTTTTGTTGTAGTTTTGCAATTGGCGTGGCAAACACGGGAGCAACGGCTATAGCCGAGATTCAGTTTGCTGATTATATATTTCCCAGCTTTGATCAGATCGTTAACGAGGCCGCCAAATATCGTTACCGAAGTGGTGGATTATTCGACTGCGGATCTTTGACATTCCGAGTGCCGTGTGGCGCTGTCGGACATGGAGCGTTGTACCATTCCCAAAGTCCCGAAGCCTACTTTGCTCACACGCCCGGTCTACGCGTCGTGGTAATTACATTAGTTTGGAATATATAATTTACAATTGGAAAATAAATTATCCAACTTGTTCCTAGGTTCCACGCGGTCCTATCAAGGCCAAGGGTCTGTTGCTAGCTTGCATACGTGATCCAAATCCCTGCATTGTCTTCGAACCCAAAACACTGTATCGTGCTGCGGTTGAAGAGGTTCCAACTGAGTCGTATGCATCGGAATTGAATAAAGCTGATATCCTACGTAAGGGTAAAGACGTCACTCTCATTGGCTGGGGAACTCAGATTCATGTGCTTTTGGAGGTAAGTAGAATTCGAAGCAGAAAAGAGCACTTAACATAATTTTAATCTGTTTATAGGTCGCAGAAATAGCCAAGAAACAAATGGACATTGATTGTGAAGTTATTGACTTGGTCTCCATTTTACCCTGGGATACCAAAACAGTTTGCGATGTGAGCACATTTCTGTGCATTAATTTATTTATTAATTCATAACAATTTATTTCTGTAATTAATTTTAGTCTGCCAGCAAGACTGGTCGTGTGGTAATTGCCCATGAAGCACCGTTTACCCAAGGATTTGGTGCCGAGCTGGCAGCTTACATACAGGAGAAATGCTTTTTACGCCTCGAAGCACCCGTGAAGCGTGTAACGGGTTGGGATACTCCGTTCCCACATGTATTTGAACCCTTCTACTTGCCCGACAAGCATCGCTGCCTGGCAGCACTCAAAGATATCGTCAATTACTGATTGAGTTAATCGATTGATCATTGTGGACGGCGGAGTCCACACTAAAGACGAACTTCGTTTAATTAAGAAACAATCTATTCGAAACGGATGCATTTATTTACCTGTTTGCTTTAATATTTACTTAGTTTGTATATTCCAATGTGCACTTTAAACGGTTAAGATATGTGAATGTCGAAGTGGCTTTTAAAGCCTATTGCAATATTTTTAACGATTCCACAGTTTGGGAGCACAGATGAATAAAACCTGTTGAAATTAAATATTATTTTCATACCTGCCTTTAAAAAACACTTGTGAGCACTGTGAAGCTGGAGCTTAGAAGCCCAGTTCGGTTCATGCACTGGTTCGTGAACTCACAAAGCCCGAACTGAATTAGTTGTGACTCATAACGACTGGGCGATACCCTGCAGTTGGCAGCCCCAAACTGAACTTTAGCATTGGTTTCAAAATGTGAACAATAAGAGAATATGTATGTGTGAATTAACGATGAGAATAACAGTATGATGATTTATTGCGCTAGCATCTTTGGTGACGCCAATGGCATATCACTTGAAATATACATTAGTTTGCTTGTAACAATTACTTCTTAACTATTTAATTAATTAAATGGAAAAAGAGAAAGCTTACAAATGTTGGAAAAATTGCTAATTAGCTAAACCGGCGTCGGCGTAATGTGGTATTAACCAACGTCCGCATCGTGATATTACATAGTTGTGTACATTTTGTGGGAGGGAATTGCATTCCATAAAAAACTGTATTTATCACTATTTATCGCGTTTTTGTTTACTACAAGAGAAATAAAAAAAAGAATAATTATATATAGTTGGGTTATTTTAACGACAGTTAATGCATTTTAATTTTAAATAATTACAACTAAAATCGTTTTGTGTTTATAAATTATGAATTTTGCATAATTATAATTATATATACACAGAATCACGTCTTTGGAAACAAACAAATGGATATGGGGATGGAATATTTGGATTTCAAAATGATATTTTACTTTCGAGCCATTGCAATTCCAAGTCCCAGCAGTCCACCAAGCACGAGAGCAGCTCCTCCGGCCACAGCAATACCCTTGGCAACTTCCTTATCGCTTTGTTTTTTCATGTATTCCTTTTTTAAAATTTAATATATTCACGTATTATACACAATTTAATTCCAGATTTTGTCGTATTTAGGCATACCTCTAATGCGCGCACTTGATCGTTAGATTCAATTTCCAGAAAAGCTGCGCAGTATTTTAAACCCTCGGAATAATTTTTAATACGTGCATTTCCAAAGGCAAGATAATAGATGTAATCACGTCTTCCTTCCGGATGCGTACGCGCCAGTTCCTCCAATATCATAACACCCTATTAAACAATTAAATATAGAGTATTTGCGAAATTCAGGTATATATGTACATATGTGTGCATACAAACAAACGCTGCGTGTGTGTGTGTATGTATATACTGACTCACCTTATTAATGTCGTTTGTGTAACGACTCCGTACCAAACAAAACGCATATCTGTCAAAACAAATTACACACATAGTTAACGAACACGTCTCTATATAAATTATTATTGTATTATCCACTCACTCAAATTTTGTTTCTGTTGTCACCTCTCCATCGAGTTCATGTTCGTGGTGGTATTTCCTTTCGAATTTCTGCAACGATTGAAATTTAACTATTTACCAATTGTCCTTTAACAATACAAGTTAATGCACACCTCCAAATCCTCAGGGGGGACCACATCATTTAATAGTTCCTCCATTATTTATTGAATTTCACAATGCAATATGTGTATATTATTGTAAATTTTTCTTATCGACAGTATTTGGTTCAGTGTTGTATACGGAAAAAAGGTAGAGACAAACGATAGTTACGTGTATGTAACTGTCAACCACAAGGGTATTCCTGAAACAGTATTAGACTTTTGTCTACTTTTAATCAAATCTTAAATTCCGTACATATTTTGTATAATTTTAACTGAACAAAATTAAAAACTACCGCCAAGCCGAACAAAGCACACAGCTGTTAATATTGTAATATATAAAATAAATAAATATACATATTTTTTAATAAATGTTTTTTTTTTTTCAATTTTTTATTGACGTAAATGCATTGTTATCTGATATATTAAGATTATTATTCATTAATATAATTTTGAAACCTTAAATTGCTAATTAGTTCCCTACATTAGCTTGCCAAAATAGAAAACAATCACCAAGTGTGACCGTGTATTTTATTGAAATGTTATGGTATTTCATTGGGATAATCACAGTGTAATACCATACTAAATTTTGAATCAAATAATTGGGAGAAACGAACATATCAGTGTGTTTATAGCAGTGTGAACAAATGTTTCTTTAATCGAAATTATACCTAAAACTAACCTTAAGTTGCCAAAGAAACAATATGCTAACCTAAACCTAATCTTAGCTTTTTATTTACTCAGCTGTTCTATCTTTTGAGCAGATCGTTTGTTTGGACTAGACATAATAAATTGTGGGTGTATTTTGTACGAGATGAGAAGAGCAAACAATGAAATAGCAAAGCATATACATCGTGGTAATAATAGTGGGGAAATAAATACCGCGATAATAGTGGGTTATACATTGACAAAGTCTGGCAACTTGTTGTGAATGTAAAACAAGGTTGGCAGCCCCATTTGAGGCAACCATATTTTTTCTGTCTACCAACCAAAACAGAAATCGCGATATAGTTATGGTTTATTAAATGCTGTTGTAAAAACTAGGTCCACCATTATTTCATTTAATGTTTCTGAATGATTATGAAACAGTATAAAAACTAAATACCATATCAGGTTATACAAAGAAATACTCAAACATAGTATCTAGTACAACACTGCACTCGCAAATGGAGCAACAGCATCAAAAAAGCGCAGCTCACGTCTCCAAATTGTTTGTCTGTACGGCCGTCGACTGTAAAGATGAGATCGAAGAGGTGCATTTTGGATTTATCCCCAAGCAACCAATTTGAATGATAAACAAAAACTAATAATTATTATTTATAATTTTATTTAGAAATTTGAACGCTCGTTCATCAACCTGCAGCAACAAATTGCGGGACTCAGTGATAAGGAAATGCACGACATGCTCTCCCAATTTCTTAAGGAAAAACAGCACGAGGAAATTTCAATTGGCTTCTTGTACATCATCCTAACGGACCCGGCAATGGCTGCAAAAACATATCGAGACGTGACACTTGCATCCAGGGATGGAATGAGCGCCATTGTGGCCAATCTCACAATTTTGGTTGCAGAAAAGTACGCTAAACTAACGGAAATCGCACGACGGCAACTGATTTGGCTGCTGCGAGAGTTTGTAAAGCATCAGGTGACCAATGTGGAGAATGTGATCTGGAATTGCCTGCGACAAGCGGGCGGCGGCGATGTATCCCATAAAAATCTTTTTCTCTGCGAGAGCCTTTTGGATATATTCATTGAGTATCGGCCATGGCTGGAAACCAATCCATTTCTGGTACAATCCACGGTATACAGTTTTGTGCGCCTCATCGAAGATCATGCCAATCCTGCCTTGCAAGCACTACGCCAAAAAGAGGTTAAATTTACAATATCGCTGATACGGGATCGTTTTCATGACATAATACCGTTAGGTAGAGATTTTGTACGGTGAGTTCAGACACTTAAATAATTATTATTATACATATTCCTAAATTAACTTTATGTATACACCGCAGGCTTTTGCAAAATGTTGCACGCATTCCGGAGTTTGAGCTTTTATGGCGAGATATCTTATACAATCCCAAGAGCTTACATCCGACCTTCAATGGCATCTGGCATTTACTTCAAATACGTACCAGTCGACGGTTTCTCCAATGTCGTCTACTTCCCGAAATGGAACGCAAGTTGCACTTTCTGGCCTCGAATGTGAAATTTGGGAATCAAAAGCGCTACCAAGATTGGTTTCAGGACAAATACTTCGCTACACCCGAATCGCATAGTCTGCGTTCTGACCTGATTCGTTTTATCATTAACGTCATTCATCCCACAAACGATATGCTATGCTCTGATATCATACCACGATGGGCCATTATTGGCTGGTTAATATCATCGTGCACAAATCCAATAGCATCGGCAAATGCCAAATTATCGCTCTTCTATGATTGGTTATTCTTTGATCCGGCCAAGGATAATATTATGAATATAGAACCTGGTATTTTGGTCATGTATCATTCGATACGTAATCATCCATTTGTGAGCAGCACATTGCTGGATTTTCTCTGTCGCATCACAAAGAATTTCTACGTTAAGAACGAGGATCGGATCAGATTGGGCGTCTATAATTCATTAAAACTGATACTCGATAAGCAGGTAAGTGCAAAAGAATCTACAAAAGGAATGTATAATTTATATTAATTTATATTTTTAGGTCATTCCAAACTTACATCCACTTTTCGAGTCCCCGAAACTGGACAGAGAACTGCGTAATTTGATACGAGAGAACTTCAGAGAGTTTGTATCTCCCGTTTCAAATATTCCACAAACTATGTATCCAGTAACGCACACAATTCAGGCGCCAATCTTTAAGAAGGAAGCTGATCAACGTATGATGCCAGGAGGTAATGAATGACTTAAAGTAATTAAAAGCCTTTTATTAAATTTATTGCAATTTTTTTGCAGAAAATATTGATGTTGGTATTGCTGCATTTGCTGCTAGCAGCGGCACAATTTCACTTGTGGACGAGGATAATAAAATAGCAATTGCGCCAGTGGTGGAAAGCGTGGAAACGCGTGAAAATGAGCCTGCGTTCAGTGATGAGGATGGTGAAAATGGTGGCAGAGGCAACAACAATAACAAAAATGAAGAAAACACCGATGACGATGATGATTTGCCACTGTCAAAGGTGAGTGGCAATTGTTGCTGGGTTCACACCGTGTCACAGTACCGTGACGCAGTGTAAACCAAGCATAATAAAGTAAAGACAGTTAAATACTTATTAAATTACATTTTATGTTTTTTAGGTGCGTCTTAAGGAGAAACCAGTGCCGGAAAAGGTGGAATTACCGGATGCAATAGCCGAATCCTTCGAGATATTTGTTACAAAGCGCAACTCGTTCACATGGGAAGCATTTTTGAAAGACTTTCGTACTCTGCCTGCCTCAAATATGGACGAATCGCAGCTCAATTATGTGATCTCAAATACGGTTCTAATTCTACGCGAAACATTGCCACAACAGAACGTCTTCTCCGAGAGCAAAACGGAGGAAAAGTTTCTAGCTAAAAGTATTAGCTATCCGTTATACGGTTTATTTCGATTTCTTTATGAAAACGAAGACAAGAGCAGAAAACCCTTTCAAACCTTATTATCTGAGATATGCGAGCGTTTAACCGAAACTGGTTATTTGCTACTATATTTCATGAAAATTCACTGTAAACTCCAGACGCGCAAGAATGTCCAACAAGCGTATCAATTTAAAACAACAGTTTATCGCCAAATCTGCGAAGCAGCCGATGAGAAAGTTGGCACTTGTCTTGTACGAGATTTGGATTTGCTGGAAAAGGAGAATACAACGATCTATCTATGGCTATTGCCGGACATCTATAGGGAGTTCAAGACCATTGCCATCAATAATACTGAGTTATTGCGGATCACATTGCGTTGCATTGATGCCAAGAATGTGCGCGACATTATGTATTCGATAGCCCAAGGCAAACTAACTATATTCAAACAAGACGGTCTTATCGATTGTATTCGGGATAGTCTGGAGTATGAGACTTATGAGCAATTCTGCCTTTGGCAGCTCATTCAGGCCCACGATGTGCCCCTTAAATGCATACAGGTGAGTTGATGCCTTAAGAAAAGACAAGTAAAAATATTATGATTTAAAAGTTTATTAGATAAAAATTTCTACGCTCGGAATACTAACACTAACCATTTATATTATTAAACATTCTGGTTATCTTATCATTATAGGATTTATTACCAGAACTTGAGGCTGCTAATCATCCGGAGGCATTAAGCCATTTGCTGTTGCTCTTAAAGAATGAAGAGCCAACAAATGAAATTATTAGACTTTTGCTCAGCCGGGAAGCTAAATCTCGAGGGGATCCCTTTGTCACGTCGGCTTTAAGGTGGGTTTCCTAATATATACATAGTAATATAATCGAATACATAACTTATGTTTTTGATTATTAGGTTTTGGTGTCAGCGTTGTGAGGAGAAACTTTCGGAAATCATTGCGTCACTGCTCACCTCCAAATATCCGAGCTCATCACCCAACAAACGAAAGCGACCTTCCAAGGGAAGTTCCGCTGCCAGCAGTACTCCATCTGCCGATAATGTAAGTGACTGACTTATAAAAAAAAATTATAGAAAGTAATAGAATATACTCCCCTATGTAGGTATTAAACCACCTAGAGCATTATAGAAGGAGCTGTAGGCATGGAACGGGCACTGGGCTATATGTTCATGATATGATGCAGCGAGCACTGCAATCCGCATATTCTCACAGCAATGAGAGCACAAAGGTAAGCTTAATACCAATTAATTAGGGGAATTCCATAAACGGATTAAAATTTCACTAAGATTATTTGAATAAAAAACCAAAATTAATAGTAAAATGTATAATGGACCGATCTTATCCGCCTAATTTGGTTTAAAACTTTAAGTAATTCACTAAACATATAAGTTACAATTAATTTCTCAAAGTAAAGGCACACTAGAAGTACTGTGTATAGATTATTTTATAAACAGCTGATCGCTAAAACTTAGTCAAATATTTAATCGTTTTCTGGAATCCCCATAATTTTACTTCGTTTACTTTTATTAACCACTTTTTTTAAATTTTCTGAGCAGAAACAGTTCAGTGATCTTTTCGCTTTGGCAGCGGAAGATGAAACAACTGCCGTTGGCCGACGGGGTGGAAGTGGGCGTGGCCGCAAGCAACCAGTTGGCAAAAAAGACTCAAATAGTCATAGTGCGGGGAACAAGAAAAATTCGGATGTTGTCAAAACCATATACTCATCTGATGAGAACTCTAGTGAAGTGAGTAAATAATCATTTTTATCAATTCTGTTTGAATACAATAATATTTTAATATTTTAGGAGGATTGGTCTAAACACAAAGTTACACAGGCGGCAAAGAAGAGAAAAAAAGCCATTAATGATTCCGACTGACAGTGTTCAGGTCAAATAATGCAGTCCTCGACCTTAGTTGGTTGCTTTGATGATAAAAAAAATTACGTGAGACAAGAATATGAGTTTTCTAATGAAATTGCTTAAGTTCGAAATGGTTTAAGATTTTATCAATTTATATAATTAGTAAAAACCAATTGTAGAATTTTTTGAATGTTGAAATTGTAACGTTATATTTTTTTATTTTTAATAAAAATAAAAGAAACCTAATTCAACAGATATACATATGTATATATATACATATAAAATAATAACAATAATTATACAAAATACATTATAATTTTTTAACTAAATTTTTTTGTTTTAAACTGGAAATTTATGAATTTATTTAAAATAAATTCAAATTGGGGAATATCATTTTAAAATCAGTGCTTTGTTGGAAAAGTAAACAGCCATATATTTTTTTTCTCTGTCAAAACAATTTCTTGACAAACTGTATTCCAATTCAAGCATAACTGCAAATGCCCATAAAGTTCACAAGCAAACACGTTGCGGAGGTGCAAACACTAGATGGCGCCAATGCCGTCCCACACACGTTATAAACCAGTAAAGTAGTGCAATATAAATTACATAAATAAATAATGTAGCGGAAAGGTATCGAAGCAAATCAGAAATATGGCTATGTTATGGGGCAAATACCGCCTTCTACCTGTTACATACCAATATGGGCTCAGTAAATAACAAGTACACTCACACACAAGCATGCACACAACCACAAGTGTGTAAGTTTGAAAGAGATTGCTTGAACTCACTCTGTGAATTGAGCATTATGAATGAAAAAGAACTGGTAAAATTCTCTCACGCTCGCTTACACACAAACATACATGACTTAAGTTGGTTTTCTTGAACCACAAAGAGCGGAGCTTTTGACTGTGACTCTCTCTCTCTCTCTCTCTCTACCTACTTCACTCTACTCTACTCTCACTGACAATGGGAAGTCAAGTTTCCAACTGCTGCTGCTGCGATCAATGTTGTTGTGAAAGCGTTTTCTGCGCATTGTGTTTGCTGCTGTCTTCGCAGTCCGGTAAAATCAAAGAAAACGGAACGCGAAATTGCCAAAAAAAAAAAATAGAGTTTACAAAAAATAAATACTTATTCAGTTATTGAAAATACTTAACTGTTTAGTCAAGTGTTCAACAAATCAAAACATGTATTCATGTGTATAAACGTGTGCATGTGTATGTGTATTGTGCATGCATAAAAAATCCAAAATTCGAATGTGCCCTCAACTCTGCAAACCAATGATAATTTTCTGTGAAAAAGAAAGTTATCTGTAAATTATGCCAGATATTTGTAAGTTAATACAACAGCTCTTTAGTTATGAACATAAATAAAAAATTTCATTTTCGCTTATGACGTATTGTGTACCTGAAATACCTGAATTTGAATTTGCATTTGCATATTTATTGTGGAATGTGTTGTTGGCACAAGCGTTTCTCTTAATACACACACATACAAATGTACAGAGGCAACAAAACACACATGCAAACATATGTTAGGGTCCATGCTCATGTGTGTGTGTGTGTGCGTTACAGTAATTAGGTTTCGATGAATGATGATAAACGACGAGAGAATGATTTGTGGGTCAGAACACAGACTCACACACACGCATGCACGACAAACACACAAACAAACACAAACACATGTGCTGTGTTAGCAACATTTGTTGTCATATTAACTTTGTTAAGTTTATTCGAAACTTAATATTAAGATTTTGCTACTTTTTTGTTAGACAAAGTCTAATTTAATCGATTATGTTAATTTATTAACCTGTTTGTTGTTTACAGCAGAAATGAAGAAAGTAGTGAGAAAGAGAGTGTTAGAGAGAGACAGAAACTACATCTGTTTTACTCTAAACCTTATGGAGTACTTTATCGCACACGTAGTGTAAACAGTCAGTCAAGTAAATATGCGTACCAATAGAAAAAAAATACGATCAGTTAAAAATCTGTTAATTAATCAATAAATTTGTCTATATTAAAACTATTTCCCTTGTTGACTAGGCTCATTAATAAATTTTCTGATCATCGTTCAGTCTAAATCGTAAATGTTAAGACAAATTTCAAATTCAAATTTCCCAAAAAATTCAAATTTAATTTTTCTGAAAACTAAGTTAAATTTTAATACTGTTTATTAAATATATAATAATTATAATCATTTATCTTTTATTTGCAGAACTATCAAAATGGGAAACTCGGGAAGTGCACATAATATTAGCAGTGGAAGATCGGGAATTGATCGAAATTCCCAATTTCAATCACAATTTAAACATCTTAGCCAAAATTCTCATCATCACAATCAGTTGAGTAGAACTGGTTTCAGAACTAGCCCAATTAGTTCACATCGTAACATAAATCCACATTGGAGAAGATCATATCAACCTCCCGGTATTGAGAGGGAACCAAAACCTCAGGCTGAAATTCCTTTCAAGGTCTTACCGGAGTTGGATAAGAAATTACATCTGAGAGCAACAACAAATGGTGCAATATTAAATTCTGGAGGAACGATCAGTGGTCGTAAGCCAAATGAAAGCATTCCGAATGCTCTAAGTCAAAGATCCAAAACATTTATAGTGGAAACAGCCACAGAGGGAAATAGAAAAAATGATCCACATTCGGAATTCACACGATCCCAAACATTGTTGTATGTCAAAACGAAGACGAGGGACGCGGAAACGAATCTATCACGAATGCAGCGACATACATACTCAGAACCAGAGCTAATGAATAAACTCCTCAATCAACAAAGCCAACAAAAGCCTATTGTGATGGATTCTCCATCTAGGCCAAGTAATAGGAACAAGTATTCCAAAAAGCGTAGAGCTCCCGAGGCACCAGCAGCAGTAGCTACTTCGATTACTCCTCTATCAAAGTGTAGTACTGAGATTCTACGTAATCCCAACTTGAATCCGAATTTAAAACCAGATCAGGTGAAGCCCACGCATTTTGCCAAGAACTCCGATCGCCAAATGAAGCTTACGAAGCCACCATTGAGACCAGTATCGAATCAAAGTGACAACTTCAAAAGGGGAAATGAAAATCGCAACTCTTTGGGTGGAAATCATCTTCAGAGTACGGCAATTGAAGCACCCAAAGTCGTTTATCGACGCGAGAAAAGCTCCGATGCCATTATGCTAAAAAGTCGCAAATCTGAACGTCTTGAAACTTGCAGTCCCCTCAAGATTCCCGTGAATATGGAACATCATCAGAAGTATGATGATCATAACAATATTCCAAAAACTTCACCTCCAAAAGAAAGTCCACATGAAGTGATACCTTCTGCGCCAGCAAATAAGACTCAGCGTACATTTTACTTTGGCATGGAGCTGGTGGGATCCTCCGATACTTCAAAGACAGTCACTGGTGAGTGTTATCAAGGATTATAATCAATTAGAGCAAACCACCTTTATAACTAAGACCCTCCCTATCTCTGCTTTGATAACAATTTTTATCTCCTAGCTGACGATAATCTTGCCAACGATGGAGCTCAGCTGCCCAATACTGCCAGCTATGACATGGAATATAAGAATCCAAGTGCTCTTGAAGAGCGCATGAATGACAACGGATTACTTGTGCATATACGACCAACTCTACCTCGTCGTCAGGCGGAGACACCCTCCTTTAGTCCCACATTGGCTTGGCGTTCACTCATGGAGGAACTGGACCGCGTAGAGGTTGCACATATGAAGGAGAATCCCATTTGGAAGGGAGAGAATTCAGGCAGTGAGAGACCCATACAACCACATCGAACCTTACAGGCTCGTCAGGTGACGAGGTCAAATCAGGTGCTCAACACATGGACTCCGGAACAGGATCTGGGTGATGATAATGACGATAAGATCAAGGGACTTGGACCAGACGATGACACGAGTTCCGATGAGTATCGTTCCAAGTGTGAGGGAGACGGTCTACTGTTCTATGGCAGTAAAATGAAAAATTCTGGATCAACTGGGGTAACGCCCCTTCACACCTTTAGTCTGTCACTGCCTCGAGATTCGCATCTACAACATAATCGAGGCTTAGGTGCAAATGATGTGAGTAAACTTGGCCTAAAAACGTAGTCAACTAAAATTTATAATTAAATAATTTAAAGATTTGCATCTATAAGAGTCTGCAAAAGGCGAAGGCAGAGGATTATTTCAATAACAACAGTAGTCAAAGGAAGTCCAAACCTCAGGCCGACCAGCCCAAAGTATCTGTTACCAATTTTGAGGGTTGTAATAATTGGTTGTTACATAAGAACGTCGGAAGTTTGGACCCAAATCACACAAAGAGTCTGGAGTTTGGTAGTAAAAGGCAAAGATTGGTTTCGATTGAACCGCAATCAATCAAGTTTCTAACTGGAGGAAAGCACGTTATGTACTTACCAGGAAGTAATGAACCACCAAATCCCGTTAAGCCAGTCCAAACGGAGGAGGCTCAAGGTGAAGTTGTTCAGTCAAAACCAAAATCAAATCGCCATTTCAAGAGCCGACAACGATTAATTCCTCAAAGTTCACAGGATAAAACACCGACATTTCCAGTCATGGTAACTAAGAGCCAATTACAACAAATTAAATTAGTTAATTAATTTAATTTTAATGCAGTCTATTAGAGAACATAGCTTTAAACTGGAGGAGGAAAAACCTTTGCATCAACGTTTCTCCTTCAATAATCCGGTGCGACTTTTGGAGAAAAAGTTCCATACGGATAAAACTGTGAAACCCGCTAAAACCAAAATGTCTTGGGAAGGGGAGCTTGAGGCGCTGAAAAAGTAAATAAATTAATATTATTTTAAATCGAATTTTCTTATTATTCCTAACTATTTTAGGGTAGAGGAGGATTTTCAACGGAATCGTGCCAATGAAAAGGAAAATATACAGCATCAATTGCGACTGCATTTTGGTAATGACACGGAGCATTTTGAGCAGTATCATAGCTTACCTATAGCTCCAGTGCTTGACAGATTTGCAGCGATTAATCTGAATGACAGTAGTAAATTATATTGCCGCGATGATCCCGAGGGTTGTGTTTCAAACGTTCCATATACTGTGAACGAGAGTGAGGAGCATAGCACAAATTTTGCTACAAAAATATTCTAAGTTTAGTGTATCTGTAAATAAATAGCTAAAAGCTTAAGATGTGATTCTGTTTTAACAACAAATAAAATGGGTTATTTATTTGACGTGCAATTATTTTGCAGACGTTAATAATTTTTAACTGCACAGTGTGACCATATTGCTCCATAACTACTTATTCCGATAGCTTGTCGTTATCGATATGGTAATAGTCAAGCAATCGATATTATTCAAGCTGCCATCATCGGTTGCACATCCCTTGTGAGTGGAGCAGGGCTGCAGACATCAAAACAAATTGGGCAAAGAAATGGAGCTGTTGAAGAGTATAAATAATAAAGAAATATTTATGGAGGTAATATGACACTTATACATTTGTAATTTATCATTAAACGTATATTTGACAGGTGCTCCATTTGTCAATTGACTTCCTGATTGGAAATATAAGTGATCAACAGGCACTTCGCTTGTCGCACAAATATGGCTTTCAAAATCCCGATGATTTTTTGCTGGCAACTCGCACAATATCAAAATACTATAGAAATTGTTGTTTAGACAACGTTGATGCCGGTAAGGCTGATAAGTTGTCGTTTCTGAGTCAGGAATTAAGACCACTCGTACCACTGGTGCTGGCCTCCAGACAAGACGCCGTGGAATATGCTCTGGGGCGGTACGAGTATCTAAAAAGCAATATAAAATGTGTAGTGTCATTCGATTGGGACACTCGACTAATCCTCGGTGACAGTAGCTTCAGGAGTAATGTACGCCAAGTGGTAACAATCAATTTACACTGTCGATCCAATTCCAAGGACGAGATTCTCATGTTTGAGATGAATTTAGAGCAACTTAAGACATTCATTGAAGTATTAGAAAGTTCCCTCAAAAGCGACAAAGCAATCAAATGATAATGTTGAGAATAATCTTAGTTACAGTCCTGTATTAGCTCATAACTATATATATTTAAATAGAGGTAGATAAAATAAATGTTGAGTCCTCCATATGTACATTAAAAAAGAAGTCTCGCCTTCTATATAATACCATGTTAATGCCAAAATAATAATAAATTAACCAACAAATATGTTTATTTATAATTGTACTTTTGTGTAGTATTTATTTATGTATGTGTATTTATTATTAGCATGTATAATAGATGAACAAGTTGCTCGTATGTACATTTAAATTCACTATAATTATTATTATTATTTCATTTGACGAACTCCATAAATTTATATATTTAGTACTTTGTAGCTTACACATATGTATATTAAACCTCTGAATTTATTCAAATCTACATTCATTTTTACAATTTTAAACAATATACATTTTACCATAAAACCATAATCCTTCATACTAAAATGTACATAATTCCTCTTTGGGGTATGTCAATTTATACATGCATGTGTGTGTGTGTGTGTGTGATTTTAAAAAGTACAAGTGAACATAACGTTTTAATAAAGGCAAATATTGACCATACAACCGATTTTCGGCTGATTAGGCATAGATCGGAATACATAGTATAGCTGGGGATGGAAATAGCCGGTGACTCAGCTAATACCAGCAGCTAAATACTGATTCTTGTAGTAGTATGCACAAATGCCCACCACAATCGAAACAGCTGTTGTCATTATCACCGATTTTGGTGTTATAATTTTTGCAAACCAACCCAAGTTATAATTGGGTTTAGCAGGTACTGGACGTGGACGTAATCGTCGTCTTTCTTCCAGTTGTCGTTGCTCTTTCCTGAAATAAATAATAATTAATATAACGAAATAAAACAATTGTTTAGTTTCAACTTACTCCAATTTGATGAGTTCCTCCACCTTTTTCTCGATTACAGTTAAACTATATTTGTCATATAATTTGCTCGACGTTTTTAACAAATCTTCAAACGGCAAATCATCAGGCAGCTGAAATGATTAAATGTTTATATAAATTCAGCACGATAAGCGAATGTATATTATTGATTTTAGTACCTTTGATAACAGACAATGCACCGATGCCATATCACAGTCCTCACTCAATATTGCATCCGATCTAAATAACAGAATTGCAGCAGTAACAAAGATTGGTGTGTACATCGGTGAGGCTAGGAAGTAATCATATAATCGCACGACAGCTTTGTACGAGTTCAAACTGTGTCCAAACCAGGTCAAATACCAGGGGAGAGCAAACAGTGTGCCTACCGACGAGCGCTGTAGAAACTGAAACAGTTCGGGATGCTCAAAATTGACTACTGGCCAAATGAACATAAGGCGTCTTTGTGTCGCTTCCATTGTTTCCTGCATACATTCGGAAAAGTGCGTTGTGGACAGCTCCTCCATGATGGCATAGGCCACCTCTTCGCCAGCGACGAGAAGAAAGGTTACCGCTACATCGTGATACCCTTGGTAATATCGTAAATTTGGATACTTTTGAATTACCCGAAGAATAAGAACTGTTAACTGGTCCTGCAAGGCTATACGCTGTTCGTAGGGGATGCCGGGAGGAAATCGTTTCAGTGAACGATTCACATCAAGCACAACCTGATTATATTCGGGATGACTTTGTAACTCATCGAGGGTTGGACAGCGTTCCAAGCTCGTAACATCCACACCAGCCAGCTGTGGCCACAAAACTCGTCTGAGGTCATCGTTCACCAAGCCCAAATCACTCAACGCAAGTCTGCGCAACTCTTCGATTGGTACGTGATTTTCAGGGCTCTCAGCAATTAATTTCTCAATCGCCAGTCGCTTAATGCGTTCTTCGTCACTCTCTGGACCTACAATTACAAATTTAGAAATGATAAGCACGCAATCTTAAGTTTAATAATCACATACATTTTTCGAAACTCAGAGGGGGAAGATCGATTTTTATTCCATCAACATTGTTCATTGTTCAACAGTGGTATTTTATTTTGTGTGCTTTTTGCCAAAATTATTTAATATATATATTTCCACGTTGACGTCAGCGTCTGCAGTTCAACACTCTATTTTAAAAACATATCTGTTGGCAAACATTATTATGCTTATTGTTGGTAAAAATTCTCTTTCTTGTACAAAATAAGATAAGTCAGATGTGTCGTTATCGATAGAACTACAGGTTACACAAATATCGAATACTCGATTACAGTGTTCTGCGATATATTGCACTAATAATAACAGGAACACCATTATTATTATATGTTGGTTAGTTAAATTTATGAAAAATTTAACATATTTATAATTTAAAAATTAAATAAATAAATAAAGTAAAAAAGTATTAATAATATATTCCTATACATTAATTTACTTAGGTTGACAAATGGCTATTATAATTTCCAAGGGGATAATGGCGGGATTTCCATTTTGGATTTAAATTATTAGACAAAACTAGAAATAATCAGTTTGTCATAAAAAGGGATTTCAGTTTTTCGAGCTAAAACGTTAAAAAATTATAAATAAAATTGCTTTCATTATATTTTTATTTAATTATTTATTCAATTTTTCGCTTTTGAGGTAATAAAAAATTAGAGTTACGTGTAGATTTGTTGGTATATCTAAACCTAAATAAATACATATGTATATACAGATAATAAGAGTGTTTACTTTAAAAAGTCTTCTTTCTTTTCTTGTGCACTTTGTTGGTTCAGAATTTTCAAAATAAAAAAATCTGAATATTTTGGAAATTACTCAGTAAATATTAGCTTAGTTAAGTTAATACATAAAATTAGGTTACAATGTTTGGAACAGCCCTAGTTGAAATAATTACTTATATATTAATAACTGTATGCAGAAATCATTTAATTAATTCAATTACTTAATTTAATCTGTTCAAATATACCTCAAGAATACATTCATATACATATGAGTAAGGTTCACAACATAAAGTTCGGGTATAAAATTAATATTAATATAAATGCCAAAAGATGGACAAATCTTAATGATTTTTCTTTGGTTTTTTTTTTGTTGTTGTTGTTTGTTTGTTCTTTAACTTTATTATAGTTAGTGTAAATTCTGCTTAGCTTTATTAAATTTAACTTTCTGTCAGCTGAGCAGATAAACAGAATACACAATTATGATTTGATTCTTTGATTGATTATTTGAATAGGCATTAATTGTATAATGTAAGCATTAAATGTGGGTAAGTCTGAATTCAGTTAATCACTTATAAATATAATTAGCTAAATACATATTCATATATATTCCTTTTATTAGTATTATTTAAGTTAAGAAAGTTCTTTGGTAGCTCTTATAGCGTCTATAGATAGCTTCTTAGTCTACATATATGTATGTAAGTTTTAATATGTGGGTATAAAAGCAGTAAGACAAAGTTATACACATGTTTATGTACATTAATGAAATGTAAATTTCTCTATAATCCTCACATGTTTGTTTGGATAATGTCATAATATTTACTTGTTCAAGTTCATTTATATATATATATATATATGTATGTATTTTTGTTTGTTAATAAATGTCATAAGTAGTTTTAAGTAATTGCTATATTTTATAAAAAAGATTTAAAAAGATATTTAAAAAATTGTTTATGTAGATTACATATATATGCTAGTGTAGATGTATATACTTATATAATTTACAACTATTGGAAATTGTTTTTATCAATTTTGGGATTGTTTAAACAGTAACATCTATTAATGATCTGAAAAAATAGCGATTTTAAGTTCCTAAATAAGTATTATATGCGTGTTATGTTGATTGCATCTGTTATTGATTCCCTTCTTAGAAGTTGTTTTGTATCATTCTCAATTTCAATTGGCGATATTCCTGCGCTATGTTCGTTCAAATACGGGGTATCCTCTTCCACGATCTTCTCTAGTAGTATATCACCTGAATTGTTTATTCCTGCAAAATGTTAACAGAAATAAAAAAATATTATTCTCTTTCAGCGTCCTTAAAATAGAGCTTACCATTACGACCTACTATCTGTCCGTTGGATATATTCTCTGTCGATCCACAGTGCACTACAGCGACATCTGTGGGCGACGACGGACCATTCCTTCCATTCTTTTGCAAAGCTACAGCCTTTCGAGCATGTCGTGTGGTCAAAACTCCAGTTTCTACATCACGCTCAAGGCGATGTCCTTCAAATTGAAAACGAATACATTTTCTCCTATTTAAAACTTAATAGATTTTTAATTTTTACCTGATCGTGACCTAGTAAGCTGACGTTGTACATAATCCTCCAAATCCTCTTCCTCTTTGCGGCTAATTAAACAGTTGAGAATTAGCAGAAACAGGCCTAATCCGAACGAAAAGAGACCAGTGCAAGTTACTTCGTTCCACCAAGCGTTGTTAGTGCCTGTCAAAATTGTGATTACAATAAGGATTTTATAATTAAATTAACCTTGGAAAACCTACTGAACACATTCCAGTTCATGGCTTCATCTGGAATAATGCCAGCTCCACAGAGGAAAACGCCAAAAACAATAAAAACGATGCCAATGTGCAACATTCCAATGCTCGTAACCACCTAAGAAATAATAGGATAATAAAAAGTTCTAGTTCAAACGTGAGCTTCATTTTCATGTACAAACCTGGCTATCCAGCATCCCTGGTTTGACTGCATGATGTGGATGATTGTATTTGCGTCTCACCGATCCACTGGGTGAATGAAAAGTCTCGCCGCTCTCTGAGCTTTGAGTGCTGTAACGTCTCTCTCTTGCTCTCTTCTGTTCATCACGGCGCTTTCGCTGGCGCTTAATCGCCATCGCCGAGTGAATTCCAACGGAATGCATTTTTTAATCTACAAAAATATTAGATTTCAATATATTTAATAAATATTATTTAAAAAAGGATATAAAGGTGAACTTGTCTTTTTATTCTAGTATCAATTTAGATTTTGCGGTTTTCACAAATATCTATCGATAGTTATCGATGTGTGTTTTACATAGATCAGCTTACAACAAAGAAAATAACTTTTCACCCACTTTTAATGCTTTAGGGGTAGCATATTGCACATACAGACTGACGTCATAAATGCAAACTACTTAACAAGTTATATTTTGCAAGCAGTTGAAATTAAACTGTTTAATTGACCAACTTTCATTGAAAACATTTTTATAGTTGCGCTTAAGCTTCTTATATGATGTGGTGCACTTGTGCTTTGAGTCACTGTATACGTGACTATACGCACACGCACACACACAACTGTACACATACGCATGTATACGATGACCGGCTGTTGAGCTGTCGCCATATTAAAAATATTGCATATTTTTTAGCCAATAATGCTGATGTCTTTGCTTGGGAATGTACATGCACATTTACATATGTATATTTGCATAAATGGGTGCATGCCGTAAGTTCACGTCAATATTTCAACAGGTAACTAAATTTGAATCAACAGAATCAACTTTGTACATACTTAAGCCCTTTTTAGTTATACTCGTGTGCTTGTATGTGTGTGTTGGGTTCTGCTTGCCTGTGTGTGTGCTCAACACACATACACAGAAAAGTGCATATAGAAACGCGAGAGTGGATACTACAAAAGTATAAACTGTATGCAAATATGGTGACATATGAACATATGCTTATATGTGTGTATTTACAATGTAATTAAGGATAAATACGACAGGTGAAACAGACCCTTGTTCCCTTTTTGCGTATGGTACGTATAAAGCAATGACTTTTTGATGAAGTGGATGACTTCAGCAACCCCCGAATGTACATACATATGTATGGATTTGTGCACGTATGTATGTGTGTGTGTGTCCCTGCCAACTGCTGCCGAACTGATGTACAAAATACAACACAACTAAATACATATGTACATATTGTTGTATAGGAATGTACTACATTCCCACATTGTTCTTATTACTCACCTTTTTTTTCTACGAAGGACCTGCTGTCCGTTGTGTACCTTTAATTTTTCATATTTGCAGAATATTTCAGATTTTCCCAAGCACTAATAATTAATGAAGTTCCACTGCTTTAATTAAAATTAGTATAATTAGGGTATTAGTACTCGTTACACATATGCGCCCGTTCATACATACATACGCACAAAGGATGTATGTATATATGTACACGCTGAGTACATAGTATACAGATGTACATATATATGTGCGTACATATGCAGACTATTTATTTTGCTTTTAATTTGTTTTGACAACAGCGCATTATAAAAATATGAAACAGTATCGATTTTTATAGTTATTCATAAAAGTTCCTTCTTTGTTTCCTTTTTTTTTTCTTTATTTTTTATATGCAGTTATTTGGGTTTTTTCTCTTTTTGTTCGCACTCCAGTTCACGCCAGAGGCGTAAATCTACATCGGATAACGTATGTTTAATTAAGTTATAAACTTAATCGTTTTAAACACAGACAACTGATTGTAACACACAATTGATGTAACAAATTAGATTCATCTAAATTTTAGATCTTTATTTCATTATTTACACTGTAGAGCGAATCGGCCGTGTTGTAGTAAATTGCAGCACTTTTGCACTGTCCACCGCCCGTTGTTGTGAATTTGTGTCATGAACAGAAACTGAGTTCCTTCGCAATTGTCTCGCGTGAGATGGAAACAAAAGCTCCGAAAGAGCTTTTACGAGCTGAGCTTTTTGCCTGCGGTTACCAAGGCTGCGGAAAGCTTTTCGCCTTTGTCGGTTGCTTTCAAAACGAACAAGAAAATATTCATTGCTAAGGAACTAAAAAATATAATAATTTAATGTATCTTAAAATTAATTATAAAGAAATATATGTATGTAAATATAACTTTAAGTCAAACTGTAAATATGTTTGGCGCACTCAACGGCACTTTGAAATGTGAGCACAATTTGGGAAAACTCCTGGAGTTTCACCAGATGTGCTCTATGTACGCGAGTATTTGGATTTTTGTAGACGACACCGTCAATTAGCTTGGACACAACATAGGATAGCCACATTACATTTGTCCTGGGCGCATAAGCCGACCAATTGTTTCTAGAATGCAAATATAAATAAACTTCAAGTTTCCCTCTTTCGATTGGTTATTTCGTCTACTCACTTGAGTTCATCTCGCATCATACGATAAATGTCATACTGATAATCTCCTGAAGCTGCGAATAACTCCTCATCCGTGGATAGATCATTGTAGTGGCAACACTCTCCCACAGTTATTCTCGATAAGGTATAGTCAATAACGGTAATTCGCACGCCTTTCGTTGCCACCGAAAATTGCTTTCCACTGAGCTTATAATCAATTTGCTTCAGTTCTGTGTCCTCGACCAGTATGTTGCCCCAATGCAAATCTCTGTGTTCGAACTGAAATGCTTCTTCTCCCACTGCGAGTGTCCAGATGACCTAAATTTTAGTTTATATAGAAGATTAGCATTACGAATACCATTGTTAAGTATTTACTTACCTGATGAAGGGCATGATAAGATTGCTCGGCGTTTATAAACTTAAATGTGGACATGTCAGTGCCTGCAAAGTTAAGTTCCAAAACTACAAAAAGCTGAGATTCCTTAAACATTTCGGGATGATCATTTTCCGACTCTTTCTTTTCGTCATATTCCTCCCATAGTTTCAATAAATGTTTTGGATACTTTCCTTTGACTAAGGCCACCTGTAAAAGTCTTAAATATATTAAGTAAAATTTTAATAATAATTAATATCGACTCACATTGTAGATGCTTACGAAACCAATAGTTGAATTAGTTGGATTTACTCGTAGGTTGCTCATTTCTTGAGATATTATGATTTCAGGTAAAATTTGTTCAAACGTTTTCTGCACTTCCCCATTGACAGGTTCGGAGCCCTCAATGGGTATTACTTTTAGTACCACTGTGGAGTCGGCGCTTTTCTTGGGCACATACTTGAAGACCTCTCCGTAGACACCCTCTCCGATCTTGCAGGTCTGCAGCATTTTGGCTGACGAATAGGCGGAGTCGAATCTCAGAGGTCTTCGCTGAGAGCAATAGCTAAGCACTTGCTTCTCGAAGCTCACTTCTGATTTACTCTCGGAATTATTCGTTAAGTAACTTGACTTTCGTCCAGATACACGAATTGTGACCACACTCTCCGCCGTAGTTCGCTTCCTTGGCGATGACACTTTTGGAACGACATTACATTTTGGAACGACATTGGACTCCGTTTCGGTTTGGCAGGTACGACGCCAATTGTGCAAAGATTTGCGCCATTTTCCCGGTTGGAGTATAAGCGAAGATCGCTTGTTAGATGCTTCGGGGATTTCATTGGAATTATTATTGTCAGTCTTGTCAGAACAGTTTAAATCGTTTACTTTAAAGCAAACGTGTTTGATCGCCCGCGGTTGTTCATTGCCTGCACGATAAATGTAATTAATCGATAACTCGTTCTTGTCGATATCAGGATGCGTACCAATATCAGACACTTTCTGTTGTATGTCTGCCTGAAATCCATCCAATTTCATGCTCGTTATGGGTGACAGTGCACAATAAAACAGATTGGAACTTAATCGCTTCTGGCAAGGTGTTGATATGGAGCTGGCACTTTTCCGTTTAAGATTAAAGGGATCAACAACATGCAACAAATTCGGGTTCGGGTTTGGGTTCGTGTTTGGTTTTGTCAAGGAGCTCTGGCTGACGCTCAAAATGTCATGATTACTGTTTTCCACACTGGAGTCAATGTTGAACGATGCCCGTACATTCTTCTTAATGATGTTTAGTTCCCGTAGTTGTCTAGAAATGTTGCAAGTTGAGTTATTCAGATTTGCATCTCTATTGAAATCTTATCACTTACGGCCTCGGGTCCAGCAGCTTGTCAAAGGAATCTTTCCAGGCGTCATCCGGCAAAGTGTCGTCCATTTTTGTTGTTTGATTGGTATTACATTAAAATTAGCACTTATTAAATATATAAATATTTCAACGTTGTACAAATATTGGCGTCACATTGAATTTTGTTTACAAAGCTATGCTGTTGTGTTTGAATTATCGCTGCTCTGCAAAATACAGACTCAGCTTGGATCCATTAACATGAATGCGGGCCACTGTTAACGCACAAATGCCAAGTAACGCAAAATGTTGCTTCTGTTAGGTTATTAATACTGTATCGATATCGAAAAATAAATACCATCAGAAGTTACATGCTGCTGGCCACAAAAGCGGTTGCCTTTAATACCAATTATTTTCAAAATACAATCATCAAATATGGTCATACTAACAGTCTTTTAAATTTAGCTTTATGAAATCGGAATTATGATCGCGCACAAATGATTAAATTTAAACTATATTAATATTAAAATTAGTTTTATTGTATATAAACATATATAGTTTTTATACTCTTATTAAGTTTTTTTTATTAAACACAATGTTTTTGTTTTTACTTAAAGATTTTGTTGATTAGATAAGAATTGAATGGAAAATAAACATAAATTGATTTTTTATTTATTTTTTCTGTTGTCTACGTTCTCAAATTTACACTTTTTCAGAATGCTTATTGCATCGTTTTTTGTTTATGCAGTTTAACACGAATTTCAAGTTTCCAATTTCAATGAAAAAATTAACTCATTAGCAATATAATTTTTTTTTTTTTAAAGAGAATTCATCGGCTAATGTTCTTTCATTTTGGGACTTGACGATCTATTACGTATTTTAGATATTTAAATATGCAACTTATGAGTACACAGTGCATTTAATGTTTTTATTTACATTTTCTTTCAAAAATATTTGCTGAGAATGCAAATAAATTTTGAACACTTTTTATACACTTTCTGGAGTCCATCTAAAATGTCACTAAATATGTAGAAAATGATAATTAGTGAAAAGTGTAGGCTATACCAAAGATCTGATAAGGATTGATGGGACACCTATAAATAAGTAATTTTGTAAGGAAATAAATAAAAAATATTAAATGTAAGAAAGAGTAACAAAGTGTATTAGAAGTGCGTTAAGTAAAATATTCGGTCATTTATTATTATTATTGTTTTCATATTTCAAGCATTCCAATATGTTCAAAGAAACTGAAACTTTTGCTCTTTTGAGAATTTGCATTACTTTAAGAGAGAAATTCATTCTCTTTGCTCAAATTGTTTCAAAACACGAAGAGTTCTTCGTGCTGAAACTTGAATTTGCGGCGCATAGACCGATCATTATATTGTGTTTTTAGTCAATTGCTAAGCTTCGGTCGGAACAGATCCCCCCAAGACACGTGCATCGTTAAAAACAAAAAGTGAATAACAGAAACAGAGAGAAAAACATAACAATAACTAATAAATCTGTTTCCGCATTGCATTCCCCCGGTATTGCATTACAGACTGATTTACGACTTGGATCGTAAAAAAACTTCAATTAATGTTTTTGTGTGCATTTTGTGCGAAATAATATTGAAATCTTTCATCATGAAAAGATAAAGAAACGCAATTTCATTCGGTAAATACATACATACATACATATATGCGTAAGCATAAAGATATAAATATTAATACATATATATCCTAATAAATAAATTAAAATACAAGCAAAGATACATATAGTTTTTACAAAAACATCACATGACACCTTTTTATAAAGTGAATATATAGTCTGATGACATATAAATAAAAATGTCTGATGACATATAAATAAAAAAATAAAATATATAAAAAAAAATACAAAATACAATACGCTTCTTTTCAAAATTTTAAGTATTTAGCCGAGCATTATTTTAAGAACTCATCCATCCGTGGGCGGTATTAGCCGAAACTGAACAGAACTATGGAAATTCATTAGCATTTCTTGAATGTGTCTCGCATGTGCAGTTTTTTTTAATATCAAAGTCATTTTAGTGTAACTGATCGCTAGAATATGTGTAACATTTGTTTTAACATAACAATAAGGAGTACTCGACTAGCAGATACCCTGTGGAAGGTAAAGTACAAACCTGAGTTTCACTTAAGAATTGAAATCCTTGCTGTAGTTCAAGTGAACGAATTAGAAGTGAACTAGCAAAAGGAGTTACCGTATGGATTTGTGAGTACACAAACACACGCGTAGAATGTGGCACACACCGACACACACACACACACACACACACATACATACTTACATGGCAGTGCAGAAATCTGCAGTTGTTAATTATTGGCAACGCTGCATCTTTTAATTTCTGCGACGCAATTAATATTTAAAGCAGTTAACTGCTTTCATTCTGTTTACCTTAACTCCATTAACTGCTGTTGGTTTTTTATGGTTACAGGGTATGTCAATTAAGCCCTTTCGTGTGTAGAATTCTACAAGCAATATTGAACTTTACAAAATGCCATTAAACACTGTGAACAACTGCAATGCATGAACTACACTGAGAGAAATAGACAACTTAAATTTAAATATTTCATTTAAAATAGAAAAGTCTTTAATCAGTTAAAAACTTAAAATAATCTTATCTTTAACTGATAATCTTGTTAGACCAATTGGGAAATAGAAATCAATGCGACTTTTCTCTCAGTGTATAAATTAAGATTTGAAAATGCGACTTCGTTGAAGAGAATCATTTCGTTTGGGTCACACCTAATCAAATGCTTGAATATTGCAATATTGTGGAAAGTTTAAAGCTGTTTAAGTTATATAAACCTTTTAAAACTTTAAAATAAATTTGGTAAAACGCTCAAAATGTACTTAAACAGGAGTTAGACTACAAGATACTCTACATGTGTAAAAAAGTGTTTTCTGTTTTTGTAATATTAGAAAGTCCAGACGGTAATTGAGAACGAAGAATCGTTTACAGTTAACAAAGCTTGAAGAATCGGTTAAAAAACAAAAACAGCAAGAGAAAAAAAGAACACAAAAGACAAGTAAACAAATGTCATTGAATAGCAAAATAAATAAATGCGCTTATGAGCTCGGTAAATAAATAAACAACATAAAGTATTTTTAATTCACAAATAAATAAGGTTGCTAAATAAATGCATGAAGTGTTCATGCGTAAAATAAAATTAATACATAAAAAATAGGTAAAAAATATATATGTTGTTAATTCTTTTCTAAGTGCGCGTTAAATTCCACGTGCAGTAATTTAATTCTGCGCAATTGTTTAATATTGGTCGAAAGGGAAATTTCTGCTTGGCTTTGCATAAAATGACAACTGCAGCTATTTTTTTTGCATACACTGTAAGTTTTTGTTTTGCACATTTTTGTGTACACTAACGCCGCCTGCTAACGAGTCTCTTCTAAGTCTCGTCTTACTCTTTTCTCTTAGAACTTGCTCTCTTTGCTTGATAGCAGAGTGCAGACTTGCATCTAGGGAGCGCGTAGGGTAGAGCGAGAGAGCCAGATCTAGGCATTCTAGTGATGGACTCAAATGCATGCCTGCGATTGGTTGAAAGCAAAGAGTTGCCAGACTAGCAGAGATGAGTGTCCTGAGTATGATCAATAAGAAAGAGAGTTTACAGTTTATTATACCTTGGGTATATTAGAGGTATTCCTATATGTATTATTGATCTTGATCTTACAGGGTTACCAACGGTCTTAATCACCCGTCTGTACTTTATATCTTGTTTCAATTGAATTTGTTTAAGAACTTTATCTTTTATCTTCTTTTATTTCTATTTACAGATTTATTTCAACTTTCTTAAAATGTAAACATATCAAAAATGTCTTCAAAACAGCTGTTATTTTTGCACTTAGCGCTAATTAGCTGCCTTTTGTTCTTTACTGTCAATGGAGAATCTTTCAAATGTTTAACCAACAAAGGTAAGTTTGGTTCTTTAAAACATTTTAAAGTATTTAACTCATTTACCTAAATTCATTTTATTTCCAGATACCAAGTTTGAAGCACAACAAAATGATTTAATTGTTGCACTTCAAGTGACAAATCGAGCGACACATCAGTTAATGACAAGAATATTCGATATATTCCTAAGCGATGTTCTCAACTACAAAAATGTTCGAATTGTTCCAATTTACTTTAAGAATGCAACGGATCCGTATAATTCCTGGTACACCTTGGATTATGTTAGGTAAAGTTTTCCGAATTTCCGAATTTGAAAAAGTTTTAAAATTTTCATTATCCATTTTAGGAGTTACAAAGAGTTTTATGACATCAGCGCTATAAATTTGGAAGTTTGGATGCATCATGGAATACCCCGAATGCCAGAATATATATTGGATGCCGGTGTCTCCATAACTCCCGGTCGTTTTGGTTGGTTTGTGCCTAAGTCTCAAGTTTTGGATTTGGATAAAAACTACAATAGTTTGCACTACAAAATCTTCCAGGATATCAATAATGCTCAATATAAACACTATCTAATGGACAACAATATAACGGAGTTTTTAATCAAGAGAGCGTAAGAAATACTATAATCTTTGAAATACTTCAGTTTATCCAATCTATATCTTTACAGAGTTGCTGAATTCAGAAATCCAAAGTGTGATCAACGTAAATGTGCCACGCTTTTGGCCGAGTTTAAAAACGATTCCTATTTCATTGGGAGCCATTTGAAGGAGAGTTATCTCAACGTAGTCTGGTTGGGATCAAAATTTCAAAAAACCATTGAGGAACTTACTGAAATCTACGAGACTCACTACCCCCCTGGATTCAGGAGATTTATTGTTCTACACTGGACGCCATCGGAGGCAATTGTTGAGTCGAAATTTAATCAAATTATATTACCCAGATGTGAAGAATTCAAGTATTTGCAAGACTCGTTCTGTAGATACGACTTAACTCCCATAATGAAGTTTTATGAGAAAACTTTGGAATCCGATAGTCAAATCATGCATGCTTTGAGATACTTTCTGATCAAGGATCAGGATTTGGAATACTTTCAAAAAGAACTTCGACAGCGAAGAAATCAGACCAAAGATATCGACCAAATCTACAATGAAATCGCCTGCGATTGGATGAAAAGAAATGGAAATGTTTACAGTACTTGGATTAAAAAGACAGAGAGTCCGAAAGTTATTGCTATCGGGGGTATTTTCCCCTTTAACGTTACGGATCGAGGGCACTTGAATATTGTGAAGGCAGCCGAAATCGCCGAGGAGGCGATCAATAAAAATAATTCAATTCTTCCGGGCTATAAATTCAAAGTAATGAAAAACGACGGACACTGTAAATCCGATATGGTCATGAAGGCCTTTATCCACTACTATAATACCAATAGCATACTGGGAGTACTGGGTCCAGCCTGCAGTGAGACCGTTGAACCCATTGCTGGACTCTCGAAGCACCTCAAAATGCTGGTTATTTCCTACTCCGCCGATGGTGAATCTTTTGTCGATCGTCAGTCGTATCCGTACTTCTTTCGTACCATCGGATCACACAGTCAGTACGTCAATGCCTATATGGGATTAATGCACAGACTGGGCTGGAATCGGGTGTCCACTTTGACAGAGGATGCTCATCCGTATGCGGAGTACATGTCCTACCTGGAGAGCAGTCTTAAACTGAACAACTTCACGCTGGCCTTCAATCGAAAGTTTCTGCCCAATACCTCCGCCGAGGACATGAATGAGGTAAGTGCTCTCTGAAGTCTACTAACTCTACATAGTTAAAAAAACTAGAAATTAAGGCGACTTTTAAAGACCCTGTACTTATTCTGCAGCAATTTCATGACCGTAGCAGGCTAATAGCAATACCACTACTATTTTGTTAACATTGCCACCACTAGATTATTAACAGTGCCATGCCGCGTAACAGTAGGAAGATAGTTGTCTCACTCTAACACTTTAAGTTAAAGGGGAGATCGAGCTTTAAGGAGTTCACAAGTGAAATGTTATTTTTAATAGAGATGGCAACGAAAAGAGACACTGCAGTAATGTTGTAAATTAAAATAAACATTAAAGTGAGAAACATTTACCTTTACTTACCATAATGTCATATGTATGTATGTATCACTGAATTTAGACGAATCATTTCTCTGTAAGCTTTATTATACAGTTAGTTGTACCAATTAGTTGTTTTAGTTGTACCAATTAGTACAATATCTACATATAAACTAGTGTTTCTATGAGATATTTGAAGTTATTATTTTTATTAATATTTAATGTTCTGCCTTTATGATACAGCTGCCTGATCCGAACCGACTGATAAAGATACCGTACTCGTCTTAGATTACATTTGTTCATACGAATAAAAAATTGTTGACTGATTTGTCCTATAGTTGTTCGCTATAGTTGTTCGATCCGAACCAAATTTGGATCTAAAGACTCTTAACATGCATATAACTTGTGAGTTTAGTTGAGATAGCACATAAAAAGGTTATTTTTTCATATATATAACTAATGTTCGACCATTATGGCGTATTAGATATATATGTTATAGGTATCCGATCCGTAAATAATTTGATGCTCAGTAAAAACAAGCACATTTCATACAAATCACAGATTTTCGAGCGGTTTGTCTACTTTTACGGCAACTATTTGATATAGCTCTCTGTTCCGAATCAAATTTGGTTGGAATACTTTAAAGGGTGAATCAAGTTGAGATAGCTAAAGAAGATTCAAATTTCTGTTGCTAAAAATGTGATTACCTCAAACTATTTTTGAGTTAAACTTACAAATTTGAGGATTTAACTCAAAATTTTATGGCTCGATTTAGTACGATTTACATATGTCCGATTAAACTGTAAGACTAACCTCTTAAATTTCTCTTTCTTTCCTTAGCATTTAAGAAAACTGAAGGAAGCGCATTCCAAAATTATTATAGCCGAACTCCATGCCGATAATGCCGCTGTGGCCATATGTGAAGCCGTTAAATTGGAGGTAAGTTTCGACCTCAATAATCCGGTGAAATCATTGGATTAATCCAGAAGTTTTTACAGATGACACATGCAAAGGATTATGTGTGGTTTCTGCCCTTCTGGCTACCCAAGGACTTTAAAACGTGGGAGCAAAAAGTAAATTACCGCTGTACGGCGGAGCAGCTACGGAAAGTAAGGAAATCAATTGGATTAATTTGATTAATATGTGATTAAATTAATGACTTTAAACTCAACAGGCAATTGAAGGACATCTGAGCCTCAGGCATACGCCCTTTGCCCAGCCGGAGCAAGTGATGCAGGAGGGAATTACCGTAAAGTCCTGGTTAACCGAATATCGGAGTAAATATGGGAATTACTCCAACTACGTGGGATTCGTTTACGATGCTGTGTGGGCGTATGCCTTGGCAGCCCATCGACTCACCCAGAACGACAGGTATGCCGTGAACAAGTTGGGATCCCGGGAAACAGTGGATCAATTGACCCGTTTGCTGTGGGAGACGGACTTTCAAGGTTTGTCCGGCAGAGTTTCCTTCGGGCGGGGTGAGTTTGGAGGATCCCGCATCATGGATCTGGACATTTTACAGTGGAGAAACATGAGTTACGTGGAGGTGGGAAAGTCTCGTCCTCTGGTGGAAGGCACTGGAACCGAACTCCATGTGAGTGGAGGAAATTTAAGTTTTGAGGCTAACGAAGTTTTCCGGGGGAAAGTACCGGAAGATGGCAGATACGACTGTCGCTATTCGGGACTGGCCAGAGGACTGAAGATCAGCTGTGATCTGGCCACACTGGTCTTCAGTATTTCCATCTGTCTGATGATCATTTTCTTCATGTCCTTCGTATCCTTTTACTTCTGGAAGCAGCGCTACAACCGCAAAGTGCGACATTCCGCGCAGATCATGAAAATGTTTGGCATTGATCTGATTACTCCGTCGAGGAACAAAATGAATACCCTGGACAAATGGCAAATTCCCAAATCGAATGTCGTAATCAACCGGAAACTAGGCGAAGGAGCCTTCGGCACAGTGTACGGCGGAGAGGCTCAACTGGCTTCGGGCGACTGGACCGCCGTGGCTGTGAAGACCCTCAAGTCTGGAGCATCCACAGAGGATCGTTTGGATTTCCTGGCCGAGGCGGAAGCCATGAAGAAGTTCAATCACAAGAATATCGTAAAACTCGTCGCTGTTTGCCTTCAGGAGGAGCCGGTTTACACCATTATGGAGTTCATGCTGTACGGGGATCTGAAGACCTATCTGCTGGCTCGCAGGAATATGGTCAGCGAGAAGATTACCGATGACTCCGACATATCCCCCAAGCGTCTGACCATGTATGCCTTGGATGTGGCCCGGGGATTATCCTATCTGGCGGAGCAGAAATACGTTCATCGGGATATCGCGTGCAGGAACTGCTTGGTTAATGCCCAGCGTGTGATCAAGATCGGGGATTTTGGCATGGCTAGACCTACGTCTGAGAGCGATTACTATTGCTTCAACCGGAAGGGCGTGAGGAAGCTGTTTCCGGTGCGTTGGATGCCACCGGAAACACTCTCGCTGGGACTTTTCACTTCCGCTTCGGACATTTGGTCCTTTGGTGTTGTGCTCTATGAGGTCATCACCTTTGGATCGTATCCCTACCAGGGACTGACCAACAACCAGGTGCTCGACCACGTCAAGAACGGCAATACCCTGCAAATTCCGGGCGGAGTTAAGCCCCCGCTGGAGGGTCTGCTTAAGGCCTGCTGGAGCCAGGAGGCCAGCAAGCGTCCTTCGGCCCTGGAAGTGATCGATTACATCTCCTGCTATCCTCGACTGCTCACGCCATCCCTGGACTGCCCTGGTACGGCTGTCCAACTGCCGGAAACCGAAAGCGATGAAATGGAGCTGTTGCCACCAGGACGACAGTCCACTCCTCTCACCCAGGAATCCACGCTTTACACGCTGCCATCGGAGAACAGTTCCAACAGCATTGGAGAATTCCAGTTTCCCAGCCCAGAGAATGTAACGGAACCCGCAACGGTAGCACCGAGCATACCGGCCAGCAATACCGAATCATTTTCACCCACAACTCCAGATGGATATAGCATAATGTCGCCACTTCTGCAGCATCAGCAGAGTCCTAGACAATAGTTTGTAATCCCATTTACCTATAAGTTCCTTACGCAGAGGGTACACAGCAAACAACTCGGGTTTACAGGGTTGAAAGTAGGATACTACCGGAAGTTTATAAGCCCAATAGAGTTTACTTGATTTAGGTACGGATTAGTATACTTAATTTGGTACTTGAATCACATATTTCAGGTTTATTTCCCAATTTACGTTTTCATCGAAGAGTTAAGAATATATATACAAATCCTAACCTAAATAAAGCTCAATTTAAGCACGATTTTGTTTTCTGTGTATAGTTTTTACCTTTGGTCTCAGCTACTCTATATATCACCGATCGTATACCCTAGTATGCTTTTTGGAGTACGGGGTTATACAGTCTTTAAGTACGTTTAGTTTTATAAACAAAATGACATTTATTTTATGCTAAACTTTTAGTATATACAGAATAAATCCCGATATTCCGGACTAAAATCGCTAATGTTAAAAATGTTAAATTTTTCAAAGCGAGTTTGAAATACAGAAATATTTTTGAAATATTTTAAAAACATTAAACAAAATAATGGATTTGTATTTAAAAAACTATATATAAAAAATTTAAAATTTATATAAATTGTTTACATAAATATTATAGTTATTCATAATGTTAAAATATATTGTATAAATTTTACTTTATTACTTTAATTCCTAATAATATTTGTGTGCATTTTATAACCATTTACTTTTATACACATACATACATATTCAATATTTACAGGGTATAACTAAATATACGCTTTTTATAACAAATTAATTGTCGTTAAGTTTGGTTTAATAGAACATAGAGTAAGCAACGGAAACGAGGACTATGCAAAACTTTTCTCTCTCTTTACAGGGTATGCTAACTAACATTATAGTGCTTGACTGTACTTTTAAAGCTTCAGCTCCAGTTTCAGTGCGCAAAACAAACGAATGTTTTCGAGCAGATTTCGTTTTGTCAGATTTAATTCGCAGATGAACCATTGTGCAAAGCGTGCAATAAACAAAATATTAACAAACATAAAGCTAAATATGTGTATGTGTGTGTGTAGGAGTGTGTGTGTGTATTTGTGTGTTATAAATATTTTTATTTCGAGTCAACGCTCAGCTCCCGCATTTATTTACTTATCCATTGTTTTGGTTTCATATAGAATTTTTATTGTGTAACATGAAACAATTTCATCCGTTTGGTTTCCAATTGCAACTGACAGACAATTTTACTGCAGCTGCTGTTGCTGCTGCTGTTGCCGTTTATGCTGCTGCTGTTGCTGCTGCAGCTACCGCGATAACACCCGCCTTCTTTGGTCCACACAGCTCAACTCCCCGCCACCAGCAAGCGCCGGTGCATTAGCACAAACTAATGATGACTGTGGAATTGCATCCAACGCGGTTGTCGCTTTTCAGTAGGACTTACCCGCTCTCTTACCCATACTCTCTGACTCGCGTGCGCTCTCACACTCACACTCACACACCCGAACCCGCACCAACGCTCTCTTCCGCTCTCCTGCTCTGACTCTTTGGCTTTATCTGGTAGCTCTGGACGCTGGCGCTGTTAAGGATGCTGATAGACCATTGCATTAGCGCGGCAGAGCGCAACATAATGTCGTTGTGCACTTTCCACAGCAATTGTTGCGGCAGCCATGGTGCTAACAGCAAAAGCGACAGAGGCGAACAGAAGGAGAGAGTGAGAGGAAGAGCGAGAAGAAGTGGGAGAGGGAGCGGCGTGGGAAGGGAAGGGCAATGCAGCTTACGGCTGAAGCTGTAGCTGTAGCTGTTTCTGTAGCTATAACTGTAGCTGTAACTGTAGCTAGGCCCCAGCATTCCTCTTCCGTGATGTGGATTTCATAATTACGTGCGCTGAGTGCGATTATTATGATTGTTTCTTAATTCACAGATTTACAATGTGTGTGTGTGTGTATAGACTTGCATGCATGTGTATATGAGTGTATGTGTGTGTGGTTTTATATGTCACTTGCACACATTGCCAGACTCTGGCAACTCTGGCGCACCGAAAAGAATTGCTTTCATTGTCCTTTCTGCTCTATACCATTCATATTTTATTACTCTGTCTCGCTCGTTGCATATGAAATCCTTTCTTGTTGGCACGCTAAGCTCAAAGTGATTTAATAAGATAATGTGTGCGGGGTGTGGGTGTGTGTATAAATATCATATTAATGCATTAAATGAGTATATTCAACAAACAATATTTATTATCTATTAATGCAGTCATAAAACCTTGGCTTGCTTTTGCTCTGACGTTATGGTGCCGCCATCTAGCGGTCGTAGCTGAAATACTAACGGTTGTTTACAGGCTTTAAATGATTTAGTTGATTAAATTTGGATTTAAAAAGGAAATAAATATATTAAGCAGACTAATGATTTTTTTTGCTTACTTAACGAAAGTATTTTAAATTAATCAAGACTCTACCGACTCAATATGCTCTTTGGGTTATACTTCAGAGCTCCAGATACCTCTCCTGAGTAATTTGGTAATTTCCTGCATATGTCAAGCATCAAATTTCTCTTGTTTTGCCCAGACCCAAAGATGTATGTGAATTTGTAAGTACATAAAATGTACATGACTCTGGAATGAGTGTGATATCAATTACTTTCGGCTATTGTATAGTCTATTGGCCTTTCCCCTTTCTTCCTGTTTTTTTTTCCTATTTTTTTTATTAATGTTGGATCCCGGAATCCTCCTAGTCGAAAGTCTAGCTGCATCCGTGCTGCAACAATCTGACGATTACGATTTGTGACCCAGCTGCTGTTTTCATGCTTCGCAAAAAAAAAGAATGACTATGACCGTTAAAGGGACAATACGCACTTGGTCAACTTACAGTGGGACGCACACACAAAATTGTTCTCAATTTTTTTTTTTTTTGTTTTTAATTAAAAATAAATTTTGGGCTTTATGATTGGCTCTATCTTGATTGCAAAAATGTTACCTGTTTCTGTGGAGACTCTTTAGCATTTTACAGACAATTTGTCTAGATATCTGCTAGATTTGACGATTAAAAGTTTATTAATTCGTGCTTAAATTAGCTTGCATACGTTTGTTGTGCAGTTTGTGGTCGGAAGGGGTGTGGTGTCAAGAAATTAAATAAAGCTGGTTGTTTCTGCTTATAGTATAAGTCCAAAATCAAATTTGGTTGTCCTAGCTTTAACCATATCTAAAATAATTGCCTTTTTACAGCCAGATATGACTATATCGACTGTGTTTTTGGCTTTGTAGATGCTTCCCTTCTCTCACACTATAACAAAGATTTATTATTCCCTGTTCATAGTTACCACACTAAAACACACCCTACAAATTATTTGCCTTAAATTCTGACTAGTTTACCCACAGTGCAGTGTGGTGAACAAACATACATACAAATGTATGTTATTTACATACATAAAAGAAGGACTTTTTGCATGTTTTTCCTGACGCTGCAAATATTCCGGACACAACTGGTCAACGCCAGTAAATAGTGTACGTCGCACAGTGGCCGTTTCACCCAAAAAACGATATGATATCGAAGGGTGACGACGCATGCCAGCCGAATGTCGTGCGAGAAAATTGTGAAAATGGCATTCATAAAAAAGCACATGTGCATGGAGTCGCATATTCCGCGTATAAGAATACTTTCATGTATATATATTGTATATAAATCAAATATTCACTTTTACATATATTCAGATTATATAGGTATATAAATATATGTACATATATATATATATATATATTTTTATGATATGTCGCGTCTCTGCATACATATTTCGCTAGAGTACAAATGTATAGTGATTAAATGAATTTATTTGTAAATACTATAGATTTTATGTATTTATATGTATCACTTATCCATTTAGCATTCGAAATAAAAATAAATTTGATTTATGTGTGTGCGAATGTTATCAAAACATGTCTATAATGCTAAAATTTAAATAAAAAAAACAATGAGAGTGCCATGCCAGACAGTGTTTGTCTGTGCACAAATGTCAATTGAATTGAAAATTGTACACAAATATTTTAAAGCCTTATTTTAAGTGCTTCAAAAGCTACTAAATTAGACAATATTTGTTTCCAATTAAATATTTTAGCGATTTAAATAATCCTTTCGTTTTGGTAATACTAGAGTGTTTTAATCTTTTTGGGCTTTAAAGTATCTTTTAACTCCCTTTTGTGAAAGCCCATTTGCGAAATCCATTAGAGCGTAACATTTGGCGACAATTGTAAGTAAAAAGTATTTTTATCGTATTAACTGCGGGAAATGACTTGCAAAATAGTTAACAAAATGCAATTAAAATGCTGCAATTATAATTATAATTGGGCGCAGCAAGAAAAGAGCACAGCAATCAGAAAACAGTCAAAAAGCCCAGCCGGACGGCCCACAACGCTGGGGATGATGTGGGTGTCGGAAAGGTTGAAGCAAAGCGAAAAAAAATAAGAGAAGAACACCGTGGGCTAAGTAAATCTGAAAAGCGTTAATTGCTGCAAAAGCCTAAATGAGCAGCAGACAACAATACAATTATTCCAAGCAGTGCAGTTGAAACCAGCGACGACCAGAGGAAGCTCAGTCTTCCCATAAAACCTCTTAGAAATTATAATACAGTTGCAGCTTTAACGTCCGCTATCCGCTTAAGCGAAGGCTAATTATAAATAAGCTCATCGTATTTCACATAACATTCAGTTTAAAAGTTGGCTGAGGTGACGGTTTGTTTTACTTATACTTGAAGAATTGTCTAAACTGTCAGTAAATTTTATGTTTAATTAATTAATTGTATTAGTTGCTTGCTCAGCTGCTTTGCAAAAATAAACAGTCTGGCAACTCTTTAAAATTTACATTGCCTGCTTTTATGGTGCTCTGTGTGACCACCATTTCAAAATAGCGTTAACGTAAAGAGAGCAAAGGGTAAAGCGTGAGAGAGAGCGCTCAGAGAGTAAACGATCTAAGAGCAACAATGCAAAAAGCTTTTTTCTGTTTTGTTTGCTACATTCGTATATGCAGCGAGTTCGAAGTTAAAAGCAATGAAAAAAGCTCGTTAAAAAATGACAACAGTAAATTGATTTCACATTATATCCCAATTAAGTATTTTTAGACGCAGCTGTGTCGCGTTAAAAAAGAAAGCGAATTGTTAAAATAAATGCGATCGAGTAAGAGAACTTTGCAATTGTTCATTTAGTACCACTTCTAAACTGGTGTAATTAAGTGAATAGTGAAAAGAGTAAGCTTTTAAAATTAAGTAGAAAACTCTCTATTATGAAATAGAAGTTTTAACGAAAGTTTGAGAGAAATTTCAAATTGTGTATTACTACCGATAAATACTTTATTTATTTTGTGGGTTTTGGTCAAAAATATTTTACATACATACGTAGAAGTTGATACAGACATATGCTTGTATGTATGTTTGTACTTGAAAATTGCATTCTCTTGATTTTTCGTTAACTTGGATTCTATCTGGCAGATAGCAGAACACAACACAACACATACACATGCACACACACACACACACATATGCAGAGTGCCATATTTCATAATCCTATTGAGCTGGGATTGTTTTTGCTCGGCTACGAGGAGGCGCCACCGACATTCTAATCGCTTAACAGTGCACACAGCATGAAGCCGTTAGTTCTCTTTACCTCTTGTCCCCACTCTCTTTGCTTAGCCCCTCTCTCTCTTCGCTTGACTTGTCTCTTCGCTTGCCCCTTTATCCGTTTGTCCCCCTCTCTCATTTTTTTTTTTATCCATTGCTGTCCGGGATTGATTTTTCCTTTTCCTGTTTGCTTCTTTCTGCTTTTGTGGATGACTTTAATTCTTTTTCCAATTGGCTTGATGATAACACATGGCGACAATTCGAAAGTGATATGCCAACATTCGCCTCACTGCAAACGACAAAATTGTCAATTTGTGCAAAAATTTTACAGGGCTATAATTTTTGCTATTTATTACCGCCATTTGTGTTTGATTGCGCTTTTGCATATGTTTCCATATATTTACACAAAAGTATATAATATTTGTGTGTAAATATATGCACAAAAGTCAATATCAAAATTCATTAAGGCATTCAAAAGCAATAAAGGTAGATTTAAATAGTTATTTTATACCTTTAAAATAGTTATTCGCATGATTGAAAAATATATCTTTATGATTTCTGGAAAATACTATTTTTTAAATTCTATAAACTTAACTTTTATACTCTCTGCAAGAGAGAGTATATTGGGTTTGTGCAAAAAAAAAAGTATGTAACAGGCAGAAGGAGGCGTGGCAGACCCCATAAAGTATATATATTCTTGATCAGCATCACAAGCCGAGTCGATATAGCCATGTCCGTCTGTCCGTCTGTCCGTCTGTCTGTCTGTCTGTCTGTCTGTCCGTCTGTCCGTATGAACAAACAGATTTCAGAGATGGTAAGAGCTACAAGTTTGAATTTGGTCTCTATCGACTCGATATTAAGTCAGTCAATACAAGAATCTTTTTTTTTTTCGATGCCACGCCCCGTTCGCCCACAATGTGCAAAAAACTAGAAACACCTCGTAAAAAATTGATGTTTTAGCCGAATATCTCAGTAACTATGGCACTTAGGAACACCCATTTTGGTACGCAGGTTCCTAGAGACGGCATAATTGTATTGTCATCAAAAATTTTGGACTGCCACGCCCCCTTTTCCCACAAGAAATAAAATAATTTGCAAACTTCAATGCCGATTTTAAGGCATATTTTCTTATCGTACAGTATTGTTATTTCACATTCGTTTGAAGACAAAATATATTAAACTATCCTGAAAGTTGCATCTAAATCGGACAATAAACAAAAGAGCTAGACATGTAAGAAAATTAACAATTGAACGCAATGTCAATGCATGTGTGCGAGCGAGATAGAAACATACAAACATGTGAGCGAACGTTTTCGCTGCTTGCTAGCGGCAGCGCTTCCCGCGAATGCTGGCTGAGCCAACCAATTGTGTATGTATAACATATACACACATACATATATGCGTGCATACATATAATGTCAAATGTAGATGTGTGTATATGTACATACAATCAGATGTTTTTGTTTCAACGAGTTTTGTTGCAAGTATCAATTGATAAACTTGGATACCGATTTTATTAAATGATCGGAATACATTGCAGAGAGTATTCTACGGTCGGGCGTGCTCGACTGTACTTTTCTTTCTTGTTTGAACTGGTATTCTCAAATAAAAATACGTATTTTTCAATTATCTTGTATATCCTACATTGCACCCTAAAAAAATTGGTAGAAAAAACTTAATTCCACACTAAATACCAAAGTTTTTCAAAAAATACTAAATATTTTTTGTTTAGCTTATTTGTAAAAGATACCGAATACTCTTTAATCTTCACAAAAATACTGTAAACATACAAGTCTTTTATTAAAATACGCCTTTTTTAAGATTTTACAGGGTATATGCACTGCACAAATACCTACATAACTAATGAAAACTGATAGATAAAATGAATAATTAAATTAATTTTAGTTTTCGAATATTTTACCTAACTAAACTTACCATATCCCAAAAAAATACCCACAAAAATACCAAATAATTTTTTGCTTATACTCTTTTATTTATTCAGTTTTTTTTTTGTTTTGGTTTTTCAATAACTTACGAACAATTTTTATAGTATATATTATATATATGTATTTTTTATTGTCCTGTATTTCATTTCTGAGTATTTCACTTGTTAATTTTGGTTTTTAGTTACATAAGTATTTATTTATTTATGTTTGTGTATATATTCAATCATTTATATGTATAGGTATATATATGTAGGTGTGTATGCGTGTGTGTGTTTTCAATATAATTAAAAAACAAAAAACTTATGCTAAGTATTTAATAATTAGTAACTTTATATTATTTTATTTTCAATTTTATTTGATTTTTAACATTTTTTCAAAGTTTCAAAGTTTTCCAAAATGATTTTTTTATGTGACCTTTAATATCTGAGAATTTTCTTTGACTCGGCAGGGTTTTAGATAGTATAAGTATATAGATAGTTGATAAACTATATAGCTCAAAACGGTATTTTGTAAAAAATACTAAAATAAAAAAAATTTTTGAAAATTTTCAAATGAAATTTAAAATTTTACTGAACTAAAATTGGAATAATATATACACAAGTTTAAAGATTTAGGTATTGATCATAATTAAAAAATTTTAAAATTCTTTTTAAAAATATTGAAAGTTGTTTTGATTGAATTGGATTCAAAAAAATTTTTGAAATTCTGTTAACCTTATCTGTTTGGAACTTCTCTATGTTTATGTTATGGTCACAAGAGTTAACTTTGAATATATTTTAACCAGAATATTGAGAGAACGAGTTTGAGATACAAAAATTGCCTTAAATTCATATTACTCGTAATTGTTGCATATTGTTCAATTCTTAATTATATAATTGTTGTGGTTATAAGAAATAAATAACTTAATTTAACTGATTAATTTAATCAAAAGTCACATTTCGACTTATTTCTGCTGTTAGATGTTCCCTGATTTCAATTTTTCATTCATTCGATTATTATTCGTTTTGTAATTTAAGGAAATTAATCAAATTCTTTTTCTATATATAAGTATATATATGTACATAATTGGGAGTTTAATGCTTGTTGTTAAATCTTATGAAATCAGCGCTCGATATGTGATTTTATATTGATATATATTCGTTATCTTATCAACTGGAAAAGCAGATTTTTACTTAAATCAAACTTAAATTTGATTTCTTTTTTATTTTACAATTTTATTGTTAACTTAACTTAAGTAATAAATAAAATATTTGTTAATTATTGACTTTGAAGCTTGTTTAATATTATTAGATTATTGTGGGAATGTTTTAAACCTTAACTCGTTTTGTATAAATACATTTATTTGTTGTATTATTGTCTTATGGTCCGTAATAGGTATTCAAACAAATCGGATAATGCGAATACAAGTCTATCTATCAAGTATATACGTATATATATACTAGAAGTAATTACTTCTCTTATTATTATTTGTTGTCTTCGTTTCTATCGCTCAGTTTAGTAATAGATTTTGATTTGATTACGTTTCATTTATTTAATTGGTAGTTAGTATTTTTTTACTGATTGTTAACTAAAGTCCACAGATTAAAGATATATATATGTATTGGAATTATTGGTTACGAGCAAATTTAAATCGAAAACCATAAAAGAACTGAAATGGCATCAGAAATTGAAAGCATTATAATTATATCAATTATAGAATTAATTGGGTTTGAAAATACCCTGCTTTTAGCTACTTAGCAATGGGTATATTACTCCTCACTTTTGAAGTTGAAACTGCTTTAAAATTCTAACAAAATAAATTTGTAAAAAAAAGATGGAAATTTATGTTCTCGTGTAGCCTGTCCTCTTGTAGGTAGGTACACTAACTTACATTAACAACTGTAATCGTACGTGAGGCATGTATTGCAGATGTTTCGTTTTTGTGGCATGCAGACAATTGCTAAGAAGAAGTACAACTAAATTGACCAGCCTCAAATTTATTACAGCTGCATTATCAGATACATATATACATATGTATCTATGTATCTGTATCTGCAAATACACATATTTGCATGTGTTGCGGGCACGCTGCTAAAATAGCTATTTGTGCCTTTTATTATAATTATAATAAGTATACTTATATTTCAATGAACATAAATATTCAAAGCACAAACAAATAAACAATGAAACATAAACAATAAATATATATTTATCTGTGTGCGTGTGTGTGTGTGTGTTTGCATTATAATTTAGCGAAATAATGGAAATCTGGCATTTTAAAACAGCAATTAAAATATATTTGCTTAAACAAAAGATACAAATGTATATATGTGCGTATACGTAACGTAGGAGCACTTACAAATGAACCAGTTCAATTGAACCACTACACTTAGTTCAGCCAACGAACGAGCGAAAACTTTAAATTTAGTTTCTAAGTATTAAAATATAAAATCTTATCTTAAAGATATTGTATCTTTGTGAAGAGTAGATCGTTTCTTTAAAAAAGATATAGTATCTTTTTAAAGACTGTATCTAAAATCATTGGGAATTGAAGTCGAGACAGTTGTTAGATACTTTAGCATTACGCACTGTAATTTTTTTCTTTGTTTGGGGAAGAGGGAAATGGTATTGAGGGGAAGGGGACGCAAGTATTCAGTATTCGTGCTCTCGTATCTGCAGTGGTTGACCGCATGCCAATGAGACAAGAGAGGGGGAGAGCGTAAGGGAGAGGGGGAAGAGAGCAAGAGTCCTGCACATTTGTGCATTGGACATCACGTGGCAGGAAGCAAGTAAATTATGCATGCAGCTTCAAGTGCAATAAAACAGAATTTAATGGGAATTTAATGTCGAAAACATTATCAGGCTCAGATTCTGCATTGGCTAAAGTGTAGATTGGACAAACAAACACGCGCGCACACACATTCCAACAAATAAGTGTGCACACACTCACACACACATGCATGCATGGGTGTGTGTGTGCATATGTGGACAACTGACAATTGCCGAATCAGCCCATTTCGTTTCTTTTTCGAGTTTTTTTCTGAATGGAATTCGCGAACACACGCACACACACTCTCACACCCGCACTCACACGCACACAATGGACGTGCAACTGGCTAACTTAAGCTCTGCACTCTTTGCTCTGCACTCTTTGCCTTCCCCTTTCCCCGTTCTCTTCCTACCATGACTCGCACTGCTGTCTCCTTTTTGCCAGTCCAGTTGCTAAATTAGTGACAATGAGTGTGGAAAAGCGCCCAAAAGCGGGAAATGCATGAAATTCGTTAATGCATGTCTGTGTATATGTATTGCGTGGTGGTTGTGAGTGCTGCACGTTTCACGTTCCATGTTCCACGTTGCTCCATAATTCGTTGTGCCCATCCCCTCTCCCCCCACTCTCTTACGCACTCTCATTTTGCAGTGCATCAAGCGCACTTGAAGGTTTTGTTCTTATCGCCCGTTGTCCATGCAGACTCGATAAACAACAACAACAGCAACAAGAAAGAAAAGTACAGTCGAGCAGGCCCGACCGTAGAATACTCTCTGCAATTTATTCCCGATCATTTAATAAAATCGGTATTCGGGTATATCAATTGAAAGTACTTGCAATAAAACACGTCGAAACAAAAACATCTGATTGTATGTATACACATGCATACACACTTAACATTATATGTATGCACGCACATATGTATGTGTGAATATGTAATACATACACAATTGCTTGGCACGGCCAGCATTCGCGGGCAGCGCTGCCGCTAGCAAGCAGCGAAAACGTTCGCTCACATGTTTGTATGTTTCTATCTCGCTTGCACACATGCATTGGCATTGCGTTCAATTATCAACTTTCTTACATGTCTAGCTCTTTTGTTTATTGTCCGATTTAGATGCAACTTTCAGGATAGTTTAATATATTATGTCTTTAAACGAATGTGAAAAAACAATACTGTACGATAAGAACATATCCCTTAAAATCGGCATTGAAGTTTGCAAATTATCTTATTTCTTGTGAGAAAAGGGGGCGTGGCAGTCCAAAATTTTTGATGACAATACAATTATACCGTCTCTAGGAACCTACATACCAAAATGGGTCTTCCTAAGTGCCATAGTTACTGAGATATTCGCCTAAAACATCAATTTTTTACGAGGTGTTTCTAGTTTTTTGCTCATTGTGGGCGAACGGGGCGTGGCATCGGAAAAAAAAAAGATTCTTGTATTGACTGACTTAATATCGAGTCGATAGAGACCAAATTCAAACTTGTAGCTCTTACCATCTCTGAAATCTGTTTGTTCATACGGACAGACAGACAGACGGACAGACGGACAGACGGACAGACGGACAGACAGACAGACGGACAGACGGACATGGCTATATCGACTCGGCTTGTGATGCTGATCAAGAATATATATACTTTATGGGGTCTGCCACGCCTCCTTCTGCCTGTTACATACTTTTCACAAACACAATATACTCTCTCTTGCAGAGAGTATAAAAATAACAACAACTATAGAGCTCGGTTCAGAGCGAGAAGGAGAATGGAGCTTAGATTAGCACAGAACAGTGTTGTGTGATCCAAAAATTCTGCCAGCGTCTCTGCCAACACACGCAGAGAGAAACACACTTCGTGCATTCCACGAGTGCTGCATTCGGGAATTGCTCAAGGCAGAAAAGCATAAGGAAAAGGAAATGACGAGTAAGATCAGTCGCTCTGATGCGTTTAATGCGAAAAGGACTGTTTGCGCACGCTTTGTTTCAAACTACAGTTACTGATTTTTTGTGTTTTATTTTCTCAGTGTTAAGCACTAAAACTTTACAATAACTTTGTGTTTTGTTGCACTGTGGGCATCACTGGTACACAAAAGAAAAAGGGTGGAAGAGGGGAATACTATAGTTAGGGTTGCCACCGACATTTACACAAATGGGCATCATCGTGCAGACCGCTTTTATTATGCTACAGTCGAAATGCAACAATAGCTCGGACACTAAACTGGTGGACGCCCACACTTGCAGCAAGCAGCATGCACAATGCACATGCAACGTTTGTCGCTGCTCTCGCGACTTCTTCTCCCCCTTATTCCCTTTCTCACACACTCTCTTCTCTTACGGTTATGGTTGAATGCAGTTTTGGATTGTAGCCACTTTTGGCATTTTCAATCGCATGCATTTATGCAAACTCAATGCCAACTGCAATCGAGAACATTGCCAACAGTCGTGTACATACATCTGTCCATGTGTGTGTTTTTGTGTATGTAATATATACACATTACGCATGTATGTATGTATAGGTTGACCATGACAGTGATACCACGAGCAGAACACAGAGAATCTCATATTCATAAAGCAATCTCTGTATTCGCTGCAGGTTTAACATCCGGTAACGTATGTGTGAATGTATGTATGTATTGCACATGCATATAGATTCTTCAGTTATTAATATTCCGCAAGAATGAACACGTATATGTATGTATGTGTGTGTATATATGTACAAGTGGAGACGTGTACATATGTGTGCTATATACTAGTCAATTAAGCTTTCGGAACGGGTATTCATGTGCACGTGCAATATGCGATTCACCGATTAATGCATTCAAACAAATATGGATATCCACAAAATACATAAATTTATATATATACATATATACGTATGTGCATACATATGTATATTTTAATTCGGACTCGAATTAAGCACATCTTTTATCTGTCTTATCATTGAACAATGAAATTTGTGGGGATAAAAGCAAATATCGAATATCAAAGTGTTTTAATCCATTGATTTTAAATATATTCAAAGTTAATTGCAATAATGAATTCGGTAAATTTAAAAAGGAAGAAATTAAAGTTACCCAAAAGCTATTTACGTTTGGAATGTTACAGAAAATGTGCATGAAAAGTCAGTAAGAAAGTGGCAAGCGAAGAAAGGCGTTCTACAAAATATATAGTTCGATTTTACGGTCTTATACTTAAGGAAACTATGTTACTTATAAAATTAAATATATTCTAGGACTTATAATACAAATTATAGTATAATATAATTTTAAATTTATAATTTTTTAAGGTATTCGCTATACTATTATTGTTGATTCATTATCATTTGACTTATTTTTTTTTTTTTGATATTAATGTCATGCTTAATTAATATTTGCATTTCATTATTATCGGAAGACATTTCAGTATTGCATAATTCATTCAGTATATAACTTTTGATTACTTTACATTATCTAATATGAGCAAATAAGCTCAGTATAATGGCTTAAATCCAAGAATTTTCGTTAACATTCATTTTCATGGTTGTGTATAATTATTGTGTGTTAGTGTATTATTATTGTTTTATTGGAGTTTCCTTTTGGAAATTATTATGTTTATAAGCATAGGTTGTACAAGTTTATGTATATATGTATAATTCATTGTTATTGATTTCATTGACCTTTGAACTTTGACTGTTTTAAGGAGAAACATTAAGAAATTCATTCATTCTTAATTATTCAATAATCCACATTTCGCAACCCATTTAAGATTTTACTCAAAGAAGATTTAATTGTTTATATTTTTGAAATTATTACATAATTGAAGAAAGATTTGCGAGTGTGGATTACACTATTTCTACACAGAGAGAAATATTTGAGTACTTCGCACTTTTAGTGCCAATTTCAAATTTAATTATTCACTAATTTTAAACTTAATTTAAGTCAATCGATTTAATCAGAACTAAATGTATAAGTACCACAATTTTCTCTCTGTGTATTACTGCTGAAACTTTTTTTTTTTTGTATGCTTTCGATGCTTTGTGCTGTGTCCTGTGTGGGTTTATATCAACGGATAGTACTTGTAATTCGTATTATTCAAATAGATCCACAAATCCATGGCTATCTTAAGTAGTAGAAAAATAAACCGTCGGACAAGTCAATTGATAATGTTTTTCTATTTTGTTTTCTTTCTGTCTTTTGAAATCAACTAACGGGATTTGGTGTGGGCAATGCCCAGTTACCAGGCTAATAATCAGCAGGGGGCAGCCACGATGTTCGCTCTCCACTCCCGCTCCCCCTCCCACTCCCACTACAACTCCCATTGTTTTACTCTCTCCGCCACTCTTTGATTTGTTACGCTCTTCTCACTGCCGCTCTCTTTCATCTCTCTTTGGATTCCGTCGTTGCCTACATACCGTTTGTTACTGTGTTCGTGTGTGTGTGTGTGTCTGTGTGTGTCGTGTGGATTGTGTTGGGAAGCATAATTTTAAATGAGCTTAACTGAATACATAGACAATATACAGAAAAAAGCCATCAGGGCATTTGTCGTTATCGTGGCTGTGGCTAGCAGCTGTGACCCTGCATTCGTGTACGTCCAGGGCGTTCGGGGTGATGGCACCATTCCGGGAGACTTATATGTCTTTTCAAATCCGTTACGTCCCGGGAGTTGGGTTTGTACTAAAATTACATAGTTGCAGTTTAAGTTTAAGTATTATTTATAAAAAACTAGATTTTATTTTAATATATAACTGTTTTTTATAAGGCGGTTAAATTGATAATGATACACCCTAAATTTGTATCCATTAAAACTAAGAAAACTCTAATGTAGAACACAAAATCGGGGACTTCTAGCACCTCTAGTCAATCCTTAATGATATCTGAGTGGAAATAATTTTAAACAAGATTTTTCCGACTGCTGATTAAAGGCAGAGTATATAGATCAACCCTGTGTCGAGCTACTTAAACAAAAAATTTTTTACTACAAATTTCTGTACATTTTTAAGAGAATTTTTTAACAAGTTTCGAGTATTTTTGTAGTGTGAAAATTTGAGTTTGGGCTGCGAGCTGACCCAATCAACGGAATATATTTTTGCCATTGTTAATATTTGACCCTGGTACGCGTGAGAGTACGAGTCGAGCATCCACGACTGAGCATTACATATATATATGTATATATATATATCTGATGGGGTAGATGCTGTTCGATGCCGCTTGAAAGCAGATGCGGGCGAACGGGGAACGAAGCAGGGACAAAAGACGCACACTTAAAATTGAAACTGACTGCTGGAAAATTAACTTCAAAAGGGATTTGGAGAGAGTACCAAGTACCAGAGTAACCAGTAACCAGTAACCAGTTACCAGTACACAGTACCCTGTACCCTGTATCCCATACATAGTGGAGCGTAGCGAATGTTACCAAAAATACGGTTTCACTGATAAATCAGTGTGCTCGACAGCTGCACAAGTGCTAAGCTCAGACTTTTGGCGGGAGAAGCAGCACAGGAATATTGCTCGGATTTCCATGAGAATGAGTGTGTTGCGGTTTTTGGCGAGCACAGTACTCGAGTCTGTGCAACTGTCCAACTGTTCAAGTCTTTCCCTGTCCGTCTGTCCGTCTGTCTGTTCCACATTTTAGCTAGATCGAAGCAGAAGCCGAGAAGCAGCAACTCTTTTGGTTTGAAAAAGGACTTTCTTAGCGACATTATATTTGCCCAAGTCATAGTCCCAAGACGTGAAAGTGCCCATGTCCTAGGTAGGTAGCAATTTCTGCTGCTGAATGTGAGTGTTTGTAACTACCGCTTATGCCTGACTTCATTCCATGTACTCATAGTCGTACTCGTACTCGTTCTCGTACTTGTGGAATTTTCTAAATCGTAACTTACCTTCCGCTCCGTTTATCATGCCGTTGACGTTTCCACTTGCCACAATACCACCGCCGGCAGCAGCACCAGCACCAGCACCAGCACCAGCAGCAGCTCCTCCGTTGCTGCTTTGGGGCACATTCCCAATCCCAGTACTACCTCCAGCACCAGCACCAGCACCAGCACCAGCAGAGCCACCAACACCGCCAAATACATCGTTCTCTTGCTGCATTTGATTTGAGAAATGGGTTTCCTTGGCACGCACCACTTCGTTCAGTCCCTTGTTGTGGTTGGGTGGCTGCTTCCGACGTGGTTTGCTTGTGGTGTGCACATGAGGTGTTGCTGTCGTTGTTGACTTGGGCGGTAATCGTAATTCTGCAAGAAATTGCACCAATTATGAAATGCCGAATGGAGCTACGACCCAGAAGGCAGAAACAAAGCAAATGGTCTGGCAGACATCCCGTATTCCTCATCCCTTTCCAGTTCTTTCCTTTCCTTACCCTTTTCCTTCCTCATCCCCGTGCCCTCCCCTCTACTCCTCTAACCACCCCTTTCCATTTCGGAAACAACAACAAAGCCAAGTACAAAATCTCTAGTGTAGTGCTCACCGGGAACACAGTACACTGCGCGAAATAGTCAAGTACTTCCTGCACATAACCACACTTTCTTACTTATATGGAAATTGATAAGGATAAGGATTTTTAGATTATATGAAAATCAATTCTAATTGGTTTGAAAATATTGAGTATTTAAAACTAATGAGTTTTAATACCCTGTAGCTACTTATAAGCTGTCTATATGAACTGAGTAACTATAAGAGATCGAAACTTTTATCTTTCAATATTTCAAGTTTATCTAAACTTTTAATTTCTAGATCTAATTTGTTAAAACTTATGAATGCCACGCCCCAAACTGTGTACTATTCGAAGATAATCGGCTTTGAGCTATGTATATATTTTTTAAGTGTGACAGCAAAACACACAATATAACATAAAAAATAAATACTTTAGTGTCTTATTAAATAAATAATCTAAATTTAATGCACTATTTATAGTATTAATAACATAAATGTCCAAAGAGTCGGCACAGGGTATTGCATAGTCTAGCTTGCTCAGCTATAACCTTTTGCGTACTGCTTCACAACACATCTTTTCTCTCAGTGCATGCGAGCACTTGGTTATAGTTGTAATTTGGCTCGCCGCTTTTGGCCATAAGTATGTCTGTTCCGCTTCTTGTGGAATGGAAATGATTTAACTACTCCAACAACATGACATTTGATTACAAAGTCACAACTCTCAAGTTGCAGTTATTGTTTTTACCAATTATACGTACATATCTATGTGTGCACAGCAGTAACCCAAATTATGTTGTACACATGTTTTCTCTATGTCGGGAGAGACTTCTTGAAGCTCTCTAAATATTTTCTTTAAGATTTGCCTTGTTTTTCTATATTTGTCAAGCGCAGCGAGTCGCAAGAGTTTTAAGCAAATTTCCGTTTTTCTCAGACAACTTTTTTTGTCTTTCTTCTAACTCCGTTATTCCTTTTCATTATTTAATTCTGCCTCACACAAACTACAAGAGCGCCACGCTCAGGCTGGGCTGTTAACACGCTCTCGCTCTCACGTCTCCTCCAATTTGAATGATCCGTTACTTCATTTTGTTCTTTCTCTTGTCTAACATAATAATGTTAACTTAACAGTGCTATGTCAAGTAACCAGTGTTGCCGTTTTGTCCTTTTTCCGGACAGATCTGTCCTATTTTTGACTGCGACAGCCGGAAAATTTTTGAAACGTCCCCTGTCCGGAAAAAATGCCTTTTTTTTTTTAGTTTGTCCTATTTCTATCCTTTTTTTAATTTTCTGAGTTTCATATATAATTTGTTATTTTCAACTGCATGTCATCGCTTTGATCATGATTTTTTGAACATTTTCAATGCAATGCAACCCTGTTTTATATGTGTTATCGAAATCTGACTTATCGAACATCGCTCACTCGAGTTATAATTGTTAAAAGTAAAGGATGCCAAAAGATACGTACAAAAAAAAATTTAGAGATTCCTGGATGAAGAAATGCGACTTGAAGGATTGGGTTTGTCGGGATCCTAAAGATCCTGATAAAGCATTTTGTAAATATTGTAAATGCACGTTAAATGCTAAAATCGACCAGCTCCGCGCGCATGGGCATTCAAAACATATGCAAAATGCAAAGCCCTTTCAACAAGTAAACAAAATTACATTTAAGCCCCTTGTAAGTAGTGCGAGTTGTAGGCAAGAGGCGGCACTTGCACTGTTTTGCGCACAACATTGTGCAATAAGCGCCATTGGTCATTTAAGTGAATTGTGCAAGTTACAATTTGATGCGAAAGAAATACAATTGCACAGGACAAAGTGCACATCAATAATTAAAAAAGTTCTGGCCCCGCACATCGAAGAAGAGTTGAAAATTGAAGTAGGGGAAAACAAGTATAGCTTGTTAATTGATGAGTCGACCGATGTTTCAATTAATAAGATGTTAGGTAAGAAACTATCTTTAGCACCGCCAAATCGGCACAAACATGAATGTTTTAGAATCTGAAAATGAAACACTCGACGAAGTGTTAATAAATTTGCATGAAAATGTATAAATTTACTTAAACTTTTTGTTTTATTGAAAAAAAATTTTTTTGTCCTATTTTTTTGTCCTATTAAAAAAAATCTGTCCGTTTTTTGTCCTATTTTCTGGGTCAATCCGTCCTATTTTTTCGCCAAGCCAGCGGCAACACTGCAAGTAACAGAGTTCTTAGTTTCCTTACTTTAGATCTCTCTTAGTCTTTTCTTATATTTTAATTTTACATAACCCAACTGACAAATTTATATGTAAAGATTAACAGCGCAAACAACAACAAGCAGAGTTCATTCATTCCTTCAGTTTGCCTGCTGCAGCATAGTTTGCCCAACAATTTCTATGTGTATATTATGCTGTTTATTTATGAAATTTGCAGCATATTTAAATACCGTGGTTAACTATTTAGTATGCTAGTTCATATTCTTAAACAAGAGTGCCACAGGCAGCTTGGGCTCAAACTTAGTTTGTGGTTGGAGAAAATTTTGAATATCTGTTAAGCCTTTTGTTGTTAGAACTAGTTCGATACATAGAAGTGCCGCAATAGTTATCGAGAGCCAAAGGAAACTATTTTAAGAGAGGAAAATGCATTATGGTAAATAAAGCTAATCAATGAATAGAACAACAGTTTAATTCCCTTCAGTTTTAATGATACTTAGTGGGAATTTTGTTAGTTTCCACCCTGTACATAGAAAGTAGAAGGGTATATTAAGTTTGTTCGAAAAGGCAGACCCAAAGTCAGCCTGTTTCTACTAGTTCTGTCTTAAATTCGAAATAAAAACAAGCATTCATTTTTTGTTTTTAGAATTTTTCATTAGTACAGGGTCTTTTACAGTTGATTGGGTTCCAAACTAGTGCTGTCTTTAATTTCCAAACCAAATGTGTAATTAAAATGAAGAGCAACTTTTGTTGATGCCCCAAAACTGACGTTATTTTAAGACAAACGACAAATGTGCATGTTCGACATTGAAATTGATGCAATAAAAATGAAAATAAAACGATTTAATGGGATAGAAATGAAAAGCTTAAAGCTTATTTTCTTGATTTCATTCAGACGCGATAGACGCGCGTCTCTCGCGTAAGTGAAAATTGAAATGGCGTCCACGAACTTGATGCAACTCCATTGCCATTGCCAATAATGTGAGAGTGGAGAAAGTTTTCCCGCTGATTGTGCAATAATTCATGCTTAGTTTCTGTGCTCCAACTCTATTTTTGGGACCAACAGTTGGTGGCGGGAAGGCAGCGGGTATTGGGAATGGGGATAAGGAGCCACTGTGCAGATGAAAGATAGAGAAAAGCTTCAGTCGTTTTTAAATGAGATCGATAAAAATAATAGACCGACGGAAATCCTAGGTGATTTATTGCACGGAAACTGAACGAATTACACATGCGATGCAGACACATACGCCCCCCAGTCTCTCCTACGCCCATCTATGTGCCCCTTCCACCACTATTTCTAGCAATCCCTCTTTGGCTTTTCTTAACTGAATTGATGGTTTCGAATTTTAAGAACTATTTGGCTTAGTCTGGGCACACAGTCTCATTGAATGATTTCCCCAAAATCAACTACATATATATATCTGTATATATATATTTGAATATATATGTTTAGCATTGAACTTGAAATAAGTTTTTGTATCGTTTTTAGTCTTGATTTTGGTGCTCTTTACCTTGAAGTCGAATTCTCGTCTCACTCTTCCCAAGGGCATTTACACTCGAACAGCTGTAAGCTCCAAAGTCGGATTTTGTCAGATGTCGTATCGTCAGATTGAGGTGCCACGTGTACAGGTTAATCATCGCTTCGGATATATTGTACTTGTTGCCATTGTGTAGTTTTACATTGCCTGCAAAGACAGCATATAAAAGTGATTAATTATTAGTAAAATTCAGCTTTTTGCATACCCTGTGCAAAAGGTATTATCATAGAATTGAAAGCATTTGAAAAATTCGATCAAATACAATTATTGTTTTTGAAATTCACAAGAAGAAGAATTTAGAAGAAAAATCAGTGAAAAATTTGCAATTTATTTATAATTTTAGTAAGAACTCTATATATAGTTTGTTAATCTGACATTTATTTCAGTTAAAAATTAATTCGCACCTATTTTTGTGTCCAGCACTGTAACTATTTGAACGTGATTGTGAATTTCTTGGCGACTAGCTAACTCTACTGGCACAGAGTATTTTAAGGTCGGGTCGACTCTACTGGACTTGCCTCTATTGTTATTATTGCACAGAATTAGCTTATCTTACCTTCGTTACGGTACCAGCCGTTCAGTGGTTTTGGATACACTTCCACAATACACTCGAGAGTGACTTCCCTTTCGACAGGAGCACCCACTAATTGGTTAACGGCTTTTATTGTAGGTGGAACTGAAATTGATACAGATTTTGAGGTTAGAAATTTAATTTTCTGGCTCCATTGACTAAGAACTAAAATTACTAAAATTTAAATTCAAAAATTAATACATAAATAAGTTTATCATTAAATAGGAATCAAATAAATTCATTCAGTGGTTTACTTAATTTATAAACTTTAACTATATTTCTTGTATTTTGATAAACTTTAGTATGTTTTATTACACATCTTACATCAATTTTGTAAGTATTTTATAGATGAAAGCATGCGAATATAGTATTTGTTACTTATACCTAACTACGAGTTGCATCTTTAACTTTGCGATTTTTTCGACCATCTTTTGAAGTTGCTACAATAATTTTTCACTTATTTCTCTCTTTTTATTAGTCACCACAATGATGACTGCACCAACTTCAGCAAATGACTCTGCTGCATTCATTTCAAAGACAAACTTTTCGTATTTCGCACAGATACACAGGGACACAGAGACCAACAGGCAGACAGAGAAAGAAAGAAAGAGAGAGAGTGAAGCGATAACTTGCAGGGTGGCCATTTTACTCCTACACTCTGTAACTCCCTTCCCCTTCCCCCACCCATTTCGTTCTTTTGCTCGCTATCGTGTCACTTTGAAACTGGAACTGGCTACAGCGACTCTGGAATTCACTTTTCACTCGATTTCAATGCGCTAACATTATTTGATAGTTGTGCCAATATGAATACCAGACATGTACTTGAATTCACTGTAAATGAGAACAGACAAACGTGCGTTTCATTTACACTTATTAAAGGTATGCACGACTTTGGTTATGCTTGTATTTATTACTCTTCGTTTTTATCCGTTACATATTACATGCTGACACAAACTGCTCTTCCAATAAGAATTTATTTAAATTGTTATTGTATTGTCTCAAAAAATATATTATAACATTACATTTAATTAAATTTAACGGTGTGCTGTTCATAGTCTTGCTTACTTTTACATATAATATTTAAGCATCAAGTTCTGCTGCTCAGAAATTCTTATTGAACTAATTTATCGATCTTTAATTTCCTTTACTCGATACCTTTTTAATTTGGTTCGCTCATATACTTTTCAGTTCGTTCATTTCGTTCGGTTAGTTCATTTTGTCCTTGTGTGAGAGTGGGAGAGAGAAGATACAGTGAGAGCAGCTTCGCTTGGTCTGCGAGTTGTTTTATTGAAATGGGTAACGAGAAGCGGTTTGTATGTACTTAATTTGTGAAATTAATTAGATTTAAGCGTATTTAAATGTCGGCTAGTTAATGCATTACATTTCCCAGCGTTTGGTGTGTGTTCTTTTCCCCAGAAGAAGATGCCACGGGTTTGAGTAACGCAAAGAAACGCGGGGTGCAAAGTGAGTGGGTGCGTGAGTCACAGGCTAAGTTTGTGGGTTGTTGCGGGAGCGTGGCGTGGCGCTCTCCTAGGTTCATTTTGTGCTAGTGGTGTGTATGTGTGTGCGGTACCCCAACTGTGTGAGTGTGTGATGCTTGTGTGTGGCTGTGTGTGTGTGTATGTGTTTGAGAATGACGACTGTAATACTCTGTTTCAATGCAGCAAAGGCTCTTATGCTATTTTTCCTGTCGTTGGCTGCTGTTTCGCCATCGCAGTTCTTGTTGTTGTTGTTGTTGTTGTTGTCGTTGTTGTCGTTGTTGCTAAAGGATAATTTTAAGCCATAAATAAAATGGATTAAAGCGCAATGATCCGCTCATCAAAATAGATTTCATCCTCTGTAATTTCCACAGTGGAACATTATTAAAGCTTTTCTGCAAAATCAATGATAGTCCCTAGTCCCCATAGTCTCTGTTTGCGGATTTATATGCCATTTTAGCTTTATTTTCTTGTTTATCTCTACGTATATTTTCCAACAAGGAAATACATATATTTTCTATATATATATATTGGGGTTTATGTATCTTTGCTTTCACTTGAAGTTGGAACGGTTAAAGTTTTGCATGCAGCCATGTAGGAATTCATCCATTTTCCTTAAAAGTGAAATAACTTTTCTCTGTTTCCCCTCAGAAACAATGCTTAATCGTTGGAAAATGCATGATTAATTAACGAATATTCGTTTTTATGCTGTCAGTCTGTTTGTTTTTAAAGGCAGGCGGGGAGGAAAAATCATTTCTTGATTTTTGTTTTAAAATCTTCAATAAACAATTGTAAAAAGTTCAGTTGGGCAAACGATAAAATACCCTGTATGAAAATACCTTATCCTTTCTACACTTTCTGGACGATAGGTGGCGCTAGTCTTTCTTTAAGAAAAGTTAACTTACATTTATCAAGATTTATATATAAATTTACTAAATAAACTACTGATAAATGATATTTTAGAAGCTTAAAATTATAAGAATTCTTTATAAACTTAAGCTGACTTTAAATAACAGTTTTTGGTATGTTAAAGCCAAATGCAATAGATTAGAAGCTGGCCAGTTTGTTGTTCTGCCATTTTGCCGTTTCTGGCCATTTTACTGGATGCAACTTGGACGTTTCGACAATTGCCAACTTTGAATTTGCATTTGCATTTAACTGATTTTGACGTGGACACATTGCCAAAATTTCAACTGTTGTATATGTCTTGGATGACTTTCACTTCCACTCGGAGAGGAGTCTCACACAATTACTGCCTCGAGTATGCAGATGCACGCACACACGCTCACATACACTCATAGATTTTGGGAATGTGTTGGAAGTGCGCAGAGAAGCATGTATGCATGTATGTATGTGTGTGTATATAAAAGACAATGCATGGCAACTGTTCTATGCGTGCGATATACATACATACATACATGGAAACATACTGCATTTTAAACACATATTCACGCACACACACATACATACGCACATACATATAAAGGAAGTAAACAGAATAATAGAGGCAACAGCTCATGACAATAGTTCAATGTGTGCTGCCAGCTTCTGCTGCTGCTACTTCTTCTGCTCTCTCCTTTGTCCACTCTCTTTGCTGCTCTCTCTCTCTGCTCTGCTGGTGCTGCTGCTTTGCTAGTTACGAGTTGTTATTACAATAGCACATACTACCATACTTGAAGCATACAAGCCCATTTGATATGCTTTTGGCTGTTACCCGAAGTGCGACTATCGCAACTTTTCACAACTGCTACTCTCTCTGAATTTGAGTTGACAATCTCATGGTGTTGATTTGTGTGTCTTGTGCCACACCAACGCCATGTTCCGACCATTGCAAACATAGCCCTTTTCACCATTTACCCCACTCCCCACTCCCCACTCCCCCTTTCCCACCTCCTTTTACTGAAGCATTCTTATTCCATCTGCAAGAAACACTTTGATTGTTTTGTCTGGAAACATGAAAACTTCAGATTGACCATAGAGACAGAATTTTTGCATTTTATTCAATTTTTGCGTGTCTAATAAAATTTCTGACTTCAACAAGTAAGAAAGGTTCACTTCGATAACCCTGTCGACTTCTGAAGAGAGAAATCGTCTCTTTATAGTAGTCGTATGTTTTAAATTTAATAATGTTCTATAGTTTTTTTGAGGTCAGATAGCTGACGCATCGAGTCAATCCGTCCAATTTTGGTATATAAAGTGTTTGTTACAAGTTAATACTAAACCAAGTTTTACCAAGGTAGCTTTAAGCCTTATGACTGGATAGAACGACGGAAGGATAAAGGTATGTACATATCGGCTCGACTATATATATTTTTTTATACTCTGACACGCCTTTTTCGAGATAAGAGTCAATAATCCACTTTTGATGGATTTATTTCTATCTCAAACTTAAACTATCTTTTCGAAGCAGACATATTTTTGATTTTCTGTAAAGATTTTTGGGTTTTTTGCTATTTTTTCCATATTTGACCCAATTTTATTAAAATATCATAGTTTTTACTACTTTAAACAAAGTTTTTTTCATAAATTGAAGTAAATATTTAAGCAAACTTACAGTTGACGTGTATATCAAAGCGCTTGCTCACTGAGGGAGGAACCCCATTTGATGCTATACATAGGTAACCTCCCATATCGGTGCGATGGACATTTGTGAGTGTCAATCGCTCACCTTCCACAGACTTGAGGGCTGCAATGACAGGAAAATATTGAAAATTTAGTGATGGGAATGCACTGAGATGCCAAACATCGATACTACAGTGCGTCAAAAACTGTTTACACTACGCACCAAGAGTGTCTAAAATTTAAATTTGTTTAGATATGCACCTTGTTTGTCTCTGCTTTCTGCACGGAGTACGATGTCCTTGCCTCCCTCACGTCGCCACTGCACCATGGGTTCAGGCACACCTGTTTGAATACATTTAAATACTGGATTAGTTTAGATTTTCTTTGAGTTAATAGGTATACTAGATATTAAAAGCCTTTTAGTTCGAATTAATAATTTATACACTCATTAATTTATACCATATTTATCGTTTAGTTACCTGTAGCTGTGCACTGCAAGGAGATGCTTCCTCCCTCAGTGCTCACGCCCTCGTCAATATTTTGATCAGGATGGTTTAGAATATCCGGTGGAACTACGACATCCAAATAACCGGACTGTAAAACAACAAAAAAGATGATTTTAACACCTAAATTACATTTCAAGCTTCAAACTTGAAGCAAATATTTGAAATATCAGGTTTTATTTGTAGCAAATAAATTTTATTTGCCATTAGTTTATATTACCTTTTTCCCAACTTACACAAATTTGGTATGCCCAAAGTAATATTAATGCAAATATTTGCTTAGACTTGGTGTAAGTAGCAAGTAGCCAAATAAGATAAAGAAAATATTTGCTGCCTATTTGGACAAGTAAACAGCAAATAATACTTGGCACTACACGAAGCAAATATTTGCTTAAAAAAGAAATTATTTGCTTCACTTACACACTCATTTTACAAGTGTAGCAAATATTTGCTTCGAGAGGTTTGAATTAAGGAAGCGATATACGCAATATTTACTCTCAAAATTGTTTGCTGTCAAAATGGCAAATATTTTCTACTATTTTGTTCAAATATTTGCTTCTCAAAATTGTTTGCTGTCAAAATAGATTCAGCAAGTTAATTATTTATCCTTTTTAGGAAATTTCTGTAGACTTCAGAGTACATAAAATTTCATATTGAAAACGGTTTCATTATTTTCTGATTGGAATTCTCACGCTTAGCTCGAGAGAGCCACAGTACGTGCAGTCAGTACACGTACACGTACACGTACTGTTACACGTGCACGTACTCGTCTTGATTCCGGACAAATTCGACTGGTCACCTGAGCTAATCCATTCACACATACGTAATATGTAATATGTATCTCACAAATAAGCCAGGACTCTGGGCTCAGACGCATATGGCGTGAAGATTACGGTCTCAGCAGGAAACCTAAGTAAACCACGATGGTCACCAGGGAGTGAACAGGTCAGGTGAGAAGGGGAGGTGGGGAGTTGGTCAGCCTACAGTTTGCTGTGGGGAGGGGGAGTGTCAGGGGGCGGTTATGTTGTGACTTCTACTTACCAGACTCTTCATGGGATCCGTATTCACCTGGCACATGTAGCTGCCAGAATCGTTTAGTTGCACGTGGGATATGTGAAGTTTCCAGGTGTTGTGTCCATTGTGTGTCACTGATAATCTTGGATTTAGCGAGACCATATGTGTATGTATACCAAGTATTGCTTTTGAATCTGATTTAATCCAAGCCACCTGAAATTGCAACAAAACAGCCCAAGGAGCCAAAGACACCGTTACCGGGCGTATCCAAGTATTACAACATGTCTTTGTCTTCATCCCCAAACTTTACAAAAACATCCATTACTTGGACACCACTTCTGTTAGTACTCCCCTATACATAAGTACTTTATGTATGTATGTAGCATAAAGTATGTTATGTACTTTATCCCCAACTCTCCCAATGGACCTACTTATTCACAAACACAAACACAAACACAAACAAACACACACACACACACACACACACACACACACGCACACTTACAAATAAGATTAGGACAAGGTTGTCTGGTTTGGTCAACGCAAATACGATTTTATGGCATATTAATGTACCCGCACTTACCCAGACTCATAGCTTTACCCAAAACATAGAGGGGGGAGCACTAAAGATATTATTTTGAACTTTCCACCTGTATTCGAAGACATTTCCATCTACATTTCTATGTCTATTTATTAATGCATTAAAATGTACCAAGTTCTGTCTGTTTCATTAAAGGATTACCAAACAGCTTTCGTCACTAGCGGTAGCACTAGTAAGGAAACTTAAAACCAACCATAGGAAAACGACTTTAAAGTTTAAGAATTCATTAATAATATAAAGTTTTTTAAAATTAGAGTAAATTTAAAAGTAGTGCTAGTGACGAAAGTATACAGTGGAGCGTAAGCAGTAACAAATTGTACTCATTGTACAAATTAGTCTCAACTTTTCCTGATTTTAGCTTGGTTTATTTATGCACAGATTTGCAATAAATTTCTTAAATAGACACATTAACTGTTAAATGGAAATAACTCATCACGTTAATGAATAAAAATCTAAAGACCACGTGTTTGTCAGATAAACTAACTAAAATCGATAAAATCTAACATCACTGGAATATCTAAGTTTTGTTTGGATTAATAAATTTAGTCAAATCTTAGCTGACCACTGGAATACCATTAATGTTAAGCTAACAGCATGTTAACATAACAAGCACAAACACTACTGTGGTACCGTTCAAAATGAGGGCACTGAGAGAGAAAGAAAGAGTGATCTCGCTCTCATAAAATTGAATGTATTAGGCAACGAGAGAAATGCTAGAAGAGAATACATAAAGCAGACGCAAGAAAAAACATTAAAAGTATATTATTTTGTACAAAGGGCGTTCACAAAATTTATTCGAGATAACTGAAGCTTGTATAAATTATACATAATGAACGGTTTTAGATATATTCACTAAATTGGGTTAGAAACAAATTACTAATTAAATTTTTTTAAGTTATGTCTTAAAATCGTTGGCTCAACTAAAGCTTCTCCCTCTTCTTTTGTTTAAATAAACATTTGTATTTCAGTACTTCTATATTCAAGTGCTTTGAATTAAGGAATTATGGTTTAAGGGGCAAACTTTCTTAAGCTTATTAGTTTATCTTTATATGCATGTTTGTAAAAACACTAATCTGATGGAGATACTATATGCCAAATAAGTAAACTAATCAAAATTGAAGTAATTTTAAACGAATTGTATGATATGCTAATACATACCCTATATTGGCCCAAATTGTCCACAACACAGGTGAAAGATATGTCGCGTCCTTGCGGTACGGTAATATTCGTTAATTGGGCTAAAAACTGCGGTCCCAATTCATCAGGATCGTTGTGACCTAAAAGTTCGCAATGAGACATAAAAATAATTTGAAACAAGTAAGAAAGGCTACAGTCGAGCTAGCCGACTGTAAAAGACCCCGTACTCATAGTATTTGCAATAAAACACTTTGAAACAAAACCATCAATTTGTAATAGGGATGCAAATCGCCAAGAAAATGCCGATATCGATATTAATTAAAATATCACATCAAATCAAATATCGATATGGACATAATGACCAAATATCGCATTCGAGATCATATCGCAATTATAGTTACTATCGTATTGAATATCGATATATGATTTATCGAATCGTATGCATACATGTGCGTGCATCGTCCACGAGCAGCGCTGTCGCTACACAAGCAGCGAAAACGTTCGCTCACATGTTTATATGCTTCTGTCTCGCTTGCACACATACATTGACATTGCGTGCAATTGTTAACTTTGTAACGTGTCTAGCCCTTTTGTTTATTGTCCGATTTGTATGCAACTTTCAGGATAGTTTGTGATACTTTGTCTCCAAACGTATTTGAAATTACAATACCGTACGATAAGTCCAAATGCCTTAAAAATGGCATTGAAGTTTGAAAATTAATTCATTCGTGTGGGAAAACGGGGCGTGGCAGTCCAAAAATTTTAATGACAATGCATTTATGCTGTCTCTAGCAACCTGTATACCAAAAATGGTATTCCTAAGTGCTATAGTTACTGAGATATTTGCTTAAAACATCAATTTTTTCCGAGGTGACCATAGTTTTTTACAATTTGCGGGGGCGGTAAGGGGCGTGGCAAAGATTTGAAATAAACTTGATCTGCTCGCGAAGCAAACGGACTTTCATTCCAAATTTGGTGGCTCTAGCTTTTGTAGTTTAAAAGATCCAGGTGTTCATACGGACGGACGGACAGACGGACAGACGGACATCGCTATATCGTCTCGGCTGTTGATGCTGATCAAGAATATATATACTTTATGGGGTCGGAAAAGCCTCCTTCTGCCTGTTACGCACATTTCGCTTCAGACAAACTTAATAGACCCCTCTACTCTTTTTTAGAGTACGGGGTCTAAAAAAATGAAATGAAATGAAATGTAGACACAGGTGTAGCAGGTAACGTGTTGGTAACAGATGTAAGCAGGTGTATCGCACATGCAAATAACTCAACTTAAAGCAAAAAAACAACTAAAACAAAAAATGAAAATGGAAATGAAAATGGAAAATTCTAAAAGTGCATTACACAAATAAAAAAGTTACAGTTGAATGAGAAACATTAACCATAACTTTTTGAAAACACTGTAGTTACTACATAAAGCAATTCCGTCTTTATACTACCTACAGTGTATTCAAAAAGTTATGGCATGTCCACCTTAGCCAGAACTGATTAATGCTAAATTAGTTTGTTACTTAAACTAATTAAATTGTAAGGAAAAACTTTTTTAATCTAAAAGACTTTAAGTTCTTGTTTTGGGAACTTTTATTCGTAGAACAATGATAGAATTACAATTTACAATATAAAATTAAACTTACTTTGTGTATTTGTTAGCGAATGACTTCCTTTTGTATTTGATACTCCATAGAGCAACAAAAGTATGACGGAGGCTAAGGTCCTGACCCAAAATTGCATCTGAGTCTTTAGGGCAGTCTTCATTTTAAACTAGTTTAGGCTTCTGATCGTCTCAGGATCCTCAGGTACTTCTAAAATAAACGTACTATATATATCCTATATAATATGCATAAAAATCTCGCTATTCGAGCTGATCCCTTGATGGCGATATAAGTATATCCATATATATACAATATATGTATCTATCGCTCTATTTACTCGATCTCACACATTTCCTCTAGTCTTGTAGTCTAGTGTATTGTCAACTGTTAACAGATCATCACGAAAAGACGCATCAAAATATCCAAAGTGTTTCTGAAAACAATCAAAAAAGAGTTTAATTTTAGGTATATAAACGAGACATAAATTATTTATGTATTTTACAGCTAAAATTTATGTAAATAATTCATTTACACTTGACTGATCCTTAGTTCCTTAGCTCCTCCAGTGTCTAGTATATAAAATCTAAACCTTTTTCTCCGTGTTGTTAATGCAATAATTATCTTTATTTGTTAAGCTATTTCCTCCGACCGAAGGCATAAAACGAAATGGAAAAGGAAAAAGCCAAAAAGGCAACCAAAAGTTAAAAACCAAATTCCTTTTTCTGGAATGCGTCGCGCAATTCACTTTGCTGTCTGGAATTTCTTTACCAAATTTTAAGTTGTGTACAAAAATGTATAAAGTGGTGGAATAATACATCTAATTTGGTAGGAGTGAGTCCTCTGCCAACAATTAAACAAACAGACAAACATATTATGCCCTTAAAAAAGTAAGAAACAGGCATTTCAATTTCGTAGTACATAAAACGAAATAAAAGGTTTCAAAACAAAAATATTTCATTGAATCGCCTTAAAGTATGCAATGTTTCCTCGTCAACTAGAAGTTTTACATGCGTACACAGTGAGAAAGAGGGGGTTCTTATAAATCGTACTTATGACAGGTGCTAGTTAGTAGTGAAGATGCTCAAATGATGAAGTAGGGAAAGTTAATTATAACATTTTCTTTAATTATAAACGAATTTTTTTCGGAAACCAATTATAATTAAAGTAGGAAATAAAATTTTTATAAGCAATTTTACACTGAAAATAAGATCATGTTTTTAAATCAAGCCTTGTATATTTTAAATAATAAATGTGTTATCAAATGAGACCTTAACAAAAAAGGTAAATTAAGTTTTTGTCGATTTAGCTGTTTAATTTACCAAAAAAAATTGAAAATGTCAAATTTCTGAATACACAGTGAAAGCTACTTTGGCCGGACAGCCACGATTCTAGTATTTTTGTCCGCCCAAGGGAAATGTCCGCCTGCGGGAAAGGATTTTGTATGAAAATCATGCTCTTGGGACTGTAAAATTCGTCCGGCTAAGAGAGCTGTCTACCTGAGGAAGCTGTCCCCGAATAGAGTTTTCACTATATTAAGTCTATGTAAGATTAATGTAATTTAGAGATTTTTACAACTTTTGAAAGACATTCAAAATATTGCTTAAATAATTAACTGATATTAGAATTTTGTGAAATTATTTTAAATAGTATTTTTATGTACATTTCAGTAGTTAATTATATCCTTAAAAATGAATTAATATGTCTTATGACTAGAAAACTGAATTATTTAAAGTGTCTTTAAAATAAATATTTGTTTCAATTTTTAAGTCCTTTTTGTATTTTGTTAAATATTAGTTTGGGAAACAAAGTCTTAGATAGCGACTATTTTTGTAGTCCTCGCTTAACTCATGTATTTAAGACTGAAGATAAAACTAATTTCTTATAATCAACATTTATGCAAATTAACTGATTGATTTTTTTAGACCTCGTACTCTAAAAAAGAGTATAGGGGTCTATTAGGTTTGTCTGAAGCGAAATGTGCGTAACATTCAGAAGAAGGCTTTTCCGACCCCATAAAGTATATATATTCTTGATCAGCATCAACAGCCGAGACGATATAGCGATGTCCGTCCGTCTGTATGAACACCTGGATCTTATAAACTACCAAAGCTAGAGCCACCAAGTTTGGATTGAAAGTCCGTCTGTAGTGTACGCAGTGCAAGTTTATTTCAAATCTTTGCCACGCCCCTACCGCCCCCGCAAATTGTAAAAAACTATTTTCTCATCACCATAACTTGAAAACGACTTGAGCTAGAGGGACCAAATTCACACATTATGTGTTGAATACCATTGTTACTGCCCTCACCAGTTTGAACCGGATCGGACAACTATAGCCTATAGCTTCCATAGGTGAAATCGGTTGAAAATTGGTGATTTGTATGGAAAAACGCGTACTAGAAGAGTACGGGGTCTTTTACAGTCGGCTTGCTCGACAGTAGCCTTTCTTACTTGTTTCAAACTGAAACAGACATTAATTTTATAAGTGGCTTAAAACTGAAAAATTCCAATATAACTTAAATTTGTATTGTGAATTTAAAACAGAATTTATTTGGATGCATTTGCGTCATTACGTCTTGTACAGTTGTAATACATTTCAACACTATCTTATAGTGATTTCCAATACTGGCACAAGTAACATACATATATGTAGAAGTTATTCCCATTGCACAGAGAAAGACTGTGAGTAAAAATCAGAGCCATCAATTTTGGTGCGAATCCGTTTGTATGTGCGTAATGGTCATCCATCAACAATTAATCGCCCCGAGAGAAGGAGAGATAGTAGTGAAGAGAGAGGGGGGAGGGGGGTTGCGGAGAGCGGGTAGGGTTAAAAGAGTGGGGAGTGTTAAAATAAAGAAAATATTCAGCCGGAATTTTTAATTCTCAACGACTGCAATCAAAGGATTTTACAAATGACCAACCCATCTGCTTTTCAGTTTGGTTCGCTTCGGTTGCTTGTTGTATGTTAAATGTTGGATGCTGAATGTTGGATGTTGGATGTATGTTGGTTGAAGCAATGCGATTGCATAAAATGCTTTAACCGCATTTCATGTTTGCTCTTTTGCATGCCTTCTCCTCTCCTCCTCTTTCTGCTCCACCTTCTGCTGAACGTCGGCTCTGTTGACCGCAACAAACCCAACTCTGTTACTTTTGTGACATCATCACACTAACATCATATCACTGGGTGCATCGCAGTCACTGTCACAGTCACAATCACTATAAAGTGGCTGCTGATCCGTTTATTCATATTCAGTTTGTCTAAAATCACATAGAACTGTTGCTCTAATGTTAGATTTTAACGGGATTCACTGCTGACCTGCTCTTGCCCTTTTCCTTCCTTCCTTCCTAGTTTTGATATCTCCTTCCCTTTCTTTCCTACTAGTTTGCTTTCTGCCTTTTCCCCTCGTTCGTTGCTCTTCGTTGAGTCCATGCTTACACTTATATATGCATGGACAAACACATACACATGTACTCGCATACTTACATGCATGTTTTTCTGCATATGTATTTGTAGGTATGTACATATGTGTGTCTCATAGTGCATACAGTCGGACATTACGCATGTGGATTTGCATGACCAGATTGCTGGTTTTTGGCTACTAAAGGATACAGATACTCGTGTATGTATTTGTGCGTGTGTTGGTGTCTGTTCGTGTGTGTTTGTAGTATACGTGTTGCCGGATCCGGATACGGAATTTCGAAATTGTACGCTTTCGGGTAATACGAAATTCCATTCGCCACAATTTTTAATCAGAAGTAACTGGTGTGGTCGAGCATTTCCGTCGGCCTAAAAAATAAAAATTCAAATAAAAAGATTTGCGTCTGAAATCTCATTAAAAACAATTCCGTTTGTGAAAACAAACCAAAAAAAAAAAAACAAAAACAAACAAAACGAACGAAGGAATAAACGAGTGGAGGAGTAGCAAGCGGATGGCCGAGAAAACATGGACATATCCATCCACACGCATGGGCAATGTGGATTCTGTGGGCTCTGTGTTAAGGCGTAATCCCTACAGCTGTAGCAAATGCCACACTGCCAATACCAGTTCCCAGCATCTCCTTCCTCCTTCATCTTATCCTGCCTTTACCGCAGTGCACCCAACTGCCTTGAACTTGTCAGTTTTGCACAACGTCCAACTGATGCCTCCTACTCGCAGTGCTGTTTGTCCATTTGATGACGAAGAGCTACCATCAATTTGCAACACTGCCACCGCTTAACTCCTCACCGCCATCTCTCCACTCTTCCTTACACTCATTCCAGAGGCAGTGGCAGCGTCGTCGTGGTCCGCTGCTCTTCGTTTACCAGCCTCCCACTTTGAGTGTAAACACATAATCCATTTAAATTGTTTGTGGTTTTTCTTATTGTTTGTTTCCCTTCTTGTTTTCATTGTAACTGCCATTTCGCTGCTTTCGCTCTCTCTTCTCCCACTCTCTGTCTCTCTTCCCCTCTCTTGCTGTCGCTGTCATTTCTGACCAAGCTATGCGAAAAAAAATAGCTGAACGCAAATCGGACTCATGTTAGAGGCCTCTTACACGTCTTCCCTTCTAGTTACTTTAAACCAAACAAAAAAAAACAAGAAGGAAAAGAAGAAAAAATACATTTTTCTCCCAACCATATTTGTATCTGACTGTTTCTTATTTTTCGCGCTCTCTTTGTTTTTGTTGACGCTTGACATTTGATGTACTCGATGTAATGCGCATTATAGGTTCATTTATTTTTGTCTTTTTTCACAAGCAATCTATTTTAATCTTATCTTTGTCATAATGTCGATCAATGTTTAAGCAGGCAAACATTAATTTTTTTATACGAATATTTAAACCAGTGCAGCTTTCTTTTTCTGTTTAACTTGGTGAAATGATCTGGCAACGCTGTGAGACAGTTGTAATAATACTGGATCATATAGTGAGTTGGCAGCTCGGTCAGCATGAATAGAAGACACTTGAATAAGATTAAATTTGGCGAGTTGGCAGCTCAGTCAGCATGAATAGAAGACTTTTAAATAAGATTAAATTTTTGAAACTTTTTGGTAATATCAAATGTTAATTCGGGTTCGTTTAGTTATTGAAAAATCTTATTGAATTTGGACTCTTGAGATTTTTTTTTTGGTGACTTGAAAGCACTTTCGGTTAGAGAGCTTTTATTTATTTTGACATTCAACAAAAAACAAAAAGAGGCAAGTTCGTCAACATGAGTTTTTTTCACTTCATTCCGTGTCGATGCGTCTTTATTCACTCCCGAAAAAACACTCAAGGATGCATTAAGTTACATTTTGGGACACGGCAAGTGCTTCGTGTGAATACTCTGCATAAATGTCAGTGTCGTGCGATGTCTGTGCAGAAGTCAAAGTTCTTCAAATTTGCATAGAATCAAAATGACATGTTACTCTTGCTGTTCTGTCGTCAGCTGAAGACAAAAGCGAATGTAAAAAAATTAAATTGAATGTTCACGTTCCCTTTATTCGCACTGCTGCAAGCAAACATACACATACACACACACACGTACGTACTTACACATGTTGATTAGCTTAGAAAAGTGCACACACTGAGTAAATAATGTAAAAATCAAAGTAATTTGCAGAATTGAATAGCAGTGAAGTTCGTCAAAAGGCCGTTCTTTGCCAATAGTTCACTTATAAATTTCATTTTGAAATATTATTTATGTTTAACAAAATGATTACCTTACATTGCAAGTTTGCAATTAAAACTGAGTTACCTTGCAGAAAATAACTTGAAATTGCCTTAAACTTGCAATGTTCCGCAATAAAGGTACAAATTGCCTATATGTGAATTGGTCACACTGTCCTAGATCCCAATGTTTGTTGTTGTGATCGGTGTGAGTTCTAAAGCAACGACTTTTGTCTGTCATATGCTGCCCATTCATGAGTTGCCACACACACACATGCACTCTCTACTCGTTTGCACATGCATGTGTGAGTGCGTCTGAAGTTTTGTTGTGTAATGAGAGGGAATGAAACAGACTACAGTAGTTTTACTTAAACAACACGACAATGTGCAACTGTGCAAAAGTGGCAAACTGAAATAGTTGTTAGGTAAAAGTTGCAACACAAAACACTATTAAAAAATAAAATGAAATAAAGTAACACGTAGATAAGAAGATTGTAATGGATGGTTTGAGTTGCACATTTTCGCAGCATACTTTTCAGGGTTGCTACGCAATTGTTATCGCTTTGCGGTTATAATGGCCCTGCACTTACACTGACTGCTATAAGTTTCCAACACTGAGGATCATGAAACCCGTCGCACTTTTCATGCCGCTGCTCATTTGGCAAACATGCTCATATAAACACATATATATTCATTTCACAGGCCATACTCAAGCCGTTACACTTTTGCATAAACTAATTCCGCCACGCCCGCTTGTAACTGCCTTGCAACCCGCGTACCGTCACGTCTGCTTCGTTGACTTTGTACCCAATTGAGTTGTGGAGCGTGCCGTGTCTGTTGACTTTGCTCCTTATCAACAAGTCGCCACTTAATTCAATTACATTAGATACGACGAGCGAATGCGAGGATGATTCGAGTGAGGGCGAAGTGGGGCGTGGCAGGATGAGGCAGGGTCGAGGTTTCTGATACTCGCATTTAAAATGGTCTCCAAGAGACAGAGATAGGCCTGGAATAGTAACTGCGGTTAGATGACAGCTGAGCACTATTCCATTGTGGCAACACTCCCCAACACACTTTGGGAATATTCCCACCCGTTTTGTGGAATAAAAAGCATTTAATAGCCGACGGCATTTCAATTTACATATTCTGCTTTTTGTTTATAGCATTGTAACACAGATTTGATAAATTCATCAGACAAAAACCAAAACAAATTAAAAGCCTTTTCCTGAAGGTCAATTGTTAAATGCTTTTGCTAAAATTCTCATCTAAATTGCTTCAAGGCATTTCAATTACCAAACAATGCCAACTTCATGCAATATTAAATATTTATTCAGCTGACCAATCTCAGAGTCCTCGAATCGATACTCTTAAGCCGACAGGAACGATAATAATTTCATTTCCTTTCCTTTCCTTTAATTAATTTATGCTCTTATGTATATTACTCTCGAGCATGTCGAGTGCATTGTTAAGACTTTCAACTTCAGTGTACTAGTTTTAATTGAATTATACTAGTATATCAGATAGAATATATATTACTGTAGACAGTCCTACGCTGGGGACGAAAGCAGGGTCCAAAACACACAGTTTTAACGAGTGATCCACTTGAAGGTCTTTTAAGACCCGTACTCTAAAAAAAAATAGAGAGGGGTCTATTAGGTTTGCTTCCGTTTCCGACCCTATATAGCCTATATCTTCTATAGGACAAATCAGTAGAAACTGTGTGATTTTTATCTCCTATAGGAAAAATCAGTCGAAACTGTGTGATTTGTATGAAGACATATCGTTTTAGTTGACCGATCACAATCAGGCTCACACATTATGTATTTGGGACCATTATAACTAACTTCACCAATTTTGATCCGAATCGGACAACTGTACCACATAGGACATAGGATATAGGACATAGAACATAGGACAAATCGGTCAAAAATTGGTGATTTGTATGGAAAATCGCGCACTAGAATGAGTACGGGGTCTTTTACAGTCTGGCTTAAAAGAGGGTTTGTGCCAAAAATATTAATTTATATTAGTCGCAAATCACTATATTTTAAAATAACTTTAGATTATAAAAAATGTTTAAGTAACTACTGCTTATAACTTCATGTAATTGCATATATCGTCTAAAGTCATCAATATATTGCATACTTTCAATAATAAATATTAATAACATATAGTATTCGAACACTTCTTGAGAAATAATTCGATCAATTAAAATTTACTCAGTTCGAAAACAAATTTAAAAGACGAGTAAGTAAATTAAAACACTAAAAAATGCTCTGATATTCGCAGAATCTATTAAAAAGCTTTTAACTTCTTCAGAAAAATTAAATAAACTTAAAAAAAAATATTGTCGTATGCAAAAAATTGAGTCATAAAAGTATTTAATTTCAAATACTTAGAATTATTTTTAATTTTATCCCCACGATGATCAATTTGTGCAGTCATAAGTTGGGTAGAAATTTTATACCGTGTAAAATTGTGTTTCTTAAAAAGTTTATAGCTTCAGCCCCACGATGATCAGTCGGTGAGTCAGTTAGTTAGTAAAGACAAAAGGCTTTAAATAATATATAAAACATTTGACTGTTAAGAAATGATATTTTAAATAAAGAATAAACTTGAATAGTATTTGATCATGACAATGATCAAGTTTTATTTATCTTTGGAGATTTTTTTTAAGTTTAAAATTGTGTAAATTTTGTTATATTAGTTTGGGCTTAAATTTACAGCGATGATTGAAAATTATAATAACAGCTGAGATCTTTCAAGGATTCCTAAAAATCATATACATGATCAAAATAACGCTCATCCTATTAAACATGTAACAAAAACTTCAGTAGAAAATTTAATTTAAATGTCCTTTAATACCAATGAATAGCTGGGAGTTTTTCTTAAAAAGTTTAAAAAGAATATCGGGATTTCTTGTGTAAATTTAACTAATATAGGGAATTTTATTACAAGAGTCAACAGCATTAAGGGGTATTCTACACTGCCAAGTTTCGAGTGGCCAGCAATAAAGGGATTTTATTTTAACCGAGGATCGGTTTGTGTTAAACTTTACTCTTATTAATTAAATTGCTACTTTTACTTTGAAGATTGTCAACTAAATATAATAAACAACTGATTAAGTGCTGCAATTTTCCAATTTCAACATTTTGCTGCTTGTCACGAACAAATAAACGAACAAAATGAAACTTTAATCCGTTTCTGCGTTGAACTGTTTACATTTTTAGTTTATTTTTATTTTTTAATTTGAACAAAATAAATGAAGTGCATAATTAAAGTGGAAATTTGTGAAAGAAAATAGAAAATGGAAAATAGAAAATAGAAAAGACATTTTCACGCTTACATTTTGGACGCGAACACGAGTAGAGGAAGAATGTGAAGAAGAAGATGGAGAAGAAAAAGGAGACCAGCTTCATTCAGAGCTTGTATCAGTTGTTGTCGTTGTTGTTGTTTTTCTTTTACTATTACTTTTACGTTTAGGTTTGAATTTTTTCTTTATTTGTTTGCATTTAATGCAATTTGCAGCTTAAATGTTGCACCACTTAAGCTTATTTAAATTAATTGTTTGAAACAATTGATCGTTATTAATCGCGAGCATTTTTATTTGCAAATTTCGTTGAGGCTTTTCTCGAAATAATCTTAAACTGTTGTTAAGCATTTAATAAATTTATTTTCGGTATTTTCCAATCAACAAAAACTATAATAAATATTTTGATTCACTTAATCGAAGCTAATTAAAAACGTGACGACGGCAATTCGCGTTCTGAGCACGAGTTTCGATATTGTTCCGTTAGTTCGAATCCAACTCGACCGTCGCGCGACAAGCTCTGATTGGGACTGAGGCAAAGACGACAACTGATAGCATGTCCTTACCGTTTGCCGCTACAAAGTTGTGTTCGTCGTGTGTGTTCGTCGCACCCGAAGCTCTCGATTTGCCCCTTCGATGGGCGGGGAGTGCACAAACGAAGCTCTCATTGGCGGTATCATGTTGGAGGTGGGGGAAACCATACCGTAAGCATGCCGTGCTCTCACTTACTTAACGAGAGAGAGAGAGCGTGCTTGTGGAACAAAGCAGTTGGCATCCACCACGTGTCGCTGTGGATTGTGTATTCTCTCTGCTTGGTGCTCCAATTGCGTGTTGTAAACAAATGAAGGAGGCTCGTTGCATAGATACCCTGTAACTTAATTATTTGCGTGCAAATATTTTATTTATTTAAGGCCAACGTAATTGCTTGAACGTTAGTCAATATAAAATTAACCTTATGTAAATAAATTTAAAGCAATATTAAAAAGAAAAACTTAAATTAATTGAACATAAATTAAATTTTAAATTAAGTTTTAATAAACTTTAATTAATATTATGTAAGTTACATATATTTGAAATATAATTATTATTTAAAACTTAAATATATTTTTAATGTTTAAATTGATTAAGCATTTGATGAATTTATAAGTAAATGTGGGTTCATTTATTGGTCGACTTAAAAATACCCTGTAAACATGATCTAGCTTTTACACTAACACACACATACATACATACAGTCATGTATGCTTATGTGTTCAGCGTACATCATATAATGGTCATATGTTCTTCTAGCTAACGCTAGATGGCGCTAACATAGCTACAATACTGTAGGATATAACTGACAGTTTAGTTAATTAATTCAGTGTTTAATATGCGATTTAAAGAAAATTTTAACTACAGATGTTGAACAAAAGAGTTTAACTATTTGTAAAAAGTCACATAAACTATCAAATAAAACTACAACTTAATCAAAAGTTGAAAACTTCCAAAGTCTATTCGCTTTCAAAGAGCCCCAACTGACCATAGGAGTTTGGGCTCATTTATGATCAGGTAGACTGGTGTCTAGATTGTCTCAAAGTCCCTTTCTGGTACTCCTTTCGGATACAACAGCGAATCGTTTCTGGCTAATGGAGTACTTCAACATCCTTGCTTAAATAAATTTTCCAGCATTTTTTCTAGCCACAAAAATGATATAAATAAATAACAAAAAAACATAAATTTTAGCAAAGCAAACAAACATGCAAAACGAACAAATAAACAAATGAAACAAGCGAAGCAAAACAAACAAACAAACAAAAAAATAAATGACCGCAAGTAAACTGAGGCAAAAAAAAATATTTGTTTTAAATTTTTGAAATACTTTTCTCAAATTATTCCATTCAACATTTTCAAGGTCCTTTTGGTTTATTTATTGCTCTCGTCGTACAGTGAAAGCTATGAATCTGCCACAACGTATTTTTTATTTAACATTTTTTATTCAGCTCTTTTTATGCGTAAGTATCTCAGCATGTATAAATTGTACGAGTATCTGTTAGATACATGCATAAGTATGTGCTTGTGGCATGTGTTGCGGTCAGTACGCTGTGTGTGTGTGTGTGTGTGTGTGAAAGAGAGAGTGTACATGTGTATTTGTGTGTGAGAGTGTTTGCCAGGGCTGCAAATCACAACGATTTGCACATAGGCAGGGAAACTTGAAGAAGTATCTGTGAGATATTCTATCTTAAGCTTAGAATATGCAAAGATTAATCGATATATAAACTGTTTGTTCTTACAAAAACTTTATTAATCGTAATTCCCACCAAAACTTATGTCTCTTCTTATGCCAAACAAATAAAATAACTTGGAATCTTGATAATCGCATTACAAATTCGAATACAACTCAAAATTTCTATAAGATTTTCTTAATAAACTTTATTTTGTCGACTGCATTATTGTAGTGGAAATTGTATGAAATGATTTAGAAGACATCCCTTCAAGAGCGGGGAAAGTGGGGGGATACCGTGGGGTGGGGGAATACAGGGAAAACATTGCAATAAATAAAACAAGTCTAGAACTGAATAACTAAGATTTTATTGTGCTTGCATAATCACTTTTAGGCAAAAACCGTTGCCAACGAAAGAGTGACAGCAAAAAGCAGTGACGGTGGAAATGAGAGGGGAAGGGGGGGGGTAATGGAAACTCAGCGAAATGAGCAAATGAACGAACGCAGCTCATTGAATGAAAAGTCAAGAAGTAAATGGCAACATCAATGGCAAGAAAGTAACAATAACTTTTAATCACTTTAAATAATAAAATCCAGAGAAAACACTTTCGGATTTACTGAGTTCCTTGTTGAGGATTAGCTGAGTGAATCTCCAGCGGCTTAGTAAAATGCCTTCCCAGCACTAGAACATCGTGGCTCCGCTCTACCAATCCCCCATCCCTGTCCCCAATGCCCCCCTCGCTTCCCAATGAATTCCTCGCAACCCCACAGAACGTGTGTATATACTGGGTAAATGCGGGTTTTACCAACATTCCTCATCCTCATTCTGACACTCAAACTCTACTACTTACATCAGTGTTGTCGGCTTAGCTTCTTTTTTTTAAAGCTAATTATAGTTAAGTTGATATTAAGAGCAAAACATCAAAAAGAATTAACTTTTGTATAAGATAAGATATTTAATAAAAAATTTTGAATAAAATTTAAAAAAAAAAATAATTAAATTTAGAAATCTTTCTAATTAATTACAATTGTAAGTATTTAATAGTTAAATAATATTTGTAATACTATTTAATTATCTCGAGATGTGTGATAGCTACAAATTTAGCTATTAAAATATATTAATATTTAAATAAAAATATTTGTTTAATTATTTTTATTAAATTATTGACAAGTCCAATAAAAATAATTTTATGAAACAATTTAAATATTTTAAAATTAAAACTCTAAAAACTAAATAAAGTTTTCTATCCATAAATGTAGCTTTTTTTAAGTCTTAGAAGTTTGCCAACACTGCATGAGATATAGCTATGCTGTAAGAAAAGCAGAATAAAATACAGTCAAAAAAAAAATATTTGATAAATTAATCGTTTTTAAACCAATTAAAATTTGTAGACAATTTCTAGCTATTTTCTTTTGTTTAATCTAGCTATTTTAAGGAGCAAAAAATGTGGCAACACTGTAAGGCAAGCAGCTGTAGCGGCCCTAAGGATTCAAGAAAACTTAGGCAAGATGCAAGAGATGCGAAGATGTGAGATGCGAATGCGTATGTAGATAGCATGGCGTCTTTCTGCAATGAATGTCCTTGCCATCCTTGCCATCCTTTGGTATCCTGTACTATCCTTTGGCATGCTTTTGTTAAGACGCTGGGAGAACACAACAAACTGTTATTACTAGAGATGCTTTGATAAATGCTTCTCTCTGTCACAAAATGATGATAATCTCAACTAATGAGGAATTAAAATTGGATTACAGAACGCTCTAATTAAAAGGATTTAGCTGCGATGCAACAATGAATATTGTATAACAAATGGATTAAAAAAGGAATCAAGAAATATACTAGAATTGCTACCCACAAGTGGAAAATACTACAACTATACACACGCATGTTTAATACTAGAATTTGAGTACTTGACTTGACTGTGTTCAATGGGTACTCGATACTTTTGGACAGTGACTCAAGTGACACTAAGCGAGAGGAAGGTTGTAGTGGGAAGTGGAAAGGGGGAAGGGGGCAAAGCGGGTTCGTTTAAGCCAGGCTAATTGCTTTCTGTTACGAGCCCAGAATCATGGTAATCGCCACCATTAAAACACTGTCAATCGCTCAAACAGCAAACAACAAACAACGAAGCAACAAAGCAACCCTCTTACAACATTTTGGCCAGCAACAATAATGGCAACAACAATAATTACATTCGCACAACAGCACAGATTATTGTCAGTCAGTCAGTCAGTTAGTCAGTCACTCATTCAGTCAGTCTGTCTGTCTGTCTGCCAAGTGGGATGCTGATGCTTTTCAAAAAGACTTTGAACAATAAATGATGTGAAATCTCCTGAAACTGAACTGTGTTCCCTTACCACTCTCTATGTGTGTGTGTGTGTCTCATATGTGTGTGTGTGTGCGACTCGTGTGTGTGTGTGTGTGTTGCCTGCAACTCGCGAAGGGGCTCATTCGCATTCTTAACCATCTTGCCGGCTTCTTTTTTGGCTGTTGCCTCTTGATTTCTGTTGCCTGGCACTTCTCCCTCTCCTTCTTCCTCTTCTTCTTTCCTATAAATACCCGTTAGTAGAAAATTAGTTGGGTTATGTACGAAATGGAGACTGTATTAAATACTTAGTCATTTTAGGCATAAACTCGATATCTTTAGACGCTAATGTAAGCTAATATTGTATGTCCTTCGTTAAGATTTCGATATAAACGTTTAAGCAGCTACACTATAAGTTATAGAGGCTTTAAATTTAATGTTCTATGATTTCAAAATTCTCAATGGGTTCTTTGTGCATCCAAAGGTCACGTAAAAGTTCTATCAAAGACCTCTTTTTGATAGTTAAAATTCTGTTATATTTTTATACCCTTGTAGAGGGTATATTGTTTTGTCATGAAGTTTACGTATTGAAGAAGGCATGTCCGACCCCATAAAGTACATTTATATATTCTTGATCAGCATCAACAGCCGAGTCGATATAGACATGTCCGTCTGTTATCTTGATGAAATCAGGTACAGATGTATATTCTCTCTGCACGCAGTTCATATGTTTCATATGACTATATCATATAACTCCCATAGGAACATTCGTTTAAAAATACTTTTTTTTGTAGTAAAACAACCAAATTGTGCCTACAATGTCTACAGGGTCTCTTACAATCGGTTCGCTCGACTTTAGCCTTTCATACCTGTGGTATCAAAGTTCTAGGTACTTTTGTGATCATATAAAAACTCAAACAGCAGTTGTTTAAAATTTGACAACAAATATTCAAATTTTTCTAGCCCCCCATGAGCCTTTACTCTGCAAAAAAAACTCAAATACGCCAATAATTTGTATTATAAAGCACATTATTTTATGGTGAAAATACTGTTATATTGTTGCTAATTATACCACTGAAACCCATTAACATAGGTCTTATATTCCAATAGTTATAGCTGTTTGTAGTTAGTGCCTTAAAGTAGCTATAACTGTTATACCATTCAAATTTAAAAGTTGCAGATTTAATTATTATATACATTTTAATTAAGTGCCGGGTATTACATAGTTGGAAGGTCGATAGTAACGTTCTTATTTGTCTTTGGGTTTTTTGTTGCCGTCGACAAAGCCGAAGCTGTTGTCGTTTCTTATGCATGGTTGCCTGTTTGGCTGACTGTCTGGGCGCTTCTTCTTCTTCTTCTTGATGCTCCTGCTCAGTCTCTCTGTGTTTGCCTGCAACAACATCCGTTTGTTTTTTGGCCACCTCTACTGCTGCTTCTTCCTACTTACGTTCCAAAAAAAAAAAGCCCAAAAACAAACATTTTTTCCTGAGACACTCGACTTGTACAAAGTAAATCGGCTTTCGATTGTATTTGAAGTGGGAAGCTGTCTTTCCTCTATACTCCTCTCTTTCTTTCCTCTATCTCTTTCTGCTTAGCATTGCAACTACTTACCGTGTATATCCTTCTCATACGAGTACTCGTACTCGTACTCGTACTTGTTCCCACTCTCTCCCATTCCAGGTTCCATTCCAATTCCCTTTTCCCAAACATTCTTCTATATCGCTAATGTGCGTGTCTGCATGGCGTAAGACAGATATGTTCACCTTTGAGTGAATGAACGCTGAATGACTGAATGAATGAATGAATGAGTGACTGAATGAAGTGGCTGTGAGCATGACAAGAGTCAATTGAAGCGGCTCAATCTTTGTACAAATGCTTTTTGTATACCTTCTTTCTACCTTCTGATAACAACAGGCTTAACTGCATCACTCAGGTGTGTTTTAATATTCATCAAAATAATGGCAATAGTTTAACATTCAATGTACAAAATAAATCTCTATTTTGCTATAACTTTTTATTAGAGCGCTTAAGCAGAAAACTTACTTTAAAGTTGAAATATAAAATATACTTTAAATAAATTAATAATATTTTATCTTTTAAAACGGAAAAAAAGTCGAAAAGTTGTTCAATTTTAAACCGATGTAACTTTTGTACCGAATCTATTTAAATATTGTTTAAGCCTAATTTGCATACAATAAAATTTATATTAATTAACTATCCTAAATCAACTCCTGACAAAGCCCTAAGTGAAAAATTTAAGATATGTGGAATTTAAAAGCAAAACTCTATGAAAGCTACATTACAAAAGAAGATTTTGATAGGTTATTCTTCTACTTTGTCTTAAAAAAGCTAGTTTAAGCACAAGAAAAGGCTAGAAATTGTTTACATATTTAAGTTTTGCGATTAAATGATCAAATGTTTTAATTATTTATTTAATACAGGAACTTTATTAATTTTAAGATAATTCTCTCATACAGTGTTGCCAAATTTCTTTGACTTAATAAGCGCTACATTCACAGCTCAACAAGGACTAAAAATGCAGAGAAACTTTATATATTTTTAAACGATTTAATGTTCAAATGTTTAAATTTTGTATGCAACAACAGAGTTTAATCAATTTTAAGTAAATTCTGTCATACAGTGTTGCCAAACTTCTTAAACCTTTAATATAATATTTAAATTGTTTTATTAGAACTACTGTGTCAAAGCTCTCAATAATTGTACTTCATTTAAAACTATATTAACTCTTGTCCTTTTGCCATTTATAACTAATTGTCTATAATTTCCCATAAAAACCAGCGAAATAAATTCGATTGTATCATTTAAATGTGTCTAATAAATGTTTGCTCTATTTGACACAGATAGTTCAATAGTTAAATCATTTAATCCGTGTATTACCGCGAATACCCAATTCAAAATGTCGACTAAATAATATGTCAGAAGCCAATAAATCGTAAAATGCTTAAAATATTCTGATGACAGCTTTTGTGAGTGAGAAAAGTTCATTTGCATTGATGATTTGTTTGGGTTCGAAACGGATTTACTTGCTATACACAATGAAACGTGACGTCACCTTTGATAATAACTTGGGTCACCGCACAGTAAAGGGAAGAGGGGAATGAGAGAGGGGGACGGGGAGTGGGAGTGGGAGAGAGAGAGACCGAGAGAGCTTATGTGGATTGGAAAAAAGTAAAAAGTGCTTTGGGAGTATAGTTTTTTTGAAATGCGGAACACAACACCGTGATATACTCTCATCACACACTCCCACACACACACACACACACACACTCGTACACACACGTTCAGTAACAATAGTGTCCATTAACACGCTGGCGGCCAAACAACTTGGCTATTGATGTCATAAATTAAAATTGCAATCGCAGACCATTGATGATAAATCATACGCTCGGATGAGTTTTCATCTCGCACATGAATTGTAGCTGCCGGCAACTACTGTCCACTGACACCACACACCCCCTTGGAACCCCCTTTGACCCCCCCCTTGGACTCCGCTACTTTGCTTTCTACGCTGTCCTTGCCATCGTTTCAGTGGCAAACAGCCGATGATGCGATGACTCTCTGTCGGTTTTGCTGATGTGACTGCCGCACGAGTAGTAAACCAGCGAGAGGGTGGAGAGGGAAAGGGAGTTGGAGAGGGAGTCGGAGAGCTCGGAGCACTACTCTACTCTGTGTATATGTTGCGACGTGATGGGATTTTCAAAAAATCCAAGCTAAATCGTTTTTGTTTGCAGCAAAAAGCTAACTTTGACTGCTAACTTTGTTAGTGAAGAGAAATTTATGTTTTATTTGGTGTCAATTTGTGGCAAAAATCATTCTCTTTATTCATAAATCGCATACAATTCGATTATATTCGATGATTTGATTGCTTTCAATTGAATTTCGGCGAACACTGAAGATATTTCAATACAATTTCGCACGTGATGATCTGAAACTGAGAATACAAATACGTTATTTATCTCTATATATTGTATATAAACATATATGTACCAATATACCAATATATACATATATATATTAAGGAGTATACGTAACTTGGGACTTTAAGCAACCACATGCTATGTCTTCAATCTATTTGTAAAGCAAATGTGTGTGTGTGTGTGAGTGTGTGTCGGTGTTTGTGTGAAAGTACACACATCACGTGTGATATTAATAATATTAAGGGCATTCAACAAAGTTGTAATATGACTGCAGTGATGAATATTGCACTGAAAGGAGTAAGACAGAATCAGATTTTTACGCTTCCTGAAAGGGTTTCTTGAATGCTACTACATTAAAGTGGAGCTTTGTTATATGAAATAGTAGTAGAAAAGGTAGTAAAAGTAGTAGAAATGGTAGTGAAGGTAGTAGAAAAGGTAGTGAAGGTAGTAGAAAATAAGTAACTATGTACAAAATAATTTTAACTATAATTTTATGGAACTGAAAGTATTGGAAACACTCGTTCTTAAAAAATAATAGCGGACCAAATTTCAAGCTATAATATATTTCTACTAAATTGTCTAGCTTTAACATGAAACTTACAAATCAGCCCTCTTTACCACCCTCGTATCTTCCAGTACATTTTAAAATAATTGATAAAATTGTAAGCTACTTCGAATATATCAAATAAGTTCTCTAGTTCAAACTTTAAAACTTTCGAATCAACCCTCTTTTCTACCCTCCTATCTTCCCATTCGAACTAGGATTCTATTTAGTTTCATATTTTTTTGCCTGTTCTTTTTGCCAACTTTTTCCAACTTGTTAACTCGAAAAGAGGCAGTGGAACATTGTCATGCGAGTTTTGCCATATGCTCTTATTCTAAGAATTTATGTAATACACATACATCCACTTAGGCTAGATAAGTACAGTCGACTTTGGGGTCAGAGACTTTCATACAGTTATTCAGAGAATTTGGTGCCTGTAAAAAGGCGTGCGCTGTCGCGTTATTAAAAGTTTTGTCTTAATAATATAATAGGGGCTTGGGCGAAGAGTAAAGAACATAGAGGATTTTGTCTAAAGGTAAATTTCTTTGTCTATTCATCTATTGTTGTATGCCTTAAAAATATATAGCCTAATTTTAGGCATGCAAGAACTTACTTGGCTTTTACCTTTAAAAGGCATTATGTTTGCAGTCTACTTTTAGGCTCTCAGGTCTAACTTTGTCTTTGCGTTTAACATCAAAATTAATGTAAAAGAAAGGCCCAAACTATTGACCTTTAAGTTCATTTTGTTTATGTAATTGTTTTATGCTTAGTATCTTATCTGACGAATCACTTCAGGTTATTCCAAGTATTGTATAAATTTTGTTAATGCGATCAACTTCCAATATAAATTGCTTGAGCTACTAGTAAAACAGTTGATAGCTCAAAAAGTTATGAAGATCAGATTTTTATTTATGTCTTTGGGAGCTATGATTATTTTATTCGTCAGGAAGACCCCTCTGTTTCAATAATTTCAATTCTTATTGGCTCGTTCATTTTCTATATTCATTTGCAAATTTAACGAACTTAGATAATGAGTCTAATAAACGAACCACAAAATACGCTGTTCATTTGATCATTTAAATGTATCGTTCACATGAACTAGTACTCACTTTACATTAATTCAATTACTTGCTTATTGTTTGTTTGTATAAATATCATAATTTTTGTACAAACTAATGTTGATTGTATGTGCACAGTAGACTGGCATTTAAAGGCACGCTTCACTGTGTGTAATGTAGACATTTCCGACATTTGGCACTTAATAATTTAGCGTTAAAATGTTCGGAGAAAAATTGACAGCATTTTGACAGTAACAGAAAAATGAAACGGCATAATGCTAAGGCTTTTGCTGTCTCTCTCTCTTTTCTCTTCCTCATCCTCTGCTAGCGCTAAAGCGCCACCCTTCGAAGATGAGTTGAAGCGTTCGGACCACAAGCTTCATTGTGAGTACTAGTATACATGTGTATGTGCGTGAATGCGTGTGGGTGTGTATGTGTGTGCGTGTGGGTGTGTGTCAGTTCCAACGCATTTTAGTATGTCATTCGGGTTACCATGCTTGACGTTCTTACTTAATATGGGATTGGAAGACGTCCCTCACTTCCTACCCAACACTAATGTGCATGTGTGTGTTTATGTGTATGTATGTGTTGATATGCAGCTTACCTCGCTCTCCTGTCAACACGAGAAATCCTAAGACGCTTGTCAGTGGATATAAGAAAAATGTTTGAACTGTGAAAAAACATTCTTCAGCTCAATTCTAATGCGTTTGTAGTGTTCGTATCTCAGCATGTAAGTGTTTGTTGTAATTTCTATACCACGTGTATTTGTCATAACTAAGGCATGACACATTTTATAAGGAAACCAGAAAAAGAACTTAAAGCGGTTATCGATAAATTTGAAAAGGTTCAATGGTTATTTAATAACTATCGACTACTACATTAGTAATAATCAATATGACATAAGAAATCATTATTTTCACTTAATAAATGTCGATAAAAATTGTTATTACTTTAATTTAAAAATTTTTTTTCCATTAGATGTCCTTATATAATTTTTATTTTAGTTTTAAAGAAATTTAAAATAAATTTTTTCTTTTTGTTGACTCTTTTACTTGATTATAATAATGCCCTTATAAATTAAATATAAAATGGACAATCATACGAGCATTAGTTTTATTTAAAAATAAACATAGCTCCAATAATTTAATTTGTTTCCTTATTAATTTTTTTAATTTACAGGGTATTTAAAGATACACAGCTCCAATAGTTTGAAATATTTTTCCTGTATTAATTTATATATTTTACGGGGTATCTTAAAGTACATAGCTCCAATTATTTTGTATTTACTATGGAGTATTTGCTCCAGTTAGTTAAAATTAAAGTTTCTTATACTATATATTTATTTTGCTTTACAACTTTAAAGTTAAAGTTACTTATACTATATATTTACTCAAATACAGGGTATTTGTAATGTTTTGCTTTACAAGTAAACTTTCCTGGGTCATACTTTCTCCGATTTTCCTTTACCACAAAACTTAGACATGGATTAGGGGAGTGCAAAATGATTTGCTGTCAATGTCATGCTCTGCTCAAATTGCATTTTGGTCAAACTTATAGAAATTCTCTTATAATAAAGCTCAAGTAAAAGCCAATCACACAATTTGTATAGAAATAGTTAATAAATTCATTTAAATTAAACTATAAATGAAAGAAAAGAAACCGTTTTTACTCCTATAACAGGGTATGACAGACCTGGCAGACCCAATTAATAAAAGACTTGCAATTACGAGTACTCGTATATTTGGTAACATTGCCGAATTGTGAACTCAACTTTTTGAGTTCAAACGTCTGCAATAATAAACATTAATTTTTATGCCAGTTTGCATAAGTTTAACGGTTCTTTAAGCGCAGGGGTGGAGCGGAAGGGGGGTAGAGGGTGTGGCCAAGGGAAGGGGAAACTCTCATTCACCCATTGACATTGACTTATAATTAAAAGGGGAATGCGAATTAATTTCAGTAAATAAACTTTTAAATTTTCAAAAAACAGTCGTAAAATTACAAAGTATTCAAGTTATGCCCCTAATTAAATGCGAAATGTGTGAACGATTTAATTCATAATGTTTGGTTCAGATTTAAAGAGTTTCAAAAAGTGTATTTTGTTTAACACCTATTTTATAAAGACTTAGACTAGTAAAGAGAGGCAGCTACACAGATAGAAATTAAATAAATTTGGTTGAGAAAGCTTAAAATTCATAACTTTATATTATTATTTTTGCTTGAATATTTAAATTAAAAATTCTGTATGAATTCTATTTTTGAAAAAATACTTAAAATTAAGATTATTATAAGCGATTTATCAATATCCAATATAACAGTCTATTTTAATATTTCGGATAAAGTTTTTCCCGAACTTTTTTCTGTGTAATTTAGAAGCTTGAAATTATTTTTTATTAAGAAATATTTTTAGTCCCCGTACTCTAAAGAAGAGTAGAGGGGTCTATTAAGTTTGTCTGAAGCGAAATGTGCGTAACAGGCAGAAGGAGGCTTTTCCGACCCCATAAAATATATATATTCTTGATCAGCATCAACAGGCGAGTCGATATAGCAATGTCCGTCTGTCTGTGTGTCCGTCTGTCTGTCTGTCCGTCCGTCCATATGAACACCTGGATCTTCTAAACCACAAGACCTAGTGTTACCAAATTTAGAATGAAAGTCCGTCTATATGTCAGGCATATCAAGTTTATCAAGTAAAATGCTAGAATGAGTACGGGGTCTTTTATAGTCGGCTCGCTCGACTGTAGCCTTACATAATTGTTAATTAAGAATTTTGTATAGTTTTGTTTATTATCTTAATAAATAATAAAAATTTGTTAAAAAATTGTTAACTTAGTTCAAATTTTTTTAAGTGTACCCCATTGTATTCTAACTAAACGTGCACTAGATCCACGTAAATGTTGTCTATGAACTTTCAAAGTCACGTGCTGCGGGAAACTCCCCAAATACTTATGGCTGACAAACTAGACCGTATAAATTAGAACTTTCCAGCTACAAAAGTATCATGGAAAATCCACTTTGTAAAACAAAAGTAAAAAAAAATACAAAAAAATTAACTTACAAGTTCCAAGCAAGTTTGAAGTTGACGCTTGAGACTGAAACCTGTAAAATGAATGAATTCGATTTTAAAAGGAAAAAATTTAAAATTATTAAAACGTATTTTAAATTAAATATGAAATCAGTAAACAAAATTACATTAGACTGGCGAAGTACAAAGAGAAAAGCTTAAAATTAATATTTTTAAATTAAATTTAAATTTTAAAGTAAAAATTTTGTTATTTCCTTTAGTCATTTAAAATATATAAATTGTTAAAAACTATTTTCAATAAAATGGGAAATAAGTAAACACAATTCGTGTTTAATTGTTAAAGTCCACAAAACAAAAACTTAAAATAATTATTTTATAATTTAATTGAAAGCATTTTATATTTTAGAGTAAGAACTTTGGTATTTTTATTGGCCAGCAATATTTTAAATTATTGAAAAGTAAATATTTTAAATAAATAACAAAACAGTTAACAAAATTCACATTTGATTACCAAAGTTCATTCAGAAAAGCCCATGACCCCATAAAGTATATATATTCTTGATCAGCATCAGCAGGCTAGTCGATATAGCCATGTCTGTCTGTCTGTACGTCTGTTTCCATGCGAACTAGTTTCTCAGTTTTAAAGCTATCTTGATGAAACTTGGTACAGATGTGTATTCTCTCTGCAGATAACTATATCATATAGCTCTCATAGGAACAATCGGTTGAGAATGCTGAAAACGCTTGGTATAAAAATTTTGAGTGTCGATCAAGCGACCATAAGCATTTGCTATCATTCCCCACCTGTTGACCAAATTTCATCCAAATCGAATCACTATATCATATATCTGCCAAAGGAACAATCGGTTCAAAGGCTTGGTATGAAAATTTTTAGTATCTATTGAGCGATTTCGACCAAATCGCAATACACATAAACTATTATTCCCTGCTGACCAAATTTCATCCAAATCGGACTACTATGTCTCAAAAAAATAAATTGAAAAAAAAAATATTTTAAATAAATAACAAAACAGTAAACAAAATTCTCATTTGATTGCCAAAGTTCATAGGTCAAGCACATAAGGAATAACAAATATATTATTATATAATACTTATTAATCATTTCGCAACATTAGTTATGAAGTGTCCCAAACAGAATTTAGAAATTGAACAAATGGAATTAATGAATTATGATATATTACCTAAGCGAACGAGTAAACAAATGTACAAATATTTTCTAACATTTCCCCAGAGCAGTGTGTGTACTTTTCCGAATGTGCACACACTCACACACACACACACTCGCACACACACGTATTTGGTTGGTCAAGCTATCGACTTTTGATTAGCGTGTGCCTGCATCAAATGGAGCGACAAAGAATTAAATTACCCGAATTTCAAGCACTCTGTTGCAATCGGGTGAACGGTAAAAAAAAAACCATAAAAAAAAACAAAAGAAAATTCCTAAACTTAACTGTATTTTATATAACTTCCAATACTTAAAGCTAAACTTTCTAATCATTCGATATTTAGACCCTGTATAGGGGTCTGTTAAGTTTGTCTGAAGCGAAATGTGCGTAACAGGCAGAAGGAGGCTTTTTCGACCCCATAAAGTATATATATTCTTGATCGGCATCAATAGCCGAGACGATATAGCAATGTTCGTCTGTCTGTCTGTTCGTCCGTCTGTATGAACACCTGGATCTACTAAACTACAAGAGCTAGAGCCACAAAATTTGAAATGAAAGTCTGTCTGCTTCGCAGATCAATCTTTGGCACAATTTTCACATCACCACAACTTGAAAACGACAAGAGCTAAAGAGACCAAATTCACAGATTATGTGTATAATACCATTATAACTATCCTCACCAAGTTTAATCTGGATCGGACAACTATAGCCTATAGCTCCCATAGGACAAATCGTTTGAAAATTGGTGATTTGTATGGAGACATGAAGTTTTAGTTAAGCGATTCCAACCAAACTAACACATTATGTGTATGGTACCATTATAATTCTCCTCATAAGGTTTGGTTCGGATCGGACAACTATAGCCTATAGCTCCCATAGAACCAATCGCTCGAATCTTTCTGACTTATTATTTATAGCAATTCTCATGAATTGGTAGTGAATATTTATTTGTAGCTTTATTGTTCGTCACTAGCGTGAACTGCACAGTTTATGCTCAGACTGAAATGTGGCGAAATCTTTCTTGACAGTTTTCCAGTATTTACAGTATTTTGGAAAAGCACATTCCTGCGGCAATAAAAGCCAAAAGTTAAACAAAAGTAATGCACAAAATCGTTTTTGGTTGGTTTTGGCCATGTTATTTGCTTGTGGCCATGTCTTGCCAACAATCTTAAAGTTTCCCAACTTTGTGTGCAAATCCTTTGATGATACTAATATCATTTTATCAATACACATGCTTAATAAGTCAATAATCAATGAAGATTTCTATACAACTAACTTATCAAGAACTTTCTATGAATTTTGCATAAAAATAAATAAATGTTTTTTTTCATTGGAAATAAAAGTAGCTTTAAGCCTTTAGCATTTGTATTTCCTATAAATTGTCAAAGACTTGAAAAGGAAATTCACAGAAAATAAATAAATAATCTCTTTCTATGTGCGAATGTGGGGCGTATACGCAATATCCTTAAATGCGACTAAGGAAATTGAGCTAAAATCAATAAAATAAGTAAATTTCGATTTCAACTACTTACGTGCATAGTTACAAGTATTTTTATACCCGTTAGTAATGGAGTATTTTATTCTTGATTAGCATGAACAGTCGTGTTGATATTACAGTGACGTTCAGAAATGAGTAACTTCCCACAGAAGTCACAAAAAACAGCAAATCAAACCAAATTTGTATTGTACAGCAGTGTTGCCGCTGGCTTGGCGAAAAAATAGGACGGATTGACCCAGAAAACAGGACAAAAAACGGACAGATTTTTTTTAATAGGACAAAAAAATAGGACAAAAAAATTTTTCTTCAATAAAACAAAAAGTTTAAGTAAATTTATACATTTTCATGCTAATTTATTAACACTTCGTCGAGTGTTTCATTTTCAGATTCTAAAACATTCATGTTTGTGCCGATTTGGCGCAAAAATGGCTATAATAGATTATGGCGACACCTGAAGAAAATTCAAATGTAATTATTGAAATTGTTTAGGTGCTAAAGATAGTTTCTTACCTAACATCTTATTAATTGAAACATCGGTCGACTCATCAATTAACAAGCTATACTTGTTTTCCCCTACTTCAATTTTCAACTCTTCTGCGAAGTGCGGGGCCAGAACTTTTTTAATTATTGATGTGCACTTTGTTCTGTGCAATTGTATTTCGTTCGCATCAAATTGTAACTTGCACAATTCACTTAAATGACCAATGCACAATGTTGTGCGCAAAACAGTGCAAGTGCCGCCTCTTGCCTACAACTCGCACTACTTACAAGGGGCTTAAATGTAATTTTGTTTACTTGTTGAAAGGGCTTTGCATTTTGCATATGTTTTTTTAAATGCCCATGCGCGCGGAGCTGGTCGATTTTTGCATTTAACGTGCATTTACAATATTTACAAAATGCTTTATCAGGATCTTTAGGATCCCGACAAACCCAATCCTTCAAGTCGCATTCCTTCATCCAGGAATCTCTAAATTTTTGTTTGTACGTATCTTACGGCATCCTTTACTTTTAACAATTATAACTCGAGTGAGCGATGTTCGATAAGTCAGATTTCGATAACACATATAAAACAGAGTTGCATTGCATTGAAAATGTTCAAAAAATCATGATCAAAGCGATGACATGCAGTTGAAAATAACAAATTATATATGAGAATCAGAAAATTAAAAAAAGGATAGAAATAGGACAAACTAAAAAAAAAAAGGCATTTTTTCCGGACAGGGGACGTTTCAAAATTTTTCCGGCTGTCGCAGTCAAAAATAGGACAGATCTGTCCGGAAAAAGGACAAAACGGCAACACTGTTGTACAGTTATTAAACTATTACAGTGAACGCTCCCTTGGCCGGCTAGCCACGGTTCCAGTATTTTTGTTAGCCCAAGGGAATCAATGTTGTATGAAAATCATGCTCTTGGGACTGTAAAATTCGTCCGGCTAAGGGAGCTGTCCACCTAACTGCCCGCGAGTAGGGCTTTCACTGTGCTTACAAGTAAGCATACTTAAACTTTTTAAATCCTTAAAGCTAAAAAACAAAAGTTCTAAACTTGAAATACTTGCATGTTATAGCATTAGCTTATTTTGTTGCTTATTTAGAACCAATTTTTCATTAATACTTTTTTTTACAGAATCATTTTTTTTATGGTGGGAAACTTACATAAAAACTTTTCCAACATATTCTTTAAAATTGCATTTGGAATGCTTTTCTCATACTCCTACTGCATCCTACTCCAAATCTCCCCCCGGCTTCAAACCAAAAATTTTCAATTGCATCTTTACAAAATGCTGATTTCTATATTAACAAATAGATCCCAGACTCTATAACAGCTAAAGCTACCAAATTTATCACATAGATAACAGTTTGCTTATAATTTTACCATACAAAAATTATATATATTTAAAAGTTTCAATCTGTCGAATTTAAAAACCTTTTTCAAACAAATCTTTATTGTTGAAATTGACAAACTTAAGTAAAATGACACAATACAATAAGGTACGATCAAGTGCCAAGGTATTATGTACTATACGTGTAGTTAATACTATCTGGTTTTACATAGACCGTCCTGGACCCAGTAGGTCGAAAAAGATTCGTTAAGCTCTCGTTTAAAGAAAATGTAAAGCATTCTATGAAGATATTTATAGAGATATCGTTAATTATTGAAACTAGTGAGGAGATCTTACGATCCCTCCTAACTCCCAATATTTAGAAGAATATTAATAAGAGAAATATTTGATTCTGATACTGATTCTGTAATAACTCGGTTGTGTTTACTTAGCACTTAACGAGAAATAGCTGGCTGCTGTGTGCATTATAACGTCTGCTTAGCTAGCTGCTATGAACTTATTACCGTTTACCGTTGCTCGTTTTGTCTTGCTCTTACACAAGGGACTAACTTTTTTTTTGAAGGGTCCGATTATTATGACATAAGATGTCTCCATAGCACTTATCTCAAGATACCCATATAGTCTGAAAAACTCATGTCTAGAAATACATGCTTAGATTAATATGTAAATATGCATTGATATCGTATTATGAGGGCAAAAGAGGCGTGGTGTCAAATATTTTTATAATCTTCTTTCCCTGTGGTAAGTATATATATCTAAGAAATCTAGATATTTAAGTTAAGTGCCTTTATAAAACCGTTTTTATAATAGATATATTTGAAAAAAAAGGATTAAGTAAATAAATTTAGCTCGAAACTGCATTTTTCTGGGTGTAGTAAAGTTTTAACAAACCGACTATACCCTTACCACAGGGTAAAACAAGTATTTTAAGTAGCTGTTTTAGCTGCTTCAGTTTCCAGTGCATTTCTAACAATTTATTAATAAGCTTTATTCAATACTTAAGCTAAAGACAATGAGAAGGGTTAAACTGGCTGTGAGAGAAGATGATGATGATGATGAAGATGATGATGAGATGAGATGATGCTTCTAGCGGGTAACTTTGGTAGTGTCTAAGTTATGTGTCCGCTTCTTAGAACGAAAATGCCGAGTAATGTGAAACAACAGTAAAAAATAAAATAAAAATATTTAGTCCCTTATACGAATTCTTTTGGTGGCATTTTCAGCTTCAAATATTTGTCGAGCACTCACACACACACACACACACACACGTAGCTGAGCGTTGAAGGAAGACACACACACACACACAGATACACACATATAGATACATATACATTTTCTGTGCTATGCATCCCTATGTTACAGGTAAGGACAACCGCTTACCTCTGTGAAAGTATGTAACATACATGTATGTCATCATATTGAAAATATTCACGAAAAGCTTGTAAACTTTGTGCACCCTCATACCTCATACCTTAAAGGGGGGTTCAAGGGGGATGAGTGGTAGAGGTAGGAAAAGGGGTTTTCAGTTGGAGCATTTCGCCGCTGGTCACGCTGACAGAGCTTATTATGGTTTGTTTTCAAAATTCACTTCACGCAAGAATTCCTTTTGTTCTCATAACATATTTGAAATTAGTTTGTTAAATATTATAACACTCGGAGTAACTTTCATCTCCACATTTATATACCCTAGTAGGTACATACATATAGTGACATATGTAGACACATATGTACCCATACATTACGCCTAACACGCACTTTTATTTTCATTACACATTCTTCTCCCGCAGATTTAAGCCAAACATTATAAAATAATCAAATGGTGACAATAACAATTCTGGCTTCCCACGAACTTATCAAATATCATAAACAATTCGCCAGAATCGCTATTCCCACCATTGGGGTTGAAACTGCTGACGTTGCACAAATCCTGGCCGACAGAATTCTCTTAAAGCTCAATCTCTTCAAGATCGAGATCTCCCTTTATTTACATAAGAGCCAAAAGCTCCAGAAGTCTAAAGTCCAATTAATAAAAGCTCAAAGCCGAGGTTTGCTAAACGTCTTCAGAACATAGCATAAGTTAGTCTAGATTTGTATCTGTACTCCGTAGTATCGTGTTGTGAAATAAAATTATATTTTTTTAAATAACCGATCTTCGAACTACGTTATTGGCGCAGCCGGTAGGATATCGGAAAAATATCCTTGTAACAGTAATCGATCCTTTTCGATCCGCTAATAGAAATCCTTGTACGACCAAGTGACTTTCTAGGATTGAGCACGCGAATTTGCCGCAAAAAGTGATTCGGTTCAGAACATTACAATTTTGGAAAAAACTTTCTGATATCCGCAAAAGAATCAACGCGTGTGTTTTAAAACTTAAGCAAACCAATTATCAATAGTGGCCCACAGTAAAAGTGCGACCGCCACCAAAAAATAATTGCCATATTAAGAATACCGCGCAACAAATACTTGCAATACACCATACAGTGTTCTGCTAATAAATAGATCCTTTGGACTATTTTGAACAACTGTACTTAAAGGACTTATTTCCGGGCTTTACACATCATTAAATTGATCCCTGTAAACAGTAAGCTCCTTACAATCCACCTAAAGAAAATCAAACCTGAAGTGACAACAAAAATAAATTTGTGTGAAAGAACAAATTTTTATTTTCACAAAGAACAACCAAACAATACAAACAAAATTATCCAACATCATGACAACAACAACAGCAATGGAACTATCCGAAATGCACCTAAAACAAGCCTTAGGACAGATACGTCAAGTGCCAATATTTGACGGAAAAACAGTGGAACTGACAGCGTTCATAAGAAGAATCGACTTCATCATGCAGCTTTACCCAACACAGGACGTGAGACAGCACAGCGTTTTATTTGGAGCCATCGAGATGCAGACATCTGGATCAGCACAACGAGTTTCCCAACTCACAGCAGCTACAACCTGGGGAGAACTTAGGAGAGCCCTCATCGACGAATTTAAAACACAAACACCCTACGAAGAACTTCTAAGACGTTTATATAACACCAATTACAACCATAGTATACGTAAGTTCGTAGAAGAACTAGAATATAAGTCATTTATAATTTCAAATAAACTCATGCTAGAAAATCAGCCACAAAACACAATATTGTACACAAATGCAATGAATAATACAATTAAAGATGTAATTACTAGGAAACTACCCGACAGAATATTTATGACTTTAGCTAGACATGACATTACAACTGTTTCAAAACTTAAGCAAGTCGCTCAACGCGAAGGACTTTACGAAAACAATTTCAATGAACGTACTAACCAAAGTACTGAAAACTCAAAACCCAGCAAAACTAATAATGACAATCGTGGAAAGGGAAATAATCAAAATTATTATCCAAGTCCCAATTATTCAAATAATACAAACCAAAGTAATAAACCAAAAGAAAATGCTGAAAATAATCAGACATTATATAAAGAATTTAAACAAAACCTTGATCAAGCTAGATCACAAAACCCAATGAATTACCAAAATCAAAGCCAAAGATCTTCAAATCCTCCAGTCAAAAGACAGCGAGAAAGTACCAGTGGTCACTCTAAGATGGAAACTTCTGAAAATTTTCATCAAGGAGCCTCGGACCAAGAAGAACAAATCCCTTCATCAGATTAGTATTGAATGGGCAACATTTTAACTGTGTAATTGACACAGGTTCGTCCATCAATCTAATTAATCAAAATTTTCTAAATTTTCCTATCAAACCTTGCCAATTAAATGTACAAACAATAAATGGCATTGTTCAATTAAAAGATTACGTATCTTTTGCACCTAGTAAGCTTTGCCCTACTAATCAAATATTTTATTTACACAACTTTTCTGACAATTATGATATTCTACTAGGTAGAGAATATCTAGAATCCTGTGAAGCAAGAATTGATTATAAACAAAAAACAGTTATTCTTAACGAGCAATCATTTCAAATGAGATATGATCGTGAGGATTCTGTCAAGGACAAGACCGCATTTCAATGCCTTGATCCGCCCCAAACAAATGACATAGCAGTAAATTACGCTATAAATAATGAGTTAAATGAAACAAATCAATTCCGATTAGAACATCTAAACGATAAAGAAAAAAATAAACTAACCAAAATTCTTTTCGAGTTTAGTGACATTCAGTACAAAGAAAGTGAAAATTTGACTTTCACCAGTACAATTAAGCATGTCATCCAAACTAAACACGAAGACCCAATTCAAAAGCGTCCATACAAGTATGCGCAAACATTCGACGAAGAAGTTGACAAACAAATCAAAGAAATGATTGAACAAGGCATAATTCGTAAATCAAACTCGCCTTATTGCTCACCAATTTGGATTGTGCCAAAGAAACGTGATGCATCAGGTAAAGAAAAGTTCCGTATAGTTATTGACTATCGAAACTTAAACGAAATAACAATCGATGATAAATATCCTATTCCAGTCATGGATGATATACTAGACAAACTTGGAAAATGTCAGTATTTTACCACAATTGACCTTGCGAAAGGATTTCATCAGATACAAATGGACCCAAATAGTATACCAAAAACAGCTTTTTCAACTAAAAATGGACATTACGAATATACTCGAATGCCTTTTGGATTGAAAAACGCCCCAGCAACATTTCAACGTTGTATGAACAATCTATTAGAAGATCTAATTTATAAAGATTGTTTAGTATACATGGATGATATAATAGTGTATTCCACTTCATTGGAAGAACATCTATTATCATTAAAAAGGGTATTCGCTAAACTGCGTGAAGCTAATTTAAAATTGCAATTAGACAAATGTGAATTTATGAAAAAAGAAACTGAATTCCTTGGACACATAATAACAACAGAAGGAATAAAAGCAAATCCAACAAAAATCTCTGCCATACAAAATTTTCCAATACCAAAAACGCCCAAAGAAATAAAATCATTTTTAGGTCTTTGTGGTTATTATAGAAAATTCATTCCTAACTTCGCACACGTTGTAAAGCCAATGACTTTAAAACTAAAGAAAGGTGCAAGTATAAATATCAACGAACCAAATTACATTTTTGCTTTTGGAAAATTAAAAGTACTTATATCGTCCGATCCAATATTAGTTTATCCGAATTTCGAAAAACCATTTTGTCTCACAACTGATGCCAGCAACATAGCCATTGGAGCTGTTCTGTCTCAAAATCAAAAACCAATTTGTTTCGCAAGTAGAACTTTAAACGAACATGAAATCAATTATTCAGCAATTGAAAAAGAACTTTTAGCCATCGTTTGGGCAACAAAATATTTCCGATCTTATCTCTACGGTAGAAAATTCGAGATCCTTAGCGATCACAAACCACTTGTTTGGCTTAACAATATTAAAGAACCAAATATGAAATTACAACGCTGGAAAATAAAACTAAATGAATTTGATTATCACATTAAATATGTACCAGGTAAAGAGAACCATGTTGCAGATGCTTTATCCAGAATAAAAATTGAAGAAAACTTGTTAGGAGAAACCTCTGACGTCACAGCAGCAACAATCCATAGTGCTCAAGAAGACAATCAATATTACATTTCATTCACAGAAAGACCAATCAATTATTTTAAAAGACAAATAGAATTTGCAAAAAGTAACTCAAATAACGTTAACGTCACTAACTACTTTCATAAAACAAAAATTTTAATAAATTATGTCGAAATGACACCCAATCATGCCAAAGAATTAATTAAAGAATACTTATGTTCAAAGAAGAGTGTTATATACTTCAGCAACGAAGCCGATTTTCTTACTTTTCAGAATGCTTTCGTTGAAATAATTAGTCCTAATAATATTACAAAAGTAATGAGATCAACTAAAAAACTAACAGATCTCCAAACTTATGCCGAATTCAAAGAATACATTATTAACACACACCAAAAGCTACTACATCCAGGAATAGAGAAAATGACATTATTATTTAAAGAAAAGTATTATTATCCAGATTACCAGAATTTAATTCAAAACATTATTAACGAATGTAAGGTTTGCAATGTAGCAAAAACAGAACATAGAAACACTAAATTAGCCTTCGAATTAACTCCAGAAATCCATAATCCCAGAGAAAAATATGTCATTGATTTTTATATGGTAGACAACAAACAATTTCTATCTTGCATAGACTTATATTCCAAATACGCAACTTTAATCGAAGTAAATGGTCGAGATTGGTTAGAAGCCAAAAGAGCTCTCTTAAAAGTATTTAACGACATGGGAAAACCAATTGAAATTAAAGCAGATAAAGACTCAGCCTTCTTGTGCTCCGCACTACAAATTTGGTTAAAATCAGAAGACGTAAATATAACCATCACAACTAGTAAAAACGGTATTTCAGACATAGAAAGATTTCATAAAACAGTAAATGAAAAATTGAGAATTGTCAATTCTGACACGAATCAAGAAGATAAACTAACTAGATTCGAAATAATACTTTACACTTATAACCATAAAACTAAACATAATACGACTGGTAGAACACCAGCAGACATTTTCATTTACGCAGGAACTCCCGAGTATGATGCACAGTTAAACAAGAAAAATAAAATAGAAAGACTCAATGAAAATAGAGCCGAATTTGAAGTAGATACTAGATATAGGGAATCGCCATTAGTAAGGTCTAAATCCACAAACCCATTTAAGCAAACTGGAAACATAACACAAATAGATGATAAACACTATGAAGAAGTAAACAGAGGTAGAAAGATAACACATTATAAATCAAAATATAAAAAGAAAAAAAGTAACTAACGAAAGTAAATACGATAATTCCAGATCAACCAATAACCCGAATCACGATGATAACTCCTCATAATTTAACAACTCTAATTATAACATTCATGCTACTTTACTTTATATGTCCAATAAAAGGTCAAAATTTGGAAATCAATCCAATTAATTGTAAAAACGGATATCTTATATTTCAAACAGGAACTATAAACTTACCTATAAAATACGAATATCATTATCTAACAATTAATATAACAAAAACTGAAGAAACTTATAATAATCTAATAAAACAAACAAAGGAATTTGAAAGACTAACAAAAATTAAATATTTAATTGAAAAACTGGACCGAGAAATGAATGGTATAAGACTAGTAAAACGTAACAAAAGAGGACTTGTTAATTTCATGGGAACCTTTTATAAATATCTTTTCGGAACTTTAAACCAAGAAGACAAAGAAGAATTGCAATCAAAAATAGATAATCTTTCAGTAAATAGTGTGCAAGCTAATGAATTAAATGAAGTAATAAAAGCAGTTAATAGAGGAATAGAAGTAATGAACAGTTTAAGTATCACCCATGAGGTAGATCAAAGACTTGAATTATTAATTTTCAATTTACAAGAATTCACTGAATACATTGAAGACATTGAACTAGGAATGCAATTAACCAGGCTTGGTATATTCAACCCTAAATTATTAAAATATGACTCACTATCACATTTAAACGCAGAAAAAATAATAAATATTAAAACATCAACTTGGTTAAAGACAACTACTAACGAAATTTTAATCATTTCCCATATTCCACGTGAAATTATAAATACCGCACAATTTGACATTATTCCTTACCCTGACAACAATAAAAACATTTTAACCGAAATTATACATGACAGTTATTACATACAAAACAATAAAGCATTTACTGCAACCAATAAAGATTTAGTTATGAACAAATGTATTACTGGAATATTAAACCAAGATAAAACAGAATGTAGATATTCAAAAATACATAAAAACTATGAAATTAAGTATGTAGAACCAAATATTATGTTAACATGGAACTTACCTAAAACTGTATTAAATCAAAATTGTATCAATAGAGAAATAATTATTGAAGGAAATTATATGATAAAGGCCCTAAATTGTTCAATCCAATTAGATGAAATATTAATAACCAATACTATGTTAGATTACACGCAAATAATTTACATAAATAATAATGTAACTAAATTAGAACCATTGTCATATGTCCAAACTAAAGAAATTATCTTACAACAAACTAAATTGTATAACACGTTCCAAATTATTACTATAACCACTTTAATAATTATTTTAATCGCATTAATTATGTACATTATCTTTAAATATAAAAATATTCCAAGAAAAATTATTGTTAACTATAAGAACAAAAAAGAATCAACCCCAAACATACACTCAAATATTGAAAATGATATCGAACTAAATGTAAACAAAAATGAAACCGAAGAAATTGTAACAGACCCAACACTATACCCAAAATTATCCGCCTGAGGACAGGCTCATTTCTTAAGGATGGGGAAGTGACATATGTAGACACATATGTACCCATACATTACGCCTAACACGCACTTTTATTTTCATTACACATTCTTCTCCCGCAGATTTAAGCCAAACATTATAAAATAATCAAATGGTGACAATAACAATTCTGGCTTCCCACGAACTTATCAAATATCATAAACAATTCGCCAGAATCGCTATTCCCACCATTGGGGTTGAAACTGCTGACGTTGCACAAATCCTGGCCGACAGAATTCTCTTAAAGCTCAATCTCTTCAAGATCGAGATCTCCCTTTATTTACATAAGAGCCAAAAGCTCCAGAAGTCTAAAGTCCAATTAATAAAAGCTCAAAGCCGAGGTTTGCTAAACGTCTTCAGAACATAGCATAAGTTAGTCTAGATTTGTATCTGTACTCCGTAGTATCGTGTTGTGAAATAAAATTATATTTTTTTAAATAACCGATCTTCGAACTACGTTATTATATAGATTTACCCATTAGGCATTACGTGTATAAACAAATCTCTTCACTTGCACTTAGTTATAATCCCAAATTGAGCACATACTTAAATTTCCTCAATGACAACGACAAACATGATGAATCGCTAAATGTCGAGGGGTGGGGAGTGGGGGGAGTCCGGAGTTGGGAAAGTGTGTTTGTCCTTATCTGGTTTTCCACAGCAAACACATTAACTTGCCACCAATTATCTGCCGGAAGCTTAGCTATCTATGACCTTTTGGTTCGAAACTCACTAAACAATTTTGTATTGGATTACAGAAGACAGAAATGACTACGGAGAAGGACAATTTTCACAGCCTAAAAAGTGATTGTTATATATCCTTTAGAAACCTCTTGGTACTCACATCAGTCGGATGTAACCACAGCTAAAACTGTAAATCGGGCGAACTTGAAATTTTTCAAAGATATGTTTCATTAATTTTTGGAATATAATAAATAAGTTTTAAGTTTTTACACCTTCTGACTATGTTTGGTTTAGGATCGAACAACTATATCCTATAACTTCAATAGGTCAAATCGGTCGAAAATAGTTTATTTTGTGTAAAGAAGGTGGTACTGTACTCCTACAGGGTGTCTAAATCGGACTAACTCGCCTGTATTTAACTTCTTGTAAATAAAGCTGCTCCCAACTGTTGATCGATGCTTTTTAATGTCTAAATCGATCTAAGCATCGAAGTTTCCACCTTTATCTCCCCCAACTCTGACCCCAAAAAATCGAAAAACAAAAAAATCCATATATAATCGGTTTTTACACAACATCCTTTTAATTTCCTATTTCAATTGACAGTACAAATTGAGCTTGAGTTTAAAATATCTTAAAACAAGTACACACATCGTTTATGCTCAGCATATGGTAAGCTTTCTTATAACATACGTTTAATGTATATACTATATACTATACTCTATATATGTATATGTATATATAACGGTCTATTTGTCTTGAATCGCTAGATAATAAGTACAATATTTTAATGATGAATTAATACGATTATGTTATTATATTAAAATTGCAATAATTGCTTGTAACAGTAGTATAAAACTAGTGTATACTTAAATGTTAGCACAAGTTAATGTTAAGAATGTCCGTTATTCCGTTTATCTATTTGTTACGAGTACTTTAAGAAAATTTATATATGTATATTTATATATATATATATATAGATCTTTGATATTCCATATATGTTCTTAAATATTCTTGAATCGATAGCATTGGCGCCTCAGTCTAATTTATACTATTGACATTGATCCAAAATTCCGTTGCCTCCAATTGAATGACGTCACTACGAGTAGTCGCACTCGTACTCAAATTCATAAATGTACTCGTACTCATACTTGTAGTAGTACTCATACTTGTCTCGTACTTATACTTGTACTCGTACTCATAATCGAAATAGTACTCATGCGCGTACTAGTACTCATAATCGTACGCGTCCTAGTACTCATACGCATACTAGTACTCATACTCGAAATAGTACTCATACTCGATCTCGTCTTGATTCATAACGCTCATCAATTCAATTACGACAGTAAATAATCTCCGAGTTTTACAATAATCTTTGCCTATAGCTAATATTATGAATTAAATAAATTAATAATTCAAGTAATAATAATAATAATCGTAATCATTTCCAAACTGGATAAGTAACCACTGTAAAGGTGATTTCACAATAATTTTCTATCTTATTTATACTAAATATATAGTTAATCATTTATGTATTCCATTGACTAAATACACAATTGTGAAATTGAATTATATAATTGATCTTAAGTATTCGAATTCAAATATTCTTTTGAGTGTCAGTTTAAGAATTGATCTTGTATTCGTTTTGGTTATCGTATTCGATTTCGTATTCATTTTTTAGGCAGTGTTTAATACTTAGTAGATCCGACTTGAAGTTCTGATCAAGGAACATTTCAGTCTAAAGTCTAAATTAGTTTCAGAACATTTGAATTATTTGAAATGAGTTATAGGGAAACCTTAAATCGATGGATGATCTCATCTAAAAAAACAACATTCATAGAAAAGACTAAATATTCCCGTTTTACTACTATTAACAAACATGTTTAGATTTGTCCAATCCTGTCGATAAATGCTGACGGAGGGCTAACATGTTTCTCGTTCAGAATTCCACAATTTGGTATGTTTTCCAAACTGTTTTCCATTTGGTATTTGTTGTTATCAATCATGGTAGTACCCATGGCCAAGGTTTCGGCATTACTCAAAGTTTCCATGGCATTATATTCTAAATGTCTAGAGTTTGCTTCCAATAATTCAAGTGGTTCAATACTATAAATGTGTCGATGTGAACTGATTAATTCCAGTTGCTGATCACCTCGATTGCTCATCATTAACTTGGCATTCGGGTCACCATAGCTTTTGTTATAGCAGGTCAGGGATGACATACAACCGTGTTGATCTGGATTTCTTGGTTGGACCTTTAGTTTTTCAATATATGACCCCGATTGGGCAATTGGTCGGGTGATGCCCTTGATTTCCCCACAATCGCGATTAATGGTGCCGCTGTTGGCATTACTATCGCCACTTTTGAATCGCTGACGACCGGGTATACTTCGGGACAGATCTGAACATTGGGTTGTATCTTTGGTAGATGCAATTGAGACAGCTTTCCGCTGGGAATCGCCAGTATGCGTTGATTTCCGCTGTTGCTTTGCTGACGGCTCAAAGACCCTGTAGTCGATGGGAACGGGGTCCAAGATGCTACAAAAAGGCAACAATTTCAATATTATAACATTTATAGCAACAAATAATGTGCAATTTATGGAATTACTACTTTCTACTTATAGGTTGTTGCGATAAAAGATGAGGTACTAACTTACTATGCAGTTGAGGTCTGCTAAATACAGAAGACCTATCCTTACTATTTCCTCCACTGTTTCGCATTTTCTTGCTGTGAGCTGAAAAGAGGTAAAAATATTAAAAGGCATTAAAGTTTGTTCAGATATTAAATAATAATACATTAAACATTTACTATCAATTATCTATACATACAGGACAGTACAAAACGTATTGTAATTTATGGTATTCTTTTTTAGATCCCGTACTCAAAAAAAGTACAAGGGTCTATTAGGCGTGTCAGAAGCGAAATGTGCGTAACAGGCAGATAGATGCATTTCCGACCCCATTAAGTATATATATATTTTTGAACAGCATAAACATTCGAGTCGATATAGCAATGTCCGTCGGTCTTTATGAACACCTAGGCCTCAGAGACTTTAAGAGCTAGAGGCACCAAATTTGGGATGAAATTCCGTCTATGCGTCAAGCAGATCAAGTTTATTTCACACCCCATACCGCCCGCGTAAATTATAAAAACTATTTTCACATCATTATACTGGAACTGTCGGGACGAAAATTACAAATTATGTATGTGGTACCGTATCGGACAACTATATCATATAGCTCTCATAGGACAAGTCAGTCGAGAATTAGGTATTTGTTTGAAAACGTGTAGCTTAACGTATGAATACTATGAATATTACCAACCTTACCAAATTTAGACCAGATCAGACAAATATATCCTTTAGCCTATAGGACAATTGTATTGAAAAATGTTTTTAGAGTGAGTACGAGGTCTTTTACAGTCGGTTCCCTCTACTGTAGCCTATCCTACCAGTGTTAATTAAAAAATATAAATAATTCTACTACACACCCGCAATTTCTTCATCCTCCAGATAACTGGAAGACTCATCACGCATTCGTTCCCTCTCTCCGCTGAGCTCACTGTCGCTATTCAGACTATCGTATTCCTCCGATTCCGATTTAATAATTTTGGAGCGACGCTTGTGTCGTTTATCCGTGTTCAAGTGATTGTTCTCGTCGGGAGAACCGACAATCATGCTGGTTAAATTCGCCTGGGAGTTTCCTCCGCCGACACTTGTGGAGGCAGAACGCTTCCCCTTTACCACCGAGCTACAGAGGGTGCTGTCATCTCCGCAGCGGGAATCATATTTGGATGAGCTGCCCGTGTAGTTAAGGGGTATATTTCCAGTTTGGTTTTCATGTTCTGGTAAATGGAATGTGGCGTAAGGATAGATATCTTCTGAGTATTCAGGTATACGCTCAAGTCCAGCCACCGATTCCGGCGGAGATTGCTGGCAAGATTTTCGTACTGTACCATAAAAGTGTTCACGGCTCTGAATATCCTTGCCATCGGTAGCGCCATTCTGTGGCCTTAACGAATCAAGATTCCTGGTAAATATAGTACGAGGATCTAAACCAAAAGATACAGAATTAAACTCTGATCTAAATAATTCAACTATATGTAATTCTTACAGTTCTTGAAGCAAATAAAAGCTCCAATTAGTGCTAGAATAGTGCCAAATATCGATGAGATTATGACGGCTATCAAATGTGCATCACTGAATATAGTTTGCTGATCGTCGGGCATCTCATCCGGTCCCAAACCTCCAGTAAACCCAACTAAGTTTTGTGTCTCAAAGTAGTATTCCTTTGTAGTCGATCCGGCGTTATTATTAGCCGTAACTCGCAAATTATAGGCAGTGCCGGGCTCCAAGTCTCCAATGCTATATCGGGTCTACAAGTTTAATAAAGATTAGATATAGGTTTGTACATCTCAAAAACTACTTACATTTGTTTCGATTTTATTCGAGACTATAATCCAATCACTCGACGATTTATAGCGCTTGAATTCGATGCTAAAATGGATTATTGGACAACCTCCATCTTGCCAGGAAGATAGATCCAATATTACCGATGTTGTATTCGAACGCAGAAAACTGTGCTTCTGTGGTGCAAAGGGTTTATTTCCTAAAAGATCGGAAAATTAAGAAAGTTAATGGGAAGTATATAGAACTCTTCCAAGCTATCCGTTTTAGACCCTGTAAAGAGCTCAGAGCTCTGTTAATATAGCCTATTATTGCCATGTACGCTCATTTAGTACAGGATTAGGTTTGGTTGGATAACTATATTATATAGATGCCATAGGAAAATATGGAATAAGTGTGAAAAACTTTGTATTACTAGAGTTATCCCAAAAAACTTCATATTGAACAGGATTATATGATGATTTGATTACATATAATCGATGCTTAGTAAATACAGGGTCTTTTGCAGTCGAACTCACCCTTCGTCTGAGCTGAGACTGTTGCGCTGGCGGCACTTGAGCCAATTTTGTTGTAGGTGTTCATGGTGAATTTATACTTAGTGCCACATTGTAGGTTCTCCAGCATGTAGGAGGTGACCCGACGATCAATTTGAATCTCCTCCCAATCGGAAGCGTCTCGTCTGTAGGTCAAAGTATAGCCCTTTATGGGAGAGCCGCCAATGTCATCAACTCGCCATTGAATTGACACCGAATTCTTTTGGACCGAGTTAACAGACACAATAGGAGCAGCGGGCGGAACTAAAAACAGAACAGAATTTATACAGAAATTGTTTTAAATTGTATAGACTATTGTTTACCCTGCACATAGAGCTGATAAACGATGTGATCGGACCCAATGGAGTTTCGTACGACACATGAGTAATTTCCCTCGTGAGTTCTTTGGATATTTCGCAGACTGAGAACATTATCATTGTTCACTTCCAGTTGGAACTGTTTCTTAGAACGCGTATTGAGAATCTTCCATTCGGAGTTTGCCTTTGGATTTCCCACAAAGACACAGGGTAGCTTTATGTCCGATTTCCAGTTGACGTGAAGGGTTTGACTGAAGGATATGATTGCGGCGGGAATAGCAGTGCTGGGCACAAGTTTAATAACCGGAGTACTAGGTCCCTGTCCCACTCTTGTGGATGCGGTCACCCACGCTTCGTAGGTCTCGCGGAAGTTCAGATCTTTCGCCTCAAAATGCCGATTATGAGCAGGAAGCACTTCCTTGAGGATTTTCAACTCCTGACCCTTTTCCAGTATTCGTATGTAGACATTATACTTGGTAATCAATCCGTTTAGACGACGCGGTGGTAACCAACTGATAATCACCGATGATTCCGTGCTCACTGCTGACTTGACCAGCTCGGGAGCATCGGGAACCGCTTCCTCCGTGATGCAAGAGACAGGAGCACTCGAAACTCCTTCTCCTGCCCGGGTGAATGCCAGAACTTGGACACTGTAGTTGGTGTAGGGCTGCAGTCCGTGCAGAACTGTACTCAGCGCTGACGTAATCTTTGTTTCCCTCACACTATACTCGCTGTCCAGCAACCCGGGTTCGTAGAGCAGCTTGTATCCCTGGATTATGCCATGGCTCAGTTCCTTCGGTGGCGATTGCCAAGATATCTGTATGTTTTGTGCCGTGAGAGCAATGCAGGTCACTGACCGAGGAGGCGCCGAGGGCACGTCCTCCAGGGTGTGGCCTAGGGCAACTTCACTCGGTGGTCCATCACCCTTTACATTGAACGCGGACACCGTGATGCCATATTGGGTATACTTCTCCAGTCCCGTCAACCGAAAGTCGTTTAGACCCTCTGTGATCAGACTCCCGACCTTTGTGTGATTCTGTACGCTATCGGGAGTTCCCTGCTTCTGATAGGCGATGGTATATCCCAGCAGCTCCCCATTCCAGGAATCCCTCACCGGTGCTCGCCAAGTGATGAGCAGCTGTCAAATAGATTAGTTATAAAGTTCAAGCTCAACGCTATGACACTCACCTGTTGCGGTCCTAACGGCTCTGAGGTTACATCCTGTGGCGGTGCGGAGGGAACCTCAGAGTCGGTCTGAACAAAGAGAACATCGCTCGGAGCACTTGTTCCCAAATGATTCTCAGCGAAGAGACGAATGTGGTAGACCTGGGCCGGCCGAAGAGAGCCTAATTGGGCCGTGGTCCTGTCTCCAGGCAAAAGCTTCTGATTATTGTGCTCATGCCAAACATCTAGGAAAGGAAATCAATCCAGTTTATTGGGGAAAATACTGATTAGTCACTTAGCCAACTCACCTCCAGCCTTTTTATATTGTAGAATGTAGTTTGAGATGGGTTGAGAGTCCCGATTATTGGCACCTCCTCCACCCAGTATAACCGAGTCCTGATCGTTGGGAGACCAGGCCAATGTAACCGACCGACTTCCTAGATCCCGCACATGCAAGTTCACCGGAAAATTGGGTGGTTCCTGAACCTGAACGTGTATAACACTTCGATCCCTTCCGTAGGCATTGTTGGCTATACACGTATATTCCCCACGATCCGTGAGCACCGTCTGCAAGATTGTAAGCTCGGACGAAACACCTCGAGCCAGCGGAGAGTTTTTGATGTGATAACGTATATCGTAGGATGGATCGATTCGTACGGCCTTCGATCTCCAAGATATATCCAGCGGCTGATCCCCGTTTGCCTCACAACGGAGTGTGATTCTTTCCCCGCGTCGAATCGATAACTGTTTTTTGCTAACCGTAACCGAGGGACCAACTAAATGAGGAAGAAGAGGTTAGAGGTTAGGTGAATGTGGACAAAAATATATATATTTGGTATATTCTACTGAAATTTGGTGAGAATCGGACAACTACATCACCTACTATATGAACGTAGGGTCGAAAATCAGTGAAAAATCCCTCGATAAACCGTATACTTTACATATACTAATTTGATTGAATATATTGAGAATAATTTTCAAAAAAACTCCTCCGATCTCCCTTGTGTACTCACCATGTACAGTTAATTTAATGAGTGTACTCAAACCGGCTCCGATTCCATTGCTGGCCTGACATAGATAACTTCCCTCATGTTCCCGATTGACCTTCGATATAATCAGCGATCCATTTGAATGTGCCACGAGTACAGCATGGGAGTTTCCACTGTCCATGCCAAAGCTGAGATCCCGATACTCTCCCGTATCACCTAGGTTCGAAAATAGGTTTGAAAACATATAGAAACACACACATTCGTAATTGAGTATTGATTCTAGTATTCGACTCAAATACCTATCGATTGTTTCCACTGAATGGTCGGCTGAGGAAATCCATCCGCTTTGCAGGAGACGATTACAGCATTTCCCAAGATGGCATCTTGATCGGTGGGCTTTAAAATCCAACGCGGTGGTACTATTTTGTTTGTTCAAGATTGAATTCATTATCTTCCACTCAAAGTTAGGTAGATTTATCAGGCGACATTATCATGCAGCAATCTACAGAATTTTCTATAATCATGCACATGGATTTATACATATTTATATGCTACATAAGAAGTACTATAACATATATATTACATAGATTTATTTCAAGAAATTCAAATCAACACTTTGACAATATATTTAGATTCAAATTTACTTAAATAAAATTCAGTTTTGAAGTTTATAGATTTATAAAAAATCCATCTTTACTTACAATATTTAAATCACTCGCTGATAAGAATGGAATTGGATATATTTTCAATCAAAAAGAACTTAAGATTTATGAATCCTAAAACCTATCGTAAAATTAAAATCAGGTCGAGAATGTGGACAGAATTTCGACATGAAGATTTTCCTGATAGTTCTTTACTCGAATTAATATCCTTCGATCTTGTAGACTATAAAATCTCCTGAAAAGTTCACTCAGTACTCATGCGATTTAGAAAACCTGTCTATAACTCTTACTAATACATTCATGCGATTTTTACTTTCAAATGATTGATTTGACTTTACAGATTTTAGATTAGGAATTGGGTGCAGAAGTGCCGGGTGCATTGTGGTGCTTGGTGCTTTCGTCTCCTGCGCTACACTGAAAAAATCCGGAATGCCTGGCTAAAACAAATCCCAAATGATGTCAGAAGTACGGAAAAGACTCTAAAAAAAAATGGACTTAAATAAAATATTTTAAGTTTATAACACTCAAAGTTGGGCATACTTTTTAGAACAGTTAATTTTCTACTAACTTATCAATTTTTAGGGGTAAAAACTATAAGGGTGTAGTTTTGTTAATACTGATTAATTCAATTAGTTAATAGAAATGTCTTCACCCTGTACTTGACTTTTTTAGAGTTTTTAATCAAAAAATATTTTAAAATAATAAGTGGGGTTAACAGAGATTCTTATTTAGTATGGTAAAATTTCTATATAGTACTTTATTTATAAATAAACCCATTTATCCTACTTTTTTAACTTTTTCTAACACTAAAAATAATTCAAGGAATAAAATAATTAAGAAAATACAGTTCGCTCTGGATATATTTCAGGACGATTTACTCAATTGTTTATAACTTTTTGCCATACAACAATCTTATCTACATAAAATATATAATATAATATTTAAGAAATTTTGAGAAATTTATAACCATCTTTAAACCTTCCAATAATAGGATTTTCAGCAGATATAACACAATTATTTTAAAAGGGTATAACTCCTGAATTGACAATTGTGAAAATGTTTTAATAAGCATTGAAGCGTGCATTATAGGTATAGGAGCTTTTTAAGGAAGTATATATATATATATATATATATAACTTACTCTTTGAAATAAAACTCTTTAAATAAAAATATGTGGAACCCTAAAACTTTACAGTTTTCCGAAGGCTTATTGATAAGAATCAGGACCTATGGAATATAAAATTCCTTCGAGTGTTTATTGCATTCATGAATTCCAAAAAATCATTTTTCAGCTTTTTTTTAACGAAAAAAAAGCCAAACGTTGGGAGTATTTTAAGTGCGCTTTTCCCGTCCTAGTGCAGTTTTCTACGATATTTTTACGGTGAAGTTTGTGTTCGAGTGCAAGGTACATTTTGAATATAGCAGAATAATACGACTTTTAAAGGACTTTTTTTTTGGCTAGAAAAACAATAGTTACTCTTGATTTACCCGAAACCGAAAGAACAGCAGTATATTCAACAGTGCCAGCGTGATTATTCACACTACAAGTGTAGTTGCCATTGTGCCATGAGGATACATTATGTATGGATAAAATGCTGGAAAATGGGGTATATTGATTGATTGTCAGCGATGGATCCGGTGGTAAAAACTCTTCGCCTTGTTTTGTCATCATTGCCCCATTACTGTTCTTAGCAATCGGTGCATTTGTTAAGATCGGCACATTATTTCGATGCCAAGTGATATTAAATGGTTGATCTCCTTGGCTGCTTGAACACATTATTTGTGTCCGCATGCCTTCGGTTATTTCATCCTCGAACGTAAAGGGAGAAATACGCGGGGGAACTGAATAATTGAAAATTAAATAACATAATTTAATTTAAATAATGATCTTAAATCGGTGTGTTTAAAGTTTTTTGTTTTATTTATACGCTAATTAAACGACTATGTTCAGCTGAAGCTGAACAAGTTTAATGAACAACTTCAATTGTACGATCTAGTTCCTTTAATCAAGAATGACTTATCGAACTAGCTGATAAAAATATCGCTTAGCCGCCTCCTTATCGATATTTAATTAAATATCGCATTTAACGAAAACACGATAATCGCTTTAACCTGTAGAGAAGCATGAAGTTAATTCTTAAAATAGAAAACTTAATATTCTTTTAAATAAGAGATAACTTAAATGCAGAAAAATGTGAAAAATAAATGAATTTATAAATAGAGTACATTTTACCGACAGAGGCTTACATTATAGAAATAGCATAACACCAGGAAAATTAAGTTACTTTAAAAGTAAAAAGAATTTAATAAAAGCTTTAATATTTCTACAATTGAGCATGCGACTATAAACCAAGAATTCAATTACATTTAACAACATGCCATATTAATAATTTCTAAATATTAGTATATATTTTAACAAAAGTCAAGCCATTACAAGTAAGTACCATTAACTTTGAGCTGTGCAGAGTGCGTTACAGTGGCGGCATCGTTTTGGACACGGCACGTGTAGGTGCCACTTTGTTCCCTCGTCACACTTGTGATGCTGAGGGCGCTGGTAAAATCATCATTTTGGCGAATTGTCACTTGTCCGTTACTTTCACCACCACTACGACCATTGTCATTCAATGCAATATCTTCATTCGATAACGATCCCGTTCCCAATCCCGATGCCGATGACAACGATGAATACTGCGATCCGGAGCCGGAACCCAAGACAGCAGCGCCACCGGTACCCTTAAGCCCACCGCTGACACTGTCAGCTGTAACTGTGACTGCCGGTGGCAAAGGTTTTCCATCCTTCAGCCAAGTGAATGAAAGCGGCAGGTCCCCGGTGCCAATAACGCACTGAATACTTGTGCGGTCACCGACATTCAGATCGCGTGCGAATGAAAATGGTGTAATCTTGGGTGGAACTGAATTTTCGGTATTTTACGTTTTTAGTTTTGTTTTATTTTGAGTTCAGAAAGTAAAGAAATTACAAAAATTATCAACTCTCGACGACAAATATTTGTGTCAACCATTTAAGTTTTTATTATTTTTAAATTACGAATAAATTACTAACGAATCCCCCATAAAGTTAAAGTTGTTCTCACACGATCCCATGACAAACTCAATCGTTTAAGAGCGACTTTAAGTGTACTTTTTGGCCGAGATTCCATTAAGCATAATATAATTCACTTTAAGAGTTGCCAGACAGTTTAAATTGTAAAAATTCTTTAGGTAGTGTTGTAAAATACGCAAATGCAAAACAGTTATTACTAACCATACAATTGTAAGGTTATGTAACAAAGTTTTAGACATTTCCCTTTTCTTTTTTAACTAGTTTTGAGTAATTAATTTTCAAAAACGCTTTAAATTCAAAATTCACACCAGCGGTAACGTAATCGGCTAAAATATATTGTGAATTAGTCAGTTAAACTCCACATTCTTTGTGCTTTAAAGTAGTCATTTTTTCAGTTAAAGTTGAGAAAAGTTTTGGATAGATTTTAGTATAGATTTTACTTAAAGATTCTACATAAATGTAGGTGAAATAGTTGAAAAATAGATTTTTTTTTAGGTTAGAAATCATAGTTTTAGAAATATAGCTTTAAAGACTACTAAATACGGCCCGAAAGAATGTTGAACTGACTGAGGGGAAAAAACCCAAAACGCCAAATTGACGCTAAACCGCGCTTTAGCCTCGCCCCATTGTATGGAAACTAGTCAGGAACTAAAAGTAAGACAGTTTAAAGGTTGGAGCTTAGTATAACAACTCACAACTGTGGCGATAGAAGAACCTTTTTTTTAATATTTTTTTTTAATTGGAGAAATACCGCGGATGCCAAAAGCAAGTGCAGGTGCAAATGTGAGGAATACCGAATGCAAATGCGATTATAAATATAGTACAAGTGACAAAGTGCAGTGTAAATGATCGAACTGTGCAGATATTATTAGATATTAGATATTTTTATAGAATATTACAAATAGTTGGATAAAAGTAGAAAACTATTTTAAGTGAATTAATTATAATTTGAGTTGCGTCAAGACATACGACAGTGAGCATTCTCTCCATAGTAATAATAAATTAACCAGAATTTATCCATTATTATTCATGACAATATTTGGAATAATTCGGTTGTATGCATCATCAAGGATTTACTTTAAGTGTTTCATACGTATATATTCAAGGACTGGCAATCAATATTATATACATACTTAAATATAAGTGAATTTAAAATTTAATTTAGTGTGAAATTTAACTAAATATTATTTTTGATTAATTTAAAGTGAAGCTTAAATTTCGAAATTATAAAAATATATGTTTTTCAGTAGAAGACGTATACGTAATTTATTTAAAAGACAATTTTTTCACTTCAAACCCACTGATCACCGTGGGTCCTATACAAAAAGACGTACCAGGCTGAAATTTTACATAAAAAATCTCTTATTTTACATTTTCTGATAAAGAACATTAAGTTTTTTGCAGGAAATCTTCCGCTTCTTTCAGGATGTCTTTCTCCATTATACGCACATTTTGCAAATTAATAACTATTCTTACTCTTAACGTCTTGTTTGTGCATTAAAACTTAGTTATACGCTATACTATAATTTAAAATAACTTAATTCGCATTGCCAGTCGCTGAAACATGCATGAAATAGGAGAATTCTACAGCAGCTTGTGCTCAAATCATTTTCGCTTTTCCCCATTTTCCATTTCCCCAAGAAAACTTCATCCGCGCTGAGTCATACTTTCAATACCTTTGAAATAAAATTAGAAAATCCAAATAGAGGAACGTGCTGCGTGCATTCAAATGCATAAATCATAAAAGTTATATATATCTAAGCACGTGCATTGTGCGAGATTTCATTGGCCCCATAGAAGAATTATTTACTTGATTATCAAGTTTATCACGTACTTTAACCTAGAAGCATGCATGTGTTAAGTAATAATTACAGTTATCTTAGAAATATGCTTAAGTTTAGCTTATAACTAGCTTACTTACAACAAAACACGGCGTATACGTAATATTTTTGAGGTTAAATTAGTTTTATCTTATTTTAAGTGGCATAAAATCAATTTAAACTTGTTTTTTGTTTTTTGAAGTGTTGGTAAACAGTTTAATTATTATTTATATACATACCCAACACTTTAACCTCAACTGAACGCTGTGAAGTGTAGTTATGTTTGTTGCGAGCGATACAGGTATATGTGCCCTGATCCGCAGCTCTCTGGACATTGTCGATAACCAAAGTTCCATTTTGCACACGCTGTCACATATTTATGGGTAATCTCATGCCGTCTATAAGAAAATATCTTTAAAATTAACTTGTATGCCAATTTAAGTGAGTTTGCTGCACCTTTTTCAATATACACACTCTCGATGGGATATCCGGCAATGGGACACTTTAGTGTAAACATTTTACCAGCAACCGCTGATAACTTTGGCATGTGTCGTATATAGGGCATACCTATAAGAAATCTTAACTAAGTCAAGCATTATAAATCGGATAAATTTATACGATTACCATATATATTGAGTCGTGCCGAATGCGAGACTTCTCCAGCTCGGGAAATCGCTTGACACTCATAGTCGCCGCCATCCTCAGATTTAACTGCTGATATGTTAACGTGGCTAATGACATCGCCGAATGTAGTAACATATTGGCCAATCATAAGGCGATCATTCTAGAAAATCGAGTGGAATTTAATAATAAGTTGTATAGAGTATATAAATTAAATTAATTAAATAAAGTATGTAAATAAAATAAATTTAAATGTATTCCTGGTGAAAAAATATCGATCACGAACAAAAGAACTACTAACTAAGAAAAGCTGAGCTTAGTAATGAAACGATTATTTAGTATCGCAGCTTAAGCTCATGGTATCGATAAATACCGTTCAAATGAACTGGTAACGATAGATTAATCAAAACAACACACAACAAAGCAGAACGCGCCACCACTGAATATCGCACGCTCTGTCTCGCTTGCACATGCTGCAATGTGGCTGCAGAAAACAATGGCTAATAAAAATTATATTTTTTTGTGCTACCTGCATGAACGGACGTTCATACAGACAGACAGACGGTCAAGGCTTGTAAACACAGGGTATAAAAACTGGGCACTCAGCAGTCTAGCAGCTCAACCCCAATTAAATTGTACTCACATTGGGCAGTGGGAATCCATCTAAATGCCATACAATTTTCGGCGTAGGGTTGCCACTCGCACTACACTTCAAGGACACTGAAGGTCCTGGCTGCATTGTCTGCTCAATGAATTTGTACAGCAATTGCGGTGAAACCTCTGAAGAATACAAAGTGTTAACAAATAAAATGGGAAAGTGGCAATAAATTAATTTCGATTACCTCCGAGTCGGAGTTCGGCTGAACTCTGTGTTGACTCAATGTCGTTCTTGATAATACACTGATACATTCCCTTGTCCTCCTTGACAATGGATGTGATGCGTATGTGTTCCTTGGACAAAAGACGAACGCGGGCTCCAGAGCGTAGAGTTTTGCCATCTTTGAACCATGAAATTTGTTGCTTTGGGAATCCCGATGTGCTGCAAATCTACAAATCTCCGGTAAGAGATTTATGCTAAACCAAGACAAGTAGTTTAATGTAGGTCACTTTACTCACTAAATCGGCTGTATGGCCCAGATTCACAGTCTGCACTCGTGGCTGAACGCTGGCCGTCAATGGGGATGATACTGACAGTTCCACCTCCAAGGTTTCACTTCCCTCCGAGTTGGTAACGGTACAGAAGAACAAACCATTGTCGGTTTTGGCCACCGCCGAGATAATTAATGTGCCATCCTTGATTTTAGCCCGTCCTGTGGCGAGCATGTGTTGCATCGATTCCTCATTACTCGATCGAGTTGTATGCCATCTAGGAATATGGGAGTTACGTAAGCTTACTGATAAAATCCAAACTTTTCTTGTCTGAACTTTTTAGCACTCGAACAAAGAACATTGTTTTTAATGATTAAGAAATATTTTCTAATTTTATTAATAATTTATGATACAAAAAGACTTTAAAAAATACTTTCATTTTGGAGAATAATCCAGTTCTTTTTGTTTTTAAAACTTAATTTTTTTTTAATTTAGATTTTTGTTGTTATAAAGTTAATTTAAAGTCAGAAAAGGAAATAGTTTCATCTTTTTATCAAACAAAATTATTTATAAAGAACAAAATTAAGTCTTTAAAGCTATTAAAATTTAATTTTCATTTTTGGAATATGTTATAGTCTAAGATAAGATAATAAGACCAATTAAATCTAATGAACAGTCACTTTAAGTCCCTATTGAAAGCGCTCGTCTTACTAACCAAAAGTTGTCTTAAAATCACGAATTGTTACATATTTTAGAAACCATTTTTAAATGCAATAATGTTTAAAAAAAACACATTATTTATTAAACTATCTATCTGTCTATCTGCCAAACTTTTTATCTACATTCTTCCTCTGCAGACAAACTATATTTGAATCTATCGGAAACTAAAGTTAACGAGATTTCCGTTCACACTTCCGATCGTTATTAGCAACTTTGTTATGCATATTATATAATATGCAGATAGAAAACCCTTTTTTGTTGTCATGTTTAAGGAGTACAGCATTTAACAAAAAATAAAAAAAATAATAGAAAAAAGGATGAAAAAGCTCAGACCGTTTTCCCATTCTCATCCTAGCGTATGCACAAAAATCGTACATACAATTTGTACATATAAAAATACATATAAATACATTTTTTATACATATATAAAAATAGGTATAAATGAACCTACACACATACAAACGCTTTGTATGTATGTATATACATATGTATTTGTCTGTGAGCGTATTTGGAAGGCACATACACACAGTTGCATACATATGCATCTACACACAGCACAGCACACCACACAACACACACAGCACACACAACACACACAACACACACACACACAACACACACACACACAGCACACACCACAAAGTCGCAAACCCAAGAAAATCATCATGCAGAAAAATTCAAGAGGAGAACATCGCAAATAAAACAAAGCAAACCCTAACATCGCACAGTGTCACAAACTATATTTAATTTGTTTCAAATTGAAATGAATTTAAACTAACTAGAAAAAAGTGTTGCATACTTTTGAGATGACGCTGTATATACACATAAATAAAATTAACTAGATTTTATTTTGTTCAATTTAGCTAAATTATGTATTATAATATTCATGAAAAATAGTAGTTAAACTGCTTCACCGTGTGACAAGGTTATACTTTTCACTAAATCGTTTAAAATATATAAATTAAAAATTGTACCCATTTCTTATTTAGAAATACTTATAAAAGAAAAATATATAATATTAGAAAATGAATACCCTAGTTGTTCTAGTAACAATTAATTTATAATTAACTAAAAAATAGATTAATCAAGGAAGATTAGTTTTTAATGTAATATTTATTAATTATTCAAACTGCTTAAATGTCATTGCTAATGAAATTATATTTTTAAGTAAAATTATTTATTTAGTTAAACCGCTTTAAGTTCTACTCATTTTATTAACTTACAAGCTAAGCTAAGTTCCTTAATATTTTTATAATTTTTATAAGCTTATATATAACTTTATTTTGCAATATAAATAAACTGCAGACAACAGCTTTTAGCTCAAATGAAATAAAAAATAAATGTATACATGTGTTCCTACACTGGCTTGTATTTAATTAATTAACCTTTTGCACAACTTTGATGACTTCTAACTTTTGACAGGTTGCTTTAAATTTTGTGAAACTTTTTTTTACCCCCAACTCACTGTGCGCTGTGTGTTCACGACTCGTCGGCTAAACGCTTGTATGTAGAGTAGATAGAAGTATGTGTGCGTGTGTGTGTGTTTGGATATGAGTACAGCCATGGCATGTACATACATATATACATGCATACACTTCTACACATGTACAGATGCAACACATGTGTATGTGTGGGTGTGTATGTTTGTGTGTTGAGGAGTGGAGGCCACCACATCATTTAAGTGAAGTTGTCAGAGAGGTGGGGCCGTGGGCTTTAGCCTTTCAGGCTTTCGGAGACGCTGCCGCCTCAAACGGGACATAGAGTAAGAGAGGGAGAGAGTGATGGAGTGAGGGAGAGTGTGAGGGGATGAGGAAGCAAACCCAACACACATACTACATAAGGACACCCAGAAGAAGAAGGCAAGCAACGAAACAAATTCAGTTGATATGCTTGAGTGCATTGACATGCTGAATTTAATACACACACATAGACACATACACAGCTACACATGTGCATACAAGTGTGACTGTGTGTTGGTGGGTGTGTGGGTTTGTATGTTGCGGGTAAACGTACGTGCAATAAGACCAAGAGAGAACAGAGCAATTATGCACAAACTCTTTTTCCTAAGTACCTCAAGTCTAAAAACCCACCACCATGCCCATTAAATCATTTCGTTTAGTAATGAGTACTGATAAAAATGAGTACTGATTAAAGGTCAGGGCTGTGGTTCGTTAATTTTTTAAGAAGCGACGACAACTTCACATTTATCTTCGTTCACATTCATTTCTGTCTACAGTTGTTGTTAATTTATTCTACAATAATCGAACTGATGATCAATTCATTCTGTTCATTTCAACAAATGAACAGTCTAGTTCAGCGCGAACTAGCGTAAAACGAACAAATGCTCAGCAATTTAAACGCGACTGTTGTCTGTCTTTGTCTTACCTGTAAGTTGGCTTGGGATTTGCATAAGCAACGCAGGATATAACCAGAGGATCTCCAACCCTGGCTGTGAGCGCCATTGTCTTATCGTTCATGATGGGTGGCACAAGCTCCCGCATTTCTAAAACAAACACAAAATATTGACATAATATTAAATGTATTTTTTCATTATTTTTACAACTATAATTTGAAACAAACAAGAACGCTTTTGCAGTGGAGAATGTTCGAGACAGACGAAGACACACACACACACGCACACACACACTGGCAGACAGACACCCACTCACACGCACACACATGCCGTAAACACATACATATCCAATCATTTACATACAAACAGGATACGCACGCTAGGTGGCGCCAACGTTACTCCCATCCCCTCCCGTTCTCCACCTTCTCCTTCCTGTTCTACGCTGTGGAAAATTGTTTCTTGCATTACTTTTGTGTTTGTTATGCTATCGTTGGGAAATTTTCTGCTTAGATAGAGAATTTGCAAATGTTAACGTCAGCAAAAGTACTGTGTTATTGAAAGACCAGGGAATGGAGATACATTTCTCTTAAAATTAAAAGGAACTAACTTGACAGATGGAAACCACAACAGAAAACCGTTATTCAACCACAATTTTTCAATATTTTGTTTTTGCAACTTACCCGTTAGTTGAATTTTTCCAGCATTACTGCTGACTATCGAGTCCTGTGTTAGCTTATGATGTGTCCGGCAGCGATAAATTTTTTGAGAATCATTTTTTGTGATATTGTAGATTAAAAGCTCTCCGGTTGGAAGCATGTGATTTTTGCCATCTATTTTGTTGACAACGAAAACAAAAAAAATACAAAAAACTCATAAATAGGAATATTTCATAAATATTTGATATGTATGTACACATACACACAAACACACACACCTACGCAAACACACACTTACCCCCTTCCAGGGATGGATATATATTGAAGTTTGGCTCCTGCAGCCAGGAGGTAACTGTGACGTACTCCTTTACAAACGACGGAATATTGCATTTAATCAGAACGTTACTTCCAATAAAGCCACCGGGATTTTGCACCTCTGGTTCATAGTGTTGATAAACCACTGAAAAAAAAAATGGAAGAAACACATATTTTTTAATTAAAGCTCTTGCTGTGCACTCAATACAAAGTAAACACGAGTTCAAAATACCCTGTAACCAGTATAAAAATTGAAAATAAACAAGATTTTGTTATTTCTAGCTCTTAAAGGCTTTGAGCATAGAACATGGCTAAAACCAAATATGGCAATGCGTTTTGGCCTTAATAAATGCTGAGTTGCAGATGTATTCAAATTGTTAACGTATTTTTATCATACATATGTAGATGTATGTACATACATACATACACACTGTGTACATATGTAAGTATGTGCATCACTCTAACAAACTTGTAATTTTTGGCTAAAGAGCAACTCAACTGAAAGCAAAAACTGGCAACAACTACATACAAACATACACACACACTCACACACAAACACACAAACATACATATATACAAATAACCCGATACAAACTGCATTGCAAAAAAGTCTCTAAGCTGCAAGCGACTTGCATGTGCATGTCCGGTGCAGTGCTGTCAATTTAGCTACTTAAAGGCAGCCAAAACTAAGAGAAACCTATAAGCTGTTGATCCAAAAAATTTTGGCCAATAAAATAATTTAAAAATTAAAACTTATTTATAAATTTTTAGACTGCGCTTTAAGACATTTTAAAAAACATTTTGTTATTAACTCTACAATTTTCCGCCATTTTCCTAACAAATTTAGGCACTTAATAAGTTTGTTTAGCTACTTTTAGCGGTTTTTGCTCACAAATCTAGCTATGTTAACTGCTGATAATCTGGCAACACTGGTCCAATGTGCATGTTCGGTGTAAGCATCAATAACAACGATGCCAAAAATGCATTGCATTGCTGACCATCCATCGCACAGTGGGGTCAATCAGGCAAAAAAGTGCAGTGCAAAAAAAAATCTACAGTTTTTTGCTAAAATTTCTATTACTCATTTTTTTTCCCCCCGTGACGAAGGTAATCAAATTTCTGCCATTTTTTTGTGCAGTTTTCAATTTTAGTTTATGGATGAGAGGGGCCCACTGTGCAGCGTGCAGAAGATTTGGTCATGCGCCCAACTACACTATGGCAACTTCATTGTTAAGTGTAGAAGTGTATTTACATACATGGGTACATACAAGACCGCACTACACACACACACACATAGGCACACATACACGCATACATATAAGTTTACATATGTACAGAGAGATACGTGTATCTGCTTGTGGGAAACATATGCCCGTATAATTGCTTCGTGTTTTGGGCTGTGGCATCCGGTTAGATAGAAACAGTAGGTCACATAAACACCCATCGGAGACTCATATAAGATCCACAGATGCACACAGATGCCCCACAGATACATACATACCTAACACAAAAACTTCTGATTGAAATCCAAACATATCGCACTTTTAAGCCTTTGAGTAAAACCCAAAACTTTAAGCAAATCCAAAACTATTGAAAGAAATTTAGTTAACTAAAACTTAATGTTTACCTACAGACACCTTTCGATAATTCTACAAACTAAAGTTATTCTATTTAAATTCAAAAGTTTCCAAAAAAAAAAAAACATTTTGGAGAAAAGTTTAAAGTTAGTTCATAGACACCTATCTCTATAACTCTATAACTTATAGTTTTTCTAGCTTAATTCACTCACCAGCTTTAACAATCACATCTCTGGATATTATAGTACCCATATTATTGGATGCTATGCAGCGATAAACCGACCAATGTACGTCCTGTCGGAACTCTTCGGCTGCAAATGGAGGAAAGTGCAAGGAACCATTTGCCAAAATGTGACGAACCTGAAATATTGAAAAGTATTAAAATTAGAACAACAATATGGCCTGATTTATGGTCTAGTGAAAGCTTTACTCGCGAACAGCTCCCTTAGGCGGACAGTTCCCTTAGCCGTACGAATTTTAAAGTCCCAAGAGCATGATTTTCATACAAAATCCTTTTCCGCAGGTGGACATCTCCCTTGGGCGGACAAAAATACTGGTGCCGTAGCTGTCCGGCCCAGAGAGCTTTCACTGTAATACTTTATAAAATAATTTAAAAAGTAATAAAAAGTTTAGCCGGACCGGGACTTGAACCTGCGCTTCCCGCGTTCATTTACACAATCGACTTCCTATTAGTTCAACCACAATGCAGAAAAAAAGTTGTGCAGCTAATGAGCATATGAGTTGAGAACTTTTTATACCAATTACGAGTAATAAAGGCTAAAGTCGAGCAAAACCGACTGTAAAAGACCGCGTGTTCGATTTCCGACAGCTTCGACATACAGTAGCTATATAGTATAGGGATTTGTCTAATCCGAAACTTCTTTTCGATACATCCTTTGATAGCATGTATATGTTAGGTGTGAATTTGGTCACAATAGCTCTAATAGTTTTTAAGTTATGATGTTGTGAAAATGGTATTTTACAGTTTAATCGGCAGTTGGGTGCGTGAAAATAAAAAACTTGATCTGTCGGACGCATAGACGGATTTGCATTCCAAATTTAATATCTCTAGCTATTATAGTCTCTGAGCTCTAAGCCTCCATAGGGACAGAGTTTCATAGAACAAACGAAATAAGCCCTCACGGGGTATATAGCTTAAAAGTCTTTTAATAAGAATAACAAATGTTTAAATAAATATTTTCTTAATTTAAGAACACTCATTCTTTATCTTTAGTACACAATTATAATTATCAAGTTAGAATTTAATTTTTAAACTGCATTGAAAAGTTCATACCTTGGATATGGATGTGATTGGATTATTCTCTTTGTCCAACCATTGAATATTAGGCACTGGATTACCATGGGCAATGCAATTGACAGTGTTGCCAACTGTATTCATAAACTCAATTCTGCTCGGCGGTTCCAGGGAGAAACTCGGTCCTTGTGTGTCAAAGTAATTTGATGATATCTCTGCAAAAAAAGGTAAAAAGAGAGTGGAAAAAAAAAGAAAACGAAGAAAACCAATTGAGTTTAATTTCGAGATGAAATCAAAGCGATTATCACGTTTACTCCTTATGCACAAAGCCCTTATCGGCTAGCAATCTTAAATAAAGAAAAAAAAGCAGGAAAGTGGAGAAAAGTGGAGAAAAGGAAGAAGGAAAAGTGTGGAATGGAAAGTGGAAAGTTCTTTATGTAAAAAGGGTGGTAACAGCCTTGGGTACTTGGGTACTTGGGAACTACGTATTTGCATAGGCGTGTCGTTGGTTTGAGATAATTTACTGAAAACGAACTCAACAAACACTGCCGTCAAATCCCTTTCATCAACGCTCCTCGAGTCATTTTATTCATGTCTCTGATTTGTTTGTTCCACGTTTAAACCAGAACGCTTAGAATCAGCAATACCCTGTAAGCGTTTCTTAAGTAGTCTGGCAGACACTCTTTTGCCTGTTGAGCATTTCACTTTAAATTCAGTGTTAATGGAAATTCAGGGGCTAAAAAAAGCGAGATTGGCAATAAAATTGCTATAAAAAAAAGCTTAAAAAACACTGAAAAAATAAAGTTGCTCGATTTTGGATTAGGATTTAAAGCTAACTTTGTACAAAAGAAACAAATCAATCGCAAAAGTTTTATTTTAACTTTTTACAATTTTTTAACTCTTTAACTTTTATTTTTAAAATATTAACTAATATTTTTACATAATTTTCACACCCAAAAATTAATTTAAGCAGCAAATTTTGTTCCTTTTTTTTCGGTAAACTACTTAAAATTCACTAAATTTAAGTATTTTTAAATTAATTAGCTATAGCTAACTGTTATGCCAGCACTATCAAGGCAGAGCATCTCTTGTTTACTCGCTCGCTTTGGAAAGCTCTCTCAACACTTGAACAGAGCTTTCTCTGCTCCGTCCACTATCTGTTGCACTCGATCGAATGGAGATAGCAGCGAAAGACCATTAGGGCAGGACAAGGATGGCATGAATAATGAATAATGCAATGAACGGTAACGGTAATCTAACCATTTACTGAATAAACCAACAACAACAAGAACAACACCAGCAACAAGAGCAGACATTTGGCCATAAGCCTAATTATCTTTCAATTGCATAAATAATTCAATTAGAAAAACAACAACAACAACAAATCATTTATTTACCTGTCATATTTGTAGCAACACATAATATCGCAATGATGTTGAATATAAGTAATGTTCTCCACTTTATCTGCGATGTCCAAGTCATTTTGAAGCCAGATTTAGCTGTGAAAAATTCACGATGTTTGATTGTTTGTGATTATACTGAAAAGAAACGAAAAACAATTAAATTAATTATCCCTTCAAACCACTTTAATTTAATTTAAAACTTGGCTATCTTAACTAATGATATTCAATTGCTTTTGATAGAACTTAATTTAACTGTTTAGTCGTAGTAAATAAAGAAGAATCAAGTGTTTACGCTAATTTCACTAATTACCCTTTAGACGCTAATTTTCCAGCCATTAAGTTGAAATGTTTTAAGTAGTTAAGTACAAAATCTGCTCTGAAGTGAGGCTTGCATCAGTGGGTACATAAGTACATATACATATATTGGTACAAATTATTTAAATGCGTTTCGATATCTATTTGATAAGGCACTTTTAAGAATCGGTACCGTTTCATTAAATGTGGTACATTTCTTCCATTTGTAGCAAAATATTTGCCTGTTGGTACCATTTTCAAAATTAAGGTACACAACATTTCCTATTTGACTGACGGTTTTCTGTACCCACACTAACTTGAAATAGTACATTTCACGTTAAATGGTACTTTTTAATTTTTGTATTAGATATTTCTTTTACCAACTGGCTTGTATTAAAAAGCTATATTAAAATGGTACACTTTTCTTAAAAGTAAATATTATTATAAAATAGGTATTAATAAATTGTGTTTTAGTTACCAACTTATTTAGGTTACCTTGACCTAACACAACATTACTTTTAGACTTATTTTGGTACATATGTGCATATACTTGAAATAGAATCTATCAAAAACGTACCAAAATTTGTGTACAAAATTCATTGTTCATTTTATTTGTTCATTCGGACTTTTGGTACACCACTCCTGTACTATTTTTTCATGATGTACCCATCTACGCTGTTTCATGTACCAATATTACTTGCGGTACATTCATATTTAAAAGTGTACATTTTAATAGCCAATTTGACAGCTTTCTTTTATTCCATTAAAAATATAAAAACGTGCTCCATTTTATGTGCTATATATATTTTTTATATTTGTACCTGTTTTTATTTGTATATTTGAATTGGCCTTCGAAATGTTTTCGGCTTAATCAAATATTTTAACACTTCTGTAAACAAATGCACTTAACGGCTTGTGCCGTGCCAATCATGATTGCCAATCACTCAAACACCGAACAGTAAAAACAAGAACGAAATAAATGGAAATGTGCATACAAACATAACTTCAAAGATACAAGCACACCCACACACACACACATACACATTCAAATATATACATACATATGTAAATGTGGGCACTTTTGAAGACTAAGAAATGGAAAAGCACTCGGCAAATACAAAAGTATTTTTATTTAGCGCGCGCGTTTATCGAGCCTCATTGTGATTATACAAATGCTCCGTTAATAGTAATAATAATAATAATAATAATAAGCACTCTCAAATGCAGAGTTCAAACATGTATTTCGCCGCTCTTAACAAAGAGAAATCGGCACGAAAAGAGAGAGAGAGAGTGCAAAAGCTGAAGCGAGAGCGGGAGAATGAGAGAGCGAGCGAGCGTAACCGTTATAATAATTAGTTATGCATCGCATGTGACAATAATCATATTGCTGTTATCATAATTCTTATCATAATAATTGATGTCTGTGTGAATGAAAAGCATCGCATGGACACGTTTTTTTTTTGTTTGCTTACAATATTTACCTTGATTTATCTGTGATTTAATACTCGTTTCAGATGCGTTTGCTGTTATTAAATTAACTTAATTATAAAGCGCTAAAATTGCCGGTGTTTCTTTTTTATTTTTCTCATTGAATCCGTTGAAATATGTTTTCAAAATCTCACAACCATAACTTGACTTTTTTTATGCACACCAAATTGAAGCAGAAAAATGCAATGCACATATACAAATTCATGTATAGGCATGTCCTATGTATAGATGTGTGTGCGTGTGTGTGTGTGTGTATGTTGAGACACTTTCATCTATAAACATAAAATTTGTATTGAATTCTTCATTTTGTTTGTTCACTCGCGCTACGATTCGATGAACGACTGAATCCTCGGACTACTTTACGACGACTGTCGCATCCACAAGCTGAAGCTTTTTGGACAGCGCAATCCCGGAGCGGAAGTTTCTACATGCATACATATACATGTGGTTGTATGTGTGCCTTTGTGTGTTTGTGTGTGTGTTTGGTACATTGATGCGCGCGTCCTTTGCGCAGATGCTGCAGTCTCCCTCATCCCACGTTTGTATAACAATATTCGTAGCAAAGAGCTTTCGGCAGAGCAAAGCATGCGTAACTAGAAGGAAATGTTCTGTTGCCTCTGATAAGAAATCATATGTTTGCACAGCATATAATTATGATGTTATGTATGTATGAGTACGCACACAATCAAACACATACTTAACTCCAATTCTGTGTGTGTGTGTGTTTGTGTGTGTGTGCCAACAACGTGCTACAATAATTATGTAAACAAAGCATATTTGTTGCTCTCATAGTGAATATTGAGCAAACTAATGTTATTAGAAAATCAATCTGTCAGCAAAGTAAACAAATTTCAAAAATTTTTATTAATTTGATTAAAAATTTTAAAATATTTGAAATACCCCTTCCATGTACCGTAGCCATTTTTTACTTGAAATAATGATAAGCCATTGCTGAAGTTTATTTTGAAAAACTTGAAAATTAAAAAAAAAATAAATAAAAAAAAATATAAAAGATTTTTTTAAAACTAAAAATTTTAAAAAATTGTATTCTAAATTTTGAAAAATTTTAAAAACCCCTTTCATGTACCATACCCGATTTTAAGTTGAAATTGAAATTAGTCATTGCTGATGTTTATGTTGAAAATCTTAAAAAATTTTTAAAAACGGAAATTTCCTAAATTTGGATTAAAAATTTTGAAAAATTTTAAAACTCCCTTAGATGTACTGTAGCTGCTTTTGTATTGAAACTTCAAAATTTTTGTTAAAAAAATTCTAAATTTGTATATCAACAAAATTTGTGTACTTAAGTTAAGTACTATTTATAATAAAGAAACAATTACTTGGAAATTAACTTAAAATGTTTCAAATTCCTAAACTTAAAAAAAATTCAAATTTTTATAATGCCAACAACAGATCAAATTCCCTGTAAATTAAAGTATAAAATTTTTAAAATTTAATTCACATAATTTTATTGCTTTATTGAGTTCAGTGAGCACTAAATACTCTTAAAATTAGTTTTTATTTTACAACAATTCAAATTATGAGTACGAACAATCACTTTGAAAAGATTTAATTAAATACAGTATATAAAAATTTAAATAAATTTTTATATTATTAAAATAAGAGTGATAAATACAGCAACAATTTAACATTTAGCTTTTAAAAATACATTTTTAAATGGTGATCAAATTCATTTTTGACCCAATTCGGTCCCAAAATAACTGTAAAAGACAATTGTTTATAACTTTTAAGCATTTTAAACTATAAGTATACATACATTTGGTCTATGACTAAATAAATTGAATACTTTCATTTGCTAACTTTGTTCGTTTAATTGTTACATTCGGCTTGGAAGCTTCCAATGATCTTTTTCGGCTTTCACTGGAAATATAAAACAAAAATTAATTTGTTAACAAATTAAGTAATATAATTAAAGATTTTCACCTTTGAAAGTGTGAGTCCTTGGGTAAATTACTATCGCCTGGAGCAACTGCATCGTTAGGCATTATAGATCGAAATTGTTGAGCTTGTTTTGTAGCACTTGGATTGGTTTTGGTCAACAATTGAGCTCCAGGCAAGGGTTTGACACTTATTGATGAGGGATTCGATGTTGTGGGTTTACTGGTACCCATCGTCTTAACCGGAGTAACTGATACTTTGCCGATTTTGCTACCAATTATAGATGATAGTTCCGCTTGCGTTTTCTTTGCCTGACCAAAGGATACGGATTTATCGCCACCCGAGAGATTTTTTGTTGAATTTGTTGGAGCTTTCGATAGCGAAAAGATATTGGGATTCTGGGATTTCTTTGTTTTCATCATGCTCGTTTCATTCTTCTGCATCTCCTGCGTGCGAGATTTGGTATTCTCTGTTGGGGGATTGACTGCGGTGAGGGAAATACTTGGAGACATCTCAGTCAGTTGTTTGGTAATGCTGCTTGTGCCCGGTGGACTTGTTGTTGGTATAATTTGCATAGCAGCATTATTTTTTAAGAAATCCTTGGACAGAGCAGATCCATCATTGGGATAACCCAAGGAAAATCCCACATTTCCCGACTTTCCAGCTTTTCCACTCTTATCCTCATCGCCTTGTTGACTCAGTCGACGGAGAATATTTGGCATTGGTGGAGTTTTCTTGGAATTGTTTCCCATTATCTGTTCAGGAATTGGAGTCGTTGTCGTCGTTGCTGTTGTTGTGAGATCCACTGATGTTGTGGGTTGCCCTGTATGTTTTTTCATGGGCAAGGGTGTTTTCGCATATGGTTTAGATGTACTCCCAGCTGAGGTTGTGGTCAGATCAACGGAGCTAATAACTGGTGTGTTCGTTGATCGGATTTCCTGTGGATTCATTGATTTCTGCATTAGATTTTGATCGATGGATGAACGTGATTTGGCAACTTTATCCTTCTTGTTCATGCTTTCCACCGCTTCGAGCATCTTGTCCGCAAACAACTCATTGGGTGCATTTAAACCTGGTAGCAATCCTCCAGCTCCAACGCCACTGCTTCCTTGACCCAGGGTAGGGTATGTCTGTGCTGAATAGTTCAACAGATTAGACAACGGATTATCCAGCATCTGTTTGTATTGTCCCAGGCCAGAGAGCACATTATTGACATTGGCATTGGCAGATAAAGCGGCCAGAGAAGGAGATTCTGTGGCCAGACTATGATGCAACGGCTGATGAGCCATTGATGTTCCTGTACGAGGTAAACCAAAATCTCGTGAATGTGGTTTCTGCATATTAGACATGAGAGATGCATTCGCTTGCAACCGATTGGCATTTGCTGCAGCAGGATTGAGGACACCAAAGGGTGAGGTAGCAAAGCTATTGAGATCAGCATTGAGATCGGGATAACGCAGAGATGATAGCTTCTGATACATGTTCAACGTATCCAAATAGTTTTGATTCAATCCATAGCCGTACTGTGGTATCAGCGATGCAGATTGTAGACTATAGTTCAACAGAGTTTGCATCTGCAACAAAAAGAGGTTTAAAAGTCATAAACAATTGTATTTAGTTAGTTTGATTAACTAAAACTTACATCAAGTCCTGGAACTGATCCCAAATATGAGTTGAGTTTGGAGGCAGGCAAAGAGTTTGGATTCCTAAAGTGAAATAAAGTTTATAGTTTAGTGAAAAATAGTTTAGATAAATTTATTTCCAGACTTTTTTGTATGTCAGCTATATGTTATAGTTGTCTGATCCTAACCAAAGTTGGTAGGAGGGTGTTAAGTGATGTTAAACAGATTAATTGTGACTTTAAGGAAATATACTTTAAAGTCATCAAGATTTTCATGTATCTATCGGGCATAGTACTATACTATAATGCTATAATATACTTTATATGATCAAAATCAAAGCTGGTCAGCAGGAGTAAGGCGTTAATTAACATATCTTCTGTCAGTTTGTTTGGTTTGCTTCCTATACCTCCAAGTTTTTCATACAATCTATTATTTTAGAGGTATAACGCTATAAGATATAGTAGTTCGATCTGTACCAAAGTTGGTAAGACAACGCTAAACAGCTACTCAATGAGTAAGGTTAAAATATCTTTGAAACTAACAAAGTTTATAATGGTAAATATAAAACTTGCACCTGTTGATCCTATTTGGGGAGTATTATATATTAGTCTGATCTAAATCAAAGTTGGTCGGAAGCTGTACGATAATACTAAGAATATCTTTTAAGAGTTTGGTTGAGATATCTCTAAAAACTATTAACTTTTCATACCAAATACTAATTTAACACCTGTTGTTAGCCCATGTTAACCAAGTCAGTGGAGTAGTTACTCTATTTAAAGTAAGTCAGCAGCTTAACGACAATACTAAAGCCCTAAACAGTGACTAAATGATAGCTTACACTAAAATGATATCAGATTTAATAAAGACTTCGAATTAATATTAACTATAACTGAAAAGCGACTTACTTATCGGCAGTTAATCCCTCTTGTTGTGCTGGTTAACAGAAGAAACACATAAATTAGTACATACATTAAACACACAGTTTATACTAGATTTTCCTACCCAAATTCATTTGAATTTCCCTCTCATAAGTGTCCCAGGCATCGGCTTTTTCCTGTTCACTCAGCTCCTGTTCTACTTTGTTTTCCAACAGACTATCGTGCTCATGATATTTATAGACCAGTTCGGATTGACGCAAAAGGTGAGCCAATATCGTATCCTTTGGCAGCACGGGCACTGTCCTTTCACTCTGCACAGGCTTCGTTAAACTATAAACGAAAGTTTATCAAAAACAGATATTAAACGTAATCTTAAAGTGAATTCTTACGTATAAAGTTCCGCCAATTCGGCCATATTGTAATGCCGATCGATTTGTTGTTCGTCCACGACACGAAAACTCATCGCTTGCTTTGTCACCGATCTCGAATACACCTTTTCCTCCATGGTGCCCTAAAAGGAAATAAATATATTTAATAATAACAAACAAATTAACTTATAGAAATATGTTTTATCTGCCCACCATTGCTATTAAACGATAGATGTAACAATTCTTCTTCTGCCCCAATCGAAAGATACGAAAGATGTTTTGTTGATCGTTTGAGGGATTCCAGGAGGTATCCAGTATAATCACTCTATTTGCCCCTATCAAATTGATTCCCTGTCCTCCAGCTTTGGCAGATATGAGAAAGACACGCGCTCGTCTATTGGCTTCACTATTGAACCTTTTGATCATTTCATGTCTGATATTCTTAGGCGTCTTGCCATCTAGTCTATAATAGTCCTGACCATTAATCCAAGTATTCGAAGCTTTGAAATTCGTGGGTATATCTAAAGTAGACAACAAAATAGAGTCTGAAATCAAGTAAAAGTTGTTGAAACTTACGCGTGTGTTGTAATATTTCTGGATCCGATTCTGTGATCTTTTTGAAAAAGTATTCAACGACATTCAAAACAGCAACAAAAGCAGAAAATATTAAACTGCAAGTAATTAAAGAGTTTTTAGTTAAAGGAATTACTTAAATATGATAATTCCATTACCATTTCTCGCCCTTCTCTTCACACATGCGAAGTATCGAGAACATTGTGCGTAGCTTATTACTCGGCATTATAGTCTCCAAATCTTTTTTCGAAAGGTATTTACGCCACCAATCGTTGGTAACCGAAATTAGACCAGTTTGACTATCATAAATATCATCTGGCTGATCATCATCGGAGTGTGGACAACCCGTTTTCTTGGTATCCTTTTTGTTCTTTTGCTGTTCAAGAAATTTCAAATTTTAACTCTTTAAACTCAGTAATTTGTAGTATTACTAACCATATTTGCATTTTTCCAAGCATCCTCCAAGACTTTGGGATGTGTCCAAATCTGTTTGGTAATCAAATTATTAATTTTATTTTTTATATTTTTAATAAACCGTTATTACCTTTCGCAGCACCGTGTAATCAGTGATAAGACTTTTGCCACGACTATCGCCACGACTAGCTATAGCTTCGAGTATATATTCATAAAGCGTGTTCTAAAGAAGATAGAAGAGTTAATTGTTTATAAAGTATACACTGTTTAAAGTAATAATAGTTTACCTGCACAGCTGTCATTGGAATAAACAGCACATATTCAAACTTTTGTGGTAAAAATGTCTTTAATAACTCGGCTTCTTTGCGCTATTAAGAAAAGTTATATATTAATTAAAGTTTAAGGAATAAGATATATAAAAACAATCTATTCAGAGTTTTAGGAACCACAATTAATTCTTAAATCCTAAAATATATTTACCTGCACGAATTTGGACAGCTTTTTGTGCAACACATATGATCTCTGTTTCATCACCGTAATATCCTTTTTGCCCGAATCCTTGTGCTGCCCATTTTTAATAGGATTAGCATATAAATTAGCAAACTCCTTTTCGGTACCGAGATACAAAGGCTTTATAAAATTAACCATGCTGTAATCTATCATTAAAAGTTATAAACAATTAACAATTTAAGCAACTTTTAGTAACTAAGTTCAACTCACATTCTTTTAAATTATTTTGAATGGGAGTTCCAGTTAAAATGATGCGTTTGGGTGTTATAATCTTGGCCACAGCCAGACTTATAGCCGACTTGCTGTTCTTAATGATATGTCCCTCGTCGCAAACAACGAGATCAGCACCTGAACGAAGGAATTTTCATTAATTTACTTTAATATACTCTTATTTGATATATTTAAATTGATATTTACCTGGTTGAAGTAGATATTTGTTGACTTTATCCCGAATAATTTCTAACTTGGATGAACTCAAGTTGCCCCGGTTTTTGTACGAGTGATAGAACACAAGAGTCCTAAAGGCCTCGTATCCTACCAGCAAACAACCAGCTCGATTGGTCGAGGACAAAGACCATTCCTCTAAAACACGCAGTTTATCTGAAATGTCACTAAAGTAAATACATAAATTAGAAAATATGTAAACAATCGAAATTAGGCGCTGCTTGAGCTTACGATGAATCCGGAAATACGAAAACCTTTATATTCGTTTTACTTTTAAGTGGGCCCAACCAACGCTGCAGTTCATCAGCCCAATTCATCACCGTGCTCTTGGGACAGAGCACCAATACCTTCGTGGTATTCAGCTCCTTGTAGGAAATCACCGTGTGCAGCAAGGCAATCAACTGAAAAATGAATACATAACTTTAATTTTATGGTAATAAATGTTAGAGCTACACAAGTTACCTGTAAGGTTTTGCCCAGTCCCATGCAATGGGCCAAAATGCAGCCAGATCCGGTGTTCTTCTTGCTGTGATCAATTCCGCCGTAACATGAATCGTACATAAACTTAACACCGTCGATTTGATGGGGTTTCAATTTATTAACAATTTCCTCATCGACTCGCACAAATGTCTTTGTTTTTTCCAAATAATCGAGTATTAAACTGCCTTTGTTGCCATTACTTCCCTGTCCACTGTTCTTCATTGCCTTGGCTAGAATCGTGTGCTTTTTGTCCAATCTTCGAATACGTTCGGTTTCGGATTTCTGCGCTGCTCTCGTCTCATTTGCCAACTGGTCCATGCGTAGCATTGGTTTAATTATTCGAGTCTTCTCCTCAACTGGTTCGGGTTCAACATCAGAATATTCACTCTCCGAACTCAGTACAATTTCTTCATTTTGATTGCGCTTTTCCGCTTCGGCCAAGAGTTTTTCCAGTGACTTTTTCGATCTCTTTCGTTGGACAAAGTTATCATTCCACAATTCATCGCTAACATCTAAACTATCCGATTCCTTTGATATGACTTCAACCTCTGATTTATCTTTGGCCTCCGTAATGCTATCGTCCTTAGGGACCTCATCTGGTTCGCATTTGAATACTTGTAGAAACTTATCAACCACATCGGTTTTGGTCTCATTATCCGACGATGAGGACTCCTTGGACATGTTGTAATCACTTTGATCCGAAAGTCCCGAATCACTATTTGATTCATTCAACAATTGCATCTTAATTTGTTCATTAAATCTCGACAAATACTGATTTTCCGTAATGATTTCGTCGTCACTCTAGAAAGATTCATTACATTAGTACAGTATAAGATTTTGTGTTGTTAAACCATCAGGATAGATCCGGTCTTCGCTACCTATTGAGCTCTACATACATACTCACATCTTTGAAACTTTTATCAGAATCATCTGCCTCCATATCATCATCCAAATCCTCTAGCGTATTTGTATCTTTAACACTCAAGGGTTTTGGTTTATTTTTATCCTGGGGCTTAACGCGTCTGTTCTGGACATGACGTTTCTTCAAACCATTCAAATTCGTAAGCCTGTAGCAGGAATAAATAAATTATTATTTTGTATTATAGAAACTTCTCATACTTGCCTTTCAATCTCCTTATCCGTATTATCTTCCGAGGAACCAGAATTCTCAACTTCACTCTTGAACTCACGGGACATTTGCCGGAACTTCCGGTTGGTAATGTCCAGCTTAATATATTTGGAAAGGTCAATTCCGTCGTCGTACTCCACTTTTCGGCTTCGATCGTTGTCATTATCCAAGTTGGAAACAGTTTCGTTCAATACAGACTTACTTCCATCAACACTTTCCGAGTTATCACTATCTGAATTCGATGAATCCGTGGAATCCAAAAGATTTCTTTTTGCATTTCGATTTATACGATGCCTTTTCCTCAGTTGACCTTTGGAAACTGTTTGTACAGATTGTTCCATTGTTGCATTCGAAAGATTTGCGATCTTCTTAAGTTTATTCACTTTATCCAAAATAAATGCTCGAAAATCGTCTTCTGTCTTTAACGTAGATATATTGCACTCATTGAAGATTTCTTTTGCACAGTTTATAGTATCCGAAATCAGCGTATTCAGTACTATTTCATTTTCATTCAAGTTCTTATAAAGACTCTCAAAATACTCATCATTGGCCTCAACTTCCAAAGGTTCGGAACAATTTGAGGGTAGAGTTAGTGATACACTTTCATCGGATTTCTTTTCCACATTTTCCATGCGAAGAATTTTCATTTTAATTATGGTATTATCCACAAAATTAGTGACATTCGTTGGAACAGTTTCGCTGGGCGATCTATTCGATACAATTTGACTGAGGAGCATATCCTTAAAGCTATCCAATCTCGGCGGACTTTGCATTATCTCCTGTGATGTGTAGTTGTGATCATTGAGTGCATCGGATAGCTGCGATTCATTAAGTTCCGTGTTCGCTTCATCCTTGACCAGCTCACACATTTCTCCAATTGTATTGTGTGCATTATCCTCGACGTAGTCCGTGTTTGTGCCAATTTCCACCTGATTTACCTGTTCTGGCGGCAACTCAAAGTACGTTGTCTCTGAAATTTGTTCCTCTTCAATTGTAATTTCACTTTTGATAGTGTCTGCTGATATATGTATAGAACTCATCTCGATATCCTCAATTGTAGTCTTGCTCTTAGACGACTTATTTTCGTCCAATGACGGGGCATTCAATTCGGGTTTATTCATGTTTACTCCTGTTATAAACACAAATTATTTATTTCTGCATGAAGATGAGATAGGTAATTTTATATCACGGTAGGCAAACACGATTTTTTATGTTTGGAGACTTGAACATTATTTCTTACTTTATTTTATACATCTGTTGCAAAAACAATTAAAAATTTGTAGCGTAAATAACAAAATTTTACATTTGTTGTTGATAATAGGGATGGAAGATGTTTTGCTCTAGATTAGAATAAAAATGCGCGGGTAAACAGTTGAGTGATCTGGTTTTTTTTGGCTTACTTGCAGCTGGTCACACTAACATTTCAATTTACCGAAAACATCAATCTTTATGAATAGTTTATACTTTCTTAGACGACTGAAAATAAAATTAAACTTATATTGCAGCAAGCTCATATTTGTTTTAATGGCATAATTTAAATGATTTAAAAGCTATTTTATTCAATTTATACAGCCGATTTATTTATCGACCAGTGTGACCCTGTGTATTAATATCGATACTGATTTGCTCATCTCTATCAAAGAACATAATACAAGTTGAAAACAAAGAAAACATTTATTTACAAATATAAATAAATATGAAGACACGCGTTAAAAAAGAACAATTTGAACAAAAAACTGAACGAAAATTCGACCTTTCGAGATTTCGACCACGAAGAATACCAAAGCAGGTTCTAACCCGAACTCTGGAAATTGTTAACGATCCAAATGACGAGTTTTGGTTAAACAAGAACGCATCATGTGCTCCACCAATTATAGAAATATTTAAAAGCGGCATAAAGCATTCGGACACTTACAAAAAACTGAATTTAGCCCGCAAATGTTTACTAACCCGTGACTGGGAAAGCTTAGCTAAGTTGCTCTCCTCGAATTTGGTGGGCGACTCCAATCTTCAGAAAGCTGCATATCCAATATTTTCAGATGTAAGTTACATGTTTAAATTATCAGTTGTTTAAGTCTGACAAAAGCTTTGAAACAACAATATATATTAAGATTTTTTTATATATGTATGTAATAGTTTGAGCTCTTTTTTATTTGCAGTATGCTTCTATACTTCTTGCTCTGAAGGATCCAGAACTTCTTAAGAAACTTCAAGCGACAATGGCCCCATCGGCTAATAGTAATAATACAAATAAAAGCACAAGAACAGAACCTGAAACTTCCACAATGAAAGACTAAATATCTCCAACTAACAAACTTTGGATTTTAATTTAGAATTTAAGTATCCAACATTAATAAGCTGATTTTTGTACAGCAAAATGCATTTTATAAATTTAAGAATTTTCATGTTTTAATGATTGACAATATATAAAAATTTTGTTTAAAACAATAAATAACACCTAACACTTGATATCAACATATATACCTAATATATAGACGCCTTTGTGATTTGATAAACATTTTTTCAGATTTATTTAGCTTCATCTTCCGTTGTTTTTCTTAAGTATTCAGTCGAGATATTCTTGTTTACCATAAATCTGGCCAATGGCCATTGCCAAAATTGACACAGATCTACACAGATACCAAGAATGTGTATGTCTGTTTAAAAATATATATTTTGTCAGGGTCAGAACGTCCTCAATCAATGCCAAACAAAGTAGACGACAACAACGATATAAATTCATACAAACTTATTTCTTTATTTTGCATTTAACGAATTTTTTGCATTAATATTTGATTTGAATAAAATACTTGATTAAATATTACATATTGATCTGCATGTTTACATTACATTGCTAAATCAGAAACGTGCTTAGTGATGCGATTGGAGAATAATTTTAGATACATATGTTCTGAATTCATATTTAATTGGATGTGAACTTAAGATTCACAGATACGCACACCGTTTGCTACAAAGTCTATCCTTTAAGATCGCTTATAAGCGCACTAATTAGTTAAAGTACAAAAATATAAGAACATAATGATATTATGGTTGAGAGACTACAAATTAATTAATTAGTATAAGTCTTCTTCCATTGAAAAGTCTGAAGTTTCTGCAGCATAAAGCGAGCTGAAAAAAAGAAAGTTGTTATTATTAAATGTTGGTTAAGAAGGTTATGTTATGAACATACTTTACGGCTCGGCTGGTAAAGAAAACAATGCGCTTTAGCTTCTTGTTGTAGAAGAAATAGTTGAAAGACCATAAGCAACCAGGCTCGCCGAATGGATCGGAGCTCAAGTCCGGATTATAGCTATATATGTCGCATTCTGACAGATTCACTTCGTCGTCGACAGCAGACCATAATGGTTGGCGCAATACCTGATATTGATCGCCGGCCAAAGCCGATAAGTTTGAATGAACTGAATTCATAACCCAAGGCAAAGAAGGTTCCTTGCTGAACTCATGAGACTGAAAGAATGAAATTATTAATAACTGGCTGAAAGAAGTCTTTTTTTGGGACGTTACCTTTGCGTCTGAGAAATCATAATCCGGCTCAAATGAAGCATTCAGCGTGGCAATTAAGTAAAAGAGAGTTTTGCGTGAGATTGTGTCACACAGAATAACACCCTCGTCCCCGGATTGACTGTTATTCCGGTGAAAATTGGGCGAAATGTCCGTCAAAGTCTGCGGTGGCGACAAGGCCTGCAGATCATGGCCGTGAGTCTCGGCTGTAAACCGTTTGTACAACACCTTTTCGGCAGCTACCATTTTGCTGAATTAAAAAAGTTGATTAATAAATGTTTAAAGGTTTATTATGTTATAAATGCTCACCATGAATAGCTTTCGATGCGCCCAAATATTGTGACGCCGCCGGTTTGTATGGAAATTGCATTATTAATGGCCTCAAAGCGAGAGCTCTCAAGCAACTTCATTGTAGCTTTTCTACTTGTTCTCGGGTTGTGTTATCAACAAAATGTTCAGATACGGCAATATGTGAGAATATTGCGAATAATCAAATTGCAGGATAACAACAAGAACAACGACAACAAACCAATTGGGCAAATGTTGTGAACGATGAGTAATGTGTACTCCAAAAATTAATCAAATTGATTTGGACAAATTGATTGGTTTAAGCAACGAAAAATAAAGGTGAAGCACCCTTTAAGCACAGCAACTACTTATCAATATTTGCGGCGTCTTAATGTTTCTCGTTTGAACGGCTCTAGCTCCATGTATGGCCCAGAATGGAATAGTGTGAACTACTTTGAAATTTCTAAACATGGTACTCGGATGGACTGCGATTCTTTTCTTAACTGCAACTCTTTTCTCGACGATGTTGTGTATTTGCTGAAGTCTACACTGCCTCATTAACATTACACTTTCACAAGAAAAGTTGTTGTTCAATTTAAAATTGATCTGTTTTGTGTGTGCTGCAACAATAACACTGCAGCCAGATTTTGTATTCGCTGGTTTAGATTTTATTTTATTTTTGTATATTATATTTGGCGTATTGTTGTATAACTTGTATCTGGATTATTTATACACATACATATATGAGCTCATATGTTATTCAGTTGTGTATGTATTTGTATTTGTTATATATGTTTTTTCGTTCGTGCTTATTTTTTATGCATACATAAGCACTTATGTGATGATGCGTTTGTATTATAATAACCGTATTAGAGTGTATGTGTGTATACACAAACGGGTGTGTGTGTGTGTGTAATGACCTTCGTATAAAGGAATACGCAGAAATAAAATGGCGTCAAATATTCTGCGTATGGCGTCTGTTTATTCTTTTTTTGTTTTTTTGTATTCTCCCACAAACTTGTAATCGTTGTATCCGTAGGAATATCAACAATCAACACTTAGTAATCAAATAAATGTTCAGAATCCATTGAGCGAGACATATTTATGTATTAGATAATTTGCTTCTTTTGTTACAATTGCTGTTTGCACTTAAGTAGCTTTGCTGATTTGGGTTATAAACGCCGTGAGATATACACAAATATTTCTTCTTTTCGATTTCTTATTGTGATAAATAATTTATGATTCACTCAAATTATGCATTGAATTTCTTCGAGAAAAAAACACACTTGCTGCACTCAACTCAGATTTTTTTTATTAGTGATGCAAGATGGCCTAAAGCATCGATTTATCGATTTTTCCCGTCCACATCTCATACGATATTAGGTGTTTTTTCTTGCGATGTTTGATCGATTTACTTTCCTTACATAATCGGAGAAGTAAACAGAAAACTAATTAAATAGTATTTCGAAACTATAAATTTTCAAAATGACAAAGTAATAATTGAATTTGAATAAAAGCATTTTTTTTAATTTTAATTATTGACTATCGCTTTGAGGTCTCATATATAATAATCGATGACAAACAACAGAAAATCAACTCTGTTCCATTAATCGATTTATCGTACATCTCTAATACATATGTACATATAAATGAATCAATCGCTCTGTGTAGATGAATAAAATACGAAAATTCGCGATTATTATTGAGCTTAGCAAATTTAAAGTGACCAGTGTCAATACATGTGTAATATTGTGTTAATTTCATTTCCTCTTGCAAACCGCAACTGGTGTTCCTCAAAGTAGACAAACCGAGTTAAAGGCCACGGGTGTTGTCCCTCAATAGTATATACATTTTCCATTATTATAAGTTCATGTAAATTCAAGTAACTGTCACACAATATTAAAACTCTATAAAAGTTAATTACTTTCGCATCAGTGGATTTCATTAAACAAAATAATTTTCTGCACTTGCAGATTAAAAGTTTGTGTACATAAAATGGCGGAGGAAAACGCTGGAGTAAGTGCAGAAGGTGCCGTCGCTTTGGCTGCCCCAAATACCAATGGCGAAGTTATAAGAGGACAAATATTTGAAGTCGGTCCACGGTATAAGAAATTAACATATATTGGCGAAGGCGCATATGGCATGGTGGTGTAAGTACACTCATATATCCTTCTCAATACTCATACCTGCACATATGCACATACATACATACCCCATCTTATCTTGTTGACCCAAGAGTACACAGAAATTGTCCATTATTCACCTTATATATGTGCTTAAACACACATTAACAGAAAGAATAATATCAAAAAGTAAAATTTAAAAGGTAATACCATGAATATTTAATGTTTATACTATTTATGCTAAAACGCAGTGTTTGTATGTATGTAAATCACAAAACATATGTATGAGTGTACGTGTTGAGCATATACATACAGTCACTCCCAAAGTATTTCGAACGGCCAAATACCAAGGACTTTAAACTCGTGTTTAATTTTACTAAAAATTTATATTGAATCGTAACAATATAATTATAGCATAAATATTTTTAATAATTAATAGATGAATTTAATTACATAGTTAATTCTGATGACTGAATTTGGGGATTTTTTTTTAATTTGTCTACCAAATTTATCTCAAACATTTTTAGTCATAGCCAAATTTAACTGAGTCACAGTTGTTGTTTAATAGTCAACTGCTAATCAATAATTGAGGAAACAAAATTTTGCTTAATGAAAACAAAACTATAAAACTCTGGTCCAATTAATAATGTTTGCAAATATTTTATCTTCAAGTGCTATCATTAATTTTTCATTAGAAAATGTAATCACAAAAAATTAATCAGCTAGATAAGATAAGCGAGTTCCCTTAAGAATAATATGTATTTGCGCTTAACGTATGTAAATTAATTGTCAACAAGGCTGGCTTTGATAAAAAATAAAAAAGTAAAACTTTTGCAATTTTTAATTTAAATCTTTTTTTGATTGTAGATCTGCCGATGATACACTGACGAACCAAAGAGTTGCTATTAAAAAGATTTCGCCGTTCGAGCACCAAACCTATTGTCAACGAACTTTGCGGGAAATTACCATTCTCACAAGATTCAAACATGAAAATGTAATTGAAATGCTATACAAAAACTATTAGAATACTTTTCTTAAATGTATCTATTTTGTAGATTATTGATATTCGAGATATCTTGCGAGTAGATAGCATAGAACAAATGAGGGATGTATATATTGTACAATGCTTAATGGAGACTGATCTGTATAAATTACTGAAAACGCAGGTGCGTACAATTTGATAAAAAAAATCAAAATATATTTAAATAAATGTATCTTAATTGATTTTCTGTTTGTGTACTTTACAGAGGCTGAGTAACGATCATATCTGCTACTTTCTGTATCAGATATTGCGTGGTCTAAAGTACATCCATTCGGCAAATGTTTTACATCGAGACCTTAAACCGAGCAATCTTTTACTCAACAAGACGTGCGATTTAAAAGTTAGTAGCATTACTAAAACTAGTCTTTATACCATCACCTTATACCGTTTAAACCGCTTTTAGATTTGTGACTTTGGTTTGGCTCGTATTGCCGATCCTGAACACGATCATACTGGTTTTCTAACCGAATACGTAGCTACCCGATGGTACAGAGCACCAGAGATAATGCTTAATTCAAAGGGTTATACTAAATCAATTGATATCTGGTCAGTTGGCTGCATTTTGGCTGAAATGTTAAGCAATCGACCAATATTTCCGGGTAAACATTACTTGGATCAGCTTAATCACATTCTGGGTGTGCTAGGATCGCCATCACAGGAGGACCTAGAATGTATTATTAATGAAAAGGTTAGAAATTTAACTAAAACCAATACAATAACTAAAATTTATGTTGGATTTTTAGGCAAGAAATTATTTAGAATCGTTGCCTTTTAAGCCAAATGTGCCATGGTCGAGATTATTTCCCAATGCAGATGCTTTGGCATTGGATTTACTTGGAAAAATGTTAACTTTCAACCCGCACAAACGAATTCCAGTCGAGGAAGCACTTGCACATCCATATTTGGAGCAGTATTACGATCCCGGCGATGAGGTATACTTTAACTAAATTCATTAAAATCATTAATTTAAACAATTCCATTTGTTTTTTATAGCCCGTTGCAGAGGTACCGTTTCGCATTAATATGGAAAATGATGATATATCTCGAGATGCATTGAAGTCATTAATTTTTGAAGAAACGCTGAAATTTAAAGAACGGCAACCAGAACAGGCGCTTTAAAAAACAATTACAAAATAAAATTACCTACATTTTAAAAAATATGTATTTGTTTTCACTTTGATTTTCTGTTTTATTTCTCAACATTTTCTCTACGGTTTTAAGTGTATTAGCTTTTTCGGTGTTATACTTATATATAATTATAATTTATATCGTATCATAATTGAAACATACTAACGTTTTTATCATTTGTCTGTGTAAAAAAAAAGAAAAAGAGAAAAACAAAATAATTCCGTAAATCCTATTAACTTGCATACACTCATGTTTACTTATACTATATAATATATATATATGTATGTATATGTAGACATTATGTATTCATGTACCTAAATGCATTTACGATATCTCATTCTATATAAATTTTAAAATAAGAATAACATGCGTTAATAAGTTGTGGCATTTTTTCAATTAACATAAACAAAACATAACATTTTTAATCACTAATGTATAAACAAAATATAACAAAAACAATTGTCAACAGTATACAAATTTACATTAACAAATTTATGTGTAAGATAACAAAAAAGAAAACCAAAAAAAAAACAGTTTGAACCAAACAAATGTTATGGAAATATCTGTCTGGTGTCTACTGTTTGGCATATTATATACTATAAACAATATAATATGATATGATAAACATATATAAATGTATTTAGCATTTTACATAACATTACCTCTCAGTTAAAAATATGATGATCGTCAAGAAACTAAAACTCAAACAATTAATAAGTAACACTCGAAATATTGAAGCGTTAAATCAATTTCTATATATTTATGTGTGTTTATTTGTTCTGTATTCAGTATTCAAATCAATGAAAATCAAAACTTTGTCGATTTTAACTAATAGAAAACCAAATTCGAAATATTGAAAATTTCGAAATTACACTCTAATTAATAAGCCAGAATGTTTTCCAGTATTCAAAACTTCATAAAAAACTCTCTATGTATTTGCAAATATTTCCTAAACTCACAATTTTATAAGACGAAAAACAAAAGTAATAATAGCTCTTGCTCATAAATAATACTTAATTGACTTTGGATGCCGATACTATAATTATATCCTTGCAGATCCTTTTGATTGCATCATATTTCAATATATATATTTCTAGATGTGTATATTATTCGAGATTTCAAATATTTCTTGTTGTTCAATACATGTTTTTACTGATCCAATAATCAAACTGATAGTTAGACATAGTAATAGATACTAAACTATAACAAGTTTGAACAATTATCGAATCGTTCTTATTGGAATACTAATAAATGTCTGAATGTTTGCATGTGTATGTGTATGTCTGTGTATGAGTGTGTGTGTGTTTCTATGTGTGTGCACATTTTCATAGATTTTTATTAAATTAATGGTATTCTGCAAGGGTATCTTAAAGCCCATCACATTCATTTATGTGTAATTTCCAATTCGAATTCGATTTTGTAGCTGATTAATCACATTCCATCTATGACTCTGTGTGTAAGTATGTGTATGTAGGTATATATATATATGTGTATTTTAAATACTATTATATATCCTAATTGAAACGCACTAATTTTTTTTTTCTTCTATTATTATTATTATTATTGGTATTTGTATTTGTATTTGTTGTTTCTCATGATTCTTCGCGTTGTTAATAAATCCTTGAACTATGTTAAACAAACAACTTGATTCATTAAAAATGTAATAATTTATAAAAAAAAAAAAAAAGAAAAAAAAAAAAAAATAATTAATTAATGTATTTCTCTTATAAACAAAAGTTTACAATCAGTTTTGTATTGTGTTTGTTTTTGGACCGGGTATTTGCTAGTTAAACCAAGGAGGGGACGAGCCAGTGTTGCCAAAGTAGCTTTTTTTATAGCTACAGTCAGGCAACATTAGAGAAATTGTTCAGAATCAAAAATTTAATCAATTTGTAAGTTAAGCCAAGGACGGGGCAACCTAGTGTTGCCAAAGTAGCTTTTTTATAGCTCCAGTCAACTCTAACAGCGGAAAATCCAAAAAAAAAATACTGACAAAAGAATAATTTTTTTGAGAAATTTTCTCTTTTAATAGTTTTAAAATAAATCGAATTTCAAATGTATTGATCTTAAAACCATAAAAAACCAAATAAATTGCGTGGAATATACTCAAAAGATTTATCTAAAAATTTTAACAACTAGAAATTCTGGACACAAGCTGTTTATTCTTAGGTTTTTAACCTTTTCTAGCTGTTTCCCCGCACAAAATTCTAGAAACACTCTAAAAATATTAAGCTTTCTAGAATTTTTTATTAATTTATTATTTTTTTTTTTTTATTTATTTGTTATTTAGAAAGTGAGAAGTTTTATCTTTTTTATAGCTACAGTCAGCTGAAATTGGCGGGATATCTAAAATATTTCTATTTCTAAAATTAATGGAATTAAAAAATGATTGCTTTTTGTGTATATAGCTTAAATATAAAAACGGATTTGAAATTACTAGAGCTTAAAATAAATTTAAAAAAATATTTTACTTTAAAAAATATGAAACCAAAAAAAATATATCAAATTTATCCAAAATCAGAAATTTTAGAAACAAGCTGTTTTTTTTGGGTTGTAGCCTTTTCTAGCTAAATAGCTGCATAATTCTAGAAACACTTTCAACAAATTTTTGCATTTTTGTAGAACTTTCTATTAATTTATTGAACAAAGTTTACTCTTTTAAGAAATGAATTATTTTCGTAAAGAATGATTTCTTTTCGGGATAATCATTGGTCAAGGTCTGAACGATCTCCATCAGAGTATCGTTCATTTCGATTTGACTTTCCAGCTGCTGTTGTAAAACACTTTCGGATCTCATGATCTTCTGTTGTCCCTTCGTATTGCTCAGTTTTCGGAAGGCTTTGGCCCGATTCTGTTTGCGAATGATTTGCTCCAGATTAGCGTGTTTCGTTATAATCGCATCCTCGATTTGTGCTTGAATATTGGAATCTTTACTGATCACCTCCTTGAGATCATTTTGTATTTTACGTAGAATATAAACCATTCGTTCTATATTACTAACGGAATCCACAATACGCTTTTCGGAGAGGAATACGATCTCGTTTTGTATGACTTTCGTTTTATTACGAAATTCTTCGAGTTTCACCAGAGCCTGTGAGGGATTCTTGAATTTCTTCTTCTTGGCATCGACGTGTTCTTTGACCGTCGCATTTACAAAGATTTGCTCACGATGCATGACACAATGTTCCAGATCCTGGACCAATTTCTCCTGTGCACGTTTCAATTGATTGAAACGAATATTCATTCGATGAATTTCGATTTTCATAGCACCGATTTCACCATTCAAGGATCGTTCGGTTTTGGACCAATCTATAGTCTCCTCAATCAATTTGTGCTTTGTCTCCCAGGACAAAGCCTCTCGGTGGCTGTCCAAAACCAAATCTTTGCTCAATTCTATCTCATTTTGCAAATCATTTATGTCCTTTTCCAACTTTAATGTGCTGATCTCAGTATCCTAGGAATGAAAAAAATGTTTAATTTATTTAAATTGAATTAAAATTAATCACTCACCTTAAGTTTTTGACTAAGTTCCGCTTGTTCGTGCTCATATTCACTTTCTTCGACATCATGATTTTTCCGTTTATTGAAGATTTTCTCGTTGAGTAACTCCAATTTGGAGGTATATTTCTGTATATCAAGTTTTAGATCCCGTGTCTTACTTTCCGATACCTCCAGCTGCTGATCCACTTTGAGTGACTTCTGCTTAATGATTGACAATTCTGTAAAATAAAAAATATTTAGTTTATGTTTGGGAATAAAGTAGGAAAATACGTACGCTTTCGAGTCACTTGAATTTCATGTAGCTGATCACTTCTCTTATGGGTCAAATTGACATAATGATTCTGAAGCATTATCCAAAATTGTTGATGCTCCCTGATTTGATGCTCTCCCACGTGTATGGATTTTTCAATTTGTTTGATCTGAAAAATGTAATGTAATAAATAAATTTAAACAAGTAAAAAAGCCTTCAGTCGAGCGAGCCGAATGTTAAAGATCCCGTACTTGATCTATTGCGCATTTTTTTCAAACAAAAAACCAATTTTAGACCAATTTGCCTATGGGACCTATAGGAAATATTTATACGCTCAGGAGCTTGACTTGGTGAGGATAGTTATAAAAAAGATATACACAAAGTGTGTGAGTTTGTTTGCGATCGCTCAACTAGCACTGCATGTGTTCATACAAATTTCCCATTTTCAACCCATTTCACCTATGGGAGCTATAGGCTTTAGTTGTCCGGATACGGATAAAATTTGGTGAGGATAATTATAATTATACCAAACACATAATGTGTGAATTCGGTCTCAATAGCTTTAATGGTTTCCAACTTATAGTGTAATATAAATTTTCCGGTTGCGGTAGGAGGCGCGATACCAATTTGAAATAAACTGAGTCTCTGAGGTCCAGGTGTTTATACGGACGTACAGACGGACAGATCAAGAATATATATACTTTATGGAGTCGACCAAGCCACTTTCTGCCTGTTACGCATATTAAGCTTCAGAAAGACCCTGTACTCTTTTCGATTACGGGATGTAAAAACGATTTGAAATTAATTTTAAACAAGGAAACATTTTTTTTAGACATATAGGTATATAAAGAGGAGTATATTAAATGTACCTTTAATTCAGTTGGATTTCCAGTTTCATCCCCATATGCGCTTTGGATCTCTTCGATTTGGCTATTTAGCTTTTCGAATCGTTTCATTTTGATTTCAATTTTAGTTTGCATCTTTTTGAGATCATCGTCTATACTATTGGATTTTTCTTCAGCTTTATTCAGATTATTTTGGATATGATCGTTTTCGTTTCGGGTCTTAAATAGTTTGCTACGCAATTGTTCCACATCAAGCATTGCCAAAGCCAAACTATTTTGGACTTTCGAGAGGGATAAATCCACACTTCGACGCTGTTCTTGAGCCTTATTCAATAATTTAAGACGATAAGCGCTAGCTTTATCGGTTATTAGATGATCTTGGGCCATCTTAAGTATGGCTTCTTCAGTTTTAAACTTCTTTTGATGATTTTTGTCCAATATAAAGTCAAGTCTTTTAATTTCAGATAGTAATTTTGAACCTTCCCGCGTCGCTTCTTGTAAATCCGCTTCAGTTCGCGACAAAAAGTCGGGAAATTCATCCAGTTTCGTTTGCAGTCCCACAAGAGTTTCCACCTCACGTTGACCTTTTTAAAATTATTAACAAATTCGTGTATTTTTAGAATTATTTCGTTAATATCGACTAATATGACTTACAGTCTCGACTGAGGGAATTCATGTCATCGGCCATTCTTTGTCTAAATGATTCAAGTTTTTTATTTAGCTCCATTTCGCGTGCCATTTGCTTTCTTACTGCTTCGATGCCATTGGAATTCAGTTTTATGGACTCCCGTTTTTTTCTGCAAATGATTTTTAAAATATTATATTAGGTAATTGTCTACTTTGAGCTCTTTATGACCAAAAAAGAATGTCAAAAATACCACTGACGCACCGCGACCGGGAAAAAATGTCTTAACGGTCTCCAATGGTTTCCTTTAAAACGCGGTTAAAAAGTTCTGAGTTCTGATTGATTCCCCCTTACATCACACATTACGACACAGTGTTTCAATATTTTTAGTGTGTGGGTTTGTATATTTGTGGATGGGTGTGTTTAAGGTCTGTGCACATCTTCCAAACAACTGTATGCTCTCCAACAATTGGACATGATGGGCGTACCCTCCTGCACTCTGTCCATAATTATTTAAAGAAGGGTATTAGCATCTCTGCTTTCTACTGGCAAAATGAAGAAACCGCCATTTTGCTGCTCCTATAACATATTGGCGTTCAACAACTCTTTGACAGTTATATTCTCTTTTCCCCACTTATGTCTGGTCTATCACTTTTATCCTTTCTCCATCTCCGATAAGAGGACGACTATTTGTAAGACTCCAATCTATATAGACCTCTGTGATATTAATCTTCCAATACACAATACTCTGCCGGATCCACACCGTCTCCAAGACGCATAATTTGCAGTCTGCTCCGCATTTGTTCACTTTAAGTTACTTTATACAAATACCGACATAGAATATAAACGCTTTAAGTAACAAACATTGACGGAAAACTTGAAATTCTAGTCGACAAAAATGTTCGCCCCAAATTTTGACAGCTGCATTATTGCTGGTGTATTTTTTCAAAAGCTCACTAGATTAAAAATAAAGTTATCGATAAAGTTCCAAAGGCGGAACTCGATTACAAAAACAGAGTTATTTCAAGAACTAAAACCGCGCTTAAAAGGAAACTATTAGAGACTGTGATTTGCTTTCCAAGTTCTTTATCGATAAAAAGCTCATACTAGAAAAATACTAAAATAAAATATATAGATCATAAAACTGTTAACTATTAATTTTGAAACAAAAAAATATACTAATATCAGCTAAGAAATTAACTAGTGAGTGCTCAGTTCAAGGAACGAATTAAGGAATAATAAAAATATTGTCTCCATACCGTATATTATCCTGAACTTGGAATAGAATTTTATCTCTCAGCTGAATCGCAATTATAACCTCACTCCAGGCCTGTATTAGTCGCTTGTGTTCATTTTGCAGGGCTTCCAAATCGGTGTTTGCGTCCGAAATACTCATATTGAGAACATTTACCACCTCTTTTATTGCAGCCCCGTCCTCAACGATTGACTCCAGTTCCGCTTCCTTTTTCTTGACCTCCATGTCGAGGCGATAAAAGAGTATATCGGATTTCCTTTTTTCCTCCGATAGTTGCTTCTGCAATTGTGCATCCCTGCTGACAATACGCTTTGCGTTCTTCACCTCATCTTCCACATCGTAGGCCCATTTCCGTATGTTAGTTCCCAGGCTTTGTAGATCTTCCAGTTCCATCATTCGTGTGTTGTATAGTGATTTTTGTATTCTTGTCAATTTGACTTTCTCTTCGTATTCCTTTTTTAAGATTTCCACAGAAGCTTCTTCCTGTTGCCGTTTCTCAATGTGCTCATCGATTTGGGCTGAGATTTCTTTGATTTGCTGCTCTTGATATTGAATCTTATTTTGCATATCATATAGGGCCAATCCCTGTTCTTCCCGACGTTCTTCCTTGGCCTTAACCTCATATTTAATGTCCGTAATCTCATTTTCTAGCTTGTGCTTTGTACGCAGCAGATGTTCCTTCAAGGATTGTTGGAACTTGCGTAAAAGTGGATGATCTGGTGGCAAAATTCCCATTTCCTCTGGTTCCAGGGCCGCTTGTGGCGTTATGTCTGATACATTGGCAAAGTCGCATGACTCAACTTCTTCGTTATCCGCCATTGTGGAAAAGTATACTTTTATTTCTCACAAAATATACAAGTTTCTCGTATGCTGTATTTGATGTTAATATATATGTTTGATAAATAACAACCGCTTGTTCGGTTGTTACAAATTACAAACAAATCTAGTTTCCATGCAACCAGGAACACCTCTAACGTTAGCATTTTAAATTTTGATATGTTCCACGCACCTATCGATATGTACAACATTACTATCGCAACGGATCAATCGTTTTATCTTCGCAGCTTTGCTAGACAACAAATCGATAACGTGTCTTATCGTAATTTTTAAAAAAAGTTTTAATAGCCGCATGTCATCGATACGTGCACATTGTGAAGCTGCTTAGCGCATGCGCGTTTCAAAAGTTTAGCGCTTCCATCACATTCTATTGACTTTTAATAGCGAGCAAGTTTTATATAACCTTTTGCCAGTATAAATAAATTGTAATATTATAATAATCGATTATTTATGATTAGTATGCGACTATACTGTGTTATAGAAGTGAATTAGTCCGTTAATACGTAGCTAATACTATTGTATGTATATGTGTGTCTAATACCTCTAAGATATATGTAAACATATGTATACATACGCATGTATATCTTTAGACACATGGCATAAATCAAAATTGTGTTAACAGATATGAATTAAGATGAATTGGTAGCAATGCTCTTAATTTATATTCCTTTTTTTCACAATGCCGCACAGTCACAGTGGCTTTTCTGAATACCCATCCCTTGTTTTTTGCCCCAGGGATGCAAAAATTCTCAAACGTTGCCCCTCAAGGACTCTCAAGGTCTCTGCCGCAACGTGCGTCAATGACAGAATCGTCGAAAATCTCATAAATTAAATCAGATTTAAATAGAATTCTTTTGATAAAAAAACATGTTGAACTAGTTGATTGTAATAAATTATGTGTTTTTATTTTAGATAAAAACTAATTTGAGCCATGGACAACTTGGGTATATCGACGGAGCCAAGTTTCCTGGAAGTTGAGCTTCCGCAGACACTCATCGAATCCCCGTCGGTATCCACCTTTCTGCCCGAAGAGGAGGCCTCGATATGTCCACTGCTCTCCCGAAACCATGCACTGGGTACAGAGTGTTTATCACATCCGCTCAGTCCGAACATTGCAGTTAGCGACATTACCTCATCCAACATCAGTAATACAGACTGTAAGGCCGAGACGAGCTCATCAGGCAGCAGTACGGGTATTGCTATGGACACTGTAGACACCTCCACGAATCTCTTCAATATGGTCAGCTATCATCACATACAAAACAATAATTTGACAATAAATCAGGTAATCAAATCAGTTAACTTATTGTTGATTTTAATTATTTAATTTTCCATTGAAAGGAATCTGGTGCGCATTGCTTGAAGGGAAACCGCCGGCGATCGAAGGATACGCCAAATTTTGTATCCTGGAACTGGCCGCTGATCAGGAAATGTTCACTTTTTGTCTTTCTGTCCGGAGTCCTCGCCATGTGCTCAATTATTGTTGCCCAAATAATCAGTTTGCCCAAAACGTGCAATCCAGAGTGAGTTTTAGGTGAAAAAATCGTTCATTTTGTTAATTTATTGAAATTCTCTGCAGAACTGAATGGTACCAGGGAAGCGTCTTTTATGAGATAAATCCCACATCCTTTAAAGATACAGATAATGATGGAATTGGTGATATCAGAGGACTAATAAATGGCATTGATTTTCTAGCTAATTTAGGTATTTCGGGCGTCCGTCTTAACTCAATTTTTCCAACTGGTCATCATGCCGATGAGCATCTGAATGCATCATCACTGAGGATTATACGACCCGAATTGGGTCATCTGAGTGATCTGAAAATGTTAGCTAATGACCTGCATTCTCGCAATATGACATTACTCTTAGATTTTCCACTTCAGCAGGTGCTCGGTGGAAGGAATGAGCGTGATGTCATTGAGATAATTGGAGATTCTTTGGATCATTGGATCAGGCAGGGGGTAAATGGGTTTTATTTAAAGGGTCTAGAGTCTTTAGAGAAGAATGTCGAAATTCTCAAGTGCTTAGCTTCGTGGAAACACATTCTGGGCAAAGATCGGGTTCTAATTGTTGAGGAATCTCTACTAAGTGCCAAGTCAAATGCGTCGTTGATCTTTGAACACGTCGATTTGATCGATGTTGTTCTGAATGTTGAGAGCGATACGGCGAAAATGAAGAAACGCATCGAGAGCATATTGGGGATTATGTCCTCGGGCGATGATACCACCTGGATACACTGGTCCATTGGAGAGCACAATCTGGAGGTGGACACAAAGCCAAATAAGATTTTTGCCGCCACTCTGATGCAGCTGAATTTACCTGGAACACCAAATATAATGCACTCAAATCAGATGGCCATAGCAAGGAATAAAGACTTCAATCATACAGAACATTTTCCCGACGATTGGACGCAGGAGCTACGTAATCTGATCGATCAGAGTGTGGACATCGAATCGTATCATGGCCTAACGATGGTTAAGAATATGATTGCACTGAGGAAACGATCACCATCGATTTACAAGAATTTCGTCTGCAAATTAAATCGTAATAAGTCCAATTCTCAAATAATTGCGAATAGTAATGCCAATATCTTAATTATAGTACGGAGTTATCCTCGCAAATTCTCATTTGTTTCGATCACGAATTTTGGGACGTCTAAAGCCCTTTTAGATTTAACATCCAGTTTTTACAGTGGATACCGAATGCTCAATGAAACGTCGAGTGATAAAATCTATTTTCAAAAATTCACAATTAAATCATTCGAAACAATTGTTGTTAAACTAGACAAGTAAGAATTGTTTGAAATATATAGAAAAATATATATATATATTCATATATATTTAATTGTTATTGATTTTCACAATAATAATGAAAACAATATTGACTTTTTTACTGGGTTCTTTGGGGATCTGATCGAGAGACTTCTGGAAAGTAAAAAAGTAAAAAATGTTTTTTAATTTTACATTATAAACACATCAATTTTGTTGTTTTTATATTTCGTGTATTACTAAATAAAATAGAATTGTCTTTTTTTTTTTTTTTGGTTTTGATTTTTAGTTTATGTTTCATTTTTTAAATAAGGAAGATATTAAAACAAATTCATACGAGTACAATCTAGATGTAAAATTTTTCTAATCACCGTGTTTACATAATAATTTGTAAACAAATTAACACGACGTCATCGGATATCCGAAGCTCACAAATTATGGTTTTTTAAGTCGCTTTTTGTAAAATTTTTAATACACACTCAGTTTATGCTCCAATATTATTTATACAATATACAAAACATTAATGTGAAGCAATCATTATAGCCATTTGATTAATAATAATAATAATAATAATTATAATATGACAACACTTTTTTGATTTAATTTTTTTTTTTTTTTTGGTTTGGGAATTTCCACTGGATTTTCTTTTAGTTTTTCTAAAGATGAATTACTTATAAATTATTTAGTTTGATTTTCATTCGTTTTAATTATTTTTTTATAATTTCGATTTTGATTTTAATAACAATAACAATATCCAAAGATGAAATACAATAATTTTGTGTGTGTATGTGTGTGCGTGTGATGATGGAGTCGAGTGTTTACCCGACTCAGCGATACCCTGTACCCAGGCCCAGAATGATCTCTGAGATGGATCGGACAATATTCGGATTAGAATTTGAATTGTATTATGAATTTGAATCATTCATACATAGTATGCCCGAATTACTAATGTGCTATGTACACACTGATCCAAATTATATCAAATTTTTAAGGTTATGTGACTATATAAATGATTAGTTAACCTCTAAAACGATCGATCTTAGTGTTGCCTGCAAGCCTAAATAACAACCAAATTGAGTAGCTAGGACTTCGGGGACTATACAAATTTTGGATGGGTAAGGAGTGTGGGTGTTATGTGTTAGTGTATGTGTTTGTGGCAGCAATGGCATCTGCAAAGTGCAGTGTTATTAATCAGCTGATTACGATTAAATATTATTATAATATGTTATTAATTGCTTTTTGCTTATTCATTACAATACTTATATCTCTAACATAATACTTATGTAGTTAATTAATTTTTTTTTCCGCTTTTTTAATTTTAAAAATATCAATGGAAGTTACTAGATGATCGTTTCCTTGAAGCTATGAATAAAAACTTTGATGATGACATTTAGAGATTCGATTCAATTCGATATTATTATAATTATTATTATTTATATATCAAAAATGTTTCTATTACATAAACCAAAAAATATGTCTGTAAATTGTCTGTAAATATCATACAAATCTGGCAAAAGATCATTTAAAACTAATACATATCTTTATAAACTCTAGGAAGATCTGTTAACGGAAGCAATGTACTTTATAAGGAAGTTATTTTCTCACTATTTTCCTCACTTTTCGTTTACGTTCACTTTTTCATTACATTTCGATTTTTTGTTTTTCATTTTTAAATGGTATACATTTTCGAAAATTATAAACTGAATTCGAATTTGAATCGATATCGATTGACTTTGCCTATTATATGTAAATATAATATAGTATAATTATGTTGTAGTATATATAGAGCGTTAGTTTTATATAGTGAGACTTACAAAAAAATAGTACAACAAATTTATGTAATTATTTTAGTATAACAGTTTTGAAGTCTATATAATACCCATATTAATATTATATATAAGTATATTTAACCTACTCTATTTACACACATGAAGCTTACTAAGTCCCCTACTCAGCAGGTACCATATTTTGATCTAAATCGGGCTTGGTATCGTCCGGATCCAAGCTCAAGCACTCCGCAAAGTAGTGTTCCATGGATGAGTAGACATGCTCTAGTACTCCATTGAGATCGTGGCCTTCGTCTGCATAAGTCTGTCAAAAATTTCGAAAAATTGATAATAAAAGTTACAGTTAAGTTAGAAAAGGCATAAGTACAGTCGAGCACACCCGACCCGGGGTGTTCACACCCTTGGCACAGGGAAAACTACTGGAAAATAGGATAGTTGCAACTTTACCTGATATCGATATAATATATTAGCTTCTGTCAAAGACTTGGCCAGCTGTACGCCATGGACGTAGGGTGCCGTGGAGTCAGCTAAGCCGTGAATTAAGAAAAATGAGTTTGATTTGATAAGACGTGCTCGTTGCGTTGCATCTGCTTCCACATAACCCTTGTAATTCTCGGCCGGAAGCCCCAGAATGCGTTCAGTAAAAGCGGAATCTGCAGGAAAGTAGGTTTAATCATAAGAATATAGAAAAAACTAAACCAAAGCACTCACTATAATACAGCCAATCGGCAATTGGTGATATTGAAATTCCACACTTGAAGACATCTTGTTGGGTGCCTAGAACCATGGAGGTCACATAGCCCCCGTAGCCCCAGCCCCAAATGCCCACTCTAGTTTCATCTAAAAAACTTATGGTATCCAGAAGATATCTACAGAAATAACGGTAAATTGTAAGAATGCTATAAAAATATAAAAAGTAATTTCGACCAACCTTAGTACAGATATTTGATCCTGAACTTCCGCTCCTCCTAAATGACGATAAAGGGCTTTTTTGCTCTGACCTTTTGCCCCACGTACATCCAAGCGTATGTAGATGACATCGTTTCGGGATGACATATAAGTGCCCCAATCTATTCGGAATTTTTCTGACACAGATTCAGAGCCAGGACGTCCGTTACTGTAAAAACAGGAGAATCAATAATCAAATAAAAAATATATCTAATTTTTTAATACACTTACACCTCAACGACCACGGGAAAGGCTGCATCCCTGAGCTCCTCTCTCCAGCTGGGTGGCAAAAGTAGTTGGACTTGGGCTCGGCTTCCGTGGGGCAAGGGAATTTCAAAGGATCGCTGAATCGGTAGTGCTAGTTTCTGCAACCTTTCAGTATAAAACGGTCGCGTGTCGTACAAAATCTTGACCAGACTGTGGGTTTTTTGCATATGCACTCCCGAGACCGGTAATCCAGGGCCCTGACACTCCAGTATGTAGAACTCAATTCCATAGTTGGTGGCAATACCATTTGAGGGCGTTATGAAGGCGTCGAAGTGGGAACAGTTTACATAATAATATCTACTGCTCCAAAGTGCTTCGCCCAAATCGCAGGTAATGCACTGTGGCTCACTTCTAAAAAGAGTCGTATGTCATTAATAGCATCTACAAGAACTTGGAATGTATTATCTAATCGACTTTATTTTATATAGTAGATTCACTCTGTATGATAAATCATTGTAAACAATATTTTTTTAGACAGTCTCAATTTTAAACAAATTGTCGTTCCTTTAATGGACGCGGTCTCTTTGAACTTTGAGGCTAGCAGTCAAAATTATTTGTTTCCTGTGGGTTTTAGTCATTTTCTTATTTCAGAGCTAAGATTGCCTTTAGTCAATTGTTATTTACTTCAAAATCTCATTACGAGAATAAATAAAAAGTTAAAACGAAAGTTTTAAAAAGATTGTTTTTCCCAGGACAATTATTATTTTGCGAAGCTGTTCATTGAAACTTGTTAAAAAGTAGAAGTTAAGTAGTTCAATTGACGATAAACGAACTAATCGATTAAATGTGGCCCATAATGAACTAGAGGCAGTGGTTGGTGAATAGTTCAAATGATCAAATGATTGATTAAGAATAATTAATCGATACAAATTTATTAGAGACATTCCCAGTTAAAGTTTTGTAAACTGTCATCTCTATGCCTTGACTTCTATATGCCACACAAGTATTTAAAATTTATTGGAAGAGTGTAGACAAACGACTAGGATGAAAGCATCTATTAACAAAATTAGAAACTATTTAAAAAGCTTAAATTAAACTGTAACTTAAATATAGTTTTAGATTATATTTACTTTCTGGTATCATCGTGCACGGGATCCTTAACCGAATAGAGATGCCTTTGACCGGGTTTCTTGTCCTGTGTGGCCAGATAATAGACTATATGATTTGCCGTATCCCAACAAAGGATTTTCAGTACCTAATTTAAAGAGAAATACTATAAAACCGACCGACTAGCGAATATAATTGTGTATCTACCTCATAACGGCCGTGAGAAATGACAGAAATCCTTTGCTGCGAGATCGTTATATGTTTAATATGAGTAAAGTGATCATTTCCCGATTCCTGGACACTGGCGAGCAGTAAAAAACTGTTTCCGTCGGGAGCAAAAACGGGATGCGGAAATATATCCAGCCATTCATCCTCAGGAGCGCGTTCGGAATGAATCTAAAGCGAGGAATACTTTTTAAATTTAAGTTAAACTTAAAAAAACATGTCACTCACCTCTAAACATGCCCAGTTTTGATCTTTAGAGCATGTCGCAATAATAGTATAGTTTTGAGATCGTACCATAAAAACTACAGAGACTTGATGATTGCTACCGGCGACCCAACTTGCTGAAGTTAGGTAATAATCTCTACAAGAAATATAAATAATTTGTAAAGTTTAAAATAGATTAATCTTAGGTAATTTGCTTACTTGTCGATTAATGAAGGTGGTGGTCTCAATTCCATTTTAACTATAGACATAAAATTTGTTATATCAACTATCCAAAGCTGAACTTCTGGATTGGCAGTGCCTGGCGTTGGGTATCGAACATTCTTAGTCTCCGGAAATGAGCTGCCCGATGTCATACCGCTACCAGCGATAATGGCTCCAGATGATAGCCATGGATAGGTCATCATACCGACATGTGTATCATTAAATAAGGCAAACATGAAGTGACTTCCATCAGTGGACGACCAAATTGCTTCGGGCATTTCAAAGATTTCCTCTACAAATAATCAAAGTAAATGGAATCACAATAAATGTATAGAAGCTAAGAGTTTTCTAGATGGGTATTACCCTGGTAAAGCCAGTCTGGTACACCATTGTAAATACTATTCTCATGGCCCGTCGTTGTAATCCTTATGTCCTCCTCCGTTGAAGGCGATTGTCGTACAAATATATCATTGTCAGCAACGATAATGATTGACGTCGTATTCCCTAGCCAGGCCGCATATTGAAGACGTGTCCTTTGTACCTTGGATGAGTCTTTTAACTTTACTGGCATATGATGGTCATTATCTACATCATAGATTGTGTAAAACGCAGTAAACGATTTCTGAAAGATCTACAAATAAAATAAAAATTTTATAGAGCATTTCTTTAAGTATTAAAAGATTTCAAAAACTCACTTTTTTTACATTGTGTCGGAAGAGGACATATTTAAGATCATGCGTGCACTGATATCCCCGTACATTCAGTTGGCGAATTGTATGATTTGTTACTAAAATATTCACTGAGTTCGCTGTCGTATCCAATATGGAAAGACCTCCATCATCCGATTGAAATACATATTTCTTCGTTGTCACCCAAGAAGGTTGCAATCTAGTCGGCGTCAATTCACCCTGTAAATATTCATCCAGTATCATTCGACGACCCGACCAATACAACAGTTCGTCCACATATCTGAAAACGAATATTACCAATCATTTGAAATCGACTATATATATTTTAGAAAAGTTTTTCCCAACTTACCCCAATAAATATATAGCGGTTATTATGCCAGCTATTACAAAACTAATAACTAGTAAGGAGAAGATTATGCTCCGCCAGTTGTGTCCCTCATCCAGATCCAAGTCTTGATCTTTTTGCTTCGGATCCTGAACTTGCAGGGTCTCATCTGGTGGCAATCGCCACGATCCACCTCCACCACCCCGATCAGATGCTGCATTTGCATGCATTTTCTATATACCAAACGGGACGGGACGGAACGGGGCGTTTTAAAAAGAACAAATTGGGGATGAATCGAAGTTATATCAAGTCGAAGTGTGCTTCGGACGGTTTCTGAAGTAAGAAGCTACGGGAAAATTGGATGGTAAGCGAATGGGATTAGGTGAAATCATTATATCGATCTCTGAACGATCCGAAATTCCTTACTTTTGATTTATCATCATGCTTCAACTGTGTTTGTCATCGCTTTTTTGTTCTTAATACAAATGGGGCATACCAGTTTCCTGGAAGTGGATATAATAATAACAAATCTAATGCTTAAACTTGTATTAAATATAACAATATTAAATGGAATAAAGGTAATGATAATGCTCTTCCAAAAGTGTATTATAATAATAACACTTATGAAAATAGTGGCATTGTTTATTATAATGATGATTTAAACTGTTATACGCAGCAATAATATTAATAGTAATATTTTATTAATAAAAAAATAATAATAATGTTAAAGATAATAGAAATAGTAGTATAACAAAGCTAATTCTTTATTAATGCTAACACTAATAATAATAATAACGATATCAATAATAGTCATAATAATAATAATAATATATAATATTAGTAGTTATGTTAATAATTAATAATTATTAACAATAACAACTTAAAATCGTTTAAAAAAGAAGTTGATTAATAGCTTTACTCTCATACCTGTATTCATTGATGATATATTGCCATACATATACCTTCATACGTATATCTATCTCCCTCTCACATTATTGGTATAAAATTTATGGCATTGATTGCGTCGATGCAGATGATTTTTCCATCCTTTTTCGTTCTACACAAAATTGAAAATATGATCACAGACTGAAAAAATCTAAGCTTTGCAGCCTGAAAGTAAAAATAAACATGCTTTTAGCAAATCAAACAAATATATATGTATATAATTATGTTTATGCTTGTTATTTATATAAAATTTCGCTCGTGTTACGAAGAGAGTTTTCTCTTTTATTTGGCAATGTTCCCAATTAAAACACCTAGCTGTAGTGTAGGTAACGGCACCATAAAGGTCAAAGAACAAATTCATTCAATTTGTTTTATGAAAAGAGACTTTTTGAAAAGGGGGAAAAAAGGAGTACCGACAACATTATACCCTGTACGGACCATGCATTCACTCAGTAATTTACCTAAATTAAACAATTTTATTACATGCTGAGATTGTAGCTTTGATTTTGCAACGTGAGCACAACAGCAAAATGCCTTCAAAAGCTCTTCAGACTAAACTAAGTAGTATTGATTTTTCTATTTCTCAATCTATTAAGTTCCTTTATCCGATGGGCCCTCACTGTGAAAAGTCTCACCTCCTTTTAGATGAGCACATAACTTATAATGATACTACCTGAATCAGCCTTGTTCTCAATTACATTTCCGTACAATTTCCTTGATTGTGCTTGAATGAGGAAAACAGCAACAAGACTTAAAATGCGTTGAATCCTTAAGACATATTTTAAGCCTTTAATTTAAAAAAAAATTATATTACTTAATCAAATGTAATTTAAAAGGAAGAAAACGAACGAGGTTTCGATCATCCCCTTTACTTCTAAGCCACTGTATTTGATAAGACCAAAGTATGGTCACCTTAGGATAACAGCATCTACAGAGATCAAAAGAGCACTTGTGCAGCCTTCAGAAGTGAATAAAATGAGATTGACGAAGAGAGAGAGGTGTGTAAGAGAGTGAGCGAGAAAGATACTAGCGAACAATGTCAAATGCTTTGTTGTTGTTGACCTTCCTTTGCATTTTCATAATTTACATTGACCCCCATTTTCCGCCCGTGGCGATTTTTCTGATTTTACTGATAGGCCACACAGCCATAAAAACAAGGAAGCTAAAGCAATCACAGTATGGAGATTCCCCTTATGTCGTAAGTCAACGTACAATCTACTTATCGCTTATCGATATTTACATCAGGCCTTGATTCGATTTCGATAACTAGATTAATCTTAATTAGATTGTTCGACGAACCAAAGTAGTCAGATAAAACTGACAATCAGAACTTCAAACAGAGACTTAAAATTTAAAACAATGGATATACGCTGTAATTTTATGCGATTCCTATAAACTTTAACTTGGAATTTTCTTGAAGCAGTATGTAAACACAATACGCTCCTTTATATCCTTGCTTAATCTAAGATTGTGACACGCGCTTAAGGAAATAAATGTTAATATGAGGTAACAACCGTTACATACAGTGTTCATAAAATACAACAGGACCATGAAAAGCAATCTAAAATTATTTTGTCAAATCATGCATAATGTGAACACTCAAACACATATGTACATGTGTACCACAAATAAACACACACATTCGCATATGCATGTGTGTGTGTGTGTAGGCGGTATTATTTGGCATTTGAATAAATACCACTTGCATATGTATGTATGTAAATATGTAGTTATTATACTAAGCGGTATATGCAGTATTAAGCGGTATAACTTGGCATTTAAATTACTTTCTTTGTATTTGTGTGTTTACAAAATACTTACACATGTAATGATGTACATAAGTACGTATATGTATGTATTTACAGGCATAACATACTTACACGTTTGAAAAAATTCGTTTTTTTTTAAATATATTGTGAAATGTACATAAATTTACATGTACTCATGTATGTATGTATGTATGTATGTATTGAAATATAATTTGCATTAGCCTATTATGTGTGGTTATGTTGTATATGTATGTATGTAAAGTTGCAAACACACACACATGCAATTACACTGTCTATGTGCTCATAAATAGGATATTGCCGTGTATTATGTATTTGGCATGTGCAGACAATCACATACAATTTGTTGTCACTTTACTTTGCATAACTATGCACACACACACACACGCATACATTCGTTATGTACATGACTTTGTGCGTGTAGAGGTATTTAATATTAGTAGCACATTTTTTGCAACCTATGTATGTATGTAATCGGTATGTTTTACACTTGTGTATACGTATTTACATATGTACATGTCTTTTTCCTGCACATAAAATCACAACCTTCAGAATATACACACACATACACACACACGCACGCACACATACATACTTCAATGATAGCCAAAAACGCAAACACTGGGTTTTCAGTAGTATTCTATGGAAGACCATTACCCAGCGACAGGCAACCCGGGACTGAAACCTACATTCGACTGTTGTTTTAAGAATTGCAAAAAAAAAAAAAACTTTTTTGCTGGCCAAATATGTACTACGTAGTGAGAGGATTTTTATTCAGCGGCAAGCGACAAATGCTGTAAATACACTGTAAAAAAAAAACAAATTAAATCCAAAGCTGAAGGAAACTAACTAAGATTAAACTTTAAGAATAATTAACTATATACATGTTTAATATTTAAAATTCTTTATTTAGAATAAAATAAATTTATTTGTTTAACAAAATCTTTTAGAAATATTACTTAGTTGTACAAATTAAACAATTACTTAACTTTTTTGTTTAAAATAGTCAAAAGCTTAAAAATAAAAATAAAATAAAAATAATTTTATTTTATATATTTTTATTGTAAAAATAGAGAATTGTTTTAATTTATTTTTACCAGTCGAACCCACTTGTATTTTTTGCGCAGTGTATAAATGTATACTATTAAAATACAGGCTCCTTAAGGGTGGATGACGTTTTTGCTTAATAAGTAAATAAATACCTGTATTTAAATAAAGCTAGTGTAGCAATAATTTGTAAAATTCATATTTTCATTGTTTAAATATAGTGTTGATTTTATTACTATGCCTAAATTAGCATAATTTGTATTATAAAAGTTGACAAGCTTTTGGGAAATTCTCTCTTAAAGCAAGTTAGGAATTCTCTTCCTTCAATGGGGGTTGTTTTGTATCCAAAATGTGCCCAGTATTACTAGCTTATTTACTTTCTTAAACACTGCATTACAAATTTTACTCTACAGAACTTGTAGGAAGGCATAAGTGTAGGAAAAATTATAAAAAAAATTGAAAAAATTTTTTTTTTATGTTAAATATTTTAAGCCCAAAACTCCTTTAAGGCACTTGTTTTCTATACAATAAAAACCAAAATCAATCCTTAAATGAATAATATAAATTTCCTTTTTTAAGTCATATCCCTAAATAGGGTACAAAACAGTCTGTCTCTGCATACACTACAAAGAGAGACTCTTCAAAGGCTGAGACTATCCACAAGTTGAGCCAAAAGAGCAATGAAAGCAATTAAATTTACCTGTAAATTCCGTGTCCTTTGAATATTTTGAACACCTTGACAAACTTTGCATTAAGTAAGACTTGAACAGTTTAAGCTTTGTAGTGTTTTATAGATAAATTTATTAGTCATATATATATATATACTTTATAAACTAATTGTATTTAGTGATACATCATAACATCCGTGCTTTGGTACATACACATATATGCGTCACAAAAAAGACGCTTGGCGTGTTCAGGTAAAACTTTATCCTTTGACGATCTTTCATTGATGGCTCGAGCGCCGTCATCCGATAGCCATTGCGGTAACTCCGGAACGGATATCATTTCAGGTATATTATAACCGTTCTTTTCACCTGTAAGTGAAGAGACAACATATTAACACAAAGGTTTATTCAAGTGCTGGGCTTACAACAGTCGAGCATCTCGACTCTAACTGACCTTTTCTATCGGCCATTGAATCGAAGAAACACCATGGAGCATCTGGTCCCGAGCCTGCCTTAACAAAAGCCACATAATGCGATGTTTCAATGCACACAACGGCAAATAGTTCCATAAAAATTCTGGGTATAGTCACTAGATCGGCCATGCCCTTGAAATCTCTTGGCACTGACAGCTTTTTGGAGCTATGATTAACTCTACAAAATACAAAACATTAATTATTTATGTTTTGTCGACAAGTTTTAAAGGAATTTTACCTTTTGGCATGCATATGTACTGTGTTCAGACATTTTTGACAAAAAGCCGTAGACTCCAGTCCGGAGCCGGACTGTAAGCAGCCAAAACATTCCCGACACTCGTATTCAGCCAGTTTTCCACAAACGGTACACTGTCGAGGCGCTAAAGAGCAGATCAAAGATAACTTGATATATCAAAGAATTAGTTATAAACCCTCTAGACTGCTTACAATCTTCAATGATATCGGTCACGTCCAGTACTTGGGATGGTAGAATCCGTGGATACATTTTATAGCTCTTGCCAAAGCGAGGCATCTGTATAATCAGACATGATGGAACCTCCTTCAACTTGATATCGGAGGAATGAAAGCTTTGCTCAAATAATTGCTGCACAGTTGGAAAAGTTAAGCGCTCATCTTTCTCCACAAACAGTTGATAGAAATACGAATCCTGGCCAGAGCTTAACTACAACAAGTTATACATTTTTAAAGGTAATTAAGTAATAGTTACAGTCTATGTTGAACATACTTTTAAGAAGGGTTCCACTCGCATTATTTGGGAGAGTAAACTGTTAAGAAACTCCTCGGGATCCTTCTCCTCGCTGGTCAAACCACTTACTGAACTAAGTTGATCCAATAATTTACGTAGTTTCATGACACGATCGGCGCGCACAAACACATTTTTACGCAAAGGATTTACGATCTCATCACGCAAAACATTTTGAACGGCGCTGTAGTGAGAAATGTCCTGAAACGAATAAAAATGTACATTAAAAATCAATTAATATTTGTGTTTAAGGGAAACAACCTGAGTTCCTGGCTGTCTGTATAGTATGGAATCAAATACACTTGTAAAAGTGAACATGGAGAACAATGTGGCATCTAAATAACAGGAATTGTGATGTCCTTGAATGCCTTTAAACTTTCCACACATTTCCTCCAGTTCCTCAATATTTCGAATTCCTTAAAGAAAGAAAAGGTTTTAAATCACAATTTATAGAAATTATGCAGAAAAGACTCACTTAACGGTGCCACCGCTCCCAGAACCGAAGGACAATCCACATGTCCAAACTTTACGGCATTGGTATCATTGGACATTGTGCTCATTGAGTGACTTCCTTCTATATCGACGAACCTTCGATCATTGGTACACTTGTTAGACGGTACGAAGATAGCTCCTCCTTCGCGACACTGAAACAAACTAAAGAGCAAAATTGCATTTCATTGAAATAATTTAATAAAATCAAACAAAATATTGAGAGAGATATCGAAAGAGCTAGAAAAGACTGGGTGCAAAAAGTCTCTCAGATAAAGAGACTTTTCGAAAATGTTATCGATTCTTACCGAACACCATTGTAGGTACCATCGGATGTCGTAAGATTTCTTAAATTCGGATCATCCTCAACTTCAATTCCAACATATATATTTGGTGAATCCGAAAAGATGCCAATCCAACGAATAACACCATATAAATCTGAACATATTCCCGAATCGATCACCTCAACCAAAGAGCCAACGACAAGTTTAGTTCCAGGTATTTCCGACAATTGCTGTATACTTAAGTTGTTTCGATCTAAAGAAATGAAATAAAATATATTAAAGAGTCTTTAACTATAGCACACAAATACCATCAAAAGTATAGTCATCTGTCTGTACATTGAACTCCAAAACGGTCAATGGAATATTATCCATAATAATAATAAATATACATAAATATATATATTTAATATATACACATGTGTTATTGTTGTTTTCTTTTTTTTTTTGTATGCTACAAGTTTATCAAAGAGCTAATAGATTTTAATTTGTTTTTCAAATTGAGAAACTATGAAAGAAGAAATGCAAAATTTTTGTTCTCGTTCTAAAATTGAGCGCGACAAATTTATTTTTACCTCGAGCACATGTGTCTCTATACCAAATGAACTGTTAACACTATTGATTGACTGCACTATACCCTGTAGAATGCATTGGGTTATTTAGTACACTATTTACTAGCTGCTTTAAACACTCCACAGAGTATTATCTGAGTTCATAAAAACTTTCTACTTTTTCGGAATAATACTTTTGAGTGATTTACACAACTGAAATACTATTTGTATAGCATACAAATAAACTTTCTAAATATAAATATTCGTGTTTGTTCAGAGTGAGAAAGAAGAAGCGGAAGCATCAAAATTAACTTAATTTTTACTGCTGCTCAAGTTGAGATACATTCAGTTTTGGATACGATAACAATTTGTAGTGTAAAGTATTAAATATTTTTTTTATTTTTACCTGTGGTCTTACCAGTATTTGTCGTGGTTTTTCCCTCTGTGGGTGCATTGTTTCTTTCCGTAAATTCTTTGTTTTTCACCAGTGCAGCGTGTGTGGAAATTGACGCTTGTTTTTCCAATTTGTTGTCATTGGTTTTTCCATTCAATATGAGTGCAGCAGCACCCGCATTACTTGGCCAATTTGTGCCAAGTAAATCGGCTAAATCGACATTTTCCTTTTCCTGCACATTGTTTATAACAATAACATTCTCTTTCTTCGTCGATTCTTCAATATCGCTTTGATTAATAACAATAATTTCTCTTTCCTTACTCATGGTCGTTTGGTTATTTAATGAGCGTATATTATTTTCAATAAGTGGAGTTTTGGAAAGTAATTTTGTTGCATCCTTGTTGTCATTAACTTGACTTGTCTCTGCTGAAGTTAAATTATTTCGCGTATTTGTTATTTTGAACTCTTGATTATTATATTTGTTTGCTTCCTGTTTAGCTTGGCTCTTGCTCTTCTGATCATTACGCTGAATATTCAAAACAGTTGGTGTAATCGCTGTAACAACCTTTTCAAAAGTGTCGTTTATCAGTTTTCTGGCCGACAACTTGTGGCTTCTTTCATTGGAAATCGGAATTATGCGATCAGCTGTAGTAAATATTGATAAGGGGGATTCACACTCCAGATATTTACTTGCAAATGGAATGTCGTTGATTTGTGGAGAGCAAACGTTGGGTTGCTAAACAAAGAAAAATTAATTATGTTATAGATACTAAAAGTGAAAGTACACTTTACGCACCAAGATTTCCAATCCAAAGAAGTATCCAACCGGATTCAATTCCTGCACTGGGCCTATATAGCGTATGATGCAATCAAAACATGTTTCCTTCTTAAACAAATCCCCAGGAACACTTAAAATGTCGTTTTTCTGCAAGTTAAGCACCCAATGGCATTTGCTTTTATTGTTAACCAGACGCAAGCGATTCTCCGGACACGCAATGCTAATCACATATGGCCAAATGTCATCGGCGACAGTGACCAAGTCGCAGTTTCTGCATTCATAAAGCTGCTCATTAACATGACTGCTGAAGTCTACAAACTGCACAATGCACTTATCACTGTCTATAGTTTCAATTATCTTTATTAGTGCTCCAGTTTCAGCAATACATTTAACCAAATGGGTGTCTGCGTTGCTGCTGCTGTCATTGTAATCCAAATATGAAGAGAGAATTCCTGATTTCACATATGTAATTAGATCGGCTTGACGCGTTATTAACGCATATTTTAAAGGGTTTAGATTACTTTCCATTTAAATCAAACACCAACATATAGAAAAAGGAAATATACAAAATAAAGCTGACTAATAACAAATAAGCAAATAGAGATGTCAATAAATATCGATAGAATGTTGGTACATTTCGATAGTTACAACGTTTTTAAATAAGGGTATACCGCAATGTGATTGCTGTTACAGTTAGATTAAAAATCGATAACACTTTTAATTGGATTAAATATTTTAATAATCAATTTTCTGTTGAAGTTGTCCAATTGGATTACATTACCTGATTACCTTTAAAATTTCCATATTTCACCCATTAGTGGCCTAGATTCCCAAAATAAAACAAACGACGTTCAACATCAAAGGCAATTTATTAAAATACGTATTGAGTTTTACCACAAATTATCAGCATAATTTTTTGTTTGTTGAAAAGTTGAAAGTGATAACTATGTTATAAGTAATTTACAATAATTGTGGATAAGTGGAATCGTTAATTTCTAGTATTTTTTTAGTATTTACATATCTTTAAATTGTTGCAAAGCGCTAAACCAGTTTAAATTTGAATAAAAATTACAAAGAAATACATATTTTTAATTTAATTTAAATGAAACCCTTTCTCCTTAGTTGCTGTTAACAATCGTTCCTTCATTATATCCTCAGACGGGTAATCGGGTAGCTTTAGATAATGAACGCAAGTATTCACTGATGGATAGCTTCCCTGTCCGGCATCGACTTTACGGACAACCGTCAATCTTGGATGCAAATTGGCCAATCCACCGGGTGGTAGACTGCTGCAACCAGTTGTGAATTGCAAGAAAGCTTTTCGCTCCGCACCCGACAAGCTCAACAGAACGTTAACAAAACGTAAAAATCCAGGGCTAAAAAGAAAACCAAATTAATTAGCAAAAAATTTAATTCAAATAATTTGCAGTAAATACCTTTCTTTGGAGTATCCCAGCTTGGGTTCAGTGTATGCCATTAGATCTTCTCGGCTCCATTGGGGAATTTGCTCTCCACATATCATCATACGTGCTTCGGAAGGATTAAATGCGGCCAACTTATTCAAAGGAAATACTTCGCAGAATCCATCGTGGAACGCTTGCATTTGCTTGGCAATGCCATCCTGCAGCATAAAATTAAGAAGCAACTCGCAGTATGCCTCGAGGTTATCTATATTAACCTCAATATTGGAACCATTCGGCAATAGCTCGGCATAGGTATAACCATAAACCGATGAGCTGGGTAGGTAAGTAAATGTTAGGGCCAAATCATCTAGTGTTACCTCAATATCATTCTTAGTGCATAGTTTAAGATTATCAATTAATTCCTTTCGCTTCTCACAGCTCAAACTGCTGTCCAGCTCAATTGCTTGCTTTCGCATCAATAGATCTTGTAATTCGATCAAAAACTGATAACGAGTTGGATCAATTTCTTTAAGATTATCAATTCCCAGTATTCCACTAAACCAGTTAGATGATTGCGTTAGATCGGCATTAAACAGCTTAGAGAATGTGTGTGTTGGCTCTGAACCCTTGGACAGGGCCAGATTTCTTTGCTTCATCATATCGCTGCGCAGCAGTTTGTTGTGACAGAGCAGCTGTAGAAACGATTTGGATAGAGGCATATCGACTAGTCGCATATCCTGCAAGACCTTGGCTATGAACACGCCAAAGAACCAGAAATATTTGGATGCCTGTTCGCAGATATCGGAGTTTTGAGGCAATGGGGCGGGGAATAGTCCCTGTTCTCGCCGATTCACATAATATCCCACTGGTTTCACTGTGTCTTCGATCTCCATGGGTTCAGATTCAGAATTAGGATCAGATTCAGTTATGTCTTCTGTGGCGCTTAATTCATCGTCACAGAGCCACATGCACAAGTCGGAGCGTTGAATTTCAGCGGCAACTAAAGCATAAAACTCCAAAGTTGGACCCAATCCGGTGCCTTCCTCGTCCAGAAACTCCACTTCCAAGACGGACTTGCGATTGCAGTGGGCTTTCATCACCTGAATGGCCCATTTCAGCAAATCCTTGTTACGTGGTACCTTCACGCGCTCGTGCTTCAATCTGCCCACGCGGAAATCGTGCTGATCATCCCGTCGTGGACTCATAATTGGAATTCTTTGTCTTTCGGTTGTGATGTCACGCTGTGATTGTAAGCAAACAATGCTCCGAGAGGCACCAAAAGCCGTGCAATTAAAATACAATTGTCTCGTCTCGAAGGGGAACAAGAACGGACAGGATTGATTGAGATCCTCACACCAGTTAGGCAAAGCGTTGCTCGACAGCACGAGCGGATCGTGAATCTGTTGCTGCAGTTTATTGGTGATCTTCTTGCTCATAAATAGCTCAGCTGGTAGCAAAGAGTTCTCCGATGAATTTTCTTCCTGGTTCTCAGCACATTCATGCTGATTGAGTCCATTGATTTGGATGAGAAGCTCAAGCACATCCTCCACGGAGCAGAGATTTGTGTCGGTTACGTTTAGTCCGCCGTGAACTGGTGAATTTGGAGACAAAGTGGATGCACCGCTGCGGGATGAAACGCCGGGCGTGTTCTGACCCTCATCAGATTCCAGATAGGTGCACTCCTGCACCACGGTTGGAAAGACTTCGCGATAGACAATTGTGTATGTGGGCTCCCAGAGTTTACGGAATTTATCATTCTTATTCAATTGACTGTTCTGTAGCAACTCCTGCACAGCACGGAATATGGTCCACTCGCTATTATCCAAGTCAATTTCTACATCAGGAACTCCACCCACTCCGGGACCGCGCAATTTTAATCCCAACATTGTCTGTTCACTGTGTGCCTGACGACTCTGATGGAAACTCTCTAGGTTTGTGTCCGGCGGACATATTTCCAAATCGGATGTCTGATTGACATTGGTGCGACCAGGTCGTGGATCAAATGCTGGGATTAGAGCGGAAAACTGTCGCTTCAAAACGAATTCATCATCCCAGGATTTACGCTTGCTGACACCAACCAATCGATTCTCCAGAGACTCATCATCCATGAAGGTTAAGAGATTACGCGAGACCATCACTTGTAGCAATGTATTGCCCACTTCCTCGTACTCATCCTCGTTCTCCTCCTCATCGTTCTCCTCATCCATGTCATCTTCGTCCTCCATGTCGCCTAGCAATGTTGGAGCACGGCAACTCTCGAGGAAGTCCTCCAATGAGACCTGTTCGCTATCACTCGAGGTGGAGGTGAGGCTCATAGTCAGTGTGGGATTAATCGATGGTGCTGGCTGTTGGCTAGCCTTCATGTTTGTGGGGTTCGATGCCGAGTTGGCTTCGTTATTCGACGAGAGACTGGGATAGCTCTGGGCGGTGCTCAAAAGACCAGAATGGAAGTTACTGGACAGAGCTAGCTTCACTAGGCTTGTCACCGAGTTCGGGCCTCGGGGGAAGAAGGAGCTCGTTCCGACATTCTGATTGCTATGCTCATTTTTATTGGCATTTGCCTTGTTCGTCTGATTTCCAGCACCTCCGCCTCCTCCTCCACCACTGACGCCACCTTCGTTGTGCGTGTCCTGGGATGTGCGACGTCGTGCGATTGCTGCAAACGTTTCAAGGAATCCACTGTGCACGGCAGCCTCCGATGTCGAGGAGACCTCCGAGGAAGATGTTGTGGTTAGATTGGGCACGCTAATGCTCATTTGGTTCGAAACGGAGACAACATCATTTGAAATCTGCGGATTCATGTTCTCAATGTGTCCCTGGTAGCCCGATCCTACCGGTGCATCATCGGAGTTCGAGAGATTGGGTGTGGGAATTGCCGATTTGATTGCTTCATTACCGCTGCCACCGCTGCTTCCTCCGCTGCTGCTACTACTGCCATCAATAGTTGGATCATTCTTTTGCAGATTACCCGACTGTATTATGACCGAGACCTTTGGGTTACCCTTAATGCCACCTGAGACATTGGCCCTATGCAGATGCAGTTCATCGGCTGACAATATATTGTTGGTATTGTTCCTAATGGTGGTGTCCACACCATCACGCATCTTATCAATGATCTCCCGAGATTCGGAATGGGAAGTACTAGCATTTGTTTGCTTCAGATTGATGAGCAATCCTTTGGCTGCTGTATTTACCGAATTGTTGGCGTTCATCTTGTTGTTCTCCTCGATGTGCGAAACGCCTCCCGAGCTCGTCTCGCAGGATTCACATTCCGCCGCTGGCTTGGAACTGCTGCTATCCTTGGATATTTCCACAATTGATAATCCTTCGGAAATTGTGGCCAAATCGGAGCTAATCGTTGGCATCGAGTTGTTAATGGTCGACAAGTCAGCAATGTGCTCCAGTTCACGGATTAGAGGCGATGGTACAACATTTGATTTACCAATCAACGTCTGATCCGAACCAGATCCGGCTTCACTGAAGGATGCCTGAGTTTCACGGGTCAGGGCTGCATTCGATTGATTCGTTGTAATCTGTGACTTGGCCGAAATGAAAACGTTCTCTGCTATGGTCTCGACGGTCTGCTTCCAGGCTAGATTATCGGCAGACACTGTCTGATTGGATGCATCCTCGGCATTCTTATTAATCTCCGTTGCTTCTGGTAAAGATGGAGTAGAACTTGATTTACGTGATGTCAGCACATTACCCTTATCATTCTTCTTGGTTCCTGGTACAGCGCTACTGGTTCCACCGGAAGCCATACCACCTTCAAATACCGAAACGCTTTCCAAATTGGCCAATTTCAAATCGTATTTACCCTCGGCACCCATGCGATAGGAGTTGCGTACACCGTGATCCCATTTCACATCGATCCAGCCATTGTGGATCTCTCCCGTTATGGTACCCTCGCAGGCACCATCCTGATCATCCCAACGCCAATCGACGCCACGTACAACACGTGCTCCACTCGTAATATGCTTGAGTTGTGCCCGAATCTGGCGTCTTTCACGCCTGGTCTTCGCCTCCGCTTCCTTAATCGTCTTGCCAATATCATCACAAACGCCCACAATGCGTCCGTAGATCTCAAATCCGCTCAGGCTCAAGTAATGTGTCTGTCCTGAAGCATTGCGTCCATTCTGCTGTATGCGAATGTGTCGATATCCTTTGGTCTCATCAGCAGAACAAATGATTGGCCAAGTTGCCGTACTACCGGGCTCAACCAGACTCTTGTCATCCACATGAGTGATCAGAGTGATCCAATTAACTCCGTCCCTGGAGGCTTGGAAAAGCCAATTTCTTAGAGCTGATCGTCCATAGCCGCGAGCATGACGCAATGTGTAGGCGCTGGGCACAATGAACACTCCCAAATCGATGGCAAACCACGCCTTCTTGTTGTCCTTGGTGTGACAATTTAGGGAAACGCTATCACGCGACAATATATCCTCTAGTTTGCCATAGGGCAGAGTCTTACCCTCCGAGCTTGTCACCTGCACCAGGCCATATTGTGCCGGATTAACCCATTCGCAGCTCCGACCATTCGATCCAATGTAGTAGAGTAACCCTTCCTCGTCGAAATCAAAGCTATGTGTAAATTGTAGATCCGGTTTGAGTTCGCGCAGCTTTTTCAAATAGAAGAAGGTGGAACGATCCAAATCGTACCATTGCTTAGCAACCATTTTGAGCAAATATTTAGCCAATTGTCCCACGGTGGCCAATGGCTCGATCTTTAGCGTACGTCCGGTGCGATCAAACAATGTGCTCTCGCACGCCGAACGCTCGAGGCGGAAACGCAGACGTTTCTGCAATATTTGTAGACCATATCCAGTGCCAGGAGCATCGTATAGGAACACTGGTAACTTCTCTGTGCTCTCCAGCACGGCAACAAGTTTCTGTATCAAAATGCTGGCCGTGTTTTTCGTATCATATTTGTTGGCTTCGTTGCCAACATCACCAAAAATGCACTTCTTGAAGATCTCAATGCGCTCCTTAAGCATTTTATTTGTCTTGCAACGCGACAAAGTGTTCTCCCAATAGTTGTTGGAGAGCACAGCGACCAGTGCTTGAACCAAACCCGAGGAATGCATCTCATAGGCACTGACCACACCATCCTCGTGGATCAACTGGGAGAGGTTCGTCAGCGCTGTGTACAATGTATGTGACCAGGCTGTGTTGTTGCTCAAACGCTGCTGTTCAATAGCCAAATTGATTTGCTTAACAATTGCGGTTAACTTGGCCACAGCCCCACGTGGTACAATCTGAGCCGATTTGAAGTATTTGTTGTAAATGTCACGGGATAAGTTGCGTACTTGTATCTTCTGTACATCCGTTTTGGATTTGATGCGTTTCTTCTTTTCGGTTGACCAACCGGATGCGAAATCGGCACCCAATGTGGTTTCAGCCGTGAATGAATGCTTCGTTCCGCGGTTACTTTCAAATATGAATCCCTGTAGATCATCTTGGAGTATGGTCACTTGATGTCCCTCCGTATTATGGATCTGCAGTTGATTAGGCTTATGCGATTGCAGCACCCAATTGCCTACCACCAGACGCAGCACACATACAGTGGGCAATATCGGTTGGGATGCGGTGCCAGGACTCACACTTGAACGGGCTCGCACAAGTTTCTCCAGGAATTCTCCACGATTTTCTGCAAGAATTGGCATGAATACGTTGTTCCAAGGGAAATATGAATCTAGTTTTACCTGAGCTATCGTTACCATTCTCCGGACTGCCGCTGGAGTACATTGTGGCCAATTTGCCATCGAGTATGAAACGGAACCAACCATTCGAGCCATTTGACAGCTCCAAAGCTGCCGAATCTGACCAGACATATAAACAATCACGTCCACGACAAATGCTCCAATCACGCCAATGATACGGCTTGCCCTGAAGAATCTCTTTTGCATCCTCCATGGAATCGTCTGTAAACCTTTACGCTTTAAAAAGGTCTTTAGTTTGTTAGTTTAATTGCTCACCTGAAGCTGATCTATGTGGCATGCAAAGCACTGGACATCTCTGCGAAGATGTAGACAAATCCTGTGAACTGGCTGTGAGCAGCTGCGAAGCACCATCTTCGCCCTGATCCATCAAAGCTTGAACTTTTGAGAACACGCCCAGGCGGGCAAAGTGTTCAAGAAACTCCTCTTGTGTTTTACACATTAATTCTTCGATTATATTAAGGATTATCAAATGACCGTCTTCATCATCCTGCAACAAAAGATATACTCTGTTAAGCTGTCCTCTTCTACAGGATATAAATGTAGCTAATATTTACCTCGCTATCCAAAACACTGGCAATCACTTCAGTAAGCAGGTTACCAACATTTTGTGCGGCAATTAAGGTTGTAGCCTCATCCGATTTGCTGCATATTCCCTTTAGCACCGAGGGATGAGCATACTGCACGATCTTCTTGATGAGTCCCAAGCTTGCCCGCCGCACACTACTGAGCATGGAGCCCTGGAAGGTGCGACAGAATATGGGCAGCAGTAGTTTAAGATATACTGGTGCCATTTCGGGATCACCACGCGGTTCCATCAAGGTATAGGCTTGGCCATCCTTGCTGGCCAGCATGTGCCCAGAGGACATCCATTCGCCCGGGGACTGCAGAATGGCGGCAACCTCGCGATGCCCATCATCGGATCGTTCGCGTGCCTTGTCCAGTGGCGTCTTGCCGTCCTCGTCCCGCAAATCTGGATAAGCACCAAATTTCAATAGAATCTTGGCAATGCCCGGGCGCCCAAAGCATGCAGCATAGTGTAGAGATGAGCTGCGTTGCCCCTTGTTGACATCAGCTCCCTTCTCGCAGAGATATTCAACCATCTCTAAAGTACCAAAAGCAGATGCCCAATTCAGTAGCGTCTGTCCAACATCATCCATACAATTGACATCGACACCACAAGCCTCAATTGCCTCCTGCAAGGCCTCTGTATCCTTGGATCGAATACAATCAATGAGCTGACGATGTGTGCGATCATTACTCGAATCATTCCTCTTTGGACGAGGCGCCAATTGTCCCTGACTGGAGTTGGCATTCCCGCGATTCAATGCCTGACGTCCCTCAAACAAAAGCAGCAGTAATAGATCTGCAAATCGCATGCAATCAAGCACGCATCGTTCATCGCCCTTCAGACCCCGTTCAATTGCATTGGGCAACTGGGATCTTAAAATATCGCGTGTTATGGAGGGCGAGCCTCGGCATAAAGTGGACAACAACGAAATGGTTGTTGATATGGATTGTGGTGATCGAAATGATTCATTCGATTGAATTTTGTTGCTTGTGTTTGCAGCAGTTCCGGAAACATTATCGTTCAAACGATCCGTATTCGGAGTTGGCGTCGGTGTTGGAGTTTGTGGTCCAGCGCTTAATTTAGCTGCTGTAATTGGGTGATGATTGCTGGCACCACCAGCATTCTCCAAACGTTTCAACAGCTCCGTGACTAAACCATATTCAGCTAAAGGTGCAGGATCAATCCATTTACGTGTAAAACGATCAGCAACTGATGCAAAACATTTTAAAGCGCCATCGGAAACCATTGTATCCTCATGTTGAAGCAATGTGCTCAAACTTTCGACGCAATTATCAATACAAGGTGAATTTGGCTCCACTTTGGTGCAGAGACGCGAAACCACAGCCATCGCTGAGTGCAATGTATCCTTATGAACCTGAGATCCACTATCACGAATAAACGAGAGGACACAGTTCAAACCGCCGCCTTCAAAAACTGCACCAGCTTCGCGGGTGCAAATCAATTCGAGAACTTTGATGCATTGCTCGGCAAGATCACGAGATGTTCTCGACGAAAGATCGGCAACAACCAAACGATTGCAAATTGCTTTAATTGCTCCATCGATGGATACAATACGGCGTGTGCATTCCGCAGATACATCCAGGTAATATGTTATTGCTCTTGCGGTCACTTCGAGCACATTCTCAGGTGCAAGCTCGTCTAAAAATATCTTGCACAATGCAGGCAAAAATGTACGAGGTGGACAGCTGTAAAAGAAAAAAATAAAAATTTTAAATTACTATAAATTAATATAAGGACTTATCGCATATTTATCGATTGAAGGAGTTGTAATCGATGGTGAACAAAAGCTCGGTTCGTGAACCTTTAAGAACCATACTTTTTAAATGCAGTTCTTGCTCCGGTTCGGGAACTAGATCAAGATTTGTAATTACCTTTCAAAACAACGATCAACATTATCTGACATTAAAAGAAGCATGCACAATTGCTCTAGAGCAATTAATTGCATATCTCTTTCATCTCCTTGTCCCATAGACAACCATTCCAACAAGGTTTCCGGATCGACGTCGCCCATCTGTAAAACGAAATCAAAATAAATTTAAAACTTTTATGTGAAACACATGGCAACAATAACCATCTAGTACAGCTAACGTTTACTTAGATAATCGTTCATATAAGCTATAAGTTGGGAAACAGCTTTTCTTTGTTGTAAAGTTTGTCGTAAACTATTCATGAATCAAAATACATGTATATGTATATATTTGCACACTTCAATTTTATTATCACACGCATCTTTTGTTCAGTGTTAGCTGTTGTTGTTGAAGTCCAAATCTTTTGTGCCAACAATCAACAATAACTCGAATGAGTCATGAAAATTCGAGACGAAAATGTGAAAGAAGCGAATTGGGTAAAAATAAAAATCAATAATAATAATACAAAAGAAAAGCAGGAGGACCCTCAACACAAATAACTCAACCTTCCTTGTTTTCGGAGGTTTACAAATAGGTTGACAACTGATATCGACACAGTACCAGATTTTTAGCTGTTTTGTAATCGCAAGACACTTAATTTAAAGATATTATCATACTTACATTGTCTGCTTAATGTCCAATAAAATACACAATTTGGGATAGTTAAACCTGTAAATATGAAAACTCAAATTTAGAAAAGGCAAAATACAAATATATTTTATAAGTCAAAACGAGAGTATATATTTTAAGCAATGATTTCAAAAATATTTGTAACTTAATATTATTCAATTCAATATTAACTAATTGTACTAGCACCAAATAAAATCAGGTTACGGACACACATAAGTTAAATTGATTTGAAGTCATTAAAAATAATTGTTAAATCGAATTACTGACATAAAATAAATATAACACAAAAGTGACGAGGATTTCTTTGTTTGACACTGAATGTATGCACAAATTCTAAAAACTGTATAACTCATAAATATTGACAGCTAACATTCGAGTACACTTTTAATAGGTTAACATATATTACATCTTTTACAGCAGAGACAGTCATGGGTAATTCGATTTTTTACTACTGATTTGCATATTTTTTATTCAATATTGCCAAAGGCTTCTAAATGTACATACATATATAAACAGAAGTCCATACACTTGTATGTAATGTAATGAAATTATGTGTACAAGTTTTGTTATGTATGGTCGTATGTAAATATGTATGTAAGAACCAGACACTGAATCTGTTATAGATGTATTGATATTTTCATTCCTGAGTCAGAAATCCCACGTTTGTATGTATGTGTCTATTTATTGACTACAACTGCTTGTTTATTTCACTTTCAGGAGTGACAATCATTGCAAATAATAATACACACTTTGCCAATGCGCACTACATATGTTTGTATGTATATTTATATAAGTAAAAGAAAATGTATGTACGTATGCATATGTGTATATACTCTACTTAATGCACTTTCTACATACATACATTCATATGTATATATGTGCGTATTTTTTCACTTGTACCTTTAGAGACGTAAATGCGTATGTGTATGTATATGTTATATAAAACTATTTTCAAATGCTCACTTTGTGATGAAATGATTGTAACATATTGTTGAATTTTTCTCTAAACCTTTGTTTTTCATATGTTAAATATTTACACTAACACGTGAGTTTTTTTCAATTACCTTAAGCATTATAGCTCGGAACTGCATATCTTCGGCCTACAATTGTTGTTTATTTTCACTTAAATGCACATTTGCAAATTTTTCACAGTTTATTTTAGTATTAAATTTTATAATTTAATATTGCCTAAAATTAAATGCCTATTGAAAACACATACATATATGTACAATACACATTCATACTAGCGATGTTAAAATATTGACGTATCGATTTTCTACTTTGCGATGTCTTTTTGTGCGATGTATCGATAAACTAAAAATTATTCTGATACATATTTTGGTTAACTTTAAAGCATAACAAGATTTAATATATAGTTTGCAGATGTCTTTCTAATAAACATTAACATTTTAACAAAATCACATCTTAAGATCCACACATGAATATCAAAATAGTAATTCGATATAAATTAATCTATGCAGTGTTGCTTCTTTTAATCGATAACTTTTCGTTTTATTTATTTTTTCCATTGTCCCAAATTTGGAAAACATAGGACAGGTTTAGCTGGGAGCACCCTGTTAAGGCTGTGAGACTGTCTTGTTGTTGTCGTTTAAGCTCTTTTATAGCTAAACTAAGCTGTTTTAGTTAGCTAAAAGCTAAAACAAAAGCACGCCTTGGTTTTGGCTAAAAATCTGGTTAGCCTAAAAGTAAATGTTCCTTGTAACTTCAATGCAGCCTTTATAACTTTAAATATGGCCATAGAAATTTCTAGAGTATTCAAAAGGCTTTCAGTTCATATACCCAATGAGTGATAAGAGCTTTTGCAGAACAACCTTGAATATAAATATAAATACAAATCATTTGAATACAAATTAAGACATTCAAATTTCCTTGTTGTTAAACAATAAAAAACCATATTAATTTAATTTTCATTTATACCGAATTATGCGTAATTCTATTAATATACATATATATTTACATATGTATGTACATTAAAACTAATCTAATGACATTCAAATATGCCTATATACAAGTAAACACATACATATCTATACATAAACATATACAGATATACAATGTTTATATTATTAAATTTTAACATGTGTATGATTTTGGCAGATGCCAACATATTAGATGTACATCATTTCAGCCATCGAGGACATCTTCTTGGGAATGTGCACCATAGTATCGAAATAACTGGCCAGTTCGCCAATGGTGACATCGTCGCAATTCCTTGGATTTGTTGCTGTTGCTTTATTGCTGGCCTCCTGGGAGCATGAGAGCCTTGCGCTGGTGGCAACTGAAGGTCGCTCTCGATCACGATCACTCTCCGGACCTTTCTGTGTTGCTTCATCACTCTTTTGCCATATGGTGAAGTTTTTGGACAGGTGACAGTTGTTGCTCAAAATGCCTTTCTTGGATTTTGTTTCATCTAGTAGGGTATTACATTCGCTGATTAGATCACGAAAGCTGCAAGCATTAGTTATACTTGATTTAGTGCTGATATTATTAATACGAGATTTATGAAAACTTGTGCGACTTTTTTCATCTAAATTTAGTGGAATCATTCGACGGATGCTATGGCTACTAAATGTACTCTTCGCATGTTGATTATCATTCACGGCGACTCTCAATATTGGTTCGCGTATTAGATTTTTCTTCGATAGCGCAACATTGTTCTTTTTTAGTTGCATTTTTTGCACTCCTCCAGTGTGACAACGAAGTGAAGGATTTACAGTTTCAAAGTCATCTTCAGCGTCTTCACTGTCTCTATTTTGCTTGATGTCGCTTTCTTCAATGTTATTCTTCGATTTTCGCCTTATTCGACGCATTTTGCAATGCACATGCTTTGTATTTGATGCAAATTCGCCAATATTCACTGGGTTCAGCGTTGAATTTGTGCTGTAAAATGGATTTCTATCACGCAATTTAATATGTTCACTTTTTGGTGTTATTTTTAGTTTATCCAAATCATTGGGCAGCTCCTCAGTAGACATCTTGAGTTTGTGTTATTAAACAGTTTTATTGTATTTAATTGTTTGTTTATAGTTTGTTTATAATCTCTGTGTAAACAAACGATTATAATGTTTTGGTAATTGTGTATTTTTGTATTCGAATATCAACTTTTATTCTATTTTTTATTATTTACTATTTTGATGCAAGTGTTGATAAACGCACACTTTATTTTACATATTTAGTGTTCTCAAACAATGACTCAATGATTTAAAGCGAAGCGTTCCCACTCTTTAGCATCATCCATTTGCATTTCAAAGCGTATTAAGTATTTATTTTCTTGTTGTTCATATATTATATCTGAATTAAGAATGATAAATAAATATAAATGCTGTATAGCTAAAAATATTATGTTAGAATTCGTCAAATAAAAGATTATTGGTTGTACATTAAAAAATCATTATCGAATACATAGCTAATGAATCGAGTACATCCGATATTTAAAATACATCGCAAGGAAATGATTGTATGCATATTATCGATATATCGATACTTTTGCATCAATATTATCATCAAATAATTTTGGAAGTTTCATTTCACAGTTTGAGACCGCAACAAAAACATGGTAAGACAAATAAATATCTTTAAGCCTTGCGATAATTAAATCTTTCATACAAATTTACCCAGACATGGAAATATATAGGGGTCCTCAACCCTTAACTTTTATGGAAAAATAAATATTAATAAGTTATTAAATTTGCAATGCAATAAATGTTCACATAACATTCATTTGACCTTTACCTTTTTAACAAAATATTCCGGCCAGTGCAAATGATGAAACCTGTATACTTTCACTTATAACATATATCCCATAAATTCAGTACATTATAATGGCATTTATTGAAACATTGCCAAATTATGTATGCGCAATGCATTGCAATGCAATTCTAGGCACTTGTAAACACCGCCCAATTACCGCTAAATTGCATACATGCAAATTTATTTATATCTATCTGCGTGTAGAAATGCATGCATGTATATATGTTTATTAAGCAATTTTTTATCTGTCATATCTACTCAAGTATTACATAAAGTGTTTGTGTCTAATTGGAATATTTATATATTCCACAATTGGTCCAGTTTGTTTTCTTTCATTATATTCCCACTATTATTTTGTTGTTTAAGAATTTTTGAATCTTGTCAATTCAACGTAAATTGAGCCACGTCCGTTTGTCACAATCACAAAATCAAGGCTTTACAAATTTTTATGGCCAAGTTCTACAGTGAACTTTGGCTATGCAAGCACTTTATCACAACTGGGAGCCATTTAGAGGGCAGAACATGAAGAAGAAGAAGAAGCAAAACTGTGATTGCCTTTCGTGCTTATCACACACACTGTCTGTGTGCGTATGTGTGTGTGTGTTTGTTTGTAGCTTTGAATGTGTTATGTGATTGCCAATTAGCGTGAAAGCCGCTCGCAGCCAGAACTGTAAATTACCCTGCTTTCAAGCGCCCACAGATGGTACTATAATTTCATGGCAGAACATGTAACATATTAAACATGGCACACCAGATGCCAATAAAAACTAGTTTTTTGTTAAGAAATGTTAACTGATTTAAGATATGGATAGACATGTAAGGATATCGGGGAAAAGTTTCTTATTTGCTGATTTGTTTTTTAATTAATTTTCCATTCATTTACAGGCTGAACCAATCCGTATCGTTGTTACTGGCGCTGCTGGCCAAATTGCTTACTCCCTTCTCTACATGATCGCTAGGGGGGAAGTTTTTGGCAAGGATCAGCCATTGATTTTGCACTTGCTGGATATTCCACCTATGGTCGGAGTCCTTGAGGGTGTCGTTATGGAGCTAGCCGATTGTGCATTGCCTCTGCTCCGTGAGGTGGTACCCACCACTGATCCACTGGTTGGATTCAAGGATGTTTCGGCTGCATTCCTGGTCGGCGCCATGCCCCGCAAGGAGGGCATGGAGCGTAAGGATTTGTTGTCTGCTAACGTTAAGATTTTCAAGGTCCAGGGCGAGGCCCTCGACAAGGTGGCCAAGAAGGATGTGAAAGTGCTCGTTGTTGGAAATCCTGCCAATACAAATGCTTTCGTTTGCGCCAACTACGCACCATCGATTCCACGGGAGAACTTCTCGGCTATGACACGTTTGGACCAGAATCGTGCTGCCTCACAGATTGCCAACAAATTGGGCGTTTCTATCAATCAAGTCAGCAATATTATCATTTGGGGAAATCATTCCTCCACACAATATCCAGATGCTGCCCAGGGCAAGGTACAAATCAGCGGCGAATGGAAGTCAATTGAAGCCGCTGTCGGTAACGATGCTTATCTGCAAGGTCAATTCATTGAAACCGTTCAGAAACGTGGCGCAGCTGTGATTGGAGCTCGTAAAATGTCGTCGGCAATGTCAGCAGCAAAGGCGGCTTGCGATCATATGCACGATTGGTGGAACGGCACCGCACCCGGTAAATTTGTCTCAATGGGTGTCTTCTCCGATGGCAGCTATGGCTCACCTAAGGATGTCGTCTTCTCATTCCCTGTGGAAATCAAGAACAAACAATGGAAAATAGTTGAGGGCTTGACCATTAGCGATTTTGCCAAGACCAAACTGAATATAACCAGCAAGGAGTTGGAAGAGGAGAAAAATGAAGCCTTGTCCGTCTTGGACTCTGAATCAAAGTTGTAAGGAGCTAAAGTTTTATAATACAAATTTGCACAATTTGAAATAGGCTTTTACATACCCGAACTTTGTTTTTGTTAGATATGCATTTAGAAGCATTTCACACATGGCAATAATATTTTGTATATATAATAAATATAAATAAAAACTAATCTTCAAACAGTTAAAAGTAAATCTTTTTTATTACTCTAATTAAATGACAAACATTTAAAGACATTAAAAACTGGAACGTCGTGGAATTGAAACATGCCAAGTACTTTCGATAACTTTACTTTACTTTACAAATCGATTGGTTAATAGGGGAAAATATTTGATCGAAACGGTTTGGTCCTTTTCAGGCGAAATACCAAATAAATGAATGTATTTTAGTTGCTTATTTAAAAAGCTTTTTCTATTGTATATCTATAATATTTACAATAAGCTGCTAATACGCATTTATGTCTAGGGTCATATATGAAAGGTTTTTTAAAAAAACGTCTGCGGTATCAATAAAAAACCCGAAAATTGTTATTTATATTGAATGATATAGTTGACTGTTACCTAATAAATTAACAAATAATTTAATATGGTAAAGAGATTAATGATAATATGTGTGTAGCTGTAATCCACTGAGTTTAAGTTTCTATATTTTTAATAATGAGTTTTTTAAAATATTGTTACGAACTAGTATAATTGCTTACAATTTTTTCTTTTATTTATCTTTTTGAAGGCGGTCTTCACAATTTCAGTTTGGATACAATATATCATAATGGCCTGGTCTATAAATCAGATAAACTGTTGGCTCAGATCCTTCGGGAAAATCGTGCGCTTTTACTTGAGATCCTTCGCCTCGATCAAGATACTCCACTCGGACGCCAACGCCTATCGCAGTACAGAGTGCGATGATATGTATATGATCTGATTCCTTGTACATTGGTTCGACTTCTTGATGGCGAAATTCTTCTATAGTGAAATCACCTTCAATAAAATTTTGATAGAAGTCAGCTTCTTCCTGCAGCTTGCCCGATGTGATTAAACGTAGATAAACAACAACATAATCTGAATATCCCTGTTCATTAAATATTTTATGCAATTCGGTTTGAACTTTTTCCGATCCCTCGGGATTCTCTGGACTAACACGCGATATAACTTCCATAAACTGAAATAAATTCATATCAGATTTGTCATAACCAAGTGAAAAGAAAACACATTTCTAACTTACAGTATCATGGAAGTCCTCTAGTGTAAAGCTTGGGAATCCAAGTTGCACAAGTTTTTCTTTGGAGGCCTCTGCCAGTTTCTTAAATGCTTGGTATGCGCTGTTGTTGGTGATTAAATATTCAAGATATGAATATGCAAATGCACGGAAGAAACAATTGCCATCGGGACGCGTTCGTCGAATAAACTGATACTTTTTGGACAACTCTTGAATCTTAGCGGTAAATATGTCGTCGCCGTCATATTCGGCACGTAAACAAGTAAGCGGCAATTGTTCACTAACAAGAGGAGTCGAATCACAAATCTACAAATTCCGACAAGTTATGTTAATAGATAGCATTGTATTGATTGATTTACTTACCTCCTTTTCTATTTCACGCTGTTGCTGAATAATCAATTCATCACGGTTGCCATCAGTATTCTCAAAAGACTCCATGTTTCTAAATAAATTAATTTTCCTTAAATGTCACAAAAACTTTGTTGATTGTGCATCGAAAAAAATCATAGTAGAATAGTGTGACCAAATGAGGAAAACAAAAAAATACTCAATATAAAATTCCGATTAATACTAAAACAGTTTTCTATTTTTCGAAATATGAGTGGTACTCCCTTTCCATTGACAATCGATAACTAATTGTAGTTAATATAATTTATTTGATAAGGTATATCTTAATTTTACAATATTTACATTAAAATATACATGTTAATGCCTTATGTGCTATTGGAGGACGCGCCCGGGAATGGCATATCTAGTTTTATATTACTTCTGAACGGTACTGGGTGCACTTGAATAAACTCAACTGGAAATTGTAATTCATGGAATTTATTATTATACACTTGAGGGCCCAAATCAAATGTGCTATTGTTGTCGGCCACAATAATATTAAACTGAGAGTTACCATCTAAGAACTTTACGGGTAGAAATTGACTCTCCGATGTGGACTGTTCCATTGTGGGTGTAAATCCCTTAGGGGATTCAATATTTGCTTGCTGTTCTATGGGCTGCTTAATACTCTGGAATTCCAAATTTTGAGGCTGTTCAGGTTTTTTAAATGAGCCCAACTTATTTGAGTTGTAGTAGGGAGGTAAGTATCTGGGATAGTTTTCACTACCAGTTGTATCAATATTTGCTTGCTGTTCTACGGGTTGCTTAATACCCTGGAATTCCAGATTTTGTGGCTGTTCAGATTTCTTAAACTGACTTATCTTATTTGAATTATAGTACGGAGGTAAGTATCTGGGATAATTTTCAGTTCCGGTTGTTTCTTCAGCATCTGAATTGAAAGGAACTGCATCTTTCTCTTTATAGGTTGATTTGGGATAAGTTGGTTCATATTTATATGGTTCGTGGTCGTGTATGTAAACAGGAACTTTTCGTTCAACTTCGACTTTAAATGGAACTGGAACTTTTCGCTCCACTTCGATTGGATTATTAATGTATATCGGAACTTTTCGTTCCACTTCGACTTTGTAGGGTACTGGAACTTTCTTTTCAACTGTTACCGGAACTTTGATCTCCACCGGATATGGAACAGTTCTTAGAACTGGATATGGCTTGGGTACATGGACGATTTTCTCCATAATTTTCTCAACCACATAGGGTTTGGGTATATGCACGGCTTTTGGTACTTGAACGATCTTTTCAATGATCTTTTCAACCGGTACATGTACAACTTTTTCAACCGTTACATTCACAATTTTCGGAACATGTATAATTTTCTCCACTATTTTCTCGATCGGGACATGAACAATTTTTTCAACCTTATACGGTTTTGGTACCGTTTTGATGACTTCCTTGATATGGTTATGATGATGATGGTGGTGATGATGCTTCACTTTGATCTTAACGTGGCTTTCTTGCTTTTTTTCTTCACTAACACTTTGTACCGGCTCCTCGTGACTTTCTAAGCGCTCGGTTGCCTGAGTCTGTCCTTCTTCACTACTCGGCTCGTTGATATGTTCGTGGATTTCCTCATAAGTTTCGTAGATTTTTTCGTCATTGGCTTGACTGTAAAATCCATGTCGTTTTCCATGTGGAACTGCCTTTGCCAAATGTATAGTTTGGCGTTTTTTCTTCGGACGCCTTTTTCGCACTTCATAGTGATCGCGATTTAATCGAAGATTTGAATCTAAATTACTGTATTCCCGAAAATCCGATTGTTTTTTCAATTCCCCGCGATGACTAATAGAGCTTTCCCGATCCTTATGATTTGAACTCGATTCTGCCCCGGCCATAATTATAATCAATTGAATGATTAAAATCGAAAAAACCTGAAATAATCCGAGTATTTTTCGCTCCTAAGAAAAAATTTAAAAGCAGCTTTAAGGACTCTTACCCATGCTGTCATCTTCATGGAAAATAAATATATATTTTTTGTCTTTAATGTTCGTTGCACCGATTCTTCAACAGCAATGAATACCTGGATTATGCGATGGAGCATTTATAGGCGCGTGTAAATCCGCAAAATATTTTTATTTCATTTATTTTCTATGTTTTCTTCGTAAAAGAAAATTTGAAAAATTAATTCGTAGTGATGTAATGTGCAATCAGTGGAATTCAAGTACAAAGTCAGGAAAAAAGTTTTTTCTTTTTATCCACACCTGAAAGCACACGATCGCGTGTCTTAAATATTTTGAATGCCCTGCTAAACAAAAGTCGATACGACGACGACTTTACACAATATACATAAGAGTATATGTATATATATTTCGGTATAGTAATGCTCTCCCAAAAGCAGTACGGATTTCTTCTTATATACATACTTACGTATTTATGGACAGATTCATTTTTATTAATCAGGCACGGTTGGATGCAATTTAGTGCAATTTCTTTCGGCTTTTTTTTTGTTATCCGGATATGTTCAATCAATGCACATCACACTTTGGCGTAAGACTTGTTTGGGAATATTTCTGGTTAATTTTCAAAATATTTCTAACCAAAATAAGTGCATAACTATCCCAAGTGTAACTGTATTTGTTTAAAATTTATAGGTTTTCCGAAAACAGAGAAAATCAACCTAAATTCGAGTTAAGTTATTTAAAAAAATTGATTAATTATTTCTTTTAACATAAATTAGAAACTTTTGGCTACTTCTAGCTAACTAGCTATATTAGTCCCTGAAAGTCTGGCAGCACTGCTCACAAAGATCCACAAAACTGTTGCCTACTTACGGGCTTAAGAAACCTGGAAGTACAGTCAGAACAAAACGACATTTAAACTTGCAGATAAATGTGGTATGCTGTCAAGAAAAGACAAAAGACTGTGTTCAATTATTGTTAATTTATTCATGTAGTATTCTGGCGTAAAGGTAAATGTTTAAATTAATTAATTTTGTTCAGGAAGCTCTGATTCCCAAACATCTGGAGGCCATCCTGTGCGTCCCTTTGTCAATAAGCTGGCATTCTGTAAAGATAATACATATATCATAGAATTGTATAACGCAAAAATCGACACAAAGAAATTTAATGATTATGTCCCTTTGTGTCTAGGAACAAAAGAGTTTCTTAGCCATCCATACAAATAGAGTATTGTGTGCTCAAAATATAATTTTAAAAGTTATTTTGTTATGAAGTTTAGCGGAATTTTGTGAAGATATATAAAAAGATCATCTGTACCAAGTATAATTTGTTAGAACTGATGTTTTCAGGTATTACTCATATTTTGAACAACTTTCCACATTACAAGTTCAATAATTTATATATAAATATCGGGTATATTTAAGCCAATCACTTCCGATGGCAGCACTCCTAATTGCTCTTTTCCGATTTCTAAAATTGTTAAATAAACAAACACTTCCATGTACGCTATGTACTATATAGAGACAACTGATTATATACTCGTACATGTATTATTCATGTACTTTGGAACGTAAACACTAAATTTGTTTATCTTTTTTTAATACACACACACACATACAACCAACATTTTATTATCTTGTTTTGTTGTGTCAATTCGCTATGAAATTTAGTTTAGTTTTTGTTTTTAATTTAAAACGGGTTCTCTTCGATACCAAAAACTTTATGTATAGTAATTTATTTATTTTTGTTTAAAATTCCACAAATTAATTTTCCAAATGGATTGAATGAGAACCATTTAAAATCTATGTGCTCTGAGTCAGATCGGGTATTATCGACTTGTGGTCTGACTCACTGATCATTGAACTGCTCAAAAGAAAAGAGATGCGAAGCCAAAATAGCTGTCATAATTTTAAATGTTTTTATTATTTTATTACTTCATTTATTTATTTTTATAATGGGTATCTCTTTATCGTTCAACCTTGACTTCAGCTAATTCACTTGTTTCCATTTACGTCAAGTTGAGTATATTTTTCTATATTCAACCAAACAGATTGACACAGTATCAGTGTAGAAAAATCAAATTCGTTTTGGGGGTTTTTTTTTTTTATTTTTTATTTTTGTTTAAAGAGATAAACTGAATTTGTGTTTACTCGAAAGTACTTGAAGCTAAAGATACATACATAATTGGGTGTACTTTTGGAGTAAATACGTAAACATAATTATATATACATATATACACCTTTGAAGGATGTAAGATGTTATGATGCGTGAAAAAATCACAATTCTTTCTTTAGATTAAACGGATTTTAGATGATAAATACTTGACTTTTGCTCCATTTTATAGAAGTTAAAATTTGTTTAATTTGGCAGAAACAGTAAAAATTATATTAAACACGCAAAAAAAAACCTTGCAAATAAAAAAGCGCTTATTTATAACGATTTACTGATAAAGATTATAAAATATTTACAAAATAATTTAATCTTGTGTCAAATCGAAACATAATCAAATCGATTTAAAATCAAGATAAATATTAAAACTTGAGTCAAATCAAAACAAAAACAAATCGATTAAGATTATGATTTGGAAAGATAAATCTAGTTTTAATCTAATTCCTTTTAGGACTACACTTTACTCTCTCCTCTCTATCACTCTCGCTCTCTCTCTCTCTCTCTCTCTGTAGTAAAGTGTGATTTTCATATCATATAAAAAAAATTAAACGAAGCAATTTCAATTCATGTTTAAAAATAGCTTCAACTTCAGATGGATTTTCAAAATCAAAAGAACTGAAGTCAATTGTGGGTTTAATCCCTGGCAACAATCGTTTCAGATGCAATTGGAAAATAAAAAATGATTTATTATTTACTTTAAAATTTGTTTACAGTTTCGTAAAGCCACCAAAATTGGGAAGACAAAGCAGAGAAACGCAAAGCAGATACGGTATATAAATAAATATATTGCAGACACTTGACTATTTAATTGAGAAATCTTGCAACTTCGGTCTCAGGCCCCTTCGGTGCCCCTTCTTCACCCACCTACCACCACAGTCTGTGTCAAAAAGCATTTGCTTTCGGGCCATGTGAAAATATTGTCGAACACCCGGTCTATAAAAGACCCTTAATGCTTAATGGATTAAGTGGTTGGAATGACTCAAAATGGAAACGGAATTTTCCTGATTACCAGCCACGTGCATTTTACATACATTTCGGATCGAAGAACAAGTGTATTTGGCACTTATAGAGCGATTGTTACAGGGTCTCGGGGTAACGATAAAACCTGTGACAGTTTTTGTTGATAATATTTCTAATCGACGTTTATGCAGTCTGAAATGTGTCATTGTAAAACACTAAAGGACCAAACCACAAGTCCTTGTCTAATAAGTGGAAGAGCTACAAGTGACTGTAATTGATTAAAATTCTGACCGATTTCATAGCTTAAATTTGACGGCTTTAGGCCCCGTATTTACCAATATTCGTCGATTAGTTCTATGGGACCCTTAAGGCTACGGCTCTCCGATTTGAACCAAATTTGGTAGGGATATATAGAGGTATGTGGTACATGTAACGTGTAATGTTGGTTGTCGGTTCATAAAAAACAAGTAGGAAAGGCTACAGTCGAGCGAGCCGACTGTAAAAGACCCCGTACTCATTCTAGTGCGCGTTTTTCCATAGAAATAACCAATCTTCGGCCGAGCTACCGGCTATAGTTGTCTGATGCGAATAAAACTTGGTGAAGATAGTTATAATGCTTCTATACACATAATGTGTGAATTTGGTCTCTCGAGCTCTAGTCGTTTTCTAATTATGGTGATGTGAAAATAGTTTTTCACAATTTACGGGGCGGTAAGGGGTGTGACAATAACTTGAAATAATCTTAATCTGCTCGCGAAATAGACGGACTTTCATTCCAAATTTGGTGGCTCTAGCTCTTATAGTTTAGAAGATCCAGGTGCTCATACAGACGGACGGACAGACGGACACTGCTATATCGTCTCGAAATTTGGTGATTTGTATGGAAAAACGCGCACCAGGAAGAGTACGAGGTCTTTTACAGTCGGCTCGCTCGACTGAAGCCTTTCTTATTAAAATATTCATTTACTCAATTGTTGTTTGTTAATAAGTATTAAATTACCTCATTTCTCGGCTTTCTCTCGTTAAATCCTTTACGACTTGAAAGCTTTAGTTCTGCCTGAAATCCACTTTTGGGATCCTGGTCGCCGTCCAAGACGTCTACTAAGTAGTTAATGTACAAAATTGCCAACTTTAAGGTTTTTATCTGTTAAGTATTGGATAAATAGAATTATAATTTAATTAATTTTCAGTAAAGTTATGGAACTGTTTACTGTAAATTTACCTTAGATAGTTTTGTATCTGAAGGAACATTGGGAATTCTCTCGCGTAGACAGGAAAAAGCATTATTTATGCTTTGTGTACGTCTCCGTTCTTTTTTATTTGCCGTATTTCTCTTTTTAATAGTTCGTACTGCCGTTGTTGGAATGAAACTCAGGGTATTGATGGGTGAATATATATCATCGGGTACTTTCTTTTCAGAATCTGAAAATATAGAAGAAATATATAGGTAAATTGTAGGTATTTTTCCATCCACCTCTACTTTGCGAGCAGATCAAGTTTGTTTTTAATCGGTGCCACGCCCCCGCAAATTGTAAAAAACATTTTAAACATCTTTATAACTTGGATACTACTAGAGCTTTTTGAACCAAATTTACACATTATGTGTATGGTACCATTATAACTATTCTCACAAAGTTTGATTCGGATTGGACAACTATAGTCTATAGATGCCATAGGAAAAATCGGTAAAAAAATTGGTAATTTGTATGAAAAAATGTTATTTAAATGAACCAATCTCATCCAAACTCGGACATTATATATATATCATGACTCTATATGTCCTTACTAAATTCCATAGGACAAATCAGTCAAAAATTTGTGATTTGTATGGAAAAACACGCACAAGAATGAGTACGGGGTCTTCTACAGTCGGCTCGCTCGACAGCAGCCTTTCTTACTTGATTAAGATGGAAATTCCTAACTTAAGAAATTATTATTTTGATCTCAAAATACTTTTTTACTGTATACTTTTATTTAACAATTTTGAACAATTTCAAAAAAAAAAAACAATTGAATTTTTATATTAAAAACTTAATCTTAGTAAGTATTTGCACGAAATTCAAACATTTTTTATTTTCTCAAAAATAAATTTAAAATATCCAATAAAATAAAAAAATTTAAACTTTTTTTAAAAATTTAAAAAATTTGAATTTTCCCTAATTGGCGGAAGTTTTACTGAAATATAAACCGTCGGCAATTAAAGGTATCAGTTTTTTCCACACAAAAAAAAAATCTGAAATTTTTCACTACAAGAAAATATAATTTATTTGAGCTACACAAAATTGTTTACAACTTTTAATTAGCTAATTTTGCCATATTTTAGTACCTAAATACCCACAGTTTAAACAATTGATATCCGGAATCGAAGTGTTAATCGCATAAGCAGTATTATAATAATACGAAGATTGTTCCCGGCACACAGCACTTGTCGTATATTTCGACATTTCTCTCATAAGTTAAAATTTACTTTTTGAATTTTCTCACTTTTATACTGCGGAAAAGTATAAAGAATTCAATTTAAATACGAATCGACGCGAATAGTATTCATTTTTTGAAGAGTTTTCATCTCATTACCGGCTCGAAACTAACTAAATTCAATTGATGAAGAATACATATTTTTGGATTCAATACTGTTCTATGAAAACTTAATATTAACCACACCAGAAACCAACCCCAGAAAAGATAGCCAATGATATCCGTTCTAACGTACAGCCGACCAATAGGAAGCCGGGAAGCTGTGGTGAATATAACTCACACACTCGCACGCACATGTTAAGATAGGCGTCCATGCAGACAAAGATATTTAACACATTGCCTGCATGTAAACATGTATGCGTGTGTGTGTGTGCGTGTGTATGTGTTCTGCTGTAATTGTTGTTGAGTGCTACAGTAAATTGTGTTTCCATTCGACTTTTGACCTTTTATCCATTAAATTGATTAAAGTGGTGCAATTACAGGGACTGGTTTAAGTTGTCCTAATCGCCTAGATATTTTTAATATTAAATATTTATATGTGTTCGTTACATGTGATCACTTTATTACTTTCAAAAAGTAAACAAAACAAAATTAAATAGTAATGTGTGCGCCACCTAGCGTGCGTAGCTGGCAACCTGTTCGTTCGCCCTAAAAATTTTAATTTCAATGATCTTTAAATTTGTTTATATGTTATAAGTTTACATGTGTGTGTTGTGTGTTTGTGTGTATTTTATGAGTTCTGAAAACAGAGCACAGGTTATCTGTAGACCAGCGTACATGAATACATTGACCACATAATCTCAGTTTCTGCGAAGAATCATTTTACAGCTCAAGCCGAGGAGGGGAAATAACCCAGCAACAAACATTGTAGCGCATTCAAACTTTCTCGCTAGATGGCGTTGGCAACTTGTTCCATTCCGTATGTCCTGTTGTAAAGTGGTTTCTTGTACTATCGGTTTAACTAGTCTACTGTTAGAATGATTTATTTGTAGAAATTTGTTGGCTTTCAACTAAGCAAATGAAATCTCTCTTATCTTTCTGGTTTTAATTACTTTTGTGGGAAAGAGACTTAATTTGAGAGGAGCATTCGTGTTGTCTCTCGTGTGCCCATTTTCAAAACGAGAACCGAGATTAAATTCTCAATAGATTTGCGGAAAAATATATTTACACAACCCAGTTGGAAAGATAATGACCATTAACACCATTATCGGCGATTTTAGTTTTCAACCAAAAAGTTTAGAATGTTTATTAACATCTTTGTGTTTACAGTGTCCAAAAAAAAGATTATTTTAAAATACTTGCATTTTTATAAATTTTCAAAGAGATAAAAATATTTTAACGACATGCTTTATGAAATAACTACACCGTTGATCAGCATCTCTAAGAGCACAACATTTCCTACTGGGTCTTCTTATACTAAGATGCGTACGTAAATATGTGCATACATGTATGTGCATGTGTACCCACGTGTGTGTGTATGTGTGTAGAACACAGTCCATTTTAACGCTGACCGCTCTCTAGCCGGCCCTGGCGTAAACTTGATTTGGAGCTTCAATTCAGTTGATAGCCAGTGGGAGTAGAAGCATCAAAAGCTCTCACTTCAAGTCGGCTGCCATCGGAATTAACGTTTAGTACAATTTTGAAGACATAGCGGAACAGATCGTGCGATTTTTACTGAAGAAATCCGAATAAAACAATAGTAAGTGAACTACACATACAAACATACATAAATATGTATAAAGATAGTAAGTATGTATAGGTGAATACTTTTTTGTGATTAGCAAGTAAACAGTAAAATCTGAACATGATTAAGGCAAATCATTTTGGGGATTTTTATAAACACATTAATGTGCATATACATACATATAATCAATGAATAATATATGCGAATATACATACAAACATACATGTGTGTATGTATAAATGACTTCTAGACAGTAAACTGGTTTGTTTCATTAGGAAGCATACACATACATACAAACTTGCATATACACACATTAAAGTAATTAAATGCATGTATGTATGTATGCAGGGAGCTGCTCTTGTATAATAATATCAATAAAAATTTTATTTTGGGTTTTTTAAGCGATGTTACAGCATCTTGCCAAATCGGTTGACATTGGTGTGTCTTGAATTCTACGAAATGGTACTTGTACCTTGAAAAAGGTCGAAGCAGAAGTGTGTGTATGCCTGTGTGTGTATTACCTGTGTACACTTGTTTGTATGTATGTACTTGTGCGGAAAAGTGTCAACAGCCGGAACGATCGTTTTCGTCCTTCGTTTCGATAACTGAAAAATATCGATAAAATTATAAATAACTACTTTAGTATATTAGTTAGTTAGGATATTCCCGATATTATTAACATTTAACGAATAATTCTGTTTTTAGGGAAATCCGACGATGGGCATGAAGTGTTTCCTATTATGCCTTTTGGCATTCACTTGCAATGCTCAAGATACATCGTTAGACCAGCTTATTTCTGATATTTTTAAGACGGATTCGTCCTCATTCAGCTCGACAACTACACCAACACCTATTATAACGCCGTCTCCAACAACAGATACTAAAGTCAATGTGGAACCCAAAAAGTATGAATCTTGCGGTGATCAAAAGGAGTGTGTTCCTCGGTGGCTGTGTGCTAACGATACCATAAACACCAGTGGAGAAAATATAATAGATATTCGTATTAACACAGATTCGGAAACAAAAACATGCTCAAATTATTTGCATCTATGTTGTAATATTCCCGATAAGGTAAAGTTTTATCTGCTCACTTTTTTCACTCGGTTATTTCAATGTCCATTACACAATTAAAGAAGGACCACCCAACGGTGCCAATTACGCCTGTCGATACAAATAAGGGTTGCGGTTATCAAAACCCAAACGGAGTTACTTTTAAAATAACCGGAGCTTTGGATCAGGAAGCTGAATTTGCCGAGTTCCCTTGGATGGTTGCCGTTCTACGCGAGGAGTCCGATCTAAATCTTTACGAGTGTGGAGGAGCTCTTATAACACCCGAAGTAGTATTAACCGCAGCTCATTGCGTTCATAACAAGGAAGCTAAATCTTTAATAGGTATGATACACTTAAGACCTTAAAAAACCATTTCCCCTTTATTATTTATAATATTTTCCAGTCCGAGCTGGTGAATGGGACACCCAGACGAAAGAAGAACCAATTCCCCATGAAGATCGTTATGTGAAAGAGATTATTTATCATGAAAAGTTTAACAAGGGATCTCTTTACAATGATGTCGCCCTACTTTTCTTAGAAAGTCCGTTTGACTTGCAATTGAATATCCAACCGGTTTGTTTGCCAAATGTAGGTGAACAATTCGACTATGATCGCTGCTACGCAACCGGCTGGGGCAAGAATAAGTTTGGAAAGGATGGAGAATATCAAGTTATTCTGAAGAAAATAGATTTACCGGTCGTCGAAAGGTCAACCTGTCAAAGTAACTTGCGCGAAACACGTCTTGGAAAGTATTTCGTTTTGCACGACAGTTTCATCTGTGCAGGAGGAGAAAAGGGTAAGGATACGTGCAAGGGCGACGGTGGTTCTCCTTTAGTCTGCCCAATTAAGGGTCATCCCAATCGCTTCAAATCTGCCGGTATTGTCGCTTGGGGAATTGGTTGTGGTGAGGAAAATATTCCTGGAGTCTACGCCAGCGTTGCATACTTAAGACCATGGATAGACGAAAAGCTTAATTTGAGGCAGATTAACTCAAAATATTTTACACTATAATCAATTATCTTGAAAATATTGTACTTCTTAGTTTGAAAACTAAGCAATATCAACATTGGGAATAAAATAAATATATACAATTTTGAATGATCAATTTATATAAAATATAATATAATGTTTTTTTATTTTAATCGTGTAAAAGTACACAAATAGAAGATCCTCTAATCAAGAGATTGGAAATAAACTTTAAACCTATTTTATTAAATAAATAATCATGATTTTGACTTAGAATTATTAAACATTTTTAAATAAATTTTTTTTATAATTTTGTAAAAATTATCGATTAACAAATTACTCTCCTAGGTACGAACAAAATTAATATTTGCAACAATATAATCGATAGAATTTTTGTCCAATATTGAATTTAACTGCATAAATAAAAAAAAAATTCTTTTTTGTAAAGTAATGGATGATGCCAGTGGAATACCCATAATTAAACGACTAACACAGTTTAAGAATAATCGAGCTATCGCTACTATCGAAACTTACGATGAAACACAACACTGAGGATGACGCACGAAGAGAACAAAGATGGCGTTCACGATGGCTACACGAACAAAGCCAGCAGAACACTAAATATAAAAGTTGTAAATTTTAGTGAAAACATTGTTGAAACAGTGCAAAAATACCTGTAAAGGCAATTTAAAATTGTTGTACCATGTGTAAACTAAAAACGGATTACGCAAACTAACCATTGGCCATTGCTGTGGAAGTTTTGTGTAATTCAAAACATACATACATATGTAGTTTGTGTTTCGTGGTCAAAAGAAATACAAATCCGATCCACACCTTTTATTATTACTTAAAAGGTACGGGTTTGATGCTATTGTGAGAAAGTATACCATAATTGCTGCCAGCAACAATAAAAATTATAAAAAAGATTATTTGCATTTTGTGCAAGTGAGTATACATATCAAATCAGTGAATGAAATTCATCAATGGCCTGAGACCTTTTTTTTTTAATAATCGTCGTATGCACATACATTAAACCAAATAATTTGTGTGAAAATACATGCATATTGGCATATCAATTACATTAAATATTAAAAATGTACTGCAATTATCAGGATATATAAACGTATAAACATTAGTAATAACAAGGTGAATGAATTGTGAACGCATTCAAATAAATATAAATGCTTAAAATGCAATGCATCTTACAAATGCTTTCGTACAAACATAATTAGATTTATGTCTCTTGTAATTCATGGGTTATTCGTGTGCGTGTGTGTGTGAGTGTGTGTTTATGTTTTGTATCTGCATCTCTGATCCCCGTGTATGTGAAAACATGCTTATGTGTGCGTGTGTAGTTGTATGTATGTACACCACGTACACCAATACAAACACAATTACACATGATCCCGTCACAGTTGCTGTTCACTTATACTCTACACGTAACAAGTAAAAGTGGTCACTGCAAGTATGCTCAACTAGTAGATACCCTATCTTATATATGCATATCTGTGAATATATGATGAAAGGATAAATACTGTACTATAAAAATATTAAATGGCTAAACAATAATTAGTTTTTATTACAATTTAAGCTAGTGACAAACAAAGCTAAAAAGGAAATTTAATTTGAGCCACTATCACAGCGCTGGTCATGCGATTAGAACCGATAACAGTTATTCAAATGAAATTGGCAACAAGTTGTCCAGAATGCCATAACTGATAATTACCTGTTTTTAAATAGAAAATTTTATTTTTTGTATTTTCTAAAGCCATAGTTTGTAGACTTTGTTATCTAAATTCCCCAAATTTGTTGCAGTTTAAAAAATATCTTGAAATTTTTTTTAATTACAGATTCAATACCGTATTCAGCATCTAACCGTCCCGTCCATAGATCCTTGCAACAATGGCGACCAGCGATGATGAACCGATGCACTTGTATGAAGTGTTCCAAAACTGTTTTAACAAAATAGCAAATAAACAACCCTCGGGTACAGTGGGAACGGAACGGGGAGGTGGATATCACTCACCATATGGAGGCCTTGCTGTTGAAAATGGAATGTATCCAAGTGACTTTAATTCCATACACGATGGCGGTGGCGGCGGCGGTGGAAATGGTAGCAATAATCGATTTGCGAATGTATCGACGGTTGATCAGTATTTTGATACCGGGGCAACAAGTAGCACTGGCGGTGGCGGCGGTGGTGGTGGTGGATGGTATCAATCCCAAATGCACAGCGGTCCCAGCTATATGAATCAAGCGACTTATCAAAATAGTACACCATTAACATCGCACAGTTTGGAGCATCAACAAGTGCTAAATGCCCAAGATGGCATACCAAGTGGCCTACAGATGGGCAACGATAGTGGACACATTGGCATGCATAGTCCTGTATCCACATCCCTGCCGCCGATGAGCTCATTTCGGGGTGGCACCGGTAGTATACCGAATATTGGTGGTGGTCCAACGCCGACAAACGTACTCTCACCGGCCGTATATAATGCATCGCCGCAGCATAATCAAGCAGGTGCGGTGCAACAGCAACAGCAGCAGGCACAGCATAGTTCACTTGGTCACCATTCCCTAAATCATAACCCGCTACCTCATGCACATTCCCATCATAATCATCAGCAATTAAGTCCTGCAGTGCAGAGTGCGGACAACTTTGGTGGATTAAGTGCGAAAGTTGGTGTTGGTGTTGGAGTCGGCGTCGGCGTAGGAGTTGGAATTGGAGCTGGGCCTGTAGCTGGAGCTGGTAATTCTTCGGCAACGTCATTGCGTCAACAAATCTATATGTCCGCTGCAGCAGCTGACCAGAGTATTAGTAGCTTCAGTTCAAATCCATCAACACCTGTCAATTCACCACCGCCCCTAACGCAATCCGGCGTTGGCGAAACATCTGTAACCGGCGGTAATCCTGGCTGGAGTCATACGGTCTTAAACAGTGGTGCTAGCTCTAGTTATGCTAGCGATATGGTGCCAGTAACTAGTTTACATACCATGGCATCAGTATTTCAAGGTGCACGCATGGAGGAGCGTTTGGATGATGCCCTCAATGTGCTGCGAAATCATTGCGAGCCCGAAATGTTATCAGGTGTGAATCCAACATTGAATGCATTGGACAATGCTGAAACGTTATCTTCCTTTGTGGCCAATTCACCAGCGTCCCATGTGATTGGTGGTGGTGGAGGTGGAGGCGGCAGTTCTGCCGGCAATAATTCACTGGGTGGACCCAATTCATCGAGCACACTATCCCATGAGGTGCTCTCATTGGGTACATCCGGTTCGGGTGCGTCCAACATTAAAATGGAACGTGGTGGTTCAACGTCGATATCAACATCGGGCACAAAATCAAGTAAAAAACGAAAGGAACCATCATCGGGCATGAATGTGTCAACTACATCAAATCTATCAAACCTGGATATATCAGATACGAAACCCACCAGCTCGGTGGAGCCAACAAATGCCAATCAATTGCAACAGCAGCTAGCACAACAGGGTGCCAAGGGATCGAAGCGACCACGTCGATACTGTTCGTCGGCGGACGATGATGATGATGCCGAGCCAGCTGTAAAGGCCATACGCGAGAAGGAGCGTCGTCAGGCAAATAATGCACGGGAACGCATACGTATACGTGATATTAATGAGGCTTTGAAAGAATTGGGACGAATGTGTATGACACACCTGAAATCGGATAAACCTCAAACCAAATTGGGCATACTAAATATGGCCGTAGAGGTTATCATGACACTGGAGCAACAGGTACGCGAACGTAATCTTAATCCAAAGGCAGCATGCCTCAAGCGTCGCGAGGAGGAGAAGGCAGAGGATGGTCCCAAAATGGGTGTACAACATCATATGATCCAACAGCCAGCTGTGAGTACCATTGTCGGCGGTGGCGTACCCAATAGTTATCATAGTCAACAACAGCAGCAGCAGCAGCCTTCACAACTAGTGCCAGCATCGTCCGGAGCGCAGAGTATAAGCAGCATGGCCTTACCTCCAAATCAGGCGAATAACAACGTATTACCACCACATTTGCAACAGCAACAACAACAACAACTCGGCCAACATCCACAACAACAATAGCAGCATGCTGGAGATGATCTTAAAACGGCATCACCATCTTCCATAATCACCACACAATTGATCCATGGCTCGGCTAAGTATTCGACAGCCAACTTTGAGCTAGAGCAACAGTTATTAAGCAATTTTTTCAGACGTCAAAACGCGCAAATCCACAATCCTGAGGCAATACCACCACCCCCACTGCAGCATCATCATACCTTTTAGCCTATTTTGTAAACGGTTGCGCTCTATCAAAAAAAAGTAATTATATATATACAAGTGGATATATATATATATGCCAATATATACAGTTTGAGATCTACTAAATCAATTGTATATAATTTTTGTTTTTTTGTTTATTCACCACATTTGACGGCACAATATCATTAACTGTCATTATTATTATGAGTTTTTATTAATAATATTATGTGGATTATTTGCATTAATTTCGTGCGATTGTCAACGTAGCCATCTTTTTCATGCATACATAATATTAATTACATAAATTAGCTCTAAGTAGGTTTATTTACAAACAAAAACAACAACAACAAAAGAAAACAACAAAAAAATGCAGTAAAAATCACACGAAAAATCCAATTTCATACATACAAAACAATTTCTTGTATTCCCCCCAAAATATCTTTAGGACTCTAAACATAAGAATATATATAAAGATATATATATATATATATATATGCATATTCATTTTCTTAATCGTGTTAAATGCTCGCATGTAATTAAAACAAAAAACAAACAAAAGCAACAAAAATAAAATAATATAATGCAACCGAGTACTTACAATAAGTATTAGAAGGAAGTAATCGTTAAATAAGATTAAAAAAGGTAATTGTTAAATTAACTTTAAGCTTTCAAAAAAACAAACAAAAAACATAAAAAAAAAAAAACACAAAAACAAAAGATAATAACAAACAAAAAAAACTAAAAAAAAAACAGAAAATTAAACTTTTAAAACGGTTATCAATTATAAATATATATAATAATACGCTAGCGTAGGTTAACATTAAACGGAATTTATAATGCTATTTTATGGGCAGCGTTGTACATTTTAATTATTGACATAGAGAATAATTATTATATTTGACAGCTATACAAAAAATACTATTTTCGAAAATGTCAAGAGCTGCCAAAAAATATCAGATGATCAATGCTGCTTAGATAGTTAAAAAACGCGGAAAATCATTAATTGTTCGACGATATTCAAACAAACAAAAAATAGAAAGAAAGAAAAGGAAAGAGTAACAGAAAGAGAAAGAGCATTCATGGTAGTGTGATGCTGTGTACTATATTTCGAAAACGAGAAATATTTACTTTTAATTCTTTATAAATTAAATTTCATTTATTATCACTATGTTATTAAGTAGTAATATCATATACATACTATATGTTACACCTGATAACATATACTACATATAGCTTGTTAACGGTGAAAAGCATTTTTTTGCAAAATTGTATTTAGTTTTTCTTTATTCATACATAATTGCTCAAAAACATTTCAATTATAAATTGTATAAAATATATGTATGTGTTTCTTAGTAAACAATGGTTGCCACGCCGATGATGAATAAATGAGGCAAAACATAACTTATATACTCGTATATACACACAAGCGTGTCTGCTGTTCAATTATAATTTCCTTTGATTTGAGTTCTCGACTACCTTATTTTATCGTTTTTGAAATATGGCCATTGCTAAATTTACCTAATTCGTGTTATTTCACTAAAGATTTCGTACTTAAAGGACTTTGCCAATGAATGGGATGCATTTATTGCATCCTAAATTGTACTTTGTGTTTATGAATTTGTATGGCATGAAATAGGAACAACTAAAGCATTACAAATTCAACACTTTCCTATATATTCCCGTTCTAGCACCACGCGTTCAAATTTCGGTAAACACTTCCCGCCAAGGAGTGCAAGCAGTGGTTATCGATAAATATTGCAACATGAAGCATTTTTGTTTTGCGAAGGGAAATTTTACTGTTGTTCAGAATACTATACGCTTAATTATCAAAACCACATAAAAAACTACTAGTAAAAATATTATCATAACAAATAGTCAACAAGTTAACTGATTTCGGGTCCTAGTGTCGTCCTAAATATTTTATTGTTTCAAGTAGCATATTTAATATTACTTAAATTAGATTGAGTAGATATTTAATATATAGCTAAACCGCAAGACTTAAAATATTTTTGTCCCATTCCATTGTTCCGAGAACGCTGCTTATTGTAGTACGAGTTTTCATCAAAATGGAGTACTGAAGTACAACAAGAAATTAAGTGGTTTTACTCAGTCTGGCATCCTTGTAGCATTCGCGGCATTTTATTTTGTGAAACTGACTTCGGGCATCATGCAGGATTTCGAAAAAATTGAAAAAATCGGTGAGGGTACATATGGAGTTGTTTACAAGGGCCGTAATCGTGTTACCGGCCAAATTGTTGCCATGAAAAAAATTAGACTAGAGGCAGATGATGAAGGAGTCCCATCTACAGCAATTAGGTATGTACACACATACACAGTTGAATTTTTGGCATCTTTTAGTTAACCCGCACGCATTATTTTACATTATAGGGAAATTTCTTTGCTCAAAGAACTTAAGCATCCAAATATAGTTTGTTTGGAAGATGTTTTAATGGAAGAGAGCCGGATATACCTAATATTTGAATTTCTGTCAATGGATCTTAAAAAATATATGGACTCCTTGCCGCCTGAGAAGCCTCTTGATAGTCAACTAGTGAGAAGCTATTTGTACCAGATAACTAACGCAATCTTATTTTGTCACCGTCGTCGGGTTCTCCATCGCGATTTGAAACCTCAAAATCTTCTAATTGACAAAAATGGCATAATTAAAGTTGCCGACTTCGGACTTGGCAGATCATTCGGTATACCATTGCGGATATATACCCATGAAATTGTGACTCTTTGGTACAGGGCGCCTGAAGTATTACTAGGTTCTTCAAGATATTCTTGCCCGGTTGATATTTGGTCTATTGGATGTATATTTGCTGAAATGGCTACCCGTAAGCCGCTGTTCCAGGGCGACTCTGAAATAGACCAACTGTTCCGAATGTTCAGGTAAGAGTTTAAATCGCAATTCAAAATTAAGCATTGTGTGTTTGCCATCTGTTATGACAGTGTGGATTGCAAAAGCCGCTGTTTATTTAAATTAGAATAATGACATGACGCTAGGTATGGGTAAAATCAACTAGTATGGCAACGTTGGCTTTTAGTCTTTAAGTCATCGAATACTCGATAAGATATAATCGATTATTTTTATTTAGAAAAAAGTAAAGAATATTTAATTAAGATAAGCTTTTTGTTTTTCAGAATTCTTAAAACACCGACCGAAGACATATGGCCGGGTGTAACCTCGCTTCCAGATTACAAAAATACTTTTCCGTGTTGGTCGACGAATCAGTTAACCAACCAACTCAAAAATCTTGACAAAAGTGGCGTGGATCTTATTCAAAAAATGCTCATTTATGATCCAGTACACAGAATTTCCGCTAAGGACATATTGGAACATGAGTATTTTGATGGTTTTAAAGCTAATATTGGTGCATCAGAATAACTTCAAATTTATAAGAACTAAACCGAAAAGTAAAATTAAATCATTTAATATTAAAAAAAAAAATTTGTAACCGTAATACCAACTGTAATATTCATTTAAAGGAATTTAATCCGCTGTCACCACGAGCTGAAAAGTTTTGGGGTTTCCAATAAAAGCAATAATTATTGGGCAAAGTTATACTTACATATTTCTCAACAATTCAAGTTGAATTAATAACTATAGTTTCTAAACAAATGAACGAAATGTCTTGAGCTATTTACAGACAGATTTCTAGAAATAAATATTGATAACTTTTATAGGGTAATCTTCATGTAAATACAAAGTTAAATTTATCGACATCGATGTTCAGAGAAACAGAGTTGATTTGTTTTCCAATTCCACGTTCCAAAATAAACAGTTGCTGCTACTCACGTTTTTATGTGCTTCATTGTCGGCAAATAAGTTGAATAACATCGATTTATCGATTTTCTGCTAGTTAATTTATTAGAAACTCATTTTTTTTTTCAATTAAAATATTACCGTAGTAAAAAATAAGAAATGTTAAATGAAGTTGATAGTTTCGCTGACATCTTTCGAGGTGGACTGCCTTATTGCCTTCTTGTTGCTCTGCCAATATTAATATTATGTTCGCCAAGCATGGCTAGCGATTTTCAGGTCATGTCAATGACCAAATTTGATGTCAATGGTGAACAATTCGGTAATTATGTGAATAAAACGCCGGCTATGGATTAATCTACAGTAACATTTTGTCATGTTATGCATTTAATAGGCAGCCGATCTTCTGCTATATCGCTAGAAGCAAAGTCTCTCTACACTTGGAGCACTGGACGTCATTGTGTACTTGCAAGGTAAGCATAATTTTAATAATTCATGTGCGTGTCAGCGTGCTGGACTGAAATATACCCTATAAATCTGTGTAGTCAGTTATTGCAAGCAGTATTTTTCCCTTAGCGGCTTTTCCCCCTAAACATTAAGGGAGTATCTCACTCCAATTATATTTAGTTCAATTAGCACAGTGTTAAGTAGTTAACAAAATCTAAAAGATTATTTGTTCGACAGTTGCAACATTTATTTGATTTAAACGTAGTTAACTCCACTCGGCAGACACACGTTTTATCACGATGGTTATCTTATCTCTACTAGTAGACCATAAACCGCTCAAGATACTGATTTTATTAGCGCAGAGCAAAGCAAAGAATTACAGGGTATATCGTCTTTCACACACTTTGCTTTAAATGCTAATTAGTTGTGGAAGCGGCGAAAGTGAACTTTTCGCCCGTATGTATATTATTTATTTCCACACAAAACCCGCATAATTAAATCCCCGTTTAACTTTTGAATTTAGACTACTCGATATTTCCGTTGATGATTTAAATAAAATACGCCAAAAGGCTGGTGGCCTAATAATAATGTTGCCAAACGATGTCTCAGCTTTAAGCGATGAGATCAAGGATCATGTATTAATGCTGGAGCAGCAGATGCTCGCTCAATCCATACCAGTGCCAGTCTACTTTGCTCCCTTCAACCTTAAGCTGGAGGAGATTCTTAAGGATGTCACCCACACAGCTATTGATAATAATACTGAGGATAAAACTGCATTTACACGAATGCTGTTGTTAGTCTCCGCCAATGGTTACCATGTCACTGTCGATGGTCAGAACAGTGCAGCGAATAAGAACAGTAAAATACCTATAATTCAAGGAGAATTCGCACCAAATCAGTTTGTTTCGAAGCACATGGATAACACCGGAGATGGAAGCAGTTTACCTCTGATTCTGATTACAGCTAGTCTAAAGACTTTTGGTATTATCAATGTAAGTTGATTTGTTAATAGAAATTAATTCAATTAGAAACTAAAACTGTTTTGCTTCTAGGATTATCCACTCAATGCCGATTCAGCTGTGACCATGGCAATTATCGAAGTATTCAGCAAGTTGCACTCAATGATAAGCATGTCACCCAAATACCGTTTGGGCTTCCTGCTCTCTGACTCCGGATTATTGCTCAACTTCCAGGGATCAAAGAAGTGGCTGGAAATTGATGATAATACAGTGCTGCAGGTAATTAAGAAAGATTTATTGGATGTGAATGTATTTTATGTATAGTTTATAGACTCTTTACTGAAAAGATAGATCCTTTTAATTTAAAATTTAGACCGCAGTGGACATATGCGACCCCAGAAAGAAGCACATATGTATCTCTGATCGGGTGGTGAAGCCTTGCGCTTCTATAAATCGAATAACATGTTGCTCAAGGTTCCTAGAAAAGAGCTAAGGGTTATAGATAGAGTTAAGGAGCGGAATCAGGGTCCGGCATGGAGTTTAGAAAAGAACCAAGGGTCATTAATGGAGGAGAAGAATATGGGTTCTACACTCTTCACAGTTCCAGATTATTCTGAAATTCGGAAAACCAATCAAAATAGAGTACTATTCTTAAGATATATGAACTCAGAGTGTAGTTGTATCAAATCAAAGCTAAAACGTCTTAGTATCTTTGTGATACTTTTATACTTAGTATTTGATTTCCTCGATATATGTACAGTATCTTTTACTGCTCCGATTGTAGCTTTTTAAAAAAGTTTCTTACTCTTGTTTCCTTCGTTTCAGAATGTGGAGTTTGTCTTGTGTCTGGACACGATCGTGCAAAGTTTGTCAACCAATCAACCCAATGTGCTCTATATGCACGTTTCAAAGCCGCCAAAAGAGAAGACCTCTATAAGTAATTTCTTTAAAATACTGAAATCCGTATCTGCCCATCATGGTGGTAATTTAACGGTTGAAGGTGTTCACAAGAAAATCAATTTGGCCGATTCGAAATTGTCGTGGGAACACGAACGTTTTAGCATGAAACGTTATCCTGCCTTCACCCTGTCAACGGTGAAGAATCCTGGAAGTCCTTTAAGGACCACAATGTTCAAGGACGAAGAGCCAAAGATCCTAGCACAATTGATATCTTCGGTGAGAATAATTGCCGAATCACTGGCCTGTTACATGTATAAACTAGATCCATTATCCGATGTCTTTGAGGGTCATGTCGTAAGTTCCTCTTAATATACTTGTATTAACTAAAACTTTAATTAAATCGTAATGTTTTTCAGGCCATAAACGAAGATAACATTTTGCCGTATCTTGGCCTAAGATCGATTTTGCAAAACAACGACATCAAGGACGGTTTCGAAAAGTATCTGAAGAATGTGAAAATTATCTACGATAAACCCGATGCACGAGAGCCCGACTTTATGTTCTATAATAGTGTGGATGCAAAGTTAAATGTTTACAGGGTCAAACCAGCCATATTCGATCTGTTTCTAACGATTATTATCAGCATTTATTTAACTTCTATATACTTTGCCATACAATTCTTTCCCCGATTCTACGATCTTGTAGCGGCAAAGGCGAATCTGTCGATGCGTTGCTTTAATGGCAATGGAAATTCACAAAACAATTTGAAACGCAAATAAATCCAATAGCGAATTAACTAAACTAAATTTTTACAAACGAAAAAAGCAAAGAAATTTAAGAAAAATGTTAAATTTATAAAAACAATTAGGTCGTGTCGTGTCATGTCGCATCGCGTTGAGGTCCAATATTATTGTAAAATAAATATTTTACCTTAGAAAGAATGATGATCGAATATTTCTGGGACTACATGGGGACATAGTATAATATATATATTTAACGAATAATTTTGTTGGAATGTTATTACAATTTTATTGCTTATGATCGCTTTGTATCATTATTATTATTATTTAATTGTGGAGTTTGGTTCTTACTGGATTTACTGTCGTAAATGTCAAGATGATAATAGTCACTAACAGCTCCATTAACGCCTTCATATGATGAGGATTCGCGTAGCATTGGAAACTCTATGGAATTGTCGGCAATTAATTTGCGAACCAATTGATCTTCGGACTCGAAGTCACTATCCAAATATACGGGACTCCAGTTTTCCAAATTAACAATATTTAGAGATTGATTCGAATTGACAATGACATCCAATCCGTTTCGTTTACAGAAATCCATTATCCACGAGACAACGAAAAAACAAGCGGCATTCATGGGAAATGCACGTATTAATGTTGAATTCAAGCCACGAAAGAAGAAATAATATCCCTCCCGTTCATAGCTTTTAACCGCGCAATCGACAAATCCACTATACTTTGCACTCTTTCCCAGGGCATCGGCTTGCAGGTGAGTTTTGATCACATCCATGGGATAGCAGGCCAGCCAGGAGGCCATGCCCGCTAGTCCGCCAGCCACCAGAGTATATGGAATGCTCGGTGTTTGTTTGAGCTGCATGAGAAACTCGTAGGACACAAAATAACTAGAGAAGCCTGGAAGTGTTTTAAATTAATAAATAATTTTTCAGGAAATAGGTAGGATTTGTGTGCTCACCTGGAATATCGCGTAGTACTGTGGCAGTGAATCCTCTGAAACAGCCGCGGTAACCTTCCGTTCGATGTATGTACAACAGACAATCGATGGGTCCTTTAAACTGCTTTGAACCCTGTAGCTGCTTGGACAATTGAAGTCGCGTCTTTGCCAACTCCATTGGTGAACATATGACACTTTGTGCAATTCCTCCGGCGGCTCCAGCCCAAAAATGTGAGAGTAATGAGTTTGGATTATCTGAAAGTCTTTGAACATTGCCGTAAACACCAAAGACAACTGCGTTTACTAAGCCGATTCCCATCATTGGACTGCTTATACCCCGATATAAACCACGTATATTATCTGATAACATTATTGTTTTGAAACAATGAAATGTTCCGCGATATTTTGGATTTTTTGGATCATCTGTTTGCAAATGGACTTTAACTGTGTCAAATGGATGACCTACTGCCACTCCCGCGGCACCTGTAAATTAATTTTTTTATTTAGTTATAGTTTAACGAACTTTTTGCATTTTTATTTAAAAGCGTTTCTCAATCGAGCTGTAGTTGCAACCTTTGGACGCCAGATGGCGACAGTGCAAAGATTTGTAATAAAAATACCAAACTTTAAATATCGATAGGCTTAACAAGATTCGAACTAATATCATTCGTACCTTTAGTGATGGAAGTAAGTGTTGAAACTCGAAATTAATACTATCGCGATAACGGCGTATAAATCACTTTCAAAAAATTATATAGCTTTACTATTGTAAATAACATAAATATCAAATATTTATTACCTCCAAAAAGACCAGCAATAAAGTCCAGCAGCATTTTAAATTATTAGGAACAATTTGTTTTGGCAATGCGGTCCTTGGGGCAGTGTATGTTTTGGGCACTAAAATTTAATAACAAAACATAATGAAAACATTTTTTAATTATAGAAAGAAATGTAAATATTTAATGTTTTGTATATTGATATTGCAATTCTTAACCAAATCAAAGGTGTAAAATCTAAAGTATGTTGGTAAGAAAGTGATTTTATATGGAAAATATCCATATAAAAACGGACACTATATTTCTACCGATCTTACCTGAAAATATACAAATATGTTCAGCATTTTTTATAGGCCTAAAATTCTACCAAAGGGGTAAAGAAAAAAGATTATTGCCTTGATTTTTGCAATTTAATCATTCTTACTTGTGCCTATTTGCTCATTTAAAATTTTGCTTTTTTATTTTTAATACACGTTATGTTTATTTTTAAGAAATGATCAGGAACAATATGATTGCTAAGTTTTCTGGGTATAATATAGTCCCAGTATACAGAATTGAGTTTCTATATAGGGCATTTTGGGTTCCATGTGGTATTTGCTATCCACCATGAACGCCACCTTATTTATAAGTTCACCTCGATCTAATCGGATTATTACTGATTTTTAAAATTTAGCATAATTCTAATCAAAAATCTGTTTGTCGGCTCAGAATTTATGCCTATAACTGGAGGTCACGGGCAACGCCAGAATACATCCGCAAGAACACGTACATACATATATATTTCAATTCATTAATAATAAATATGCTCTTTTTTTGCGTGTTTTGTATAATTTTACAGATAAATTTGGGAAACACTTTTGAAACTGATACACAAATACTTATATAAACAGCAACGATCGCTTACACTTTCTAAACGCACCTTTAATCTGTTAAATAAATTTAGACAAATTATTATAACGCGGAATATGAATGACAGAACGCAACGAACTGTCAAATAATCCGTAAACCCGTAATTTTTTCGCTCAATTCAATTTTTGAGCGACTGAACTGTTATCAGTTGAAGCAACTTGACATTAACGTAAGCTGAGACCATGATTAGAAAGAGCATCAGGGGTCAGGATTTATTCTATTATTTAACCCAACGAAGCCATATTAAGTACAACAAGCAACGCAATGATATTTTTAAAAAATGTATTTTAGTTTATAAAAATTAAAAAATTTGTTTCAATTTCCTGGTACATATACACTTCATAAGGTTCCAAGATCAAGCTGAAAATAGATAAACAGATTTTATATTTAGTAGAAAGTTTTTTCAAAAAAATTTATTTATACGTGTTAACAAAATAGTTTTAAAAATTTCAATCGTTTAATTTTACATAAAAAGAGCTTTAGTATACTTTACTTCAAATAGTTTCGTATCCTATTTTAGTTATTTATTTACTGTTTATATTTAAATTAAAAATCTTCCGACTGTAGTCTTTTATACAAACTATCGGCGATATGTGCACATGAATATCGATTATTGAGACACGGTCATCGCTAGCAGTAAAGACATCGATGTGTTACCATCTCTACGCCACAGAAATTATTTAGCAAAAAAAAAAACAAACAATAATATTAAAATGATACAATATTCTACGGAAGATCTTCAAACCATACTTCAGCTAGACAGGTAAAACATTATTGTATTCATTATAGTATTCGCATTCTTAATGTGCCTGTATTTTAGCCGATATTATGGTTTCCTCGATTTGTCGGATTCTAAAAACTCGGAGCTAAAGGAGCTCATTCAGCGAACGATTACAGCTTTGCAGGATGAAGTTGCTCATTCTCATTCAATAACAATAAATAAACATGATGAGAAATTTGTGCCTACTAAAAGTGACCTTCCGCCTAACGATGGCGATATCAAGGAAAACTCTTGTAACACCAAATACAACAACAAAGATACCAAGCCTGAACTGACAAATGCAGTTGCAACTGGCAGCAAATCTTTGCCAGAGATTGGTGAAGTGGATGTAAACACATATTGCAAGCTTGGACACTTGCATCTGCTTATGTATGAATATTCTGAAGGTAAGAAATTAGTAGAAAAAAGACGAACTTTTTTCTGATTTGTCAACAACAAACATGTGTTTTAATCCGAAGAAGTTCTTTCCGTCCATGTGGAAAAACCTGCTTCGGTCAAGAGTCGTAAAATTCAAGTGACAAACAATGATTTGATATCTTACAGCTTTATCTGCATATCAAAAATATATGCGCTTATGTGAAAGGTATTGGGACAATCATGAATTCCTATACGGCATTGGAATTGTGTATTTCGAATTTCGCTGTTTTAAATGGTAAGTTATCAAAACCCAAATAGTTAAGTAGATAATGTGACATTGGTCACACTACATGATGTAGTGGGACTTTAATTCATGACATGACGTAGTAGGACTTTAATTTCCGTGTCGGTAAACCTTATTTGTACTAATGGTTACTACGGGCACAGCATTCCAGCTAGCCGTAGAAGAAAATGAAACAGATTTAAAAGATAATTTAATTTTGAAGGTAGTGATTGTTATATATTCCCACAACTCCTTCCTGTAAATTGACTTTTACTCAACGTTAATTTGTTTAATTTAATGTTTTCCCTACAAAATATACTGCAGTTGGTTTAAATAAATACTAATTGTGTATTTAACCCTTTTGACAAACTTTCTGCGCTCCTGTGCACTAGGCAAATAAATAAATTTCTTGATTTTATTTATTATGCTACGCATATTTAAAAAAAAAAATAATAATTTTTAAGCATTTATAAATTTAGTTAGTATTTAATGTTCCATTTTCAATACGTTCCTGCTTGCGTCACGCAATTTTGTTTTTCTTTGGTAACCAATCTTAGCAAAATAATCGCTTGTAACATATCGATATATTATATTGATTTTATTCCATCCCTACTTAGTAAATTAAACAAGGAATTGTAAATGTGTGTGTATTGACTGAGTGATTTTTTTTTACATAAAATTAATAGAAATATAACACTGCCAATTGATGAATGGAACATCAGCTTAAATCTAGTACAAACTAAATTTTAACTATACAAATAAAACACCAGAAATAAGTAAGGATAAAGTTATGCATAAGATTCATTTTTTTCTGTGTTGATAGTGCACTATTCTTGTTTATATTCTAACATGCAAATGAGTGTGCACATGAACTGATAAAAAGATAAATAAAAAAGAACGACTGCAATAAGTGATTTAGAACAGACAAAGTATTATATTTCTAGGGATTTTTGTGCAAAAACTGTTTCTCTACCTTCATAACTGTAAACAAGCTTTGCATGTATTCTGAAAATGTTTGAATGTGTATATCAAATGCACTTCGTCTACACATGTATGTGTGCATTTAAGTAAACTGCATACAGTAACATTTCCGATCGTCATATTACAACACACAAATTGCATACCCCGTCACCACTACACAGACATGTGCTACAAAAAGGAAATGTTATACATATATGTATTTGTGAAAACCTTGATCGAGCCCATAAATACATACAATCATGTCATTTAGTTTTAAAAGTAATATTATTTATTTTACTTATCGTCTGCTGACTTGTGATAACATGGGAACATAAATTCAATTACATTGCAGGTCAATAAAATCACTTCAGGAACTTTTATACTTGAATCCACATTTTACGTGTGCAAATGAAGCCCATTTACGTCTAGGACTGATGCTAAAAGCTAATGGCGAATTTCGTACTGCCCTCAAACATTTACAGTTAGCGCTCATCGATACATCGCCATCGACGTTTACGGATCTTCAAGGTATTTTCATTTAATAAATTCCATTCGAATTTGTATTTAATTAAATTTCTTTTAATTCTAGTTAAATTTCAAATAGCTCATCTGTATGAAGTGCAGAACAAACATAAAGCCGCTAAAGAATCATATGAATTTATATTAAATAATAAAAATGTATCGTTGGATCTAAAAGCAGATATATACAGACAACTAGGTAAGATCAAAATAATTATTTATTAGTAAAAATAATTGTATTTAATGTGATTTTTTTGTAGGATGGATGTATCATTGTGTCGAATGCCTAGGCGAAAAAAAGGAACGTGAATCGAATGCATTACTTTTTCTACAAAAATCAATCGAAGCCGATCCAAAGTGTGGACAATCATTATATTTACTAGGAAGATGTTATGCCGGAGTTAATAAAGTTCATGATGCATTTTTAGCCTATCGCAATTCGGTAGAGAAAAGTGAAGGGAATGCCGATACTTGGTGCTCAATTGGGTAAGCTTTAGATAACAATAGCCACTAAATACTTAACCTTTTAAAATATAAAATCTGTGTAGTGTATTATACCAGCAACAGAATCAGCCAACGGATGCACTTCAAGCTTATATATGCGCTGTACAGTTGGATAAAGAGCACCGATCAGCGTGGACGAATTTAGGTATTTTATATGAAAGTTGTGGACAATTGAGAGATGCATACGCATGTTATTCGAATGCCATTAAACGTATATCTAATAAGGTAATTAGTAAATCTGATTACTCCCCTCTACAGATTAAATAATTACTTACTTTTTCTGCTTAGAAGCTAGCGAATGCTCAGGAGGGTAACAAAACCACATATACAAAGAGCAGCAGCACAAATGGATTGACCAAAGGTTTAGCACAACGTGTCAAATTTCTGGAATCACAGCTTAGCCAAGCACCACTGCCTAGTATAACTTCAAAGCGAAGACAGCTTTGTTCTATTGAAGAAGCCTGGAATCTTCCGATATCATTAGAAATTAATTCACGACAACAACAGCAAACCGTTCAAATGCAGCAAAGACAGTTTGCCAAGAATCCATCTGTTCAGGTAAGTAAACTATAAAGTAACTAAAGAAAATGTCTTTTATTCAATGGCCATTCTGTGCTTTTAGGGACCTCCGCCACCCTATCCACACAGCCACGGGACTCAGAGTAATCCATTGCCCGCTAAAAGGGTCAAGGAAGACAATGAATACCCTGTAAAGAACCGAACAGAGCCTTCAGCACAAGCTCAACAGAATTTAACACCACAGCAAATGAATACTTTACAGTTTTTACAACAGAATCAGAAAACCCTAAACGAACAGCAGGAGAAACTTTTACAACAACTGACGGCACAAAGTCGACAAGGTATTAAAACTAGCTCCTCTCCAGTTCCCACATCTAGTGGAACTGCAGCAGAAACAATGCTGGAGAGAACAAATTTTGGTGCTGAAATCTTATCCAATGATAATATTAAAGTGGATGCGGATGCCACTGATTTGGAGCAGATGGCAACGACTGCAACTGAACAGAAGCTGAAAATACGCTGTCAAAATATATCAACGAAACTAGCTGAAGATGATGGACTTAATACATATGATGGTACAAATACGAATGTCTCCATAAAGCATGAGACTATAACAAACAGCAATGATGATACTCAATCTAATTACCAAGATCAAAAGCCCAAAATCGAATATGAAAACGAATTGGAATCATCAACCACGCCCACATTTCATATCCAAATGGATTCAAAGCAATTATATTCAGCGGTTAAACTATTACCCGTGGACGAGCCACCAATAATCTTCACATCTACCACCAAAAATGCACCACCACCATCGCCACCAGATTGTCCGCCCCAAAGACTCTCTCGGGAGCAACTCTTACCGCCCACTCCCTCCGTGCATTTGGAAAACAAGAAGAATGCGTTTAGCCCGCAGTTACAAGAGTTCTGTCTAAAGCATCCGATTGCAGTTGTACGTGGTCTGGCTGGTGCTCTAAAGCTAGACCTTGGTCTCTTCTCGACCAAAACATTGGTGGAGGCCAATCCCGATCATAGTGTGGAGGTCAGAACTCAAGTAAATCAATCACCCGATGAAAATTGGGATGTCTCGCAGGCCAAAAGGGTTTGGGCTTGTATATCACATCGATCTCATACGACCATAGCTAAATATGCACAGTATCAGGCGTCAAGCTTTCAAGATAGCCTAAAGGTAACTAATAAATCTCTTAAACTAATTATATATTTACTAATTTTATGTAAACTGCTTGCAGGATGAAGGCGATAAAGGCTCCGCCGGCTCACAAGTCATGTCGGATTCAGATTCCAAAGATTCCGTCTCTAATTCAAACATTAATTTAAAGCGTAAAAGACAAAAGAATGGCAGTAAAATGCTGAGGTATTTATTCTAAAGTTATTATATATTTTTGTCCATTTATTGTTATTTTTATTAACTTTATAGATTTGGGACCAATGTGGATCTGTCGGATGAACGCAAGTGGAAACCTCAATTGAGCGAACTACAAAAGCTGCCAGCCTTTGCTAGAGTAATATCAGCTGCCAATATGTTGTCCCATGTGGGTCATGTAATTTTAGGAATGAATACCGTGCAATTATATATGAAAGTGCCGGGAAGTCGTACACCCGGACACCAGGAGAATAATAACTTTTGCTCAATTAATATTAACATTGGACCCGGCGATTGTGAATGGTTTGCCGTACCCGATTCCTATTGGGGTGGCATTCATAATCTATGCGAAAAGAACAATATCAGCTATTTGCATGGCTCCTGGTGGCCGGTCCTGGAAGACTTATATAAAGAAAATATACCAGTCTATCGATTCATCCAAAAACCAGGTGACTTGGTTTGGGTTAACGCTGGGTAAGTATAAGATATTCCTTTAATTTCACTTTACTTAAATTATTTTTGTTTATTTAGTTGTGTTCATTGGGTGCAGTCAGTTGGTTGGTGCAATAATATCGCCTGGAATGTTGGACCACTAACAGCACGACAGTATTCGCTAGCCATAGAGCGTTACGAATGGAATAAGCTGCAAAGCTTTAAAAGTATTGTGCCCATGGTGCACTTAAGCTGGAATCTAGCAAGAAATATTAAAGTATCAGACGTAAAACTTTTCGAATTGATTAAGTAAGTGGCACTAAACCAAACTAAAGAAAACTATATAATATAGAAACGTTTTTTCTTTGCAGAATGTGCTTATTGCAATCATTAAAGAATGTTTTTCATATACAAGAATATGTGAAATCCAAGGGAGTCGAAGTACGCTTCAATGGACGCGGAAAGAACGAGGCTTCCCACTATTGTGGGCAATGTGAAGTAGGTTTGAATTGATTTACCCAATTAGACACACAACTATATAACTGATATATATTTCAGGTTGAGGTTTTCAACGTATTGTTCATAAGGGAACAGGAGAAGAGACATGTGGTCCATTGTCTACCGTGTTCTCTGAAGCTATCACCATCGTTGCAAGGAATTGTTTGTCTCGAGGAGTATCGTTTATCAGAGCTACAACAGGTGTACGACTCATTTACATTATATAGAACGCAAGGACTAGGACAAGCACATTAAGAATCATATTTATATATATATATATACACACACCAACACACACACAATTATAACTGAAATTATATTTTAATACCTTTTATTGTACGTTTTTTAAAGTAATATATATATATATATATACCGAAGAGGAATTATTAAATTAAGACAGGTCTCAGAACAATTTAAAAAATAGCATTTTTATTCGTTATCGAAACTTTACAGCTTTTTGAAAACTGCATCCATATTTTGTGGAGATTCGTCTGGTTTAAACTATATAGAATAGGTAAGAATAGCACGATGTGATCATTCGGAAGGAAGTTGGCTTGGAAACAGTCTTCGCAAGAAGATTTACTAATTATATATCTGGAATTCCTGGTTCCTTCATTCATTCTGCATCTGTTGTTCAGCCCCGAAAACAAAATTGAATTTCAATGGCAATTTTTCTTTCTTGAAACTAAACAACAGGGGCAGTCCACATAAATATATAGAAATGTTTTTCTTTACAATAATTGTTAAACGTACTTAATTATAAGTCTTATGAATTCTATATAATTGTATTTACAAATTTTCCGACAACTATAAATTATTTTTGCTGTAGATCTCCACATCTATAGTACTTGGGTCCTTTTACACATCGTTAGAGGTATTCCGATTCATCTGAAATTAATAGAAATAAAGAATTTTGTAGATCTAAATCTTGGCTATCGGAACAATTATTAAATATACTATAAAATATTGAAAAGCCCTTTTCAAATGAGTTTTAGATTTTGTGATCAAATCAATTTTTGTATAACAAATTACTATGTATTTTATTATTCTTAGTTAAGGTCGTAGAGTACACATTAATAATATAGAAATTTGTTTCTTTATAATAGTTAAGCCTACTTAATTAAGTATTGTAGTAAAACCTATGTATGTACAAAATTCGGATGCATTTATGATATATACTATATATAAAAAAAAAATAGATTAATTATAATAATAATAATAATGAGAGCAACTATAAATTATATTTTCTGTAGATCTCCAATTATTGTATTTTGTGGGTCCTTCACACTTCATTAGAGGTATGTTGATTCACCTGAAACAATATGATAACACATTTCCATTATTTAATTTAGTTTTTAAATTTAAAAAACGGAAATAAATTTTGCATTTTTTGTTTCTTTTTGAAAATCACATTGTTCGAGACTTGTTAATATTTTTTTTTAGATTTTACTTAATACTATATTTAAGTTTACAATGGAGAGAGAAAGAAAAAAAATTTAATGGCAATGTTAAAAAAAATCTATAATCAATAAATCTAACAATAGCTAAGCTATAGAATCTATAGATAAAAATCGAGAAGGGGACCGACTACGAAATACCCTGTACCCAGCTCTGAGATACCCTAACACATAACTAATTTCACAGAAAAAAACACTAAACATACAAAAAAAAAAAGTTAAAAATAAAATACACTCTCTAATTTGAAAGTTATTTTTAACAATAATTGGAAATTACACAATAATTCTTAGTTTACAATCTTAAATTTGCATGAAGGATGATGATAATGACAAACTATTCGATATTGTAGTCAGAACTTAATTACAAATTTCCTAACAACGATTAATTATTAACAATCAATCGCTGGTTAATTTAACATTCTTTTCGACCAAGTGTTCCTTTTGGTAGAGCTGTACGAGAAATATTCAAATCTGGTTGCTTTCGACAAATATATAATTGCCTGAAATGAAAAGAAGCATATGGTCCAAGAATCATCAAAATTGGTTCAAAACAATAATATTTTAATCAAAACGATCGATATATGATTTAAGATACTTTAATGAAACATTTACTATAAAAAAGTAGTGTTTCAAGCCTATTAAAATCGGTCTATTAGCTGATAACACCCGAAAGGAGACGATGAGTATCAAATTTTCAGTTATATCTTTAAAAAACATGTTTATTTTCCACTCGTTTCGAACATAATTCTTTAGATTAATCGAAAATAAATTATAAGAATTAAAAAAAGAGTTTAATTTTTTTTTTATTTTATTTTATTTTATTCAATAGTTATCTTTGAACTTAAAAGCAAGAAAAATTTACATTTCAAATAATGTGTGGTCACACCAAAGTTGGGATCGATTTTGTTTGACTATCAGCCGGTTTATATATCTGAAATTAGATATAGAAATTAAGCATTAAAATTGAAATACTTTATAGTGTTAATTATAAAGTTGCGGTTGCTTATAGTATATGAATTTAATCGCCAATTGTGGTTTGATGAATAATTGGTATAAATAATTATTGAAAATAACTTTACAGATACAATTGTATTTATAACAAGTAAGAAAGGCTACAATCGAGCAAGCCGATTGTAAAAGACCCCTTACTCTTTCCATACAAATAATATATTTTTTCTTCGACTGATTAGTCTTATGGGAGCGATAGGCCATAGTTGTCCGATCCGGACCAAACTTGGTGAGGATAGCTCTAATCGTTTTCAAGTTATGGTGATGGGAAAATAGTTTTTACAATTTGCTGGGGCGGTAGGGGATGTGGCAACAATTTGAAACAAACTTGATCTGCCTGACATATAGACGTACTTTCATTCCAAATTTGGTGACTCTAGCTCTTGTAGTCTAGAAGATACAGGTGTTCATACGGACAGACATCGCTATATCGTCTCAGCTGTTGATGATGATCAAGAACATATATACTTTATGGGGTCGGCCACTCCTTCTTCAGCCTTTCACGAACAGTTCGCTTCAGACAAACCTTATAGACGCCTCTACTCTTTTTTAGAGTACGGGGTCTTAAAAATTAATGATTTAGTTTTGAAACGATTTTTGAAATGATTTTACTATAATAGAAGGAACTTACCATATTTTTAAAGATCTATTTTCAGTTCTTTACTGGACTTTGATTCACAAAGTTACTCCAGCTTGAGTATTGAGTATCTGAAATATATAAATTTTAATACATTTAAACTTAAGCTTATTATATAAAATTAGACAATAACACTTACAATATTATCCTGTTTCAAAATCTCCATTTATGTGCTGAACATTCGACACTTGTTTGCCTATAAAACTGTTTTTCAAATTTGTTTGCTCGAAAATATTGTTAAAATTAGAACACGCTGTAGGATTGTTTGGAAATTTTGGACCCTGTGCTACTACTAATCAAGCATTATACGATTACGATAAGAACAGACACCAGTCTCAAAAAATTTTCACATAAATCCACCTAGACGACTTCAAAACCGTAATATTACCACCCAAAACTTCTCGAAACGCAGAATTCAGTTCGATTAGTAAAATAGTTTCCAGACAAGTGTTTTTGAAATCGAATTGATTTTTGAATTGTTTCTAATTGAGATCAATATGAATAATATAAAGTAACTTTCTTATATTTCGAAATAAATTAATCTATATGTACAAACATTAATTATATATATTTATTTTTATAAACAATATACGACAACTAAACTTTTCATTAATTTTAAATTAGTATTTGTGGCTTATTTGTATCAAAAATGTGTTATCTTTTTTTTTTTTTTTTTTTTTAATATTAGAATTATGAAGGGTTTTTATCTTTTTTGTTAATTTTTCAGAGGGTATTTAAAATTTGATCACGAAATGTTTTAATAACTCATTTGAAGAAGGCGAATTCAATCCCTTAAATGGTACATAATTAAGGATTTGGGGAATGAGCTGAGACACGTAATTTCTTCATTCATTTTAACAGACACTATATAATATATATCTCGATAGCCTGCCACAGGAAGCATCGGTCGCAAAAGTAATGTATAGCATAATTCTATAATTATATATATATATATCTAATTATATATATTGGATATATATGGACAATCTGCAAGGGCATCCATTATATGGATATTTTGTTACGTTTTAATAATTAAGTGAGAGTTTTTATCTTGGCTCTGATATTTGTTCTTAAACCAATAGTTTGTCTAATAAGTACATCATATATATATATATATAGTATGTATATAGTATAATATCGGTTGTTGAAATTGTCAAATTAGTTTGGCTTATTTGCAAATAAGTTTCGCATCTAGTATTTATCATAAAACGTTTCATTTTTACAGATACAGACCCGGATACGGATATATAGATACAATTACAGTTAAAGATACAGATACAGATAGTTTAAAAATGAGAATGGGGCACATTATAAAGTAATGGTGTTATGAGATTAACAATAGACTCACCGGATTCCCAATCTTCATTGCCTTCTTCACTACCCTGATTAAAATCTGGCGACAATCGTTTACATGTATTGTACGATGGCTCCTGTTCAAAGATCTTATCAGATCCAATTTCACATCCAATTCCAACTCCAACTCCAGTACCATTTGCTAATTCAGATTCTGGTCCTGGTCCATTATCAGATGATGCAGCAATTGGCTTAGGAATATTGCAGCGATCAAATTTACGTTGACTATCGGATGTGCTTGAGTTATTCTCATACAATAATGTATTCATTGAATCATTTTCCCATTTGATTGAATCGTTTTGTGTTACGGACGGTTGATTAAATATATGCAGCTTTTTGTTGTCCTTGCTTGATGATGAGGTATTATTAGCGCTTAATAACATGGATTTTGATGAAGACTGTTTGCGTTTCGATGGCATCGCAGAAAATTTTGAGATGGTTGATTTTTCATATTGATTATTTGTCTAAAAAGAGAGGAATCAAAATGGAAAACCATTAAAAATATATTTAATTATTAAATAATTAACTTTATTGTACTTACAATTTTACCATTTTGCTCCAACTGATGAGATTTAGTTGCACTTCTTTCATCGCTGGCATTAAATGGACCATTACGTTCGAAAAAACGACTTGAGGACGGAGAGTTTAAATCAGAGCCCTCACTACTAAGATTCCTATCATTGTCACCAGGAATATTATCCGAGTTTCGTTTATTGCTCCATTTATTTGTTACTGAGGGTTCACTGTGTATGCAATCGGAACGTTTCTCTTCTTCAAATACAATCGAGATCTAAAATATATATAAATATGGTCATAAATCAATATCTTTTGTATAAAGTAATACGAATCAAAGCACCTTAAAATCCTCTGAGAACGACTTGTGATCTTTATCCTTATGTGCACCATCAATTTCAAACTTTTTAAGAGTATACATAAATTTAACACTGTTTCCATCGTTTTCGCAATCTGCAAAGCAAAATAAATAACTTTAAAATCAATTTAAGGGGTATATTAAGGGGTATACAATACCAGCACTATTTTGCACAAAGTACGTATTGAACCAGAGGTGGCAAATTTTCTTTTTTGATGACTTTTGTGCAAGTTCAACTTTAATATCACCCGAAACTGTTAATGGTGAGCTACTAATATCCAATATAAAAGATTTCTGGAAATCCATTGTCCACGTTGTCAGTCGCTATCAAAAGAGAGAGATTTTTTTTTTTAAATGTTTTGAAATATTTTTGGAATAATTTTACGTACTTGCGCCTTGGCTTTTTCCGTTGCAGAATCCTGCATGTCAGAAATCGAACATTGCACTGTGCCAAGATTATATAAGAAGCTTGTCTCAGCAAATCGAATTTCACAGACCTACAATTTAAGGAAAATATATATAGATTAAAAAAATTTATAGTTTATATATAAAGGAGGATTACTTACGTAAAGAGTTATAGCTTTATACCGCACATCTGGGATTAATTTTGAATAATACTGAACATATCTACGTTGAGATGGAATTGTAACACCTTTACGATCTTTCGTACGCTTTTCAGCATACCAAGCCAACGCTTCGTCCGCTGTTTTTTTGAATCTACAATGCACCAGATATGCGCATATCATGGTACCTGAAAATCACATACATATTAGTTATATACTTAGTTTATATAGAATGCTGTGCAGATATGTTACCAGTTCTTCCTTTGCCAGCTTTACAGTGTACGGCGACGACATTTAACAGGTCGGCATTGAGCCAAGATTCAACATCATGGCAAAAACGTTGTATTAACTCAATTGTGGGAGGATTGTGGTCTTCAAACGGATAAATTGCAACTCTCTGAAAGAAAGAAATAAAATTGATTAGAAAACGATAGTTAGGGATTATTTTAAAAGCTTACCCCATGAAATTTACTGATGTCATAACTGCGTTCTAGACACAAATTATATATTTTGTAATGATCACTGTGATTTTCATCTAAAAACTTTAACACGTCGTCTAAGCGATTTCTGTAAATGCCTTCGATTTTATCCGGGGCAGGATAACCCATTGCAATAATGTTAGAGCAAATATCTGAAAGAAAAACAAAGCACAAGAGATCGATAAGTATCGAGTCGAATTATATCGATATTGCTATTGATACTCACAGGTTAAATCCAAGTCATATCCTTTCTCTTTGTAGCGAATACGTTTCTTGCTCACCGCATTTCTTATGGCATTGGACATTATGGAAATTGTGTTTGCCATATTCTTCGCCGTAGATGATGTTGGTTGTCTTTTATGAATTATATTTACTTGCTTAATATAACTATTTATTTTGATTTCGGTTTCATAATTTATATGTTCCTTCATATCATCATTTTTCTTAGAAACGTTCTTAAAAAAACCATTTTTATTGTAATCCTTAAACACCTGCAAAAGATTGAATTAATAAATAATTATTATTTCAAAGTCCTTTCTTTAAGCCAAGTTGTATTAATTGTTAATTTCTGTAAAATGTATTTTATTTTGTTTAGTATTATCAGTTTTGGTTTAATACTGCCAAATAATATTATGGAACAAGTTTTGATTTATTGACAAAAGAATATACACTTGCAGACTCACACACACATGCACACGCACACATGCATACACACACGCGCATGCATGCATACATTTCATGTAAATAAGTACCTATGTATATATACATACGTGCAGGCATGCATTTTATACCTTTGCATACACACATGTATATAAGTGTGTGTGTATGTATGTTCATGTTCATGTGTTATCCATTTGAAAACGATGCAAACTTAATCAAAAGATTTGTCAAACATTGTGTACATGCATGTGTTTGTTTAATAAGCATTTAGTTAGGTATGTATATAGATTTATTGGTACCGTCTTATTCAACATACATATGCATTCACATATTTAAATAATTAAGTATGAACGAGTTATATCTCTACAGTGCATGCATATGTACAAACATACATGTACATACACTGTATGTATGTAAGTATCAGCAGTCATCACAATAATAAGCACTGAGGCTAAAAATTCTGTACCTAAGGTAAAATCAGATTTATTAAACTTGGATACACAGAATAGAGGTTCGTGCTTATTGCAATTTTAGTGTGTAAATAAATGGATGAGAAAAATATCTATATATTTAATTTGTATGTTAGAGAAAAAGACCTTTTGCTTAACTTTTCCATACGTGCATGTGAGCTAATATACATTTGTAGTATGTATGTATATAAATATATGCATACATACAGACATACATACATGCATATGTAAGTAAATTGATGTAGGTACATACATGTAACACACTCCAACGCCACTATATCGCCTTTGCAAGTTTTAACACAAATTGTATATCAGTTGTATTTATATATTTAAGCTGATTCCATTACAAATATTGGATTTCGAAATATTGTCTTTAACATTTTTGCTAAAGAATTTTTACGTTATTCCGTATATCTTTCACATACATACATATATCACTTATGAATCACAAATAATGTTGTTTAACACAATTCCCATATGATGGCTTGCGCTCATAAAATAAAATAAAAAAAACCTAAACAATATTTCATGCACTTTTAGTGATATTTTCTAGTGTATCTGCCAATAATAATGTCTAACGTGAGACAGGCAGGCAGGGTGATTCGGGCACCTCTTAAAATTGATAATGGTGATACACAAAATTATCGATATATTCTGAAGATTGCATTAGATGTCTGTCGAACGTGAAATAAATTAATTACAACCAAGCTTCGGTAATCGTAAAACGCAAATATTTTTGGCAGATATCCGATTCAATATTCAGTTTTTTTTAAAAAAGAGTTTTAATTTATTTCACAATAAAAAAATAAAATATTTAATTATTAATGAATATTGTAAGATATTCATTTGACATGTGGTATATGTATCCAATAGTATTTCATAAAAAGAGTTTTTTTTAGCATAATACATTTATTTTTTTGAATATAAAATAAGTGAAAGTTTCTCGCGATTCTTTTGACTTTTTACAAATTTCAGGAAATATAACCACCTGATTTTGCCACGTGAATGTGGAGGTGGAACGATACACGTTACTTGCTGACAAGAATTGAGGAGCAGATATTACTTTGACTGTATTGTCATTTAGTACAATTGCACAAATTTATTAATTGCGTAGTTTATAGAAATCAAGTTATTGTCTACGCAATTTAAAAATAATATAAAATATATAAAATAAACAAGAATATATAACATCTCTCGATTTCTATTACTGGCATATTAAAATTTTTTCATATTATTTTACATGACAAATAGTCGATTTTATTGGCATTACCAATAAGTATTAACATTATCGCTGGCAAATATTTGTGATTCGATTCCTCTTCATTTCGATTAATTTCAAGTGGACATGAACGGAGTCATCTGCATGAAAACAAAAGTATCGAATTAACTTGAATCGGAACATCCCTAAATGGTATCCAAACACAGCCACATTTATATTTGTTTATTTTTACTATATTTATTTATTTATGTTTAATAAAATCATACTTACGATATCAATATCAGAATATCAGGGTTACGCTAACATAATGGCTGTGTATTTTGAATGAAATTGTCTAAAATGCAATAAAAGGAGTCATCCCTGGGCTCTCAATCAAAGAATTACGCTTCCGCAAGACTAAACCGGTTCCACCCCTATATTATCCAGATTATTGGCATTGGTAAAATATAGTTTACAAACAAACTATTCCGGTTTTTTGTAATGGTTGTTCCAATTTGCCAAACTGAGATTCGATTATCGAAATTTCTCTTTGCTATCAAAAAATTATTTTCCCGCATGGATAATTCACGAGGGAAAACTCGTTTGAAAGGATTTTTGTTGATCTTGAATTTGGGTACACTTTGATTTGATTTTATCTTTGTGTGGTTATAACTTTAATCTAACATAGATTACGGTTTCGCCAGTCTATTTTTGACGATAAAATTGACCTACCTCAACAATACATATTTTGTGGGGCCGCAGAAGCCGCTTTCCGGCTTTTTTTGAAGTTTAAACAAAGTACATTGAATAAGAGCGCATAAATCAAATACGATTCTGACATTTTATTAGATTTATGTATTCTAGGTTTTCGGTAAAACTAAGTCCGTATATATTTTGTTTTAAATATATGTATCTTAATTAGTTTTAATAGTTGGCTAATTTAGTTCTTAAATTTGAATATTTTTCTTTTAAATTAAAAATTTATTTGATGCAATTTGTATGTAAAATAAATAGTATTTGTTGTATTGTTCATATATATCAAAGCTGATGTCCTAGCGTAGAAATATATTTAAAAGATAATATTTCCTTAATGATGTATTAATATATGTATTTATGTACATATTAGCAATGCTTAATAATGATAGCAGAATCGCATCAGTATCGCATGAACGTTTAATATGGTTTTCTTTTTATAAACGGCTTTAAAATGGATGCACTATTATTAAAACCGGTGATTACCGACGGGTGAACGGGATCTAAAACGTCCTCCACCCTGTCCGCCGTTCCGACTGTAGCTGGAACTGCTGCTTCCGCCGTAGCGGTTGCTATCACGTCCTCCACTATAGATATCGCGACGGCTGAAGCCGTTGCTGCCACCATCCCTGCTATTGCCGCCATAGCCGCCGGTATTCGAGCGTCCGGAACTGTACGCTCGTTCACAATGGCGACTGCTGGAGCTACTGGAACCACGCTGTTGTCGGAATCCGCCGCTGCTGTTTGTCATACTGTGTCTGCCGACATCGCCTCGGCGTCCTCTGTCACCAGGTCCACCGCGTCTGCCTTGACGGGGACGTCCCTTGGAAATTTCTACGCGCAATTGAGATCCCAACAGTTCGGAACCATTCAAAATGTCACATGCCTTTTCGGCATCGTCACGATGCTCAAACTCAACAAAGGCAAATCCGGGAGGATTAAATGCAATCCATACAGAATTTAGCTTGCCGTACTTTGTAAATTCACCTTCTAGATCGTCCTTCTTAACCTTATCAGTTAAATTTCCAACATAAACTCTAGTCCCCCGTTGATCAGTCATATCGTTTAAACAAATATATCTGTCTTATCGCAGATATTAATTAATCAATATTTTTTCCACCGCACTCCAGCTCGATTTTTTGTATGTACCTCAAAAGTTCTTTTCAAGTGAGACCAGATCAGATACAAAAAATGTTTCATTTACAATCGTTTCAAAAGGTGACTTGGATTCCCAATGTCAACGTAGCTCTGACATAGAATCATGGAACTGGTACATATTTTTTGTTTTGAAAATCTAAGTCATATCTTCTGCGCCAAATAACAAACATAAATAATTACATGTTCCCATCGATTAAAATTAACATATTAGTGTTATCTAGATTTATTATTATTATTAAAATTTTACACTTGGTGATCATTTTAATCAAGCAAACAATCCATGTTAGCTATTTTAATGTCTTGCCGCCAATGCTTCCCATAAAAAACGCCCAATGCAAGGTATAATTTATTTTATTTCCACCATATGATTTGAGCTAATATATTGAAACAAAAAACTACTCAAACAAATACAAAATATGGTTACAGCTAGATTTATCAAAAGAGATTGTGAAATCGATATGAGACTACTAATCTGTTTGATTTTATTTCCTAAAGATGCGCCAGTGAATAATAGAGCCATTGGAATAATTGCGTTTGCAATATTATTATTTGAATTGTTTAGTCCTTTAAAGTAAAACAATTCGATAAGTATGCATAATCCAACAGGAACAAAAAGGCAGTTGTTTGCATACTGCGATAGAACAAATCCTAAAACAGCTGATACAAAAATATGAGCCCTGCTTCTTACAAATATATTTGTGGTTGGTGCATCGTGAGTTGAAGTGCTGCCTGCTGTAGTCGCAAAAAATGAAGCACTAAAGAATTCTTCTTGATTAACTTTGCTGCCGACAAAAACGTTAGGCTCTACTTCAGGATCTGAATACTCCAAGACTTCAGGTGAATTATCATCTGAAAAGTATATAAAGTTGGATATTATATTTTGGTATTAAATATTGTCAAGTAGATTGGTTACAATCGTTTGTTTCAAAATGATCAAGTAATTCTTTTTAATTCTAAGTATATTTCCTTATATTAACAGCCAAATGTACTGAAACAGTTTTTATTTATGCACAAGGTAAATAGAAGTTCTAAATAACACAAAAATAACTATGTAGGAGCCACCCAGAAATACTGACCATGTGCTGGAGCTCTGCCATTAAGTTTTTCCAGTCGAGACTTTGCGGTTTCTAATATTTTCTTACGACGGGCCTCCCTCCTTAATTCGGCGGTCATTGGTTCAGGAATTTGATCCGGAGTCGAGTCCATTTTAATTTTATAAAATTATGTAAATATTACAACTCTCAGTTAGAGAGGAACGCACAAATATATCGATAGGTATATAAACAAAACGTGTATATCGAATACATTAATATGGAACAATTAAAGTTGATTGAATGGAAATCGTAAACTTATCGATTATTACACCCTTAGACGAAACTATAAAAAGTATGTTAGATTTTATATTTAAATTGGCATTTATTAATTATACCTTAAGCAAATATACAGAATTAACTTTTCTATCTTCTGCAGGTTAAATTTAGTGAAAGAAATATTCCAGTAATATATCACATTAAATATTTACTGTTTTTTAAAAGGAAATTATAATTAATCAACAAAAAAAGTTTAAATTTTCTTCATCATAGAAGTACGACGTTATATGCATGTATACATAAATATGAAAATATATTAATTTGGTTTCCATTTTTGTTTTTAACTTAGTTTGTACTATCAGATTAGGCATGCTGTTCCTGTTTGAGGATTCCAATTTCCGTCAGCAACTGATCAACATCTTGAGAGCTGGCATTTTCCGATTCTCGTCTATCCCATTGTATTAGCTGAAATATAGGAAGTTCGAAAATAATTGACTTAATAAGAACAAAAGTTTATATTAACCAACTCGCTCCAGTTCAGTACGCAATGCAATTACTGCCTTCTCGCGATCAGCAACAAGCTCTTCAAGGTACTGGTAACGAAGTTTTTTCCGTGCTCGACATTCCCTGGCACTTTGTCTGCTCCGTTCTTGATTGTTAAGGATAAGGAATATTAATAATAGTTTCATTACTAATGTAAGAAGTACGCACCGAGTTTTGCCTTTATGTCAACCTTTTCGGAAGATGTTTTTCTGCCAGGCTTCCGTCCCCGTCTTCCGGATTCTTTGCGTTCCTTTACAATTATTATAGAAAATTTGAACATATTAGAAAAACTATTGACCAATAACAAAGCACATTGTACAGAATATTTCTCAGCATGATTTCATCCCTTAGAAAATATCCTTTGTGTATTGTCTTTGTTTGCTTTTGTAAACTTGTACACACACACATACAAAAGTCCAAAAAACTACGACGCAGTTAAGAAAAAACACAAGCCATTAAAACGTATGCAAGGTAAAACTCACAGTCATATTATTTTCATCTGATATAGCCATTTGAATGCTTTCACAATCCATAATAATAGTTGTGGAGAATAATAAAAATGTTTAAATTCTTTAAAAACAATACTTTGTTGACCTTTAGGTTGTTGTGAAACTATGTTTGTTATTGGCATCAAAATAAACGATACTTCATGTGTTTTATTATCGATATGAATGCAGAGTTGCTTATTTCTCGAAAAAACATCGGTATTATTTAAAGTGTCATCGATTACTAAACTTCAACTAATGACACCCCTAATTCCATCTCTACTAGTATGACTTTGATATTTTAAAGAAATTCAGCTAATTGTGGTTCCGAAATGCCGTCCTTCAAAGGTAACTATAGAAAATATATATTTTTCTTGTAGATTTTACCTATAATCTTATTATTTAGTGAAAGTAAAATGGGGTCGCGAACTTTATCCGGATATTGATGTGAATACCGATGAAGAGCCAATATTATTTAAAGCCCAACTATTTGCGCTAACAGGGGTTCAACCAGAACGGCAAAAAATTATGTGTAAAGGAGGAATACTTAAGGATGATGAATGGAATTTGCAATTAAAGGATGTAAGTTTTCTTTAATTAAATTAAATCTTTCTTTGTTAAGAGTTTTCACTTTCTTAGGGTGCTGTTGTGCTCTTGCTTGGTTCGAAGGAAAAAGTGCCAGAGGTGCCTCAAACACCAGTTAAATTCATTGAGGACATGAACGAGTCCGAAGCAGCAACAGCGGTAATAACAATTACTGTGTTTTTTGTGCTTAACTATAATTAAATGTCCCCTTTTCAGATGCGAATTCCAGCCGGGTTAACCAATCTTGGTAATACGTGCTACATGAATGCTACTGTTCAATGCCTTAGAGCAGTTCCAGAGCTACGCAAAGCATTGGACAAGTTTAAACATGATGGTTCGGATGCAACCTCGACGGCATTTACCATATCATCGGCTATGAAGATTGTATTCGCCCAGATGGAAAAGGGCACAACCATTACGCCGATTGTACTGCTGCAGGCGCTGCACCGGGCATCGCCCCAATTTGCTCAGACTGGCGAAAATGGCACCTATCGCCAGCAGGACGCCAATGAATGTTGGTCTGAGATACTGAAGATGCTGCAGCAAAAACTTGTGCCATTGAGCCAAGAAACTGATAACACTGTTGCCGAAAAGAAGGTTCATAAGTGAGTTAACTAAAAACTTATTTATTTCTTAAATAAATAAACTATTGTTTATTCTAGCTCATTTATCGAACAGTTTTTTGGAGGCACATTCCAGGTGAAAATGACCTCGGACGAAGCTCCCGATGAACCTGCCACAATTTCAACAGAAAATTTCTTGCAACTCAGTTGCTTTATTTCAATGGAAGTTAAGTACATGCAAAGTGGTCTGAAATCGGTAATTATAAATTAATATACAAATTTATTGAATACTTTAATAGTTTTTGCTTAAACCTTTTGTAGAAAATGAAAGAACAGCTCGTTAAAAACTCGGAATCGTTGGGTCGTGATGCGCACTATACAAGAACTGTGAGTTTAAAACACTAATTTACTTATAAACTGGCAAATAATAAATTTCTTTTTACTTTTGCAGTATTTAGTGAGTCGTCTTCCTGCATATCTGACCGTACAGTTCGTTAGATTCCAGTATAAGGGAAAGGAAGGCATTAATGCTAAGGTCTTGAAGGATATCAAGTTCCCAATCGACTTTGATGCCTTTGAGTTGTGTACGCCAGAATTGCAGCAGAAATTATGCCCGATGCGTGCTAAATTTAAAGAAGTCGATGATAAGAAAATGGATGTTGAATCGCAGATAAATAAAACTGCAAAGTCATCGGAAGTTGAGGAAGAATATGACGAGAGTAAATATGAAAAATTCTCCTTCGATGACGATTTGGGCAGCAACAATTCAGGGTTTTATACACTGAAAGCCGTTTTAACCCACAAGGGACGCTCAAGTTCATCGGGTCATTATGTTGCCTGGGTGCGTTCCAGTGGCGATATTTGGTTCAAATTCGATGATGACGATGTTACATCTGTGACCACCGATGAAATTCTACGACTCTCCGGTGGCGGTGACTGGCATTGCGCTTATGTCCTTTTGTATGGGCCAAAACTTTTGGATAAGTGCTAGATATTTGTCTTTTATTACTTTGAGGTTAACGAAACTGATTATTAATCCATTTAATAAATTAAATTGATCAAACAAATCGAGTGTTTTATACTTTTATTAGTCATCAGCTGTTGTGTGACTCAGGTTCACACAACACATAAAGGGGAATCCCCTTCAAACGTTCAGTGCTGACAAAACTGATAACGTTCGCCAGTTTCCTACTAGTTAAAGTAAAGCAATATCCACTTTTCGTATTTAGTCTATATTGTTTTCCGTTTATTAGTTCAATAATGAAGAAAATTGTTCGTGCAAAGATGTCTTTCCCTGAAGACGACACAAATGATCAATTTAAATATATTAATGATATTTAAATATACATAATAACAAGAATTATCGTTTTTATACAACGGAAATTAAAGCTTTTTATATTACTTAGTCTAAATCTATTCTATTTTCCAAAAATAGATTACCAGTGTGCATTTTGGATTCTTTCATTTTCAAATGAGAGCTAAGCAAATCATCCATTGTAATGGAAATCAAACTTTTGTTTATATCTGTGCTAATTAAAGGTGATGTTGAAGTCTCTGCATTTCTATCCGTTGCTGTCATAAACTGTCTCATTCTGTAGACTGATGCATTCCTGCACATTTCCCGTAGATCTGACCCGGAGAAGCCGTTTGTTAGCTTGGCCAAGCGATTGTAGTCCACACTGCTATCAATTTCCTCGGTTGCCAGAATCAGTTTAAGTATTTGAACTCTTTGTGCTTCGGATGGAAGACTTATATGAAATTGTGCTGGCATTCGGCGAAGAATAGCCTTATCCAAGTCCTGCGGCCGATTAGTAGCTCCCATAACAATAACAGCGGACTCTGGGTCTGTGCTAAGACCATCCCAAAGCATCATGAACTGAGTTTTCATCATGGCGGTTGCCTCGTGGTCGTTTGAATTGCGTGCACGTAGAAAGGAGTCAATTTCATCCACAAAAATGATGCACGGTTGGATTTTGGCTGCCAGCGAAAAGACAGCAGATGCCAATTTTTGTGACTCGCCGTACCACTTGTCCGTGAGTATGGCCACATCTAAGTTAATAAACCTCATTCCCGCTTCCTTGGCCGTTGCCTTGGCAATCAGTGTTTTGCCACATCCAGGTGGACCGTGAAGAAGCACACCTCTGGGTGCTTGCCAGAGCTTAGAACTCTTAAACATATCCCGATGGCGCACTGGCAGCACAACCGATTCACGCAGATCCTGAATAACTGCATCCAAGCCAGCTATATCACTCCACTTCACGGCTATGTCAGCTGGAACAACGAGGTGTGATGCAATCATAAGCTCATAATCGGTAAACGTCTGTAGGTTTACGTCAAAGTTATCTTCCCTGCGGAGTCTAAAAGCGAATCATATGTAAACCGTGCACACATTTTAGCAATATGCTAATACAAACCTTTTGAGTTGTTCCTCCGCAAGCATTTTGGCCTTCTTCTTGCTTTTGCTTGTCGGATCTATTTGATTCATCATCCATTTTACGGAATAATATGTTATGACAGAGGCTATCGAAATGCGTAGCAACATTTGAAACATGTGACCTCGAGTTAACTCGGTTCCACCAAAATTAAAATGTTCCATTTTTAATTGTTTTTATTACTTGTTTAATGGCAATGCAAAACGTTGTTGTCGGAGATGTAACTACGAACGGACGAACTCAGAAGAATAAAACCAAAGGTTGCAACTAGGGGTGAGCGCATGTAATGTATTCCCAGTGATGGTAAAACACGTGACCATAGACAAAACTATCGATTAATTGAGCCCATTGGAATTGGAACAAAAAAAAATTTTGCTCTGGATTACTATTGTGTCTACATTTTAATATATTTGAAACTTTATTTAATAAACTGACAATAAATTAAAAAACTTTTCATTATTATTTTAGTTTTATTTAGTTTTGATTAAATTAAATAAATATCGAACTTTTTTTGTTTCTCATTAACAACAATATGATCAAATTCGTGTAAGGGATTTTTCGCCATCGTCTACATCAATTCTCCTCATTGAGATACTTGGGGCCGAGTAAGTTGATTGAGTTAAACAAGTAGTGTTACCATTTCTCCTAGGATCGCTTCTTGTCTGAAAACCTGTAAATAAAATTCAAGGTAAGATTTAAGTCAAGTATATGAAACAGTTTCCATTTACCGAGTTTTGTCATAATCTCGTTCCACACACGTCTTTTAAAAACAAAAATAAAGAAAACAAAGACTCCCAACAGGACATTGAAGGAATCGCTTATTGACCAGAAAAAGTTCTTTTTATGGTCGTATAACAAAATGCTGGCAATTTCCAATAGCCACGTAATACCCATTACAAAGCATAGCTTTGTGTTCATAATAAATCGGGTTTTATCCATAAAGAAACGACTTCGCAATGCCGGTTTCTCAGCGTTAGAGCTTTGCATTCGGAATATTTCCCTTTTAACACGGTTGCAATACTTTAAAGTTAGCAAAAATAATACTAGGTTGATGATCAGCAGTATTCCCAGAGGTCCAGAGAAAAATAGTAAGCTCGCAAAACCAATAGCGTCATCTAAAGTTAAAAATTAAAATTAATGAATATATATTCTATAAAATGTTATATCTTGACTTACAGGTAAACCAGCATCGGCCATTTCCAAAATTGGGTCGTATATTCTCTGATAGAACATCAGATCTACTTAAAGATGCTGTTATTACTGTTAAAATAGTCGGTAATCCCCAACCATATACTGAATACCACATAAATCGTTTTCGATGTTCTCTTCTTTGTGCTGTCTTTGATCTCGTTGATCTGTAAGATGTAAATATTTCCAAAATATCTATTTAAATAAGGTAAGTACACTTTAATACTTACCCAAAAGTTTTCCAAATGTCAAAACATGTTATATTCATCCAAGAAAATGCCGCCATCAGAAAGAAATATACAAGAAATCCTGTAAAATTCAGAAAAAGTGTTTAATATCGTGTTTAAAAAATTGTCTTCGAATGACTTACCTGATACCACGCATAATTTGTTATTCGAGGTGGGCATTAGTTGACCCAGGGCAATACCCAAATACGCCAAAAGAAGACTACTAACCAAGCAAATTAAGATTTTTCCCGGAAGGTTTCGAAGTTTTTCGATTGAGATATATACGACTAGGGTCATAGCATAGAAGCAACAAGATATAAGTAGACCAATCGGATACATCTTGAATCGTATACGATCATTACCCACAACTTTGGAATCAAAGCACACAAACGTGTAGAGCTGTTCTGAAAACAATGTAGTTATTTAATTTAATTTAAAAACATTTTTCTAATGAGTTTTCTAAAACTTACCATGTCATCGGCAATTGAAGAATTTTTTATCTTTTCAATACAATACTGACTGTTGGAATACTTTTTTCGTGTGCTAGTTATAAACAGAGCTCCATTGACTGAACTTATTGTATGTTCCTCGTCCGAAAATGACTCTGGATCCAGTCGAAATTTCGGACATTCCAGTCCATGTAGTATGCCATATTCTAAAATGTTTTCAATAAGTGAATATCGATAATACATGTTATGTTAAGTGTTTATCGTTGGATTGTTATGATAAGTATCGATTAAGTATCGATTATCTAGGATAAGTAACGATTAACTATTATTGAGAACCTCCGGACAGCATGACTTCAGGATAAGACTGATCTTGATTTACTCTCTTCTTTTAGCTGCCATGACTCATGAGAGGCAGACTTGGTCGAAGTCTGCTCTCAGGGTAAGAAATAAAACCTTCCCATAAACCAACCATCCGACTAAATTTATATCAAATTTTCATATTTTACATAATAGATTTTAGAAGGGAGCGCACATTAAGTGTTATTAAAAGCATATACAACCTTTTTATTCATTTTTTATCGATCAGGTATAAAATATTATAGCTCGAAATTACCCTAACTAAACAATAACATTTTGACCCCTCAACCATTTGCTCAATATGGCCCAATTCGTCTTTATGGCTAAGGTTTCATGAGTTTACTTTGCTAATATCACTTAGGATTGCAAGTAATAAAAGTAATGCGTCAATTAAGGGCAAAACAAATTATGTGATGTCACATTTAGTAATTGACCTAAACGATATGATTTTGTGGGTGTAGAGGGGGTGTGCATATGTGTATGTGTGTGTGTAACGACTCATAAACAAAATGGCGTTGGGAGTGGTAATGATAAAAGATGGCGCTGAGAAATAACGCTCATTTCAACCCCTAAAAGCTTTTTAAATTATTTTTAAAGTTATATAGGATTATTGCTTATGCGAATACAAAAAAAAAGTATGTTTAGTCAAAAGAACTCTTGGTTAATTTCTGTGTATTCAAACATAATTTAGCCAATTAACGACTAATTAAGAATGTTTATGACTAATTAATAGTTATGTTTAGGTATGACTAAACATTTTTAAATAGAAAATAGCTGACGTTTCTTTTCAAACAACTTTATTTGCGAAATTTTAGAAAAACATTTTCTAAAAAATTAATTTTTATTAAATTATTTTTTTTCAAATTTCTACCGCTTTTGTAAACCAAATTTACCTTCAGGTTTCGTAAAATTTCCGCTAATTTTTAAAGTTGAAAAACTCTCAAATATATTATTATTTTGATCTCTTTTGCATAATGTCGTCATATTTTGCTTATAATAGATTTCCCCATCGGCACAACATCTGCGAACACATGGCAGCGAATCGCAAATTTTAGATTGTTGACAGGTGCGTATTAGATATTTTGTATTCCTTTTAATTGGCACTAACGAGGAATTTTTAACAAATCCGTCCATTGCCTCAATGCAATATTCGCTCCTTTTAAGCGATCTGCTGCCATTTTGCCAAACAAGTTTATTTTCCTTTAAAATGACTGTTTCCGCGGGTACAAAATATTCCACAAGAACTTTATTATTTGGACATTCAAATGGCTTGTCGGTAAATATCATGGGTTTATCAAAGATATGAGAGTATAAACTAAAGTCGACTTTGTTTTTAAAACACTTTTTGAACTGTGAACTGTATATATAGCCGTGTGGACAACACTTATTAGCAAATCCAATACGCGAACTTGGCACTGTGACGTCACTGCTGGGTTTACACGTTAAAACAATGAGACGACTGTTTAGGATAAACATACACGAATTTCGCGATACCTCAACTAAAAATTCGGTAGAGAGTGATATATTGTGAGTGAGTGTGAATTGTTCACAATCCGTGATTGTTTCATTCTGCCATTCCAGACCGTAGCCCAAAGGGCTTTCAAGCTGATCAAGGATATCCATAATGTTGGTGTTATCGGTTGCATTTTGAATTATCGTCGTGGGAATGCATTTACGGAATTCGGAGCTATTTGAACTTATAGTGTTTGCAGAAGCACAACTGAAAATTAAATACATGAACACTAATACCACACTCATTAGATATGATTAAATTAATTTGATTTTTTTATTATTGTTTTTGTTTTTGTTATACCGGATTTGTTTTTATTAATCAAAAGGTTTATGTAAAAAAGGTTTCTTATCTTCCGCAGCGCGCAATATGAAAAAAAATACGTATTGATGAATAGCGTTCTTGAATCTAACTGAAGGCATGCGCTCCTTACGACTGCAAAAAAGTGGATAGTAAAGTAAATAAAGAAATATGTTTACAATCGTATTTATCTAGAAACTGTTGGTATGTCTGTATGTATGTACTTATTCACACCTCTCTATGTACATTCATGTCCATGTACACTAATACGTATGTATGTATATAAATGAACACGTGCATACATATGTACATTGATTCAGAGATGTACGTATTTATATATGTAAGTACTTAGGCACGTATGCTGCTCAGTATGTATTCCTAAATAGCTTATTAAATTTATAAACAAACATACGAGGGCAGTTCAAGTGGTGTTTAGAATAACTGTTCGTCATACTCTGACCAACGGGGGTCGATCACATGCCGAGAGCGAGCACCGGAGAGAGCCAGAGAGCAGGAGAGAGCGCACAAGAGAGCAAGAAAGCAACCAGCTTTTGTGGTGAGCGTAAAAGTTTAGTGCTTCCAGTTGGTAATTCATTTCTTATCATATTTTTGTTACCTATGAGTTGGCCTTCTTAAGTGCGCACATTGGTCTCACTTCATGTAATTCTTCGTACTAAACCAAACAAAAGACACACGTAAAACGGTCAGCGGAAAATGCTTAAGCAATTCAAAATTGAATTTGATAACGGTTAATCTGAATACATTTTACATGGCTAAAAGCTTGCAAATTATGAAAACTAGATGGCGCTTTGCCGCGTTCGCTGCTTTCTTTTTAAACTAAAGATACTTTTGTATCTTTTAGATACATTTCTACAGTTTTCTGTACGGTGAAGGTAATTTTATAGATTTAAGATACTTTCTTCTAATTTTTATATGATTTCTAGGCAATGTTTAATTTATTAATTTTTTTTTTTTTCATAATTTTACCATTTCCCTAATCTGTAAAAATTTTATCACAATTTTTACTATAAGCTCTAAAGCTAGCAATCAATTATAAATTAACTATTTGACTAATTTAATGACATTTGGCTTTAGTCAGAAATTATAAATAATTTATAAATTTTAAAACATAAGAATTCGTTTTTATATTACTTATTAAAGTTTTCGCATTGCAAGTTCAATAAGATAATAAATATGTAGTTATAATGACCGATGGAGAATTTGGTCACACTTAAAATAAGACCAGCGCTTTTGATTGAGCGCGTACGAACACTAATATGGTTATTAATACTCCAAGAGAAAGTTTTCGTGTAAATTGAATAACAAACATTACGAGTAATAGTTTGGAGTAGGTCGATTACGAGTGCAAAATACTTAATTCAGTATTGATCATCCAGATTAGCGAAGCACACACAAAGTTTCAGTTATAATTTTCATTTAAAACATATTTCGTTTATTTTAATAAAATTAACGATGCGAATATCAAAAAGAAATTTCGTTACAACTTTACACACCTTGATTTTCTCGATTTTACTGTTAACAAGTCTGGTTGCCTCAGCGACGATCGACAAAACTGCAGATTCACAAAAGGATAAATTAAATTTAATCCAGGAAAGTGGTCGAAAACAAGCTGCTACCAGTGCACCCAACTTTATACAACTTGTAATAATGCGTCTGATTTATGGAATTGCCTCAACAATGGGAGTGGAAGATCGTTTGGAAGATACGTTCAATGGAGCTTTTGTTCCTCCCAATGCTGATGGTGGTCTCATTGATTTCGGCGGTGACGGATTTGGTGATAACGATGGTGGAATTTTTGGCGATATTTTCGAAGGAGATGATATTCTTTAATGGTACAAACTGAAAATCAGAAAAACTTTGTTAATGTTAAACTATTTATTTTAATTTAAATAAAATTTAATAATTTATTACTTGAATGTGTACTTTGATTTGTTGCTCCAGTCCGAATTAGCTGTTTTTAACTACATGATTAAATTATAAAACACTATTCAATTACAAATTTAAATTTATTTTTGAATGGAGTAACAAGAAAACTAATTTAAATGCAGCTTAGCTCCATCTGTAGTGAGCGTAGGCGCGATTGGTTTCACATTGTCTGTGTAAATCGTCCTTCTTCTTGATAACTCTGCCTTGTCCACAAGCAGCATCCAAAATTTCCCACGCCAATTTTTCGGGCAAATGGACTTTACGCTCCTTTTCGCGTGCCGCATCCAAAATCCACTTCATTGCCAGGAAATAGGATTTTCGTTGCGTCAACGGTACGGGGACTTGATACTTGACGCCGCCTCTCTTAATCGCAGAAAGAGTTAGCAACGGACGCGAATTCTCAATGGCATTAATGAGAAGAGTTTCCGCATCGGTAATTACTTTCTCTTGATCTTGTGCTGCGCCAAGATTTAATCGCTCGATTTGCGTACGCTTAATTGCTTCAAATGTTTTCGTTAGCAACTCTTTCGCCAAAGCGGCATTACCACCTTTAGTAAGATAGTTTAGAAATTTTTGCTTAAGCTGCCCATAAAATATTGTGTCGTTCAAATCATTTGGAGCCGCTTTAATTGGTATGTGAGCGAGCTCATTTCCTTGGGCGCTTTGCAAGTTTTTCTCCACAATCGGATTCACATAATGTGAGGGATATACCGACATCAATCGGGCACATTGTGTTACCCTGAAATTAAAGGAATTACTCTTATTGACCAAACTAGTGCCTTTATTTCATTTATTACCTCAAAATATTTTTGGTGGCACAACATGCGAATGCCATTGTTTTATTTATATAATATTTAGCAGAGATGTATTTGGGCTAAACTAAGTTATCGATGTCGGCATTGATCGATACATCGGTGTGATTCCATATTACACGAACACAATGTATCGTAAGCATATTACAGCTGTGCAGTGTATTTAGAATGATTCCACTTTTACATCCAATTATACAAAAAAAGGTATATTTTGTATATTTTAATAAATTTTAATTTTACTTAAAAAAATTTGTTAAAAGATTTTCAATGCTTTACACGTTGCAAATTAATGTATCCTTTTATCCATTTGAAATTAATAACATAAATAAATAATAATACAAATTTTATAATTTTTGCTCTCTTAAATATAATTTTAATACATATTTACAGCTGACAAAAGAGTGTGTTCACACTTTGGACGTTACTTATTCCTCTTCATCACACTGGATATTCTTCAATATACAAATATTTTACGCTTGAGTCTTATTTTAAATAATATTTCAACAATAATTACTAACATAATAATTATTCAATATTACATAAAAAAAATATATATATAAAACTAATATTCTTTTGAAATGACAATTATTTTGAAATACATTTATTTTTATCTCTTAAAAAAAACACCCCTGGTTATGTTGAAATTATTTTTAACTTTTAATGCATTTGTGTTAAATTCTAGTGTATAATGCCTAAATTCAGAAAAACCAATATTGTTATCGAAAATAATTATCAGCAGAGTGATTCGTTTTGTTGTGCTAATTCCATTCGTTTCTATGTACAATCATAGGTTTCTGTTCTTTCATTGTGAGCTACCGTTGTTTTGATTTTTTTTTTAAGGAGAAAGTAAAATTGACGGAAGTAATGTAAGTGTAAACTATTTATGTTTTCGGGACACATACCTAGTTAAAATACAATCGACTTTTTATTCAATATAGTGCTGAAGAGTTTTGCACTATACGCTTATGATGTGTACAACACGACACAAAATTTATAAAACCATTGGTTGCAAAAACGAGACATAATCGCACTGAAAACTAATGTGAATATGCATATAATATTAAATTAATAAAGAGTGCAGTGATACTGATGAGTTGCAAGTCAATAGCTACATATTCGCTACATTTTCTATAATCAATTGTGCAGTTACATACATATGCATAGGCACCTTTGTTCATACATACATATGTGTATGTATGTATGTACATATGTACATAGGCATGCTTGCTTGATTATAAGTACATACAAATATGAATGTATGTCTAAAGAGATATGAATATAATAAACAATATAGTCCCAGTGCTTTAACATTTACACATAACCATTGTCTGTGCCAATTTATGTATATTTGTGTTAACAAAGCAGACAAATTTACAAGAAAGGTCTGCTCACAAACATTTTGCAGTCCTGCACATATGTACATTTGTACGTATTTACGTATATAAATAGCATGTTATATACTGCTGCATCATGGGGTCAGTCAAGGATTACTGCATTTATGTTCGCATATGTGTGTGCTTTAAGGTTTAATAAACGCTGCCATGGACTGACGCTTTCTCATATACTAACACACAGACAGACACACACATATGCAAATGTAAATATACAAACGATTTCGTCAATGTAACAACGAAACTTTCGCATGTTTAGTTAAAGCTGAAAATCATACGCGTTTTGTGTTGGATGCTGTGTTGTAATGATGCATGAGTGTTACATTCATAAATATTTATTTGTAAATTGCACTTAATGAAATGTATAGTTCAAATGTGAACAACATATTTATGTTTACAAATAAATTATAAATATAACCCAAAGCTAATCCTTGTCTTAAGAATTTAAAAATCAATTCGATATATTCTTAAAGACACAGTTAACAAGTTTATAATAAATTGTAACCAGTTATGTTTTGAGAATCTTAAACCCTGTAAATATTACATTGTAAAATTTTATTTCGTGCAATTGTAATTGTACATCTTATTATCGATAAGTATCGTTTCACCACCACTTTTGGTTGTTACATACAACAAATATTGTTTTGACTATTATCGGCTTAAAACAATTCAAATAATTTAAAATTAAGGTTTTTTAAAAAACAATTTAATGGACATTTTATGAACTTCAATAAAATTCTAAAGCCAGTTCTGAAAGACTTTAATATTATAAGTATGGGTTTCACAAACAAAATATAATTAAATTCATTGAATAAAACATGTTCATTAATTAAATGTTTATTTCATAGAATTAGTCTTTCTATTATCACTATAATATATATCGACTATTTGGCATATCCATTTGCATTGTAAATAGAGTCAGTAACATAATCGATAAATCTAATATAAACCGATGCATCCGTAAATGTTTTTGACAACGCTTATTTTTTGTATTCGCATTTGACGATTCAAATTTAAGAACTTCTAGTGAAATAAAAAATAAATATATAATTTTTTTATTTATGATTATTTTTTTGTCGGAAACATGTTTTAAATATCCAAATGCATTTGTACTTTTCGATATATAAAAGTTATCGTCGTGTATCACTGCCTTTTTGGAAGCAACTGTGAATAAAACTTGACTTATTGGAGGCAGTTTTACAGCTGGAATCACCCTGTGCTAGTCATGTACGTGCGTGTGTGTATGTACATACATATGTATGTGTGTATATGCAACCTTGACAACTCGTGTAGTAGTTTTGTAAGCGGGGTTTAGTGCAGAAGGTGAAGTGAAGAAACAAATAATATTACTGTATACATATATGTGTACATATTCAAATCTGTATATACGCATAATTATATGATTAATGTTTTTTCAATGTCATATTTAAATATACATATATGTACTTCAACGTATGTAAACGTAACTACCGTAAATTAGTGAAGTCCCGTAGCTGACGCCATTTTGTATTTAGATATTTAAAACAACCAGTTAAAATTCTTGTAAATGGAACTTGGCAAAAAAAGGTAATACATACATGTGTATAACAATATACAAATTATCAAAATGAGTTGCGCAAAGGTGCAAAAATGTGTTTGCAATTGAAAGTTCATTGAAAATTGAGTTAAAACAAATTATGTAAATATGTACGTGTGCACATATCCAAGCGTTGACACAATTGTCTGTATGTATGATTGTGCGTGCATACATATGTATGTATGTACAGTTTGGCACGAAAGTGTTTTCACATGGGGAAAAAATTATATTTTTGTTCTTTAACATAAAAAAAAAAATACTAAGCGTGGGAATTCAACATTTTTTAAAATTATATTATGTTTTTCAAATTGTTGTCTTACAAAAATAATTAATAAAAATTAAAAAACTATTAACATGGGCATAAAAAACAATAACAACTAAAAATGTATTTAAATTCAAGTGACACGAAAGTGTTTGCACAAAAAAAAAAGTTTTCAAAAATAAGGCAATATTAACTATATTAAGTATATTAACTATAAAAATTAGTATTTTGTATGACCCCCCTTGGCATCAATGACCGCTTCCAACCGTCTATTCATGGAATATACAAGTTTTTGGACATATTCCACCGGTGTCTTCTCCCATTCCTCCAATATGAATGTCTTCAAATCTCTTTTGTTAGTTGGACCTCGCTTAGCTGTCCTTTTTTTAAGATCGGCCCACAGATTTTCTATGGGATTAAGGTCGGGGCTTTGTGCTGGAGTATCCAACACCTTTCCACAGTTGTAAAGAAGCCAACACCTGACTGTGTTGGCTTTGTGTTTGGGGTCATTGTCTTGGTAAAACCTAAATGTTGGTTTACCATCCCTATAAAATAGAAACTTGCGGGCACTAGACACTAGATGCGTGCGCAAAATCTCCAAATACTGTTTGGCATCCATTGTATTTTCAATGAAACACAACTCGCCAACTCCTTTACTGGAAATACACCCCCAGACCATCACTGAAAGTTTCCCGAACTTAACAGTAGGAATTATGTTTTTCCGTTCAAGAGCTTTCAACGGCTTTCGCCACACACGGCTGGGTCCATCGTTGTAGTACAACATCATCTTCGTCTCATCGCAAAATATTGTGTCATCCCAATATGATTCCAAATGTCCCACATGCATCCTGGCGAATGTTAGACGTCTTATCTCATGATCCGACGACAACAATGGCTTTTTCCTCGCAACTCGGGATGAAAACTCGTTCCTTTTTAGGGCTCTGCGGACACTTTCGCGGGATATGTCAATATGACATTCTTCCTGCAGCTCCCTGGCAAGCGTTCTGGTCGAAATTGTTGGATTTCCGTTAACTTTCCTGGCCAGAACACGCTCTGCCCTATCCGTTAACGCCCGAGGTCGTCCAGTTGTACGCTTTGGCTCCAGTGTTTCATCGTTCTCTGCGCGGCTTAAAATATTATAAACGGTCCTTCTCGATATTGCAAATATTTCCGCGATCTCCGAGACCGATTTTCCTATGGTGTGGTTATAATACACCAATTGAATCATGTTAAATGATAATCTCTTCCCTGGCATTTTTTATTTTTTTTCAAAGATGTTCAAAAATGTAATAATTGTGTATGAATTCTTTCAAAATGTGATGAATTTCTTTAGAACATAGCATCAGCCACAGCTGTGCACATTAAAAACGCCGAAAACAACGGTAAATGCGAATTTAGCAATAAAAAGAAATAAAGAATATCATGTGTGCAAACACTTTCGTGTCACTTAAATTTAAATACTTTTTTAGTTGTTATTGTTTTTTATGCCCATGTTAATAGTTTTTTAATTTTTATTAATTATTTTTGTAAGACAACAATTTGAAAAACATAATATAATTTTAAAAAATGTTGAATTCCCACGCTTAGTATTTTTTTTTTTATGTTAAAGAACAAAAATATAATTTTTTCCCCATGTGAAAACACTTTCGTGCCAAACTGTAGATATAATTTTGTCTGTTTATTGGCATAAATACATACATACATAGGTACAAAAATATAATTGTTTTATTTTTATGCATATGCTCATGCAAACGTGTATACATACATACATATGTATGTATTAATCAAGTTTTTTATTTTTTAATTACCAAAAAATCATTTGTTCATGAAAAGTGCAACGGGTGGACAATGTACTTGAATAAATGTGTATATATTCACACACACACATACTCGCACACACATTCACACAACATTCATGCATTGTACATACGCATATATATACATATAATTATATATCTACATACACACACACACACATACATATGAGTGTTAACTTCTATTTCAAGGCAATGTTTAAATATACTTTCATATGTATACGAACACCTTGTACATAAAGTTTAGTTTTTCAAGTGTATATGTTATACGAACGAAATACTCATTTTATGCATTTCTGTTAATTTCAGGTATAAGGGTGGTCGGACACCTGCAGTTAGGTCAAGTGATAGGCGACGTCCTCAAAGTATTTCAACATCATCAACACTATCGCCGCGAGTTGTATTATCTCGCTTGGAACCGAGAGATTTTGAACGACTTCGATTGTCATACAAAGTTGCTATTGACCAGAGAAGATCTCGAAGCTGCCGTGGCATGAACATGGGTCAAAAAATCAGTGGCGGTGTTAAAACAGTTAACCGTAATGATTCTCAGGCAACATTTAAACCAATTATACCAAGAGAATTGCAAGCCGATTTTGTAAAACCTGCACGTATTGATATTTTACTGGATATGCCACCAGCAAGCAGGGATATACAATTGAAACACTCATGGAACTCTGAGGATAGATCATTGAATATATTTGTTAAAGAAGATGATAAATTAACATTTCACAGACATCCCGTTGCACAAAGCACCGACTGCATTCGCGGTAAAGTTGGACTCACAAAAGGATTACACATATGGGAAATCTATTGGCCAACACGGCAAAGGGGCACACATGCTGTTGTTGGAGTCGCATCTGGTGATGCACCATTACATTCGGTGGGCTACCAAAGTTTAGTGGGGTCCACTGAGCAAAGTTGGGGTTGGGATTTAGGACGTAATAAATTGTATCATGACTCCAAAAATTGTGCTGGCATTACGTATCCGGCAATATTAAAGAATGACGAAGCATTTTTGGTACCCGACAAGTTCTTAGTAGCTTTAGATATGGACGAAGGTACCTTAAGCTTCATTGTTGACCAGCAATACTTGGGTATTGCGTTCAGAGGTCTCAAAGGAAAGAAACTGTATCCAGTTGTTTCCGCCGTTTGGGGACACTGTGAGATCACAATGCGTTACATCGGTGGATTGGATCGTAAGTTAAAGCCATAAAATCAAATAATAATTATTATTAAATTTTGTATCTTTTGCCCTAAAACTCTTTAATACTTTATTGACCCTATTAACGTCTTGTTTCTCTTGCAGCTGAACCCTTGCCATTAATGGATCTTTGCCGAAGAACAATTCGACAAAAAATAGGTCGAGTAAATTTGGAAGATCGTATTCAGCAACTGCAGCTTCCGCAATCGATGAAAACATATTTATTGTATAAAAATCGTAGATAATATTTTTAATGATTGGATCGAAAAATAATAAGTTATCATTTTTGCAACATTGCTGCTGCATGTGATGATAATAATGATCATGATGGTAATGATAATGAAATTGATGACGATGACGATGATGATTACGATTGGGGGGCAGTTGAGGTAAAAAATAGTATTAGTTCGTAATAGTCTTTAATTCAATGTTAGGTTTTTATGTCTGTCATCATCAAGGAATTATGTGAAAGTATACAATTTTTACTATATATACTTGATAATCATTTATTCTTTTTTTGTATTGTAAATTAAGTCGATCAATTAACTCAATATTTAATATACTCATACGTTTTATTTTGTAAATCGTGGAATGAAAGTGTATATACTTTCTTCAAATTAAATAACAACAAAAATTATATACATAAATACACATATAAATACAAATTATGTTTAAATGCAACACACAAACAAACAAAACAAAAAGAACAAAATAACTAAGGAAAACCAACAAAAAAAAAAAACAAAATTAAAATAAAACGACACAAACCTCGTGGTATATTAAAAAAAAAGAAAACTAAACAAAAAAAGCAAGAAAATATATAAAAAATTGTACCATAAACAGTAGCTATAACATCCCATTAAATACTTGCTAAGTTTAGAGTTTTCATTTTTAATGTGTGACCGTGTTCAGATGTCTAATTTAGTTAAATATTAAATAGAAATGTAAATATATACATATACATATACATACATAATTATACATATACATACATACATGCATAAAATATGTGGTAAAAAGAACGTAGACATTTAAGAAATAATTTCATAACCTACACATAGTATGTATTACCCCTAAAAAAGAAGAATTCCCCCAATTGAGATATCAGTTTGAATCTTGGTTGCTTTTAGGTATTTTATTTTCATGTGCAAAAACTAAAATATTATTGCAAATTACGCATGTAAATATGTGTATGTATTTATAATAGCGTCACATTTATAAACAAAAACGAATATACACACACACAGAGAGAGATACACGGTCCTTAAGGTAGAGCGGAAACGGAAACGGATAGAAACTTTTTTTGTTTAAAGGTGCAATAATTTCATAAGCAAAAAACATTTTATTTTTGCCTACAACAGAACTGATTTGAAGGAATCTCAAACAACACATTAATCACACATGACATGATTATAAAATTCGCGAATTCTAAAAAATTTATGTAAATTTAACTGAAACAATGCTTAAATCCGAATATTTCAAAATTAATTTACTTTTGAAAGAAAAAAAAAACACAACTAAAAACTGAGAAGAACAACTACTAGTTAAAGCCACATACAAATTAATTACTTAATTATTAAATATTGCTTTAAGTATTTTAAATCGTTTATAGTTTTCGTTGCTCTCCCATAGTATTTTTGACAGTAAACTTCAATATCCTGTTCAGGGGATTAATATCATGTAAGACCATTTAACCATAACAAAATACTATAATAAACATAATTACAGTCAAAAAAAAAAAAAAAGATAAAAAAGAAAAAGTAAAAAAAAAAACAAAACGAAAAACAAAAAATACTATAAATTTTAATAATTTTCGTGGACAGCTTAGTTTATTCCAACATATGTACTTATAATGCATTTTAGATGGTTTATACATAAGTTTATAAGTAAATTTTATGACATTCAATAAAGACTTCATTTCACTGAAAATGTATTAAAAAAAATAACAAGAAAAAGTTAATTTAGGTACTGAATATTATTACTAAATACCGCTGAATAGAAGTATTCTGTAATATATTGGGAAATCTTAGCTTGAAAAAGGGTTTCCTATACGATAATCGAAATATCATACAAAAAATCGGTAGAGTTAGAGATGATAGATACTTCCTTTTAGTTAAAACTTCAGTTCGATTTATACAATACATATTACACATTTATTATTACAAAATATAGTCATATAGTTACAGTTACACGAGTTACAAAGCTTTTTTTGTTGTTGTTTTAGATTTTTCTATATATTTCATAGCACAGTAATGGTTTTTTGAAACTATAAACTATTGAATTGAGAAATTCTAAAGCCATAAAAAGATTATAGATTAATTTATAGGTTAAGTTTACATCGTTGATCCGTTATTAATTCTCTTTGGTTTGGGCAGAGGATTCCAATCTAAATTTAATGCCGTCGGCGATGATTCGCGATATTGGAACGCAGTTTTATTTATTTTACTTTTTTGAAAATAATTCTGTTCCATTTGCATGTTGTTCTCAGCACACGTACTGCCCGTTGATATATTCGGAGAGATCTCGGGTAATTGGGAACTTCTCTGATTACTTATTGGTCGAATATTATTATTTTCCGTATACAGATTGGTCGAATATACCGTTGTTCCCTTGGCGGCGCTATCTTTGAGCAATTTTTGACTACGATTTATGGAATCTATAATTTCCTTAACCGATTTGGCCTTGGCAGGCTGTGTACCATCCTCCGAACGATCCACTTTCCTCTCGGAATTCTCGAAAATTGCCAACGGTTTATTTAAGTACTCGTCGTTATTGTTATTTGATTTAAAATAAGATCTCTGAACGGTAGCGAAATTATTTAGATTTCTGCTTTCGTTTCCATTCGCGTTGAAATCTTTAGTCACCGGTGGACTCGTTGAAGCATATTCCAAATTCCGAATCTTTGTTTCTATCGGAACATGATCTGGAACTTCAGATAAACGGATTTGTTCTGAAACCTTTTGCTCAGCTGGTGGAGTCTTGGGCACAAAGGTTTCCACAGTTTCCACTACTTTAGTTACCACCGGATCGGAAACAGACACATATTCTCTATTCCTTATCTTAGTTTCCATAGCTGTATCTGCTGTGGAGCTTCGACTGGAAGTCAGATCTGCAGTTTCTACCCTTTTAGGCACAGTTTCCACGACTTGAGTTACCACCGGACCGGAGACAGACGTGTACTCTGTATTCCTTATCTTAGTTTCCTTAGCTGAATCTGTGGGGGAGTTTCGACTTGGAGTCGGATCTGCAGTTTCCATCCTCTCCGAGACAAAGGAAGTCTCTACAATTTTAATGTGGGTATTTGGTATCTGGATTTTCTTGGAAGCTTCAGCTTTGGGGCTTTTGGGGACATTGGTAGTCTCGTCTATTTGAACCACATTATTGTCCAATTTGGGATCATGTGTAGTAGTGTTTTCTATATTCGGTATTTTGATTTCCTTGATAGGTTCAGGTTTACTTATCTGATTTGTAGTTCTGTGCTCTGTTTTGGGACTTTGGGAGACAACTGTAGTCTCGACTATTTGAACCACATTACCACTCAACTTGGAATCATGTTTATCTATCTGATTCTGAGCTTTGTGTTCTGTTTTGGGACTCTTAGGGCTCTCGACTATATGGACGCCATAACATCTAGTTTTAGAATCAGTATTAACTGTTTCTGTATTGGGTAACTTGATTTCCTTAGCAGGCTCTGGCTTAGGTACAACTATCTGCTCTTGAGTTTTGTGCTCTATTTGGGGAGTTCTGGTAACAGTGGTGGTCTCGACTATATGCACCCCATGACAACTCTTGGTAGTATCAGATGTAGAAGTATTCTCAGTATTCGCTAACTTAGTTTCCCTGACACGTTCTACAGCAATTCTGGAAGCATGACTTCTTCTAGGAGCTACTACTGGTGAAGATTTGTGATGCGACATTTTTGGTTGGGTTTGTTGGTGTTCGTCTAAGACAACGGAAGACACGACTATCTTACTATTTAATTTATCTAATTGCACAGTTTCAGTCGCCGGATCGCTTTTTGAAGTACATATTACAGTCGGTTTGGTTTCATAGTTTGGTTCATTGTCCTGGGACTCGGCTTGTGGACTTTGGGGGACGCTGGATGGTTCGACGATTACTTTGGGGACTTTCACAGTGGGAGACTCGTTACTACTATTTACAAATTGCTCTATTTCAACAGCAAGGGATCGAATAGCTTTATTCTGCTCGATTTCACTCTCGGTCTCCTTAACTGGACTAGGCGAAGTATTGTTCAGCTAAAAAGAGCAACAATATGTTATTGAGTCTATTGGTAATATAGTTTACAATTTCTTACCATTTCTCTGGTTGGCGCTAAGGGAGCTCTCCTCTTCTTCCGATATGACCTACGGCCAAGAGAAACACTTCCAATATCCGTCGCATCGGAGTCCATGTCGCTCTCAAATGGATTTGTGCTATTTAAACTCGCCTGCGAAGATCTAAGCAAAGAATCCAATTAACATTTGTAAACCTCTTTAAAGTTCTTGGCTAAAATAATACCTATTTGGATGAAATCGTTGACTCAGTGGCGTTAAGTATCCTTCACTTATTGTTGAGCGCTGTGGACTATGCACGACCCTAAAGTTTCTTTCGCTCGATCTTATCTGAAAAGGGGGTTTTATTTACTATATTACTCCTTGACATTTTAATCCGACTTACCCCTCTGGGAGTACTGATGTTCTGCAAAGAATTCGTATATGCACTTCTATCTCCAGGATGAAGGGAGTTAGGTTCCAAAGATCTTCTTAGCACTGGAGGACTTTCTGATGTTTTATGTATTCCCAAGGTTGATGACTTCTTTTTTAATGAAAACGACTTCAAATTCCTGCAGTAACAAATACAATAAATACAAGAATATTAGAACAATTCACTAGTACTGTTTAGTGTTCTTACCAAAATTCTCGTAAGTTTCCCATTGAAAAACTTCGTCGTCGATTATCGTTGCGTTTTGAAAGATTCCAAAATTGCAAACGCTTGTGATTGTCATCTTCGGCAAAAGGATTCAAGTGATCTGGATAATTGTATATTGAAATTTGACTTGATGTCCTTTCGGAACCAGTGCTCGAGCGCATCGTCCTTTAAAAATGTTTAAGAATTTATATGATTTATTTGAATGGTCATTTTCATTATTTTGGTCTTAGAATAGAGTACGACTTGAAATTTGTAAACATAAATTAATAATATGTGATGGAGATGGCGATAACTACTCGATAGTCGATAGAAATTTCAGAATCAGGTGCAGGTTCCCAGCCAACAGGTTCTAGCAAATTTATTTACTTAATTTATAAATTTTTAAACTGTAAATACTCATCAATCAAGATTTAGTTTGTAGTAAATCGAAAGACATTATTGTATTTACGCACACAACCGTTCTTCCACTAAGTTATTAATTTTTTATATCTAATTATTACTTGATCATTACAGGCTTAATACGTTTATTACTTAAACTTAAATAACTTGTCTAGTTACAAAAAGTCCGACATTAAAATAAATAATAAATATTTATTTTAACTGCTTGCTGCTACATTTCTCTTCATGTGTTACGTGTGAAATATCGTGCGAAGACTTTATTAACACTTTCGGTTTCAATTCCACTGTATTCCACGCCGATGAATTTTCGATAAATCGATACATTAACATATATGCAATTTTACTTTAAGTGCAATGATATTCGCATTTAATATTTTACAAAATCACTTTGTGTAGAAACAATACAAAACAAAATTTCTTAGCATAGTCCAAAATGTATATACAACCATATGAGTCTTAAGTTGCAAACAATTGAAATGAAGTCAGCTGTTAAATTTATCTATTTACTTTAACGATAACCACTTTGTTGTCAAAACTACTGAATAATCTTTGTTTGTACAAAAAATTGATAAACAAAAATTAATCGCAAAATTCTTTCAATAATTACAAGAGCTAGCTTTAATTAGTAGAACTTCAAAGAACATGTGTTCTAATAAACGATCCTCCACTGTAGGTCTGATAAAAATAGATCAAATATTTATAAATGTACATACATATATATTTACACACCTATTTACTCTAGAAAGTTTGTAAATGAAGCACAACACACACATACAAACACGCAAATAAGAACGCTTTCTTCTTATATGAAAACATATTCTATATAATTATGAGCAAGAAAGAAAATAGTGGAATTAACTGTTGCGAAGGTCTCGAAAAGAAAACTTTGACAAAATCCGGATCTTGACAACGAAGTTACGTCATGAGATTTTTGTTTGATAAGAAGAGGTGTAGTAAGGCGGGCCAAGCGTACAATATATTATCACCAGCTACTTTGTTTGTATGTATGTATGTATGTAAGCATTGACCGCACACACAGGCACATATGCTTTAAAAAATACATACATAGAACATATGTAGGTATTTGTTTATGTGTATGTATTCATTCATTTGCAATAAATTCATTTGATCTCAACATAATCGGCATTCGCACAACAGTTATAAATATACAGGAATGTTTTTATATGCATATGGATGATTGTTCACGTATAAATACAATGCATTCATATGAATTTAATAAATATGTGTATGTTTGTACAATTAAAAAAAAGTATGCACATATGTGAATGTATACAAATGTACGTACATATTCAATTGAGATGTGTAAACTTGTTTGTATTCCTTGAAATCGATGATCTCACGTTGAATTTACGCTCCCTATTGCTAAAGCACCGAGTGGAAGTATGACACTAAACGAACTTTTTCTTTACAGAATTCACACAGGCGAAAAGCTCTTTGCTAAAAATAATTGACGAGGGCAATTCAAAAAGTAGTATATTTATGAACACAAATTGATAAAACTAGTGGAGCCGGCAAAGAAAGACACTGGAATTGCTACTGAAGTCTGAATCATGTGAATAAAACCTGTTTTGTACTGTGGACTTGTCGATTGGTCTTGGACTTAATATTTTGCGCTATTTTTATTGTAATGATGGGTTAGAGATCGTATCAGCTGCCCAAGCTTTGGGGTGGTGACAGAGTTCTGCTCGGCCCGGGAAATTTGATTTTAAAACTTGTTTTTTCTTTATTTTAGGATCAGCACTTGTATATGCATACATATGCAGTAATGTCATGTGTCACACTATATATAAAAATGCTGATGATAACAATCAAATATGAGCTTGTTCTACTACAAAAGAAAAGTAAAGAATAAATAACTTGGTTTGTGGGTTACTATATTTATTTTGTATGTTCAACGTCTACCTGCAGCTTTAAATTCCTATGAAAAATAAATAAAAGATAAGCAATTCATCGATCTACTTAAAACCATTTCTTGTTTTCATGCGACTATCGTTTCTAAGTATTATCGATAGATCTCAAACTATCGTCTCATACAGGGGTGATTTGAAATATCGATACCCAGGCGCGAAAGCAAAGTTGTTCATAAATTCAAAGTTGCCGTTTATCTTGATTCGAAAATGCATTTCATTGCTTTTTTTTTATTTTTCTATTTAACGAACGGGGGCAGGCTAATCCTAACAGTGAGACTCAAACGAATCATACAATCAAAATAGGTCCCAAACAAAATAATGAACTAAATATCAAATAAGAATGTTATTCGGTCGTTCACTTTGGGGAACCGCTTCATCAAATCTATAGGGAACGACTCGATAATATCGATACTACTCAATTTGACATCAAAAACAAGACTCGCAATTTTATTGTAATTGGCGCCATCGTAAATGTCGTGTTCAATTGGAAGTGGTTTTAAATTAAACACATTATAAGGTAAAAAAAAATATGGCATTAACTTGAAAACCTACATGAAGCTCAATGAATGAATCGTGTGTTTTAGTTTCATAAAAACTTTAACGTATAAAACGTATGCACATATACTTTTAAACGTACTGACATATGTATGTATGTATGAGTGTAACCTTTTTTACTGTAAAAGACAACTCGTGGTTTATTCTTTTGAGTTGAACAATTCCAACGGTACAAATTGTAGAATTTCATCTGTGCTGCTTATATTCTTTAATTTTATTCTCTAACGTTTTATTTAATTGTGGGGAACTTTTAAAGGCAGCTGCATTGAGTTTTTTGAAAATATAAAGTTTTGATCCTTGGATTGCAGAAAATGTCTGGCCGTGGCAACTTATTGTCACTATTTAAGAAAAAGACCGATGCTTCGGAGATTTCTTCATCTAGCGGAGATCAGATCAAAGATAGTGGGCTAGATACTGATATAACGGTTTCGAGTGGCGAATATCGTCGAATTGCACGCGATCAAATTGTAAGCGATTTGACCTCAACACTTCAAAGTGTTGATATTTCAATTGGTAGGGGTCATGGTCGCGGTCGTGGACATCTGCTAAAATCATTCAAGGCCTCGTCGCAGCACTTGGGAAGCGAAGCTCTTTCGATCACTGCGTCCTCGGAAGGCTTCGCCAACGATGGATTAAGCAGCAATTTGAAGAATCCAATTGATAATCCCAATCAAAATGAATCCAAAAAAGAAGCAGTGAGTGAATTATATATGCCAGATGTTATTTATGGCACAAAGGGTGAGTAAACAATGTATTAATTGGTATTATCTGTTAGATTACTTACTGTCTTTAATTTTTTACAGGTTCTCCACTTAATTTGTCTTGTAACTACATTGCCCTAAAATCGGACCCCAGCAAGGGAGTTTTTCTCTATGAAGTACGCTTTAATCCCTCCGTTGATTCCATACATTTGAGAAATAAGTATCTAAATCAGCACATTGATAAGTTCGGTGGTGGCAAAACCTTTGATGGTAGTATTCTCTTTCTACCGATTTTGCTCAAAGAAAAGTTAACAACTTTTGTCTCCAAAACCGCTGACAATACTGAAATTGAAGTTCGAGTACTGTTCAAGAAGAAGGAATCTCTTAAAAATTGTCTTCAATTATATAATGTTCTGTTTGATCGTGTGATGAAAACGTTGAATTATGTCAAATTCGATAGAAAACATTTTGATCCCACACAACCAAAGATAATACCGATTGCCAAACTTGAGGTATGGCCAGGATATGTTACAGCCGTTGATGAATATGACGGAGGATTAATGTTATGCTGTGATGTATCCCATCGCTTGCTGTGCCAAAAGACCGTGCTGGACATGCTTACGGAGATCTATCAGCACAACAGGAACAACTACCAGGATGTAGCTAAAAAATACTTGTTGGGAAGTGTGATTATAACCAGATATAACAATCGCACTTACCGAATTGATGATATATGCTTTTCGGATAATCCACAATCACGATTTGTGACACGCACTGGTTCTTGCAGTTATCTGGAGTACTATAAAGCTCATCATAATATCAATATCAAAGACACCAGACAACCATTACTTATTAGCTTGAAACAACATCGAAAAAATGAAACTTTGTCCAAGGAAGAGGAAATACGCTTTTGTTTAATTCCGGAACTTTGCTATCTTACGGGACTCCATGATGAACATCGTGCTGACAAGAAACTAATGCGGGAAATAGCAACATTTACCCGAGTGTCGCCAAATCAACGCATTCTAGCACTAAATAAGTATATTCAGAATGTATCGGAAACACCGGAAGCTAGAGAAATTCTAGCCAAATGGGGATTATCTTTGGAAAGGAGTAATCTTAATGTTGTTGGCCGCAAAATTGATCCGGAACAAATATATTTTAGGAATAAAAGCATTTCAGCTGGTCCTAATGCTGATTTCTCACGCGATGCCACAAATAATGAGCTCTTGGATGTGGTTCACTTAAATAACTGGATATTAATTCACCAGAAATCGGATTCACACACCCGAAGTGCTTTCATATCCAACATGGAACGATGCTGTGAGGCCTTTGGCATGAAAATATCTAAACCAAAGATATTGGCATTGCAGCAGGATCGCGTGGACACCTATGTGGATGCATTGCGTCGTAACATCACTGGGGAAACGCAAATAGTTGTTTGCATTTGTCCAAGTAGTCGTGACGACAGATACGCTGCGATTAAAAAGATTTGCTGCGCTGAAATACCAGTAGCATCGCAGGTAATCATACGTTAATCATAATTTTCAGCACAATTTTATATCAACTGATTAACTTGCAGGTGATAAATGCCAGAACACTGTCCAATGAGCAAAAGAATCGCTCGATTGTCCAAAAGATTATCTTGCAAATGAATTGCAAACTGGGAGGATCATTGTGGTCCGTGAAGATTCCATTCAAGAACGTAATGATTTGTGGCATCGATTCGTATCATGATCCCAAACAGAAGAGCAACTCGGTGGCTGGTATGTTTAATGACTTTACTTTTTTTAGACTCTGTACTTCATAGGTGTATTATATAAATGGGGTTTGTCATAAAGAAGCGCAAACATCAAATCATATATATTTAGACACCTTACTCTAATAAAAAGTATAGGGGTCTATTAGGTTTGTCAGGCGTGGACAAACACAGCTGAGTCGATATAGAAATGTCCGCCTGTCCGTATGAACACCTGGGTCTTTTAAACAAAAGCTAGAGCCACTAAATTTGAATAAAAGTCCGTCTTTATGTCAGGCGGATGAAGTTCATTTCAATTTGTTGCCACGCCCTCTACCGCCCCCAGAAATTGTAAAAAACTATAATCACCTCACCAAAAAATATGTTTACATCAACATAATTTGAAACGACTGGAGCTATCATGACCAAGTCACACAGTATGTGTGTGGTACTGTTATAACTATCCTCACCAAGATTCGTCCAGATCGGACAACTATAGCCTATAGCTCTCATAGGATAAATCGGTTGAAAATTGGTGATTTGTATGAAGGCATGTACTTTAGTTGAGCGAACCCAACTAAACTCACGCATGATTGTATATAACGCGAATATATCTATGCTTGCCAACTTTGGTTCGGATCAGACAACTATATCCTATATCTCACAAACGACAAATTAGTCAAAAAAAAGCTTATTTGTATAGTAAAATGCGCACTTGAATGAGTACGGGGTCTTTAACAGTCGGTTGTCGCAACTGTAGCCTTTCTTACTTGTTTTAATCAGCATTAAAAGCTAAGTCTATATAACAATACCAGTCTGCATTAACAAATCGACAACAGAGATTGTACGAGGTAGTGGAGCCCCTACAGTTTATCAATTCCATAAGGGCATTGTTTAAAAATAAAAACTATTTAAAATTACTGAACCAAACTTGCAGATTGTGTGGATTTAGCAATTTGGCATATGCTGGACAAAGTTGGATTGTAAAACTATATTATATAGCTCTCATATAACCACCAACGGTCTAACATCAAGTATTAACCAACATTTTACAGCATTTGTAGCGTCACTGAACTCGTCATACACGCATTGGTATAGCAGGGCCGTGATCCAAACCAAGAGGGAAGAAATTGTTAACGGCTTAACGTCATCGTTTGAAAGTGCGCTTAAATGTTACAAAAAGCGTAATGGTCACTTACCGGATAGTGTCATAATTTACAGGTAAGTCAAGGCCATAAGTAGTCAGTTCTTTAAAGTATTAAAGTTTAAAGAAGTTTGGGAAACTTTTACTTATAGTTTTCTCAAGAAGATTTGCATATTGAATGTAGGAGAAGAGAGCATTTAACAGTCTACTTTATTGATTTGTTATTAATTTATGCCATTATTTCAGGGATGGCGTTGGCGATGGACAACTTAATCTGTGTGCCAAGTATGAAATTCCCCAATTTGAGGCTGTTTGTGGCAAAGGTGTAAAAATCACGTTTATAGTGATTCAAAAGCGTATCAATACTCGCTTCTTTGTGGTAAGCTTATGTTTGAAACTAAATTGTTAAAACTAACTGATAATTTTCACTAATTTATAGCAAAACGGCAGAGAATTTTCGAATCCATTGCCGGGAACAGTTGTGGATAAAACAATTACTCGATCGCAGATGTATGATTTTTTTTTGGTCTCGCAAATGGTACGCCAGGGCACTGTGAGCCCCTCCCATTTTGTTGTTCTGCAGGACGACTCCAATTATGGACCGGATATAATACAAAAGTTGAGTTATAAACTATGCTTTATGTATTATAACTGGCCTGGAACAGTTCGTATTCCTGCTTGTTGCTTGGTAAGTGTTATAAACGGATTTATTATTATTGTTAAATTAATTTTTTGTTCTTTTTTAGTACGCTCATAAGATGGCCTACTTAATTGGCCAAAGTGTACAGCGTGAGACCTCCAGTAACTTGGCTGAAAAATTGTTTTACCTTTAAAACAGTCACATTTATTACACTTTTGTTTAAACATTTTTGACATTTTTTTTTTAATATTTCATCTATAAATTGGGTTTTTGAATGTGCCTTAATTTTGCCGTTATCAGTATCAAAGTTTGATAAACATAATGAAATAAAGTTTTTTTGTTAAGTACTTAAATTAAATTTAATTTAACATATTTTTTAGTCTGCTTATCGCTAAAATTCCTAAAAGTGATTAAAACTAATTCTTAAATCTTGTAGCCGGAAAATCGTAAAGCCTGCAGAATTATCAGCGGAATTTCCGGGAAATGTCGACGTGAATTTTTCCAAGAACGCTTAACGACGCAGATTTTCGACATGTGTGCAGGTAGAGACAAATGAAAAGACCTTGTAATGCCGAGGACATAGAATATACCCAGCATAATCTGCATGCTTAGGTAGCGACGTCTTTATCTTTACCTTTTGCTGACCTTGGAAACTTCTGGAAAATGGCGAAGTTTTGAAATAATTTCAGCTATAAATAGTGAGTGAATGCTAGCCAATGCAGTTCATTCCGTTTCCAATTCTTGTCGGCATGTGTCGTGTCTCAGTCCGTAAAAATATTGTAAATAATTTATTGTGATAAGTGTAAAGTTCTTCAGCATTTTTAAAATGCTATACTTCTGTGATATTTGTTAAATTTGTGCCGTAACTTAAGAAAATTTTATTTTCCGACATGCCGACTTAAAAGAAAATTTTGCTCGTCTGTCCGTTAATTTTAAAAATCAGTTGTTCACATAAAAGTTACTAAATTTTAAATATATTATAAACTTCGGCTTGTCGAAGATATTGTTGTTAGGTTTCTAAAATACTCTCTTGACAATATTACCGATTAAAAGGTTGATAGCTTTGTTATTTAGTTGTTAAAAATGTAGTTTTCTGTAAATATTTAGATAGTTTTGAAATTTTTACTTGACGATAACTTTTCCAAGTTTGAACATAGAAAAACTGTGTGATATCTTAAAAAAAATGTGCAATAAGTTCGTTTTTTTTGTAGATATTTTAGTTAGATAATTCTTAAATAATTTAAACATAGTTTGTTTTGTTATTTTTTTAATACTTTCTTTCAGACATTTACTTTTTATTCAGATCAGTTTGTTATGTTTTGTATTTTTTTGTTGTTTTTTGAATTTTACAAGCCATACGTGTTGTTTTTTTTGTTTCAAACAATATGTTCTTCAGTTAAATTCATTCTTTACAATATACATTATAAATACGTAGTTAATGTTCATAAATAATTCACAAAATTAATATTCGTTTGAGTACAAATGCGAGTATAAGTCAAGCCAAACTGTAAATTGCAAATTTTGTTGTACACTCTACTGAAAACATCTCAATTTGTTTGATAGTTGTTGTTGTTATTTTTTTGGTATTTTGTTTTTTGTTTAGTTTGTTTAGAATTTTTTGTTGATTTTTGTTTTCTTTTTTTTCCTTACTAGAGTTCTGATTACCTCAAACGAGCTTAGGATTAACGTTGAATAAATAAACGAGTTGAGTGTTGATTAATATTTTTTAGATTTTTTCGGTTGTTAGTTCTCTTGTGAGTTATCTTTTTTTTTGTTGTTGTTGTTGTTGTTTCTTATTTTCTTCATATTTTGTTGTTGTTTTTTTTTATTGTTGTTTATTTGCTGTTATTGTTTAGCTTTTGCTTTTGCATTTGCTACTCAGCGTGGATTACAACCACTATCGATAGGTCGCTATGCCGATTTATCGATACACCGATATCGATATCGACTTCATTACCACTGATTCGAGGGACGACGCTCAGCCCCGGGCGCAGCGCTGCCGGAGAATCGCGGCGAGGAGCTCTGCGAGGAGCTGCTGCTGGGCATACTACTGCAGGCGGCTTCGTTGGCCAGAAGCGTATGAATGGCCGCCAGCAGCTTCTTGCGAGCTCCGAACGCGGTGATGCCCAGCTCCATGAGATTCTCCTCGGTCAGTGTTGTGAACATTTCCAAATCAATTTCGTTCAAAACGAAAATTTCTACAAAAAAAAAAGAAAGAAAAAAAAAAAATTAAAAAATAAAAAAACGAAAAAATATATATAAAAACAAAAAAAAAAAATGAAAACACAATAAAAAATTTAAAAGTATAGAAAAAAATTACAAAACAAAGAAAAAAAAAAAAAAAAAAATACAAAAAACGAAATACAAAAAAAAAATTTTGTATAAAAAAATAAAAAAAATATTTTGAAGACGAGAAAAAAACAATAAATATTTAAAACAAGGAAAAAAAATAAACTGCTTCAAAAAAAAAAAAAAAAAAAAATAAAATACTGACAAGAAAAAAACAATAAATATTTAAAACCAGAAAAAAATATAAAGTAAAATGCAAAAAAAAATAATAAGCAAAAAAAACTGCTTCCAAAATAAATAACAAAAAAAAAAACGAATATCTATAACAAAAAAAAAAAAAATATATAAAAGTAAAACGCAAAAAACAAGAGGCAAAAAACAAAAAATGTAATGACAAGAAAAAACAATAAATATATAAAACAATGAAAAAATAATACGTAAAAAAAAAAAATTAATAAGCAAAAAAATAAACTGCTCAAAAAAAAAAAAAACAAATATTTATACCAAAAAAAAAAAGAAAGTAAAATGCAAAAAAAAAAAATTATAAGCAAAAAAACAAACTGCTTACAAAAAAAAAAAACAAAATAATGACAAGAAAAAAACAATCAATATATAAAACAATGAAAAAATTAAAGAAAAAATCAATAAGCAAAAAAATGAAGTGCTTACAAAAAAAAAAAATATGACAAGAAAAAAACAATAAATATACAAAACAAAAAAAAAAAAAATAAGCAAAAAAATAAACTGCTTAAAAAAACAAATATTTATATCAAGAAAAAAAAATAAAATAAAATGCAAAAAAAAATAATTAGCCAAAAAAAAATTAATAAGCAAAAAAATAAACTGCTTACAAAAAAAAAAATATATATACAATGACAAGAAAAAAACAATAAATATATAAAACAATGACAAAATAAAAAGAAAAAAATCAATAAGCAAAAAAATTAAGTGCTCACAAAAAATTATATGACAAGAAATAAACAATAAATATATAAAACAAGAAAAAAAAAGCAAAAAAATAAACTGCTTACAAAAAAAACAAACGTGTGGGAAATACAAAAAAAAAAAAAAAAAAAAATTAAAAGTTCCCATTCATAAAAAAACAAAAAGGAAAAAAAAATCACCTGAAAACTATAGTACAAAAAAAAAAAAAAAAAATTTAAAAACTAAAAAAAAAACAAGAAAATATGTAAAACAAAAAAAAAATTAAAAAATTTCAAAAAATACGAAAAAAAAGCTTTAAAAACTAAAAAAGTTGAAAAAAATGAAGTCAACATGACAATGTAAAAATGAACTCAAAATTATGTAAATACAACAAATGAAAGAAGAAAAAATACATTTATAACGTATGCTCTTTAAATAGAGAAATATTTAAAATAATTTTGTATATAAAACTAATTTAAGATAAATATAAAATATAATTAGAAAAGAAAGTTCCAAAAAAGGAGAAAATTAAAAAAAAAAAAAACAAAATATAAAAAAAAAACAAAAAATATACAAAAAAAAAAAACATAAAAAGTACAAAAAAAAAAAAACAAAAAAGTAAAAAAAGTAAAAAAAAAACATAATATATTCAAATAAATATAACAATTAAAAAAAATTTTTTAAAACGAATTGAAAAAAATTAGATTAAGATCAATATAAGAACGCATTAGAATAATAAGAAAATATTTATATAAGAAAAAACCAAAAAAAGCCAAAAAAAAAAAAAAAAAAAAACATGGAAAACGAAAAAAAACTCAAAGAAGAAGGCATAAACTCAGAAAAAGGAAAACAAAAAATTAATACAAGGAAAACGAAAAAAATACTAAAAGCTTCGTCGAAAAAATAACAAACTACCAAAAAAAAAAAAATGGAAAAAAAAACGAAGAAACAAAAAATACTAAACAAGGAAAACAAAAAAAAAAAAAAATTCTTAAAAAAAGAAACTACAAAAAAAAACAAGGAAAACAAAAAAATACTCAAAACTTCCTCAAAAAAATAACGATCTACCGAAAAGAATGAAAAAAAAAGAAGGAAAACAAAAAATACTAAACAAGAAAAAAACGAAAAAAATAATAAAAACTTGCTGGAAAAAATAACAATCTACTGAAAAAACAAGAAAAACGAAAAAATACTAAAGATTTTGTGGAAAAAATCACTAGCAAGTGAAAAAAACCAATTAAAACAACTCATTCAGTATTTTGAGTGAAATATACAAAACATCATTAGTATATAAATATACTAATATATAACAATACTTATGAATAACATATTATTTCCACCAATAACTATCTAACATAAAACAAGACACAATGGTAAGTACAGATTCAAATTTAAGCTTACAAATATTTTAAAATATTCCCTACTTTTCTACAGCCTTACAAATACTTTGTGGGTTTCAATTTTGACTTCAAGTCTCTAAAAGGATTTACATATCAACGAAACATAGTTCACCAACGGATAAACCTCGGAGGATTCAATCGGACAAGCTGCTAAAAATTCTACTTCAAACATTTGCCGACTTCAATCGAGTTTATGTAACTCTTTCTATCTACAACTTTCAACTCACAATCTGGAATAAACTGGAGCTAAGGATGTACGGATGTATAAAATAATATCTTTTAAGCCTAAGTTCTCAATGGCTGTGGTTCTGCTAGTTCATCAACAATTTAAAATAGTTAAGTATAAATTGTATAGTTTTAAGCTTTAATTCTAAGAGTTTAGTTTTAAGATATTAATTTTGTAAAATAGTTTTAGTCTTTAGTTTAAGTATTTAGCATTAGAATTCATCTGTAAATACTATTTTTAAAAGTAATTTGTAATTTTGAGAAACCAAATATTATTGTAAACTAGAATTAAGCTAAAATTTGCAATATACAAAAAAAAAAACAAAACTATCTGAATTTTATTTAAGATACTTTGCTTTTGTAGCTTGTAGGAATGAAGTTGTTCTGAAGGCAGAATAGGGCTGTGAAGGTGAAATCTGATCAAGTTTTATAGAAAATCTGGATAACATTCCTGATTCATTTGAAACAAATTTCTTAATTATGTATCTTCTTCTATATACCAACTAAATTTGGTTCATATCTAAACTACTATATATATTTTTCATAGGAATGATCGGGTTAAAATCTATATTTAGTATAGTTATTTGAAATATCTCAAACCAAACATTCCAACTGTTCCATTTGGGATCACCTTCATATGTACTCAACGACTATATCATATGGGAGTCATGGGAATAATCGGATCAAAGTTTATATTTGGTATATAACACATTCATATCTATTAAAATCATCTAAACCAATTCTGTATGACATCATTTTCTATATGCTGCACAAATTACGTTAAAATCGAAAACTATATAGCTGTCAACTGAATGATCGTACAAAATCACACTACTATATACTTCAGTCCCTTGATATACTCACTTATGTAATGTTCCAGACCGACACTAGTCAATAGGGTGTGTATGTCCTTGTGTTGTGATAGCTGCATGCGCCTACTAACAGGCGTGGCATCCAAGAGTCCCGTCGTAGCTCCCAGTCCATAGGGGGAGCACAAACCGGGCGGTGGGGGCGGCATACGCCAGCCATTGCCATTGCCGCTGGCACTACCATCATCCACCGTCTCAATGGGCGCCGGAGAGGTACGGCTTAGGCCCATGCCCAGCCAGGCGGGTGTGGGTGTACGTAATTCTCCCGCCACAGGATTACGTTCCATGGCCTTAAAGCCAAGAGCACGCTTCATATCAAAGTCCAAGGCACGTTGTGTTGCTTGTTGCTGCTGCTGTTGTTGTTGCTGCTGCTGTTGTTGCTGCTGCTGATGTTTTCCCGCTGCGGCAGCGAGATCATAATGAAGATTGCGATAGCTTTCGGCACTGCCAGGCAGAAGATGAGCTCCGCCCATGGCACTGCCCAGACCCAGTAGGACACCATCGCTGAGACGACGACCCAGTCGTGCAGCACCCGCAATGCTGCCTGCTTCGCTGCTATAGGTGGAATCGGGCGAATAATGCGCCCGATTGTTACAGCCACCCGATGACGATGAGGTCGACGAGACGGCACCCTGTAGTTGGCCATACGGTGGATATGATTGCTCCAATGATGTCGTACTGCTGCTGAAACTCTGGTAACCACTCGTATTCTGACTGCAACTATTACGTGGCGACAGATTCATTTGCCCCGTTACGCCCACTGAGGGCGGTCCGCTAGATGTTTGCGGAGGTTTCAGTAATCCTGAACCAGGAACTTGCAGATAATTGTTGTTGTTGTTGCAGCTACTGGTGTTGTTGTTGTTGTTGATGCTATTATTGTTGTTGTTGTTGCTGTTGTTGTTGTTGTTTGTCAGCGACGGCACCTGTCGCGGCTGATAGCCACTGTTATGCAGCTGCATATATTTCTGCGTAGGCGTACATATGCCTGTAGGCGTGGCCATGTTAACACCACCATTGCCATTGATCAAAATTTGACTCTTGTTGCCATAAGGTGTCAATTGTCCTCCCATCGTCGTTGGCAACAACGATGGAGTCTTCGGACTATCCGGATAACCCGCTAGGAGTGCGGTCAGCTGTGTGCGATACGCCAAATTGAGCTCCTTGTCCTTGGGCATATAGTAGTGATCGGGCAGCTCCGGCTTTATAGCGGGCGTCGAGAGGCGCAAAATCTCCTGACGAGCCTCATAGATCTTATCTATAAACTTCTCAATGCCCTTGATCACGATGGCGAGTGTGCTTTGACGCGCCTTCTGACGTAATGTGATATAGACGCCATATTTGATATTGAGACTCATGATTTCGGATGCATCGGTCTGATTGTCGGGGAAGTCAAATATGAGTACAACAGGCAAATTGCCGAGCAATTGTTGTCGCGCCCTGTAGACATCATCGATGCGTCCACTAATTGTGACCTGAGACTTTTTCAATGGCTTCACATTCATATCGGTCAGATCGGGGAATATGATTTTAGTCTGTGTGCGTTCCATTATGCTCAATAGGTTCACATTATTCTTTCCCTTGACAATTTCATGATGTTGTGGCGATATCTCCATTTGCACATTCACAAGAATTTGACTCTAATTAAGGAATATAATTGTTATAAACTATTTATTTTAAAGGCTTTCACCGATTTACCGCAATATTCTCGAATGCGAAGTTAATCAAAAGCTGCGTCGCATCGCGCACCTGAGCCGATTCCTTCTCGGAGCCCTTGACCAAGACCAGGGATGTGTGCAGCTTCGGACGCGAAGAGAATATAACCTAAAAGTAACAAGGTACCGATAACAAAAGATAAAAAATATAGTAAAGAGTCAAGTAAATGTCAAGTAATCAATGGGGCCTTTTAAGATATCAAATAAAACAAGAATGAATGCTATAGTCGCCTCGCGACTTTAGGATACCCGCTATTCAGTTTTATTATATTAATAACAATGGGGTATGATAATAATAATAGTACCATCGTTTAAGCAATCGACCCTAGTGAGTTTAATTCAGATGGATTGGGAAACACCGAAAATTTTTCATACAAATTCATATTTAGAGCATATTTTTGACCGATTCTATAGAAAAAACCCTATAGATTTAGTTGACCGATTTGGACCAAACTTGGTAAGTATATGTACTCCCTACACATGTACTTCCTGTATTAATTTGGTTAAGATAGCACTGCCTCGGGCCTTTCTAGCTCTTATAGTGTTCACTCAGACGGACAGACGGACAGACGGACGGATAGACGGACATGGCTATATCGACTAGACTATTTATGCTGATCAAGAATATATATACTTTACGGGGTCTGCCATGCCTCCTTCTCCCTTTACTCTACGAGTAACGGGTATAATTATTAGCAATGTTAGTTTTGACCAAACTTAGGTTAGGAATAATAAATTGGCTTAATGCGTTATAATTGTCCGATGCTTACCAAATATTTGTCTACATATATAAATTATACATGCAACAAACTGTTTTATAAATGTTACTGACTTTTGACCCTTTGATTCTGTGCTAAATACAGCTATGTTATACATAGTTGATCGAATAAATGTTGGACAGTATAACTCAACTGATACTATATATGCAATGTGAGAATTTGGTTGAGATAAATCTAGTAGTTCCATAGTTATGCCGATTTGTAATTGGTATTCCGCAATTTGAACAGGGAATAGTGTCAAAAATCTTAAATCGGATCTGTGTGACGAAGTTTCATGTCAAGTTTGGAACGCTCTAGTTTAATAGTATCATACACCGAGGTGTATATATATTAATATTATATTGATATATATTTTAGGATATATTCGAAGCCCAAATAGGAAAGTACGTAGGAAAAAGGGTTTGAAAACTACTTTCCTCCTGCGCATCCTTAGATCGAGGTGTGTATATAAATATATATTTATCTAGTTACGGGTCTGAGGTTATCAAAAATATTTACCTGCACATTGAACTTGCTCTCGATCATTTTGATATAGGGTGTCTCATGGTCGGGCTGCGTCTTGCCCGGACCCATGACGGGCATCTCAAAGGAGATCAACAAAGGTGTAGACAGACGAACCATTGCTCTGGCCCGCTCGACACCCTCGAGACTGCCACAGAGCGATACCTGATTCGATTTCTCCGTTGGATTCGAGCGATTCGAGTCCGGGAAATGTATGTGCGTGTGTGAATCATCCATGATTCGCTTGATATTATTACCGCCACGTCCAATGATATACGAATGATCCGTATAGCTGACATCCATTTTCATAATCACGCGAGTTCCCTAAATTACAGTAGTTTATATAAAGAAGTGATCCAAAATGGGGAAAAAAGTCTCTTAAAACTTACTCTCGAGTCCAGACTGTTCAATATATGATCTTTGGCACGTTGGACCTGTTCCATCTTACCCACAATACGCACATGGGGATCTGATAGGCATAGATATATATATGGGAATATATATTTTTGGAGAAGATTTGAAGTCTTACCTTTTTTGCTCTTGGCACCGATCTTTAGTCTGCAAGGCCAGCTCACATAAGTATCCGTGGTGTTCATGATCTAAAAGATATTTAGCATATATGCATATATATATTGGGTATATGCGTCTTGTTATAAATACACTTCAATTTGGTTGAAATAATTAGAATTGGCAAAACATTTATAGTTTCTTCACTAAAATTTTAATAGTGTCGGCTAAATGTTTAAACAAAAATTTTGTTGTAGAGTTTAAACAGTATATATATTAGAATGTGAAATATGACTTGTGTATGTATAATAAGATAACGCCTACTACAAAATAACACAAAATTATGCAAAATCTTTCAAAATGAAAACATTTGAAAACTGTTTCTACTTCAAATCGGATTCAAAAGTTTACTATGAAAATTTTACTTTTAAATTTTCATTCAATTTACTGAGTTCCTACTAAGTTTTGGTTTTGAAAAACAGCTAAAAATGTATTGCTATAGATAATCATGGAAAAACTGATTAGATCGTCGATATTTTCTGCTTTCTTCTATGGAAAATTAAATTTTGAATACATTTTTGAACGCAATTAGGCTAACCATTTATGTGACTATTGAATAAAGTATTAAACTGAAGAGATCTGTAATTTTTCTAGATTTAAAATTAAATTTATCTTTAAAATTTTGTTGCTAAACAATTTTCAAAGTTATTTTTTGGTTAAAACTTTTTCTTAAGCATTTTCATCCCTACTTAGGCTTAACTTTTGGGTAATTGTTTAAATTAAATTTTTAATTTTTATAATTTTTACTGATATAAAATTAAATTTATCTTTTTTTAAATTTGGTTGCTAAACAATTTCCAAGTTTTTAAATAACAGAACTTTTTTCTTAACTCTTTTTCTAAAGCATTTTCATCCCTACTTAGGCTCATCTTTAAGATAACTCTTTAAATTTATATAAAAGTGGCTAAGTTTAAAATATTTATTTTTATTCTTATAATTTTACCTGCTTTAAAATTCAAATTATCTTTAAAAATTTGTTGTTAAACAATTTTTACAAATTTTAAAAAGTTTTCTTTTATACAAATTTTCTATAAAGCTGATGGGATTTTTGAATTTTTTTTGTTTAAACAGTTAGTTTATCTTTAAAATATTGTAAAATTTTGCAAAATTTTGTTGCCAATCATTTTCTAAATAATTTAAATTATTTATTATACCATTTTTCGTAAGCATTCTTAACCCTATTTAGGATATTTTTCTGGGAAACTATTTAATCTAATATAAAGTTGACGATATTTATAATATTTCCTCATTGAAAATTTAACTTATCTTTAAAATTTTGTTGCTAATCAATGTCTAAATTATTTAAACTGTTCTTGACAATTTTTAGTATTTAATATATAATTAAAGCTGATGGAATTAATAATTTTTGTGGCTTAAACAGTCAATTTATCTTTCAAATTTTGTAGCTGCTCAATTTTTAAGCTATTAAAAATATCGAAATTTAATTATTTAATTTTCCACTTAACAAAAAGATTATTTAACCTATTTAGTTATTAGGACTTCTTAGTCTTATCTTTTATCTTATAAATAAATCCATAAATTGCTAAGAAAAGACCGATTCTCTGGCACTTTTGGCGAAGTCTCTGGGCTTCCATGAGTAGGTCAAGAGTTTGTTGTCAGAAAATCTGTAGTCTACATATATATTGTGTGGATAGTGATAAAACTGATTAGATCTATAATTTGTTGTGCGAAAATTAGCTCACTTCTATATTAAAATTCTACATTTCACGCTATTCAATCTTGATCAAACTTTTTGGTTAAGTAAATAGAACGTCACACTAATTTCTTTACCTTTCTAAGTTATATTAAAACTCTTCTTATAGGTACGAATATTAATGTGATACACTGTAAGTACATATAGTTAGTTATAAAGCTGTTTAGATACTCTATTTTCCTCTAACTTTCTTTATAAATTATAACTTATTTCTCAACATCTGATTGATTTAACATAACTTTTAGACTAAGGAGTTTATTATACTCATTATACTTATGATACTTCTAAGCCTTTCTTAGGTAACTTTATATAGTTAAGGATAAAGCTGATTGGGTCTATAAGTACACTAGAATAGTATCATACTAATATTAAGCTCGATACCCGATGTTACTCAATTTTAATCATAAAATTATAACTATACTCATTCCTACAGTTTACTCATCTCTACTTACACTCATAATTCTTATAGCTAACTACTATTAGTAAATATTAATTGACAGTCAACTTACGTCATCAAAGAAATACTCTGCACCGTTCATGCCTTCAATGGCGCTGTCCTCTGCGAAGTTGTTGGGAATAGACAGAGAGAGAGAGAGAGAGAGAGGGAGAGAAAGAAGAAGAAGAACAAAAAGAGAACAGAGAGTTGGTAGATAAGGAATTAACTCAATTTGGATACGCACCCTTTATCAACTGTTCCAGTTTCTGTCGATCAACCTTGAAACGTTCCGTATGCAATTCGTCGGGATTTTGTACGCCCAATTTGAGTGCAATTGCGCGTATGTCACTCCAATCGCTGTCGACCGATGATATCTCGCTCTGGGTCTCACTGGGTGCTCCACGGCCACCGCCAGTGCCCGTCACCGTTGTGAGTGGTGGTAGGGGCAGGGAGGCGATGCCCACTGGTGTGGACTTGCCACTTGTCATGGCGGTAACATCCGCAGCCGTTTGGTAAATTAGCTCATTGAACGAGGCACAGGAGAGCATGTCGATGTTATCGTTATCGTTATCGCTTTGTCGTTTATCGGTTGGTCGTTTATTGCGTTTGTCGCTAGTCGCGTCTCGTTTTGTTTTCTTTTGTTTTGTTATCGACTATCGATAGAATTTATTTATCGATTGGTCGTTAATTCACTATTCCAATCCAATCAAAATTTCCATTCACTGGAGTCCGTCTGAGTTTTTAATGGATTTTCTTCTTTTGTTGGAATGTGTTTTGTCAACGTTTTGTATGAGTGTATGTATGGGTGAGATTTTGTATGTGTGTGTGTGTATTAGTGTTGCAGTAATTGGTGAGATGAGCTGAATGGAGGAAAAAAGGCTATTATATTATGGCTAAAAATTACTAAATATTTTATAAAAAATTACTAGATATATAAAATAGTTTTGTATGATCAATAAAAAAATTATTATTTTCAGAGCGAATGCTTGGCTAACTTGGCTAACGCTAGTGACAAAAGTAGAAAAAAAACATTTTAAACTTTTTATTATATTATTAATTACTAAAAATATTAATGAATTTGTTTAAACTATTCAACTTTTTAAAGCTGACTTTAAATTTTCACCAAAATCTTAATTTTTTATAGAAAAGAACAAAAATAATAAAGAAAAGCTTGAAAGAAAATGTTTGTCTCTTTAAAAACTTAATTATTTATTTGCAGATTTAATTAAATAATAAATAAAACTATAAAAATTTTAATTTATTTACAGTCTAGCCCTATCTATGGCAAAAGGGATAGCAAATTATGAAAATTAAAAAAAAAGATGTTTTTTCAAAAAGTTGTTTATAAATTTGTAGATTAAATTTAACAAATTTTAAAGCTTTTAAATATATTCAAATAAATATTTAATTCCTTCAAAAAAGTTTTAATTTAATTACTCTCTACTTAGTTTAAATAATTATCCATTATATCGTCAAAAGTGATAATAAATAATGAAAATTTTTAATTAAAATTTATTGCTCTTCAAATAGTTGATAATAAATTGGTAGACTCTATTTAATAAATTTTAAAGCTTTTAAAAATATTAAAATAAATATTTCACTCCTTTAAAAAACTTTTAACTTAATAACTGTCTAAATAAGCATTCATTTTATTATCAAAAGTGATAATAAATAATAAAAAGTTTAAAATAAAATTTAGGACTCTTCAATTAGTTAATTATAAATTTGTAGAATTCTTTAAACATTGTATTTATTTAAACACTTTTAAAAAATTGTTCTAAAAACATTTATTTCCCTTAAAAAAATGTGTAATTAAATTACTATCTGGCTAATTTAAATGATTATCTATTACAAAAGTGATTTGTTTATAAAAGTAAAACAAGAAAATAAATTTTTTTAATTTTCTATGAACATGTCAAGCATTTCCTGACTTTAAATGAATTTTTGCCTCAGACACTGAAGACCAAAAGTTGTCTATAATTTTAAATAATTTTTCTATAATTTCTACAACTTTTTTGCTTATTTAGTTAACAATAGTGTTCACAAACACTGCACATAACCTCATCATAAAGTTGGCTTTCTCTGCCATGAGGTTATCCATTTTTGGTAAACGGAAGCGTAAGGAACACAAATAGATCTGACATTGATGAACAGTTAAAAATGAAAAGTAGGGAGAAATAAAGGGGAATTTGACACTTTCACTTTGGTTGACTTTCTTTGCACTTCTTTAGACTTACCGAACCAGTTCGCCAATCTATTTGGGGTTGAATAGGCCTTGAAAGTCCAAACAAATGGCATTAGTTAGGTCCTGGACAAATTGGATTGCCTCGACGAGACAAATGTTCATAACAAAATTACGAATTTGTACGAATCTTTCGACGAACGGCATTTATCATTTATATTTGGATTAATGTCTATATGTATTCAATATATAGATTATTAATTTTCGATCCTTCTCTTCTCGCCTTTTATCAAATATAATTTCACATATATATACAAATATATTTTTAACGATATATTTCAAATGCGAAATAATAGAAATAGTCGAGTTTGTGTGTGTGTGAATTTTTAAAATTTTTTTTTTAATTTTATCAGGGAACTTTTCTGCTACCAATTGTAAGGAAATCTCGAAGGCAATTGAACGTGGTGTGGAAATTTGGGATCTGTCGTTGAGCAATCGCACGATTTTGTCGCTAGCGAAAGCTACAAATCTAACTGTAAATATTTACATCTTGTCCATTGGCCAATGGGATAAATGTGGTTAGTCGCCTGGAGAAATGCTCAATTGTTTTTGACTGGGTCAACGAACCGCTCGCAGAGAGTTGAGTCGGTTTACCACAAAAATTGTTACTCTTTGCAAACAAAACACACAACAACATTGCAGAGAGTCAAAGCTGCTGAGCGCAGAACACAGAGCGCAGATCACAGTGCACAGCGTACAGAACTTAAGAGTCAGCTGACTGTAGTGACTCTTAACTTTACATTGCTGTTAAGCTTAAAGTTAAGAGGCATTTATTTTAAGGCATAGTATTTATGCATTATTCTTCAAAACGAAATTTACTCTGATTTTATTTCAATTTTTGTTTTTTTTTTTCAATTGTACACACAAATTTGTTTCTCTGAAGCTTAACATGCTATTAAAATGTTGCTAAGCCTTAACTTCTCAGTTGTACACACAAATTTGTTTCTCTTAAGCGTTCTACTGTTTAACATGCTTTTAAAATGTTGCTAAGCCTTAACAGCGCGCTGTTATGGTAAATGTTGCCAGCGCTTGGCGCCAAAACAAAATGTATCAAGGAAATTTTACTTATATCTTTTTTGCCGCCAAAACAAGAGAGAAACTCACCGCGAAATTGCATACTTAGCACAAAGACATAAATTTTCTTGATTGTTCTTTTACTTTTAACACATTTATTTATTTATAAAAAAAATTGAGCACAAAGTCATTCGACAAATAAGACGTTCTTTGTATATTTTGATCACACGTAAAATATTGTTTGTTTTTTTTTAATTTTGTTCACAATTAATGTTTGGTCAATTGGTCAAATTGGAGTTAATTCGAATTGGGATTTTGGCAGTCGATTTATTTTTCCATTTAATCAAAAAAAAATAATCACTACCGAAGACAAGGGCGCGAGCGGGGAAGTGGGAAATGTTACAATAAATGAAGACACGTGTGTGGAAATCACAGAAAAGCAAATGAAAAGCGAAATTAAATTGTTGTCCGAGTCCGAATGAAGGTCAAGTAGGGGGGAGTTGGGGGAGTTTTTGTTCCCAAATCAATGGTAAATAGTTTAAATAAAACTAAACTTAATTGAGTTATGCGAATTTACAACGCGTCGTAGTAAATGCAAACGGACTCGAACGGTGTAATCGTCGTCATTGAAGCGCGTTGACTGCTTCATCCGTGGCTCGATCTTGTCCCGTCTGACCTTCAGGCGGAGCTTTGGCCGACTAATCATGAGCGGGGTGGAGTGGAGTGCAGTGGTCTGCAGTGCAGACATACAAGAGAAGCTCTCTCTCGCTCTCTCTTAGCAACACGTGCATTAAGGCAAAACAACAACTGGTGCTGCAGCAGCAAAAAGCTCTGCTAATTTGCTTCTGTTAAAAGCTCTCCATAACAGCCTGTCGCAGCATTTGAAGGCTTTGCCATAGATGGCGCCAGCTCATACTTACTCTCAAAAGTTAACGCACATGCAAAGTCCCAGCCACATTTCATTATTAATAATTTATTATTGTTTATTTATATATATTTAATTTGCTTATGATTTAACCAATAGCCATAAATACTAATTTATGTCGTTTATTAATTTACTTTTTACATTTATTCTCATACAATTCATGTTATTTGCTTATAAATATTGATTTCTATTATAGTTTTTTACTTTTTACATCATTGTAGATTTCGGTTTAACAGGGATTCTTGTCTATTATTCACTTTGCATTTGATTATTTATTTATTTTTATTTGTTTAGATATGAATATATATATTTTTATATTCAATGTAAGCAGCATATGATTTTTCTTTATAGAATATATTTTCTCATTTCATTCATGTCAATCTTAACTATTTATTGGCTTAGTTGCTAAACAACATTTATGTGTTATTTCGTAATTCTTGATGTTTAAAAGCAAATAAACAACACTGGTTGTTATTAATTATAGTTTTCTATGTACACTAACAGGATTTATTTGTTAAATATTCTGAGTTTCACTTAAGAAGCAGTTTTCATTTAACATTTAGCGAAAATGCTTCGAAATTGAAAGTCAGAATGATTCTCAGTATACGCATAATGGTTAGCAAAACTGTATTGATAAATCAAAAACTTAATAAATTGATTAATGGATTAATCGTAACGTAAATAAGGGAAGACAACTTTCACAACACGTTTTGATTAGACAAATCTGAGCGCATGCATGTATATATTTATATATAATTTATTGTATATATTTAACATTTACACATACAAATTTACCAACCATAAATTCACAATTGATTTGTGCTTTCTAGACAACTTCTTAAAATACGTTTCTTTCTATATACAATTCTCCAAAATTTTGATTATAAATTTATTTTATGTTTTTTCCACTTGAGTATTATTTAGTACATAATTTAGCCTAGATTTCGTAGCATCTGCCGAAAGTTCCTTTTCTATGGGTTTATTTTTTTTCAATTCATATCGTTTGAAAATTTCCATTCAATTTACATTTTGCGTTCAATTACATCGAGTTTTATTTATAAGGCAAAGGAACTATTTACCGTTGGATTTTTGTTTGCCAAAAATGTTAAATAATTTGTCGTTTTGTTTGCGGAAATAATATTGATTTTGATTCTAAGATTCGTGGATTATCTTTAGCTAAAATTTTTTTGTTTGTGACTACAAATGATAAATTAGCAGTAATTAATTTTGCATTCTTCCAAAACCGTAAAAAGTTCCTTTCAATATTCCTATAATGCTTTTATTATGTGTGTCTATATATTTAAGCTTTTATTTTTATCATTTGATTATTACATAGATTAATCTTATTTACATATACACTGGCCAAAGTGTTTAGTTTTTCGATGAAGAGAGACAAAACATACGTACATAACTATGGCTCTCAAGAGCTTTCCTATTTTGTTTACAAACTCATTCATTGCTTTAAAATGCACTACGGTACAAAAAGCTAAGCTCAAGTGCAGTTTAAAGCTCAGCTCACTTATCATAATCTTTACAGTTGCCCACTCTCTGTGTTTTTGCTCTCTTTTATGCGTTTGTGAAAATATCAATAACATGTGATATAGTATTTTATAATTTAAGCCCATTGAAAGTATTCATTTCGGTTGAAATATATTTATTTATTCGGTGTTCCGAATATATCACATTTATGTGCATAACCTGTAGCCAAATATGCAAAAGTGAAAGATAAAATTGATAAAATCTGGTATTTTGGTAACGAAATCCCAAAAAGAGCACTGTCAACAGTTACTTATACATGAATTGTTATAGTATGCACTGTGTATGTAAATGAGCATTGCTCTTTCTTAATTTAACAGCTGTAAGTTGATCGCTGTCCTTCTCTGCCTTTCTCTTATTGGAAATGTAAAGCCCTTGACTCTGTTAATGCTTAAGAAAATAAGAGCGAGAGCGAAAAGCTTGGCTTGAGGCCATTGGGGCTGAGTAGCACAATTGAGTCGAGCGGGCATTGTTAAATTCTCTCTCTTCTTACAGCTGATAAACTGTTTAAAGCGAGAGCTTTTTCGCTTGACTGTTTCAATTAAGTCTCCAACTGTAAGTAAGTTTGAGAAGCTTTGACGCTAACATTCATAATGCAATATTAATTGCTATGTATTTTATACACATACATATAATTATTTTGTTATTCCTCTTATTCCTGTTAATGAGCTTCACCTGTTTTAATTTGTTTTGTATATATATATGTATATATATGTTGTATATATATGTGAGTATATAATTAATTTATAACATATATATTTATTTCGCTTACTTCTTATAATAATTTTAATATATATATTTTTGCTTAAACCCAATAAGAACTAAATGATTAATTTTACTTTTGCCTGTTATGTAGCATTAATTATTGCATCGCTTTTTCAGGCGTGAAACCCAACAAAACGAAGAAAAAGGAAAAGGAAAACGAAATGAAGGAAGAAAAGAGAAATGAAATTTAAGGGAGTTGGCAACTCGTTTTGGGCAACACCTTAAGCTACTTTTTGAAATGCATTTCATCATCAATTCAGCATCAGCAAAAGATGCGAGCTGCTGGCCGCGTTGCCAACTCCTGCCAAGTCATCAATAATCGTTGATCCAGCGTCGATGCCACGCCCACTTTAGCAAGTGTCGCTGACAGCTGTTGATGTTGTCGCCGATTCAATGCTGTCCATGTTGTTGTTGCAGTTAAATCATCGCTGGAGTCGGCAACACTTGCAATATTCCCATCATCAACACCAGCAGCAGTAGCAGCAGCATCATCATAATCATCAACAACTACATCATCATTATAATCATCATCATCATTTTCGTTTTCCCGTTCTTTTTGAAAGTTATCCTGATCCAGATTCGCATTACCAGCCTGGCAGCTCGAAAGTGTTGCCAATGCCATTTGACAATTATAAAAGCATTTGTCGCCCAACGTTGCTCCCTTTGACATTGTCACATCGCAATCGACAGTCGCGACATAGTCGCTGTTGCTGTCGCAGTCGCAGTTGCCGTCACTGCCCCTGTTGATGTCGACGCCGACGTCGCTGTTCGTTTGCTGTTGCGTTGCTGCTCTATCGCTGCCATATTGACGGCTGATAATTTGATGGGCTCCCCACAGCCAAAGAGGAATCGAGAGTGCAAACGTTGCTGCTCTCTCTCCCTCTTCTCCTGTCCGCTTACTAAGCCATGCGGCGCTAGCATCCAATCGCCACGCCCCCTTCACCAGCTGCCTGTTGATGTGTCTGTAGAGCTTTGTTATGTGTTGAACTGGCAACAGTTCCATAAGCTTCAATAGCCAAAAGCGCCAGAAGATTTCGTGTACAGCTTTTGATGCGCCCGATGCAACGTTATCCGCTAAAAGTGTATGTATGTGTGAGAGCGAGAGAACGAGATTAGTATAAGTACATGTATTCTTTGTCGGAGCTAAAGCTCTGGAAACAACTGTAAATTGCCCGTGTGCCAATGGAAATAATTTAAGAGCAATTTCGTGTTAGGTGTGAAATACCTTGAAATCAACCATTAAAAATGATAAAAAGCTAAAAAATAGCTATTTGTATCAGAAAATTGAATAAAATTATTTGTTTTAGTTTTAGTTTATTTATTTCTGAAATAAAAGCTAACAAATAAATGTTCCTTTATTAAGTTTTTCAATAACTTAGTACAGTTCATTTAACTGGATTTAGTTAAACTATCTGTGGCTAAAACAAATAAAACAACCTATAGATAGATACTATCTGATAAATATAGATTCGAATACGTATTTGCATATTTCATTTGCAACTCTTTCACTCCATTGAATTCAACTCAAATGCTGCAAACTGAAAAATATCTGATAAGTCGTCTTATAGCTGCATTTTAACAAACTTCATAAAAAAAGCATACATAAAATTGGAAAAACAAATCCAGTCAACGAAATATTCACTGTACTCCGCTGTGTGCCAGTTTGTGCATGTGTATGCTTGTGGGGGCAAGTGGGTGCATGTGTGTACATGTGTGTGCATGTCAACAATGCATTTGCATAAAGTTCGCAAAAATCGACAACGCAACTTTGCCCCCAAAATCGAAACTACAAGTAACTCGACAACCCTGAACCCTTTTCCCCTCTTGGCTAAAAGGAATTTGAAGAGCCAGTGTTGGCATTAAAGCTAGCTTAAAGTTAGTTTGAGAAGATAGCCAGATTTGGCTGTTTTGCTTTTATGAGATTAGAATTAGCTACAAATTTAGCTGTATTAAAATATTGGCTTTTAAATATTTTTTGTAAATGTTTAGCTTTTTTTGTCACTAGCTAGAATTGGCTGTTTTGCATTTATAAAATTTGAAGAAATACTTTTATTAGCTACAAATTTAGCTGTAAGCAAATATGAACTTTTTAACATTCCTTACTTGGTAGTACTTGGGATTGTCTAGCTTTTTCTGTGACTTTTTAAATAAAATGTATAGCTATTTTAGCTATTGAAACTCTAGGAAATTATGACAACTTTCAACAAATCTCGTTTCCTTACTGTAAGGATTGAAATAATAATGTTTTTTTATGTAAGCTATTTAATAGCTAAATTTGGCTGTTTTATATCTAAATCTATATTTTATTTTATCAGTATAAGGGGTTTAAAAATTTAGAATTACTGTTTAACAGCATTTTGGATTAACTTTTTTTTTATTTAGCGGTTTTTGTCAAAAAACTAGCTATTAAAGCTTTGACATTATTGAAGTTCTATTGTTTTATTGGAAATAACTTTCCATTTATTTGACTCCATTCCAATTTGATCGAATTTTCAATCTACTTTAGCTATTTTTAGCTGTTTTTCGGTATAAAACTAGCTATATAAGCTCTTGAATTGCTGGCTAAACTCGACAACCCTAAACACCTCCGTTGCTTCATTTGAAAGCAAAGAATGTTGCATTTATTTGTTGTATCTTTTTTTTATTTTTTAGTTTAAATACAATTTTCAGCTGCAAAATTGCTACCGTTGTTGTTGCTGCTGTTGCAATTGGTGTTAAGTAAATGTTGCCGCAAGTAAGTGGCAACACTTTGAAGCAAGAAGTACTTATTTATATGGCAGAGCATAAACCACACAGCAATCAAAATGCTTTCCACGGTAAAATTAGAAAAAGAGAGATGGAGAGAGAGAGGGTGAGAAAGAAAACTCTAGAGACGCCAGTGGGAAATTGCCTGGGGCTGGCATCGACATGCAACATGGAATTGCAACATGGAAGTGCAACGTTTCAGTGGCAAACGTCTGCATCAATAACGCGACAATCTTTCATGTCTAAACTAACTTTAAGCCAATTTGATTTGGCACTGAATTTGATTCGATAAGCGTTCCGGGTTATTCTGGCAGCAGTAGCAGCTGCTCTCGCTCTCTACCCTCTCTACCCTATCCCTGTCTCTTTCTATTGCTTTCTGCTGCTGCGAATGTTTATGCTGGCAAAATGTTATTTGCATAATTTAAGTTGTATGTTCGAGCAGCTAAACGCAAGGGCAAAGGACTCGCAGGACACAACAAGGACCTCAGTCCAACTACAGCAAGAGTACAAAATTTGTGATTGCAACAGGGAGCCAAGTACTGGCATCAGGTTCAGCAAATGCACAAATACATCCACAAAGGCTTCACTGTACAGCAAAGCAAACGATAAAAATATAAACAATATTATAATATAAAATAATATAATAGAAACTTGTTTAAATTTGGTTCTTCTGAGTTACTTGAAGTGTAACGAAATTATATCTGCTTTAAGAAAATACGTAGAATTAACAGTTGAACTTATTTAAAACAATTAAGAAAGGCTACAGTCGAGTGAGTCGACTGTAAAAGACCCCGTACTCATTCTAGTGCGCGTTTTCGATACAAATCACCAATCTTCGACCGATTTGTCCTATGGGAGATATTGGCTATAGTTATCCGATCCAAACCAAACTTGGTAAGGATAGTAACAATGGTACTATTTAATAATGTGTGAATTTGGTCTCTCTAGCTGTAGTCGTTCTTAAGTTATGATGATGTGGAAATAGTTTTTACAAATTGCGGGGCGGTAGGGCGCGTGGCAAAAATTTAAAATAAACTTGACCTGTATACACCATAGATTCCAAATTTGGTGGCTCTAGCTCTAATAGTGTAAAAGATCCAGGTGTTCATACAGACAGACAGACGGATTGTCGGACAAACGGACGTTGCTATATCGTCTCGGCTGTTGATGCTGATCAAGAATATATATACTTTATGGGGTTGGCCACGCCTACTTCTACCTGTTACGCACATTTCACTTCTGACAAACCTAAAAGACCAATCTCCTCTTTTTTTTGGTACGGGGTCTTAATATTTAATGCCTAATGAATTAAGAAAATCCCATATCGGTTCAAAATCGGTTAAGTTTCTTTAAAGTTTTAACTGTGGAAAAATGTATAGAAATCAAAAAAGTCTAAAATTGGAGGAAAACTCAATTTTAGTAACAAAAAATTATTAAAATTTAAATGTCAAATTAGTTTAAAAGCTTAAGCAAAATTTCCCATATTTGTTCTTTAGGAATTGGAACAGATTTAACAAAGTTATAACAGTAAAAAAAAAACCAAACCGTTTTAACTGAATAAATCCATTAATAAATTCATAAATAAATCACCTTGAATTCCAGATTTTTCTACCATATAAATCAAATATTAATCCCGATTCGGATATAATGTTTTTTTTAGACAGCTCTTAGAATTTATTTCTTTCTTTTCATCCTATAATTGATTTATTTCCAAGCTCTAAATCAATTTAAATAGTTTTTCCCAAAACAAAGTTAATTTTTGCAAACTTTTCTCCTGCTCAACACTGTCAACTTGCCGAGTTTTGCAACACTTACTTGCATAATATGTCAAAAACGATTCATTGTGATCCTCATAGCCCCGCTCCCTGTCCCGCTCCCCAATGCTATTGCCGTGCTCGTCCAACGGATAATTGTTCATATCGTACGATCTGCCCGATGCCATAATTCGGGGCTTATCCTCTTCGATAATTGTCTCGATTTCCTCCTTGAAAATGTCAAAAATGTTCGCCGTACACTTGAGCTGCGAGAAGTGAGCGAAATATTCGATATTTAGTTTGGGGTTTTTGGGGTTTTGTTATCGATTGATTGATTGTTAACTCACTCTCATCTGACCCTTGAGAAAATGCTGATTGGTAACCATAAAGTGTATGGCACTTGTGACGGACTCCAGTGTAGAATTCTCCTGTTTCTCAATTTGATACGTCTTGATGTGATGCGGTGGCACCTGCGGGAAAGAGATGGAGAATGTTGGTAAATGTTTGAGAATTGAATGTGTGTCAAGTGTATGTGTGTAAGTGTATGTGTGTGACCAAAAAACAAAAACGCGCTTCAATAGTTTTCAAAGACTGCAAATCAATTTGTAAATATTTGTGAAAAGGGTTTTCTTGCATCTTACAGATACATAGATACACAGTAATCCGAGGTTCAAAAGATACACACAATGCACAATGCACAAGTGGTGACTATGTTAAGTGGAAAGCCCCCACTCTCCTCTCTTCCTTTCCGCTCTCTTCTCTCTCCTCTCTCCTCTGCTAGCACTCTTCTCGGCAGCCTCCAGCGTCCACTTCTTACGCCATGAGCCCAAAAACATGCCACAGCAGAGGCAAATTTATAACTTATGAATGATGAATAGATTTACGCTTGAGTGATTAAGTGGAGCAGTGGCGCGAGAGAGGGGGGAAGCAGGGGGGTAACGGTAACGGTAACGGTACGGGTAAGGGGAGGACAAGTCGTGCCAGGACGAGGCCACTTTGTTTGCGGTGAGTTTAGTTTGAAGTGTGCCTGCAGATACCGTTACCAGCCTGACAGGCCTGCAAGCTGTACCCCCCTTCCACCACCTCTGCCTAGCTGTCTGACTGTCAGCACACACACACACACACACGCTGATACACACACACACAGACTGACACACGCACATGAGTGTGTGCTGTTGAAAAGCGCTCGTTAGCTAAAAGATCAAGTGGCGAACCATTCTGCCAACACACCCCACTCCCCTTTTCCACCAACATTCTCACTCTCTCCTACTGCCTCTCTCACACACATACACACACACACTGCACAGACCACACTTAAGTGTTGTTTGTGTTAGTTTTTGCTGAATTGCTTGTTTGATAATGATAAAAATTATGCTCGTCCGCACTCTCAGTTACTGCAACTTTCTCACTTGTTTTCAGTTGTTCTTCTTCCCCTTCCCCTTCCCTTTCCTCTTCCTCTTGCTGTTCCGCATAGCCACACAAAAAATCCACAGAAAAAAGAGAAACGTGAATGGAAAAAGTTTGCCTACTGTTACCAATGCAATTGCAGTCGCAATAGAAATTTCAATTTCTATCAATTTATATGATTTCATCGATTTGTTTAATTTTTTTAGGGCTTTTTTTTAGAATTTTATTTCGCTATGTTGAATGCTAATTCTTTGCAGTATATTTTAGTTGAACGAATTGTTTGCAGTTTAATTGCTCAATTGCTCGTTTGTAGTTGGAGGAGTGAGCGAGAGAGCACATGTGCGTATTGCAAGTAAAAGCTTTGATCATTTAAAAGCTTTACAGATACCTACGCAAACAGTGACGTCTTAAGTAAACGAACATTTACAATGGCGTCTAAGATATGAATGTACAGCTTTGCAGGTAGTGAACAAAAGGTAATGCTGCGGTTACAGTGTCGTCTGGGAATGAGTGCTAGTCTTATTGTAAGCAGTAAAGTTAATGTTTTTATTTCACTACAGTGACTTCCTTGCACTATAAAGTACTCCAAGTCGATTTGCACTCAAGTAGCTCTTAATTACAGTGGCGTCAATTAAAGTTGACCTATTGTAGTGGTGGGTTTGAACAAATAAGCAGAAAACTTAATTATCTTAAAACTTGCAGTAATTTATTTTTAATAAGATTTTAATTGAAATATAATTAATTATCAGTTTACAAATACTCGTAAATTAATTCGAAAGTGTCTCTTCTTACACTGTTGATTAAGTGTCTCTTAGAAATCTTTTTTTTTTTCATGTTTTTTAGTTAGTCCAAAATATTTTATTTATTTTTCAAACTGAGTCAGCAATTTACATTGGGAATTCATGTCCTATCTTGTCGGGAAGAATCACAGCAACCTTAAGTGAACTTACAAGTTGTAGTCCACAAACTACATATACTACCATAAAGTCACATAATATGAAATATGGCTTTAACCGAACTGACATTGACAATGCCCACTCGCATCCTTTCTCCTTCTTTCACTCGCAAATAATTTACAGCTAGAATTCCACACGTAATTCTGTCACTCCAGAGGGGGTCTTTCGAGGAGCGAGAGAGGTAGAAAGTCTATGGAAAAAAAAAGAAAAACTAGCTGACAACCTAAACGTTTCTTAAAACAAACGCAGTATCCCAAAAATGCCGGGGCCATGTCACTTGGCTCCAGGTGAATCTCCCCCTCTTCACCGCTCTCGTTTTGCCTTCCCAGAGGGGAGACACCTGTGTGAAATCATGCGGAACTATGACAGCAGCTGGACTGGCATAAACCCCACTAGTATTCCCGGTGTCTTCACTCTGTTTGGAGCTACCTGCTGTGGTTGCGGCCATAAAACAGCCAACAGAGGTAAAAGGCATAAAAAGTGACTGCCTATCAAAATATATGTGGAGCCTAGGTGAATAAAAAACAGAGGGAGCACCAACGAAAAAAAAATAAAACAGAGGAGCTTACGAAACGCAGGTGCCAAAAACTGTGTAGCACACACACACACAGACACACACAACAGGAGTTGAAAAATCACACACTAAACGCTAAAAGATTGTGAAAATTGAGATTGAAAGAAAACGCAAGTGAAGAAACGCTTTTTGGATATCCATTGTAATGAAGGACGAAGAAAAGGAGAGAGATTTTGAAAGGATTTTAAGAAATGTAGTTTGTTTGTTCAAAGAGATATAATATATTTACTCAAAGTTAAACTCAAACATTTTATTGTTTAAGTATTTTAAATTTTTTAGGCTATAGGATTTGTTAGATTGGAATTGTTCTCGAAAAATTCTAAATTTTTAAGGAACTTTTATTTTAGAAACTACATCCTCAAAAGCAGCCAGTTAAGGCAGCAAATATTTGCTTAAACTGCTAACAAATATTTGCTACAAAAAATTTTGAAAATTATTTTATGTGCAAACGAAGCAAATATTTGCTGAAAATTGTAAAAAATATTTGTTTTTTTCACCTGACATTAAAATATTTGCTGCATAAAAAGTTAAGCAAATTATTTTATTTCCATACATATCAAATATTTGATAAAGAGACATTATGCAAAGTAGTTATTTGCAGAAAATATTAGAAAATATATGCTTCTCCGTCTTATATTAAAATTTTTACTACTACAAAAATTTACGGGAACTATTTCTTTCCCATATAAGTATATCAAATATTTGCTCAAGGGGAAGTATATGAAGTTATTGTTTGCTACAAATATTAAAAAATATTTGTTTCTCCAGTTGATAATAAAATATTAGCTATAGAAAAGTGAAGCAAATTATTTCCTTTTCATTTACATATATCAAATATTTGCTTAAGAGACATTATACAAAGTAGTTATTTGCTAAAAATAGTAGAAAATATTTGCTTCTCCGTCTTATATTAAAATATTTGCCTTAGAAAAAGTGAAGCAAATTATTTCTTTTTCATTTATATTAAATATTTGCTTCAGAGACATTATACAAAGTAGTTATTTGCTGAAAATAATAGAAAATATTTGCTTCGCCGTCTCGTATTAAAAAATTTGCTATAGAAAAAGTTAAGCAAATTTTTTTTTACATATATATGAAATATTTGCTCAAGAGGAAGTATACAAAGTTATTGTTTGCTGAAAATAGTAATAAATGTTTGCTTCACCGACCAACACTTAATTATTTTAGAAAACTTTGTGAAAAACTGAATTTTTAGACCCCGTACTCTAAAAAAGAGTAGAGGGGTCTATTAAGTTTGTCTGAAGCGAAATGTGCGTAACAGGCAGAAGGAGGCGTGGCCGACCCCATAAAGTATATATATTCTTGATCAGCATCAACAGCCGAGTCGATATAGCGATGTCCGTCTGTCCGTCTGTCTGTCTGTCTGTCTGTCTGTCTGTCTGTCCGTCCGTATGAACACCCGGATCTTCTAAACTACACGAGCTAGAGCAGCCAAATTTGGAATGAAAGTCCGTCTATATGTCAGGCAGGTTAAGTTTATTTCAAATTTTTGCCACGCCCCCTACCGCCCCCGCAAATTGTAAAAAACTATTTTCACATCACTATAACTTGAAAACGACTAGAGCTAGAGAGACCAAATTCACACATTATGTGTATGGTTTGATCAAGTTTGATCCGGATCGGACAACTATAGCCTATAGCTCCCATAGGACAAATCGCTCAAAAATAAAAAATTTGTATGAAGACATGTAATGTTAGTTGGCCGATCGCAACCAAACTCACACAGGATGTGTGTATAATTATTAAAAGTATCATCACCAAATTTGGTCCAAATCGGACAACAACAACATATAAAACAAATTAATCAAAAATGCTGAATTTTATGAATAAATTGTTTGTTTGCACTTGCTTGCAATAACTCTACGTTTAGCTACTGCAACTTTAATAAGGAGCGTAGTCTAGGTAGTAGAGATGCGCGCTTCGTACGTGTTTGTTAGACCGGGATCCCGGGTTCGAATCCAGTCAGTGAAATATGTTTTTTGCTTACTTTTAAAATTTTAATTTTTTACATAAACTTCAAAGCGGAGTGTGGTCTAAGTAGTAAAGATGCCTGATCTAATTCTTCGCCCTTGTATGTTAACCCGGGATCATGGGTTCGAGCGCCGTCAGGGACATTTTATTAATTTTTGTTATATAACAAAATAACAAAAAAATATTATATGTAAATGCAGATAGTCGAGCGCTTTTAAGAGAGGGGCGTGGTGCAGCTGTTAGGGCTCTGACGCGTGAGCATGAAGTCCCAGGTTCAAATCCCGTCAGTGAATTATTTTGATTATTATTATTATTTTTATTTCAATTTAAATTTAAAATAATAATTTCGAATTGTAAAATAATAATTTCAAATTGTAAGACATGGCTTATTTTTAAAATAAGCCAAGTATGAAAATTGTGCATTTAATTGTGTATATATTTACATACATTTTTATTTAAATATGTATGTATACCAAATGTGAATCACTCCGCTTTTCTTCTTTTTCGTATGGACAATGCGCACTTCTGTGAGTACGGGGTCTTTTACAGTCGGCTCGCTCGACTGTAGCCTTTCTTACTTGTTTCTACTACTAAAATAGAGTGTCTTAAAGTAGAGCATTATAAGAAATAATTTCGAAAAATTAAGACCAATTGAAGAGCTCTAAAATTCATGTAGCGCTCGAGGAACAATGACAGCTTAATACACCATCATATCTCAATTAGAGAGACTATTAAACCGAAATTTTCGGTAGCCCAAAGAAGTGTTAACACAAAGTAGAAATGAAAGTTTTATTGAAGGCTCTGGGCTAATTGAAAAATGGGAAAACCATCAATTGAAATTGCCCCGAAGCGTTGCCTAATTGAATGTCGAAACGAAATGGATGCGATGCTTCTAGTCACTTCTGTCGTTGTCGTCGTAGTCGTAGTCGTTGCCCGAAAATGGAAACCGAAACCAAAACTTACCACAATACCATTAATAGTCCATGTCAAATTAGCAGCCGGTTTAGAGTATTTAATTGAGCAATTGCCGTCGACCAAATCGCCAATGCGATAACGTGCCTGAATCCCGGTAACCACTGTGTGCTCTTCCGGTAGTTCTATGCCAAATAGAAAGAGATGTGTAGAGAGTGAGTAGGTGAGTGAGAGTGAGGGAATGAAAATGTAAAATTAGCTAAGAAGCATTCGGAAAAAACACTGTAAAAGGCTGCGCACATTTGTCTAATTAATTTACTTTTGCCAGGCCGCCTTTTGCAGGTTTTTCTTCCACTCGCTCAATTTTTTATTACTTTTAGGTGATGATGGCATTTTTTATAGGTTTTTTTTTACTTACCTACTACTTCCATTTCGCCGGAGACCATCGCTGTTTGAAATGTGGGCGCTTCTACGGATATTTCGCATGTAAATTTACCCGAAATATTCAGCGCCACCGACTGCAGCACGACATGACTTTGATTCGACAGGTTTCTCTAGAAAAGTGCCAGAGAAGTGCGAGTGTTAGACAAAGTCAGAGTATAAAGACCGAGCGAGGTAGAGAGTAATAAAAATTAGTTGAAAAATAAAGTGAATGCAGTGCATAGAAATTGAATATAACGCTAAAAAAGCTAGATGGCGGACTTTTATGAAAAGCTGAGCTGCATTTCATATTGATATAGAGGAGGAATTTTAAATGGCGTCTTTTTGCTCCTGCTCTTCCTTCAGTGAAAGTCTCTTTTTGTGATTTGATCTCCTTTGAGTTAAAGCAATTTTGAATTTGGGTTTTTAGCGATATTAAAAAAATATTGTACGAAACGGAATTAATGAAGTGGCAAGCAATATATATTTTTTACCAAATGGCGCCCAACGTAGGGCACACATTTATTTAAATATATCGCAATTTGGTTTTAATTTTTAAACTATTTAACTAATATTTAGCATCTATTTTATTTTGATTATGTGCAATTTGCAAAAGTGACGCGTGTTCATGGCAAATTTAATCTTTGACACGCCAAACCGAAACATTCATGCGAAAATCCACTTAATACAAATTAAATTTAATAAATTGCATTTTAAAGACGGGCTTTATTATGCAAAAATATGACACTTTTGGGCGAGGTATTGGTTTTTATTTTATTTTTTATATGTTGTTTCCAGCCGTTTAACCCAATTTGCCCGCACACCTAATTGGCCCGAATGCATTTCAATGTAATTATTAAAGTTGAAAAACTTCACTCCCCAACAACTTTTATGGAGTATTTTTGCGCAATCTGCATATATTGTTTTTTAATGAGCCGCAAGTCAATCGCAAGCCGACTAATTGGGCAAAAGGACTGTAGACTGACTGGACTGGTGACTGTTTACTGTTGACTGGTTACTGGTTACTGGTAACTGGATTCCAGTTACAACATGTTGCTGTTCTGCATAATTGCAACATTCAGAGATTGGGCGAAAAAAACACAGAAGGATTCTTTGGCATACCAAAGATTTGATACTCTTGCAGCATCCTTTGACTGATGTGTCCAATGCAAGAAAGTAGTTTGTATGGTCGAGTGTTGCCACTTTTTTCGACCACCACTGTGCCTTTTTGCCTTATAATAAAACAGTGCAGATACAGTAGTGTCTACACAAGAGCACACTAAACACATTTGAGATCAAACAGAGCTTAATCACAGTGGCGTCACTAAAAGTTGACCTGCTCTACAATTTAAGCTCACTAAACAGGCTACACTGATGTCTAAGAATAAAGTAGTAACAATTGAGTTTCGCTTAGCGAGCATCTACAGTGGCGTCTAAAATAATATGCAATCTTTAAAGATTTCGCCTTTGATTTAACTATCCTAAGATTTAAATTATGTTTCTTATAAAGCACTGCTGCAAACTGGGTGACAAAAGTATAGCACCGTCTCTGCAAGTGTATAATGAGATTTTTCGTGAAAAACTGGCTTAATGCAATCAGCCATTATGGGCATAATTTACAGTGCGTTTGTTATTTTATGACACGCAACTGCAGCATGTGTTCTTAATGTTTGTGGCAACCATACACATCCACTCGACAACCCTACATGTCTCTCTGTCTATCTGTTTGTCTGTTTGTCTGTCTTGTATACTCACCTCCACATTAAGGCCACTTGTCATGGCGAAGACTTTCATTGCCGGATTCTCTTTGGGCGTGTAGCGATAAAACTCACGCTTGCCTTTATACCATTTCACCGAATACAGCGTATCATTTTCCATATCGTAATTACAGGTGAACAAGGCATTGCTGCCGCGCTTCACCGCCTGTGGTATCATTACCGAAACATCCTTGAGCGCCACAATAAAATCTGCAAATACAGAAACAGAAACGGATACAGAAACAGGATAAGTGCAAGCAAATACTTTTATACTCCTTCCTTCGGTTCGTCTGAAATTAAGCACAGTCTGCCTATAACATGAGTCCTTGAATTCATATTACTTTCTTCTTCTTTTTTTTGTTTATTTGGGGTAGATATGGTAAGTAGTCTCATTTTGATGAAATTGTTATCACAATTTCAATGTCAGTTGTTTTTGGTTCGTTTACTTCTAACACAGAGTGTCTGCAGAAAGTTCTTGAATTTAATAATTACGCAATTAACTTTAATTATTAATTACTAATATATATATTTTTGTTCGTATTTGACTAAATGGACCTTATTGATCAAAAATCGTAAACTGGGTGTGTTTTTGAGAATTTATTTATAAAATTAAAAAAAAATGTATTAATTATTGGCGGCATTGAATACAGTTTAACTTTAGGTTAGCTAAATTTTTTGCGGGATCATAGGCCTAAATTTATTCATCAGACTTTTCAAGACCTCTTTATGCATTATAGTAATTTATATCATTTTTTCGTAAAACTTGCATAGTAATTTATATCACTTTTTCTTAAAGCTTGCATCTTATTTTTTGACATTTTTTTGATTTCCGCATCATAATTTTAAACACACTTCTCATCTTATTACGCTTCTAGGGAGCTTTTTTCATTATTTACCTTGTTCGTCACACTTTGTTTTCACTTACATTAAAATGTAGTCTACTTTTAGGGGGTTTCAAAAAATATTGCTTTACACAGCCTAAGAAAATGGCTGAAAAGGTCAGTATTGAAAGGCATTTTGTGGGAGATCTTAGTGTGTACAAAAATATTAGAACAATTTTTGTTTGCATTAACTTTTCAATGATTTTTTCTTTTTTTATTGCAGTTAAATTTTCATTTAAAATATAGTTTTATTATTATTTTGAGTTTTGTTAAATTTTTTTATTTGGGCAGCATAAAAGCAGTCGCGAATGTGATTTAAAATTGTATTTAAAATTAAAGATTATTAAATAAGCTAAAAATTAAAATCTCAAATTAACTGAAAATAATTGTTACTTTTATTTAATAAAATCAAAAACTGATTTTAGTTGCCGTTAAATAAATGCTATTTATTTATTTAAAAAATCCAAACAATTTTCATTAGTTTTTAACAAACTATTCCCATCAAATCTATATAAAATACACATTCCATTTTTAATTTAATAGAGATATTTCAAATAAAAACAAAGTATCTCATACTTAATAGAGATTTTATGATACATTTACGTAACTAACACAGAAGCCTATTCCTTACCAAATATTCTCATATAAAAAATATATTTTGAACACTTTTACTGTCAAAACTGCTCTTAACTGAACTAAAGTTAAAAATTCCTGCTCTGAATGAATTCTCCTCAGCATACTTCATCAATTAGTTCAGCAAACATATACAACAACTAGTTTAACCTTCTAACTGAGTCAACAAAAAAACTAAACAATAAAAAAGGAAAAATTAAACTACAGTTTGAATGAATGAAAAGTTGTAAAAGAAATGAAAGAAGTGTGTGAACAATGTGTGCATATGCACAAATTACAGGCCTCAACAGTTGCAACTGAGAAAATCGTCCTCAATTCGAATTCGAAACGAATCCTTAACCCGAATCGTACCTAACCTCAAACTGTGCTACTACCTATAGAATTCTGGCTTTTGATAAGCGAGCTTCAGCTAGTTTCTGAACTGACCCCACCTAAACTGACCTAACCTAACCTGACCTGACCTGACCACACCACTGAATTCGCTGCTCTTCGTGTTGTTACATTTTCCGTAGTGCGTTTCATGTGACAACAAGTGTAGCACTAAATAGCCCTATATACACGGTACTACTTCCTGCTGTCGTACCACCCTCTCTCCCTGTCTCTTTCTAGCGTTATCTCTGTCTATCTTTCTTGCTCACAGTTGTTCATCTGGAATCTGTATTTTTCTGCTTTTGTTTTATCATTTCACTTCAATGTTGTTTTTCCAATGCGTTTTTCATTTTCTTTTTCGTATTCGTTTTCACAATGCTTTTTTGTTTCATATTGACCCATATTGCCTGGCCATTTCCCCCCCACCCCCCTACGACAGGAGCAACGCGATTGTCCTTCAACAGAGGTTGCATTTGTTGTGGTAACAACAACAAGAAAACCCAAAACAACAACAAACAACAACAACAACAACTTTTCCATGACATTTTATTTTGTTATAAAAAAAAAAAAGTTTTACAATCTACGTTTGTTAAGTATTTTAACGGCTTTCTCTAGCGCAGCATTGCGGTGGGCACAGGGCACAGGTAACACAAAACCAATGAAAACTGCAAGGACACAACTCCCCCTATGACCTTATGACCCCTCATACTTCAAACCCTTCCCTGATTGGAGTGGAGTGGCAAAGTTTCAGTGTGTCTGCATTGGGTGTTTATCTGTCAGTTTATGTTTACAAATGTCCACTTTTAATGGTTCCCCATTTAGCTGCTGATAGCAAACGGGTGGTATGAGGGGGCGTAGGGGTTTGTGGGGCGGGGTGGGGGTGTGCCTGTTGTAAAATTCTATGGCAAGTTTGGTTTTCCTTTATTCATTCTGTCCATCTATCTGCTTGTTTGCTGTGCTTTTTTCATCAAGTTTCGCTTACATTTTACATTTTACAGTTTATTGTATTCATTTCACATTGTAAGCGCCATTTGTAATAATGTTATCGATAGCTGTTTGCCAGTTTATCGATGGTTTCACAGTTTAATGGTTACAACGTAATAAGTAGTGGAAAATTCTGCATGAAAAAAAGTTTGATTGAAGTTGAAGCTTGATTAGTTTCTTAATTAGGGTGACCATAGCTTGCAACTGTAACTAATTTTATATGAAATAATTATACCCGTTACTCGTAGAGTAAAAGGGTATATTGTATTCGTTGCAATGTATGTAACAGGGAGAAGGAGACATGGCAGACCCCATAAAGTATATATTTTCTTGATCAGCATGACTAGCCGAGTCGATATAGCCATGTCCGTCTGTCCGTCTGTCCGTCCGTCCGTCTGTCCGTCTGTCCGTCTGTGTGAACAAAAGGATCTCAGAGACTATAAGAGCTAGAAAGGCCCGAGTGGTCGCAAACGAAAGATAAAATGCCCAAGCAGTACAAGTTTGTTTTTGTTTTTTGACACGCCCACTTTAGGGCGTTCTATGTGCATACAAAAGTAAAAACAGGAAAAAATAGCATGTTTTAGTATAGAAAACTTTTTTGTTAGCAATGCTATCTAAACCAAATTGACACAGAAAGTACACGTCTAGGGAGTACATATACTGACCAAGTTTGATCCAAATCGGACAACTATATCATATAGCTCCCATAGGGACAATCGGTCAAAAATTCGCTCCAAATATGAATTTATATGAATAACTTTTGCGTTGGCCAATCAATCGAAATGAAACTTACACAGAATATATTTGTCAATATTATAAACATGCTGACCAAGTTTCATTCAAATCGGACAACTATATCGTATAGCTCCCATAGGGACAATCGGTCAAAAATTCGCTCTAAATATGAATTTATATGAATAACTTTTGCGTTGGCCAATCAATCGAAATGAAACTTACACAGAATATATTTGTTAATATTATAAACATGCTGACCAAGTTTCATTCAAATCGGACAACTATATCGTATAGCTCCCATAGGGACAATCGGTCAAAAATTCGCTCTAAATATGAATTTATATGAATAACTTTTGCGTTGGCCAATCAATCGAAATGAAACTTACACAGAATATATTTGTCAAAATTATAAACATGCTGACCATGTTTCATTCAAATCGGACAACTATATCGTATAGCTCCCATAGGGACAATCGGTCAAAAATACGCTGTAAATATGATTTTGTATGAAAATTTTCTGCGTTTCTCAAGTCATCTGAATTAAAATCAATAGGGTCGATTACCTAACCGATTGTAATATTATTAATAATATATTATATTGTTAATAATATAATTAAACTGAGTAACGGGTATCCTAAAGTCGCGAGGCGACTATAGCATTCTTTCTTGTTTTTAAACTACACATCAGTTCATTAGAAAAGTTGAAAATTACTTAAAAAATAAAGTTTTGTACTAAAATTAAATTTAATATTTTTTATAAATCTTTTGTAAAAAAAGCCAAACTTTTAACAATTTTTTCAATAAAAGTTTCCAAAAATTTCATGTATTTTTTTTGTATTTTTAGTTTGCTAAAAATTGTTTAAATTTATATTTTCAAGACGTGCTTAAAGTCAGAGAAATGTGGTATAATTTAGGCCCTGTGGGTGTGTTAACAGATTGGTTTCTTTGTAACTTTAATAAGTCAGTTAATTTATAAAGTTTGCAGACAAAATGCATTTGACTTTGGCATTAAAAGCTGATCAAAAAGTTAAGCAGACAAAACACCTCGAAGTGTTGCCCCCAAAAAGTCGAGAGAAACCAAAAACCAAAGCGAACAAAACAAACAAACAAACAATCAAACGATTTGAGACCCTGCGGGTTGAGCGGGTGTCCAAAGAAGTGTTGCCAAAAAGTAAGGGAGGTGTCACTAAAGTGGTGTCGACCCCACATCCCGGTCGAGTCAGTAACAAAGTCAGGGCCAGAGATAGCGAGAGAAACGTATAACGAACGCCATGACGGCCACAAAAACCTGACCAAAACTCTCCTCAAAACTGTCAACACTGTAGCCAACAAGACCAGCCACTCAACGAGACCACTCCACATGTCATACGGCATACAGATCTCACCACTGCTTGTCTTTCAGTCATTTCAACTTTTTTTGGAATTTCAATATGCAATGATGCTGGGTGAGAGCACGGAAAATGCCGCAGGTGGTAGGCATACAAAGCATGTGGTGGAGTTGGGAGAATACTGGTCGCTGTTGGTTGAAAGAAACGCAAATAAACCGAAAAGTAAATACATAAATTAAAAGTGTTAAGTCGCGAAATGTTTAATGCCCACATTTAATGAAATTGTGTGCTCAACAGCTGAAATATTTCAATATTCGAGCTCAAATAAATATTCAGTGCGAAACAGCGACGATTTCTCCCAATCAACAGTATTAACCGTATAACTTTGTAGTGTTACCACAAATTCATTTTATACCAGAATCCATTAATTATCAGAAATTCAAAGCTGAGAAAATTAAGCACTTTTAAGAGGAGCAAATTCAATTTAGCTTAAAATAATTCCTAGTTTATATTGTTATGCTATTCAAAAATTGTATTTTTCTATTTTATGAAAACTTTTGAAAAACTTAATTTTAAGCTGCTTTAAAGGTTTTCGTTCTTTGCCGTAAGTTGCAGTTTATTTATTCGTCTATCTCTGCTATTTCTGCTCTGTTTTTGTTTTTTCCCCATTTTTTGCAACAATTTTTTATCATCAGCTGTCAATAGTTCATGCAGTTGGCCAGCAAAAATGTGCAAAGAAAAATAAAAACAGTGAAAATCATTACATAAAAAGTGTTTTATGTTGTGCTATTGCAACTTTGACCAGGCGGCATATGAGGCAAACACACACACACACGCAAACTCACATGTTTTGATAGTTAGTTATGTAAGGTTCTCTCCCTGGTTGGAAGTAGTCCAAACTTTCAAACAACAACAACAACAGTAACGTGCTGTATAAATACAAGTTTGTAGCTGAAATTTTGTGTTTTGGCTCCTTTTTTTTGTATTTGCCATAAAACTTAAAAAAAAAAGTGGAAAACTCCCAAAAAAATAAATAAAATAGGAGAAAAACAAATAACAAATCGAAATAAACGCATTTTTATATACATATATAAACATATATATCTAGTCGCATACAAAAATATATATATATATAGTACGTATATATCTGTATTTATGAACCCCATAAATATGTCAAATAAATTACAAAACAGTCAAAATATTGTGGCATCTGTGTGTTACTCTCTGTGTGAAGTCATTTATGACGATAAGGCAATGTATTTTTAGTATTTTTGTATTTTTCGTGTTTTTGGTCTCGGTTACACAAACACCCCGTATATTTAAGACTGGCCAGACATTTTTCCGGTTGGATTGTTTGTCCACAGAGTAGATTTCAATGCGACTAAAGTTTTAAAGTTTTTTAGAGCTAGGGAGTTTTAATTGTGTTAAATGTGCGAAATAGTTAAATAATTGTAATGACAACATTCAAAAATCTTAGGACGAAAATGCTGTCGACTCTAATGATAGTACAAATACCTATGCTAATGAATATTCTTCGGTGTATGTTCAAGCTAATTATAATGTTGATAAAAATGCTAATACTAACAGTATGGATAATTTAGATTATGTTAATTCTAATGCTAATGTTAATGCTAATGCTAATGCTAATGCTTAAGCTAATGCTAATGCTAATGCTAATGCTAATGCTAATGCTAATGCTAATCCTAATCCTAATGCTAATGCTAATGCTAATGCTAATGCTAATGCTAATGCTAATGCTAATGCTCATGCTAATGCTAATGCTAATGCTAATGCTAATGCTAATGCTAATGCTAATGCTAATGCTAATGCTAATGCTAATGCTAATGCTAATGCTAATGCTAATGCTAATGCTAATGCTAATGCTAATGCTGATGCTGATGCTTATGCTAATTCTAAAACCAAAACTAAGACTAGTAAGAGGTCTTCTTCTAATTTCAACTGAATTTTGTTTGACAAACTCTCGCAGATTAGCAGTTAAGTGAGAACAAATAGACATTTCCGATATTGGTATTTAGATATTCCCAAAATATACATATAAATAAGTTTTACTGTATTTGACCAAATGGAACATTGATAATATGGTCATTGAAAACGTTGGAGAAACCGCGTAATTCTCGCTAAATATTCACGGGGGTGGGAGGCGGGTGCAAGTATAAAATCTGTGGCAAACTTTGCATGTACCGCAATGGTGAAAACACATACACACACATACGCACACATATGTATATACACACAAAGAGCTGACAACAAAGTAATGGGGCGTTTTGAGGAGGGTTGACAAAGGGTCGGGATAGAAAGGATCATCATGGAAAAGCGCTGCCCGCAGACAATTTCATTAGAGCATAAAGTAAAAAATTAAAAGCACACACAAAGGCACAACACACACACACGCACAGAAGAAGGGTTGGTGGTTGGGGGGGTAGTGCGGTAGGTAAGTAACCAAAAATACCAAAAAACTAAAAACAAATACAAAATGAACGCAATTTGCAGTTGGCGCATTCACAAAATGTTTGCCACTGCACCGGAAATGCAACGTACACACACACACACACACACACACACATATATATACACCACACACACGACCGTGCACACACCAAAAATGTCGTTTCTGTGGGCTGTTTGACAGAGTCGGTAAATTTTGGGGTTTGCATGTTTTGGGTAGTTTGTGTCTGCTCGCTACTGAACTATTAAATAAACATGCAAATTATTGCGCAATTTTTGATTACAAATTTTTTCAACAATGGCCAAAAACGTAACAAAAGAAAAATGATTAGCTAAATGATACCCTGTAATTTTATTTGAAATATTTCATTAGGGGTTTTATCTATGTGTTTAAAAATATATTTATAATTAGTAATCAAAATGTATTTTAAATTAATATTTATTTATTTTGTAATCATTTGAAAGTGTGGCACATTACAACGAATTTGTTAAATAGATTTATACACTTTGCTACAAAATATTATTTTTAATAAAACAGTATAAATTATTTAATATTTTTATAGGTCTTAAAATATCATCATTTGCTTAATTGTTAGGAAAAGAAATGTATTACTTATTATAAATATATTTTCGCTTAATTTTTGTAGTAATTTTTCATAATTTTAAAAATAAAAATTCGAACAAACATTTTAAACAAATATTTTAAACGTAAGTTTAATAATCATTCATTTCCCCATTTAGTACAGGGTATAACAACAGCCAGAAACACAGCCTGCATGCATGTATGTGTATGTAAATCGCTGCCAATACGGCCTTACCCCCAGCCCTGTTCTATGGTGTCCACCCCTCGGCGGTTTCACAGCCATTCAGTGCATGCATTTAACACTCGACGCCTATTTTGCATACAAATTTTATTATTATTGTACATATTTGTATTGAATCGCTGAAAATGCCGCCTCGACAATGCCCAGAGAACAACACAATTGTTGTTCTCTACTATCTGAGTGTGTGTGTGTGTTTGTGTGTTTGTGTGTGTGTTTTTTTTTTGTATACATTTTTTGGCATTATGCAAAATGAAAATCTGCAATTTTTCGACTGACACTTGTTTGTTGTCATGTTTTCTATATGCTGACAATTACCAAATATATATTGAATGACAGATCAAAAGATGTATATTTTGGCATTAATGCAGCACAAAAAAATATTAGCATAAATGGGGCTTTTTACAGGCTTAAAGATGGATTTCATCTGTTGTTTTTAGTGGTATACAATTCAAGTTGAATTCAATTATAAATATTATTTTAATGTTATTAAACTTTCTTTTCACATTTCATGAATATTTATAGTTCTAATTTTTTTGCTTAAACTCGCATTTGTTTATACAGTTTTTAGTTTAACTTTTCCACAACTATTTCGTTCGGGTTCTCAGCAAAGTAAACAACGGAAATTTGAGTAAAGTTGACAGCTTTAGATGAAATATATAAAATTCTAAACGCGCATATTGAAAACTGTAAAATATTCAGACAAAAATGCAATATTAATTTATGCAACAATCCATTTGCGGCACAAATCGACCCATCAAACGCAGCTACCCAGCAGGTTGAATAAAAGACAAAAAAAAAAAAAACAGAAAACTTAAAACAAATATTCAAAAAAATTGAAGAATTTTGTGTTTTATAAATTTTGCATGCGAGTTTTCAGCAACTGTTGTCACTCAGTTGCACTCACAGGATGCACAGGACACTGAACAAACCATTTAGGTTCATATATTTGCAAAAAAAAAAGGTTTAAACTAACACGCTCTTGATCGGAATAACAAATTTTACAGGGCTACTAGCAGGTCTTTAAAGTCAGAAACAATAAATTTTAAATGAAAATCTGAAGAGATTTGACATTTTCTACGTCTCAAACTAAAGTTTTTATGTTATTTATTATAAAGAAAATTTAAGAAAAATTTAATAATATTTTATTTAACTGAATTTGTAAGAAATACAGATAAGATATGATATATATAAGGTCAAAATTTCATTTGTAAATAATATTTTTTAAATTTATATATTTTTTAAGGGTTCTACAGAACTTCTGTTTATTTATTATAATGAAAATTATATTTAATATAATTAACATAAGTAAAAAAAATTATTTTAAATTTCTTGTATGTAAATTAAATATAAATTCAAAATTAAATAAATATTTAAATAGATCTTTTTTTGCGTACGAAAATTAAATTTCATTTATATGAATTTAAATGTAATTATTTGTTATTTAATTATTTATTTACATATTTATTAATTTATTAACTTTTATGGAATTAAATTTAAGTCATATATTAATTTAATAAATCTATAAATTTATCAATTTCTGTATTTCTTACACAGCTTAAATATATTTAAAAAACCTGTGGCCCATTAATCAACTGAAATATTTTTTAGTTACTGACTATTTTGTACAATATTTTATACATAAATATTATTTTATCACATGTCCGGTTCTTTTTACATAACTGACCAATCTTAATTCGATCAATCAACTGACATTATGTAAATCCAAGACATATCTTTCATTAAAGTTTTTCAAGCCAACAAAAAACTCATAGAAGTAACAACAATAAAAAAATCGAATGACCCGCGCATTTTCACAACTCCTCATTCAATGCATATCAATGGAAATGAGTTTTTACCGAAAGTTTTTCTCAACTCGAATGGGAAATCACCAGAGAAGGAGAATGGGGAATGCGCTGATGATGTTACTGGCGACATTTTGGCGGGCACTCACACACACATATACACTCTCACATATAGCTACACTCATGAATGCCATGCACTGAATTATCCACTCTTCAGTCCCCTCTGGACCTCTCCTATTTCCATTGCTTTCTTTTCCCCGCCTGACAAAGTGAGTTCTTTTGTATTCCTCTCGCTCAATGGAGATGACATGTCAAATGCATGAACAAATAGTCGTTTGCTGTCTTCTTTTGCTTTTATAGATTCTCAATGAATTTCTCTATATTTTCCTTAAAAAAATATATATAAAAATTTATATTTATATTTCTTATAGCAAAGTCTGTATTGTTTGTCAGCGAAATAAATTAAAATTTTTGCACGGAAAAGAGCAGAAATTTTGAAATTAAAATAAAAATAAAAAAGTTTAATTTAAAATGGTGAAATGCTTAAAGTTGAAACCAATTTGAAGTTATTTTTGTATACGTTTTTGGATGTTTTGTTAGCGTATATTTCTGACACATCAAGTAATGGTTCGTACACTTCAATGTTTTATGTCAAAACAATCAACTGAAGCAATCAATATGCGAATGCTCTCAAAGTCCCTATACAAGCCCCGCCCTCTTTTTGCCCTACACCCAGGGGAGCAGGAGAGCAGGCAGGTGAGTGAGGGGTGTGTAGTGGAAGGCAGGCACATTACAATGCCATTTGAGTGCCATAAACAAAATATAAAATGTTGTGCATACGTATTACGTATACGCTACGTTGTATCTGTCGAGGCGTCGCTGGCAATGCACAATTCACACAGTTAGATTAAAGTGCTTGGCCAACAAAAAGTGCCAGAACGTCAAGAAAACCAGCAACAACAACAACAGCAACAGCAACAAAAAATGGTTATAAGAGCAACAACATTGACAGGCCCTCAAAGGTGCCGAAGACTCTAGTATAAGCATCTCAGCGGCCCAAACATTGTTTAGTAATTTATTTTATTTTTCGACAGTTTTTCGCCCCCATATCTACTACGAAAAGTGTTTGCTACTTATGCCTCGTCATTGGAGTAGCTCTCCAAAAACTGAAAGATTGCCCACCTCCTACGTGTGGAGGTGGCCAGAACAAACAACAACCACAACAATTTTAACTTTGGTATGCAAAACATGAACAGCAATTCTGAGCTGCAGTTGAAGTCAGTTTTTTACTCCAACTCCTTTTGTTTTATACTCTTTTTGGGTTGGTTTCGGAAAAGATAAATTGATATATACGTATATAAGTATATTGAAGACTGCAGTCAGTATTTACATTTTGGCCAATGTACGAATCGTAAACTGTCCATTGGCATTTAAGTCAAAGGAAGTTCGTACAAAGAGCTATAGACAGACAAGGGACAATTATAAAAGACCCTGTAGTAAAGAGTTTACCATACTAAACATGAGTATTCTTCAAATTTCGATGTCTTCAGTATGAAATAGTCGATTGGTTTTACACACACAATTTCTAAGCTTTCTTCTTTTCTTTACGCAAATTTATTCCCTTCTTACGCTCTTCGATTACAGGGTCTAAATACACTACGAATGACTGTAACTGAAATCCTTTTATTGTCCATTGTCAGCATGCCTTAATTAAGAACGCTTCGACTTTTGCAGACAGAACCATTCTCATACTCATTCTCATTCTCATTCTCATCGAGTGACCTTTTTTGTACAATGTTTACTACCTTGTCTGGGCCACGTCACAAAAGTGAAAAGAGTGAAAGAAGGTGTAGGAAGGGATGAGTCAAAAAAATTGGTAAACTGCAAGCCGACAATTTGCAGTTTACAGTTTACAGTTAACAGCAGTCGTATACGTGGCGTATACGTTATTGCAAAAATACCGAAAATTGGTTTGTTTGATGAAACAATGTCTGCCCAAATTCGATTCCTATATCTACATACATATATACAACTTTATATATATATATATATGTATGTGTGTAAAAAACACTGAAACTCTCTTCCTGATAGAGAGAAAAGAAATTACGAATTTACATAGCGTCCATTTGGGCATTTTTATGTGTGTTTTTAAAAGTTTTTTATTTTTGCCTTTTGTTAATAACTTTCGGCAGATGCAACTGATGGTGCCAGAGTGAACGCCTATTGGTCAATCTGTCTGTCTTTCAGTCTGCCTGATGAACTGAGCCCACTGTCAAGTGCGGCATCAGCATCAAATTGCATTTAACAGCAAACATTCCAATTAACAGAACAAGAGCTGCAATTCTGCAAGCCAATTGTAAATACTGGCAGTTTTTTTTAAAGCTTATTGTTTACTTAATAAATGAACAGAAACATTTTTAAATTAATAAAATAGTCAATATTTATAATAAATAGAATTCTATTAATACTTTACTATGGTTTCTTATAAATGTTCTTTATGGCGCGTTTTCTGTCACTGACTGCAGCTTATGTTAGTTTCAATGTTAATGTTAACATTACAGATATACTTATGCTATGCTTATACTAATTTTAGTGTTGGAAAGTTTGCTCATTATCGATATATGCAGTTTCTTATCTCAATACCTAATTAATTTAATTAATAGAAATTTAATACATCATGAATTCAGATCAGCAAAAATATTTAATTTAGAAATATAAAAAAGTTTGTCTAAAATTTAAATAAATAGTTTTACCAATCAATTTAAATTGAACTTTTTTGGGTTAAGTGAAAATTCAACAAATAATTAAGTTTAAAAGCCACAACTTTATTTTAAGATAATATAAAATTAAAATAATATAATTTAAAAAAAAATTTAAGTGTTTAAAAAAATACTATTTTGTAAATCATTGTTTATACTTATGTATATGTCAGAGAAGGTGTAGGGTTTTCTTTATCCATGTTATCTTTGCTTAAGGCGGGTCGAGTCGCAAACTTCTGTTCTCACCGAGTCTCAATCAAACATTGATCACATGTATCCAAGTCAACCCATACAGAGTCCCACACTCAGTCCATATTACCATCTCGCTCGAACCTCGCCTTTCGCATATGTTAGCTTTAAGAAACAGTTTATCTTTGTCTCTTTTCTACGTTTATTCACACGTTTCTCATTACTGGAAATGCTTCTTAACATAAAATACTCTTAAGGTAATGTTATTAACATGCACTACTCCTAAAGCTTATTGATTATCGTTCTAAATCTTCGACATATATAATACATTGTATGGTTAGAGGCTAAAAATGTATCGATACTATTGAAAGAGCAGCCGATAGTAATTGCAAACGCGCTCTGCTCTTCAACAGTCTGGTAACTCTTTCTATAATTGAGTTAGTAAAATGAACAAGTTCATACATATGGTTTAACTATAAGAAGAAGATTCATTGAAGAGACAACGCGTGTTTAAAAAGAAAGAAAAATTCAAGTGAGTTTAAAAAGACAAAAAAAGAATTCGTACTGAGTTGTTATTTAAATACAAAAAGGATTCCTAAGCTTGATAGACGAATTCATGAGAGCTGGAGACAGTGCTGGTATTGTGTAAGCTAGAGACTCCACTACTTTTTCTATAGATAAAGTACATTAAAGGTTTAAAATTTTGTCATACAGTGGTCAGCGCCTCAGTTTACCATCACTTCTGTAACTTAACATACTTTCTTCTCTATGTTTGGACCCGCTTTAAACACCAGTTGATGTTCCATGCTTTATGATTCTTCTGTCCTCCAATCGATTGCAGTTAACTTGGCCAAAATGGCAAAATGCATGCCTTATCGATGCGAGCTAGTTTTCTTTGATCTGCGAACACAGTTGCACCTCATATGCGGTGACTGTGCAACATCTGAATTCATTGGCAAAGTAATGCCCCCATCGAGAAGCTACAGCAAAACCAGACTTAATTGCGCTTTTTAATTGCAATGAATGAGGAACTCACACAACTTGGTAGTTGGGCAGTTGGCCAATTGTGTATTAGATTTTTCTTGCTCTTCATCTTCTGCACTCACTCAAAAGACATTCCCAATGCATTGTGAATGGCAATGACTGAGTAATCGGATTAAATTTTGAACAGAAAGTGTACATAACTTCTAAATTGGATTGAGAATCGAGTATCAAGTATGAAATATTCCATTATCGTTTTTGGTGCTCAGTTTTAGTTAATTAATCTTAGTAAATTTCATTCGGGATATCAATTTAATTGTTAATCAATGATTTTCTAATAATCAAATTGACTTCATTGAGCAATAATTCAGTTCAGATGATTCATTATGTCAAGGGCGTAATTACAGTCTATTAGTTCCTTGTGATTAGTCAAAGACACAGAACTAACACTCTGAAACTAGTAAGGCATTAAATGGAATTTACTAACACTTAATATTCTGTTTTAAAAGTTGAAGGAATTTAAGTTGAGAATAGAAGATTGGATATAAGCAAAAGTGTTGGAATTTAGCAGTAATTTTAAAAAGTTTTGAGACAAGATTTTAAAACTAAACAATGTGTCATAAATTTTTTAAAAATAATGATACTTACTTTCTAATTTGTTTTCTTAATAATTGCTATTTAATATTATAATTTAATATCATCATTTAATTATTATTTAAATTTGAAATTCGATCATAAAAATTTAATAAATTTTGTCGTTTTCTGTCATAACTATTGAGTCACATAAGATAAATAAAAAATAAAATAAAGTTTAAAATTAAATTTAAATTAAACTAGTTTCAAAAATTAAAATTCCAATTTGAAAATAAATTTTCACAACTATTTAAGACAATTCTTTTCAACAATAAACATAATTATTCTGTAATTAATTTTAATACACACAATTTATATATTTAGAGCATTAAATTTGGCCTCAATCAAGCTCTGTCTCTAAACCAAAAAAACTCTTCAACATTTTTAAATAAATTGTCAACACTACTGTTATATTTTCACTAACAAATAGTTATGTTATTAAGTTATGTAATAATATTTACATAAATATTTGTAGGACTCATGTTGGGTTCTCAGCATTTACTGATAAGTAAGGCATCAAGAAGCAGAATTTGCATGTCCTTGTCGGTATTTTAATTACACATTTGTATTCCAATTGATTTATAATGTTTCTAACACACACATACACACACACACACACACATGTGTGTGTATGTAAAGTAGTGTTGATTTATTGGTCAATCGTAGTCGCAATGGATATTTTCTAATTGTGTAAATGTTTGCTTCTGGCTGTGGACTTGGATCATCGATTGCTACACACACACACACACACTCATACACACACTCTCAAGTCATATATCATTTTCAAGGAGAATCTACTCTGTTTGATTTACAACAAGCTTTGGCATTTCATTTTGACCCACAAAAATACAAATAGATAGAAACGAAGAAAAGAACGAAAATCAGTGTCAAAGACAAGAGTTGTCTGTTTACCTTACCAGCTGAGTTGGGATTTAATAGTGTGTGTTTCATTACGCATACGCCTTGTTGTCCACCCAAATAATTTTTGCTTTCACTTTCATTTCGACCTTTGTTTCGCTCTGTATTAATTGCTATGACATTTCATTTAAGTTAAGATTTTATATATTTATTCTAAGCTATTTGTATATACTATATGTATATATCTACTGTCAGCTACAAATGACCAGCAGTTGTGGACAACTCATTGCTACTGCTCCTTCTGTCTGGCCAAATTGATTGAATTTACTGCTTAAAGCCAAGCTAGCCAAACAACCAGTTGGCCAAGTTGTTGGCCATAAAGACAACGACGTCCTCTATCTCACTTATCCTGCTTTCTCTCTCTATCTCTTTCTTCTCTTTGATAGTGTGTCGCGGTCATTTCATTTCAAATCCAGCTAGGATTTGTAATGAAGATATATATACACATACACACATGGACACACACACACACTCACACACATACACATACGCAGCAAATCACTTAGTTTCGCATTACAAAGCTATTCTGACGCAGAAATAACTCCTTTGACTTGATACTATTCGGCTGTCTTCTGATGGCCATAGAACATATAAATTAATGAATTCGATGCTTATCAATAGCACACAGAAACAGCAATACTGATAGCAGCAACAACAACAACAACAACTACAACAACAACTGGAATCTATGTCCATCTATTAGTTCGTTAGCTTTGTTTTTCTGCTTGTCGTGTGATTATGTTGAAGTGACTGACTTAAGATTGGTGCATAGACTACACACACACACACTTATACACACACACATACATACTGTCCTCCACTCATACATGTAAGATTTGTTGTGCGTGACTTGTATCTGTCTTAAAGTCAACATGGAAACGTCTTTCTTTGCTTTCTGCAAACGGTTCTCTTTCTCTCTCTCTCCCACTCTGTTTCTTTTGGTACACTTAAAAAAAAATTAGTAATATGTAAACTTAATACTCTTTGTTTTGATTTGAACTGTGGAAATAACTTAAGATATCTCAACCAAACTATATAGTAATCGAATTACTATATAGTATAGCTGGAAAAGAAGAATTCGATTAAAATCAGGAGCAGTTTTTGCTTATGGAGATGCCTCTGAGAACTCTTTATATTTTATTGTATTTATCTTATATTTTAACTTCTTTTACTATTTTTTATTTACTATTTTTCTGTGTGTATCTTTTCTGCTTCGCTTTGTTTCCTCATCTATTACAGCACATTCATTTGATAAAACTCTCTTTGGTCCTTCAATCATGCTTTTGTATTTCTGTATTGTGGCCACTGCGTTTATCCCCTCGAGGACACACGGCTTCTGTTTTGTATTTTTTTTTGTTGTTTTGCTTCTTTTTTTTTTTGGAGGCGGATTTGTAATTTGTATTTGATAAGGGGCGCTTTAAGTGTTTCCTTGTCTGCGCGTGGCCACTCGCCTCCTTTTCTCTAATCGCCCCTCTTTCCTGCTTCCCTTACTCTTTTCGGCGTTAAGCTCCTTGGCGGTCTTTGGTCTTCATTACGGCATTAGGCATATTGCCGTAAATCTGATTAGCAGACACAGTACTTTGGCCAGAGCGACCAGATACTTATCCAAGTACTTATGTATGTCTTTCCTATAAGCATAGGTATTCTTATCTTGTATCCCTTATCACTTGCTCTCGACCCGTTACACTTTCGGTTAAACTTAATAGATTTATGTATTGATATGCTGGCTTGTTTGTGTCAGCTAAATTGCTCAAAGTAAGTCACTTTAATTTTAATTAATTTATCTTGGCTTGTTAATTAAGTGTCGCCCATAAATGAAATGGCTCATAAAAGGGTACTATAAATTTGTGTTATACTGATTTGTGACAATAACAATTAAACATCTGTTAAAGGAGCTCTATTTTAATGGATGGAGCTTCAAATGTTATGTAAAATTTATAAAGAAACGAATGTTGTAACAAACAGCTATCAAGCAGTAAAATTATGATAGAAGTTACTCATGGTCAGGTAAACTGATGTTTACTCCCAAGCTTATCTTCTAGCTGTTGTTATTAAAAAATACCTTTTGCTAAAATAACTAAATGTGCCAAATACGTTGGCATTGTCAAATTGTTTGTGATTTTTATTTGTTCGTTTGTAAATTGGCATTAAAATCAATTGCAACCCATTCGATGATGTTTTGCAAATTGCATTGCATACTTTCAGGCGGCATTCGAAATGGATAAAGTGAGTGGGTAGTGAAAGGGGGAATAATATGGGTGGGACAGGGGAGGTAAAGAAAGAAGGTGTCGCCATGCCGAATGACAACTGAGAGGGAAAATGCCATTTGAATGAAAATTCTTTGCCTTTTCCAATTTTTTTTGCTGCTTTCAAACAGGCTGCTAATTTTCAAAGACATCAATTCGTAGTGTTCTCAAAGTACGTGTGAGAATGTCTTCTTCCCATCCCCCTTTCCCTCCCCTCTCCCATCCTCCTTTCTATCGAATACTCATATTCTGTTTCCCCTTTAGACATTTCTTCATCTCCCCTTTTCCTGCCCTTGCACCCCCATTTTATAGCGAAGTTTACGCTGATTTTGGCACGCACACATTTTGCATACTGATCAGCAATCAGCGAGGGTTGCTCTATCTATTGGGGGTATCTTAGATGGTGAGGCGGTGGATAAAGGAACAGTGTACGATAGGCAGGCGGTGGAGTAAGAAGTGGTATTTTTTTTAGCAGGGGTGCAAATTAAAATTCCACTTTGGCGTTTGGGGAATTCAATTATTTTTCGCTTGCTTCATGGTCATGCGAGTTGACATTGACAGTTGACTTTTCTCATTGCTCTTCCTCTTCTTCTTTGTCTCCTTTCCTTTCGTCTTCTCTTGTTTCTTCTTCTTTTGCTGTTGTTGTGGTCAATAACTAGCACTTTAGCTCGTATTCGATTTGGAACTCAAAAATGTAATGAAAGCCAGAAAGAATAAATGAAAGAAATGCCAAAGCAACAACAGTTTTTCATACCCTATAAAAGTGCAGATTAAGGTATATAAATCTCTGGCAATTTCAGGTCTAGCACTACACAGATGAAATTTGCAGTAGAGTTCTTGTTATAAATCTGTTGTTTTTCTTCAGCTAAAATTCGATTTATTTTATTTTTTAAGCCTTTTTTAATTGCTTACAGGGCATCTTTTGGTCGTACAGTCTGCGTTTTCTTTAGCATTTTCTTCACAGATTTATTGCCTTGCGTGGCATCTGCCAATTGTCGCCCCAAATGCAATCAGCGTGTTTATTGATTTGGAAAATTAAATATTTTTCTTTTGGCGCGTGCCAAAAGTCGCGGCCCATAAATTAACAACGTGATTTGTTATGCTCCAACTCCCCATTCCTTCCCCTCCAACACCCCCTCACTTTCTTTGAAAAGTATTTGTCTATTTGGTATTTCCGGCAACTTGCAACACTTTAATAAGCTATTGAAATGTGTCAACAGAAACTCTAGTTACTAAAAGCAAAAACATGTAGTTAAACAAAAGTGTGTGAGTTATCAAAAAAAAAAAAAAAGAAATAAAAATATGTAACGCTTGCTTAACGGAAATGTATAAATTGCATTTTGCGGCAGAATTGCGCCCACGGGAAGAAAGAAGTGAATGTGCGTTAATGCAACACGCACACAGTGGAAAACTGGGAAGGAAAGCAGGTGGAAAACGGGGGAAAAATGTGTCATGCACCATACGAAAGTTGAGACTAACAGCAACGAGGATGTTGTGCTAAATTTCTCTTAAGCACACCCAGGCACACACTCACACACACTTACGCACACACACACACACACACACAAAGAACATTAACAAAGCTATACACCTGACGCTCTCACTTGTGTTCACAGCGACATGCACAGGCGACAAAGTTGTCAAATGTGTTGTTAAAAAAACTATTTTGTTAAAGTTTTTAAAATAAATCAAAAAACACATTAATGTAGTTTAATGTAATAAAGTATTATTTTTAAAGAAATTACATTTAGATACTATTAATGACTTTACTATGCTCCAAAAATTAAATTAAAAATTTCTTAAGCTTAAAAAAAATTATTATACTGCTAAATAATTTATTCTAAAATTAAATTCAAATACCTTAAGAACTAAACTTCTAAAACTAAATCAAATTAGGTTAAAAAATCAAACAATTCTACCATTTTTATATGTTTTTAAAATTAAATTTAAAAAAAATATTAAGAGTATAAATAAATAATATATAATTCAATAAAAAATTAAGTTACAAAATTTTTAAAATTCGCTTAGTAAGTTTAGTAAAAAGTTTTTAGTTGTAGTTTTAAGAAAAATTAAGTCTAACACTTAATTAAGGCATTTCTCTTTAGTCTCCAAATTAAAATAGCTTTTAAAACTTATTTTTAAGAAAAAATGTTAAGAGTTTTTTATAAAATCCATTATTACTTGCATAATATCTTTTTAAATTTGGTTTAATGCATTTTGCCAAAATTCTACTTCGTTTTAATGTCGTTTGATACTTCAAGCACACTCACACACTGACACTTCCACATCCCCCATACACACACACAGACACACTGATTCACACACATAGTGTCTTTTAGATACCACACGGTAGACCAAAAATGAAAGTGTTAAGAGCATTTTTGCACTCATCCTGCATATTTTCCAACGTTATCCTTTTACATCTTTTGGCGAAAAAAGCACTTTACACTAATGCACCTTAAAATTTAAAGATGTCATAACATAAACATTTATCCCGGACGCCAATGGCAGCGACAGTATGACAGAACGACAGACAGGCGGACAGGTGTAGTACAGGTGTTATCATATCCTATGTACTCATACTTTGCGGTATTTCTGGTCAGATTCTTGTTGCATTTGCGCTAAAGTAACTATGAAACTTGAGAGGAATGTCTAAACAGATTAAAAACAATAATTTTGGGCAGAGTGTTTCGAAAAAAATAATTTAAATATTTTTTACGCCACATAAATATAAAATTTATTCATGAAATAATTTTTTTGGATTTTAATTGAAGACTTAAATATTTATTAAAATATTTTAGCATCTGCTTAAAATATCTTAATCCCATTAAATAAATTTAAATGAAAATCTCCTTTATTGTACACATAAATTTAATATACACTCACGCAGATTAATAGAAACTCCCTCAATGGAAATATATTGAAAGTGATGCGCATATTTTGGAGCACTAAAAAATGTTGTAGCATTTAATTAGCTACTTAAATACCCTCACCAGACGATGGAGAGAAGAAAAACAAGTGCTTCACTTTGTGCTAATTGATTTTCCATGCCAATAATAAACACTTGTCTTCCGCTTCCTTTTCTCTCCCTCTCCCTCTCTCTCTCTCTCTCTCTCTCTCCCCTGCAAAATTAAAATAAACATCCTAAAAAACAATGCACATAAATTCCAAAAAAATACAAAAACACAAAAAAATTGTAATGAAAACAAAGGCAAAGCCTGTAAGTGGCCTAAGTAGCGTCTCAGATTTCATTGGGGGAATGAGAAAATATTTAATTTATTTCAATTTCACTTTTAATTTAGGCACTAATCTAGGCAATTTGTACACTTACACGCCATTAAGCGCGACTGAGGCCAAGCTATCCATATAAACAGGGGGAAACCTAACGATAAACGACACGTCGAATGCCGAATACACTACAAAGGGGAAGGAAGAGAAATTTCTTAATATTTCAGAACTGAAGTTAACAGTTTGGAAAAATTTAATAAATATTAAAACAATTTATTTCTAGAGTTTGACTTCTCATTTCTCAAGAAACTAATTTCTTACGTTATCAACACAAATTTGAGTTATTTTTAAAAATAAAAATAAAAATTTAAGGGTCTTCTCTACTTAAACGACAAGTAAAAAGGAAAAACAGTAATAATTCCCCTTAAGTGGTAAATGCCAAACGCTTTGCCTCAACGCCCACAAGGCGAATTTAAGTATTTTTTTTTATTTTTAGTATTTTTTTTTGGGAGTAGCATAAAAAATGTTCGAAGAATATTTATTTGTTTTCATTTATTTTCAATAATTTTAAATTTCCATTACATTAGTTTCGTTTTCTCACTGCCATCGTTTGGATTTTACCACCCACTTGTCCTCATTTCTCCCCCTTAGACCTCCTCTCCTCCTTTTCCCCCCTCTTCGCCCAGCTTATGATGTGTTTTATGCGTGTTCACGGAAAACAAACAAATTCGAAGAATTTTGTTCGCACAACAAAATATCCCTCACCTCTCTCATGTCGTACAATGTAAGGGAATGCGTCTGCCTTGATTACTAAACTAAATTCCTGCCCTTCTTCGTCTTGGCTCCCTTTGCAGTTATAAAATAAGAGTCCCCATCAGTCTTAGATTCACCAACGACCTCCCCTTTGACCCCTCACTGACCCCACAAGTGGCAGCTTTGCTCTTTCACTGGACGAAAAACTTTTCTCATTTCTAGTTCAACAAACATCAATACAAACAGCGACCGCTGGCAACTTGAAACATATTCCAGAAATATTTTCTTATTTTTTTCGTTTCGTTTCTTTTGCTTCTAATATTTTTTGTTCATTCTTTTTTTCGGAGCTTTTTCCTCCTCGGGTCGTGTCGCCACAAACCCAAGTGACATTTGGCACTTGCCATGGAACTGAGTGAACGCGAAGAAATTTACACATCTTACGGGTTGTATATTTATACCCTGTAATCAGTTGAGGGGAGGCACTTTTTAAAGCAGGAAGAGTACAGCATTTGAAATTTTAAAATTTGATATCATGTTAATGAACAATTGTTTTCTGCACTCAAAACTTTAATTTTAATTAAATAATATTAAAATTAAAAATTAAATTAAATTATACTGTAATCTAAATTTATTGCCATCAATATTTAAAAAATTCACTTCCATTTTTTTACTAGGCAATAAATATATTTTTTAGCGGCCAGATAAATTTTATAATTATTTTTAAATCAAAATTTTGTAAATAATGTAGTTTTTTTTAGGAAACATGTTTTACCGTAGCTGCTAAACAAAGTTAGTTTTTAATTAAATTTTCTTTTTTAGAAAAACTGTTGCTGAAAACTTTTTTTTTATTAATTTACTTTAAATAAAAACTTATAATACAAATGAAAAATATACTTTTTTAATAGTATTTTGACAGCTAAAAAATTCAAATTTTTTAAAGATCATTTTAACAATTTAGTTTAGGTGCTAAGAAAGTCAAATTTTATTTACAGAGTATTATTGCGTCTATCTTTAACATTACCCGCATTTTTTCTTGCTTTTTTTTCAAATTTGTTTTTCGTCGTTTTCTTGCTTTTGTCATACAACTTCCGTTTCCTGTTCATTTGTTCACATTTCGCATGTCAGTTGAGAAGTTTCTCTCTGTTCTTTCTCTCCTCTTTCTCTCCTCTTTCTTTTCTTATTTTAATAAAACTGTCAACATTTGATGTAGATTAAGAAATTATGGTCTACCAAAAGTTTTTGCTTTCTGAAATAAAGGGAACTTAAATTGTTACCTATTTAATGATTCGAAGCAACAACAACAACAACAAAGTATATATATTTTTGAATTATGGCCAAGGGGTTTGGAAAACAGAAAATTTTTCTAGCTACCCCCATTTTTTGGAAAAACTGTTTCGCTTTGGTTTAGTTTTGATAATTTACAGCTATTAGCTGAAAAAATTGTTAAGCAAACTTAAATGATGTATTTGGGAAAATAAGTTGTTTAATTTGAATTTGAAATAAAGCCATTTTATGGTAAAGTAGAAAGTTGAAAGTTTTTGGCCAGTTGTAAATGTTTATGTATGTGTGCAGTATCTGTGAGCTGGCTTTTATAAACGAATACATATGCATGAGATCATAAACTTGTGGGTGGCGATGTGTGTGCGGGTGTGTCGGGGTGTGGGGGTGTGAGGGTGTGTGTGTGTGCAATGCATTTGTCATAAATGTTAAAAAAAATGCAAGCAATAATGCCCAAAACTGAGCTGGAGAAGCAACACGCATACATGTACACACGTACACACATACACAAATACCATTGCATAACATGTGTATGCATGAAGTTCGTTGCTCACTCCCGCTTTCTCTCCCGCTTCCCCACTCCCCCTCCCCTCTCTCGCTCATGCTCTCACAGCACTCAGGCGTCGTCAACGGTAATGAATGCATCCGGCATGCATTGAAAACTTGACTCATATTTCATAACCAAAATAAAAAACAACTACAGTGAAAACTACAACAAAAGCAACAACAACAACAACAACAACGGCTCAGAGTACGTTGACCATCTTTTTGCTGTTTGCAGTTAATATTATTGTTGTTTTTTGTTTTTCTTTTTCTTTTTTTGCTTTTGTTGTTGTCATTAAAGCATAAACAAAAGAATTAAGTGCGAATTGGATATGAGAATGATTTTAATCCAGTTTTTCATTTTGTTTATTTGTTTGTCAGAATTTTTATTATATTTAATAGCTCACACAGAGAAATTCAGTACAAATTTTAACTATTTCCCATCCTCCCATAAAAAGTGTTATCATTTTTATACCCGTTACTCGTAGAGTAAAAGGGTATATTGTATTCGTTGCAATGTATGTAACAGGGAGAAGGAGACATGGCAGACCCCATAAAGTATATATATTCTTGATCAGCATGACTAGCCGAGTCGATATAGCCATGTCCGTCTGTCCGTCCGTCCGTCTGTCCGTCTGTGTGAACAAAAGGATCTCAGAGACTATAAGAGCTAGAAAGACCCGAGTGGTCGCAAACGAAAGATAAAATGCCCAAGCAGTACAAGTTTGCTTTTGTTTTTTGACACGCCCACTTTAGGGCGTTCTATGTGCATACAAAGGTAAAAACAGGTAAAAATATCATGTTTTAGTATAGAAAACTTTTTTGTTAGCAATGCTATCTAAACCAAATTGACACAGAAAGTACACGTCTAGGGATTACGTATACTGACCAAGTTTGATCCAAATCGGACAACTATATCATATAGCTCCCATAGGGACAATCGGTCAAAAATACGCTCCAAATATGAATTTATATGAATAACTTTTGCGTTGGCCAATCAATCGAAGTGAAACTTACACAGAATATATCTGTCAATAATATAAACATATTGACTAAGTTTCATTCAAATCGGACGACTATATCGTATAGCTCCCATAGGGACGATCGGTCAAAAATACGCTGTAAATATGATTGTGTATGAAAATTTTCTGCGTTTCTCAAGTCATCTGAATTAAAATCAATAGGGTCGATTACCTAAACGATTGTATTATTATTAATATTATTAATAATATATTATATTGTTAATAATATAATTAAACTGAGTAACGGGTATCCTAGTCGCGAGGCGACTATAGCATTCTTTCTTGTTTTTAATATAAGTATTTGTTACTATTTAAAATAATATTTTATGTAAGTGGCGCTCAGCTTCAACTGTGTATTATTAGTCCTCTTGATTGAAACACGCATATTATGGGATTATAAATCATGAATGAAAACATTTTCAATACGAGTGCCAATTCATATTAATCAATATTTTATGCTAAATTGGGGATTTGTTAAAACAAAGCGTGGTTTCAATTGGAATTGTCAGTTGGATGAAATTTGAAAAAGGTTTAATATGATAAAACTGATTTTGAAATTATACTAAAATTGCGTAAATTCGTTTAAAATTCATTTCATTTGCCACATGCTTTCATATTATTTATAATAAATCAAAATATTATCTAAAATTTGTTTTTGAGTGAATATTTATTTAGAGTCTGTATGCTGCGGACTGGCTCTGACTTGAAGCTTAGTTCCAAGCCATCTTTAGATAACTCGTCGGTGTTTTTGGCTTTCAAGAGCTTTGTTCATTGAAATGCAGTTGTATTTTGGGAACGGATAGCATCAGATGGGAGCAAGGCTTGTCAGCGCTAAGTTAAAATGTCAGAACCGTAAACGGCAAATGTCTAGCTAGACAGCAGACTAGCATCGCTCTACCATTCCCTCTTCTCAATCCCTTTTGCGCCACGCCTTGTGGGGGGTGCAAATGAAAGAGGTGCAGCTGCAAAGTGCAAGTTCGTGTGATATGCAAAGTGAAGCAGAGGAAAATACGTTGAGAATTGTGGAACTGAGAGATGAACACTGAGTACCGAGAAAAGTTGAGGCATACTTTTAGGTGCTGTGTAAACAAAAGAACTGCACACCAGTGCGTATGTGTGATGTGCGATGTGCAAGCCAATTTTGCGCAATGTTTTTGCTTGTGGCACGTTGAAAACAGATCCAAGAAAAACTTCAAATTTCGAAACTCTTAACCCTTTGTTTGAACTGTCTGAACTGTAGTGTGTGTGTGTGTGTGTCTATGTGTGTGTATGTGCTGAGCAAAAATTAGAAACTATCGATTTGCCATGGAATACACATTTATGTGTCTGTTACTCGTATATTGATAGGAAAAGCATAAAGAAAAGGAAACATAAAGCTTCATTCTCTGTCTCCCAGTCTACTCAAACGTTTGGGTAATTGCAAGAAAATCTCATTTAATCCCAACAAATGCGACTTTATCACGCAAAAAATTATGAAATATTCTCTAGGCAGCAATTGCTTTCATCGCTTCCTTCTTCCTTCTTTTCCTTTCTTTCCCTTCCTTTCCTTTCCTTTCCTTTCCTTTCCTTTCCTTTCCTTTCCTTTCCTTTCCTTTTCTTTCCTTTTTTGTGCTGTTGTTGTTTACACTTCTCTATCTGTCTGCCTTTTCCGCGTGCCTTTTGGCATTTTCACAGCGGTTCACCAAAAACAAAATAGCTACAACAACTACAACAACAACAACAACAGCGATGACAACAAAATAAAATAAAATACTTGGCCAAGCAAATGGCAATAGCAGTGGATGGATATTAAGTATCATAGTTTCTTTTGCAACATCATCATTTTGGTTATTCAAGTGCTATAAGAAAAGCAATGAGCTGCTGTTTTGGTTATTGTAGCGAGGGTTTCCCCAACAGTTCAGCGTTTTAAATAAAATACTTAAAGCGCTACTGAAGTTGATAGAGAACAGTGGTAAAAAACAACAGTTTTTAAGGATATCAAATAAAAATTTGCGTATAAATTTCTTTAAATAAAACAGTTTTCCAGAAATTACTTTTAGCAAAAGTCCTGAAGGTTTCATAAAAACAGATTGATAATCAATAAACCTAAATATTTCATGATTTTGTTGTTTTTTTCAATAATTGTATTTTTAACTTAATTAAAACTAATAAACTTGTTTTAAATTGACTTTATAAATTTTTCTAAAATATAAAAAAATTTACTAAAATATTTTATTTATAAAGCAAATTTTCATTTAATCTTGTTTCTCATTTTAATTTGTTTGAATTTCAAAAATATTTTAATATGAAAATAATTATTTATTAATTAAATTTATTTACAAATATTGCCTACTCTTTTGAGTAGGCTAATAGTTAATTGCAACAACGTGTCTGGCTACCCTCGCTTGAATTATTTCACTGCATGCCCGTGGCATCAATTTGCCTTCCCCTTTTCCTTTTCCCTCCTCTCCCCTCTCCTTCCCCTTCACTTCATTTCCCCTCGTCACCTCCCTCATCGCTTTATGCAGATGAATGCGCGCATTTATGAAAAATTTTGTTGTCATCGCAGTGTTCAGTGTAGTTGTTGTTGTTATTATTGTTTTTGTTGTATTTTAGTGTTATTGTCCTTGTTGCTGTTGTTCTGACTGTGCTACTGATGAGAAATAATGTTTGCGGAAAAATAAGATTTGTTTATTTTACGAACGATTGATTTTACGCTCCCTTGCCCCCATTCTCATTCTGGAGCATCATCGTACGAATCTTTGCTCTTCTTTCCCATTTTCCCTTACCCTTACCCCTATGCCCCTTCAACTTTTGAACCTCCACCCCGCAGCTGTATCTTTTGCTGTCACTTGTCCGCGCTTCATTTTGTGCAGCTTAAAAATTAATTATCGCCGGCTCTTCGGGCTGTCAGTTTTGTGTCATTTGTTTTTGGGCTTTACAACTTTTGTAAATATTTCGTCAAAGTTTTTGCTTATGCTGCCCTCGGTCGTTCGTTCGGCTTGTTTGCATCATTAAATTCGCTGGACTTTAGACAAATCTTTGCCAGCATTAGCTACGATTTTACAATTCTAAAATAAATTTGTTCCCTTCAATTACATTATTTGTATCTATTTTGTGCATTCTTCGATTTGATTTGCTGTGAGATATGTTTGAAATTTACTTACCCGGCACTAGCATGATGAGTAGCAGTAATGCCAACCAACAGATACAACTGCCGCCTGCCGTCTGGCCACGCCCACGTTGTCCACAGGACGACATTGTGCTTCTTTCGGACTGAGTCCTTTCTAACATTTGCATGCGAGTAACTGTTTCAGGCTCAGTTTGATGCCAGTTCTTATGCGGGAGTAGCGACATGTGAACTTAGTATATATCAATATATATATTTTTATACTGTGTATCTATTTTTTGTATCTTTTTTTGTATCTTTATAATATATATTTTAGTTTTCGTTTGCTTTTGCTTGACTGTGTGTGCAGCCACTTCCTTTTTGGGTGGACGCCTTATAAATATATATTGGCCAATAAATGTCAATTGTATTTAGACCACTTTGCTGGACGTTCTCTGGCGTTTCTCTTCGATTTTCTGGTAAGTCTGCTTCTCAGCTGTAATTATAATAAATAAATAATAGTAAATTTAGTACGAAATTTAACGAGTAGATTTTTTGCGCTGAAAAGTATGCAATAAAAATTTGGATTCGTTCTTAAACGAAAAAAAAGTTTAAAATTCCATTTTGGTTTTTTGGGTTAAAAGTTTATTGAAAAATGTTTAATACATTAATTAAATTTAACAATGAATTTTCTTTAGTTTTTTAATTAACTTTAATATTATGGTCAAATATTCCGCACGTTTTTGCTCACTCTCTTACATTCTCTATCTCTCACTCTTCCACTTTATTCACTAACGCCCATGCAAACACTGAGATTAATGCAATTAACGCAGCACTTTAATTAAAAATCAGACCAAAGGCAAATGCACACATGCACAGAAAAACAAACCCTCTTTATACCGCTACCCCTCCATCCCCTTAACCCGCCACACCAAACCCCCTCATTGTCAAGTAATCTTCTGCCTCTCTATACTCAATGCTCTCCCCTTCCTGACGGCTGTTAGTCCAATCTCAATTCGATTCCATTTCAACACTAATCCGCTTGTGTTGCAGCAAATGAAAAAATAATAGTATTAACAGCCAAACAAAGTAGACAAAAAGATAAAAACAACAAATAAAGAAGAAGGAAAGCGAAGAAAAAACGAAGGAAAAATTGGTATAACAAAACGCTGGAAAAAGCATTAAATGTGTGAGGGGAATCCTTTTAATTGAAATTACGCATATCTGACACCCACATAAGGGAAACCCAAAGTGTTCCATTGTCTGTCTTCTTCCCTTTGTTTTTTGTTTTTCACTGACTTCTTTTCTTTCGGCTTCGGACCATTTCCTAATTGTCTCTTGCGTTCAATTTACACTTTAATTATTTTGCAGATTTGAATAAAATGCACACATACTCGTACATGTTTGCTTCCTTTCTTGTTGAAAAGTATTTTTTTTTTGTTTTTTTCGGAACGTTTTTTGGCAGTATCATTTTCGTTTCCATTCCCAATTTCTACTTTCTCTACTTTTAGTGCTCATTTACAACAAAATTCAACTCACACACACACACACACACACGTGTGTCGAGTCTTCCTTGTTCTCTCTCTCTCTGTCCCTCTCTCTTCTCTTCCGTTCTGTTTCTCTGCATTTTGTATTTGTTATTCTTTCAGTTTGGCTTTTTATGCATTTAAATTTGTTTTTTTCCCTTTTTTTTCGGCCTGTAAAATACGTTAAAAAATGCTGCCAAGTTTCGCATTAAAACTGCTGCCAATGCCAGACAGAGACAGCAGCTGTAATTCCGTCCCTTTCACAATTTAAGGTAATGAGCACATACAAAGTGCAATTAAAAGCTTGTTGCCAAAAATGCAATTTTGCGCATATATTTTTATGTCCCTAACTGCAGTAGGGCATATTAACTTATAGACGATTTTTGCAACAATTATTAAATTGTACTTTAAAATAAAATTATTATATATTTATATTTCTTTAAATTTATTTTATCTATTATTTTAATCATAAAACATATAAATACGTTAACTTGGTTTTCTGTTTTGAATTTTATGCGCTCAATATAAATCTGTCTAAAAAAAAAATAAATAAATAAATAAAAAAAAACATTTCTTTCTTCAAAATATTAAATTTAAATTTTTATTTAATACTTTTATTTTAAAAATATTTAATTTTATTTTTTTAATAAAATTTTGTTTTTAGTGTGTTTTAAAATTCTGCTATAAAAAATTATTATGCATTTAATTATACATTTTAATTCCCTTTCGTTGTACGCATACATATAATTATTTTATTTTTTTTCCTGACTGTACTTTACGCTTGCTTCCCCAAATTTTCCATTTCCACCTTTTCCTCCTTTTTTACCAAGTCAAATAGTTGAAAAGTATGGAAGGCATTAATGCGCTTTATGGACAAAGTCGACGGCGCATGCATTTAACGAGTTGAACTCGGGAAAAAAAACCCAAGAAAAAGTACAAACTGACACATTGAGAGAGAGAGAGAGAGAGAGAGAGAGAGAGAGAGAGAGAGAGAGAAAGAGAGAGAGAAAGAGAGAGAGAGGGATAGAGAGGCAGAATGAGAGAGAGAGTGTGTGAGACAGAGAGGGAGAGACAGAAAGAACTGAAAGATTGAAAGAAAAGTCTTGAAGACAATTATGTATTCAAAAAAGATATGAGTGTGGAAAGTGAGTGCATAAAGTTGAAAGAAAACAGAGCAAATGACAAAGTGTAAGTTTGTAAAAAAAAAGCAGAGAAAAACTGGAAGAAAAGCTGAGAAAAACTGAAGAAAAAGTCTCAATCGAAAGTTAAAAAACACTTAATATGAGAAAAAGTTTCAATTAAGATTTTTATAGGTAAACAAAATGTTTTGTAAAAGTAAGAGAAAGGAAAAAAGTGAAAAAGAGAGAGAGAGAGACACATACACAGACAGAGCAGGAGAAAGCGAGACAGTAGGAAACATCCTTAGTGTGTGTAATGAAAGAGAAAATTGTCGAAGAAAGTGGTCTTAACTATGATAACATCAAAGAGGACTGAACCTTATATTTAAGAGCAAATTTAGATTTCTCCAGAAGAAACCCAATTAACTATAAGTTAGAGAATTCAATTAGTTTCAACGAGTGCCATACTTATTTTCCCAATTTCCACTCCTTGTAAATAATATTATATAACTATGTAAAGCATAGCTTTTCCAGCTTTAAGGAATTTTCCCCGTTGCCATTTTGTTTTGTGAAAGCAAGCAAAAAAAAGAAAATAACAACAACAAAAGTTACATAATGCATGGCAAATTGTCACAGCTGCGGGAACATTGCGAAACACAGATTTTCTCTTTCCGTCGTTGTGCAACACTGCGTATGCGTAATCTATGTTGAACTCCGCTTCTCTTCTGGTTTCGGTTTCAGTTTCGGTTTCAGTTTTGGGTTTTCGGCAAACAGCATCTGAGTATTCTATGCATTTCCGCAGCAATCTAGGCAAACACAGCAACAACAACAACAACAACAACAACAACAACAACAACAACAATTGCTGAGCATTTTATTTATTTGTGTGTATAAATAAGAAAATAAAAGCTTTCGAATCTACGACGTCATCAAAGTCACAGTTGTGCACAAGCTCAAAGATACAATAAGTATCTTTGTATCTGCTGCTGTTGCTGCTGGTGCAGTTCATTGACTTGCTGTTTGGCTTTTATTGTTGTTGTTGCAATTCTTGCTGTTCTTCTTCATGTTTTTTGTTGTTGTTGCCTGCTTGCTACGGCTCACTTATTTCATTTCCCAGCGCCTTGTGGTCCATCAATTGTGCGCATATTTTATTTAAACGTTTTTTTTCCTCAGCGCATCACATGAGCTTTTCATTTTTGTCTTCACTTTTCCACTCTTTTTCCCCATTTTCAGTGTTTCCTTGTGGTGATTTGCCTGCTTGAGTTTGTGGGTCAAGCGTTGGGTTCTCAGCACTTTCAATTGAAATGTTTTTGATGTTGTTCTTTCCTTAGTATCTATCTTAAAAGCAGTGTCCACTGGGATGACACGACAAACTCAAATACAATACACACACACACACAACAGACATCAGCAATGTGTGTGCGTGTGTTATGAAAAATACTTTTGCATTGATCGAAGGGAATTTTTCAAAGCATTCAAAGAATTTTTGTTGTGATTTATGGCTTGTTTTTGTTTAACCTGAAGTTTAGTTGTTAAATATATTTATCTTAAATTGTTTATGCTCTTTTTATATTCTATTATTTTAAATAATATTTGGGATTTCTTTCACTATTTTATGAATTTTATTTGCTTGAAGTGAAATATATTTAAGTCGATCATTTTTTAATCTAAGCGGGAATAAAGTATTTCTATAGTGTATCATTTATCATTAAAATCTTATTCATTTAAACCTTTTTAATTTGTTTTCGATTGTTTATTCAAGGTCATTTATTTTTTAAAATTTGCTTAAATGTTGATTACTTTATTTTAGCTTTAATAACATATTAAATTTTTCCATATATATTTTAGATGTCTCGAGTTCAAATCTAATCCAAACTATAATTTCTTTAAATTTCTTTAATTAATTTTTTAATTATACTACTAAGTAATCAGTTATTAACTTTAAGTAATTGTAGTTTATTAAATTTTTTTTTTTATTTTTTAACTAAATTAAGTTTATCAAGTTAATTTTATATGTGTATTCCATTATTGTTAGCCATTAATCTACTTCACTTAAACACAAAACTTGCAATTTCGAGTGGCTTTTCAGAGCTAAGTTCTCCTGATTTTCCGGAAATCAATTGATACTGTGCGGAGAGCAGCTGTTCAGGTATAATTTGGGCATTTAGAAGGCAGCTGGATATGCATTCTATTGTATCCTGTTGTTATCCTGTTGTTGTCCTGTCGTGGCTGCCAACCTTTCTTAGACCGCAGAAACTCATTACGAGCTGCTTTCAAACGCTATTTCGTGCTCTCTCACTCTCTCTCTCTCTCTCTCTGTCTCTGTCTTACTCTCTATTTGTCTCTGTTTCTGCGTTTTTGCTATTTTGCAATTAAAACTTTCATTAAAGTAATTAAAATTGCAACAAAATCAACAAAAATACAATCAAAATCTAGCAAGGATCGGGAAGGGAATGGGAATGGGAACGGGAACGGGATGAGGGACAGGTACAGGGACAGGGACAGGGTCTAATGTGGTTAGAGGTTCAGGGCCTTGACAAATACACAAAAATGCAGTTAAAACTGTACGACAAGAGAGGAAAGTAAATGTAGGGAAAGAAAGGGAATGAGGGGAAAAGGCGAAAAGGAGAAAGGGGAATAGGAGAAAAGGGGAAACAAAGACAAAAGTGTGACAAATATAAACAGGAGTGTAAATAAAATGGCAAAATGTAAATGTGGAGAGGGAAGGGAAGTGAGTTGAGGGGATAATAAAATGTGGTAATTGTAAATAAGTGGAAAATGAGTAAGTGAGAAGAGAGGGAGAAAGGGGGAAGGGTAGGGGAACCAAACTAAAATGTGGAAGTAACATTTTAAATTCAAATTAAACGACTGGCAAAGCCACAAAGGATTGACATGAAGTTAGTGCCATGGTAGTCAGGATAACAGCAACAACTACAACTACAACAACAATTGTTAACTAAAGGTAACCACAGCTGACAGATGTTGCAGTTGTTGCCGTTGTTGTAGTTGTTGTTGTTGCAACAATTGCTGCAGTTGACAGTTGCAACATTTTCACAATTGTTTTTGCATTTGAGTTTGACATTTGAATTGCAACAAATAAATATTGAGAAAACAAAACTAGAGAAACAAACACAAAAGCAAGAAGGAGACAAAGAGACCAAGAAAGAAAGGGAGCGAGCGAGAAAGGGGTACTCAGTGCGAGTGAGATAGCAAAGTAGAATAACAAAGCGTTTTGTTAATTGCATTATTTTCAATTAATTTGTAAAACACACACAAACACAGTCTGTCTCGCTTACTCCTGCATGTTGTTGTCTCACTCTCACACAACAAAGCTCAACTTCTAATTGGGGAAAAATGGCAAAAATTGGTTTAGTTCGCTGACATTGTTGTTAGTTTTTGAACATTTGCTCTGGGCACATTTGCCAAATTAGTTAATTGCATTTTGACAACATTGAAAAATATGAAATATTATATTTGCAATAAATATTGCAGCTAAATATTGACTTATTCTATTATAATGTTTGTTATTATTCGTGTGTCATGAACTGCTAGCACTGAAATTGGGTAAACATTTTAGAAAATGTTTTAGTAAAGTTTATAAATAATTTTAATTAAATATTCTTTAGTTACTTTATTTAATATATTTTATTAATTACAATTTCTATGGAGATTATTTTTAATTATTTTATTTATTTACATGTACACATAATCTGAAAAATTTTAATAAACCGTTTTTGAACAATTGGGAATATTTAATAGTTTATAAATAATTTGTAATAAATATTCTTTACTCACAAAACGAAACACAACGGAATGTAAATTGCTATTACTGTAAGAGAAGCTAAGTAAAGTAACTAATCGCTTAATTAGTATCGCAACTTTAGCTCATTGTATCGATTAATCGATAAAAATCACTCAAATGAACTACAATGAACTAGTAACGATAGATGAATCAAAACAGAACAAGCAAGAAGAAGCAAAGAAGAAGCAACGAAAACGAAGCAAAGAAGAAGAAGAAGAAGCAAAGCAAGAAGATGCAAGTAGGCTCATATCGCATGCTCTGTCTCGCTTGCACATGCTGCACATTGGCTTCAGAACACAATTGCTAATAAGAGTTATAATCTTATTTTCTATCTTACATAAAGGGGACGTGGTATCAAAATTTAAAAACAAAACTTGATCTGTTTGCTCATGAAAAAGAGTCTGTATCCCACATTTGGTTTTTCTAGCTTAAACCGTTGTTCAAAAATGTATGTAAACAGAAAATCACAACGCTGAGATTATTTTAAGAAACTATGTAAACCCTAAATTTTGAATCTAAGAATACTTTTGTTTATCTCTGCTTGTGACCCGTTTCTATGCTTGGAAACTAGACATATGCATGAATGTATTCAAAAGGACAAATGAATCATTCATTGAAAATATGAGTACAGTGTTTTTACTGTACAATTTTAAATGAATGTTAGTGAAAGCTGTACAATATTCTATAGAGTTCTCATTGAGATATCAATATCAATATTCCAATGGAAACGATGCTTAAGATAAGAATAGATTTAAATGTAAACCCGCGCTCTATCCTGTGCGTGTGGTACAATACTAAATATCTTAGAGGAGAGCTCTGTCTGATGCTATATAAGACTAGGATTGTAAGAAATAAAATCAGTTCAAACTTTGCTCTCCAACTATAGAGTTCAATTTTTGTGCTCAAACCTAAAAGTCTTGTTGTCCATTTATTCAACAGTCTTTTTGTACAAATTACCTTTTCTGGCCGATTTGACCTATGGAAGCTATAGGATATAGTTGTTCGATCCAGACCAAACTTGGTATGAATAGTTATTATGCTACCATACACATGTGTGCATTTTATCCCGATAGCTGTTATAGTTTACCAGTTTTGGGGTCATGAAAATGTTTTTACGATTTTCGGGGGCGTGGCAAAAGTTTAACTGAAGCGGGATCTACCTGTACATTAAAGTAGTTTATGTTCCAAATTTGGTGTTTCCAACTTTTGCCAGCTCTGAAATCTCAGCGCTTATACGGACGGACATACGGACAGACCATCTGACCTCACCGGGTATTAAAATATGTGTGATTTCTAAATCAACTGAGTTCATGTAAAGAAAGCAACTTTGAAGAACGGAAACTATCTGATTCATCTGTGGATAATTTCTTTTCATGAAATTAGAAAGTAGATTCGTCCACTTAGACAGTGGGATGCTCTCTTTGGAGACATCTTTGCATAGTCATAATATTTCAATGAGCCATATGACAATCTGTGAATGTCGCTGTTGTTTACGCTCAAGTACTTTGGATTTATATTTACATGAAAGTAAAACTTGAAACTCAAACAGCTGAAAGATGCTGTTTGTTTGCCACATGCCACATGTGCCGCCCTCTCTCTCTCTGTGCGTGTACATGTGCGTGTGTGTGTGTGTCTGTCTTTGAGACGGAAATAAAAGATTTCACAAAACATTGCACAGTCAATGTTCGCCTAGGAGTCGAGAAGCAAACAACTTAGACACGCCCACATGCCCACACGCCTTAACCTGCCTTAGTCAATTTTTAAAGGCAACTTGATATGCCAGACAAATAAAAAAAAAAATTGTAAGAAAATAACAACAACAACTGAGGGAAAATAAGTAGGGAAAGCACAAAGAAAAGTAGACTTCTTAAAGCAAGACCGAGCCAAAAGCTGTAAAAAATGATAAACGCTTCAACTGATGACACATTCAGTTTCACACACGAACGACTTTCAATTTACATTTGATGTTTTATGTTTGCCAGCATTTACAAAGCGCCAAAAGAAGAAAAAGAAAATACATGCACACAGGCAAAGGAAAAAAAATATCACTCATACGCACCCACGCACAAGGAGCGAACGCTGGAAAAAAACCCCAAAAACTGAAGCAAACTCTAACCAAGCCGAGGAATCTGAGAAGAGCAGAGCAGGAGCAGCTGCTCGGCACATTTTTTGTTTGGTGTAGAAAAGTGGGAGGGGCTGGAAAGAGGGCGGGGGAGACGACGCCGGTGCCAAGTAGACGACAACAGCAACACAAAGTTGAGGCGTCTTTGCAAATAAACGAATAATATTTTTGTACTTCAAATAGAAAACAAGTAAGAAAGGCTACAGTCGAGCTAACCGACTGTAAAAGACCCCGTACTCATAGTATTTGCAATAAAACACTTTGAAACAAAACCATCAATTTGTAATAGGGATGCAAATCGCCAAGAAAATGCCGATATCGATATTAATTAAAATATCACATCAAATCAAATATCGATATTATCAACAACTGAATTTAAAAACGATATATTATAGACATAATGACCAAATATCGCGTGCGATATTATATCGCAATTATAATTACTATGGTATTGAATATCGATATATGATAAATCGTATGCATACATGTGCGTGCATCGTCCGCAAGCAGTGCAGTCGCTACACAAGCAGTGCAGTCGCTACACAAGCAGCGAAAACGTTCGCTCACATGTTTATATGCTTCTGTCTCGCTTGCACACATGCATTGACGTTGCGTGCAATTGTAAACTTTGTTACGTGTCTAGCTCTTTTGTTTATTGTCCGATTTGTATGCAACTTTCAGGATAGTTTGTGATACTTTGTCTCCAAACGAATTTGAAATTACAATACCGTACGATAAGTGCAAATGCCTTAAAAATGGCATTGAAGTTTGAAAATTATTTCATTCGTGTGAGAAAACGGGGCGTGGCAGTCCAAAAATTTTAATGACAATGCATTTATGCTATCTCTAGCAACTTACATACCAAAAATGGTATTCCTAAGTGCTATAGTTACTGAGATATTTGCTTAAAACATCAATTTTTTCCGAGGTGACCATAGTTTTTTACAATTTGCGGGGGCGGTAAGGGGCGTGGCAAAGATTTGAAATAAACTTGATCTGCTCGCGAAGCAAACGGACTTTCATTCCAAATTTGGTGGCTCTAGCTTTTGTAGTTTAAAAGATCCAGGTGTTCATACGGACGGACGGACAGACGGACAGACGGACAGACGGACAGACGGACAGACGGACATTGCTATATCGTCTCGGCTGTTGATGCTGATCAAGAATATATATACTTTATGGGGTCGGCCACGCCTCCTTCTGCCTGTTACGCACATTTCGCTTCAGACAAACTTAATAGACCCCTCTACTCTTTTTTAGAGTACGGGGTCTAAAAAATAAAAATAAAAAAAAATTACATATAGAAGAAGAAATGCCACAAGTTGGTGGGAAAGGGACGCAGCAAGTTTCTCTCTCTCTCTCTCTTTTCTTAGATTGAACGCGCATAATTTTTATAACAAAATGCCAAATCCAATGGTAAAGCAAAATCACACAGAACTCTCAGTTAACCCAACTCAATAATTCGCTTGAGTTAATGTCTGGCCAGGATTTACTTAGTTGTGAGCCAAAAGGATTGTGGGGGAGATAAATATATATATGTGTGTGTGGATGTGTGTGTGTGTGTGAGTGCGTAGGGTGTATGTGCATGTTTTTTTTTGTGTCCTTCTACAATTGAATGACAGTTTAGAATGGTAGCAAGGAATCTATTTGTAAAGCTCCCTGCTTAAAGCCTTCAAATCCACCATTAGCTCAAGTATTCATTCAGTTTTCGATTTACGGCTACTTCGGCAAAAGACACACAGAAGAGGCTTTGCCATAAGCTGGCATTTTCTTCAAGAAATCTAGAATGGTTAGACTGCCAGGCTTGCTTCTCTCTAGTTTTTCCTTAAGAGAAAAAAAAATATTTTGTACTTCAATAAAAGTAATTTCCGCACTACTTAAAACACAAGGACTTTCAGTTTGCTTACTGCACACTTTTCAAATCTTTTTTATAAAATTAATAATCCTTCTGTTAAAAACTCTTGAGAATACCCAAATTTATACATTATTTCACAGTATTTGAAACCCCAAAAATCTTTCCAACAATTTATTTTTATCCAAAATTTTTATGAGTACCAAAAATTGGGTTTATAATAGCGATACGTGAGCTGATACTCTATTTATTTATAACTTCTGTTTACTTTTTGTTGGTACATCATAAAAACTTCATCGACTGCTTGTGTAATATTTGAGATAGAAACTGTGAAGTATCTTCATTTTCAATGACCACTTGTCAACGTTTCACATCTCAGCAATATTTTGCTTGGGATCAGGGCCGGATTTACCACATTAATGTCATGGGGCCAGGTGTGGTGGGGGCCTCTAAAATAGAGCTCGATATCCCAGAGATAAAAATGAAATTTTAGAAGAATCTTATCTCGTACTTTATTTTATTAATAATTATAAGTACCCAGCGTATTAACTCTTCGCGATTTGTTCTGCGCAAAACTCATCAACAGTGGTTTAAAATCATTTTTCATCACAATTTCTCAAGGTGTCCGATACGTTTCTTATCCAGTGTTCTATCGTGCTTCTGTGAATGGCAATGTCCAGAGACAGATATTATTGCACTAGATGCACTGGATAATTCATTCGGAGAAACAGGTTGATTTTTGTTTAGCTCGAAAACTTCTGCCGAGGGTTCATTATTATTTACAAAATTATTTATAGAAATTTTGTTTGTTTCACAAAAGGAATCGGGAACCGTAGGTTTCTTAGTGATGCTTGCAGGAGCGATTAAAAAACTGTCCAATTTTCGTGTTTTTGATAACACTGTATCAAACCCACTGTCTTTTCTGCAGCAGTTTTTCTTTTTTCCGAGCCGCATTTTTGAACCCATGGAGTTTTTTGTCGATCACTTTTTTAATCACCCACGTCGTCTTTGACCGCTCTTTGTTGAAACGAACAAAAGCCTAGTAGGTTTATTTTTTATCGTTACAAGTTCTTTGCAGTTCACTAGAGCGATTTTTATCGATGAACTTACAATGAGCTAAATAATCGATAAGTTACTTTGCTCGGCATTTCATTAGTAGTTCTTTTGTTCAGGGACGATATTTTTACTACTTTGTTTCAGTGGCTCCATCGAAATAATTCTAACTCATTTGATCTTTGCTTGAACTGATACATTCTTTGCAAACTTCTTTGAACATTAGTATGGTACAGAAAATAGTTTGGTATAAAACAGCGATTTACAACATATTTTATTGGGTATGGTGGAGGCCCTCTTGTGGTGGAGGCCCTGGGGCCCTGGCCCCACTGGCCCCTATGTAAATCCGGCCCTGCTTGGGATGCCACAAGACTTGACATGAACCTCAAAAAGCACTTCAAGAAGAGGAAGAAGAAAAGGTACACACACCCACACACACTGCGGGAGAGTCTGTGCACAGCATGTGGTCAGAAAACAAAAGCCAAAGTCAAAGTAGTTGCCAAAAATTGCCCATAACGAGCACTTGAGTACAAATGTGACATGCCAAAAAGTTCAGAGGCATTTATAGTGTATTAGGAGGGGACAAGGGAGGGGTCTTACCTCTAAGAGGTATTCAATAACTAACGGTACAGATACCCAAGAACAAATGTTTAAAGTGTCTCAATGAAAAATCTCCCTTACATAAGTCATCATTTTTTCTGGGTTTTTTACCTAATTTATACGACGAGTTCTGTGCTCTGAGTTCTGGGGAGGATTGGTAGTGTAGAGTGCTGTCCGGCTGTTGTTCGGGCTCCACTTGAAGCCATATAATTGCGCTTATCTCTTGGCGCACACTCAAGTTGCTCCTGCTCAATATGTTGCTGGAGTGAAATGAAGTGCCCGCTGCTTCTGGCCACTTGTAAAGGACACACGGAGGATACAAGGACATCCAAGTAAACCGAAACAAAAGCAAAAAAAAGAAGTCCTGACTACGACTATTTGATTTAAAAGGAAGTATACCTTTTCCTTTTGTTGTTGTTACTGTTTTTATTTGTTTGCTGCGGTGACATTTTTATACTGTGTGTATTTTGTGTATGTGTGTGTGTGTGTGTTTGTGTTTGTGTGTTGCTTTTTTTTTTGTGAATGCCGCAAACTTTTTGGCATGCCACCAATGAGATTATCTTAAGTGGCCTGCCATTTTTCTACATAGACCACGAACGACCCTCGATTGCAGTCCGTTTCGGTCTTTATTTTTACCGAGTTTTCTTGTTCTTTTTTTCTGTGTCCACTTCTGCAATTCCTAAATAACTTTTCAAATAGTTTTTAATGCGCACAAACTTCATTTTTGCCAAAGCAAGAACAATGCATCTTTTTTGTGTTTTTTTGTGTTTTTCTCTGTTTTGGGACATTGATAAAAATCTGAAAACGATTGAGACAAATCGATGGGAATTTGGCAATAAAATAAACTTTAAGTAAATGTTATTTTTTTTGCATTTGTTTCCGAAATCAATAGCTTCATTTGTTGGTCTGAGTTGGGTTTTCTACGAATTTGTTTTAAAGAATTTTATGGAAGTTGTAGTTTTCATGTCTATTAAAAGGTGGAAATTGTTTGAAATAGTTTATGGAAATTCTATACTCTTAGCTTTTCTTTTGTGTAGCAGATATGAGGGCTTAAAAGAGAATTAACTATTTATCTCTCAATATTTGTCCTGGTCATTTACTTTATTTAGTTTTATCTGTTTGCTTTTGATATTTTAATTACATTTGAGATACAGAAGGTTTCCTTAAAATGTATTTGAATTTATTAATTCGACTTACTTACTTTTAGACCCCGTACTCTAAAAAAGAGTATAGGGGTCTGTTAAGTTTGTCTGAAGCGAAATGTGTGTAGCAGGCAGAAGGAGGCGTGGCCGACCCCATAAAGTATATATATTCTTTATCAGCATCAACAGCCGAGACGATATAGCAATGTCCGTCTGTCCGTCCGTCCGTCTGTCCGTCCGTCTGTATGAACACCTGGATCTTCTAAACTACAAGAGCTAGAGCCACCAAATTTGGAATGAAAGTCCACTATAACCTATAGCTCCCATAGGACAAATCGGTCGAAAATTGATGATTTGTATGGAGACATGAAGTTTTAGTTGAGCGATTGCAACCAAACTAACACATTTTGTGTATGGTACCATTATAACTATCCTCACCAGGTTTGGTCCGGATCGGACAACTGTAGCTTATAGCTCCCATAGGTCAAATCGGTCGAAAATTGGTAATTTGTATGGAAAAACGCGCACTAGAAGGAGTACGGGGTCTTTTACAGTCGGCTCGCTCGACTGTAGCCTTTCTTACTTGTTTTTTGTTAAAACTAAACTCTGAAACATGTTCTTTCATTTATATTATTCTTATTCCTACGTTCTTTTCACTTTGATTTTCTCCGTTATTTTGCTTCAAATTTTTACACATTTTCCGAGCTGATTTCTGTTAATATTTAATTATAATAAAGTCAGTATTTAAGTAACCTTTCTCAGTCTTTGTTATAAATAAATCATTATAAAAATACTTTTATATATTATTCCTATCTTCACTTATTTCCAATTAAACTTTGCCAAGCGTTTTAACTGTTTTCTATGTATATAAAATATACTAAATATATATTTTAAATCATAAATAAATGCATTTTCCATAGTATTTATTTGTTAAAATTCTAATTTTTTTAAATTTTGAAACTAAATTTTTGAATCATTTTTCTAAAATTAATAGAAAATTAACAAAACTCTTTTTAGCCAATAAAATTAATAGCTTCTTTCCTCAAACGTATTTTTAGCTTGTTTTTCGTGTTCCTTTCTTTCTCTTCCTTATGCGCTTATTAATTGTTTCCTACCCCTCAAACCGTTGATTTTCTTTACTATTACTTTTCCTTATTAAGTCTGTCCCAATATCATTAAATATGTAACTTCTAAAAGGCCCCACTCCTCTGCTTCTCCTTCTTCTGCTCTTCCTTAAATTTACAACATCCTTCTTATCTCCTTTCTTACATCTTTGCATGCTCCTTTACATATTGTTCCTGTTAGTATTGAATGTCGATTTTAAACATCGAAATTTGTTGTGGGAATTTATCTAAAGACTGCTTCTGTTCCATTCAGTTTCCATCCCTTGATCACCTTATTGGCTACCCTGCTCCCTCTTGTCATACCTATATCTTATATATATATAAATATATATGTGTGTATGCTGCTTGGTGGCGCTTTTGAAGGCTTCAAGTGTGAACACACATTATAATAAACGCCTCAATTGTTGTGCAGTCATCTGTGTAATTTATGTTTAGCTAATGTTCAGGCATCGATGAGCTTGTCAGCTTTTGTGAATCACAACACACAACCGAACACACACACACACACACACTGATATACCTTCTGCTGTGTGTGACACACACACAACACACACACACACACAGACATTATCCCCCATTGAGCTGAAGTCAGGCTACGAAATGACGTTAAGGTTGCTTCGTTGAGTCTAATAGACTTTCCTTCGATGCTGTCGTCTATGGTTTGACTTCGACTTTGCCCCAGTTTCAGTCCAGAGTCCATAGTCCAGAGTACTGTAGTCCGGGACTCCTGAATTCTGAGTCCTAAGTAACGGTAAACGAAATCCTTTACCATCCACTTTGGCCATGCTCTGGCATTTTATGGAACTCTCTTTCGACTACTCAATCTTGTTCTTGTTTCTTTACTATTTTTTTCTATTTTTCCTTAGGACATGTTTCAATGATTTCTTATTTTAGCTATGAGGCGAAACTGTTGCGCTATTTTGTCGTTAGAGTTTTTTTTTTCTCTTTCAATTTGTTCCGTTTTTCTTACTTTTTATATTTGTCGCTTAGTCGGTGTTAAATCATTGATGTGTGAAAAAGGCAAAAACTTAATATCGATCGACATGAAACTCTTGTATTTGGTTCATGTTTTGAGCTGAAATCAAGTTGGCATTGAATCAAAATTCCCCCAGGAATCGAGCTACTTCCCATATCAGTTATAGAGTTCATTTCATATTCGTATCTCGATTTGTTCATAACCCAATCATCAAATAAAAGTAATTTTTTATTTGTGACGAAAAAATTCTTCGTTTCGATTTCCCAACGCAAGTGTCTGAAATTTCGGTGAGTTTTGAAAAAATTTTTAAAAATTCTAAAATGCCCAACACTGACTCTTTTCCAGTATTGCCTAACGTCTTTGGTCAAAATGTGCCAGAGTGCCTGTGGTAGCGTTTCTTATGCTCTAGCTTATGGCCCAGTTGGACCTGCTTTGCCTGCAATGAACTATAGTAATTGCTGTTGTGGTCCCTGTCCGCCCTGTGGTCCCTGGACTTGTCCTCCAAACAGATGTTGCTGCTGTGGAGAATCGGGCTGCTTTGGACCCTTCTACTAGACCCTCCAAGAATCCCTTACAGGTGTTTGACAATCGTAACAATCATGGGCTTTTAAGCCTTCAATTTTATTTTAATATCATTCTGTATGCTTGCGTAGGAAAACGGCGAAGTATTTTTTCCGATATTTGTAAAATACAAATAAATTGTTAGTTTTGTAAAGTAATTAAATGGTTTGGTATCGAAGTGAAATTAGTGATGAAGTTAGTGTACAAGATTTATTTGGGTACTAAAATGCAGTTAAAGAATATAATATTTGAATATTGGGTACAGGTCAAGGTTAGAATAAGATATATATTTAGATATTTTTAATATACAAATAAACTTTTAGTTTTGTAAAGGAAATAAGCTGTGTTTGATACTAAACTTAGTAAAGAAATTAGTAATGCAGTTAATTTAAATAATTAATATAGATTTTAATGAATATAATTAGTATTAATATTTTTTCCGATATTTGTAAAATACAAATAAATTGTTAGTTTTGTAAAGTAATTAAATTTGGTTTGGTATCGAAGTGAAATTGGTGATGAAGTTAGGGTACAAAATTTATTTGAGTAGTAAAATGCAGTTAAAGAATATAATATTTGAATATTGGGTACAGGTCAAGGTTAGAATAAGATATATATTTAGATATTTGTAATATACAAAAAAACTTTTAGTAAAGGAAATAAGCTGTGTATAATACTAAACTTAGTAAAGAAATTAGTAATGCAGTTAATTTAAATAATTAATATAGATTTTAATGAATATAATTAGTATTAGTATTTTTTCCGATATTTGTACAATACAAAGAAATTTTTAGTTCTGTCAAGGAATTAAATGGGGTTTGATATTGATGAAAAACTGGTCGTGATAAATTTAGTTTTTGCCAAATGTAAGTAATTCAGTTTAAATAATGATTTTCTTAGTTTGAATTTTCAGAATAGGTTTACGCGAAAACAAATTTTAACACAGTTTTTGCCAGGCAATTGAATTAATTTTATTAGATTAAATTATTGAAAGATATAAATATAGAAATTTGCAATATTTTTAGTTTGGTTGTTCAGAAATGGCTTACGTAAAGTAGAATTATCATGCAGTAAATTCCGGTATTTGACGAACGATAAATTATATGTAGTAAATATGGACAGCTTTCGAAAAATTACAAATTAAAAATTTGGTTTCGATTTCCAAGCATATAAATAAAATGCATTTGCTTTAATTATTAAAATATTTTTTGTCATGGAAAGCAAATTTAATTTTGGAATAGTTCTAAAAACAATCTTGAAAATTTGTAGGATTTTTAGAAGTGATAATAAAAATATTTAAAGTTAGTTTTTAAAATGTTTTAAATGGAAAACTTTAATAAATTGACCTTATTTTAAATAACTCCCCATCAAGATCTCAAAGAAGAAATTTTCGAATTAAATTTTTGTAGTCACCGAGATGAAAATATTTCAACGAAAATAATATTTTTGACTAGAAGTAGTTTATTTCATTGAAGAATCGGTAAGCTTTGGTGGGTTACAGCAATTTGTCAGTTTATCGTAGGCGGATTTCCAATTTTCAACGGCAACCTTTGATGGATCAAGCGGTGGAACAGGTATAAAATCAAGACAGGGATTCATCTCAATGGGTGTCTTGTGCGGCACCAGGCAATGTCCTCGACTGCAGCTGGTGTCCTTCACAAAGCACTTGTCATGTGGACCACACGGAGTGGGTATAAAATCTCTGCCCGAGTAACGCAATGTGGATAATGGTGGATTATTGCAGGCCAAATCATATGAGGCACAAGCCCAGCCGCCGCACATCTTGACTATGGAGAGATGCGACTATGAATACATATAAAATGTATATAGTTATAAATATTCTATAAAAATATTATCAACGACTCACTTCAACAGTAAAATTTTGATGTAAAATGAAAATTGACTACGATAAGTCAGCATTACAGGGTAATTTGAAGGTCTAGAAAACTCATGGCCAACTTAAAGGGAAATTTTAAAATTTGTGTCGCTAGGAAAGTATGAGAATTAGAAGGGTATTCCATTAAGCGGTGTCAAATCTTACCAATCAGTTTGATTTAATTACTATTACCAACCACAGCAACCACCGCCACAGCAACCACCGCCGCCACCACAGCACGGTGAACAGCTGTCAAAGGGTCCACATGGAGTGGGGGCAAAGCAACGGCCTGTGAACCGCATCGGCGAAAGGCGGTGATGATTGCAGGCTATTTCATAGGAACGACAAGCCCAACCTCCACACATAATGGCTATAGTTTTTTCCTATTTCTGGATTTTTAGGGTTTCTACAGTTAAACCAACCGAAAACGGCACAAAAATTCTAGAATTGTTGCTTGATCTAAAAAAAGGGAATACTAATGAAAGTCTATATGTTCATAGACAGTCGTAGTATAGTCGTAGCTCTGACAGCTGTTGACATACCACGCCCCGACGACTTGTACAATTGAAATAATTCTCCTGCTCACACTACTCTGGCTGTGTTCAGGCCAGGTTCAGTGCAATCGGAGCGGGCCAACAGACATTTAAGCCAGGTCGAGCTGGCTATTTCGTAAATCTTTTCAAGCCGTGTTGAAATCCATGCGAATCTCGCACACCAAACAGTCTGTACCAAAAAAAAAAAAAAAAAAAAAAAAAAATGCTAAAAATGGTGGCAGCTAAAGTGAAATTAATCCACCAACTTGAACAGTGGTCAACAGTCAAAGCTAAAATTTATGTACTCTAAAGTTTTTAGCTAAAAAGTGTTGAAGTTTTCTAGGAGTGGAATTTTATTAAACTAAAATTATTTTTAATCTCTTGTTAAAAATATTTACTTAAAAAATATATGTACAATTTTTAATTTGTCTTGTAAATATAGCTTTTTATTGGTAAATTTTAAATAAATTTTTTCTTAAGTATTGATACAGATTTATTGAATTAATTTTTAGATAGTGTACATGTAGTTTTGGGAACTCCGCGATTTTTTAGTATTAAAGGTATTTAGATAAAAATGATTAAATATTATTGATGAATAACAATAAGAAAAAAGTTAATAACAATTTTAATGAAATTTTAATATTTTTTAAATATTTTGTTGTAGTAATTTAAAATTTTTGAAAATAGTTGTATATAAAAATGTTTTTAAAGAAACGAAATAAAGCCTAAGTTGAAAATTTGTAAGCATAAATTTAAATAAGGATTTTATATATATTTGAAGTATCAAATTTTACAAAATTAAATTTTTTAAAATTTTTTTGTAAGCAATTTTGAATTTATTAACAGTTGCTTGAAAAAAGCCTTTAAGAAAATAAATTAAGCAAAATAGATAAATTGTATACTGGAATTTTAATTAACCCTCTCTATTCCACGCCTGTATTTTCCCCCATTTTATAGGTTTTTAAAAACACAGAGTAAGGTTTTTTTGCCCCACTGTGCCGCACACCACAGCTGGTATGCAAACATCGCACACTCAGAGAAACACCGCTAGACAATCGCATATTTTTTTCGTAGTAGCCATGAAGCACTTCAGCAGGTCTTGTTCAGCGAGGCCCGGACAATCAATTACATTAGCTCCACTGATCCCCCGACCGTCTGTTCCCCTCATCCCATCCCAAGCCCTGTCTTCTCTTCCTCTTCTCCTCCACTCTAACCCCTTCGACCACAGCCGCGTGCACGAAAAAATCGTCTAGTGCAAGGACTGTGAGTGCGTGTCGCCAGATTCATGTGGTTTAGCTGGTGGGTGAAGTGGGTGTGGTGGGTAAATAGAGACCAGTTTGGTTTCTAGTAAAAGCCAGAGCAAATGCAATTTGAAATGGATTTAAATAGTGCAGTTTGAGGTTAGATTCGACATAGTTGTCATTCATTATTTATGTGTGCTGTCAATAAAACAACAACAACAACAAAAACAATAATTTGAAGTTAAAATCCTAAAGTAATTGCTTAATCTATGCCAAAAAAGGTGCTAAATAATCCCAAGGTAGCTATCAATTGCCTGCCATATTTAGCACACTTTTTTGCTTGGAATATTGGCAAGAGGACAAACCGGAAACGGAAGCAGAAACGCAACAGGTGAAGCTTTTTTTTTTTCAAGCGTGAAATGTGCACACCCAAATGTCGTATTTCTGGAGGTTGCGGCAAACCATGTGGCATCTCCAAGTCCTGTTGCGGCTCCACAAAGTTCGGATCGTGTGGTCCTTGCGGAAAATGTGGTCCATGTGGTCCATGTGGACCATGTGGACCTTGTAGACCCTGCGGATCTTGTGGACCCTGTGGATCTTGCGGACCGTGCAGTCCCTGTGGTCCCTGTGGACCATGTGGACCTTCCGGACCGTGCAGTCCCTGTGGTCCCTGTGGACCTTGCGGACCATGCGGACCGTGTGGACCATGTGGACCCTGTGGACCATGTTGTGGATCGTGCTGCGGCCAAACGTGCTGTACCCAGGCGCCCTGCGGTATGGTCTCCTATCGTCTTACGAGCGGACCAGTCGGTCCTGTCCTACCCAGCATGGAGTGCTGTGGTTGCTGTAACAGCGGCTGCTGTCCGCCCTTCTACTATGTGCCCAACAACTGTGCCTGCTGCTATGAATGGGGCTGCTTTGGACCCTACTACTAGCAAAGATTCGGGAATCTTAGGTTCCTAGAATACTGTCAGTGTTTCTGCTCGTCGGTAACTTTAATCGAACTTTTCATAAATAAATTTTTCATGTCATGCAGTAAATATATATAAATATAAATATATTTTTTTAATTTATTTAACGGCAGCCCTGGGCAAAACATTGTCTACCATATTGTTGCAAAAGTTTGAACAATGAAAATTGTTTAAAGTTCGAATTTATAAAAAAGTAAAAATTCATTGGCAGAAAACACAATGGAAAACGCGTTGTAACCAAAATTGCGTGTTTGCTGCAACCCTAAAACAACAACAACAACAACAGCTTTCACTGTGGGCAAAGGGCAATAGAAAGGCCGACAAAATTGTTGTAAAAAAAAGGAAAATTGGTTTCTTTTTTTTAACAATGCATGTTGTTTTTTACGACCGAAAACAATGTGAGTTTAAGTGGGTCAGGGACTCTCTCCAATCGAACTAATATCTGCCTGTTTTTTTATCTTTTATATTTTTACTACATGTTCGAAACTACCAGCTTTCGAGTAATTGAAAACTGCATAACTATGCGGGCGAAAATTCAGTAAAACCAACAAATGCAATGCATCAAAATCTAAAAACAATTCTCTAAAATGGTTCAAACTTATTTGTTAACGTTTATTAATTCATTTGTTATTGAAGCAACGAGCTTCAAAAAATTTATAAATAATGAGTTTTACAAAGCAAATAATGGAAAACATTATTAATTATTAATAAGGGTTTGTGCAATTTAAATTTCATTTACTTGGATTTTGGGACTGCAACAAAAAGTATGCAGCACAATTTTTTTAAGTACTATGCCAAACTAATTTTCAAATGCTCAAAAAAGTATGCAGCACTATTTTAAATGACGAGCTTAAAACTCAATTCGCATTAAGATTGCTTTTGTTTCTAAGCGTATTTAATTACTGCAGCATTTTAAATTTGTTTCAATGGCACTTTTAATTTCTGAACAAACAATTTTAGCTATTTATAGCCCTTTGTGTTACCAATCGATAAATGATAAATAATTTCTTTAAAATATATTCAGTAATTTTGAATTTTACAGTTCAAGGAAATTTAGTTTGTAATTAAGCTTTTGCCACAATTATGATGCTAAGTTGCTTAAATTTTGACTATGGCAATGAAGTATGGTTCGCTCTGCAACCAGGTGATTGCTGTTATCCCTAAATACTCAAAGCCTTGGCCGCATGCAAATCAGCCTGTAAGCAGTTCTTTGTTTTGGCCGAACAAAACAAAACCTGGTCAATGATCGATTGATATTAAATTTTAATTATTTAACACAATTAAATTTATTATTTTCTCTTAAGTGTCAAATATGTGGAAAATTTTAACAGTTTGATTCATTTAAATGTATTTACTTGAACAACACACTCAATAACAAATGAATTCTGATAATATAACATTTTATAATTATTAATTATTCAGTTGAGTTGACATAGCTAATTAATATTTAATCTGCTTATATGGTTATTTCTGGTAATTTCAAGAAATTTCCAAAAAAAAATTAAATTTATTTTTGTTGCAAAAGTTTGGAATTCCTTACTGATCCCAAAAACATTCTGTATCTTTGACTGGAGATCACATAAAAATCATCAAAGACATTTTAAGTAATTAAAAAATTATTGACCTTTAATTAATTTAAATTCTCTAAGCCTATATAAAAAAAATATTAGTTAAGATATTAAATGTATTGAATATAAACAATAAATAAGCTTTCTAGTCTCAAAGCTTGTTGATATATTTTTAAAATCAACTTTAAAATTTTTGTTCAAACAGACGTATTAAATGAACTCATCAAACTACGTACATACATGATGAAGTGTACAGAAATGCTTCAATTAATTTATTGCAAAATGCCATTGAAATCGATTGCTAAAAAATGTTTATGATATTCTAAAATACGCATAGAAGATTCACATACAATTCACTCAATTATTGCATGACACTCAAAGACATTTCAGTGTGCTAAAATGCCAAAATGTTTGTTGAACAAAATTAATTTCTAGCAAGTTACTCATACGTCTAGTGGACCACCCAATAGATGCCAAACAAAATTAATGCAATGAAATATATCAAGTTTCTAGTTTTTATTACGCATAAGAGACGTTATACCAACTAGGAATTTCAATTTAACTTTGAATGTTCTGTCAAGGGTATAAAGGGATTATAGCAACTAAAAAGCCAAGTTCATTTCAGATTGCGACTTACCTTTAGGGCACAACAAATATCAAATGTTATGCGCTGATATTGTTGGTGTCCTTGTTGTCCTTGTTGTTCTTGTAGTTGTTGATTATTGTAGTCTGTGGCTATAAATTAACAAATTTAGCACGTTACAACGTTACACAACACTCTTCGGCTGCAGGCTTGTGTAAAAATACACGCATAGTCGCACAAAATCACACACACACACAGACACACACAAACACAACCTCGATGTCGACGAGGGATTTCAAGTTGGAGACCGGCACTGAGATATAGACGGAGTCAGATCCGGAGCTAGAGCCGTTGACCGGACCGAAACCGAGACCGGACCGTACTGTCCTACGTGAGTGACCAAAGTGTGATGTTCTTTTTGTTGCACATTTTTCACATATTTTTCATAATTTTACGCGAAAAGTGAAAGAAGGAGACAGGGAGTGTATGTATGTGTGTGTGGGGGGGCTCAGAAACTCTAACAGTATTTGCCCAAAAAGCATAAAATTCTGTAAAAATGAAAAAAAGTTTCGCTACTTTTTGTTGTTTGTTGGTTTGTTGGTTGTTGGTTTGTTTGTAACAAGCACTCAAATCTCTAGTGAAATATTAATTCTCACAATTTCTGACACTTTGCCACGAGCTGCTGTTATCCATTTGGTATTTGTATGTTTTATATGTTTGTTTATTTGTTTGTTTGTTTGTTGATTTTTGCAGACAAGCAACTTTATGGATTGTTTATTAATTGTGCAATGTTTTCCCGTTGTCGTTGTCGTCGTTTTCGTTGACTAATTTACTTATTTATTGCCCCCTGGCGCGGCCCCATGAACCGTAATAGTTAACGTTAACGTTAAAGTTAACGGTATCGCTGTCGTTGTCGTTGTCGCAGTCGCTTTCGTGTTATTGTTGTTGTCTTTGCGTAGTGTTAGCGTCGTCGTCGTAAGCAGCTTCAGCAGCAGCACTAGCAGCGTCGTTAGCAGCAACAGCAGCACAGCGAACCAAACGTTTTGACATTATCAACGTAACTGAAGCAGCAGCAGGAAGCTGTCGTCCTCTGCCTGACGGAGTCGCCGGCAGCAGACGTTGTCGCCAGCATCGTTGCTGTAGCTCTAGCTATCGCCGTTGTCTTCGTCCATCTCTCTCTCTCACGCTCGTTCGTTTGCTAGCTCTCTGACGAAGCGTAGCTCGCAACTTGACGAAGGTTGTCGAAGTCGTAGCTGATTCGTGCAAGCCTTCGCTTCGTCGCGATTGACGCCATTTCGTTACAGAGCGAACAACAGCTGACTACAGCAGCAGCGGCAGCAGAACGACCGAAAGAGAGCAAGAGTGAGTGCAACTCAATGAGAGCGTATTTAGCTATGAAAGCTTTTAGTTCGAAATTGTGCTTCGAGTGGGATATTTTAACAGCATACGGCAAGCTGTTAAGTTAACAGAATGTAGCTTAGTTACAGCTTTATGTTAATGCTGTAAATACAATAAAATAAATTTATAAATGTTTTAATGCAAATTGAAGCAAACTTAGTTATTTTTAATTAAAATATAACTCAAAATGCAGCTAATCGGATTTAGAGCAGTGCATAAGAATAACAATTTTATGAAATAATGCAGTTAACTTTTGGTAGAGAAATAATAATGATGGCATCTTAAAGGATAAAAATATAAACTGACAGTGGAAACGTTATGGAAAGCATATTGACAATATCACAGAGCAACAACAAAGAACATAAAGCAATAAACAAGAAAATACAAAATGCATACGACAAACATGTGACGAGAGAAAGGAAACATGTGTACAGTATACACACATGGATGTGGACTTGGACGTGGACAGGAGCAAGGACTCAGGATACGAGAAATGGCAGACAATAGCTGTAAAATGTAAATATTAATATTGTCATAATGGACAACATGTAAGCAGCAAATTTTGCTTTAGACAACTTTAAATGCAGCTCGAAGCTATGTTGAATGTGGAAAAGTGTCGTTAAACCAATGCCAGGATAACAACAGAAGCAACAACAACAGGAACAACAACAACAGGGGGAACAACAATGGAGGCAGACAAAATGTCAGCTCATTTCCGGTTGCTTAATTTGAAATCGTAGCGCAAAAATTACAAATGAGCTGACAATGCGGACACAACCAAGAACCCAAACAACCGAAAAATAACAGGCCAACGTTTTGAGTAGTAGCTACAAGAGGGGGTGTGTAGAGGGGTGGCTGCCTAGAGGAGATTCGGTAAGAGGGCGGGGGGAGTTGTGCGTTTGGTAGTGGGAAACAATAAGCACAAAATAGCAGCGTCTAATACGCAAAATAAACGAGAACTGGCCACAGCATGACAGCAACGGGGCATAACACTGCCAGCTGGGGCAAATCCAATGCTACATGCCACACCCCCAATGCCACCGCCTACTCAACGCCCCACCTCCCGCCAGCCACATCCTGCAGGCAGCGCTTTCTGTTGTTTTACAATTTAACGCACATCCTGACTGCCCAAAAACGCAGTCGACGTCGACTTCGACGCTGGCCACGCCCAGCAGTTTAATTTTTGTCATTGTGTGTGTGTATGTGTATGTGTGTGTGTGTGTGTGTGTGTGTGTACTCTAATCTAATGATGACAAGCATCGTCTGGCAAAACGTGTGGGCGTGTCTGCAGCTGCTGAATTAAGGCGGTTAACTATTGCACTCAACCAACAAAGCACATTGCGTATACGCCACGTTGCACATGTGTTTAAACTGTTGTGCATTCACCTTTCTTCCCTTTAGCTTCACTTCTTTCTTTTATTTTCCATTGCTGTGACTCAGACTGAGACTCAGACCCAAACTGAGGTAAAAAGTGTTTGCCTGCATTTAGATTCCAGTTGGGTAAGTTGACAAGTCTCCATACTGCCAGCTCCCTCCCCTGGCTCACCTGCTTTGTCAAACGGCAGACAACTGACGAGACAAACCGACTGACAGACAGACAGTCCGTTAGACAGGCAGACAGACAAACAGTTAGACAGATAGACAGACAGAGTGCACGCTGTATAGACAAACTGTTGCACTCAAATTTGCCAGAGGAACCCAAACGCCAAAGGAAAAGAAACTTTTGTTTGGCATTAACTGTACAACTAGGAGGGCAAGTGTTTAAAAAAAATGGAGAATATGGACAATAAATCCTTAAGATATTTCAAATGTAACTGATATCAGCGGATGCTGAATATGGCTCTATTTGGTAAATAAATTTAATGAAACTCAGAGTGTTCTATAAGTTTTGTTATTTATTTTATTATTTACGCTGACTAATAGCAGCCGGGAGTGTTTAATTCAAATATTTTATAAATTAGTAAATTTTATAAATAAAAATTAAATAAATTAAAAATTAATATATATTATACTAAGAACTCAATTGAAAAATCTTATTAACTGAAAATATACAAGAAAGTCGGAACACATCAAACTCAAAAAAATGTCGATAAAAAATTAAGTTAAATTAAAATTTATTTATTTGTTTTGTGTAATAGAGTAACGGGGGTTTATTAGGTTTGTCAGAAGTCAATTGCCAGAAGCCAGAAGCCAACCCCATAGAGTATATACTATATATTATTGATCAGCATCACAAGCCAAGTCGATATAGCCATGTCCGTCTGTCCGTCCATTCTCTAAACTACATAAATTAGAGCCACCAAATTTGGAATGAATGTCCGTCTAGATGTCGGGCAACTCAAGTTTATTTAAAATTTTTGACCCTATGCCCCTACTGCCCCCGCAAAGTGCGTAAAGGCATTTTTATATAACCATAACTTTGAAACGACAAAATCTATCGGGACCAAATTCACACATTATGTGTATGGTACCATTATAACTATCTTCAGCAAGTTTGATCTAGATCTGACAACTTTAGTCTACAGCTCCCATGAGACTAAACGCTTAAAAGTTGCTAATTCGTAAGGCAAAATGCGCACTTGAATGAGTACGGGGACTTTTACAGTCGTCTCGCTCAACTGTTCCCTTTCTTACTTGCTTTCTTTTAAGGTTGTTCCTGTTTTTATCTAACCAAATAGTTTTCCAAAAGGCAAATGGGTTTTATGAATATTCTAAGTCAAATTAATGAGTACTTCAAATTGTTAATGCATATAATTATTTAAGGGTAAAAGCAATATTTTGTACCTGCTTGAAATTGTGTAATTAATGAAGCGTATTTTATAATTAAATTCAACATTTATATTCAATTTTCTAATTGTCAAATTATGCAAAGTAAAGTTGCACTTCATACGCAAACTACAAACTTGTTCCGCAGATTTACCACAACTTCTACCTTTGACTTCTTAGAGTTGTCACGCACTCACACACACACACACTCACATATACTCACACTCACGTACATCCTTTTGGGCTTTCACACCTGCGAATTTGGCTGGTAACTTGATTTGCGACAATCAACTAATTGGCTAATTTATGCAAGTCAAATGAATGTCAAGTCCACAAATATAATTAGTTCATCCAAAACAGGGGCTTATTCTCTCTCTCTCTCTCTCTCTCTCTCTCTCTCTCTCTCTGGAAAATGTTGTGGCAATCGTGTAATAATTTATGCCTCATTTTAATTATTTATTTAGTCAATTAAAATAGGAGAAAAAACAATTATAATGCGTAAATAATATTAAATAAAAGTTGACAGCAAAGTGGACTCTGAGGTCAGCTGTACTTGAAGGTTGAAGGTTGAAGTTTGAAGTGAGCTCTGAACGAACAGCTTCTCAGCTGGCAATGGAGCATAATTTTGTTATTGTTTTGCATTGCATTACAGGGCCAAGAGAGTTGCTAAAAGGGTCTGGGAAGGGGAAGGAGGTGGGGGAGTGCTGAGGGACAAATGCTAGCTGGCAACAGGCAAACAGTGTTCAGTTTGTAGCTACTTTATGGCTAGTTATAGCAGTTTCAAAATTTAAAATTGTATTAAATGGGAAGTGGTATAACTTGAAAGCCCAGCTTTTTATAAAAATGATTTAGCTGTTTTTAGCTTCTTACTAAGCAGCATAATGCTATTAGCTAAAAATCTAGCTATTTAAAATAATAGTTTAGCTATTTTTAGCATTTTTGAAAAGTTTTAATTTTATTGGTATATTTTATAGTTTTCTCCTGCTTTTAGAACGCTTTAGGGTATGATTAGTTCATAAAAAATCTGTATTTTTAAAAATTTTATTCGAGCTGCTCGACTGCTTGATGCCCAGTTTCTATAACTTAGCTGCTGCTCAAGGAAAAGTGAAAAATTTTATTAGATATTAAAAGTCTACAGAGTTTTGAAATTTCATATATTTAAAGCTCTCAGTTAACTTGAAGTAGCTACTTTTAGCCTTTTGAATTTCTGGCAACACTGCTTGCAACAGGAAACTTGATGCCACTGACTGTTGTTGCCACAGTTTGCTTCGTTTGCTGCTTCAGTTTCTGCTTCTACTTCTACTTCGACTTCGGCTTCAGCTTCAGCTGTGTCTTAATCTATTGGATTAGCGTAAATGCAATTAGACGCAGGCAAATGTTGCTTTAGACGGTTGACGGCCTGCTTGGCTGATATCTTTTGGCCAGGGCTAAGACATATCTTTCCCACTCTCTTTTACTCCCCTGCTCTTTTGGCCATCCAACTCAATTAAACTGTGTGGACTTGTCGCATTATCAAATTGCCCAGCAACCATTAGCAAGGCCAGTTGAATCTAAAGTGGGCAAAAAGGGGGTCGATGAGTGGGCATGGTAGGTCAGAGGTCAAATTTAATCTACTGGCATTTAAATGCATATATTCCATATACATTTCAGTGCAATTACATTTCTAAAATGTTCCAGTAAAAGTTGGTTCATCAAATATTTGTGGGACGGCTAACAAAATAGCTCTCACTAAATCCACGTCCAGAACGCTGCCGAAAATAAATAAAGAAACGCACACGCTGCCATTCAAAACACCATTTCCTATTTCTACAATTCCCAGGCCGAAAACAAAAAAATACCAAAAAAATACCAATTCAACGACGTCAGTTTGCCGCATAAAAAATGGTTGCAAATTTCACCAAGTGCAAACAACGTTGTAAAACAAATATTTACAACACTTTTTGAACTACATGTGTGTTGTCTATTTGTGTGTATCGGTTTGTGTGTGTGCGTGAAAATAAAACCACAACGAAAAATCTATCAGTAAATGATTGAAAAAATGTATTTCGAGTCTCTCATTCACAACAAAAATAACAACAAGTAGGAGTGGAACCGACTGTAAAAGGCCCTGTAACAGCAACTATTCTTAAGATATATGAAGTCATGCTTTGTTAGTGTCTAATTAATAGCTTAATTATAATTGCTCAATAGGAGTCATATGATATATTTGTCCGATCTGGATCATACGTACTACATATATAGTCAGTATTCAAAACTCTATATTCAAACTTTGTCAGTTCAATTAAGTTATCTCAAAACTTGCAAGTTTTCGATATCAATGATTGATTTTTGATAAATCGTTTCCATTAGAGCTATATGATATAGTTATCCGATTCCAAGCAAACTTTTTCGGAGTAAGGAAGAAAACTTGATCTGCGTGCAGCATAAACCAACTTTCATTCCATTCCATTTTATTTTATTCCATTATATTCCATTCTATTTCATTTTATTCCATTATGTTCAATTCCTTGCCATTCTATTCCATTCGGTTTTATTTCATTATATTCCATTCCATTTTATTCCATTGTGTTCCATTATATTCCATTCCATTCTGTTCCATTATTTTTCATTCTGTTCCATTCTATTCCAGTCTGTTCCATTACATTCCATTCTGTTCTATTCTATTCCGTTCTGTTTCATTCGATTCTGTTCCATTACATTCAATTCTATTCCATTCTGTTCTATTATATTCCGTTATGTTCCATTCCAGTCCATTCCATTCCATTCCATTCCATCCCATTCCATCCCATTCCATTCCATCCCATTCTGTTCCCTTCCACTCCATTCCATTCATTTAAAATCTCTAATCCTTTTTGAACATTTTTGCCAAATTAATGAATACTGTATACCTCCCGTAAACTACAGGGTCTCAAAAATGAAACAAAGCAAATGAACCCAAAAAGTACATCGACAGGATATTACTAAAAATCCAAACATCGATCGTTTAGTTGCCAAAAGGATTTGGCAATAGAATAAAGCATAGAAAATAGAAAACTGTATGGGAAATAAATCGTAATTTCTGGTAGAAAATGGTATTATTTTCCAGCAAATATTTAGCTTTAATAACTATTTAGTATTTTTGCTTTCTGTACTTTGTTCAGTTCTCGTGAATCCCTTACCAATTTGTTGTCTGTGTTGACCATTATTTTGCAATAATAAGCCATAAATTTATTTTTCTTCATCATAATTTCCATTACAAGGTTGTGTAGTGCAGGAAAATGGGTGAGGGAAATGGGAAATGAAGAGAGTTGGGAGACAAACAAACCGACTTACTTGTGCTTCAGAGAAACCACAAAGGAGAAACGCTTAAGGAAGCCGAAGAATGTCAGGAAAGACAGAGAAAAAAGAGGGAGAAGAGAGAGAGGAGAAAGGAAGAGGGAGAGCATGGAAAAAAGGCTTACAATTCCTGCGTGGACATTTAAGCAGATTTGCATGCTGTCTCCTACTCCCTCACTCTTCTCTCTCTTTTCCTGGCTCTTTCTCTGCTTTCATAATTTTTCGTTTCTCATGTTGGCACTTCCTTTTCGTTCCTCTTTCTCTGTATTTTTTTTTAAGGTTTTTCCCGCGCTTTTGTACTTATAATTTCTCACGTTTTCCTGCAAATGCAGCACAAAAATTCCCGTTGTAACTTTTAATTTCATGCCATTTAATTCGTTGAAAGCGGAAAGAAGCTGTAAAAAAAGCAAATGATAAAAAAAGTGGAAAAGGGAAGAAAATACCAAGATGAAGCCATGCAAAAGGAACACGAAGAGTGTGTCCCTCTATCTTTAACTGTGTGGGTTTGTGTGTGTGTGTGTTGGTCAGGGCTAAAAAAAAAAAGACCAGAATTTGCCACAGGACACGCTTTACGAGTATCACAAAAGTTGTTTCCTTTGTAACTTTCTTTCTGTTTCTGTTTCTGTTTTATTTTTTTTGTTATTCAAATAAAATGCCGAACAAAGAAACATCTCAAAATTCGCATTTTAAACATTTTCTTTTGGCGTATCTTTCACATCTATTTGGGAGTTATGTTTTAACTCGCGACTTATGTTTTGAAGGCAGCAACTTTGTCATAATTCTCCAAAAGGAACTTTAGCTTGAGTAATTATACTTATTTACCTTTTTTGCTTGGCCCAACTGAAAGTATGTTGCATTTTCGAGGAGAACAACCTTGGTCACCCTGCAACTTTAGGGTGACCATACGTTCATAAAGTAACTCGATTTACCAAAGATGTTTTGTGATTGAATATTTATAGCCCTTAAAGTTATCAGCAGTTCTTAAGAGAGTTTTACGGTGACCATTCGTTAATGTGGTAGCTCAATTTTTCGTATTTTCATGCTATACGTGTGCTTTGTTTGCATAATTAAGTTTTAAAATAAACAGTACTTAATTGAACACTTTTAGGGTGACCATTTATTTTTTATTTATTGCTTTTTAACGCAGTGTTAAATTGACTTAAAGTTTTATTTTTAGTCGACAGCGTTATTTTGTTGCTTTTGAGATTTATGCACACTTTTTTCTTTCTGGGGTGACCATTTCTAGTCCTATCAAATGTCCACCTTTTTTAAGCAAAAATATAAAACTTTATTGAACTACCAAAAGTCACAACATACTTTTGAAATCGATTTATCTTTGCATTTTTATGATGACCCCAGAATAAATGTAAGCTGTGGCAACCCTAGACCCTTAAGACATTTATTTTATTAGCTCCATTTGCTTGTTCATTGACTATGAATAGTTTTGGCTTTCTTTTGTTTCTGGCCCAGCTCATTAATGAACCAAAAAACTTTTCAACTTTTGCCCATTCTCTCTCAATTTTTATTACAAATTGCATTCATTAAATTTTCAACTATGATTTTATTTTCTTACGTCTTTTTTTTTTGTTGCTGTAAAAAGTAGGTAGGAGATTGAGAAGTTTTCTTTGGAACCGCAAATGCCAAAGAATTAAGTGCTCAGTTTTTAATTTTTTTTACTTTTCTTATTATATTTGGCTAATTACGAGTAGTTGAGTCTGAAGAAGTGAAAAAAAATGAAAGTTGAAGAATTTGCAATGTAGAGCATTAAATATTTAAATTGCATGCGGCGTTGCTAGGAAAATTGATTACAGTTATGTAAGGAAAAGGGTTCATAATTAAGGGAATTTCTCTGGCATCGCTTAAAACAGAAACTGAAACATTTATTCCCAAGGTTTTAAGCAAAGCCAAAAAGGTGGCCAACTAATAAAGTTGCAAGCAGAGCAGCTTAGGCCACGCCCAAATACTTGCACATTGTTGTGCGAATGTGTGTGTGTGAGTGTGTGTGTGTGCGCGCTTAACTTTTCCACACAGCGCTTGTTATATGCGTGCCAAATTAAGTCTACCTGCCGCCAAGGATGGCTTGACGTCGGTTGCCTCGATTCATGCAAAAGTTTTTAACCATTACTTAAATGTTATGTGCACCTTAAGGCACACATACTCGCACACACACTTAGGCACACTCACACACACACACCCATATACAAGTAAATTCACTTGGGCCCGAAAGTGAAACTAAAAACTGCCAACTTCTTCACCCTTCATACAGCTTACGTTAACGTCAACGGCAACGCCAACGACGACGCCGACTGCAACTGTGGCAGAGCTGCAACTGCGCTGTCTTTGTAACAAACTGCAAACATGTTGCATACTTTTATGCGCGCTGCAACTTGAAGTGCTGCTTGGGCGTGACTGTGGGCGTTCTAACTGCTGCTGATAACTTTGCAGTTGCCTAGTAACGTTAAACGTGTGATTAAATAAATAATTCATTAAATACTAGAAATCAATGTTATTGCTACTGAATTAAATTTATTGATTTAATTTGTTAATGTAAGTGTTGATAACTATTATGGCAGTTAGCGAACTTAATTAATTAAGTGAAGTTGAAGTAATTATTAGTCAGTTTGTATAAAAAGAAAAAATAACATTTAATTAGTTAATATATAAATTAAGTAATTAATAAACAATTGTAATAAAAACATTTGTTTTTAATAACAATATTAAATTAAATTTGACAATTGAAAAATATGTATATATGTATATCTATTTATGAATAACTATTAGAATGTTTTTTGTTTGAAAAAAATAAATTTTTTTAATAATATGATATTGTAAATAAGTAGTTATATTATATATTCAACAAAAATTTGGTTTTTATTCGAAATTAATTAGTAAATTTTTGCTTAGCAGAAAACTTATTTTTGTTTAAATATTAGTACTTAATAATGTCAAAGAAGTCTGCATTTGTATAAATAAATTCTTTGTTATTTATAATTTAAACTTTAATAAAATTATTTTAAATAAAATATATAAATAGAATTTTTTTACTCAATAATTCATCCGATAATTTTAATAAATATTTTTTAATACCACAATCAAATACATTTTTGGTATTTTAAATACAGCTAGTTTTTACAGCTCTACTATTTGTTATTTCTGCTCATTCATGTGCTTCTGCCCTCATTTCCTCTAAGTGACAAAGTGACAAATTTGTTGTGCACATATTTCGAACAAAATTGACAAATAGATACAAACAGCGAACAAAAAAAAAAATAACATAAAAACAACAACAATAGCAATAGCTTATGATAAGAGAATAAAAAATTGATGACGTTCAAATTTTTTGAGAAATGAGATACCTCACATCATGAACATTGACAACGTCATCGAGATCAAAGAAGGTCCAATATCGACTAGTTTGGAGTCACGCCCACTTGGCCACACACACACACACCCCTAAATATATTGTTGCAATGACAATACATTTAATATTGTCAGCAGATTGATGAAAACGAGGCAGCTGATGGAATCAAATAAATAAAGAAATTGTTTTGCCACAAACTTTTGTATTACAAATTTCTTATTTTTTTTCATTTTCTTCCTCCTGCTGTTGTTGTTGATTATTTTTCATTTTTCTCGGTTGGCGAAACATTCAATTTATCTTTTGAATCATTCATATAAATTCACTATAGATAAAGTCAGGTGTTACTTTATCAATGAGATGACTTCCAGCTGACAATGGACAATCAACATTGAACACTTGATTATTCCCACAGCGAATAATGGTCATAAAGAAAATTTGAATTCCAAGAATTCCAGCAAATTGAATTATGATAAAATTGTGGAAAATTCTGTAAAACTGTTTTCATATTTTTTTGTGGTGAACATTTGAATAGTTTGGATGTGAGTTTGTTAAATGAATTCTTTGAAATATGTACTGAACTAAGGTCGCATTATGGAAGAACATAAAGCATTAAAGTCTGTAAAGTTTAAATACAGAAAAACACTCGATTTAGTTTGGTTTAGTATTTAATCCAGTTTCAATTGATCGTTTTAATCGATTTTATTGTCATTGTTTATGCTCGATTAATTATGTGCCACACACAAACATGTTTCTTCACCTCTCTTTAAATGCTCACTATATTTAATAGTATGTAAATATAGCGCTATCTCTCTCTCACTCGAACTCTGTCCCTGGTGGCTGCAACACGGGGCGTATGAAAAAATAAATATTTATCAGGCTGTGCATAATTAATGCCCATTTGATTGCGTAATCTGTTTGAAAATGTTAATTGCAAAAATTTCAAGAATTTGTTTATTTTTTCTCTCTGTTTATTGTTGTATTCATGAGGTTTTTTCTGTTGTTGTTGTTGTTCTTCTCTTACTTTTTAATGTTTACATTTTTTATTCAATATTTTAATGGGCTGTCAATTGTTTGCTTTGACAGCTCATGTGTAACTGAAGGCAGTAGAAAATTTAGACATTTACCACCTGGCCTAAAAAAACTGTGTATTAAAAATTGTTGTTTATTGTCAAACTAAAGCTCCAATAAATACATAATCATCAACGAGGGTTAACTAATAAAAAGTTCAATGAATTTTTAATATTAGTTTTATTTTATTAACTTACTCTTTTGTTGTCTTGCATTAAATATTGAATTATTCACTTGGTCACTTTTCAAAGGCAATCATTGAAAATGTTTGAATTGTGGTTAATTTTAATACAAGCACAGCTTTATGTTAATTTAAATTTACATTGCTTTTAAATAAGTTTACACTTAAATATTAAAATTTAATGAAATATTTGAGGTGTTTATTTACAGCATTAATTAATTCTTAATTTTATTTAACTCTTTTATGTAAAGTGTAAGCTTAAATATTAAAATTAAATAAAATATTTGAAGTCCTTTTTTTATATATTGTTTACATTTACATTATTTATTAATTCTTAATTTTCTTTTACTTATTTACTTTTAAGCTACTCTCGTAGGCAGTGATTATGAGCTCCGAACTGCAACAAAATTCCTTTATGTTTGTGAATAAGACATTAGAAAATGCATAATAAATCTGTTGTTTGTTTATGTTTTTATATAACATTAATTAGAATTTATTATATATATAAAAAATACACAAAGTGAAAATTTAATTTATAATGTTAAATTAAATTCCAAACGTTTTAAACTTAGAAATAATATTTGCTAATAAATTAATTAGTGACAGTAATAAATTAATTGGTAAATCAATAAGAATAATTTTAAATTAAATAAAATATTAAGTAGGTAAACAGTGGGAGTGCAATAAAATGAAGAATATATTTTGTTTATGCTATATAAACTATATAAACTGTATAATCTTACATATACTTGGCCACATTACAACACACAAAACACACACACACGTACACACACAACATTCTTGTCGCAAATCGCATCGCACTGCGAATCAAATCGTTTTTTTATGGCGCGTTATTCAAATTCAATTTGTTGCCTTCACTGTCGAAAGAAAGAGATAGAGAGAGAGAGAGAGAGTGAGAGAGAGAGGGAGAGAGATGGAAAGGGGCATAAGATACAAAAATTGTAAGAAAGTATCGAAGGAGCGACGAGGTTATGCATATGCCCCATTGAGCACGCATGCTGAGTAGTTGGCAACGCGTGCTGATAGGGGGGTGGGAGCAAGGCGGGGCATGCACATAAACCTGCTATACAAGAGGGAAAGAGAGAAGTTATATGACAAACATCAATAAACTGAACAATAAAATGCATGGCCTGAAGAAGAAGCAAAGAAGCAAGAGGACGATGCATGAAACGCAGTGTCCTTGCTAGCAAAAAGAGGAAACACACACACACACACACAGTCACATAAAAGTAGAAAGATAGAGAAAGAAAGGCAGACAGTACATTTTGTATCAGAAAGTTGTTAAAGCTTAAAGAAATTGTTGTAAATTTTATGCGGCAGTCCTCAAAGAGATGCCGCTGCAGAGACATGAGGTTGAGGCGCACATAATTATGCAAACTAATTAAAATACTCATACGATACGTTCGTCTTCTGCTCTGCTGCCCTCCAGTATCCTCATCCTCCTTCTCTTTCTTCTTCTCCTCTTTCACTATGTCTTCAGCTTCTGCTGCTGCTTCTCCCTTTCCTTCTCCGTTCGCCTTTGCCTGTTGGCTGCTGTTCTTTGGCGCCCATTTTTAATTAACAGTAAGCGCCCAGCGATGTGAAGACGTATGTGTAGAGAGTGTACATATGTGGGCTGTGGACTGTGGGCTGTGGACTGTGGATTGGGGCTGGGGCGTGGCAGGTACAGTGAAATGTGTCGACTGGGGACAGGGCAAACAAAAATGAAAGACACTCACTTCCGCTTGACAAGTTGTGGAATGTTTTGCACATGCATCTGACTCTCAAAACACTGTGGGCTAATTAGCAATTATTTTGGTTAAGTTCAAGTGTCATTACTGACAACGCATTAGGAATACATTAAGCATTTATGTAAAATATACAAAATGGGTTCGTAAATAAGTTGACTTTCTGTGTTGAACTCTGTGCCACTTTCTAGCTAGAATAGTTGTAGTACTAAGAAATGTAGTTGGCTAAACTAATTCAAATTACATTAACATACCAATGCCAAAAAAGTTAAATAACATTCTTTTTATTTCTGCTAGCAAAAAAATGCAAATTGCCCCATAGTGCTTGTGTATGTGTGGGTGTGCGTGTGTGCGTGCTGCACAAATATAAAAGCAAACCGCAAAAACACAAATATAGTTGCATACTTTTGAGCGCCTTCATACAAATGTGAACTGAGCCTAGCGAAAAATGAGATGAACGCTGCGCCAACAACATGAACCAACATTTGCTTCTGCTAATATTTCCCTACATTCTCTTTTTACAAATTACACTTGACAAAATGATCGACAGCAAATCAAATATGCAAAAATGGTAACAATTTGATATTTACTTTAAATTAAACAATTTTGTTATGCAAAGAATTCGCTACTTGCTAAAGTTATTGTGCAGTAGATTATCTAGTTAGTAATAGATATCAAATTTGACTTTAAATGTAGACGAATTGGTATCAGTTTACTCCTATATAAATGCTTCCTAAATCTGTTATTTATTGTGTTTTATCAAATTGAGATAAACAGTTTTAGTAGTCCCATCTTTGAGATGAAGTTTATTCATTTCACATATTTTAGAACTGAAATAAATTTGTAAAAGTTTGCATTCTCTTAACAATACTTACGCTGACTTTAACATTATCTTTAAAAATATATTTATTTTATAAAAGATAAGATACTTTTGTAATTTCTTAATTTCTACTAAGATATTGCCAAGGAATTTTCTCTTACGTAAAATTCAACTTAATTTTCAACGTGATAATCTAATGTCAATTTGAATTAGCTGTTGCTGCTGGTGATTACATTCAATTTGTTGGCTTTTAATTGTTAGCATTTCTTTGGGCACAGTGCATCATTTGAATTCCCCAGTTGGCCAACTCTAAGCCCAAAAAGTCAGCAACACGTTGCCTCTAATGATATGACTAACGTTGACAGCACGTCATTCACATTCACATTCGCATTCACATTCGCATTCGTATTCGTATTCGCATTCACATTCAGATTGCCAGTTTGCGGGTGTGAATTGATGCGAGAATGTGTGTTGTGTGTGTTAGTGTGTTGTGTGTGTGTTGAAATTTGTGCGCAATGTGTATTCTGTTTGGGGAATAAATTGTTAATTATTATTTGAAAAGAGTTACAGCGTTGATGAGGACCAAACGCAATGGAAGAGTCAGGATGTAGTCTTCTTTCTGTTTGTTTGTTTGTTAGACTGACGCTGGCACTGGTGCTTTCGCTTTTAGGACTTCTGTGGGATTCTGGTTCATGCGGTTGGTTCCCAGCCTTCACTTGCATGCGCACATTTCAATGCGAATTTCTATGCAATTTACAGAGGAGGCTTGCTTTGGTTGGTTAAGGGGGGCGTGGCTGAGCGTGGCTGAGCGTGGCTGGGTATACATGGGCCTTTTCTAAATTAACATTCGTTCGCGCCCAGGATCTGTGCATTAATGTGCCCTCAATTCTTCCCATATGCGTGTGCTCATTTCGAATGCGCATTACAACAACTTTTATATGTTTTTTTTTCTACTCTCTAGTTTTGCTGTTGGTTGTGTCAATTGAAATGCAACAGAAGCAGCATGGAGCGTTGGGTGTGGGGAGTGGGGCGTGGCAGGCAGCAGGCAGAGTTGGTAAATTAAAAAGTGAAACATACATGGCGTATGTGTAATATTTTTATTACACTTGCCTCCTAATTAGGCAAGTCAGCTGTCAGTTTGCCAGTTTGTCAGCTGTGAACTGTGCCACTGTGCCGACCCAGCTCCTCTCCCCCCTCTCTGTTCTACGCACTCGGATTTGCATTTGCTTTCAACTAATTTGCTTGGCTTCGTTTTCTAGCTGTTGATTAATACTCTGTGTATTTGTGCCAAGCGAGAATTTGTTGTCAGCCATGTGGAACTACAAGTATTTTCTATCTCTGAGCATAGTTTGTTATGCTTTCGTTGCTATTCCATCTGTTATTTTAACAGCATAAGCATTTCCAAGGGGACTCAGCCGAAAAAAGGCCAAACTTGATGAGAGTTCATCTCACATAATTATGAAATATATTTTGCGCCAAATGAACAAACTGAGACTTTCTCTCTTGGGTCCCTTGCGGCATGTGAACTGCTATTAATCACATAAATTTATGTCACTTTCGATATTTAAATTTCCATTTAAATTGAATATTTAAATTTGATTAAATTTGCACGAAAACTTTGATGAGTTTTATCTTAAAGAAGAGTCTAAAATTTGTGGAAATCGATGTAGATAGTTAACTATTAGTTATTTAATAATATATAGATAAAATTAGCAGAATATTTTATAAACTGAGGTAGTAATCCTACAAATTATAGAGTCTTTTCTTAGGAAAGTTTTCAGATTAAAACTATTTGTTCAAAAAAACCATGAATATACAGGTTGAAGCAAAAAGAATTCTACTTTTAATGTCAACGAATGACTGCCAAAAGCAATGCTTGCAGCTAAACAGCATCTAATCAATTGCACCCCGAGCGCTATCAGAACACTTTGCAGAGTTTCAATACTCTTACTCCTTCCTCAGGCTCCGCGTTCACCAAACACCTGTTTTTCGAGGAACATACATGATTCTGCAATTCCACAACTTAGGCATTACCACGAAAATCGATTTCAATTCAATTTGTTTGATTGCCGCGGCGTTTAGATCAAACGAACTAAATGCCAGCCACGTTCGAAACTGACACAAACACACAAAAATATATATATATAAACACACACACACATACAAACACACACATCCAAACACTGCCACACATACATACATATATACTGTTGCAATCAGGAAAATGGCCAGGCAATAATTGCGCGTGTCGTTGGCTACGAAACTGGAACTGTTTCTACCTGTTTCACATGCGAAATTAGCTTAAAATGGCTGACGCTAATGTGCAAACAGCCCCAAACCTTTGATAGCAGCTTCCCCCTCATTCCCTTTCCTACCTTAGGTAACTCCTCCGCATTAATGCCTTTTGATCTGCCCAAAATAGGTGGAGTGAGGGAGAGAGGGCTCGGCAAACTTTCAATGTACGTGTTTCTGGTGACGCCAAAAAGTATGCAATGCTTTTCATTTGCAGCTCACACAACGGACACAAAAAGGCGACAATTCTCTTCACGCTTTTGGGTCTCTTTAACAGACAGCTTTCCCCACCACTCTGCCTCATCTCACTTGTCTTTTTGCACCTGGACAAGTTTCAATTGAACGTCACGCGGCCAACAAGTGAATTTTAGCCACCAAAGCCGTGAAAAGATATCACAAGCAAACAGAGCGAACCGCTTTTAATAGCCAAAACGAATGGGGTATTTTGATTATGTGGCTAGCTTTGTGCTCGGCAAAATATGACAAAATTCAAAGGAAAATGATATGAGAAATTCGTTTTTCATGCCGACATTTCGAGCAAATTTGAAAAATATGGAAATTGACGAGAAAACAGAAATTTTTTGGGTATAGTTAATGAAAGTGATTGATAGGCATTTGATAGGTGAAATAGAGAGAGTAGGATTGGTGCAAATTAATATAGTTAGCTTAAGTTTAGTTATTGCAGAGAAATAATGATTTTTTTTTAGATTTTGTTTAATTAGAACTTAATAAAATGTTTAAGATATATTTATTTAGTAAGTAATCAAAATATTTCTAAATTTTTTTATTTTATCATTTTAACCTTAATAATTGCAAGTGTATTTTAAATTTCAAAATGAATATATAACAATTTCATATCGTATTTTTTTATGACTATTTCCAGCTTTATTATTGCCGTTTAGCGATTTTTTATGTTCTGAACTGTGCACTATAGGCCGTCGTCTGTGGACTGCGTATTTTATTGCAATGCATATCAAAGGCGGGGTACTAGGGTGGGGGGGTTAGGGCATCAGATGAAAGAGGAAAAATTGGGAGTGCGTAACGGGGTCATTTGCTCTGTTGGCTTTCAAAAGCTATAAAAATCGAATGGCAGCGGTCGACGCAAAACAAATCGATTTGTTAAATTGCAGTGCAAAGTACAAAAGTATTCAAATACACACTCCAATATGTCGATATCGGGTAGGAAGTAGGTCTAAATGACAGCTAAAAGAGTGTTAACTGTACAGCGGACAAGCTTGCCCTCTCTCTCTCTCTCTCTCTCTTTTTCTCTCTCTCTCTCTCTCTCTCTCTCTCTCTCTCTCTCTGACACTTTCTTTGCTTTTTTTCTTTACTTTTACATTAATCTAAAGCTAAACCGTCTCAGAAGCAACATAGATATTCAATAAATTGTCAAGCGTTTTATATTAAACATAAAATTTTAAAAATTACAGCATACTTTTAGGCTGAACATTTTATGAGGGCAAATCATGACCGATACAATACATTGCAATGCGTTGAATTTTAGTGGTCAAATCCTTTCTAAAACAAGTAAGCAAGGCTACAGTCGAGTGAGCCGACTGTAAAAGACCACTTAGTCTTTCTAGTGCATATTTTTCATTCAAATAAGTAATTTTCGGCCGATTTGCCCTTTGGGAGCTTTAGGCTATAGTTGTCCGATCCAGATCAAACTTGATGAGGATAGCTATAATCATGACAATGTGTGAGTTTGGTTGAGATCGGTGAATAAGAACTACATTTTGTCATACAAATCACAAATTTTCGACCGATTTGTCCTATGGGAGCTATATTCTATAGTTGTCCGATCCAGATCAAACTTGGTGAGGATAGTTATAACGGTACGATACACATACTGTGTTGTTATTTTACAAATACCTTGACTTTGAACTGGACTTTGACCTTGACTTTGACTTTTAACTTGACTTCAACCAAATAATCGGTGGGCTTCACCTACCATATATCGGATTGGTCTCAAATATAGAGTTTCTAACAACTGCTGTTCATACGACTCGGCTGTTGATGCTGTTCAAGAATATATATACTTTATGGAGTCGTCCACGCCTCCTTCACCCTGTTACACACATTTTGCTACTGACAAACTTAATATAACCCTTTACTCTTTTAAGAGTACAGGGTCTAAAAACAAATTTAATATGCCCAATTTTAAATAGATCCTATTCGCCTGTAACCATCAAAGTGGAGTTTATTTAAAGCACTGTAAGTGTAATCAACCCAACAACTAAGCCAAAAATGCACAAATTTCGGTTGAGTTTAAAAGTTTTAATTGCACTTTCTTGGATTTTGTGAAGCGCAAAATTTATCATTAAAATAGTTTCACTCACTAAACTGTTGCCTTAGGCAATGCGAAATTGTTGTTATGCCAAACTATTTATTGTTAACTTTCGATGCAGTCGCTTCAAAGGTATTAGATTTTTTGAGAAAGTGGAAGAGTTTTTCAAACAAAAATTCATCTTTGTGTTATTAAGTATTCGGTGTAGTTTTAAATAGCATTTAAATTACAAAGTTATGCTTGAAATTGTGGATTTTAAAATAGATATTTTAAATAAGAGCTGGCTGTATGAATGGTTCTGGTTTCTGGATCCCTTATGCTCAGTGTCAGTATCGCCTTTGGCATACGACCACAAAAACCATCTCATTTATCCATGAAAATCTTGTGGCATCACAAAAAAGGAACCTGCGCCGTATCCTTTTCATTTTCAACAAACCACAAAACACAATTCGCTTTCATTTCATTTCAAAAATTACGTAAGAATGGAGACAGGAGAATGGAGAGAGAAATCGGGGAGGATGAATGAAAATGAAAATGAAAATGATGAAAATGCAACTAATTCCTGACGGCTTATGGTTATTATGCCAAGTTGAAGGGTAGCCAGAGGCGAGAGGAGACTGAGGAGAGACACACTCCATTCTTGGACTGCCTTTCGTTTCGTTTCACATTTTTTTTTTATATATATATATATATATAGTATGTATATATATATATATATTTATTCTAAACCGACATTTAATGCAGGCAGCTGAATCTGAACCCAAGCAAAAGACCAAGTCCAAATCAGAGTCAGAGATTAACCTTCAATGTCGCTCAGCTGTATTTCATTTAATTTTGCGGTAAGCTCAAAATCCAAGCAATCTGTGTTGCTCTCAAAAGTAATTCAAAAGGTACGAGGTACGAATAGTTTGAATAGCATTCACTCAAGGTTCAAATTGCCTTTTTCTTTAGCTAGGGCTGTTGAGTGAAAGGTCAAAGTTGGTTAGCTTAAATAACACGCACACAAAGATTGCAGTTTGTAATTAGAAAAGAGTTAGATAAATTTATATCGTACACGGGGCCACTTGTTGCCCCAAAAAATAAAGTTTTGGTTTAACTGTTAGCTCTGGGCAAAAACACTGAACACATTAGCAATGCCATTCAAACTGCATAAATCAGCATTCAAATTAGAAATTAGCAGAGAGAAGCCAGACAACTGCGTCCAGATACAAGCATTATTTTGGTTCAGAACAACCACTTGAGGTCTTTGGGTTAGTCCAGCTTCATCTTTCCACCCCTCCCTCTCTCTCCCTCTCTATACTCCTTTTGCCACCCACTCCAAGTGTATCTTCTGTGTGGTGTATCTGCAACTCATTCGAGGCACACTCGTCAGCGCACTCATTATTAGGCTCAAGTGCAAATTAGTGTGTTTGTTAGTGGGTTATTAAGTTCTCCTGGGCATCACACCCCCGTCGCACCCCTTTTTGAGCCGCCCATGCCACCCATTGTTATGCTAACCAAATGAGTTTCTGAGCTCTGCCAACTAAATACGTAAAATTCTCGCTCGTTTTGTCTGCACAGTAAAACTTGAGTATACAAATTTCATTTCATTGTTTTTCGAGTGCTCTCACAGCATCAACACAACAACAACAACAACAACATCTGCATCGACGTACCGCATAACAACAATAATTGTGGGCTGCTGTGTGGGCGTGGCATTCGCACTGTTCATTGTACTTGAATAGTTTTTGCCATCGCTCTCAGTCGTCCTTGTTGTTGTCGTCGTCGAATGGGCAAAGTTTTCGCAATTAACATGAAAATATAACACACACACACAGACAATTCTCACACACACACACAAACACCCATCCACATAGACAGTAAAAATTTTGCTGCCTACTTTTTTGGGCATTACAACAGATCTAAAAAAAAAACGAAGAGAAAAATGAAGAAGCATAAAAAATTAATTAAAATCAATTAAGGCAACGACCGGAAGTTAAAATAACGATAATAATGGACAAAAAAAAATATGCATAAAATCACCTTAATTATGGTTTACATCCGGATCTTCTGGAGCACCCCTCGGGCAAAGTATGCAAAACAATTTGGAAAACAAACGCGAAAACCGAAAGCGAAACATAATAAAAATTCAATCAGTTTGTGAAAAGCAAATGACAAAAAGATTCTGACCCAAAAACTCTCGACCAAAATGACATTAATTTACACATCAACGAAGCGCAAAAGGATCCGACAACCGAGCAGATCGGGTAGGATAATGGGAAAGGACACAGGACGTTGCACAAGGAAGTGTTGCGATGTCGCTGACCAGATGACAAAGCGCCTAATAAAAAAACAATACACACAAAAATAAAGCCAAAAAAAATGGAAGGACATTCAACAATAAAACAACAACAAAACAAATGCAAAGACAATTTGTTAAGCGTTTACCAAATGATGGAAAGCGAGAAAGCAAAAAAAATGGAAATAAAATGATTCAAAAGTAATGCTTAAAGCGGATTAATGCCAAAAGGCGAAGAGAAGCGAAATGAATGAATAAAGAGAAATTATGAATGGAAAATCGAGGGAAAATCAACTGCATTTGTCTGGCATTTAATTAAAGATATAGGCAAAAATATTATACTTGAGCATAAAATAATTAAAAATAAAATGTCATTGATTTGAAATACAGTTAAGTTATAGATCTTTCGATTTAGACAGAATAAGGTAGACTGTAATCTACTAAATCTAAATACTAATTAAGTTTCAATTGCTAGTTAAGATTGTTATTAAATGCTAAGTGCGTTTGACAGTTCAACTAAATTTGCAGCAGAAAATCAACAGAGGTAAAGGATTCTTAGAAAAGTGCTCATCTCAAATGTCTAAGCAAATCAAGTGCAGAAAGATACATATTTTCATACCTTTAGACCAGTTTTGGTTGTGCGCCTAGTAAAGCAAATCGAGCAACTTGCCACTAATCACAAAGGCGAGCCGCAAGGCGAATGAGCAAACAAAATGGTGCACAGCTGCCGACCAGAGAGCTCTGTGTGTGTACAAGTGTGTGTGTTGGGAAGGATGTTAGCAAGGATACATGCATAATTGAATTTGATAGCCCAAAAGATTGTTATTGCTAGAGATTTGTGTGGTAATCGTGTCGTGAGAAGAGAGTTGAGTTCTCCACAACTTCTTCACTGCTTTTCTCTTCCATTCAATCCTCTGATTTCCTCTGTTAGTTTTAAGCTCTATTTACTTTGTGCCAGGCTTATATATCTATACATATTTTACCATATATCTTTGCGACTCTATTTGCAGTAGATGCAACATGAATTTATCAGCTGCTGACAGTTTGTTTGATCAAATTCTTATTGGACTCACAATTAATCAGATGGCATTCATTATTGTGGCCAAGTCTTTAAACAACTTGCTCTCATACATTTTGTTTGGACGTGTTGTATACGCAATGCCGGAAATTAAACATACGCCATGTAGGCCAAAATCCTAAAAATTCTTCAGCTCCAAAATTAAAGCGGAAGTTTACTGTGCTGCAGTTAGCAGGGGGGGATGCAGTAAACGGAGAGTGGAAGGAGAAGGAATAAGCTCAGACTCAGATGATGAACATTTTGTGGAACACAATTTTTAATATTTAAATACGAGAAACTGTTTATGAGAAGGCAAAACAACAGGCAACAGAGAGACAGGAAGAGAAACAACTCTAAGCTTAACAAAAAGTAAATAAATGCGAACTGAAAATAAGACAGAAGTATGAGTAAAATGAGGCAGACGCAGGAATACCCTATATAATTTATAACAAATGTTTTTTTGGGTAAATTAAATTTAATTAACAAGTAAAGTAAAAAAAAATAAATTTTCGTAGGATAAGATTAGTTCCTAACCTTATCCACTCCATTATCAAACTACCCTTCGGTACATGAATGTATATATTTATTATATATGCGAAATTCGTCGTTGGCTGCGTCTTTGGTTGAAGCTGCCAGCGAAAATTTTAATTTATACATTTTTAGCTGTGTGACTTCCTTTTGCAAAATGCATTGGAGAACTGAGATCTGAGAACTGAACACTGAGAACGAGGTTTGCACAACTTGTTTATGATTTCATGTCAAATACGTGGAGAAGTGGCAGATACCCAGCACTTGTGGACCAGGCGATACGGGGGGGGCGTGGCACGTAGTCGCTGGGCCAGCGAAGCCATTTGAAGTGCAACTTGTAGCCATGCCACGCCCCACATACCCAAACGCCCTCTATTTGGCACTAGAAAACTTTTTGATTTACAACAAGTATGTGTGTGAATGGAAGGCATCGTTTGGTTTGTGCTTCAACTGCTCACGATGATGATGAGGACGATGATGGTGGTGGTGGTGGTGGTGTAGTCCAAAGTGGTGCAGTCTCTGGTGGTGCATCTGTTGTTGGTGTATGTTTGTTACTGTTTCTGTTCTACGTCGCTTTAAGGCATCGGAAGTGCAGTTTATGCAACATTTTCAGTCTTTGAAAAACATGCAAAGTTTTATAAACTTTTATGTTGATTATTTCAATATTGTTCGAAACAATTACAAATTAAAAATACATGCGAAATTTTCATGTTGTTTCCAAGTAAACATCAAGTAAATGCTTTATTTTTTAAGTCTATTTGAACAGAAAATTTAGCATGAAAAACTTTAACAAACTTTAGCATTACAAAAAGTAAACATAAAATTGATTTGTTGTAGTTCGTACTTGTTTTAAAGTAGCTATATTAATTCCTCACTTAAAGTTTGTAATACAGCTAGGGTATTACTTAGTCGAGCGTAATATGTCTTGTCTTTTGGTTGCCATTTAAAGTGCATATTTATCTGGTTTAAAAAAGGAGAAGAATTGCAATTTACGATTGCATTTAAAGAGCAGTTGTCCAGTCACGGTGCTTACACACACAACCACACTTACACGCACACAAAAAGACAAACACACACACACACACACACATACATGACCATACAGAGACAGACAACTTTGTGGCTTGCAGCTGCATTAAACTTGCTCCCAGCCAAAAATAAAAACCTTTTACAACTTCAATCCAAACATTTTGCATGTGTGTTTTCTCTACATAAAATGCATTTAAAATAAAAATAAATAAAACGGGAAAGAGATAGCTGTAACACATGCATACGAAAGCAAAAGAGATAACAAGGCTTAGCTTTCGGGCTATTGAGAGACAGGCGGTGGAATCCTCTGGTACCTTTAGCTCAGTTCGGGATGGGGGGGTTGTTGCCATTACCCAATAGCTCTGCTTATAAACTTTTAATTGTTAGGATTCCTAGCGGAAACTAATTCACATTACTTAAACTCAGATGAATAATAAAAAAAAAACACAACACAAAACTGTCATAAGTCGCACCAATGTACCAAGAAAAGAAGCGAGGTCTAAGCTGGTAATCGACACTCGCGTTCTTCACCCTTCCCGACCATAATCTTTATGTAAAAGGTTTGTAAAGATTCCCTAAACTAAAAGAAACTTCCTCCTACTTCACTTCAAACACCATGTCTTCTAGAAACCAAAATAAGAAAGTTAGCAAGTCATGTTAAACATTATAATTAGATATATTTTTCGGCATCATATTTCATTTCTTAATGTAAACCAAAAAAATAGAAACAGAAGGTTCAGGCTTCATGCCGGTACTAATAAATGGGCCACTACTGTAAATTATTTCTTAACATGTATTTATATCTACTCGTATGTTGCGTGCAATTTGTAACTTTATATATTATTTATGTTTATGTTAATTCAGTTTTTAATCATAGTTGGGGGTGCTGGTGTATATGCTTGTGTGTATGTGCAAAAATAAGAAAACTAATCAATTGTTTATCAATTAAAGGGTTTTTGTTAACATTTCATTGTTTACTTTTATAGTGTGTCTATATTAATGTCCCTCAGTGTACGCAAGATAAGCATGAGCCTATCACGATATTCGTTTTGCATTATTTTGTCTTCTGCTTTATGCGTGCTTCTAGCAGCTGATCATGTCAAGGCCACAGGTTAGTTATTCTTGTTGTTGTTTGTTTTGCTTTTGCATGTGGTTTGACTTTCTTGATAATTGCTGATAACAAATTGACATGTGTTTAGGCAGTTGGATGATAAAATACAGGTTCATCAAACAAAACAAAAAGATCTATGGAATGCTTGTATGTAGGTAGATTAAAGATACATACAAGGGGGTAATTGAAAGAAATTAATAATGTCTACATTTTTAAATATATATATAAACATATAAATATAATGTTTTGTATATAGTCATATTTATATCTTTATGTACATATGTATGTTAACTTTTATCTTTTACGTTAAGATTTAAATAAAAAATGTATTATTATTATTATTTTTTTTTTTTTTTTTTTTTTTTTTTTTTTAAACGCAAAACGAACACATTGTGGCACTATATATGTATGTAAATATGTATGTCACAAAATCACTTACGTGAGTACTCCCGCGCTGGAAAGCTTTCCATCGTTGTAGGGTATAGGTGTTGTATGTAGGTTTGTATGTATGTTTGTATGCATGTGTTTAAAGGTTTGTTAAAATTGTTACATATTTATATATATATGTGCAATGTGTTTATATTAAATTTTGTATGTCCAATAAGCAATGTATTACTAAAAGTAATTTATTTATTTTTTTTTTCTTCTTTTGGTTTTGTTTAAATCGTTTCAACTGCCAACGCCCACGTTTTCGCTTCAATTATTGAAAATTATACACTCTTTGCATAGGTTATAGCTTTTGCTTCCGCAACAACAACAACCAGGGCTTTAACGTTGGGCTTTTTGATCAGCTGCGCTAGCACATTCTGCCAAATTTCTTTTGCTTTGGAGAATTGTAACAATAACCACTATATTTAATGTTTTTTTTTCTTTTCTACACTGCACTTCTTAACCTTTTTTGCACACACACAAACACACCCAGTTTCGCTGTTGGCAGCTACGTATGCTGCGATCTTCGTCTAACGGGGGGGGCGTGTCTCGACTAGTACGCTCTCGTTCGGCTGCGTCGTGCAGTTGCTGATTTTAAAATTCTGCTGTCTGCTGCTCATCGGCTGTTGGTATTATGTAGGGGAGGGCGCGCGGTTGCACACAGTTACGCTGTGAACCGGCAACGTTGACAAAAAAATTACCCTAACCTCCGCACAGCACAGCAGAATTAATTTTTCTGGAACTGGCGTGTGGGGGTTAGGTTCCAGGTGATGGAGATATTTCTTCCCAAAAATGCTGTAGCAATTTTTCGTGTTATAGGGCCAACTGGGAATTTCACAAAAATCAGATGATGCTATCAGAATGCGTTGTATTAGCATACTTACACGCAAGGGTATTGCAATCGCGCACTAGTTCAGAAGAAATTGCACTTTATAAAAACTTTGCACTCTTAACAAAGAAAATATATATATAAATTTTTTTTTTTTTTTTTTTTGCCAACACGTGCAACAGTCGATGGACTGAGTGACGTGGACGATGCGTAGCGATAAAATTTTGGCAGCAAAAAGAACGAAGCTAGGTGCATAAGCTTATTTATAGGGCATAATTCCAGGGAAAGCTCGGATTGGTGGGTACGAAGGTTTTAACGAAACTAATGTTGCGAGAGAGACAAATGTTAAAGCTCTGTAACATAGTTGGTCGACATGCATAGCAAGGTGACTGCTATGCTAATATCGTAAGCATAACTTTTATCGCATGCGAGCATTGATCGCAACTGTATGCGATAACAGAACCATTCGAATTTCGTATTATACAAAAAGGCAACCATTACATAGCTAGCAGAGTGAGAGTGAGAGGGAGGGATAGAGAAATCTTTTTATGCGCCTGAAAGCACGCTTCAGTATAATTTGCGGTCATGTTCATTGATCTCCTGGGAAGCATTAAAATTTAATGATTTATATTATGAAAACGGCATTGGGGGACAAAGGTTCTGGGCTTTCTGTGTCTGCCCAAGGTCCAAGGGGGTTATGGGAGGATGTTTTAAGAGCGACCTTAGGGGGTGGGGTAGTGTCTATGTGGCAAATGAATTTATGTTACGTCTCTGCTGCACGACGCTTAAAGGGGTTAACATTGTGAAATTAACAACAATTTGACTTATGCGCGGGCGTAAAAGCCAGTCGAGTGCCAGAAAGAGATAGATAAACATAGTGAGTGTGCAAGAGAGAGCGCGTTGGAATTAATATCTGCGCCCAAAAGTATGCTAAACAGTTGAAACGAAGGCAACAAAAGTCATAACTCAGTCAGTGGGTTGACAAAGGGAATGGGGAAGGGGGAAGGGAAGTCTGAGACTTGGCGAAAGGTAAAGAGAAATGTGAGTTTGGTTTGCCTTCAACTATTAATCAGGCTTTAATTGTTATGCATGTGTATGTGTGCGCAAACAGAGACAGACTGAGAGACAGAGGGAGACAACACACGCGCTCCAGTTGAGGCCCATGCATCATGCGGCCGAAATCTTTTTGTAATCTCTGGCATTTGTCTGGATTTTTGGTAAAGTCTTTGAATAGATTTATGCGTCTTTGACAGGCACAAGATGTGAGCTCATGTCTTCTGACTGTGTGTGCGTGTGTGAGTGTGTGTGTTTGCCGTCAGCTTAAAGTATCTTAAAGATACGCAAACTGCCAGAAAGTTCAACCAAAAGTTACCGAGAGGCTTTGGTATCAGCACATGCTTTATTTATGTATCGATAACTATCGATAGCGTACCTGCAAGTGTCAGCTCTATTAACGAGTGAAAATATTATTGCAAAAATCTAAATGCCAAATGCCAAAAAAGAAAGGGAAGCTCCAAGTTTTACCGCTTGCTCAACTTAAGTGTGGTTGTTGTTGGCAACTCTGGTTGTGACAACAGCTAAACCCTGTACTGCACACACACACACATGGCAACACTTACTGAGAGTTTTCCCAGTGCAAGTTGAAGTGGTTTTGCGCTGTGGTTGCGCAATCGTCTGTGTTTGTGCTCGGCTCTTTAGCTGGTTTTCCCTTTACCACCCCTTCCCCCTCCTCCACCCATTTTCAGCTCTTTTTTCTTGTTTTTCATGTCTGCACATGCTGCGGTCAAGGGTTGTGTTGGTGTTGCCAAAGTGTTGCCATATATTCTAAATATGTTGGTTTGTACCCGTTCGCTGTTGACCAGGCCCAAAACGACAGTTAAACGTAAAAGCGACTAAAACGGACTCTAAAAACCACTTGGCAACTAAACGCGTGATTTATGCCTCAACTATGATAAGAGCATCCAAAGTCCGAGCTCAAGTTTAGACCAGGTAAAAATATATATACTATATATGCAAGCAGAATTTATTCAATCGGACACAGATTTTAAAACCATGCTGCGTTTACACCTCAAAAACGGTTAAGGTAAAATTGTTAAAATGTAAGAATATTTTTAAATTAAATGCAAAATATTTAAATACTTTTTAAGAGACTTTTTTCCCAAGAGTATAAATGAGATTTAAATAAATGCAATAAAGTTAAACTGTATTTCAATAAAAATCGTTTAAATATTTCTTGAATTAAAAAGAAAAAAAATTTGATAAAATTTAAGGCGTAAAGAAACTGCTACTAAAATAAATTGATAGTTATTTTGAAATATTCCTATTAAATTAAAGCCAAATAGGAAGGGATAAATTAAGTTAAAATAACTGGTTAAAAAAACTCAATTTTATAAGGGAACTCTGTTTAAAACGTATAATTACTTGTTTTCCAGGGTATATATAAACCGACTCCCATTGTTTATTTTATGATTTTATTCAACATTTTTATCTCATGTACAGATTGCTCATTCCACATGCATCCCATATGTAAGCCGGCTTGTTTTGTTTGCCAAGTTGTCTGTTCTGTGTCCTTTTCAGGGTAAGGGCACCGCCCAAACTCAGTCTGTGTTTCTGATTATTTATGAGCAGAAAACAAATAAATGCTCCTCTCTATTGGCCATAGAACTGTCAGATTGTCAGACATTCGAAAGACTCCGAAAAAAAACTGTCTAAACCAATAGACCTAATATTTTTATGTTGACTTCAATTGTTTTTCTTAGATTCGTGTTACTTGTAACTCAAAATTGTACTTAAAATAGTACTAAGCACGACTAAAAGTTACTCAGTAGAAATTTAAATCTGCTTCAAAGAAGTGCAAAAATATCGTATAAAAGTGTGTGAGAGAGACAGGGATGCCAAGAGTGCCTTCTATGTTGAGTAGCTCTGATTGGTCACTGTTATCTAATAGCATGATCCGAAGAGAGAGCTGAGCGGGAGCGAGTTGAAAATGAGAGCGCGTGTGTAGCTGTGATTGGTCAGATCGAAGACTTTAAAAGTGCTGGCTGCTGTATTAGGCAGTATTGTCAACCTGACTTCATTTGGAAACATCCAAATGGAAAGCAATTTAAAGCTTTAATTAGTTTAATGATTATTTAAGTAGTTAAAGTAATGATTAAGCTTAACAAATACTTCGCTCAGTTGTTCTCCTTGTAAAATTTTCAGTTTAATTAAGGCACTTTGAATGCATTTAATAATGTTGAATTTTCTTCTGAAGAGCTTGAAGAGCTAACATAAAGCACCTAAAAAAGAGCAGAAATCCCCAACAACATTAAGTCTCTCATTCTAGAGTCTCTCGTCGAACATAGAACCGAACTGTGTTGGGAGTTTGAAGAAGCTTACCTACGACTACAGGGTATTAAAACCTACTCTAGCAACGAATTTAAAAATACAAAAACATACTCTTTTGTTGAATTTGAATTGAACTTTAGCTGGGCATTGTAAACAAATACCAGAATACGGGTACTTACAGGGACTACGAGGGGCGGGTAAACATTTTTCCAATATTGTGTGTGAGATGAACACACGGACATATTGAGGGTGAAGCTGAGGCACTGTCACGCCCACTTTGTGTATGGTAAAATCTGTGCTCATTACATTCAAGCAGCAGGTTAAAAATATGCAAACAATGCTAGACAAAAACTGAATCTCTGAGCTTGTCTTTCCCGTAGTATGGGCAAGGGGCGTAGGGGGGTTAGGGGCATGTGGCATGCGGCATGTGAAAAGGTAAAAACATGGGGAAAAACAAAGGCGAAAACCTTTCACCTACAATGTTGTTCGTTGTTGTGGTTGGGCACTAAACAATGCCGCTCATCAGCAGAAACGCAATGAAAATTGGAAAATTCTCTCGTTGCTGATGTTCAGCAATGCAAAAGAAAATAGAACCGAAAACAAAATGTGTTCACAGGAGCAGCCCCGACTATGTTATATTATGTAGGCGTGGCAACAGCCTCCGAACAAGCCTATAAAATAAGTTGAGGTTATATTCTGCGGTTGCATCTTTTATTTCAATTGCATTGGGGATGAGAATTTCTCTGAATTCTAACGAATAATTGGCTCACCATCCAATTTCTTAAGATTTGGCAAACGTCTCATCGCCTCGGCCAGAAAGTTTCCCGGATCCATATTCTCGTAGAGTGGATTCCCGGAAAATGTAATCTCCCCGAGAGCTGGGGGAGCTCCGATACGATTAAACTCGGCCCAGTCCTTGATCAGATTTTGGGATATATAGAGCACTTTGAGTGCCTTCATCGATTCAATTGGCTTTATTTTCTCAATATTATTGTAGCTGACCCACAATTCTTCCAACGTTTCACCCAAAGACTCGATACCATTCAAATTCTTCAGATAGTTTCGAGCTAAACTTAAAACACGCAGATTCTTCATACCCGAAATGCCGCTGATCTTCTCAATCATATTGGAGGACAAACTCAGTTTCTGGCACTCAACCAGTGTGCTCAGTGTAGCGTCCATTTTCTCAATCGGTGGAAACTGAAACTGCAATCCGATATCGGTAGCCGTAACGGCTTCCTGCTTCGTCTTATCCTCCCAGCGTGCGAGGGCATCTTTAATACTTGTCGGCTTCGACATGTTTTTCAATGTGTCTGACAAAATGAGAGAAAAGCGACAGATTACTTCAATTTCAGTGTTTATAGTGTAGCAGGGCACTAGGAATGCTATTAATGTTAAGTTAACAGCATGTTAACATCAGAAGCACAAACACTACTGTTGTCGCATTCATAAGCTGAGCAGAGTGAGAGTGCGATCTCGCTCTCGCGATATATGATAATGTATGAGCCTCATACTATGAGGCAATGAGAGAGAGAAAGAGAGATTCGGAATTTAGTTGTAATGCAACAGAATAATAAAGCGGGCGCCAAAAGAGAACATTTTAAGATTTATTACGAATTCCGTTCAAATGCATTTTTGTTTCATAAGTATTTAATGATAGTTAGGAAATAAATTATGAAATAAAATGAAACGATTTTTATGAAATAAAGTTAAATGAAATTTTAAAATAAATTATATAAGTATATCACTTTTAAGGTGCTTCCACAAAAATAAAAAATATATATAAAAGCAAAAGAAACCATTTTTTAAGCATTTAAGATTAAACTAGCATTAACAACCAATTTAAAAAATATATTTATATATTATTAAGGCATTTTAAGCTTATTAAGGTATTTTTTGGTTATGTAACTAACAGTAGTAGTAGTCAGTAGTTACTGAATCTAATTTATTTTAAATTTTTAATAATAGACAGTGAAATTTGTGCAGCCTTTTAAGAGTTAAAGTAGAAAAAATCTTAACAATTTTTTTGAGATATCAACATAGAATTAGAATATTACTTTTGATATTTAATTAGGAGTTTCAATTGTTTAAAGAGCGTATATTTTTAAGTACATTGTATAATTTTTGTTTATACACCAAAGAGTTATAATTTTTACGGTTACGTTTTATTTAAAAATTTATATTCTTTACTGTAAGTTTAAGGAATAATTAGACTTGTTAGACGCCACAGAAAAAATATTAAAACAGTTTTAAGAACTTACAAATTTTAAATTCCTAATGTTAATTTTAAATTGAGAAAGTGACTTATGGCAATTCTGGAAAAATAATTTAAGTGATGTTAAATTTAGTTAACTATATTTATTTTTATCTAGCTCTGCCCTAGGGAAGCTCCGCTCAATTGGGGGTATTCCCACTGCTCTACACGCTCTCAGTGCCCCTGTCTCTCTCCCTCTCTCTCTCTCTCTCTCTCTCTCTGTCTCTCTTTCTCTCACCGTGCAAATGTAATTTATTTATTCGTCTCTATGTTTACTCGTCTTTTTGGCTGCTCCCCAAGCTCTGTCTGGCACAAGCTGATAACTTCATTGGCATTGGCTTTTGTTTGAGTCTGGTTACGGGTTGCCAATGGTTTTTCCAGTTTCCAGTTGGGGTTTCCATTTGGGTTTGAGGACAGTTCCCCAGCTCCCTTGTTCCCAGCTGCCATATGCCGTACTCAACCCTGTCTGCGAATTTTTTAATGTTATGTTTTATTTTTAGTATTTTTTTTTGTGTCTCATTCTCATGTTTGCCCTCTGTACTCCTGTGTGTGTTTATATGTGTTTGGATGTGTTTGGGTGTGTGTGTGTGTGTGTACTTTGTGTGAGCACCCCTCGGGACTTTATTACACATATTTTGAGGTGATAATTCAGTTTGCCTTGCGTTTCGTTTGTCAAACTTTTTTTCCTTTGCCCAAATGACAATGATTTAATTTTTTTTTACCTTTTAAACTGAAAATTTAAGCGAATTTATTTAAATGTTTGTTAGCAGCTGTTATCACACAAACTGCAACAAATTTGCACTCATAAATTATTGAATTTATTGCTTCGGCTCAATAAAGAATATAAAAAACTCAAATAAAAAATAGAAGGACGTAATGGAAATGTGCTCCACATTCCATATGGCGCACGTTTTTGATAATCGTCCAGAAATTTACCAAAACATATTTGATTTTTTGTAATTTCTTTTTTATTTTTTATTCTTTCTTTAGTTAGTTTTTTTTTTTTATTTTTTTGAGTTCCAAATAAAATTTCTGCTCTCATAAATTGTGTGCTCAATGCGGCAGAACTGACAGACAGAGGGGGTAGGGGGGAATGGCGGATAGGTGGCCAAAACATTGTTGAAATGCACACAAAGTCTAATTTATGAATTCGGTGGGTCAACTACGAAAATTGGGTGGAAATTTCAGGAAGAATTTCAATATGTGATAGTGGAAGTCAAGAATATATAAAGATACGAGAAAGTAGCATTTTGGCAGTTATTTAGCAAAATAATAAAGTGGACCAGAGTTGCCACACTGTAATGGTAAACATTTGATAAGATGCGCTGGGGTTGCCACCCAGTGTAATATATGTTACATAGTGTATGTGCTTATGATAGTGTTTCCAGTTTGACTCGACTTCTTAAGGCTGCATTAAGAAGTAACACTGTACAAGTTATTTGAAATACATTAAACTGGACCAGAGTTGCCACCCTGTGACGGATATACAACATGAGGTAGTCAATTTATTTGTAGGTAACCTTAAAATAACTGGATGAAAGTCAAAATTAGATGGTGTAGGGTTGCCACCTTGTGTCAAACAGTATATACAATATGCTTGACTAGAATGTAAGCATTTAAAGTCACCTTTTATGTCTTCATCAAGGAGTGACACTCTAAAGTTTATATATTAATTTTATAAGCCAGCAGTTAAAGTCAGCTTTTGTGTCTTCATTAAGGAGTAACACTCTAAGTAACACTTAATAAACTTAACTAGAGTTGCCACCCTGTTACGGATTAACAACTTTTGCTAATTAATTAACCTGTGGGTAATCTTAAAGTAAGTGAATTAAAGACAAATTTAATAAGATGTCTCAGGGTTGCCACCTTCTCTCAAACTTAATATGCAATTTGCTTGACTGGAATGCGTCCATTTATGTCTTTATTAAGGAGTAACGCTCCAAAATATATATGTATATTTAATAAACTTAGCTAGAGTTGCCACCCTGCGACGGATTTACGGCTTTTGCTAATTAATTTAACTGTCGGTAATCTGAAAGTAAGTGAATAAAAGATAAATTTAATTAAATGTCTCAGGGTTGCCACCTTCTCTCAAACATTATATGTAATTTGCTTCATTAGAATGCCTGCAGTTTGAGGGACCTTTTATGTCTTTATTAAGTAGTAACACTCTAAAATATATGTAAATGTATATTAAACAAACTTATCCAGAGTTGCCTCCCAGTTACGAATACACAACTTAAGTAAATTATTTAACTGTCGGTCATCTTAAAGTAAGTGAATAAAATACATATTTAATTAGATCTCTTAGGGATGCCACCTTTTCTCAAACATTGTATGCAATTTGATTCGTTGGAAAGCCAGCAGTTAAAGTCAGCTTTTATGACTTCATCAAGGAGTAACACTCTACAGTTTATACATAATTTTAATAAACTTAAATAGAGTTGCCACCCTGTGACGGATAAACAAATTGAGGTAATTAATTTAACTGTCGGTAATCTTAAAGTAAGTGAATAAAAGACAAATTTAATTAAGATGTCCCAGGGTTGCCACCTTATGTCAAACAGAACATGCAATTTGCTTGATTGGAATGTCAGCAGTTTGAGTCACCTTTTATGTCTTCAATTCCATTTCCCAACCGGATCGGTCTTTCGTGTGCAATGTTTACGAATTCAACTCTGAAATTCCACCTCCTTTTGTCCATTACAGTTGCAGATAGGACTAGGCTAATTCAATGGCCCCTTTGGCTGCAACTAGGAGCGTATCCAAAATGCATTTCAACAATTAAGCAGGATTCAGAGTTGAACAAGGGGGAAGACGGGTAAGGTGATGGGGACGGTAACGGTGGAGTAGAGAAATGTGCTGGGAAGGATTGTAGCCAACGAACCCAGCACGGAATGTGTCCCATATGGACACATGCATTATCACTCACATGGAACAAACATACGAAACCGAGCATGAGTTGCTCTGTTCTCTCTCTCTTACTCTTCCCTCTCTTTCACTCAGTGCGTGTCGCTGTGTGAGCGTGTGTGTGTGTGTGGTAGCCCGAGAAGCCACAACATGTCCTGTCATGCAGCACAGGACGTTGCGCAGCGGTAACATGCGGTAAACGTTACAGTTGTTGACAGCCGTGTTTGTACTGTTTAGTTTCAGTTAACAAGCGAGAGGCGACACAGCCAGAAAAATGTAGATGGAAAGGGGCGGTGGGGCAGGGCGGGGCGGGGTAAAGGCGGAGGGGAACCGTGGAGGAGTGGAGTGTGGGATAGTTGGAGGGAATGTCATCTTTTTAGTGTGCAATTTGTTTAATGAATAGCCATTAAATTAAAAGGTCGACAGTGTTGGAAAATTTTCTGTTTTCCGTCTCTTTCAGACTTACTCTGTTTCTTCTAAGACGGGCATAATAAATACTGATGTTAATATAGAAGTTTCAAAAGCAAACACAAGTTTTTTGTATTTAAAGTACATAGGTCGCTCAGTGTTGGAAAGTGCTCTCAATATCGACACAAGATGTTTGTATTGAAACAAAATTAATTCATATTTGTAATGCTAAGCTCGATAAGTAATACGAGTTTTTCGAGAATTGATGGTAGTGTTGGAAAATGTTGACTTCACAATGGCTCTCATTAGTGTTAAAAGACATTTGTGGAAAGTAAAGCTGGGGATCATACTTTAACTTGTCTTTATGCTTACAACATTTTATTTAAGCTTTATTAATGATGTTAAAAAGTAAGTTTTATTGAAAACAGTGTTGTACAGGGGCTTAAAGTAACTACAGTTGTATTACTGCCCACACTAAAACACTTTTCAGTAGTGTTTTTAATAAATTTCGCATACTCTTAATCAAATTTAAAGAACAGTGCTGTGAAATTTTGCAGTGTTAACAATTGATTGATCTATCCAGCACTGGAATCTTGCTTTTGCACTTACTCAGTTTACTTGGTGCAACATGGAGCATACTTTTACCAGAAGCAACTAACCCATAAGTCACAAAATGCTTCCGACTTGACATTGTAGTCATGTTGTAGTTGTTTTTGTACATAGTTGTTATATTTCTTCTTCTTCTTTTTCTTTTTCTTCTGCTTCTGCCTGTGCTTCTTCTTGTTGTCGTTGTCGTAAAACTTTTATGTAGGAAAATATTTTTCCCCATAAAACACCTGGCCAAAGCAAAGACGACTAAAAATCACTGGAAAATGGCACGGAGCAAACGAGTGAAAAGAAGTGGAGAGGAAAGGAAAAATGAGAAAAGCTTGCATATTGAAAACTTTACATTAAGTAAACAACCTGAGAGAGCATCTGATAACGACTCTGAAACATACTTATTCTTATGAGTGTATGTATGTGAAAAGATTATGGCTGGTAGTCAGTTTCAAGGTAGTCTGCTTAAGGACAACAATTTATAAAGTCTGGCTTGTTTGCTCCTAAGAGGACGAAGAGTTTATCATTGAGAAGGATATACAAAGGCGGCTTAAAATTATAAGTGGATAAACAAGTGTAAACTTTATATTATAATGTATGAGAGGGCTAATTAAAGTATTAAGTAGTATGTAAATTTAGTAAGAATTAGGGGAAATTGGAGGGGAACAAGAAAATAGAAAGGAACATTAGTAAAGATATTTAAAAACCTCTTAAGAAATTGAAGTAAATTGTTAAGCAGTTCACGACTGAAAATTAATTATTTATTCATGTTTATTATATTATTTGATTGATGTAAAGGATAAGTTTGTTGAAGCTAAAATTATAATTCAACTATAGTTTATCTCAAGTTTAGTATCAGTGTTATATCTGTAACTTAATTATAGTATATTTTAGTTTATATTTCTTGAAGGAAAGCGAAATATTTAGAGGATATTTAAAAGGGCCTAAAACGCTAAAGAAATTGATGAATAAATTACAATACAATTCTTATTAGTATTGACGCTTATTCATATGTGCATTAATAATTATTTACATTTTATAAATAATTATTTTAATGTAAACAATTGGTATGTATAAAAGAAAATCCTCTTGTTACTTTGCGTATATATGATTTTATAATATTAAATTTGTTGCCTTCAGTTTAACAGCAGAAAATGAGGATAAATCTAACAAAGCTGTGGAAGAAATATAATATTATTGTGAAAATAATATTGCAAATTTAGAAGCTGAAGTTAAAGTTATTTTATAAAAATAAAAATAAATATATAATTGAATTTATAATTTTTATGATGTAGACAATCTTTACATTAGAGGGAAACTTATACGTTTAATTTTATATTATTTATTTACTGCCTGGCTACGTACAGTCGACACAAAAAGGAAATGAAATCAATTAAAGGTAATCTACGTAAACAATTAAAATTTAAAATAATAAATCAAAATTCTTACTACTAATATAAATATCATCATTATTATCTTCATTTTATATTATTTAATAAATTTATAAAAAATTTGACTTCATTCATTGAATATTTCTGTAAAATCGAAATTAATATTTCAATAACTCATTTACTTAGTTTAAAGAACACTTCATAGAATAAGTCTATAACACACAATCGCTAAGTAAACATTCCACTTCAGTTCTAAATGAGAATTTTGATTTATAAATTTACCGAATGAAATCGTTTAGTTAATTAAGAATTTTAGTCACATTTTAAACGTACTCATTGATATATTATCGAGAATTTGTAAACAAGACTAAGTACTAATTAAAGGAAGATATCTGCATTGCATAAGTTCATATTGGAATCTAAGAGAGACAAAGAGGTAGAAAGTGAGAGAGAGAGATGGAAATAGATACAGACATTTCCTAAATCAATAAGGTTTATTTGACTGTATTATGGGTAAACTGATGAGGGGCGGAAAGAGGAAGCTAAGTGGTAGTATAGTGAGTCCAAATTCATATGTAGATACACACACACACACACACACACACACACACTCACACACACATAGATATGCACACACACTTATAGACTTGCATATCAACAGCAATTGAATTTGAGTTATATAACCGCAAATAGACAGCAGCAACCGGTTGAGTCATCAAGTTGCAAACGACTCGAGTCTAGGAAGTGGAACAGGAATTGCAACAGGACCTAAGAGCATAATGGACCAAGTGGGTAGCAGACAGCATACAGCAAGCAGCAACGACCCAGTACCAAGGACCATGGACCAAGGACTACGGAGCTGAACAAGAAATTGACAAACTGTCTGACGTTTATGATTGCTGCAAACAAAAGCTACGATGACTGCACTCCAAATTGATAATTATCATGCACAATATTTGTCTATTGTTCCAATACACACAGACATACAAACATATATGGATGATTGATTATGTTATGGTAGCTTTATTGAAAGAACTAAAGCTATAAAAACAGATACCTACAAATATTTAGGAATCTGGGTTTACACATATAACAAATAAAACAATAAAATTACCGTTTAATTTATCGTAAAGCTTTACTTATAGATACAATTTAAAATTTTAAATCTGTCAAGATCTTATAGGTAATTAATAAGAACGGCTAGAGTAGAGCGAGCCGACTGTAAAAGACCTTGTACTCATTCTAGTGCCTATTTTTCCATTTCAACTGAGTTAACCTACGGAAGCTTATAGGTGGGATAGAATTATTTGATTCAGATTAAGGCTTGTCAGGATAATTATAAAGCTATTATACACCTAATACGTAACTATAGTATAGATGTCTTTAGTATTTTCCGTGTTATGGAGTTTTTAAAATGTATTTTTTTTTTTATAAATTTAGTATCATTCCAAATTTGATGTCTATAGCTTTCAAAGTCTCTGAGATCCACAAGTTCATACGAGCAGACGATCGCTTTATCGGTTGTTGATGGTGATCAAGAATGAACATACTTTATTGGTCGTTCACGCCTTTTTCTTCTGAAAAACCTAACAGACTCCCCTGTTCGGGGGTCTTAAAATTTATATATTATCTTGTCAGAGTTAAGATTTGATATTTTGTAAAAGTAAATCGTTTTAAACCAAGGAAAAACTTTAGTTGAAATTCCTTTATCTATCCAGAGTCAAAGTACTATAGTTATATATTCATTCTAGATTTCTGTCAGTTTTTTAAATAAATAAAAAAAATATTACAATTTTTAAAATTATATGTCTTGTGTAATCAAAATATTCTTAATATTTCATAAGTTCGGGTTAAAAATCGCAATGTTACAGCAATTAGGACTAAATAATACACCTCAACGAATTTATAGTGTTGTAAAGCGAGCAAATGAGTGCAACAAATTTAATTTCAATGCGACAAAAATATTCGAAATTGAAGTTTGCAGATCCGCAATGAACTCTCACATATCCAAGTGTCTGGTATGTGTGTGTGTGTGTGTGTAGCCAAAATGTTTATTATATGTGTGTATGAGTGTGTTGTATAACTTATTACAACCATAATTAACACTAAATTCCCCAAATGGCAGCAGACAACTGTCAACTGCAAAATCATTTGTGGTTTGTCCGAGTGTTAGGGTGAAAGAGAGACAGACAGAGGAAACGAGCGATAGAGATAGAGATAGAGAGGGAGAGAGATAGAGAGAGATAGAGAGAGATAGAGAGAGCTAGGAGAAACGTTTGCCTGTTGAGTGACAGTCTCGGCTGATGCTGACTGTTGTCCCATGTCCTTGTCATGTAGCAGGACTCGCTTACATGGCAGCTCAAAGTGCCTGCTCCTCTCATACCCATACTCGCACACGCACCCCTCTCTGCGCTTCACATCACTTGCTGACTTATGTGCTGCGCCGTGCGGCAAATTATAAAATGTTTGCAAAAGGCCGCAAATTTCACATTTCAAAAAGTTGTCGTTGTCCTGTGCACAGGACATAAGTACGTATAGTACATCGCTGCATACATAGTCAATGCCAATGGCATTTCCTTGTCCCTTAATGCATTGCCGCAACAACAGCAACTGCTTGCAACGAGTGCTTGCAACTCATGTGTCTTCTTCATATCACAGTCTTAATGAAATTAGTTCATGTAACATTTGGGTCACATATTGCAGATATACTCAAAGGTTCATTCAACTCAAAGGATCAAAATCAACTTAAGAAATGAATGTACTTTTAATTAGCTTAATAGCTGAAAACAGTTAGATACGATGACTATTGAATCAGATACGATTTCTTCTTCAATCTGAAATATTATAGAATTTTACAAATAAATCAAAGTAGCTTTATGTTTATATAACTTTTCAAGACAATAACACATTTTTTTAAATTTTATTTAATTAACGATCTGCACTACTTAAGTTCTCCGCCTAGTTAAATAGCGATAAAGAAACTCTATTTTAATTGTATTTCGCATTATGGTAATAACTTGCTAACTTGCCACTTAACAGTTAAATTTCCATGTTTAATTAATGCACCGAGATTGGAAGAATGGTAGAGGGTGTAGCAAGAGCCACGCCTCTTTTACCCCCACACTTTGTACGCCTGCAGTTTCTGCCTCGCCAGAGACTGGAGTTGATAGCACTTAAGTCGCTGCGCAAATCGCTTGATAATTACTTAAAATAATCTACAGCCACAGGACGCATTGGAGGGCCACGCCCACTGTCACAAAGAGGGCTGGCATGCAAAAGTGGTAACCAGAAAAAATAAAAAAAAATAAAAAAAGCTATGAACCAGGCCAAAAGCATGCAAAGGCAAATCCCAGGCACGCATAGAACGTTTTTGCCAAGTGCAATTTCTCAATTGGCAACAAAAACAGCAAAAGTAAAATGCCAAAGGGATGCCTAAGGGGGAGAGGTGCGGGGGTGGTCCAACTATCAAGTACCCAAACTGTGTATTCTGTTGAAATGGAAGCCAGACCAACATATTCACTTAATGTATTTTATTTTACTTTTCTTCTTATTCTGAATTTTTTATTATTATTTTTTTTTTTTGGGTAACAGAACTCGAAAAACAATTAAGCGACAAGTGTCTCAATTTCAACGTCACTTACAAACATTTTATGCACCGCTCAGAGACAATCATCCAGAGAACCAGAGAGAGTCAGAGCGAGATAGCAAGGGAGTGGGGAAGACTGGGGAAGAAAGAGAAGCACAGAATAGAGCGCATAAAATGCAAAAGTTTTTACCATTGTAAAGTTACGTGACAGGACGAGGGAGCACACACTACTACAACTACAAAAACAACAACAACACACACACACAAACACACACTCGCAAAAAAGTTAGAGAAAAAACTTAATTATTTGTGTGCTCCTCGGGTTGGCTATAGGTCTGTCAGGACCTCTCTTCCGACCTCATTCGCCCCTTTGAAATGGATTCATGCAAATGTGCGAATCTGCGCTGAAAAGTATGCAACGCATTTTAATCGAAAAGATCTGCTGAAAATGTGCCAACTTTTTGCACCGATTTGTGCTCAGTTTTCAACCACTAGAAGTAAAACAAGGTTGGACTGGAAGTAAAGCACATCAACATTGATGAAGGAGTAACACAATTCAATAAATCAATGTGAACGAAAGACAAATATTTAAAGCCTTAAGCAACACTTAGATATCTCTGTCTTAGATATAACTTTAAAGTTAAAATAATTTCAAATTTATATAATTTTATGTTTTAATTTATATTTATTATTTTACTTAGCATTCCTATTAATTGTTAAAATGAACTCTGTATTAAATTAATAACTGAGGAACTAATTTTATCTTTCATTAAATTGTGTAGAATTTCTTCCATGTTATATGTGCACAGTTATTTCCAATTAATTGTTTATTTTATATATTTTATTTAAGAGGTTTATGGACTAATTAACAAACAATAACTTAAATTAATTTTTAAAGTCCAAGGATTTTTTTCAAAATTGTTTTCATGACGAACGTTTAGAACAAAATACCTTTTTCAAGTAAATTAACATTTTACTGTATTGAATGCCTATAAATTACTTTAGTTTATATGTTGATTAGCATTCAAATGTTTTGCTGTTAAATAACATATGAAATAAAAACATATTCGGAAACAAGTTTCTTAAATATTAGTTCGCTAAGACAAATCCCAGTAGATTATAGCCTTTTGCCACATTAATTCCAACAGCTTCAATAAACTGTGTGGAAAGTGTTCAGCACATGACACCATACAGCAACACAACGCCCCACTTTGCACCACAACGCACCACATCGCACCATTTTGTAACACCACGCAGCACCTCAGCAAGCAAACAGAGTCGAGCCCAAACAGAGGCCACGCCCACAGGTTACATCAAGAGCAGCAAACGCCCACAGGTGTGTGTGTGGAGTGTGTGTGGGGGTGTGTGTGGTCAACGCATTGGACCCTCAATAGGTTTTTGCGGTTTTTTAATCAAGTTATTTGCGCACAACATCTTGAGTTTTGGGTTGAGTTTTGGTTGCTTTTTGGGGTTTTGTCGGATGGAATCGTTTGCTTAATGGCTTAAGTAGCCCGTCGCATAAATAAATACCAATATAGCACACACACACATACATATATATATATATATATTTATATATATATTTATCCAGTTGTATATTTCTCTTTTTTTCTGAACTGGCAATTTGTTAAATGTGCGCTCAAATAAATCACAAATGTGTTTCGCAATCAAAGTTTCTCTGTTTGCTATTGTTGTTGTTGTTATTGTTGTTATTTCTGTGTTTTTGCTGATTTTCTTTGTTCTTGTTGTTTCTGGAACATCAAATTTATTGCGTTAATTCGCATGTAAAATATTTCGTAGATTTTCTAAGCATTTATCAAGCGTTTTATTATTGACAGAGGTCAGCGGCTGTCTCTCTACCTCCATCTCTGTCTCTTTCTCTGTCTCCTTCTCTGTCTCATTCTCTTTCTCTTTTACTCGCGGTCAAAAGTTTTGGCTTAAAATAAAACTGGCGAATTTGTATTTATGCTAGGCTGTGGTAAGCCATAAATTTAATCCAAACTTTTGGCTAATAAGTTAAGTATTTTGTTGGCATATTGTAATTGAGTTTCGATAACTAGAAAAAAATTCTATGGAATTGGGTTTAAGGATTGATGTGCTGTTTACAAATTGGAATAGTGTATTGAATAGCCATAAATCATATAAATTAATAAATTATGTTCTGGCTATAAATAGTGATTAGTTAAGGAGTTTTGAGACCAGTTTGAGAGCAGCTTGAGAATAGATTCTGAAAGAATTAAATTAAAAATTAAATTAAATACAAAATTCTATAAATTTTTAAGTGCTTTAATAATAATTTAAAGCGAAGCATAAATATGTATATATTTAACACACAAATATTAAACATTTTTCAAGACAAAATTATTAAATTCTTCCACAAAAATGCTAATCACTTTGCATTGCTTGGAAATTTTTTAATATTTTCTTGTTTTAAAATAAAATAAAATATGAAATAAAATAATAAACAAACATGAATAAAATTTCATGCAGTTTTTTTCGTATTCATTGTCCGCACTTTCCTTCACTTTTCTCTCCTTTCCTTCCCCTTTGCTGTTTCTACTTTTCTCCTGCTGCATTTTCTTTTCGTTGCGAGCGTCCAAAAATTTCTGAACAAATTGAAAATTCCAAAATCGCTGAAGCATGCGAGTAGAAAATGATAGAATCCACAATGAAATGCACAAAAAAAAAATGAGAGCAGAAGATGGCGGAGAAGCGAAAGAGCAGCAAAAACAAACTAAAAGAACAACTCACATCATGAGACAGCCAAAAACAGACAGAAGGAGTAAGAGAGAGAGAGAGAGAGAGAGAGAGAGAGAGAGAGAGGAGAAAGGGAGGGAGAGGCAGACACATGTGACGTCGCTGCTGACATCGACGACACATTGCCGCAGAATGCAATTGCATAAAGGTCATAAGGCAACATGACAAAAGTGGGCGGGGCGTGGCGTGGCATGGCGTGACCGTGGCATGGGCGCAACCAAAGTGTGTGTGTGGGTGTATGTGGGTGTGTGTTGGAGTATGTGTGCGGCTTTGGCATCAAAGTCAAAAGCAACTTTTGGAGCTACGAAGGTGACAGAGGCGACAAATTTGAGAGCAGAGACAGTAAAGGACGTGGGGAAAGGCGGATAGGGTAGGAGAAGGGGAAAAGCGAGTCACTTGGGAAAATATTTTGTCATGTCATCAACGCAGAGGCAACTGTTGCAATCGCCGTTGTCTCCATGCTGATGATACTCCTCCATCCATTTGTCTGCCAAAAGAGTCGGAGTCGAAATCATTGTTGTTGTTGTTGTTGTTGTTGTTAATGTCGTCGATGTGGAACTGACGCCAGCAAATGTGGTTACAATAATTTATGCACTTGTAATGACAGACAACAAAGCGTTAAAGAACAGTTACCCGCTACCCTGTAACCCCAACCCATACCCGATTCCGAATCCCATTCCGAAGCCGAATCAGACTCCGAGCCCAATCCCAATTCCGAACTCAAACTCGAATTCGCTTGCGAGTTCTGCTGTCAGTTGTGATGCGACTGAAGCGCAATAAAATGCGTGTCATGTCTCCGTTTCTCTCTCTCTCTCTTTCTCTCTCCCTCTCTCTATCCCTCCCTTCCCCTCTTGTAAGCGGAAATGTCTCGCATGAGATGCCGTTGTCGTTGATGTCGCTGATGTGCAGCCTTCGTCGTTGCCTTCAAAATTAATTTTAAATTTATAGTTGGCGCTTTTGCGTTAAATGACGCTGCGGGTTCCGACCTTTTGGCTCTCCATTTCCCCTAACATTTCCAACCATTTTCCACCATTTTCCCTGCATCGCTTTGTGTATGTCTGCTTTACTAGTAGCACGAGTGCAGTGCGGTGACTGGGGAGGGAAGAGGAAGGGATCATCTATCATTTGAGTTGAGTGATTTGCGAGTGTCAAAGGAGTCTTCGTTGAGTTCCCTTCTTCTTCACCCTATCTTTATCCCCTCTCTCTTTCGCTTTCTTCCTCTACTTCCCATTCGATTTATGTTAATATACGCGTGCCAAGCGACAACCACAAAAGCGTTGCGGTGGCAATACTTAACCACATTAATGCCCACTGTGCGCACAGTTGGACAACTCCAACGCAAAGCAGATGAAATACTTTATTGAGAGAAAGAGTTGGAGGGAACTGAAAATCGAACAAGGAATGGAGAAAGGATTCAGCATAGAAATACCAAACGATGTGAATGTATCTCATAGGTTTAGAGTGTGGTATTGAAATAGAGTTGGAGGTCATACTATGTAGTTAAAGAGATACTTGTCGATATTTATATGGATTAAGGAATACTTGATAATGATAAAGGTAGAGTATGAGTATGGGATGTAAAGATATTGAGACAGAGAAAGAGATATATTAGGAGACATAATAGATGCGTATTTTGACAATCTTGGCAAATCGTTCGATAAAATCGGTGATTGAAAGTTAGAGAAGCGTTGGAATGGTTATATCTTCGTCAAAGGGAACTACGTTCATGATAAAATATAAAAATCTGCAAAACTGTTTTTGACAGTTAGGTCAACGAATTTTTGACCTGTTTATTTGTTTGAAATCATTATTAAGTTAAAGAAAGGTTTTAAAATTTAAAGTATTAGGTTGTTCACTAAGTCATTTCGTTTTTTTTTAGTGCAATTAAAATCCGATTTTTTTTTTTATTTTATAAAACATTTTATGAAATTATGCATTCTCCATTTTGCTCTAATACCTTTTGCCATCTTTCGGGCAAGAGATTGATTCCAGGCTCATAAAATTTTTGATCCTCTCTGGCAAAAAACTGGTTCAAGTGGTTTTTGACGTCCTGATTTGAGGTGAAGATTGAACCATCCAAAAAATTCTGCAGAGACCGGAACAAGTAATAGTTCGAAGGTGCCAAGTCTGGAGAATATGGTGGATGTGGTAGAACATCCCATTCAAACTGCAATAGCTGTTGGCGAGCTATCAAACTTGTATGGGGTATCGACGAATATTTGTAAGAAAAAGAAACAGAGGCACGAGAGAGAGGGCGAGACAGAAGAATAATATTCTTTATTGGAATTAAAAATAATTATAAATAATTAACTGATTAATATACTTAAATTCAAAACTAAATTAAGTTTTCAAAAAAAAAACACAGTAAATTATTAAACAAATTTATTTTTATGATATTTAAATTATAGTCTACTGAATCCTTATCTTTGAAAATAAAAGATGTGTTTCATAGAAAGATATTTTAGAATGAAAGATCCATTAAGGCCATATGCTTACAAAAATTCAAATTTATTAATTAATAATCAAAGTCTGCTAATGAATGTTATTAAATCCATTGTCAAATTGGTTATTTATCTGCTTAAATATTAACCTTTTTTATGTCTTTCTTTTCAACATTTTAAACTCATCTACTGCCCACTGTGCTGAATTGTTTGTGGCGCTAAGACGCACTTCTTCCGCACATCGACAGCGACAACACTGTAAGTGGGGTAATTTTCAATGTAAACGCGATGCCTACGGCGTCTCCAAACCCTTTAGCACTCCATGCACCCCCTACCCTCCCTTCCTACCGGGATTCTACCCTCCGATCCCTGCTGAGCAGTTAACAACTTGAAGGATAACTTTGGGGAGGAGTGTAGGCTCCTTGTGGGGGGCGTGTCTGTCTCAATTCATTTGCATTGTGTATGTGTTTGTCTCTGTGCGTGTGCTGGGAGCACGGCAATTGCATTTTAAATGCAGCTGCCACGCCCTGTGGCGCCTCCCACCGTCAACTGTTAAGTAGACAACGCGTTGTGTGTCTCTTGTAAAACAGAGCAACGTTTTTATAGACTGCAACAAGCACAGTTGATTCTCCTTTCCTCTCTTTCTCTTTTCTCTGTCTTTCAAACCCTATTCAATGCCTCTCTCTTTAGCCACCATTGCCTTGCTAATATGCAAACTGCAGTTGGCTCGCAGTTACCTCGTTTCTGATGTATTTTTTCTCTCTCTCTATCTCGTTGTTGTTTTTGCATTTTGTGTGCCCTCAAACTTTAAACTAAGCATAAAGTGTTGCCTAATGGGTTTTGAGTGTTTTCGACGACTACAATAACAACTGCAACGACAACGACAACAACAACAACTATTGCAGCAAGGACAACAACTGCAACAGAAACAGCCCTGAAATGTATGCTATGAAATATTTTTTTGCTGCTGTTGCTTTGCCAAAAGTTAGTCATTAGCGTTGTTTTCAACGTTGCTGCTTCAGATATCCCCCTGCATATCTTCCAACGTTTTCCCTGGAGGCCATTGTTGCAATAAAAACATGAGCAAGAACAATAAGTAAATAGCAATTAAAAAAATTGCCATGCATCGCAAAAATCTTCTAATGACTTCAGTTTTGCCCTCTGAGGTCAAGGATGAAATGCATCATGTGCTGGCAGGCAACCTTTTGGGATTTTGCTTACAGCATTTGTTGCATACTACAAATATCGAGTAAATAATTGCTATTTTTGAGAATCAATTAAATAAGCATTTGCTGCAAGTTTTTACAGTGATAAAAGTGCGTGGAAAAAGTTTTGTGTCCAAAAGAGTTTTTTAAACTGTAACAAATTTTAAGAGAAATATTTTAATAAACAAATGGGAAGGATACAAATTTTTAAAGCAAGATTTTTTAAGTAGAGCCATTATTTCATACGAATAAAGCTAAAAGATAAACTCTTTCTAGAAAGGTTATTATTTTAAATAAAATACAAATAATCTATATATAATGAATTAAATAAAATCAAATAAATTCATCAGCTCAACAATTGACAACTAACTTAATTTAATAATTTAAGTTAATGTTCCAAAAATACTTAATCTACAGTATAAATCGTATGCAAAACTGTCAGACACGTTTTGACCTTTTTGTGGTAAACTCTTGAACTCTTGATTTAGCATAAATAAAAGCCAAAGTGAATACCGAAATCGCAAAATCAACATAAAATTTCACCTTCTTTTTTTTTTGCCAAAGAGATACGCATATAAATCTGCTATTATCAATGTGACAGCAACAAATTATGATTGAGAATGTCCCCCAGTTTCATGGCAATTCGACTGACCCAAGGGAGATGTTAGCAGTGAATGGAAACTGGAATGGAAATGACCTTCTCTTCACCCCCGGATCTCTCTTCTGTTCGCGCTCCTTAAGTTTCTGTTCCCTTTCTTGCAAGAGGGAATGACAAGCGGCGATCCGTGATATGAAAATCAAGGAGAATAAATCATTTAAATGATTACAGCTTAACTTTTGGCGCTTTTAAGCGAAATTAAATGAAGGAGACCCAGAGATGGCGGCAAAGGGATGGCACATATTCTATCATAAAGATTATTTATTTGTAGCCTTGTTGTGGCAGGAATAGAAAAGAAATGTAACCCAAATCTATGTAAGTGAATCAAGAGAAATCACTTAAGTATATTTTTATGCTGGACATGCTGCCAGGAATTACAAATACAAGACGGCACGCACGCACAAATATATATGTATATATATTTTATATAAAGAGAGAAGGAGAGGGAAAGATAGAGCGAGGGTCGCTTGGCGGTTTGTGGCCATCATTTGCCCTAGAGGCTTTCGTATGGGCTCGGTTTCAGTTTCTGTTTTTGGGGCCGCAAAAAGTTGGGCCAGCAAAAGGAGAAGTAGAAGTGGAAGTCGAAGTAGTAGAATAAGTGCCATCAAAAGGACATCAACACGTAGCAAATAAAGGACATGCCACAAGGATATGCGACAGCAAGGCTGCCGTTTGCTCCTTTAGACCATTGCTACATTGCAAAATTATTATGATTTATATAGCCTTTGGGAATGCGCAGAACTCAGAGACTGAGACTGAGACTGAGACTCTGAGGCGCAGACAAACACAAAGGATATGGCCAGGATACCAGCAGGCAAAAGAATTTCTGCTACTACTCTCTGCACCTCTTTGTGTGTGTGTGTGTATGTTTGTATATTTGTATGTGTGTGTGTCAAAATCGTCGTCGCATTGGCCGCAAAACTTTTGCTGCGACAAAATAGAAAACTTTCTTGGCATAATTCTTTCTATTTTCCTGCATCCTGCGTCCTGTCCTGTCCTGTCTTGGCCTGGCCTGGCCTAGCCTAGCTTGTCGTCATCGTCCTGTGTCCTCGTTGCTGAAGTTTGTTGCCTGCTTTTGGCTCGAATACTCGAAATTAGGTTAACACTGACGAATTAAGGACATTAGCGTCATAAAGAAATAAGTAATGAAAGGAGCAGCGTCAGTTGAACATTTCTGCTGAGTGCGTAAAGCGACAGCAGCAACAAAAAACAACAACAACTAGAAAAACTACAACAACTTCTTTTTCTACTTCTTCATACTGTACTTATTCTATGCGTTTGCTGCAGGCGCCGCATTTCAAAAGCATTGGCATTTGAAAAGCATTGCACGCAAGGATATAAGGACTCTCTGTGCATGTCCTGTCCAAGGAGCCCATCCAAGAATTGGATGGATTGGGATAGGAAGAACGGAGTGGAAGATGGATAGTGGGAGTGGCAGTGGCAGTGGGAGTGGCACTGGTTCCAACCTCGTCTACCATTTGTGTTTGCTTTAGCCACCAGCGTTGGTCGGACACGTGTTCCATTTGCTTTTGATCTCTTTCGAAGAAATTCATCTACAGAAAAGCACAAAAGCATGAAGTATCAAAGATAACACATATTTGCAGCAATTGCAGCTGCCTTTTCTTAGAAAAGAAAATACATAAAATTGGTCTAGAAGAGCTTACAAAAGGCAAAGGAAATGTTAGAAAATAATCTAATTTATTTAACATAAACAGCGTTAAATAAATTATATTAATTTAAAACATAGTTAAAATAATTATATAATTAAATACTATTTGTTAATGTATGACAAGTTAACTGATTATTTAATTGATTTGAGTTTCAAAATAGCTTTGAGGGGTTTCAATGATTAAGGAATTTTTGGCTAATTAATAAAATTGGTTCATTTAAGAGTTGAAGTTAATTAAATAGTGAAATCATTTAATAAATAAAACTTATTTATATAATTTAAATTAAATGCTCAGTTTCGGTTGAAATCTCTTTAATAAATTAAATTAAAGTAAAGTGTTAAATATGTTAAAAATATTTAATTTATTTACGTATAAGAAATTAAATTCAAATTAAGTGTTAAATATGTTTAAAATATTTAATTTAATTTTTGTTTATTGTCGGACTATGTAAAGATCAACTCAAAAAGAAAAGAAATATATAACTTTAATATATTTAACTTTTCAATTAACTTGTTTATTTTGGTATAATAATTAAACTAAGCTATTTTTGCTATGATCGACTAAAATTTGTAAGTAATTTTTAGCTTAAAGTTGGATATATTCCCACTTACGAATAAAAAGAGTATTGACTAACAGGTAAGTATATTTTTAGTCCTACTATTAGATTATAAAGTGTTTTTAGAACACCAAACTAAATGTTTAAATAATTTTAACAGTGTTAAAATATATTTTCTTAAAGTCCCATTGCTTTAAACTGCACAATTCTTGGGTTTTCTCTTGTCAAGGTCAAATTTAAGTTAAGTTAGACACACAATATTTTTATCAAATACTATCGAAATTTAAGTTAGTATAGTTATTTATCATTTTTAGATTATTATTAGTTAGTTTATTAGTTTATTATACTCTCTGCAAGAGAGAGTATATTGGGTTTGTGCAAAAAAAAAAGTATGTAACAGGCAGAAGGAGGCGTGGCAGACCCCATAAAGTATATATATTCTTGATCAGCATCACAAGCCGAGTCGATATAGCCATGTCCGTCTGTCCGTCTGTCCGTCTGTCTGTCCGTCTGTCCGTCTGTCCGTATGAACAAACAGATTTCAGAGATGGTAAGAGCTACAAGTTTGAATTTGGTCTCTATCGACTCGATATTAAGTCAGTCAATACAAGAATCTTTTTTTTTTTCGATGCCACGCCCCATTCGCCCACAATGAGCAAAAAACTAGACACACCTCGTAAAAAATTGATGTTTTGGGCGAATATCTCAGTAACTGTGGCACTTAGGAACACCCATTTTGGTACGCAGGTTCCTAGAGACGGCATAATTGTATTGTCATCAAAAATTTTAGACTGCCACGCCCCCTTTTCCCACAAGAAATAAGATAATTTGCTAACTTCAATGCCGATTTTAAGGCATATGTTCTTATCGTACAGTATTGTTATTTCACACTCATTTGAAGACAAAATATATTAAACTATCCTGAAAGTTGCATCTAAATCGGACAATAAACAAAAGAGCTAGACATGTAAGAAAGTTAATAATTGAACGCAATGCCAATGCCTGTGTGCGAGCGAGATAGAAACATACAAACATGTGAGCGAACGTTTTCGCTGCTTGTTAGCGGCAGCGCTGCCCGCGAATGCTGGGCGTACCAACCAATTTTGTATGTATAACATATACACACATACATATGTGCGTGCATACATATAATGTCAAATGTATATGTGTGTGTATACATACAAACAGATGTTTTTGTTTCAATGTATTTAATTGCAAGTATTATTAACTGGTATCCGAGTATACCGACTTTATTTAAATGCTCGGGAGTAAAATGCAGAGAGTATTCTACGGTCGGGCGTGCTCGACTGTACTTTTCTTTCTTGTTCATTTCATATTCTCAACAATTTCGATTCCATTCTTATACATTTTCTTTGATTTCGTTAGCTTCTATCTTATTTATACCATCCATTCAAGCATTAATCGATAGTCAAGCCAACAATCGATAAATTGTGAGCATGTTCACTTAATTTTCGAACCACAGAAATCCGACTGCAATTGCCAGCAGCTGTTTATTGAATTTGTCACCTTCGCAATGAGATAAACGACCTGTTTGATTCGCAAAATTCCCCCACTTGCACCCCATCCCTCTCTACCCCACGGCACCTCCTTCCACCTCTTGTCAAGCCTCCTGCATGTCGCACATTGTCAGCTCTACTGTAGCTAATAAAATATTGATTTATTAAATTATGCCCCGGCCGTATGGAGTCTTGTGGATCCTGAACTGGAGGCTGTTGCCAATGCCTGTCAATATTTTGCAAATTTGCCAGCAAACGCGTATGGTTGCTACCCTGCCCAGTGCGCCTCACTCTTTATCCTCCTTTGTTGGCGCCACGACAACCCTAGCCAAAAGCTTCTTCCTTGGTAGCTTTGGTAAGTGCTTTTTAAAATCCCGCCCGGAGCGCTTTGTTTGTGTGCAACGGCAGCTGCTGTGAACCATTGAACCGGTCGAAGGGTGGTATAGATGGAGGGGGTGTGGGGTAAGGAGTGGGGGTAGGTACTGCTAGGGGTAATAACAGTTAGGCAAAGCCGCTGCTGGATACTGAGCTTAAGTAACCGCACAACTTTAAAATTGTTTGCGAATTCCCTTTCCCCCTGACACAGAAAGATGAAGATGAAGATGAAGACGAGGACGAAGGACGAAGTCGAAGGACCAAGGACGCTGAGCGAAGCTTTGTTTGTTTCACTCAATAAAGCATCTTTGACGTATGTTCTGCTGTGCTCCCCATTCCCATTCCCATCCTCCTTCCTCCTCCAACCCACTCCATTTGCTAGCCCCGACTTGGTGCTGCCCACTGCCACGCCCTTTTAACCCATTGCCTCAAGGCTCTTGAGGCGCAACCGATAAAAATATGAAGGACCAGCAAAAGCTGCCTGTGGCCGGAAGCTTTATGGCCGGCCTCAAATCCGTTCTTCCCCCACCCCTTACGCTTTGACCCAAGCCTTTCTCGTTTCTTCTGGCTAGAGTCTTGTGTCCTATGTCCTTTGTCTTGGTGTCGTGGGCACTGGCGACTGTCTTTTACACTGTTTATTGATGCCTTTGTTGTTGTTTTAGTTGTTGCTGCTGCTGCTGCTGTTTCTGCCGAGCTGTTGTAGACATTGCTGACGTCTTTTGTGCCTTTTTATAGAATTTTCTTGGTTTCCAACAACAGCCAGGGGGTGTGACAGTGGAGCATGGCGGGATGGGATGAGGTGAGGGGGTGTGGCTGCTGTTCTTAGTTTGCAAACATTGTCCTGTGGTTAGAAGCATGTAAAATGGTTTTATGCTCAACATTTTCAACTAAATTTCATCGAAATGGGCAAAGCAAAAACTAAAAGTTTGGCACAAAAATTAGACAAATAATTTGCAGACAAGTTGCATACGAGTCGCACTCGTTATGACGAAATATCGGTGTTAAATTGAGGCCAAGAACAATACCTGAAACTTCCGAAACAAAAGACACATCCGGTCACTGAAATACCTGACAAAAAAAGAGAACAACTAACAGCAAAAATACATTAAATATAAGAAGGAAAATAATATAAAGTAAAATGAGAATGTGGAGGAAATAAGAAGAAAATAGGAAGTGAAAACGAGCGCATAAAAATTGCATTAAAATTGCGACGCGGACATCCGCAATGGACTTCGAAGGACTCGAAAGGACTTCTTTTCAGGCCAATTCGGGTTTTGGGTTAATTTTTCTAGGAAATGCAAAAGTCGACGGAAGTGCAAGTTGTGCAAGAAACTCCATTTGCTCGCTAACCTACTAACACCCACCTTACCCAGCCCCGCCCTTATTTTGCCTGCCCACCATAAAATTAAATGCTTCCGCATACACGGCGAATTGCAAAAGGTTTACTTTGCTTAGGACAGGAAAATTTTCATACAACTTTCGAGGCGACACTTTGGAATTTTATTGCATACTTTTAGGCACATCATTTAATTCCCGCTGCTTCCCCGACTACTCTTAGCTCAACGGCCTCTCAGGAGGGGTGGCCACTGCCAATTTGGCAGATCATTTAGTAGGCAGCTCTTGATGATTACCAGAACATGAATCCCTGTTCGACTTGCTGGCCACTTGTCACCTTCGCTGACGTTGACATCCATTAATCAATCAGTTGGCTTTGTTTAGGCTCACTTTGGTGAGAGTTGGCTGGAGTGGTTGGAGCTGGGGGATGTGCTATTTGACGGCATATTTCTTTGACTTGAACTCACGCACACATACAGACACACACACACACACTTGAACAGCAAGACAATTAGCCTTAAGTTGTCCTTGAAGTGTCGGTCTCTTAATGAGCTGAACGCCAAAAGTTTCTTGCTTCACTTTGCTTTGCTTTTGATGACAGTTTTTTCCAATGTTTTTTCTACTTCTTTTTATCCTACGTTTTTCCTACGTTTTTTCCTGCTCTAATGGTAGAGTATTACAGCGCAGTGGCGTCGCATGGGTGCTGTTAGGAGCGTTGACATCGCTAGGGGTTTATTTTACTTTTATAGCTTGAATTTATATTTTGTTACTTTATATTTTGTAAAAGATATTTATACAAAGAAAGTGATCTCTTCTCTCTTTTTCTAGCTTTTTATACTCTTATTTCTTTTGTTTAAAATCTATAAATAATTGGAACACTGTCTACTACTTTTACTTGTTCTTTTTACCCCTTTTTATAGACGCATCTTTGGTAAGTACCACCCCGCAAGCTCCTACAGTTGTAACTTAAACCTTACTGTAATACCCAGGTAGTTTCTCCTTTCATCTGGATTTTTTCCACCTCTTTTGCAATCACTAAATACTTTCTCTACCCCATTTTACTAAGTCTGCTGCTGCTACCTGATGCCTCTCTGCTCTATATTATATTTCCTCCCACTTTTTTGTGGTTCACTCTCCTCTTCCCCGCCCCCTTTGATACACGCCCCTTCTTCCTCGCCGCACTAGCATCATCAATGTCGCTTCATTAGCTGCGTTCTTTGCAAAGGCCAATGCCAAAAGGTGTAAAACAAAAAAGCCAGAAAACGAAAAGAAGAAAAGCAAAAGAAAAGCGTAAAAAAAATCGAGTAAAAGAAAACGTTGCTCAGGCTGCTCTTACAGTTACTCTTGCTGTTGCTCTTCTTTCATAGACAAAACAAAAGCAGACGTTCGTTCACGTTACACAAAAGGGAAAAAAATATATATAAAATAAAGAAAAGTTGCAAAAAGTAGTAATAACAGCAACAACAACAACAGCAACAACATCAACAACAACAGCAACAACAGCAGTAACAACAACAACAGCATCAATAGGAGGCAGAGTCAAGCTGCTACTTCTGTTCCTTCTTCTTCTTCAACTTCTTCTGCCTGAAGCTGATTGATCTCGTGGGAAATTTTGCACAGTTGCTGCAACAAGCAACAACAACAAGAGTAACAACAACAACAACAGCAACTTTGTGGCAACACAAAGTAAAAAGAAAATAAAACTCGAACGTTTTTCTTTTCTTTCACTTTGTCTCCCTCTCTCTCTCTCTCTCTCTTTCTCTCTTTCTCCATCTGTCTCTATCTGTTCTGTGTTCTGTGATTATTTTGCAGCTGTATCCTCTTTGAGCTCGTCCTCGCACGAAAATTAACTTAATGTCACTTACACTTTAGTGCTTTGGGTTAATTTGGTTAGATTATTGTTAATATCCTTTGGGGTGCTCTCTGCGCTCGCTTAGCTCACAAATGTATGTATATATGTGTGTGTGTATGGGAACTCTGGCAACTCTGATGCCTCTGGGCACACTCATTCGCTGCGGCAGTTGTAAACTTTTCGGCATTAAAATGATGCATTGCTTTTCCTTATGACTTGGAAATTGTTTTTGGTGACAATCCATAAATACACATTTCTTCAAGCCACTGGCTTAAGCTTCTTCTAACTGCAAAGTCGTCAAGAGTTATTATTGGGAATATGTTCTAGAGTGCATTAGTACAGTTGAGTCGAGGAAAACAAGTTCTCAAAGCAATACTGAACTGAAGTGAATGAGTTTTGAAAATAATATTTATATAAATGATTTTGGTATTCCTGAAACGATTAAGATTAGTTTAGGGTTGTTTTTTAAATAGACTGAATAGATGTTTTTAAACAATAATCAATTTTAGACGATTAGAAATAACAGTCAGCTGATTAAAGTCGAGCTAACGAGGGTATAAATTTGAAGCCGGCTTTTTAAAGTTTAAATAATAAATATAAATTCTTCTAATTTTTGAGTTTATAAGAAATGTACTGAACAAGATTATATATTTTATTTAATTGAATTTATTATAATATCACAAGCTTTAAAGGTTAAGCTTAAAGAACTCTACATAAAGGCTGCTAAAAGCGTTTAAAAACCATTAAGTGTGGCCGTGTCATTTCAAATTAAAAGTATGGTCACATGTTAAGTGGATTATTATCAAATAATAAAAGATTCATTAACTTTTCAAATGGAGCAGCTGTAAACAGCTGATCGCTTCAATTGTAATTGAATCCAAGACTAATCTTAGACTTCTTTAGGAATACCCATAGTTTATTAAAACAACTAATTTACTGAAGCTAATTAATTTTTAAGAGTTTAACTGAAGTTTTAAAATAGATCGTTTTATTGAAATAAATATAGTATATATGTATATATTTCTTTTTGGGCTATGTCTTAAATGTTTTTATTTCACCGATTCATGCACAACTCGCTAGCATTTATATGGCAATAAATTAAAGACAAGCGGAAAAGCTGTAAGAGGTTGGAAAAGCTTACCTAAATGGCTGTCCATCATAATTGGCCATTAGTGGAATTCAGAGGAATTCAGTTAACTTGGCAACAAGAATCCATAGATCAAGAGTACTTATTTCAGATTTTTACAATGTATTTGAACATTTTTACATCATGCACCCCATCAAGGCCCTCAGAGAGAGGGGGGATGGGAAGGAGAGTAGGGAGTAAAGGGCAGAGGGAAGAGGTTAGAGTCTTTAGCAACTGACTTTGTGGCTAATGCAGGTGGCAGGAGAAGTGAAGCGTAAAATGTTTTGTAAATTATGATGGAAAAACAGCACGTTCTTTTGCTTTGCAGGATAAATGATAGACAGCGAGTGTAAGAGAGGAGGGGGAGGAGAGGGAACAAGTCATAATAGACTTTATATATAAATAAACAAACTGGCAAGTTCCAGGAATTTATAAAAAGTCAAAAGAAGCGGAAAAGCGGAAAACTGCATGTGTTGTGTGTCTGTGTATGTATGTGTGTGTGTGTGTGTGTGTGTAATAAATTTCAATTGACTTATGGAAAATGTAGGGCGTGAAAGAAGTTTCTTTTCCTCACTCCATTTGCCGCTTATGAACTTGGCCAAGTTAAGACTGGAGATTACAGGGTGTGCAACTAATTTTAAAGCGCACTGTACACTTCCGTGGAAATTAGATAGCAGATTCCAAACCAAGGCAATTCAAAATGCATATTTCATTTTGTGGCTTAGACATCGCGTCGACAATAAAAGAGAATTTTTATGACAGTCGTCAGGTAAAGGTAAAAGGTAACTGCTAAAAACAGACTCAAATCTCCCTCATATACGCTTATAAATTATGCTTTAATTTGTATGCAGACAGCAAGTATATGGGTGGCGATCGTTTGTCTCTTTCCCTCACCCTCAACATCACATATATTTCCATTTCCTTCTTTCTCGCTCTCTGTCTTTCCACAGCTCTCATAATCGCATATTAAAGCTGCTGCTTGTCGTGTTATAAAAGATTTTTAGTATTTTAACGAGCTGCGGATTATTTTATTCTAGGGAAAGTATCATAAATGGGAAGTAAGAGAAGAGGAGGAGGAAGAGGGTGAGGAGGTGGGAGAGGGAGGGTATATTAGTATGGTATTGTTTGAAGTGCTTGTTACATAGTAAATAAACATTTACTCCTCAAGTCGTAAACACTAAACGCATAATTTGTAATTAATTGTCAGTAATTTGTGGGTTATAGAACAAAAAGGAAAGTTTAAGATAATAAAAATATTAGTAACATAAAGATAATTAGGCGGAGAATTAATACCTTAGCTACAATTTAATATTAAGATACTTAGATAGATGGATTGTTAGGTGTTCAAATCAAAGGGTTCTATAGTTAACAAATATACCTTGAACTATCTGTTAATAAACTTGAGGCATTCATTTAGCCAGTTAGCTTGCCAAGCAAATAATTATAGTAGTAAAATGTTAACTTATAGTAACAGAAGCAATCTTTTATATTTATGTAAGGAAACTATAGAAATAGATTTATCAAATGTTTATCAAATAAAAAGTTTTGAATATAAAGGATACAAATATATGCAGTTTCTAAGAAAGGTGCATATTTTGATGAGCAAATCAAAGGTTTCTAAATGTAATAAAAATACTTTTAACTACATGATAATAAATAAGAGTCATTAATATATCCATTTAACTCATCAAGCAAAAAGTTGCTTAATTAAAATGTTAGATTGTAGTCACAGCAATCTTTAAAATTTTAGCAAGACATTTAAATTTCTGCTTATTGATGATTGTAAATCAAAGCCCTAAAACCTTTTAAATTAAGTCCATTGAAGTCTGAAAAAATTTCCAAAAATAAATCCCAGTATTTATGTAGTTTTGGGACAGTTGTAAAATGGACCCTCAATATGTTGCTTCAATTGGAAAGTATAATAACATTTTAACACGAAGTTTTAATTTAAAAATTAGAAAAAAAAATTATCTTTACTTAATTTATTTACTAAACACTTTATCTCCGCACAGTGACTAACAAATAATTTCCTTAACAGTCACTGTTAATTTTAAACATTTTCCCTTTAGCTTGCCTCCTAATATTTCCCTCTGTCAAACACTCGCTCTCTTTTTCTCTCTCTCTCTGTTTTCGCTCTTTTGGTGCTCGCAGTCCAGCTGCTGAGTCCTTCGTTAAGTTGAGTCGCCCGCCCAAAAAAAAACGATGAAAGCCGAAGTCGAGACGAAGTGCCGAAAGTGAGAGAGCCGCACGAAGGCAACGAAGACGGACTGGGAATATACTTTTTGGGGCGATGCTAGCGACGATGACGAGAAAAATCAGCAGTTGAGCTCAGCAGTTTCATTGATAACGCGCTACGAACTGGATCTACCCCAAATGCGAGTCAGCTTGTCGCACGAGCTCGCCGTCGCCGCGTCGACAGCGTAAGCAAATAACAACAATAACAAAAACCATAACAAAAAGAACAACAACAATAAACAGAAAAAGAACAATCAAAATTGCAGAACTGTGTTGAATGCCAGGCAGGCACTTCAGACAGTGGCATATGAGGCGTATGAGTGATATTGCTACTGTTGTTGAGTGTGCATTTTTCATAAATTTCATTGGTGCTGTCATTCGTTTTGTCATCGTCATCGGCATCGTTTCGCGTGTGTTTAATTATTGCACTCACTGTGTGTCCGTGTGTTTACGCTCGTGTGTATGTGTGTGAGTTTGTCCGTATGGCCACAACAACTGTAAATTAATTGAATTCCTTGGTTCCGCACTGCACTGCATTTCGGCTGAATTTGCAATTCCTTGCGTGTCTTAAACAATTTGCTTTTACCTGTCCAATTAGCCGTTAAACAAAGTGCACGAATTGACGATTTTCCGGGCTTTAATTTAAGCATAAACAGCATAATCTGCAGTCAAGTAAGTGGAAAATATGTTTAACTTTAGTTTAAGTAAATTCAAACTTTAAACTTATTGTTAAGTAAATTTTGGTAAATTTATTTTAAGAGAGCACGTAAAGAAGAGAACTTTTCTATGTTAAATTCCTCTTAAAACTAACTTGGATAACTTTAAAAAATTAAATTAAAATTTAAGCCTTGATAACTTTCATAAAAATTAAGTTCAAAAATTAAGAACATAATTTCATAATATACAATAAAAGAAATAAATTATTTCTATTTCTATAAATTATTATTTAAAATTTTAGTAAAATAAAATTATTTTATTTTTGTTTATTTTATTTACTTTAATCAGTTATCAGTTGTTTCTATTGTTACATTATTCATATGAGTTAATTTTATTAAGCTCCTTAGCGCAAAAAGTTTCAAATTTTGTTGGCAACAAATAATTTTTTTTGGGGCTCGGTCAGAGTTTCAATTAAACTGCTATTAAAATTTCATTAAACAGCAACACGCCCACAAAATGCTCACTAATTAGTTTGGCCACACCCGAAAATTCAGCATTCAACATTCAACCTTCAACTTGCCACACTCAAAATGGGGAACTTCCCAGAATGAAGCTGACCTTCTGCGGCACAAGGCCAACAGCGTTAACATTAACCGAAATTTTAAGCATTTCTTATATAGGCCACAGCACGCAGACGGCCTAATTAAACTTTAGGCCAAGGATTTTTCTGTATTTTATTTTATTTTTTCTTTTTTTGCTGCAGCAGCAGCAGCAGCTAGTAGTACTGACCAGGAAAAAATTCTGGTATTTTCAATTAATGCGTCGACATTTTCATTTAACCTTTCCATTGCTGGAAAAGATGGCTTTTCACTCCTCCTCCTTTCGTCTTTTTTTTTGTGTTCTTGTTTTTGTTTTTTCCCCTGAACCTCACACAGTTGACCTCTGGCGCCCCAAGTGCTGATATTTTTATTTTATTTTGCTAATTTACGTATTCTTTGTGCTGGGCTAGTGCCCTCATAATTTACAATGGGGGCCACCAAATGTTTTATTTTTGTTTTCGCACAGCGAGAGTTGCCTGGCATTCTGCCTGTGAGAGAGGGGTCGGAGAGAGAGTAGACAAAAGAGGAGAGGAAACGAGAAAAGTGGAGATACCCAACCCAATTGGGTGTGTGGGTTGTCGTCCAGTTGGCGTCGCATAAATTTTTATATACAAGTATTTTCCGCTAGCTTTCACTAGGCAAAGTCTATCGCTCTTTCTCTCTATCTGTCTCAAACTCTCTCCTCTTTCTCACTTTCTGACAGTGACTTAATGAGCTGCGGAAGTTAATGTGCAACTTTGGTTCTCGGACTTGTTTTTCCAACAATTTATTTGCATATCTGGGTTAATTCTGTTTCTATTTTATTCCTCCTATATGACTGGGCATTTTTTCTTGTTTTTTCCTATTCTTAATTAACATGTTCTATCATTTGTCACGAGCTGACGAGAGTAACTTACAGGACCTTCAAATTTTGTATAAAAATATATGTGTTTACTGTGTAGAATTTTCAACAAGAAAGACTTGAATTAAATATAGGTTACCATAAAAAAGATTGTGTGTGATATATAATGAAATGATCTATTTATAAAGTGAGTTTTTAATAGATTTTATCTGATTTACATAGACGAATCTTTGAATAACTATAAATAGCATTTCATATTTTCATATTTGTTAACAGTTATCCTTATTTTGAGCAGATAAAAACTAAGTTTGTTAATCATTTATAATATTTTAAGAACTGAAATATTATTTAACATTGATTTCCGATTAAACGTTGTTATTTTTCAAGGGAATATAAACTAATTTAGAAATGATAAACTTCAGTTGAGCAAGTGAAGCTTTGAAAGTCCTTTAGTCCAATTCAAAATCTGCTACAATCCGATACTGTATACACTGAGTTTTTGTTACGACAAGTAGCTTCATTCTTAGAAACGAGACCTCTGCAAATAACGACCACAAATAGAGAAACAGTTTCAATCTGAGGGAACGAGCCAGAGAGAGAGAGTGAGACAGTGAGAGAGAGAGTGGGAAAATCAGAACAGAGCTATTGACTTTGTGTGCCCACAATGGAGCCCAAAACGTGCTTCTCTTGCAACAATGTGGCGTATGTGAAAAATACTTACACTCACACACCAAGACACACTCGCACACACACACACTCACACGCACCCATACGCAGGGCAATCACACAATCAATAGCAAAAATTCTTTGTGTAAACATGTTTTACTCGTTGCGAAAAGAAAAACACATGAGAGAAATCTGTAAGTGAGCAGAATTTTCCTGTGAAAAACTCTTTAATCAAAAGCATTCGCTTGAATCTATTGGGAAAATGATTTCAGCTTGACTTTACCCCTGTTTCTCACTCTATCTCTCTCTTTCTCTCTCTCTCTCTCTCTCTGTCTTTCCATCTTGGCTATACAAAATATGGAAGAACCCAAGTAACTGAATCGGTATGTTGCCTATTTGTATGCCCAAGTTCATTAGCGTCAGTTGGCAAATATTTACCAGAGTTAGCAATTTCTTCTCTCGTTTCGTTGCGCTTCTTTTACTTTCTTTATTGCTCGACTACTTTACTTTGGCTGCAAGCAACAAACATCATTAAATTTAATTTGTTGCCAATATTGATTGAACTTATTTATATGCTTTGATTAGATGAAAAAGCCGACTGACGTTTGCAATAATAACAGCTCATTGTCTTCCCTTAGCTTATAAATAGGTACAGTTTGTCTGGGGGAAATGTTAATAATGAAAAACATCAAAATTTATATAAACATTCTTTAATTTTATTTCAATATATATAAAAGCTCTGAACACACACATAGTTCACAGAGAAGATCTCCCTGATCCGATTCAAAGATCTTTCCCATGAACATAATGAAAGCATAGAGAGAAATAATGAAGAATACCGAATCTCCCAATCATCCGAAGCCGAAGTCGAAGTCCATAAATACGAGGTAAATTTTCCTGTATTTGATGTGGAGAGGGGTACAACTACCCATAACTCCTAATAATCCTAATTATCCTGAGTCCAAATCTACTAAACAATTCAATTTCCTTGATACTAAGATCCCAAACCTCAAATATCCAGTATCAAAGAACATTTTAGTTTAGTTTACTGTAATGAAGAACAAGTTATATAGTATATATAATTATACACGGTAAACAAATTGTTACTTACAATCAAGTACAATCCGTGACCAAATTTAGAGCAGTAAGTGGAATCCTTCCATTGAATGTCAAGCAAACTGTCCAATTCCAACAAAGAAACATCGGAACCCAAGTGTGATCCTTTGTTAGTTTTTCCAGTCTGCTCTCCATTTTGTACTCCTTCCCATCTTACGTATATAATCCAAATGCGTACAATCCGGTAAGTGTGGTTGGGTATCAGACCCAAAATCAAATGTCATTTTTTAGGAAATGCATGCAAAAAACTATAACAATATTGAATCATCCTATCCATTTTGAATCAAATTTATAGTTGTTTGGATTCCACCTATTTTATTTTAGGTTTTTTTTTTATTTTTTGAGTTTTATACCAAAAAAATACCAAAAGATAAAAAATACCAAAAGATACATTTGAGGGAAAGTAAAAAAAAAGATATAGAAAAAAAATCACTTTTTGCTTAAAATTATTTTTGAGTTTTAATGTTTGAATTCGATGTGCTTTGTGTAAATGTGTGAATTAAAATGAATATTCTCTATGAACTCTGTAGTGTTATACTTTTCGAATCGAAAGCAAAGGCAACTTTGATAGGGTTTTTTCAAAATTTTATTTTTTAAGTATTAAATTAAATGACTTTAAACCCATTGATAATTAAAGGTTGGTTGAGCAAATGAGTTCGGTTTCGGATTGCTTTTCTTTAATTTTGTATGATTTGTGTGTAAAGAGTATAGTATAGTATAAAGTATATTTTAAGTACTTACTTTAAAAGAATTAAAATAAATTTAAATAAAATTAGAAATGTTGCAAAAGAATAATAAACAAGAATGTTCAAAAATGAACATGTTACGTAAACAGAAAATTACAACGCGGAGATTATTTTAAGAAACTATGTAAACCTTAAATTTTGAATCTAAGAATACTTTTGTTTATCTCTGTTTGCGACCCGTTTCCATGCTTGGAAACTAAGCCTAAGATAAGAATAAATCTAAATATAAACCCGCGCTCTATCCTGTGCGTGTGGTTCAATTCTAAATATCTTAGAGGAGAGCTCTGTCTGATGCTATATAAGACTAGAATTGTAAGAAATAAAATCAGTTCAAATTTTGCTCTCCAACTATAGAGTTCAATTTTTGTGCTCAAACCTAAAAGTCTTGTTGTCCATTTATTCAAGAAAGAATGACATGCAAAGTTTATAGCTCGCTTTGCCTATACATGAACATAAACGCCCTAAAGTGGGCGTATCAAAAAGCAGAACAAACTTATACTGCTCGGGTATTGTATCTTTCAATTGCGACTTCTGGAGCATTTCTAGCTCTTATAGTTTCTAAGGTTTGTTCATACAGAAGGACAGACGAACGGATAGATGGACGGACTGTCGGACTGACGGATATATAGTTTTATCGACTCTGCTATTGATGCTGATTAAGAATGTATATACTTTATGGTGTCTGTCACGCCTCCTTCTCCCTGTTACATACATTCCAACGATTACAATATACCCTTTTACTCTACGAGTAACGGTAATAAAGTACCTCACAGACCCACAGTTTATAAATAAATTAATCTATTAATGCATATTTATATATAGCAATGAAGTATAGTGGGATTCAACCCCTTGTTCATATATATGTATAACTTTAAAATCCCATACATAAATAAACCTTCTAACAAACCTAAACTTTACTTATAGCCCACTCTTTAAAGAAAAACATTTGCTGGGTTTTATATATTTTTTTAATCAAATGATCAATTATTGTGAGTTCAAGTTTGCAGCCCTGGGATTTGGATTTTTCTGATCCCGAAGACAGTAACAGTTTTCGGCATAGTTGTTCCTTTCAAGAAGTAATTTGACATCTAAAATAAATTCATGCAAATTATTGTCCAATATATTATCGGGTACTTCGACTTTAAATTTGCCATCAAAACTCCAGCGTTTGATGCAATAGATGAGATCCCTGCAGAAAAGTCTACAACGCTTTGCATGCTCCATTTGTAAGCGTTTATCTACAAAGTAAATTATAGTTATTAACACTTATTTTAACAGTTATCTATATTTTAAATACTCACGTAATTTGTCATGTTGTTTGGTTGTGTGCTCATATACCATTCTTTTGAGGGACATGAAATTCTGTGTGACATCGTATTCACGGCGTTCATACGTTTTGGTTGGCTTCTGGGGAGGTGGAGGAGTACAATCATTGATGTCACTGCCATAGTATGGTACAAGAGTGTACAGATTTGATTTGAGAAAATCCGAACGTTGTTTTTCCATATGAGCACGGGCAGCTACCCATTTGGTGCCCACATAACGATTGTAGAATCTATAGGTAAGAGTCGAGACCAAATCATCCACCTTAAGAATGCAGCTAAGAAAAGAGATCATAATTAGTCTGGGAAAGAACAAATTTAGTAGATTGTACTAAAGATACTCACTCTGGCTCTCGAAAGCTCATCAGTCCCGGCAACTTGTCAGCTCGTTTTAGCGAGTGTAATTTAAAGTTAATACAGTGTAATATATCCTCAACGGCATTCAACTGTATTGTCTTCAGATATATCATATTATTGATGTATTTACGAGACCACCAGCCACGAAAAAGTGCCTGAATCTTAATTGAACTGGATTGGAATGTCAGCCAAACTTTGGCCTGTGTTAAATTCTGCAATCTGTTGATCGCTTTGAGCCTTAATAAATATTTCTGCCAACCTTTTTGTATGACAATCGCAGCTTTGAGCTCTCTCTTCAATTTACGACGAGCAATCCAGCCTCGTATATATTTTTGAATACAACGAGCTGCCTGAAACTGCTTATAATCGAGCAGTAGAAGCTGAGTTCTAAAAGACCAGGTTTGGTTAAGACTATAACTGTTGATTTGAACTACACTTACCTAAAAAAGTCATCCTCCAAATCAACATGGGCACTCTTATTGTCCATATTCTGTTCTGTATCTACGGGATCTATTTTACGTATTGCTACAGTTGAGCGAAATGATAATAATCCCACTGACCACATTACAGTATTTATAGAAAAATATTTAGTTTCTTGTGTACAAAGTAAAATGTGTGAATGAAGTGATTTGTAAAACAATTGCATACATTTAGACCTCAGAATCGTGGGTAAAGTGATGCCCGTTTAAAGATTTGACTTTATTAAACAATTGCTATTAACTGTTAATTAACAAAGTGATGATCAGATATGGTTAAAGCTAGATCAATTTGAGGTACATTTACTACTTGTATGCGAAAGGATAAATGGATTTTGATTCTATTCGGGATTCCAATTTTCTACAGACCAGTTTCAAATGCTGCTGTATGTTGCTCTGGCATCTTAATTTCCATTATAGAAAATCAATTTCAAAATGATTTATATGTATGTACTATACTATACTCTACTATACTTCCACTTTATAAATAATATATAAATATAATATAAATGGTTACTTTTATGTACAAATAAATTATTTAAAACAAATTTTATTTTATAAACATTCTTTAATATTTCATTCAAATATATAACATATTTCTGAACAGGCACCGTTTTTATAAAATTTGATTTCTTTCTCATGAACATAATTAATTGTAGGGCGAGAAAAATCGATCTTCATATAATCCGAAGCTGAAGTCCCAAAGGAGATGAATATTCCTGTAGAGGAGAGGATACAACTACCCCGAAACATCTAATTAACCTGAATTTATTTTGTGTCCAAAGTCACAAAATCCATGAAATTGCCATCTGGAAATGCCATTCTGATTTGCTGGGACACTAAGAATCCCAAAATCCGAGATATCCAGAATCGAAAGACCTTTTAGGTTTAGATAACTGCAAATTTAGTTCATTAAAATAATGAATTTAATATATTAAAATACTTACAATCAAGTCGAGTACAATCAGAGACTAAATTTAGAATTGTAAGTGGAATTCTACCATCTTACTTTAATTATCAAAATGCGTAAAATCCGGTAAAGTGTGGTTGGAAACCAGATCCAATCGATAGAATCGTTTCAAAGAAATTCAGAAAGACCTTCCACTCCAATAAATCGTCCGAATCCAAAGTCGACTAATTGCGAATCTCTCAGTTTTCCTATAATTTCCTCATTAATTGTTTTTAATTCAAATTTTTTTTTTCAATTTTTATAATTTTGTAGAAAAATGTATAAAAAAATTTAAAAAAATTATAAAAGTACAAAAAGTAAAAAGTACAAAATTTAAACTATTAAAAAAGATTCACTTTATGCTTAAAAATATTTTTCCCAATTTCACTGTAACATTCCAATGTGCTTTGTGTAACTGTGTAAATATAAATGAACAGTTCGGGGGAACTAGGCTATCAAGTGTTTATCAGTACAGCAAAAGCTACTTTGATTGAGATTTCTCTTAACATCATTATTATTCACTTAATTTATAAAGATTATCGATATCGATTGTTGATTATGATTCTGAATACTTTAATGCAAAAGTGTTTCCGATTCAAGTAGAAGAAACTTTTTTAGTATTTTATGTATATTAATTATTCTTATTAAAAGTTTTCTGCACTAATCTTTTGAGTAGTGTAAATTGAATTGTGTTCTGTTGCATATCATCGGTAGTTCCTTAAAGAGTAAGCGAGAGAGAGTGAGGGAAAGATATAGTGACTGAGAAAGAGCACAGGAAGTGCTCGAGAAGAGAATGAAAAAGTGAAGAAAAAAACATTGGAAACTTTAATTCATTTTTAATGCTAGCACTGAGCGTCGTCTTGGAGATGTTGTCGGGAACTTGGGAAGCAACTTTTGGACTCGAGAAACAGCACAGGGCTGCATTTAAAATGCAGTTCACCGGGGAGTGTGATGGGTTGGTAGATGGGGAGTTGGAAGATGGGACACAAGGTGGCAAAAATGGAGGACGGAAATCAAAAGTTAAAATAAACTACGTTGTCGTCGGCGGGTTTTACTCCGTGTCTTGTTGTCCTTTGTGGCGCGTTCTCGTGCTCCTTATAAAGTTGCCGGATATCCGGTTGTTGTCTTCGCTCATTTTTCGCCATCTTTCGTCCTTATGCACGCGCCACACTCCATTGTCCATTGTTGTCCTCGCAGTTGCAATGGGAGTTGCAGTCGTAGTCTCAGTCGGAGTAGCAGTCGCAGTTGTAGCTGCAGTTGGAGCTGAAGTCGCTGTTTTGTTTAATGTTTCATTTATTTATATTTTTGCAAAGGACCTGCGACAGGACACTCTGTCTGGATTGTGCATTGTGCTCCTTGCTTGTTCTTGCTTCTTGTGTTTTTACTATTTGACGCTTGTTTACTCATTTCCGGTTGCAACTTGTATAGCACTGCGTTCTACAGCCGACAAACAGCCTTGTAAACCTTTCTCTGTCTCCATGGTGGTATAATGGGGAATTATTGTTGAAATACTTTATAGATTCTGGCATTAAACTGGGCTATAAATGCTGTAGAAAATAGTTGTGGAAGTGTTGAAAAATATAATTCAGAGAAAGTTGTTGGTTTGGACCACTACGAAAAATTAGGAATAGGCTTATATTTATTTCTTGTTAATTAAATTTTATCTTTTATATTTGTGTAAGCCGCTAATGGATTAAACAAATTTTTGACATGCCTATGATGAAGGTTACAAAAGCTCAAAGAGTCGTTTTGATTGAGGTGAACATTAAGATGATTGTGTTCATAATATAGCGAAAGTAATAAAATTTTTATGAATCAAATATAACTAAATATAAAAGATTAAAATAGCATATACTAAGAGACTTTCTCTTAAATACCCTAATCTTATTTTAGCTCGAATTCAGCAGTAAATTGAATTTCTTTCTAAGCAAATATAATTGCTTAATAAATTAAACCATTTCTTCAACAATTTCGCAGCAAAATGCAAGTTTCAAGTTTTGTATATGTGTGTTTGTGGTACGTATATCAGAATTAACAAGGCGAAAGTTTTTGGGATAAACTTTGTCGATCTGCCAGTTCGACAATTGCTTTTAATTTGCCTCAAGGCAAAAGCAATCAATCAATATTCATCAAAATGCTATTAAATTTGAATGCAGCATACTTTATACCCCTTTGCCACAACTCGTTTTGGTGCCCTGAAAACTTGGTGAACTTTGGAAAGTCGCAGACAAAACTGAAAATTGAAATTGGGAAATGGAAAATGGAAAAGCTACGACGATCAGAACAAAAGTGTCAAAGCAAACACTAACGAATCTGCAACAGTTTCAAGTACCGTAGCCTCAAGAACAACAACACCAACAACAAGTCAATTTAACAACGAGCTAAAGTTGCCAAGGTGTTAACAGTGAAAAAAGACGAAGAAGATGAAGAAATATCACGCGGTGTATCTCAGACATCGCACTAATTGTGAGAGTTTCATTTGATTTGCAAATTGTTGCATACTTTTCAGCTGCAGTCGAATTTTCTGCATATTTCTCAGTCCGCTCGAGTGTGTGCGTGTGAGTGTGAGTGTGTCTGTGGGTAACCTACATTTCATGACTGGTTGATTTCAATTCCATACGCACCACTCTTCCATGGTTGCCTTCAGATGCTACTTCGTTAACCTGATTCCGGTTTTTTTATGCCTGTAAGTTGCACTTCAATTTCGACAGCCTGAATGAGAGTAGAACAGAGAGAGGGATAGAGAAAAGGAGAAAGCATGAAAAAGATAGTGAGAAAGAATATAAAGGTTGCAAAATATAGAAAGTGCAGATTTTCAATTGAAAGTTCAATTGAGTTGCTTGCACTCGCAGGAGGTTTTCAAATTTTATCTTTCGCTGAGTTTGCACTTTTTTTTTAATTTAAAATAATTTAAGTGTGTTCCCATTAGGTATGTAAGTATGTGTATATTTACTGAAAGCAGAGAAACAGTAGATATTATTATTTTAAATGTTCTTAATAATTTTCTAACAATCATCTTCATATAAAATCATCTTTATTGTCTGGCAAAATTTAATATACTTTTAAGCCGCTTTCATACATTATCATTGATAATGCTCTCAATTACCTAATACAGTCAGGTCTCTTGTGCTTAAACTCAACTCTCACATTCTCGTGGTTAAGCTGCTTAGTCGCTAGCACAGTGAAAGCAAGAAAAAAGAGGAGAATAAAGAAAAGAAAAGAAAAGAACAGAGAGCAACTAAATTTAAGAAACTTGCAGCAATTGCTTTTAATATAATATTATTTCGCTGAAGCGAAGTAAAAAGGCGGCCAGACTAATATAAATTTTATGCGCTATCCAGACACCTTAAATGCAAAATGGGAAGGAGAAGCAGAAGAAGACGTGGCAGAGTGTGTAGGAGTGTGTGTGAGTGAGATGGGATAAAAAGAAAAACAAAATATTTTAAAGACCACAAAAAGCATGTCCTTGTGTGTGGTAGACTAAGGCCACTTAATGCACGCCAAAAGCAGTTCATGTTGCTGGCAATCAGAGTGTGTGTATGTGTGTATGTATGTGTGTGTGTGTATGTGAGTGTGGCTCATAAATACACACACTCACACACTTACACAGTAGATTTGCAGCAAGGACACATGTGTTGGTTTACTGAGCCTGCTCGCAGGCATCTTTTCTGTTATCCTCAGACCATGTTTGTCCCCAGTGCCTGTCGTCGTGTTAATAATGTTTTTGATGTGTGCTAAAGACAGCTACAAACTATAGCATATACAGGATCTGGTTATGCTACGAGAGGGAAAAACGAAACTAGTAAAGCACTGCCTGAAGCTAAAGTCTTTTTCTCTCACTTTTAACATTCCCCTCTCTTTCTCTGTGTCTCTCTCTCCCTCTCTCTATCTCTGCTGCCAAAGCAAATGAAAAATCTAAATTGTGACATTGGCAAATCGAGTTGAAAGTCAACAATTTTGCCGATAAAGTACGGTACAAATTTTATTTGGAAAAATCATTTGTTGATAAGCCTTAAAAGCTAAGTAAGTAAAATTTCAAAATGTTGCCTAAAGCTAAAGAAATTTTAATTCGTAACCATTTAAAAGAAGTGCACTTTTATTTAGATTGTAAAGAAATTTCTTGCTTTTTGCCACAGAAATATAAATAAAGACAGGCAGATTTCAAAAAAGTATATTAGAATAAGTTATTATTAAAATACATAAAGTTATTGAAAACATTAAATAAATAATAAGAAAAGAAATGTTTTTAAATTTCTATTTGATTCGACTGGTAACTAAATTTTCTCTGCCTAAAAATTTAATACTGGGACCTGTTTTATAGACTTTCTGGCTAGGCGCTCAATTTGATTTACACATTGCGTATACGCAGAGATGCGCTGTGTCGGTTTTTTATAGCAGCCACTTACACCTGAGCCTCACACGCAGCTGAGCAATTACAGCAACAACAAGAGGGCCAACAACGACGTCTTAATGGCGCCACAACAAAAACAAAAACAACAACAACAACAAGAACAAGAATGTTGTCTAAGCAAAAGAAAAGGCAGGAAAAGTAAGTCTATTAACGGCAATGACAAAGCACGCGAAAAGCTAATAGAATGACAGACCTGTAAAGTGCTTTTTGGCTACTAGAGAACAGAGGGGAATGGGAAATGTGGAAGAGTGTGAGAAAGTAGTTTGGCAAGTCTATAAAAATGTATTAACTGTTGGGAAGATGGCCAAAATAAAGTCATAAACACCAGAGACTCAAGCAACGTCAAGAAGGCAACTGTTTTGAGTTTGGCCTGACAATGTGCGTAATATGATAATCATTGTGTGGGCAACTGAAAAACAAAACAAGAAGAAAACAACAGCAACAAAAAAAGAATTTGAGGGCGTGTGATATTTGTGGGTGTGGCAGCTAGCTGAGGAATGCTAGAGACCTGTACTAGGAGATCTTACTGAGGCCGCAGCAAATCCATTAAACCCTTATGATACATGAGCACAAATAAAGCGAGTAAGTGAAAGGCGCCAGACACAACTCGGACCAAGGGAAAGGCAGGGAAATGCAAAGGAAAAGCGGCAGAAAAAGAACGAAAAAAAATACAAGCTGAGAACAAACAAAAATATAACAAGAGGGCGTGGAAAACATATGCCAAGAAGACTTAACCATGGCCTAAACGAAAGAAAGGAGAACGAAAACAAAGCGAAAAAAACCCACACTTAGACCTGTAACTAAGCAGAAAGGGCAGACATGGGTTGGAATATGGAAAGGGATGCGAAGAGTTAGGCAGAGATAGGCAGATGAAGAGATGTGCACCAAGAGAGAGAGTGAGGTGAGAAGCGCAGAGAGGGGAGTGCGAGAGGCCGTAAAGTGAGCAAACACTTGAGCCAAGTGCTTGACTGGTTAAAGTGATGAGTGTGAGTCCAACTGACTGACTGAGTGTGAGTGTGTGAGTGTGAATACAAGTGTAAATGAATGCGAGTAGGGGCATAAGTGTGGGAATATGGCGAAAGTTCAGTCAAGTGCATGGGGAGAACAGCATAACCACTAAACAATACTTGTACTCTGGTAGATGTAAAGTAGTTTGGTTAAATTATATCTAAGTGGATTAGATATGAAGTCGTTTAGGAAGCGAATCAAGTTAGCAACTGAGCAAAAATTGTTCTATAAAATTAAATAAACTATTTTCTGTGAATTTTAATTACTTATTCTAGGAACTTACATTAACACTAAATTATTTAATGCTCTCTTGTATAATAAACACAAACTGGTTAGAAGTTAACTACTGTATAATTCAAATTAATACATTTTGGAATATATTTTAAAAAAATTAAAGATAGTTTACAGTTTGAAATCAAGTATACGCCTCACTTTCTCTACTCAGTCACTTTGCTATTCAAACTACGCTTTGGTGTACCCATTTTATTGACATTATTTGACTATATTTCTTTTCAACACTTTAATATTTATAACATACACTTGAGTGCACCGATTTGCTAGCGTGTTCAAGCTATCAATTCTTCAATTGTTGTGCTCATCTTAGAAATTTCGCTTTCAATTCCCTGTCTAGATAGGTATATATCTGTATATATATGTATATAAGTTTTCAGTTTATGAAATGTTGATACTTATGCGAGAGCATTACATAAAACCTGCTCTTATCTGCTTGCCAGACCCAAAAAGCAAAGCTGAATGCTCTGGCACAGTTGCATAAATAAACAAGGAACACAACACGCAAACACCCGCACACTTGTACACACAGACAGATTTCAATACCTGAGTGCATTTTTAGCATTTCCTGGTGGCATCACAGTCCCCAATCCAATGCCCTGTATATGTTGTTATATAGCACTTGGGAGCATGAGAAAGAAAACATTTCTGCAAGCCGACAAAAGTTCCAAAAAGACAGAGCCCAAGCAGACGAGTCGTAGTCCCCAGTCGAATCCCTCTAGTGAAAACAACAACGACAGCAACAATAATAACAATTGTATAAAAAGCATAACGTATACGCGACGTGGCACCAAACGAACGAAATTCTGTTGAGTTTGCAGCTCAGAAATAGCTGAAGAATAAACAGCGAATAAATAATACACTGTAAACAGTATAAACATATATTTTAAAATTTAATAACAATTAGAAATGTGTTTAAAAATCTGTTACAAACTGCAGGTACAGTCGAGTATACCCTTCTAAGCATAGTACAGGCAACTAACAGAAACGAGGCTCAACTTTTGGTGGCGCTTACAGAACGCAAAGAAAGCAGAAAGTTTAAATCAACTTGTGGGAATTTAGACAATTTTATAAACACATACAAAAAATGGAGAACAACATGTGTGGTATGGGAGGAGGGGCAGTGGGAGGGGCACTGAGAGTGGAAGGAAGGGAAATGCATATAATACAAATTTAAAAGTAAACCAAGTCGCGTTTTCTCTGCTATCTGTGGTTATTTCACCCGCTTCTCCCCCTCTTCCCCCATCCCTGCCTTCTTGTTGTTGGTGTTTATGCAAATTCTTGCCCTGCGTCGTGTGTGTTGGGAAAGCGCCAAAAGCAGATACGTTCGCGAATACGTGCCTTATAAATATATACATACTATATATATAGAGATATATATATGTATATACATTCATGAATGTATGAATATCTCTCCTGTATAAACAGCGCGTAACCGAATAATAATAACAAGAGTTGAGGCAGCAACAGCAGCCGTTGCCGGTAAACCAGAAGCAGGCAGACAGACGCTCAGTGGAAATGGAAAATGGAAAAGCAAGGCAGAAACGAGAAGAAAACTGTCGCCAGTTTAAATGGTTAAAAGTTTCTTCTCCTGTATAGGTAAAAAATTCATTTGCGGCTTCAGCTCTTCAGCTCTTCAGCTCTTTAAGCAACTTTTACAATGAACACCGTGTGGTGTAATATATTTATGTTTCTTTATGGCCAAGATTCTCCTTCCGGCAACTTTTCTCCTTCATCTATATATATTTTCCTGGTAGTTACTGTTGTCTCGTAGCATATGTTTCATATTTAATGTTGGTAACTCGCACCGCTTTTTATGCACTTAAGAATTAAGAGTCTTCTTGAAATTTATGTTAATTATTGATTTCATATAAAGAGGTGTTAATAGTATATTTAAAGGATTTAATCATTATTATACGATGGATAATAATATCTTAAAGTCTCTCATAGTGATGGCTCTAGCATCAGTACAGGGTCGTTTGCAGTATCCTACTTCGCAAGCAGCTTCTTCTGCTAGTTCTACTTTTAATACTATTTTATAGCTTATTACATTCTGTTCATTTCTTTGTACATCTTTATTATAATTCCAATTTGATTTTCTCTTCCTTACTTTCTCCTGCTCAATCACTTTCGTTCCTCTTTCTCCAGTTCTCTTTGTGAGCTTTAAGTTCCATACCTTTTACCTAATTCTTTATAACTTGTCTTCTCTTTAACAGCCAAACTTATTTCCGTCCCTTCTCTCCCATTCTCACTTCTCCTCTCCTCCTCTCCTCCCTCCTTTAACAGGTGACTCCAGTGTCTATCAATGTCAAGCTTCATCCACTTTCCGCTAAAATAAAAATATAAATCGACCAAGAAATCCCAAACATATTGTGCTTTTCATTTCATTTTCTAACAGTTGAGTTTTTCCGGTTCCCTTTTCCTTTTTCCCACTTCTCACTCCCACAGGTCAGACAGCCATTTTCATTTGCTGTTGACGTTTGCCCCTTGAAACAAATGGCGTTTTTTCTTCCCCTTTGTTCCCTCATCCCACTGTTCACCCACACCACCTGCCACGCCCCCTCCTATGTCGGGCTGGTGCACAGTGAAGCGTGAAACTTGTGCGCTTGTCACAAAAATGCTTTCTGTCAGATTTTCGTTCGTTGCGGTTGCACGACTACAAGGACGCTGCCCCAAGAACCGAGAGCGTTGCAAGAATAGCGACATCGACATCGACATCCGCATATAAATTACAAAATAGTCCAATGTGCAACAAGCCGCAGAATCAAGTTACTTGACCAACCGACGACATAGCCATGCACACACACACACACACACACACACACACACACCATCACATACACTCAACAGCTGTTGCTGCATTAGCATTTACTGACATGAACTCAGCTCCTTCTGCTCCCCTTCGCCCTCTCTCATAACAGTGGCATCTTCTGTCACTCATCTCATTGCCTTGAAACAGTCTTGGAAACAGCACAGTTAACAGTTAAGCTTTCCTTCTCTCCTTTCCTTCACTCTTCATCAATTTCTCTATTTTCTTCAGTTTTGTTTGTTTTTGCAATTAATTAATTAGCACAGTGGGTCTAGAAATTAAATCAAATATACAAAATACTATTTAACTAATTACCTAATTGATGGGAAAAAGCATGAAATGATGTACTAGATACTTAGAAAATACATTTTCTTTGATAAATTCTATTTTATTATTGTTAAAACAGCACTTAAATTATACTTAAATCTATAAACAAACTCAAGAAATTGAACTTAAATTAAGAAAACAATCCTTGATTTAGACAATTTTATTTAGTAAGAAACGATTTCTAAAGAAAATTTGTCCGAATTAAATTTTTATATAAATTTTTGACAATAACTTTAAATTCTTATTCCCTTCTTTCGTAAAATTAAATTTGTTGTACAGTGTACTTTTCCAGCAATTTCATTTGCCTTTGAAGCTGCAGTTTCTTTAAGATTTGTTGCGAAGGCAGCAACTAATGACTTTAAATGTATAAAGATAAGTAGCGTCACGGCAGCCAAAACGACAACGATGGCAACAAAGCGAAGAACTGACGACTTTCATCCAATGGGTCGAGGAGAAAGGGACAGAGGAAAGGGGCAGAGAAATGGGGCAGAGTAAAGGGGCAGAGGAAAGGGGCAGAGGAAAGGGGCAGTGGAAAGGGGCAGAGGAAAGGGGCATAGGAAACAGGGCAGAGCCAGGGGTAGGGACAGGCTACAGCTATGACAGCTTAGCCGAGTGCCTTCTACCCTGGCATATGCAGGGCTCCAGGAAAAGGTGTAAGGAGTGTGGAGGCTGGAGTCTGAAGTCTCTGGTCCTTTCTGCAGTGCAACCAACGACGACAAGAGAAATTTGTTGTGCACAAGGACTTTGGAACAGCTTGAACAACTCGCTCTCCCTCTCTCTTTTACTACCTCTCTTTCTTTCTCCCTCTCTGCAACTTCTTCGTGTAAAATAAACGACAGCTAATAATGCGCACAACAAGGCAGCAACGCGCAAAAGTTGACTACACTAAGTAGCAACAGGAGCAGCATATACCCTAGAAAATTATAAAATAAGAGTTTATTAGACTAGATAGTGGCTGTTGTGACTGGCAGTAGAATAAGGAGTTTCATGTATGAAATTTGACTTTAGTTAGAGTGAAATAATTTGTGAGAACTTTAATTCTAAAGAACTTTTGTTGCTAAAATAAATTGGTATCGTTATAAAATTTCCAATAGGATTTTTAAGCAGTTTTTAGCAGTTTTTCTTTTCATTTTTCTAGCTTTTACAAAAGCTCAATCTTGCTTTTAATTAATTTATTTATTTTATTATTGTCAGACTATGAATTGTCGACCCCAAAAGGGAAAATAAATTTGCTTTAATATAAATTAATAATTTAATAGAATTAAATTTGAAAATTTAGAATATTATTATTATTACTATGCAGCAGATTTTAGTTTTGTTTTAAGGTTTATGGCTTAAGAGGTGTAGTTTTGAGTTATTTAGTTTTTATTGGAAACATTTCATTTTTATTTCATTTTTTATTAAATTTTTAATTTCATCCGAATTTTTGAACTTTATAACTCAACAAAGTTTTCAAAGCAAAAATCTTGTCTTCGAAAAAAAAATATTTATTTCAAATACATTTGATGTTAATCAGTGCTTTACACTCATTTAAATATTAAGCTGTTAATAACATCTTTCACTTTTCAATTAGCGTTAAAAGCTATATATTAAGACTAGTCCAGTTATAGCTTTAAGATAGTTAAAAGAAAATTTAAGAAATATAAATGGACATGAAAATCACAAGGAGCTTTTTCTTAGCTTAAAAGTGCGGCTATTAAAACAAAACTCTCTTGTCTTAATGTGTTGGTTGCATAAAGCAGCCAAAGCTCTGTCGTGTGTGTGTGAAAAGCTTTCACTCACACAAATATTAAGTAATTTAGCATAGAATTTTTGGAAATTTTAAAACTTCTTTGAATTTCTAATCACTTTTTTTTTTGACATGTTTGTATTGTGTGCTTTAAAAGCACATTTTGTTGTATTTACACCAAAAGCTCTTTTACCAACACAAAGTAGCTCCAGTTTTGCAGATGGGTGAATTAGACAAGTTTTAAATATACAGTTCTGCGGATCAATATATGACGATGTTACGGATCAATCAGAACTTATTCCTAGCAATAACAACGATGCTCTTGTGCTTCAGTTTATGCACGACAGAGACTGATCCTAATGAGATAGAGGAAAAGATGCCAGATCCGAAGGAACAAATGGAAAGTGTTAAGGAGGGAAGAGGGAATTTTTTCGAAGCATTTACCACATCGTTCACATCGATCACATTGGCGGAAATAGGCGATAAAACCTTCTGGATAGCAGCAATAATGTCGCTGAGTCATCCGCGTATTATTGTTGCCCTTGGCGCCATTTTGTCCTTGACAGTTATGACTTTTATTTCATGTGGATTTGGTTTAGTTATACACCTGATTCCATTGATTTACACGTACTACATAGCGACGGCATTGTTTTTTATATTCGGAGTGAAAATGGTGTTCGACTCTTGTAGAATGAAGCCAACTGCAGTTCAAGATCAAATGGTAGAGGTTGAGACTGATTTGCGAAAACGTGATGATAAATTTGATCGTGATGTTCAGTCCATGGTGGATGGAAGACGGAGTAGAATTCGTAAAACTAAAACTTATTTAAATTTACGCATTTTTGCCCAGGCTTTTATAATGACTTTTCTTTCCGAATGGGGTGATCGTTCCCAGTTCACAACAGTGGCCATGGCGGCCAGTAAAAATATTTATGGCGTTATCATTGGCTCCCTTTTGGCCCATGTTTTCTGCACTATTCTGGCCGTAATCGCTGGTCGACTTGTGGCCTACAAAATCTCTGTGCGAATTGTTACTTTTATCGGTGGTTTCGTGTTCATTGGTTTCGCTTTCTACGGCGTGATCTTACCCCCAGATGATCTCCACAGCTGAACAAAATGTTCAAAGATACTGAAAAGTAGTTAAAGTAAAATTGAATTTATTATTAGTGCTGTCAAATTAAGTTAAGTTTAGTTAATTTTGTAGTCAAAAATGAAAATTTTGTTGTTTCTTTGTTTGGAGTAGAACTTTTATTACAAATAAAAACTTATTACTTATAAAACTTATTGAACTGAATAGGCTTTTAAGCGAGCATACCCCATTTGAATGGTTAAATTTGTGCCATTTGTTGTCGCCTGGTGTTTTGGGGGCGTGGCACGACTTTAATTGGCACACATGACACAAAGGAGCGCGTGACACAGTTGCCACTATTCAGAGGAGCAGCTGGAAAAGGAGATGCCAATGAAGATGCAAGAAAAGTAGGAGGAAAAGCCTCTTTGCCGTGGAAGGGGGTAGGGGGAGGAAAGCTTTTGGATACAAAGTTTTGCTCATATGCATAGACACATTCAGATGTCGGCATGTCGGGTTACTAGAACATCCCCGTGCCCCAGTGGCCCTCTCCCCTCCTTCTTTCTTCTCTCTAAAATGGCTCCCCAGTTGATCTTTCGCCTGGCCTTGTAGGAGAAGTGTGCGTCTGTGTGTGAGTGTGGGTGTGTGGGTGTGTGTTTGTTTGCGGCACTTGCAACGCCTTATGCAAATTACTTGATGTGTGCGCTGGCACGCGGTTGTACATGCTTTGCCCCCGCAGCCCCTCCCACATTTACCCCTCAATTTTCCCTTTCCCCTTTTCCAAACAAGGGGAAGAACAACGCCGAAAGCTCAAGTGTTAAGGGTCGCAGCTTAAGTTTAATTAGACGCGGTCTTGTGATTTATATGATTGTCCCCAATACGTATGCAAACAAACGCACTTTAGCAGCTATTCTGGGCCAAAAATATAAATATTGCTTAGAATTTAAATTAGCATTAAGATTTAATAAGATTTTCAGTTTTTACAGTGAGCACAAATACGAAATTGGAAACTTTCTTAAGTACTTTAATTATAGTACTTTATATATGCTAGAACTAAACAAAGGTTCAAGTGTAAAAACCGCATATATTCGAGGGTATAAATATTGATTTTGGTAAGCAGCAACTGAGCGAAGCAAACATTTTGCTAAAATAACACAAAATATTTCAATAAGTGTCTGTTTTTGACAGTCCATTTAATATTTTCAAAATAAAGAATTTTGAAAAAAATAAAATTAACTATTTACTTGGCTTACAATTGCTTTCAATATGGTTTTGTTTATAAAGCAAACTGAATCTTATTTTTTTCTATGCCTTCGAAAGTTTAAGGATTTTAAAAGCTTTGAAAAACATATCGAAAAACAATTTTTGGAACGTAAGTTAGTTGGTTATTATTGAACACTGTTTTTCTCTGGGAGCTTTATGAGTTTAAAACATAAAATACCTTTTTTCAGCTACTACCTGACTAACGACTTTTTCAGCACAGCATAGTATGCATGAGTGAGACGAAAAGTGAAGAAAGAGTGAGAGGGAAAACAAACTAGTTAACTTCAGAAAGTTTTTGCCTTTTGCCCAAGTTGCACTCGCATGAGTAATGAGCGTTTCCATTTCGCGATTCTGCACTTAAAAACTCAACCAGCCATGCGAAAAACTGAGAAAGAGTGACAGAGAGGGATAGATTGAGAGGCAGGAAGTGGGAGATAGAGGGGAGAGAAGACGGCTTGGCGACCCAGAGATCCGCATAAATAATAATATCTGTCAGCCAAGTTAGAAGCTACTTTTCTTTGTCTGCTTTACGCCTGATTCGCTACGCAACTTTGGCTAGGTAATTTCTCAGTGGCAAGTGGCAAGCAGAACGAGTAGAACGGGAAAGGGCGGGGCTGTGTTGAGGCACTGCCACTCAGGGGCAGTCAAGTGCACAAAAGTATGCAACAGTCTGTGGCATGCACAATATGTTTGCAGCACGAGGCAGCGGTAAAAAGGCAGCTACTAAAGAGCTAAATAGAATGGCACACACACACACACACATACACACTCATATACACACACTAACTATTAGTGGGTGCGGGGCTGACCTCCATTGCCACCAAGATGCATCCGGTTTCTTTTCTTCTCTCTTTCCCTTTCTGTCTGTCTGTCTCTGTTTCATTCTCTGTCTCTTCTTGCATTGAGTTCTGACTTGTCACTTGCACTACTCGCTGACAGTTGCCCAACAGCTTTTCTAGCCAGTTTCGAGCTATTCTTTTTGTTACGTTTTCTTCTCCTTTTTCTTCTGCTTTTCTGCCAGTGGCAGTGTTGCACATCTCTTAAACTGCCGCAACATGGCTTAAAGTGTCTTTAAAATTTTCTATTTTATATTTGCTATTTCTGTATTGTTGCCTCAATTATGCAATCCACAATATTTAATTTTATACAAATTATTTTGGCTACAAAATAACATTTTCCCTCCATGAAAGTTTTTCCTGTATACATGTAATTATCCATAAATTATGATTTCTCTTTAATTAGGTTAGCACTCGTCCCCTCACTCTTCCTTCACCCATCCCTTCGCTCCGGGGCAGGTTAACAAATTTGAACATTTTTGGTTTTTGAAATTTACGTTGCTAATAATTATTTTTCGGTTTTGCTGTTTACAGTAATTTGCGGATGAATAGATACTTTTTGGCCAACAGGTATCAAACAACTTTGAAACAGTGGAAATGGAAAATAGCTTTGGGAAAGTCTGATGCGTGTTTGCTTTCGGTTTTGAGTTTTGTTAGCATAATTTGTGGAATTTTTGTTTAAAATTTTCTAGGGTTTGCAAGACAGCATTTAATGTTAACAAACTTGTTCATTATAACTTTAAGCTAGGGAAAATTCTGAATTTTTGGGAGATGAGAAAAATTAAATTGAATTTTATTTGATTTCACTCTCTAGAGTAAAAGAGTAAACTAAAATAATCCGATTATATCGAATTTTAAGCAGAATAAAAATTTGATAAATACGGAAAATTTTCTTTAAAATATTCAAAGATGAATTTTTTTTATTATGAGAATTTTTAAAATTTAAACAGATTTTTTACAAGTATTAAACTTTTCTATTTATTGTCTAATCAAGATTTCTTTCAGAGTAAGTTAACAAAATATTTATTATTATAGTTATGTGTTTAAGGCGTATTTACGACCAATTTATCGTATGAAAAGCACTATAGAACTTTCCTTACTTACTCAATTGAATCAGAAGCAAATAACTGTTTCATAGGAATTGTAAATGAATTTGAAATCCTCTTTGAACTCTCAGACTTGCATATTTCACATACACATTGTCGTATCAATTGAATAGTCATTGGGAAAAATACCTGCACTTAAAGTAGGCAAGTTCTGATTGCCACTTAAATGGCAGTTTGCATGTTTTCGATAGAGAAGGGAAAACTAAGGAAAAGTCTTTCGATTACAGTACAAATTATAAATAACGATTTATCATGAGTTGCAGCTGCAGTTGCTGTGTCAGAAATGGACTCCCATTTGCCAGTTGCACACCTGAACACACTTCCATATCAAGCTGAATATGTGTGTGTGTGTGTGAGAGTGTTCGTGTGTGAGGCCAATTTAAATTGGCCTGAAGCATAGCTTGAGTCTGGCTGAAAATCTCTGGCAACATAAAGCAAAATAAATTGTCAATGGCATTTTGAGTGGCCCTGGTCTGCTGCAAAGTTACCCTGGTAACTGAGACAATTTTTTTGCAGTCAGACATCAGTGTATTTATAAATATGTATGCATGTCGTATACGTTACATAGCTATAAATGCACTGCCAAAAGCAATACATATTTTCCGTTTGTTGGTCAGAAGCCGGAAATTTTATTTTGTATACGTTTTTTTTGTGTATTTTTTTGGCTGTGGACTGTGTGTGAATATTATTTAAATTGCGCATACGCCGCATTGGCCGCATACTACAGCAAAAAAGTCTGAGACGCAAACTGAAGCTGAAAACTCGAAATAAACTCGGCACATTTACCGCTAATCGCTTCCCCACAGACGCATTAACAATTTATCTTGTGTTATTTTATGCGAAAAGTTTCGCTATCCCAATACAGGCAGACTTCTCCTTCCTTCCCACTAAACCCTCCACCTTGGCCTCTATCCACCCATGCCACGCCCACTTTTCCTATCAAAAAGCAAACGGAATATCGAGTAAAGCATTTGAATTGAAAATCGTGCAAACAGAAGCGAAATATCAACGACATGCGAGGGCCTTTGAATCCATTGGGAAATGCACAAAAAATTGGAGCTGTTTGGGCATATGTGTGTGTATGGGTGTGTGTGTGTGTGTGGAATGTATCTGAAAATTGCAAGGCAGAGAAGTCCAAATTTAAGTGTGAGTAAAGTAAATTTGTATTACACAAAAGAGAGATATATATTTTAAATAGTGTGTGAAGGTTAATAATAATGGGATTCGCGTTTATAATTATTTAAATTTCTAGCGTCGAAATAATTAAAAAAAATATAAATTAAATTTTTTCTGTATACATAAAAGAATTTAAAATAAAAATTAAATATGTTATATACAGTTTTAATTTATTAATATTTTCATATATATTAAAAATCAACACAAAATATAAAAAAAATATATTTACGTATTAAAAACAAGTAAGAAAGGCTACAGTCAAGCGGGCCGACTGTAAAAGACCCCGTACTCCTTCTAGTGCGCGTTTTTCCATAAAAGTCACCAATCTTCGAGCGATTTGTCCTATGGGAACTATAGGCTATAGTTGTCTGATCTGGACCAAACTTGGTGAGGACAGTTATAATGGTACCATACACATAATGTGTGAATTTGGTCTTTTTAGCTCTAGTCGTTTTCAAGTTATGGTGATGTGAAACTGGTTTTTTACAGTTTGCGGGGGCGGTAGGGGGCGTGGCAAAAATTTGAAATAAACTTGCACTGCGTACACTATAGACGGACTTTCATTCCAAATTTGGTTTCTCTAGCTTTTGTAGTTTAAAAGATCCAGGTGTTCATACGGACGGACAGACAGACGGAAAGATGGACATCGCTATATCGTCTCGGCTGTTGATGCTGATCAAGAATATATATACTTTATGGGGTCGGAAAAGCCTCCTTCTGCCTGTTACGCACATTTCGCTTCAGACAAACCTAATAGACCCCTATACTCTTTTTTAGAGTACGGGGTCAAATAAATATTTTCACACAATTATAATCCATTACATAAGTTTATGAAAGCATAATTATATGTTAAATAATAAACATCTACAATTTGCACTAGCTTTAAACTTTAAACATTCAACAATGAAGAGCAAATTTCTTGTCCTATGCCTACTACCATTTTACCTTCCCTTAAAGACTCATTTCAGTCTATAATCGATTTAAATAAAGTGTTTAATGAAATGTTTATGCATAAATTCCTCATGCTCAAAAAAAGTTCATTGAGCTGCCCTCCCGTTATCAATTAACTAATTAGTTTCCATCATCAACTGTTTTCCACAATTTAATGATAATCATTCAATGGGAAAAACCCTTTTGTGACGTCAAAGAGGAAAAAAGTTACTTTAAAACCGCCTCCGGGAATTATGAGAGAACATATTTCATAAACTAAATTTAGAAGGCAACCACACTAGTTAATTAGTAGAAACTTAACAACATTTTGGAGAGTGTGAAAAAGTTTTGAAAGTCGTCTAGTTGACCCAACACACAATCCATTTCAATTAAAACACAAGTGAGTAAACTAAAGGGAAGAACTAAAGGGAAAACGAATACGAACGAACGAAGGAAGGACTAAGAAAAGGACGTAAGGACGAAGGAAGGACAAGGAGTCGACAAAAGACCATAATCTTTATTGTGGCCCAAAAGGCCATGTGCGAAAATTACGAAATTAACCCGCACATTTTAGAATACTGACCAAGAAGAAAGGAAATACTTTGGTTCTGGTCACAGTAAATACTCCTACAAAAGGACTAAATGGGGGTCATCAAAATTGAGAAGAACTGGACCAAATGCAAATTTCAAACTTAATCATGGTGAAATTATATGACAAAGGGAATGGAAGGAAATGGCTTAAGGAAGAGAGAGAGAGAGGGGGATAAACTATATTGGAAACCCTTTCACGTTGTTCATTTGTCAAACTCAAAGAGCTACAGCAGCTGTTCGCTTCGTTTTGGGGTAAAAATAGTTGGGTTTTTGCCTTTTGCAGGACTGTCAAATGAGATTAAAATAAGCTTGTTCGTCAATCGACTTGCTTATATTCCCCAGTCCCAGACACTCTCTTGCGATGCTGACGCACACATGACAATGGCTTACCCCCTTAGGCCCTCCCTCTCTGTACTCTCCTTCCATGGTAATGGTCGCAGCAAATTTATAGCAATTGTGCACTAAAAGGGTTTTATCCACGCACAACAGCTTGACCAATAAAGCAACTAAGCGCATTTGTGCGCCACTCGAGAGCAACTCTCCTCGAGGGGGCAAAATAACGGAGAGAGTATATATTCCCTCAAAGAGAGAGAGGGAAGGGGGAAGTGGGGGAGAGTGAGTTTATTGCCAAATTGAGTTCTGAGCGAAACGAAGGGCACAAAGCATTGTTAGCTGATGTTGTCAACAACAGCTGCACAATTGAGATAAACTTCAATTTTCGTAAATTGTTTAGTTTATTGAAAAATGCGACAACTTGAAGGCTGCTGTCAGCAGTTCCCCCTATATCTATCTCTCTTACTCACCCCTTTCTCCCTCTCTCACTCTCTCTCTCTCTCCTTCTCATTCCGTACATTAAGCGCTTTGAATTTTAATTCAATTTGACTTTAGTTTAGTTTTTCAGTGTGTGAACGACTCTCTCTCTCTCTCGCTCTCTCTGTCTCTTTCTCTATCTCTGAACTCATTGAATTTATTGGCACATTTTATTTTACGAATTTATTGGACTTGATTTGATTGGACTCGAGTAACGGGTAATGGAAATTGCGTCCAATGTGTGCCTGATGGCCAGTTAAAAGCTTTGTTTATGTAAACTATATTTCTCTCTCTTTTTTTCTCCCTCTCTTCCCCCTATACATTTTTTATGGCCCTCAACTCAAGCAGACTTAATTTCGAGTGGATTTTAAAAGTTTAAATAAATTCCAAATACGAATATTTTTGTGGAATCGAATGTACGAAAAACTCATCAAACTATTCTTAAGCTTTGCCAACACAAATGTTATTATATGATTTATATGTAAAATATTTAAAATATACTTAGATTAGTGCATAAAAAGTGCATTAAATTTAAGCAAATGTTTGAAAAAGTTAATTTTTTTAGTTCCTGAAATTAAAATTTTGATTGTTTTTGATATATTCTTATGATATACATTAAATTAAATTAAACTTTTTTTAATGCTAATGGAAATTATTCTAGACATTAACTTATTCTTTTTACATTTTAAGCTAAATTACAGCTAAATTACAGGCATACAAAATTGCACACAGGATGCAGTGGCCATTACAACGAGTGTGAGTGTGAGTGTGAGTATGTGTGTGTGGGTGAGTGTGTGTAAGAATTAAGGGTAGCAAAACTGTTTAAGCAGTCGACTCGTTGGCAGCTTAATTGCATTCGTGTGAAAGAGTGTGTGTGTGTGTGTGTGTGTGTTTGTGGGCAACAAAAATGGCTAAAAAGGCAAATAAACAAGCGAAATGTGGCAACAGCAGTCGGCCAGAAGTAAGGTAAGGGTTTGGGCAGTGGCAAAAATGGCTAGAAATTCAATATGTATTTTGCGCCTTGAAGCAGGGAAAAAACCAATGATGCCTGGTGAAAAGAAGCAGCACTTGGCATGTAACTAAGAGTAACACTCAAAAACACACACACACACACACTCAGAGGCACAGACACAGAGAGGCAGAGACACGTTATCCATACTGAAGCTGCCAATACCTCAACAAGACAGTGTTTCTCTCTTACTCTCCTTCTCTCTCTCTCTTTCTCTGCCTGCTTTCCCCATGATTTTCCAGCTGCTTAGTGCAGCTTTCCTTCTGTTGCGGTTTGGCGCTTGTTAATTTTACAGTGGAAATTGCTTTGGTATTTACAGTGCACTCGGGCAGAGGCGCATTACAGACACGCTCTCTCTTTCTCTCATTCCATCTCTATCTCTCTCTCTTGCTCTCTCTCTCTTACTGAATGTTAAGTAACTTGTGTGTTTGCTTTGCGCTATTTGCGGTGCATTTTCCATCGACAGCTGTTAAACATTTTCACGTAGAGTCTGCCGCTTGATTGTGTTTACTCGCTGAGTTGCTATCAGCGGTCTCAATGCTCCCCAATCCAGTTCCCCACCCCATCCCTACACCCACTGCAGTTGCCTCTTAGGGCTAATCAAGAGAGCCACTTTGTTTGATGGCTCCTGAAAGTATGCTTTGGCATATTTTGTAACCTGCTTATCTTTAAACTAATTTGTTTCAGCTGAAGCAGGAGGGAAATAGCACATCTTCCCACCCCCCATGACTCCCTAATTTCCCTCTTCCTCCTTCTCCTTCTTTTTTCTCTCTCTTTCTCTGTCACTTTCTTCGCTACATATTCATTCACATTTTGTGGTCGCCTTTTTATCAACTTTGCGGTGCGTTTCATTACCCAGACAACAACGACTTCAAATGACTATAAAACAATGCAGCATAAAAAGCTGCCCCTCCGTCCACTTCTCCTCCGCACCGCTTCTCTCTTCTTGTAACAAGCAAAAGTACTCTACGTGAATAAAACAAAGTAACTATAATAAATGTTAGCAAATAAATTTGAGCTGCAATATTTTTTTTTTCAAGCTTTCTTTTCTTTTCTTTATTTTTTTTTTGGTTTTTTGGGTTCTTTATTTTGCCTTGGCATAAAAAAAGTTTAAGCACTTTGCTCACTTCTCGTTGGGTTTCCCTGGGAAACGCTGTATACAGCTAACAAAATATGTTTTATGTTGCGAAATTTGTACATTTTGTGACTGATGAGCACGAGATGTTGCGAAGCATTACATTAAGTCGAAAAAAACATATACATATAATGCATTTATCTTACATATATCAAGCAGTTCTTATCAACAATTTATCGTAGTTTCTTTATGGAGTGAAAAGTCAAAATAGGTCATATTAAGCTAGTTTACTACTAAGGAGTTTAAATTAAATGGTTGAAATATTTATTATTTTAAGAATAATAAAAATTAATTAAAATTTTATTAATAATAATTTTTATCAAAGTATTGTATTTAAATTCATTTACTCTGTTCCACACATTTTATCGCATTTTTGTGGGTAGTGAAATTATACAGGAAACTCCTGTTGACAGTGCACTGGCGCCATCTAGTGCTCATTATTTTATAAGATTGGTTTAAGAACTCTGAAACTAGAAACCTTCATAAAATTTGCTATAGAGTTTTTAAGGAATTTCTTATGACTTCCCTAATCACAATGTCTCTGACTTTAACAATCATAAACTCCTTTAGAACCCATAGTAATAATAACAGATCTTACTATGCAGTATGAACAAGAATATCATAGACTTAAGTACTGAAAAACTGACAAACTGTTCTAAGTAAATCAACTGTCAGCAGGAAATAAAACAATCCTTTGCTATACTCAAAATATCTGATACTTAAGTATGGATAATAACTTTAACTGGCATTTCGCATTCAATCAGATCAGACACACATGAAAAAGTAAGGGAATGCGGAAGGGAAAAGTGTAGGGGTATATGAAAATGGAAATGGAACTCCAAAAGCGATGCATGTCACCACGCCCCGAGGCGTAAGTCTTGCCACAGAATCCTCCACAGGCACTTTTCACTTTTCCCAGTCAGCACACATTTCCAATCAGAGTGAGTTACACACCAAGAGTGTGCGTGTGTGTGTGTGTGTGTATGTGTGTGAGTGTTGTACTCTCAAGCGCATTTTCAGCTTAAAGGATTTACATTGAATACTGAATGTTGATACTTCATATGAGTTTAGTTTTCGGTCGCGAACTGTCGCCTGACAGCTCACAGCGAATATCTTCGATTTCCATAAGTGAATTTTCAGCACAGGCAGCGTAGAGAAAGAGTAAGAGAGAGAGATAGAAAGAGTGAGTGAGTGAGAGAGTAACAGTTTCGAAAGACAAGTCATACTCTAGGGCGTCATATGTATGCGAAAAGCCGCCTTCGCCATATCATTGCCAAATGGTGTCATGTTCGATATGTGCGAATCGTGTTGTACAATTTCATGGCTTGGCTTTTCGCCGAAACGCTCTAAGACAACACCTCGTGATTGGAAGTTTGGAGTTACCATACACATACATACATATAAATATATACTATATATCTAGATGGAAAATACTCGTATCCTATGTGCGTATTTGGTTTGCTAATGGCCAACATTTGGATTTTCAAATCAGTCGGAAAATGTGCACAGTGTGTCTCAAGATTTTCCTTCTTTTTTGTTTGGCTTCCCTCTGTTTGAATTGTCATGTAAAGCCCTTGCAGCTTATAGACAATGCCAAATGATTGAGGAGGTGTCTTCTGTTCAGTTTTGTTCAATTTAAGTCAGAGCAGTCGTGTGATGATTGAATTTGTAAGACATTTTGTTGGCAAAGAACTTTTAAAACCACTCGAAATTTAAACCAATTGATGGTGCATTTAAGTAAAAACTTTAACAAATAAGATAAATTGAAAAATATATTTATTTATGATTATAATGAATATCCATGTTCAGATAACACAATAAAAAAATTTATAATTGTCTGGTGGTTATAAGTACACCTAAGTTTTTGATGAACACTTTTTGGAATATTAAAAAATAATTATTATATTTAAAAAAGTTAAATACCTTCACTTTACTGCCTAATGGGCAATTCATTAATGAATTATTGTGAAATAATTACTTGATTAAAAATTGTTTATTAATTTACATAACATTTACATTTTATATCATTTTGCAGCTCACTCTGAGAAGGCGATAGGAAATGCAAAAAGTGACCGCAATTGAGGAGATTGAAATTCCATGAAGAGCGAGAAAAAAGAGTGACAGGAAGAAAGAGAGAAAGAGCGAAGAAGAGGGAGATATGCGAATTTCCTTCTAACGAGTTGAAAGTGGAATTTAGTGCAAACAGGAAATGAATATGCAAAAAAGGCAAAAGGGATATGAAAAATGCAAATAACCAAATCGAGTTCAATGCAAAAATCATCTGGTAACCAAACGAAACGTATTTACACAATTCAGTCAATTCAGGGGAAACCAAACCCAATGCAAAGGCGAATACATATGTGAGCCACTGTGCAGCCAATTGCTAATTGTGGCTAAAAACTGTTGGACAAAAGCGATGGCAAGATTCATGCTATGAAAAAATATGCATTAAGTGCAACCGCAAATAGAAAACCAACAAAAGCGAAACAAAAACAAAAAAAGCAAAAAAAATTATTAATAATAATCATAAAAAAGGAAATTGTGCTACGGAAAAGAACAGGAAAAAAATCGAGTTTGCAAATTGATTTCTGCGGTTTCAACCAACGGATATTGTGGCCAACTAACGGTAGTGCGGGCAACAATATTTTAACAACATAAAAATTCTAAATACACTTTGAAAAACAAATTAAATATTAACTGTGTTAGTAACTAATTTAAAATACAAATGAAGAGAATGCCGTTGCCGAGAATTCAATTTGGACGAATTTTCATCATCTGTGTTGCCTGCCTCACAGCATTACCAGGTGAGTGTAAACAAATTGAGTTTTCAGTGTGACCAGCTGCCGGTTGCATGCAAAAGTGAACGTTGTTCAACACTTTAACTGGTATTTTTTGCTCAATAACTCTCACTGTGAGGGTCACTTGCGTTGCTTGTGGTTAAATAACGTTGCGGTCGAGGCTTCACTGTACACAGTACCTACTGTTCTGCTGTTAAGTCACCAGCAAATACATATATTATATAACCTCAAACTGCAGTTATTAGAGCAGTGTGACCTAAAATATTTAAAACCACAATTAAGTGAGGAGAAATTTAAGTTATAATCAGTTGGATTATTAGTGAATTCATAACATTAAGGCACACAAATGTAATAACTTCAAAAATAATATTTCTAGATTTTATACTGGACTAGTACCCAATCCATTTAAATGCCAAATAGTTATCATGGATATCGGTTGGGTTTTTCAAAAGCTATATCTGCTTAACATCTAGTAGAACATTTTTATTTGCTTGTAATGCTCAGGTAATTTAGCCATCGCCATTTGCCTGCCTTGCTCTATCTGCTGTCAATGGCCCTTTTTTATAAGTTTTCAACACTTGAAAGACCTTTGTGCCTTATCCTCAGCTGTCATTGCAGTTGGATTCGCAATCATAAAGAAATTTTCATTATTATTTTCAACATTTTTCGTACTTTTTCTTTTTTATTTGACATTTTTTTGCTCATTGTTATTTGAAACCATACTTGACACGCCCCTTTCTCTTAAGTTAACGCCTTCTCTTTCTTTTTTGTATGAAAATGATTCTATTTTCAATTTCATCCTTCAGTTTTTTCGTGTCGTCGTCGACGTCGTCGACGTTGTCGTTGCCGCCGTCTGACACTTTAGGCAAAATGGCTGCAATGACTTGTCGCTTTGTCTGCATTTCCGGTGGCTTTAATAACGTTTTATATTTTCATTTTAAGCGCTCGCTTCTCCTTTCTCTCCTTTTACGTTATCTACGTTCTTTTTTATGACAGACTCTCGAGGAATTACTATATACGATTGTAGTCCTTGTTGTCCTTGGAGTCGTTGCGCATAATTCCCGGATTTATGCTCGTTTGTTCCTTTTGGCATTTCATATTAAAATGTTGGAAAAACTGAAAAGTTGAAGTTGAACTTGAATGTCTTTTGTTAATGCTACAAGTATATTTCACTATTCCATTGGTAGTTGCTGGAGAGGGAGGGAGGAGGGCTTATTCAATTCATCAAAGCGACTTCCGTTTCCGGTCTAGGCCAAAGCTACACAACAGCTTGATTTTGACTGTTGACTGTTGACTCATGACAGACATGCGACCAACTGACGTGCCACTCAAGTTAGTCATATTTTAAGGCGCCTTACTACAACACACACCAACTTATAGACTCACACACACACACCCATGCACACTAAGGAATTGCGACGACTGTTCGAAAATTTCAATCACGTCGCGCGTATCCTTCACTAGACACGCATTTCAATGGCCAACTTAGAGAGGGTGTATAGCCGTAGTATGTCGCACGTACCTTACACACATACACCCATACAAATACCCCCACACATACACAGTACACACGGACTGGAAGGAACGTGTAGTTACATTGAAACTAATGCCTCAATAGCATGATGATATTTATATTCAACGTGCTCTTGCTTAAAGTAATAGACGCATAACTAATTGAATTACTGTTCTTAAATTATAATTATATATAGGAATAAACTTAATAACATTTAGCTAACTATAGTAATGGCATATCTGGCAGTGATGTGATATGCTTTCTTTATTATATATAGTTATTGTCGGAAAGCAGATAACTTTGCAGTGAAATCATTTGAAAACATTACTCATCACATACAATTCTAAATAAACAAACATGTTTAATGAACAAAAGTTGTTCAAAAATAAAGAATTAATAACCTGCAATTAATGAAAAACCAAATTTATAAAACAAATATCGATTGTTAGAGCGTGATGATATTTGTTTTCTGTATGCTTTGGCTAAAGTAAAAGTTGAAAGTTGTTTTTTACACATAACATAGTTTTTTAATAATTTAAAATACTTTAAAAATTATGCATTTATTTTATTCCAAATCAGCGAACATTTTTAATTTTAGAAATAATAAAATAAAACTCGATTAAAATAGGACTTGATTTACAATGAGATTGCTTAAGAATATTTCAGTAATAATATTATATAAAACACTACGATCGTCAGCGTTGTGAGCTGCTTTAAACTTTACACACACACACACGCATACGACACACTCGCATTTGTTGAGGCACGCACGCAATGTCGACGGCAGCCGGAAATGCCAAGCAAAAACCAGCAACAAAATGGAGAACAACAAGAATCAACTGTTGGCATGTTCACGAATATATATCCATCTCTCTCGCTCATTCACACGCTTTCCATATTGCTATTTCTCTCTTTTCACATTTTTTTGTTGTTGTGTTTTGGCTGGTTGGAATTTTTGCCAGCGTAATCACGATTAAACTGTCAACGGCATACTAATTAGATTTTTATTTTTATTGCGCTATGACAGCACCGCGTGACGGCGTCACCAGACGCCCTGCGTTCTGCGTTTCACGTTCCATGTCCTGCGTCCTGCGTCCTGTTTCCTGTATTCTATGTCCTGTTCCAGGCTGCTGCTTAGCCAGCTTGCCCCATGGCAGTTGGCATGCCCTCAGCCACATCATTCCCAGACGTGCGCGTGCCTCGCATGACCAAGTGCCTTAACTAAAGGTCCTCGTGCTGGTTCTGCTCCTTGTCCTGGTCCTGGTTCCGATCCCGCTTCTGTTGCAGGACAACAAGCACTTTGTGAAGCCTGCTACTTTGTGATTTATGTCTTATCATATTTATGAAAATTATTGTTATTGATGGTATTCAATATTATATACACACAGAAAGAGAAGGAGCAAACTGATGCCCTTTTGATTGATTGAAAAATTGAGAGCTTGCAAACTTTGTCTCGTAATTGATTTAAAATATAGAGACGCCTGCTGACTTTGGAGTACTCTTAATTAAGTGTCAGTTGTCTTTCGCAATTGGTTTGGCACAAATCGTGCTTAAAGTCAAACACACGCAATATAATTCCTACTTCTTTGAGTTTCTTGCAATATTTCTGGTGCCATTCTTAAGATGATTCCTTTTTCATGTTTTTTTTTTTTTTTTGAGGTCTATTACTTCCAAGCTGTTGAATGCGTCACCGCGTACTCAAGAAATACTCACTGGTAATTCCCCCAAGCTTGAGGCATGACCTTCTTTAGCCACTACTCCACACCGAGTTCTTTGTCATTCAGCTTTTGTTAAAGTTCGTTTTCTTTTCCTACCTGTTCGTATTTTTTTCATTAAGTTCTCACTCGCTCAGGAAGTAAAATGTTTTGTTATGTCCGAGTTATTGTTGTAGTTGTTGTTGGTGTTGCTGTTGCTCCAGTTGGAGTTGTTTTTGTTGTTAGTGCGCTGACGCAAGTGCTAATGCGGCCAGACAATGGACGCGGCGACATCTTTGGCTCGCCGTGAGTTGTTTGCTGAAAATCGTAGCATACTTTTCAGCGTGCAGAGCTAAAGAACTTAATGAAAATGCGCAAATTGTGCAGCACAACAAAAACAACAACAGGGAAGCTGCTGCTATTTGCACTACTTGCTGTTGTTGCTGCTGTTGTTTTTATGTACTTAGTGCCTGCTGCCAATTACAAATGCGCAAATATTTTTGCTTGCAATTTAAAATAATTATTGCATTTACATTTCCAACAATACAGACTGCTCTTGGTGGTGTTTGGCTGTTGTTGCTGCTGTTGATGTAATTATTATTACTCGTTGTTTTTGTTGCTGCCCATTATATACACACTCTGTACACTCTTTATCCTTTTATTCACTCACACCACAAACAGAACTGTGCTGGACTTTTGTAAACCAACAGTATGTGGTTTTCTTTTCTATTTGTTTTTCGTGTTGTTCTCATACACCAAACTTATATGTTAGGCCTGATTGTTGTGCTCCTACTGGATTTTTTGAGAGTGTTAAATTTATTCGAGCCTCAAAGAGTCTTAAAAGATTTATTTTCTGTTATTTAAAGAGATTAAATTATACCAAATCTGTACTAGAAAGTTATAGCATCACAGTATTCTAAAGACTGTTGCAATATTTTTATATAAACTATTCATCTTACTGTTTACATAACAATTATAAGTAAATTCTACATGGCAGCAAACAAAATACTTTATTTGAGAAAAGAATATTTTTGGAAATATTTTTTTCCTATTGAAATCAACACGTTTGTTTTTCCTTTAAGTTACGAACACACATATATTGACGCTCCCGAAATCATGCTTTAAATTCGTTCGGAAATGATTTACATGTTGCGCTGGAAAGCAGGCTACATAATTCTGCCGCCTAAATCATTTTTTTTTTTTTTTTTTTTTTTTTTTTTCATTGAAAACTGTCTTTTATTAAAACCTTGTATATGGAAAAAAAAATAAACAGGTTTACTGCTACCTTATTGGCAGCTTTACAAGTTGTACATTACAAAATAACAAATAAGCGTACAAAAATAGTACATATATAGCAACAATATTTACAAATTTACAAATTTACAATTTACAATTTACAATTTACTTGTTGAACAATTACTTTACAGAAGGGATCTGTCTGGAAGGTCCCGTGGATGACACTTTTTCAGTCTTCTCTTTCTTGGTCTTGCTGCCAGTTTTTTTGCAAGGGGGTTTGGATGATTTGTTACTCTGCTTAGATAGTCCTCAGCTACTTTCTGGATAACGTCGCCAACTTTGGGAACCTTTAGGTCTCTTTCTATGTCTCTGTTGCGCATGTACCACGGGGCATTACTGATTCTCCTGAGAATTTTTGCTTGGGCCACTCTTATTTTATTTAAGTTTGACTTTGCTGCAATTCCATAAATCTGCAGCGCATATTTCCATATAGGACATAGAATTGACTTATAAATGGTAACCTTATTACGTAGTGATAGTTTGTTTGATGGTGAAAGAAGCCACGCCATTTTCCCGGCCTTAGCCATTATTGATTTTTGCACCATTGTTGTGTGCGTCTTAAAGGTGAGCGTTCTATCCAGCACTACTCCGAGATATTTGTGAGATCCTTTGTGTTGCAGTGTAGCACCTTGCATATCAATGTTACCACAACTCGCTGGCCTAGTAGAAAATGTAACATTTGCACACTTGCTGCCGTTGATGCCAATGTTCCATTTTCGTGCCCAGTCCTCAAAGCTGCTCACGTACTGCTGCAGGGAATTTGTGGCTTTACGAATTTTTGAGCTTCTTGTCATCACTGCCGTGTCGTCCGCATAAGTAGCTACCAGAACATTTTTTTCATTAATGCCGATTATATTCCTGTTCGTTGGCATGTCCGCAGTGAACAGTGAGTACAATGTTGGACTAAGGACACTACCTTGTGGGACGCCTGCGCATATCGGCCGTTTGGTTGATTTCTCACCATCAACGACAACACTGAAGCTTCTGTTCGTCAGAAAGCTGCTGACTAGCTGGAATAACTGGGGGGGTAGGATGCCTTTTAATTTAAAGCGTAATCCATCATGCCACACTCTATCAAACGCTTGTTTGATATCCATGAATACCGCCACTGCATATTTTTTATGTTCCATAGCATCCAAGGCAAAGTTTACGACTCTGTGGAGTTGCTCTGGTGTGCCATGGCTTTTTCGAAAGCCAAATTGCCATTCTGGAATTCTTTGAGCCACTATTTCGAGTTTCAGTATCCTGTCCAAAATTACTCTTTCGGCCAATTTGCCCAAGGAGGGGAGAAGACTTATTGGCCTATAGCCATCTACCTCTAGCGGACTCTTCTCTGGTTTTGGGATCATAGTGATCAGAGCAGTCTTCCAAACGTTTGGAAAATGTCCTATACGAAGGATGCTGTTTAGTAGCAAAACTATGAACAGCACCGCTTTTTTAGGAAGAAGCTTCAGCGTTTTATTATCCAGAAGATCCTCACCAGGCGATTTTTTATTCTTAAGCTTTTTGATAAACCGCTCCACTTCTTGCAGCGTAACTGGCTTTGTAGGCAGGGTCATTTGAAACGGCGTGTTCAGACGAAGCTCGACAGCCTTTCGTGTGACGTCATCAGTGTAGTCAAACGGCACAAATCTATCTTCCAAAGCGTCAGCAAAGGACTCAGCTTTTTGCTGACTAGTGTAGCACCACCTGCCGGACAAATCTTTGATTGCTGCTTTTGGAATTGTCTGTCTTTTGAACCGGTTTGTGAGTTTCCATAGGGAGTATTTTGTAGATGCATCTGGACTAGCATCCTCTAGAATTCCGTTAATTTGATCCTGCTTAGCATTGAAAAGAACTTTTTGAACCCGATTAGCTATTCTTTTATAAATTTGATTAACACGTGAGTCTCCCGTTCTCGTATATTCCTTCCTTAGCTTTCTTTTAATGCGCAGAAGAGCAACTAAATTTGTTGGAAGCTGAGGCTGATGTCGTTGCCTTGGAGCTTTTGGAGCAGAACAAGATGCAGCTATTGTTATGCTACTCATAAAGATATTGATAGCATCTTCTATATCCTCTGGGGTGTTAATTTCCATATTGAGGTTAATTCTGCTCTCCATATTTGTTCTGAATGCCTTGATGTTTGATCCAGGTGGAAGAATGCATTGTTTTTTGGCCTTAAATTGTGGTTCTTTAGTCAGTGTAGCTACAACCGGCAAGTGATCCGATGACAAATCATGATGTAATAGCACAGACAGCTTAGTAGAGGCAATCCCGTTGTAAATGAAAAAGTCGAGTGCACTGGGAGCAAGTTGAGAATTGTACGAAAAGAATGTTGGTTCTCCAGTAGCAAGGATCTGCCACGTACCACTCCTTATAGCCTCCTGCAATCTTTTTCCTCGACTGCATGTCCTTATGTTTCCCCACCATGGATGTTTTGCATTAAAATCTCCGCCTGCAATAAATCGGTCACCCAAGGATGTCAGCAATTGTTTAAACTCATCGGTACTCCATATTTGATTTGGGGGCAGATAAACTGCAGAAATATTTATGGTCCCCGTTTTTGTGGGAAGACTCACACTAGCTATCTGCCTATTAATGTATGACACAGGTTTATTTCCAAAATGGAGAATTCTTGATCTTATGAAGACTGCAGAGCCACCTTTCGCAGTGTCACTAGGATGATTCGCAAAATATTGTTCATATCCTGGTGTAAACACTTTTAGGCCTGGACGTATGTGTGTCTCTGTCAACAACATGACATCTATTGCATTAGCACTAAGAAAATGTCTCAATTCTTCATTGTTTTTGACCAATCCTCGTGCGTTCCATAATCCGACTTTTATCGTTGGTTCCATCATTTGGAAAGGAATTTCTGCACCAGGTCTCTAAAGGCTTTGTTTGCCTCCATCGTATCCTGGATTAGTTTGAACATTTGGTCCATTCTGTTATTCAAATCATTTATCGCCTTTTCTAACACGTTTAGTTTACTGCTAAATTCTGAGCTAGCCATATAATTGCTTGTAGGCTTGCTCTGGGGCTTGGCATCTTTTGGCTTCAACATATCAGCATACGAGATACCACTCCTTACGGTTGCATTTGGGATAAATTGTGTGTGTGTATCTTGCATGTTCATCAATCCTGTTTTGGGCATTCTTGCAGCCGGTTTAAGTTTTTTGTTAAGCTCGATCCTTACTGGACAGCCTTTAAAGCTAGAGAAGTGGTTATCTCCACAGTTTGCGCAAATAGATGTGTCGCTAGAGTTCAATCTACATTGTCTGGAGTTTGTAAGGTGGTCTCCTGAGCATTTTCCACAAACTGGATTTTTAAGGCAGTAGTTTCTCGTGTGTCCGTAATCTTGGCACCTAAAGCACTGCACAAGATCTTTAGAGTGTTGCGCCTTTGACACTGTCACTCTATGTCTTCCGACTTGCGTTATTTCTAGCGCTTTTGCAACATTGGGCGTCTTCTGCAAATTTACGAAAAACATATTTTGCCTTGTTTTCGCATTGTTGAGTTCTTCATCATCCTCTACGTTTATTTCAATATTGCGCCAATCACGCTTTCTGGGACAGTAGATATTTAGAACTGTTAAGTTCTTATCATTAAATGCCCGTTCTATGAGATCTTTCGATACATTAGGGTGCAGATCTTTAACGACTACTCTGAATGGAGCATTTTCCCTAAGCTGGTGATGCCAAAATTCGCAATTTTGTTTGGTCAGCATATTAACAACTGCCCGAAATGCGTTTGGATTTTTTGTGTATATGCGAGAGACTCCTGACTTAGATGTACGAATGTCATAATCATCAGCTGTAATGACAGAACTCAGTGCATCTTCCAGCGCATTCATTTTGCTCACTTGCGGAACACAAATAGCTGGAGGTTTGGGTAGTTTGGTTTCCTCTTTGTCATTCTGGGTAGTTTGTTGGATGGTTTGCGCTTGCTCATGTTGGATTTCATCGTCAAGATCCATAACTAATTCTGCTTCCTCAGCAAGCTCAGCAAAACGGTTATTTCGCATTACTGCCGAAGTGCCAGCAGAAGCCTTAATGATTTGACCAATGTTCGGATGATGTTGAATTGGTTTATTTTTCCTTATAGTTTTTGATGACTTTTCTACCCTTTTTTGTTTAGGCGCTTGAAACATACAATTGTTTTTACGAGAGCTTGCATACGTATCCGCAGAGCCAGTAACAGAACATATGTTCCCAGCTGTAGTCGTTGCCGTTGTGTAGTTTGACTGCATGCTTCCAGTGGAAAAAGTTATAGTGCAGGTTGTAGTTGTACTTGTTGTTGTTGCAATTGTACAATTGTCACTGTTGTCAAAAGCCATTCGTATATCTCTGGCCAAACTTGCACGCAATGTAGAAGCTGGTCCAGCAATATTTTTCATCACGCTATGCGCCGGCATCAGCTTATCATCATTCATAATGCAGCAGTTTTCAATATTTGCTTACAACGAAATAACTCCAGGTCAACCTCTCGCTTGCGCTAGGCGCGGGGCGAGGGGCGCGGGCTGAATCGCTTGAGACTGCTTTAATATTGCAGTAAACCGTATCTGGATGCCGCCCCCGCTTGCAGAGGCTAAAAGTAGTTTCCGTGCTGAAATTGGCTCAGCACGAAGAATTAAAGGTATAACAGTGCGTTTCGCACAAAAATTTAATTTTTTTTTAATATTTTTCTCTGACGTCTGACGTTAGCTATCGATAACCGATGAGTTTTTGAGCCTAAATCATGAATTTTTGTTTACTTCAAATTTCTTGATAGAAAACCGAGAAAAACTTAAAAATATTCGCTGAATTGCATTTTTCAAACTCATAACTGCCATTAAATTGAATTAAAATCATGGTTAGTCATAAAAATATTTATTTCACTACGGGAATTTATATTACTGACCACTAATGAAACTTTCAAGTGATATGAGAGACAAATATCATAAAAAGTAAAATGAGTTCGGTTAATGCAGAACCAAAACCACTTGAGTATTGTGCGTCATCCAAAATAAAGTAATAAAAATTATATGAAAATATAAAAAAACATAAACAAATAACCAAAGGAGATATGACTGAAATCCACTTGAAAACAAAAGGGGAACGAGAACAAATGTATAAAAACAAAAATTTTGATGAACATGCAGAAATTGTGTTGAAAATTTTTTCATGCGAATGTGTTCACATCTGTGTATGTGTGAGGGCGTGGCAGCACAAAAGGCGGAAAGAGAAAAAACTTTTGATTGCTGAAGTAAACGCACCCAATGGAGTTGGCGTCAGTTTTTGGGGTCTTGTCTGCAACATATTCACGTCATCATCATCATTATCAACGGTATCATCATTACATTATCATCATCATCATCAAGAGATGCCGCCGCAACGGCGTCGTCTGTGAATACGACATTATCATCATATTCCTATCATAATCATCATCAACAGGCCAAAAACGTGACGCATGGAAATTAATATACAATATTTATACATGCACATGTGTGTGCGAGTGTACGTGTGTGTGTGCGTGTGTGTGCGTGTGTATTTATATGCTTGTAAATTGATGGATGTTTCTGCGCCGGCTGCGGTTACTTGTGGTTAACAGACAAACCGTCATTTGGCCTCTCCAACGTACATTGTGTATTCATAGCCCGGGAAATGCTCTGAATAATGCTAATTTAGTATATTATTTAGGTGTTTCTGGAAAAACAATGAGCAGGCGATTGCTTTTGGTTAAATCTAGCTTTAAATGCCTTTATTGGGCATATTAAATTACAAATTTGATTGCTCAACTTAATATTAATTCATTCAAATCAGTTTATGGTTTTCTGTTACTTTGTGGATTATTGCAAAATCAAAATTCAATTAAGTATTCAATAAAACTTATTTTAAATACCTTAAATGAATGTAGTAAAGATTTTTTGTTATTCTGACAGACTTTAAAATAATTCCAATTTATTTTGTCTATAATTTTTCTATGCAAAACATTGTAAAGTTTGCAAATAATTCAAACTCAAAGCCATATTAAAATCACTTTAAAAATGAAATCGTTGCCACGTTTTCATCCAGCAACTTTCACCTAAACAGCAGAAGGAAAATATGAAAATGTTTCACTGTTTTTTCACTGTATTTTCTTTGTTGCCGTTCGTTTTCCTGCTCTGACTCATTTTCTTTTTATTATTTCGCACAATGAACGCACTTGGCGGGCATTAAATAAACCCCCAAGAAGCATTTATCAAATTTCTCTTTATAAATATTGTGAGGGGCCAGCAAAGACTCTAACGGTGTCTATAACTGGGTGTGTATGTGTGTGTGTGTACGGGAGTGTATATTTTTGAAACATTTATAAAACGTCAGGTAGAGCGGAAAAGGAAAACAGAGTATGGGACAAGGAGGGGGAAGTAAAAGTTGGAGAGGGGGGGGGGGTGGCAGGTGGGTGGTGTTAGATGGGCGGTGGGAGGTGGTAGCATAATGCGAGCTTAATGACAGCAATGAAGATGCCAAAATGATAAACAGCAAACTGCGGCCCAAAAGTGACCACAACGAAACGATGGAAAATGGCCGCAAAGCAAAGTGAAAAACAAACAAAACTCTAAACAGGAAATGTGTTTGGTCATTTTGTGGTTGGACTAGAAGAGCAGAATGTGGGAGGCTTTGGGTTGGTGATCTGCCAAATGTGCTCTATATATACATATATATCCAGAGTGTCTATAAAATTTTGCTGATTATTTACGGCAGACAACTTGTTATCGTATTGAACTGACCAAAACAAGCTGAAACACATATATGTAGACGACTAACAGATTCGTTTACGGAATCAATTTCCAATGAGAATTTTTCACCGAGAAAATACACATATTGAAAACATTTTAAGCTTTAAACTGAACTAGAAAGTTTTCTTGGTTATGGGAAATGTAGAAAATTAAGATACCACAGAAAAATTCGAATATTTCTGGCTAAAATCAAGAATACATATTTCAATTATCTATATCAAAACATTTATACTTAATTAAATCAAATATTTCACAAATGTTTTTCAATTTTAATGTTGAAAAATTTTCATCTTATCATTAATTTCTCAATTTAGGAAATGCAAAAACAAGATAAACAAAATAACATAAAACAAAATAAAAAAAACAAGCTAAAAACAGTATTGTTAGAGATTAATGTTTGTTATATACTTTTCAATCTACACAATTAACTAAAACACTTAAATATTTTCTATTTCTCATAATTTAATTGATTTTATCAACAATTCATTTGTGTTTTTGCTTGTTAACATTTTAGTAAACAAACTATTTGTTTAATATTGTAGCTTATAAGCTAAATAGTGAATTAGAGGAAGTGTTCGGACTATTCAAATAATTGGCAAATCAACTTCTATAAGTTTTTCTTTAAATTTAAGCAACAATTAAATACTTGGTAATTAAATCGACAAATTCTTCATTAAATTTATAGTTCAATCTTTTATTCAATTCACTTTATTTGCTTTTAGTTGCTTAATTTGATGTCGCCAACTTCTCAGATTAATTAGCATTTCGTCGAACTTGTTATTGTATTTTTGTTTTTTTTCGTAAATAATTTAACAGAACAACTGAATTGTATAGCGACTGAGTAAAGTTTGGACTTTACCTTTCCTAAGTATGTATATGTATGTATAAATAAATTTGTGTACCATTATGTAAGAGACTGTTGTTTCGGCCCAACATCAACGTAATTATCATCATCATTATCATCATCAGTTTTCTGCTTGTTGTATGTTTAATGAGTTGGCTTTTGTATGCGGGAGAAATTGCCTCAATGCTCGTAGACAATCCTCATTTTCTCTCACTCTTGATTTGGCTTATTGATAACAATCAGAAAAGGAAAAAGGACAACAAAACATTCTCTATTCAAATGCTTTGGCTTTCATTGTGAGCTCTTTAGACAGGCATGACGAAGCGAGACTCGTCATCGGCTCAACGTAAACTGAAATGGGAAAAGAAAGCAAAAGCATTTCCATCAGTTTTCCCAGTTTCCTTAGTTTCCCAGCTTACCAATTTCCCAGTTGCGCAGTAATCATTTGTTTGCTGAGAAATGCGATGAATGTGAGAAATTCCTGCCTTGGCGCACTTTAAATGTCAATTAGTTGTCAAATGTTTTATGCACTTGCCATTGGCCAGGCTAAAAGAAACTGGCAAAAGCAGAATAAGAAGATGAAGATGAAAATGAAAATGAAGATAGGGAAAAAGTGGAAACAAGTTTTCAGCGTTTTTGTTGCTGCAAAAAGCAGAATGTCGAAATAATAATAATTTATAACTATCAATGTCATAAGTTCATGACATGCTCATCAATCAATGCATTAGACAGCTCAGCAATGCCAAAGAGTGGGTATAGCACAGCCCACCCTAATACAGATGAAGCTTTGGACAACAGTTGCTGTTGTAATTGTTGTTCTTGTTGTTGTTTTTGTTGTTTTTTGTCGTAGAATGAAAAGTTTATCGCCTTTGGCCTTCTTGTGGCACCGTTCATAATTTCATGTTGCATACTTTTCTGCGCTCAAGAAATTCCCAGCTACAATTGACAGCAATTGCGTTTTGGGTTTATGCCCTTCCCCTCTTTCGCTTTTACACTGTTCCATCGCCTCTAACTCCACTTCTGGTCGTGTATTTGCAAAAGTTATCGAAATGGTTGCCCAAAACTTATTGGCAACATGAAAAGTTTTGTCGACCGGAATGTGTTTAGGTTCGTCCAAAGGATTCTCCTGGACATTTGTACAGTTGATTGAGTTTTATATTAATTCGATTTTTTTACGTGCCAGACGACAATTTAGCCGGATTTCCAAGTTACTGTCGGCATGAAATATGCCAATCGATTAATTGAATCTATTTTTGGAAAATAATTATAGTTCAGTAAGCACTTTTGGAGCTTTCTTAAAGATATGAATAAAAATAGAAACTGAGGAAGAGTAACACTAAGTTTTTGTCAACTTTCAAGTATCTCCTTAATTTACTACTTGTTTCACACGCTTTTTCAATTTCCATTTGGGTTTTCACCTGCCTCCAAATACAATTTTTCACTTTAACTGAACTTGCATTTCCTTTATAGAGGAATACGTTTTGCTTTTGTTTTGGAGTTCGCTTTCATTGTTATTATGATTCGTTTTTCTGTTTCTTTTTCAGTTACTCTCTTTTCATTTTGTTCCTGCTTCTGTTTCTTATCCTGCTCTGGCCAGGGCTTATTCAAATTGACTCAATTTTTTGTTAAATTTCCGTTTTCCCAGCACCTTACTCCACCTTCATATATATATTTATGCTCCGGAATGAGTTTCTCTCTCCATTTTGTTCCCTCTGTTGTTTGCTTTGCTTTCTGGAAGGCTTACGTGTTGGTTTCGTTCTGCATTCCTGAACGCGTCCTGGCCTTAATCCTGGCCAGCGGAATGTGTCGGCCAAAAGCCAATTTAAAAATGCCAACAATGATTTATGATATAGTATATCGGTTCAGTTTATGCATTCCCCATGGTCTTTGCTCTTACTTTAAATGGCAAACAGCGAATGCGCTTTAATTTAAACAATTAACCCTAATGATTAACCCTAACAAGGAAGGCAGCAAAGCTCGACGCGATGTTGCCAATAAAACTTAATGACTTAATGTCCCGGTCCAGGTTCCGTTTTCGCTTGCGTGTTATTCCCTCAAAGTGGCAAAAGTCGCATAATTAAAACAACAGCAACTACAACAGCAACAACAAGAACAGTAACAACAACAACAACAACAGTGGCCGTCATGTTGGGCCACTAAAACTAGTGCTAACAGCTCTATTTATATAAACGGCTCGACGGCAAAGCGACAAAGTCATTGACTTCCTGCCTTCCTAACACCAAATGGCCTTAGAGAAAGAGATAGAGAAAGAGAAAGGAGAGAGGGTTAGAAGGAGGGGGAAGGTGAGTGGAAAAAGGGGGTGATGGGGAACAATGAAAAGCATGTGTGTGCTACCAACACTGCAGTAAAGGCGCAATTAAAGTACACGAGACACGGGACGGGACAATAAAAAACAACAACAACTACGGCAAAACAAGTAGGAGTTTATCCTTTAAAGCGACCAACAAATACACTACTTTTCAATAAAAGCTTGTATGAATTAGACAAACTTTTTTATTAATTTAATAAATAAAGTTTAAAAAAATTAGTTCACTCCTAATAAATGTGCAGCATAAATTACGAACAAAAACAATTTGATTTATTTTATTTAACTTACATGAAAGTCCAATAAATTGTAATAAAATTTTTAAATTTTCCAAAAAAAATTAAAAAGCATAAACAGTCAGCAAAAATAATTTAAATTTATTTTAAATGAGGATTTATTAAAAATTAAATTATTTAGTAACAACTTTTGCTCGTAGAATATTTTTAATATATTTAAACAATTTTATATATGCATATGCTTTATTTATTTTAATTATAAATATTTAAACAATTTTAATTACATATATTTTGTTGTTTTTTTGGGCAGATTTTTACATTAATATAATTTTTATCGAATATGGCATTGTTAACAGTAAACTAAATTATTATAGAAACATTTCTTACTTCAATTAAATCTTTTAATAAATCTAAAAAATACTCAAGTAAATTTTCAGTAAAGCCTTCATATAATTAACATTGTTAACAGTATAATAAGGAATGTTAAAAACTAAAAATCACAAAAAAACTTTAACAAAATTTTATAAGCTGATAAAAAAAATTTTAACATTATTCTGACACTTATTTAATAACTATAGTTAAATAAAAAGTATATGCTAACTAGAGGCACATTTAGCTCTAAATAAACACATTAAAATATTTATTTATTATTTTTTAAACAATTTTCTACTTTATCTACTGAATTTTTGTCCAGTCGAATGTCATATCAAATTAATAAAACTTGCAATACCCTACACTAACACATGGCTAACAATGATCCCACTCTCCACTTCTCTTTCTTTCTCACTCATTCTCTCATACCTTTCCTTTCCTTTACGCTCCTACACTGACCCCGTGTTGGATACTCGAATATCGCTCTGAGCATAGTTGGTGGCAGTTAAAAAAAGCCATTAAAAACATATGTGCAAACGGGTGTCAAGAATTCCTTACTCCACTCCAATCTCCTTTCCCATCCGCTATCTCCCTTTCGTTCTCCTTTCCTTCTCTTTCCACTCTTCTTTTCCCCTTTCCCACCTGCTTCTTGCAGCCCAGTTCAAGTGTTTCCGCATACTCGACTATCTACGCATAAGTAAGTGTGCTTGTCTGTGTGTGCATGTGTGGTAGTGTGTGTGTGTGTGTGTGTGCTATTATTGTTTGTTTAGCTAAACAAATGCTCACTAAAGCTCTGTGTGTGTCTGTGTTTGCTTTTAAAGTCTTTTGCTGATAAGACTGTAATTGTCACCCATAAAAAAACTGGAATCAAAAACTAAGCAAGGGAGCTACGTTAACATTAAATTTTCTTAAAGACTTTGAATATAGTGAGTACTCTCTTTAAAAGCTAAGCAAAATGTTCTTTATTTTAGAAAAGTTTTTCTTACAGTTTCTAAATCAAACTCTACCCTCGTTTTTAAAACATTGTTGACACCCCCAAAAACTTAAAGTTTAAATTGCATAACAAAATGAAATATTTGTTTTATTGAGTGATAATTGTGGTTTAATAAATCGTAGTTCAATTATAAATAAATTATTTGAAAAACAAACATAATCAACACTTCAAATCAGATTTCCACACTTTAGGAAGCTCAAACGATACAGCAAATTTTAATGAAAAATGTGTTTTATTCTAAGTGTAATAATTGTTAACAAAATACTCAACAATTCAGCCAAGTTAAACTCTTCATAACAGTATACTTTTACCATTTCAATATTACTTTTTGAATAAATTATTTATACTCAATGCTAAAAAGTTAAATTTAACAAGGATTCTAGAGGAGTTAAAAAGGTTTCCCACCAGAACCAAACTTCAATCTCCTTAGATTCTAGAAGAGTAACAAAGGCTTTCCACAATAACAAAACTTCAATCTCCTTAGTTTAAATTTCCAACTATAATGATTGTCTCCAATAAATGTTAAAGAGCAAAGTGTTTCCAGAGTTCTTGGAGCTCGTTAATTGTTAATGTTTTGTTAACATTTTTAAGGGACAATTTGATGGGCAGCAACAAAATGGGGAACACACGCAAACACGTACATGGCCAAAAGACAAACAAGGCCGAAATCCAATGAATTCTGTTGTTTGACCTCAGTGTGAACCCTTCAAAATTGATGGTCGAGTGTCTGTTTGTTTGTTTAGGTGCCAACGGGATGATTAAAAATAATTTGCTTCAAATGGCCGCTGGTTGTTTTGCCAGTCAGTACGCTGTAAACCTCTGACACTACAAACAATGTATAAAAGTACAATATACACTATATACCAGATACTTATGTATAGCATAGCAGGAAACTGTTTTTAGTTGCCATTTTAATTGAAACTTGACACTACAGTGCTTGCTTAAAGGCGGTGTATCAGTTTGCAGAGCTTAGCGACAAATTCCTCTCCATAATCTATGTAACATATAATTTAATTACCCATAATTAATAAGTTTAAACACTTTGTTAATCGCCAGACAATGACAAAGGCTTAAACCATTAATCAGTTTACACAATTTGATAGCGGAAAAGCCGTCAAATCGCGCAAATTATAATTACAGTTAACACAATTAAGCTTCAATTTGAGATCCCGTTCCACAAAACGCCAAAGAAACGCCAAAGAAACGTCGAAAGAGGCAGTCATAAATCTGGCTAGAAACCTCGTCGATTTTCTGCACTTGACGCTTGTTCCACCTCGTAAACCAATTATAACTCACAAAATGTGATAAATCAATAAAGATTTCTCTGCACTGATTTTCAGGCATTCGAGATACTTCTTGAGTCTCAGTTTTCAGTCTTTTGGCGATGCTTTTACGACCTTCAATTTCGGGGAATTTTCTACCAGAGTCAAAGTATTAAACGCCATAGAATTATTAATGTAAAACTGACTTTTAATTGTGTAAACAATAATTTATGTATAATACATAAAAAAGAAATAGATTTTTTGTTATAAAAATCCAAGTTTTTATTTTTGTGAAATTTTATATTAAAGGTAAAGATTTCAAGTCTTTAGATTTATACACTTTTGACCTACTTCTTATTGAATAAAGTCGAAATTAATATACAGAAATAAGAAATATATCATTTATTTTAACAATTCGATCATATATTTATGTGGAACTTCTAAGTAAAGTATAAGATTTTCAGTCTTTATATCAATAGATTTTAAACTCACTTCTTTTAAAATTAAGTTCAATTTAAAACCATATTTCTTATAACATTTTGTTTATATATTTTTGCTTAATTTTCTAGAAAAGTAAGCGATTTGATGACTGCAAATTCATATTCTTGGGACTAGAATACATAAACATAAATAATAAAATTTTACTAGAAACAATTCTATTTCAACAGACTGAATTTCATAGCTAAAACATTTACAGCAATTGATCAAATTTAGACTAAAATACATTTATTATAATTTAGTTTCACACATTTATCCTTCATAATTCAATAATACAAATAAAGTAAATATTTGATAGAAAATGAAATATTATTTGTTAAATTTGTTAAATTTACTACTGTTTTTTCCTTGAGAAAATTCGATTTGCTAATCATATTTTTGGCCAAAGACTAATCCAATTTTCATTCTGTGTTTTCCATTTTAGGTAATTGATTGCCAAATGAAATTAATTTATGTGTCTGAGACTGAGACTGAATCGGTTGTTGGTAAAGTATCATGTGAATCTGAGTTTGGGTGAGTTTTTGTATTGAGTCAGTTGAGTAAGTGCTCGGCAATATATCACGCATTTGAGTAGACGCTACAAAAACAACTACTAAATAATTGTTAATGTATTACGAATAATTTATGACACTATTTCATAAAAAGCAATAATTTTTCAATATCAAACCAGGCGGCAAACTGAAGTAGCAGACGAAGGGTAGAAAAGGGTGGTAAAGGGCGCTGAAAGGGGGATGTAGGGGATGAAGGGGAACTCCCTGCACAGTTGCAGTTGAAGGTTGCTCCTCGATCTTTTTACAAACTTCCTTTTTGCGTCCTTCTCCTTCGGTGGAACTGCTACTTGCGTAATAAGCTTGATAAATAATATAAGAGGAGCTAGTAAACTGAAGCGAGAGGGTTTTCCATGGGTTTTTGCCTTGAGTTTGGAACTTGACTGTCGCTACACAGTGAAATTTATCATTTTTCATAGCTGCAAGCTGCACTTTCTGAAACATTTCACTCAGCGGCCAGCGGTGTGACCCAGTCCCCTCCACCTCTCTCTCTCTCTCTCTCGCTCTCTCTCTCTCTCTCTACCCATTTTGCTCCTCCTGTTTTATCCACCATTCTCATCTTCAGTCTCATATTTTTGGCTGCTTAGACTTGAGCGTCTCCTTTCATGTTTGTTATTGCTGTACAGGCTGCTGTTGCTGGCTCTGGCAAATGTTTACGGAAAGAGATTAATTGATTCCACTTGGCTGCATACAGAGTGTCCCTGCAGAGCCTCTGAGTGTGCTCCACTTTCCCACCTCCCCCCACACTTCCTTCTCTATCTCCCACCATCACCTCCTTCCACCCATTTCCTTTTGGCAGTTTGTTTCATGGTTTTGAGGTAGGAAATGCTACTGAATTGTTTGTTGCCATTTTGCTGACGGTTTGGTTTAGCCACAGCAGAATTTCATCTTGAGTTCTAGATTACACCAGCAAATATAATGTTTATCCTACAGGCTATAGTCAAACTTTAATAACCGAATCTGTATCAGAAAGTTGGTTAATTTTGTTTATTTATTAGCTACTCCAAAGAAAGTATTCATTGCGTATTTAAATGATACTTTAGTTTATAATTAAATTTCCTTTGTATTTACATTCAATATGATTTATACCCTTTTAAAAATTTTAATTAGTGCTTTGTTAATTCTTAAGGTTTTTTGTACCATTTAAAATAGTATTCAGTCTTTATTTTATTTAAGTTATAATTTTTATTTACTCTTTCAATAAAATATTATTTTAATTTTCTTGGTTTTTTATGCATTAAATTACTGTTATCTAATCAAAAGTCATTTTCTTTGGCATAATTTAAGAGCAAATCAGTATGTCTCTTCCAGAATATTATCATAATACTACAGTCAACAAATAAGTACAAAAATAAATTTTCTTCAGTTAATTGTTATCATATGTATTAAGTAAAATTCCTTAAGATTTTTAAGAAATATTTTTAAATTTTTTAAATCAATTCAATCAGTTTCTTCAAGTATTTTTTATATTTCTTGATACTCAATAAATAAATAAAAGTGTTAAATTTCTTTTGCACAAATTGTAATAACATCAATACTATATCTGCAATTTTAAACCTCCTCCTACGATTTTAACCAATTTCTTCCACTTCCAGTCAGTTTTTCCGCACTTTTCCGCAGGACATTGTGACATACATACAAAAAAAGAATTCAATTGTTGTGTAAACATAGTTGATTATGCAATTAAAGCCACAGTTAATCATTCATTTGTATCATTTATCATAATAAGGCCATTTATCAAAATAACACATTTACATGAATCGAAAAAAGGGGAAAAAAAAACAACAACAAAAATGATTAAAATTATCGACAATTAAATATTCGTTGAAATTTACAAGAAGATTGACAGAAGAACGCTCAACACAGTTGCAGATTAAAATCTGTGCAAAATAAAAATAAATTATTGTGTAAAATATTCCTTTAACTTAATTAACTGGAATTCACTTTTTCGTACTTCATTTCGTATAAAATTTAATTGATTATGTAAAAATAATTTATCATAAAATTTAAATTTCTTACTTTAACTGAAACTAGTTGAGCATACCCCATACCAGTTTTGCCATCTGAGAGGTATACTCATTTTAAATTTAGATGAAAGTTCGCATAATGCAAGAGGAAATGTTGCAAAAGGAAGAAAATGAAAAAGTTAAAAACATTTTGCGTTAAAGTTGCCTTCACACATATCGTATAAGTACTGTACTTATATATGCATATTTAAATATTGGTATGCTTTACATGATTAAAACTTTATAAATGGCAAAAGGACACAGGATTCGCCAGTTCAAGTGCTCAAAAATAGTAGAAACGCTTTTCTCTTTTCCCCTTTTCCCCTTTTCCCTCTTCCCTCTTTGCAGTTTGGCAGCTTGGCGAAAACTTTTGCTCAAAAGTTGTCACAAGCTCCAGTTTTTTGGGCCAAGTTAGTTGACAAGCTTGAGGTTGTGCAAGCAGGAAAGAAAAACGGGAAAAGAAAATGGGAAGTTTTCCTACGTTTAATAAGTACTAAACTGGCAAAGACTCCCCTTTTTTCTTGGCCAAAACTGAAGCCGAGCCAACAACCAGTTTAATGTTTGACAAGCAAAACATGCAATGCTTTTCCAAACTCTCCCCTCTCTCTCTCTCTCTCTCTCTGCCAAATGCAGGTGCAATTGTTGGCACTCCCATTGCCACGCCCCTTTCCGCATTTGCGGTTTCTGATAAGTTCAGCTTGTCAGCCGCTTTGAAGTGACAAATATATTTAATTGCTTGCAGAAGTTTTCGACCAAAAACTTTTACACACAACTCCCTCTATATTTAAGTTAATTTTTTTTGTTTATAATTTTTATTGTTTGCTTCTGACATGTGTGTGTGGTGTGGGTGTGTTCTATAATTGTTTGTAATTACGTTTTCATTTGCACCTTAATAGAAATTTCTCTGATTATTTTAGTTTCCCTGTACTCTACACATATAAATTTATATTTCAAACTATTTGAAGCAGTTTTGTTTTGTCTCACTTTTTATTTTAATCATCTTTCAGCTGAATTAACATTTTAATGGCGTTTCTGCAAAGTGATTAAAATTTAATTTCTTGCACTTTTGCTGTCACAAAATGAATGACAAGAACTTAGGGTAAGAGGCAGCAGAGAGGGAAAAACAGTTGTTGCTTCACGACTGTTGAAACTTGATTTTCTTCATAAATTTTACTCAATTTTCCACAATTTTAACTTGAACTTTTGCAGACAAACTGTCATTAAGTCGTGATTGTTGTTCGATTCAAAAGTTCAGTTGAGAAACTTACTTTAAGTAAAGGTTACAAAAGTTTGCTAGGCTCAATATAAATTCGTAAATCAATAAATATGTTTTAAGCTTTATTTGTTTACCAATTATACTGAACAAAGTGAACTTATAGTATTTTATGGAAAATATTATTAAAATTAATTTTTAAAGACTTTTTAGACCCCGTACTCTAAAAAAGAGTAGAGGGGTCTATTAAGTTTGTCTGAAGCGAAATGTGCGTAACAGGCAAAAGGAGGCTTTTCTTATATGTTCTTATATTCTTAATCAGCATCAACAGCCGAGTCGATATAGCGATGTCCGTCTATCCGTCTGTCTGTCTGTCCGTCCGTATGAACACCTAGATCTTCTAAACCACTAGAGCCACCAAATTTGGAATGAAAGTCCGTCTATATGTCTGACAGATCAAGTTTATTTCAAATTTTTGTCACGCCCCCTACCGTCCCCGCAAATTGTAAAAAACATTTTTCACATCACCATAACTTGAAAACTACTAGAGCTATAGGAACCTAATTCACACAATATATGTATAGTACCATTATAACTATACTCACCAAAATTGGTCCGGATCGGACAACTATAACCTATAGCTCCCATAGGACAAATCGGTCAAAAATTGGTGATTTGTATGGAGACATGTAGTTTAAGTTGAGCGATCGCAACCAAATTCACATATTATGCGTATGGTACCATTATAACTATCTTTACTTACCTATCTTTACCGGATCGGACAACAATAGCCTATATCCCCATAGGACAAATCGGTCGAAAATTGGTGATTTACAGCTCTGTATAGCTCCGATAAGACAGATAAGTCAGTCAGTTATTTGTATGGTAAAATGCTCACCAGAGTGAGTACGGGGTCTATTACAGTCGACTTGGTCGACTGTAGCCATTCTTACTTGTTTAATGTACATTTTTTAAATGCCAAATGCTCTTACAAGCAAAGTCAACGTGTAAGTGCTTAAGTCGAGAATTATGACTTGACACAACATCAACGACATCGGCCAGAAAATATAAAACAAAAACATAAATTTTCGATTAATGCATTTTTTATGCAAAATAATAATGCTATGAGAATTTGAGTGGAATTCAATTGAAATCGATTTTTATAACCAACCATTAAAGAAGTGCCATAAACTGTTTATTAGGGCCAATTGAAGGGAGCGATAGAAAAAAGATCAAAAAACAAAGAAAGGAGAACAAAAAAAACATTTCCTAATGTCTTTTGAAGTTCGTTGTTAAACATCAACAAAAACTTTATACGTAATGCGAATTTTCTGGTCAAATAAAGGATCAGAAGTAGGATAACTGTATGTGTGTGTCTTTCTGTAGGTGTTTATTGGATTACCTAACTGTCGCCAGGCTGCATCCTGTGCCAGAGCCTGCTTCCTTTGCCTGTTTGTCAATACTAATCTGCTCGAAGCACAAAAACACTCACATGACTACAGAGAAAGAAATGGAAAGCGGAGTGAACCAAAATGAAGAGAAGTGTATGCGGAGTGATGGAGTATTGGAGAAGGTAGCTAAGGACCTCATGTAGCGACAACACAATCAATGTTGAAATCGAAAGCAGCGGGAAGCTCTGCGAAAGCCGTGTATGGCCTCCATGGTTCGAGTATTTGAACCGGAAATCAAAATAAACAACAGCAAATCAGTCAAACAAACAAACAGCAAACAACAGGCTCTAGTTCTCTAACTCACTGGCTTTCGCATTGGCTTTGGCTTCAGCATTAGCTTTGGCTAAAAGCAATAAGGTCAAAATGCGTACCACACACACGTACACTCACATATACATATATGTGGGCAATTTTTGTGACAAAGCTAGTCTGGCAAGTGAGTGTGTGTACATCGAACATGGAGCCCAATAAAAGCTAATGGCACTGTCGCAATCATCAGGCCACTTTCAGGTCAGTCTCCCATTGAGGTTATAGCTTTCCATGTGTGTGTTCGCGTGTGTGTGTGTATTTGCTTGCCAAGAGTCAGCTGTTACAATTAGCTGGAAATTTATGACAAAAAGAAAACATAGAATTGGTTGTAGTCAAGCAGAATTATACAAAGTGTGTATTTTATGGCAGCTTAAGGGGTTTGCTTAAAGGCTTCCCAATGCTATCTGTGTGGTGTCTTAACTAGTTGCTTAGCAGTGCAAAAAGTACAGCATACTTTCAAGAGCAGCAAGAAATTCATACAAAACCTTTACGAGCAAAACTGTTGCATATGTCAAGGAGCTCTTTAGGAAAATTAGTTTTGGTTTAAGCATCTTAATATGCCACAGCGTTCCCCTGGATTTCTTCACATAGAAATTTATATAAATAGTTTTTAAACTTTCAAGTAATCGGATTATTTACGAACATTCACATATTAAAACTGAAAATTGCATATTCTTGAAACACTTCCAAGCCTAAATTAATAACACAAAAACTCTTTTAACACTTTTACAACTGCTTTATTTCAACGTAAAAGTTAAATTTATTTGTTAATTAAACTTAGTTCGAAGAACTCGCCAAACATACTCAACATAAAACCCTTTCTACCGATTTCAATCACCGTAAGTTTCCCAAACTTCTTCCCTTTCATCGGTCAAAACGAACCACAAGGAAGAACAAAAAAAAGGTCAAGAAAATCGTTGACCTACTGTAAATTCCGCAAGGTAAAGGAATTTTTATTATTATTCAATTTACAAGCGACATCAAAAGGCAGCGGCAAACACTTGCAGCATTTACAGTCATGTCCCCTCACTCTGCTGCTACTACTCCTTTCCTCTACATTTTTTTATGAAAATTACATTTTTACATAATTTAACAAGATGAGCGAAAAGGCAAGAAAAGGAAGCGAAGTAAAGGAAAGGAAAGCGGAGAACTTTAGTACGTACGTCATTCTGTCAGGCAGCCATTTTTTATAGCGCTACTTGAATCCCGTTGTTGCTGTTGTTGTTGTTGTTGTGACTGGTTGTTGTTGCATTGACCACTAAAGTAACCATAAAGCGGCATAAAATTTGTGTTCTATGGAATGGTCTCGAGTTGGTTCTATAGAAGAAGTGGCACTTGAGTGGCCGCACTTTCAATGGGTTTTAAGGTGCCTCCATCTGCCATATCTGGCACATTTACCCCTCTTCCTTCCCTCTACCCCTTCAATAACCTCCACTCCCCTCTTTGGCCATCCCTTACCCCTCCAGCTAACGCATATTTAAGCGCAAATGATGTTGTAAATACAATTTTTTAGCAAGAAAAATGTCTTCATCTTCAAGTGGCTTCTGGTTAACGGTTGCCCTTCCCAACCTCTCTTCTTCTTCTCCAATCTCGTTTAGTCTCTCCCCAATACAAAATGGCGTAAAAGCCCCATTTTCTTTCTCCCCTTGTTGTTGTTGTTGTTGTCTTTGTTGTAGCCAAAAGGTTTGCTAAGTGGAAATGGGTGCTTTGCATTAAAAGGAAGCGGGGAGAAAAAAAACTGTGTTAAAATGTTGTTTATGCGAGGGTTGCCTGAGTAAGGCACAAACTTTTGCCAGGGTTGCCATCCAGTAGCAGAGTGAGTTAACAAGGATTTGCTAGCTTAAGCCAAAAAGTATAGAATCAAATTGCTTCCCATATTCGAGCAGTTTTTTAAAGCGAATCCTAAGTTTAATAGTCTGGCAAAAGTTTTTTACAAAACTATTTTTATAAATCTGTTTGAAATGTTTGAAAACGTGTAAAATTACAAAATTTTGAAAAAATAAGGGAATCGTCTTTGAAATATTTTATTAAAATATTAATGCATTTATTAGAAATTAAGTTTCTGTATCACTTTAGCATTAACTTTACGAAGTTTTATTAATCTTAAAGTTGGATTTTCTTGTGAAGAAAGTTTTTTTTCAAAACAAAGGAATTTAAAAATATTTTTATTATAAATTTTAAACTTTTAAGTTAAGGAATTTTAAGAAAATTATTATACCAATATTTTCTCACTAGTTTTTTTTAACAAAAATAATTCATTTGAGTCTATATTTCAGTTTATTTTTTATTTTTAACAGCTTTTAGTTATTAAAGTGATAAGATTTAAAATTTTTGATTGAAAATAAAGCTGGCTAAATGCCTATAAATAAAAGCTATGCAAAATAGCTTTAAATCAGCTAGAGGCAAATTGGCCAAAATCCAAGCGAGAAATGCTTAAGGATATATTTAAAGTTCAATGCGGCATAATAAGCTGCAGAGACTTTAAGGCCAAAGCCAATCGCCAATGGCCAACGCTTCGCTGGCTAACAAATTGGGAGCTGAAAGAGACACAAAGACACAGTAGGAATAAAGGGGGAAAGAGAGAGGAGAGATAGAGAGAGAGAGAGGGAATCATCATTACCAGAAATGTCCTGCAGCGTCATTTTGTAAGCGCCGTTGGCATTGTGCCCTCTGTGTGGTGCCAAAGGACGAAAGGACTAAGGGAAAGCTCGGGAAAACCAGGAGCAGACACTTAAGCAGCCAGACACTTACTTCTAATGGCACTGTTAGCCACGCCCTCCCCCCAGCCCCCAAAGCACGCATACAAATTGACAATTTTATTAGGACATAAATTAGTGAAAATAATCAATAAGCAATGTGCCGAAAAAAAAGCCGATAAATTGCATATATTGTACGCATTTATGCAGCAATAGCCATTAAGGAGCTAAAGATGATATTTCTGCGTCAATTACGAGTACGATATTACCCAAGGGACACCCCGTTCCCCTCTCCCTCTCTCTCTTAACTTGGCTAATTGCTTAATTTGCAATCATTTGCTTATTGCAGAGCGTTTTTGACTTGTTTTTTGAGCACAACTTTAGCTAATTAACTGCATTTTTGTGAAGCAGTTGGCTAATTTATAAACTAAATACTTTTAATTTGCGAAATAAATCCAAAGTTATCAGACATTTACTGAAGGCGGAGCATGAAGGGGTAGGGACTGTCTTTTCATTTCAAGTTTCCCTTCAATGAATGCAAATTTTGTCTGCTTGGCTGCTGGCCAAGTGCAAAAAAATAATAAAAAGAAAAGACCAAACAGTTCTACACTTAAATGCCGGAAATGAAATACAAGCCAAGCGACAAATAGGGGATGGCAAGGGGCTGAAAGGGGCTAAAAAGGGATGCGGGACAAGGCTAAAAGAGGAAGAAATTCACACAAAATTCAGCTGTCAAACTTAACTGAAATTAGAACGTGATTAGATTTCATTTAAGCATTCAAGACAAACTGACAGACAGAATGACAGGGTGGAAAGCACTTCAAAATTATATTTTGAGAACGCAAATCTATTGATAATTAGCTAAAGTGAGGTTAGAGAGAATATACATAACAGTATATATATGTGTTCATAGTTCAACATTAATTATAACAAGCATAATTAACAAATCTGGCAATCAGTTGCTTAACTGAACTGAACTCAACTCGAAATACACACAACTGTGTCCTTATAAGCGTTTAATCAGATAGCCAAGATGGGAGGAAAGGGGTGTGGGAAAAGAGACATGATTGTATGCGGAAAATGGCAGAAACTGTGTTCAGTCAGACGTATTAATTAAAGCTCTGCTCGGAATTGGAATTGGATTTGGAATAGGAATTGGAATTAGAATTGGAATTGAAGCGATGTCCAGGCAAGTAGAAGTTATTATTATCTCGTGTCATGGAGAAGTATGAATAGTTCTTTGGCTAATTTACGGTATTAATGAGTGTCAAGGAGTAGCGTAAAATCGTCTTATAATTGGCTAAGATACTTCTTAAGCAAAGGTTAACACCCAACAGACATACATATACATATATTCAACTCAAATGTCAGTCGAAATCACACGCGTCTCTTTTGACATAAAAGGGAAGTAAGAAGGAAAAATAGAGTAGAGAACAACCGACAGTAAAATACCTTGTGCTTTTACTATACAAAGTTCTTTGAGTGCCAGCTGGTGCACTTATATAATAGTGACCTGTGTTATATCTGTGTAATACCTATAGTCTTGAGATACAAATAAAACTAATCGAGGATTCCAAACCAAAATAAATCCGTTTTTAGTTATTATCATTTAATCGTTTATTTCTTATCTTAAGATATATAATTCGATTCCGTTTTTATTTATCTAGAACTTAGACTATTCATTTTAGTATGACTTTTTTAATAACTCTTTTGTATATAGACCGATCAAGGTGAAATGAGTCAACATGAATATTGTCTATATATTTGTCAATTTTTTAATTTAAACACTTATCATCCTTTAAAGTCCATCATTTAAATATAGGAATGTGGCTATATCTTCTACAGGTACCTTAAGTTAGTTCAACTCTTTGTCACATACACTAAACAAACGCAATATACCCTCACACAGCGTATATGAAAGGGAAAGCAGTGACAGGCTGACATGACGTAACACGACGAAACATGTTGAAGGACAACACAACAACAGTGGGTCGGAACAAAAAAAAAAGGAACTCACGACAACACCGAGTTAATCGTTGCAAAGTTAAACAAACACACAGAGATTAGTTCAAAGTTCATTCCATGTTCGATGCCAAAAGTCAAATTGTGTCACAGCACAACAAGAAAAGGGAAAACACGTCAAGGACACTGTGTCAACTCGGAAAACTTATGGAAAACCGTCGAACGGAGAACGGTCGTTAGAAAGAACCAAACATGTGACAAGCAAAACAAATTGCCTTTGAGCCGAATCGATTGATGATTGGGGATTGATTTTTGGCAAAAATAAAATAAAAACACTTGGGAAAAGATCTGAACTTGAAACTAAATCATTTTTGAGTGAAGAAATTGTACTTTTTCTAAGTGAAAACTGAAAATCCCTCAAATTAACTTTTTCAATATACTTAAGCAATTTATATCTCACAATTTCTACATATAAAAAAGTTTTTAACATAATTTTAAAAATGTTTAGCTTTATTTCAAATAAGTTTATCACTATACATTAAGAATTTTCGATCTACTTATATAAGTGCTTGTGTTGCATAGAAAACGCTTATGAAAGTTGCTCTAAGATAAAGCGTTGCTGTTAAAATAATAAAGCATACTTTCAGGAGCTGTTTCATATTCATTTTATTTCACTTACAGAGAAAGCTGTTACTTCTAGCAGCTCTCGTATAAGGATATTAACCCTAAATTAAAATTTAAATTATTAATAATATAGATTTCTCAATTTATCTGGTACTAGAATTAATCTTTTAAAGTATCTGATTATTTTTTGTTCAAAATAATTTCAACTTTGCTCAACTTTTATCCCACTTAATTTAACCCATTCTATTAAACATTTTCATTTCATTTATTTAACTGCTTGCAGTGCATTTAAACCGCATTTCTTTAGAAATTTTCTCGACTTTCGCTTTGAACAGTTTCCGCTGCTCGGTAAATTTTCCACGCATATACCTGCAATCAAGCGTCATATGAAAAGAACTTAACCAACCGCTTTGTCCTCATTAGCAACATCATCATGAGCTTTAGTAGGAACATCATTAAGGTGAACTATCTGCAAGACTCTCACATAAATGTGAATAGTCTATAGACACAAGTAGAACAAGCTAATTAGCTTAGAGACATCGCAACATCGCAACATTTCATTAAACAAATGGTCCCTGGTGTATAATTTTAATACGCAATTACAGCCAACTCAACGCCACTCAATTGCCATTCAGACTGGTTGATAGAAAGCCTAAACCAGCCGCCACCTGCCACCTACTCCTCACACACCGGCAAGTCTGTTAACTTGGCCATAAGCCGAAGCAATAAATTTCATTTGATGCCCATTGTTGGTTGGTTACCTAAGCAGTCATCGGGTTGCCTGGCACTCCAAAAAGAATGGGGAAGGGAATGAAAGGGAAGGACTTTAAATTATTTGATAATTTATGCGAAAACTGAGCTAAAAAAAGATGAAATAAATAATATTTAGAGGATAACTAACTGTAAAATACCCTTTACAGAGTTTTCATGTGATTAAAAATATAGAGTATATAAAAAAGTAAGTCTACATACTCCACTAAAATCACATAAACTCTTATTGTTCCTATTTGAAGTGTATATTAGAGCCGTTTGCTTATCAGAAAATGAGGTAAGAATTGATTGAGATATTACCAATAAAGCTTTCACAAGTTTTGAACACTACTTGCTATGATAGCTTCATACAAAATAGTTCGATTTGGTCTCTGTTTGATAAATACGATCGGACTTTAAGCAAATCCATTATATAAAGCAGCTATTTAGCGATCTAAAACAATCTTGATCGTCTATGATATCTTTTACATCCTATACTCTAATGTGGTCTGTTCAAGCTCTTATACAATCTATATCTTCTAGCTTTACATCGGCTCTGCTATCTAGTTGCTGCTGTCTTTAAGTACATATACTTATGATCGGCAATATATATACTGCCCCTTGTTACAAACATGCCCACGTTTAGGTTATACCCTTTTCCCTAAAATATCACGGGTATTAAAAAGGTAAATCAGAGTCGAGTTGCCTTGACAATTTGCGAATTTGTCAAGTCTTTATTGAAAGCTGCGGCCGCATCATCAATCAATTAACAGAGAACCAACAACGGTTTCATGTCTTATACCAGATGTCTGGCTCAAAGTCCTGTTCATGTTCCATCTCCTCAATGTCGTGAAAGATGCGCAATGGACACACGAACTTGAAGAACTCGTAGAGTACAAAGTACAGGGTGTTCAGCATGTTGAGTACAGACTGCAATAAGCAGAGTATCCAATGTAGTGAGGATGAAGACTCACCAACGAAAGCTGGTGACTTGGACAAAGCGGCGGAGTACCCAAATAGAAAAAGGATTTTATAAATGCTGTTGATAAAATTGCGATATAAATTATGTTTTTAACTGAATTTTAAGTTTCAACTTACCACGAACTAAAACTCGTGAAATGTGTTTAATTGTTTTTCGAAATTTGTGCTTTCTTTGATACTTGAATTTCATTTCAGTTATCGAATTTCGAAAAATGACAACCAACAGCTACAGTAAAGTCAAGGCCCACTACCTGAGTTAACACCTTGAGAGCGCCCTGAATATTCCCAGTAATTCCACACTATTTACCACCGCTGTTAATTCTAATTAACGCCACGGAAAATCAGGAAAATTTCAACCACAGATTCTCAATTACCCTTCAATTTGTTGTTGCTACCCGAGAATGGCTTTTGTTATCGTTGTTGAATTATTCAAAACGCCTTAATTTACCTTTAATTATTAGATTATTGCCTGTGCATAGTTAATGAATTTTACCAGAAATCTTTGGTTAAATTCATTTTCACTTTTTCCTCCTTCTTTCCCCTCTCGACGTGCTTAATTGTATTGTGGCTTGACTGTGGGCGCCCTCTGGCGGCAATAATCATAACAAGCACACATTATTGGTGGCACAACGGTCGATAACGATAACACTTTCGATCTGTACTTCAGTTTTTTCAGTATCACTCTCATTTAATCACAGCAAGAGTCTTATAGAAATGGCATTAAATATTAATTTGTTTTCACGCAAATCTGCTACTAAGCCTCGACTTACAGTGAACATATCTACCCCATGTCTGGCCTAAAAAAAATCCCTTTCAAAGGGTAATTAAACGAGTCACCACCTGTGCACTGACAGCTTAACCAAAGTACTCTCAGTACTCAGTACTCATACTCAGTACCACTGGTAGTTTCGCTGCATAAATTTATGTAGATTTAACCATGTAGCAAATACACAAATTGTGCTTTTTTTTTAACCCATGCTAAGGGGTGTTGTAGTTTCTATATTGTCAAGCAATTTGTATTTAAATAAAATGAATTTAAAATTAAATTTATAAAATTGGTCCTTGATATGTTCAAATATGTTCTAGTATGTGAAGTAAAACTTAACAAAAAGGTTTACTAAACTATCTGGATAGTACAGATATACATATTTTTATATGCAAAAATCGTCAGTATACATATCTAAGGGTATTACATTAACAATAAGACTGAGCAGCATTAACTTAGCAGTTACTTGAATACGGACAAAAAAGTGTTGCATACTTTTGGCCTTATTTTTAATATTTATCAAACTGCTTCCCGCCCGCAAAGGCAACAGCAAAAACAAACACATTTAAAATGCAATCAATCTGGCTGTATGGGAAGTCGGAGTAGGCGTGGCCAGACAAAAGCCGCACAAACGCAAAAATGGAATAAATTAAATGCACATTTATGTACAAATATATACAAACTTAAATTGCATGCAAAAAAAATAAATAGTTGAACATATAATGTATTTAACATTATTTGCATTTTTATATATGGAATATTTTAATAAACATTTTATTAGCACATTTCTGCCGCATTTTACTGATGATTTAATTGATTATTAATTTGCTCTTTGCTTTTTATATAAAAAACAAATGTATAAAAACCGTTTCAAATGCAGTCAATTCAACGATACAAAGGCTTCAGTGTTCTCGTGGATAACGCTATCGGCAGACATTTGTTGGACTGTTAATTGCAACAAATAGTATAAAAAAATATTTTTAATGAAAAAAGTGAAGAGAAATACCTAGAAAGTTGACAGACATATATGTCGGATTGAAATTTAATTATGGCAACATTAAGTATGACAGCCTTTGTTTTCATAATGCTGTGCTGAATTTTGGCTTCGATTGCCATGACTAAATGGACAAACTATTTTTAAAAGTATATATATGTCATAATAGATAGACAAGATAATAACATCGAGGAACACAATATGCTTGTGCTTCGAGCACTGCTTTTATTTAAGCGCTAAAAAGTATGCAGTAAGAGTAGAACTCGTAAAGCAAACAATATGAATTGATACAGATATGCAGCCTGTAATTAAATAAATCATACTCTTAGGGTCCGCTGGTTACTAGAGTATGTCGATTTGATGCAAAACCATAATTATACAAAATTGAAATTCATAAGGAAAACTTATAGTGATCCTTCGCTATTTGGGTTAAATTCTGATCATCCTAAAAGTACGCAACACTTACGCGCAATTCCTTCTCTTGTTATTATAATTTTCTGCACTTGCCCAGCAAGGCAAAGTGAAAAAGTCTCAACCGAAAATCCTTTGAGCCGCAAAAATGAAGGAAAACTTTTTCAATGACCACTCAGAAGTTGTGAGCGCCAGAGGCACTCACCTCTTTTGGGCCATCAGTTCATCATTCGCATCGTTCCACAGACCACAACACTTTAACAATTATTGCCAACCACATGGACATGGACATGAACATGAACATCGACATGGACATGGACACGGTACATGGAGCAGAAGACATGGATGTGGATATGGATGTGAATGTGAAGGTGAAGGTGGAGACAAGGAACTGAGCGGCACAACGACATTGGGTGCTGCATGTAATGTGCTCAATTTTTCGCATTTTGCACAGCCGACGGGCGGAACGGAATGAGGTTGAACGATTGCAATGGCTGCCACACGGCACATGGCACATGGCATATGCCACTTGCTGCTACCTGCAACCTGCCAGCCATAATAATATTAAACAATACATATAAATCACTCAGCTGTCTGACAACGAGCCAAACGTCGCTTTATACCCGGCCAAAAGGCAAGTGGCAACTGGCAAACGGGCAAGCTGGAAAACTGTGAAACTGGCAGACTGGCAAACCGGGGGAAATGCCTCTGACAGCAAAAGGTTTCATAAAAATGTACCGCCATAATGCTTATTTTAAAAGTCAATATGTTCACTGCCTGTTATTTTAACACCCATCGTGTCCAGGTGCCAACGCCAACATCCTCGTCCTTGTCCACATCGCTCATATCCTTTGCAAAAAACATACGACATACACAACATAAAACCAAAGTGAAAAGTTAACAACAGGATGAAAAAAGAACGGAAAAAAAGAAACAAGTCCGAGGCCCTGCAGCCATCTAAAGTTAAGCGACACATGTCACCTGCCCCAAAAGACCCCAACAAGAAGTCGAGCAGACTCAGTTCTTGCTCTCTTCCTTCCCCTTTACCTACCCTTTTCCCTCCCTTTTCTCCAACTGAACTTCTTCTTTCTCTTCCTGGCCTGTCGTCCGCTTTATGTGACATGATTATGTGCAACAGTGCAACAAGCAGACAAACAGTCAGAAATACCAAACCGAACAATCCACATTACAGCACCCCTCTCAGTCTTACACTCTACAACTCCACCCATCCCCACCTCCTCTCCCCCTTTCAACCATCTCGCACAGGTAAGCGCGGTGTCAAATGGCCCTCAAGCACAATCACAACAACAACAAAATCAACAAGAACAACATGTTGCACGTGGCAACTGCAGTTCACATTTGTTGACAAGCTGCCAACTGCGCTTACAACTGATTTTTAAGTCAGTTGAGAGGTTTAAGCATCCGATCAGAAGCAAAGGACATCAGTGCCTTTTCCCTGAATCAAGAACATTATAGTATTACTTAATAAACTACTTTGCAGATACACCAAACTTCAAGTCTCTTATGAACTTAGAGACTTTATCATAACTATGAACATTTCAAATTATTATAACATTTACCTTGACAAGAAACATGTTTTAAAATCAAATATTCACATTCTTAAGAAAGTTCTAGTTAAAGTATGAATTATAGTTGAAGATTAATGGTTTAAATTTGATAATCCAAACGATCTTGTTGCACAAACTATTTTCTTAAATAATTTACTTACAAAATAATTTTAGTTTTAGAAAAAATAATAATATAAATTAAGTAAGTCATAGTTTAAGACCTTATTCAGAAATGGGTATATGCGTAAAACCCATCAGACTAGGGAGAACTAAATGTTTAGCTTAAAATAATTCTCTCAAAAAGTAATAATAAAATATTATCTTATATATATCATAAATATATCTTAATTTTTAGACCCCGTACTCTAAAAAAGAGTATAGGGGTCTATTAAGTTTGTCTGAAGCGAAATGTGCATAACAGGCAGAAGGAGGCTTTTCCGACCCCATAAAGTATATATATTCTTAATCAGCATCAACAGCCGAGTCGATATAGCGATGTCCATCTTTCCGTCTGTCTGTCTGTCCGTCTGTCCGTCCGTCTGTATGATCACCTGGATTTATTAAACTATAAGAGCTAGAGCCACCAAATTTGGAATGAAAGTCCGTCTGCTTCGCGAGCAGATCAAATTTATTCCAAACCTTTGCCACGCCCCTTACCGCCCCCGCAAATTGTAAAAAACTATTTTCACATCACTATATCTTGAAAACGACTTGAGCTAGAGAGACCAAATTCACACATTATGTGTATTGTACTATGTATACAATGGTAACTATCCTCACCAAATTTGGTCTGGATCGGACAATTATAGCCTAAAGCTCCCATAGGACAAATTGCCCGAAAATTGGTGATTTGTATGGAGACATGAAATTTTAGTTGAGCGACTGTAACCAAACTACAACATTATGTGTATGGTACCATTGTAACTATCCTCACCAAGTTTGGTCCGGATCGGACAACTATAGCCTATAGCTCCCATAGGACAAATCGTTCGAAAATTATTTATTTGTATGGTAAAACGCGCACTAGAATGAGTACGGGGTCTTTCACAGTCGGCTCGCTCGACTGTAGCGTTTCTTACTTGTTATTACTTAAATAACATAACGACAACATTTTATTGAAAAGCAAAAAAAATACTTAGTAAAATTTTAAAGATTTGGTTTAGTATTAATCAATTGTTGACTTATTAAATGAAAGTTTTTAAATTTAATTAATGAACAACTATTAAAAATGTAAACATATTTATAAATTTATTAAGTATCTCTGAAAAATATTCGTTTAGTTTTAGTCATTTTAAAGCTCTTCAACAACATTAAACATTTTTCAAAAATATGTTACTCATGACATTACACAATATTTTATGAATAATACATAACCGATGTTGTTGTAACCACAAAACGATAAGAAAAATGTTAAAAATAATAAAAAATACGATTGCATTAGAGTGCTCTTTCACTCAGTGATGTGATCGTGAAGTAAGCGGAACAACTTCTCCGTACAACTTTCCGGGAATAGACAAAAGAAGGAAATATCTAGTCCTTCTGCAGGACTATTCAATATGATAAGGATTTGTATCCTGGGTTTGCTGTTCAGCATCTTTTCTCTGGGAAAATGTGAGGATATGGATCCTTCACTATATGACGATTTAGAAGAAATACATATAAACATAAACAATTATATAATAAATCAGAACGTGAGTAATACTCGATCAGCGAGACTTATGGCCTATAACGAAAGTACAACGACTCCTGAAGTTATAAGCACCGAAAAAGTTGCAGTCAGTGATCGAAACCTGAACTCTTCACCCATAGAAGTATCAGACTCGCCTGGTGTTGACTATAATTCATCTCGGATTTTGTGGCATGACAATGAAGTACGCTGAATACATAAATTTAAATCCATGATTAACAAAAGAGTGATCGTTATTTCAGCGTCCTGAGGATTTAAAGTGCGGTTTTGGGAGTGGCGAGAAATGGATGCAATTTAGTGGCGATCGTATCGAGTACATGACCAACTTTGCCGAGTTCCCATGGTCAGTTCTAATTGCCAATCATGAGTTCGAATTTGTTGGAGCCGGTACCTTGATCGCGCCAGATATTGTGATAACATTGGCCAGTGTGTTGAGTAATTATACCGTGGATAAGCTGCAGGTGATTGCAGGTGAATGGAATATAAAAATCGAAGACGTAATTCTCTACTCTCAGAATCGATCTGTGGTATCGATAATCACACATCCGAAATACGGTGGACTTACCGAATATAATGTAGCTTTGATTGTGCTTGATGTGGGCTTTAGTTTGCAGCCCAACATTCGTACCGTGTGTCTGCCTACTCCGGCGTCTGTTATCGATAATAGCATGTGCCTATCGGTAGCCTGGTCACAGCCAGATTCACACCAGCAGAAGAAATTTCAGTATCAAATCCAAAGCATCGATGTGTGCAAAAACCGTTTACCAAATCCCCACAACAAAATGGAACCGAGTGTTATATGTGCCGTATCCACGAACAATGAACCCGACATAGCAAGTCACAAGCTCAACGGCGGTGCCGGGCTCTTCTGCCCCATGGAAGGAAACCCTAAACGGTTCACTCAAATGGGCATTGTTATCGGAACCACAGACCGCAGTTCCGAGCGAACTGGATTCTTTGTGAATCAGACTGAGCTTATGCCGTGGATATTCAAAGAACTTGGAGAACGTAGTATCAATCTGAAGTATTATTTGCCGTAAGGAATGAAAAAAGTTAATAGATTAACAAAAGCGAGTGGAATTCATCCAAAAAGTTGTTAAAATTTAACTTAATTCAATAAATAAGTACTTATGAACATAATTAATTTTTTTCGCTTTAATTACTCCAGAAATTAAAATGATTCTTATTAAATTATTACTTAATTAATTAATTTTTTTTTAATTTTTTTTTAATTACTCATATTATTTTAATCACTCAAGGAGTTCAAATAATTATTGTTTAGTGTTGTTTGCATTATGATAGTATTATAACAAATTATACTTTAATCTAGTTAAATGACTAAAGTTGTGGGAATTTATTTAGTTCCTTAAGTTCATATCTACATATATTCGCATTCTTTTCATAAATATTTTTATTAGTTATTAAATTTGTCATAATATTTAAGTTCTTTGTTTAAAAACACTCATTTTGTTTATTTGATAATTCTAATCGTTTTTTAGTTAATTCATATTAATACAAAAGTTCTTAGAATTTTGTTTATTTTAATCCATTTGTTTTGTCTAGTAATTAAAGCAATTATAATTAAGATATTTTTGAAATAAATTGTATTTCAAATTATAACAAAAATTATTATATTTTAATTTATTTTAATTCCGATTTTATTTACATCATTTGTTAATGTTATATTTTTAATAAATTTAATTTATTTGATTTATTTAAATATTTGGATTTTTGTTTAGTTAAATTGTTCAGTTGACTCACTCACACACATGCAAGCTGTTGGCGTTGTTTCTGTGCGTGCGTTTATCACGCTTTCTCTCTCTCGACAGCGCTCTCTCGACCCCGCTCTCTTAGTCTCTCGCTCGCTGCTTGTCTTTGACCCACTTTTAATACAGCTGTGTGAGTCAGACAGAGAACGCTTCGATCGCTGCGTTAACGTCGCTGCCGCCGTCGCCGTCGACGCTATCTTCGTTGACTTTGGCGTTGGACGTTGCCTTCGCTTATCAGCTGCTCGGCGAGCACCGAACGACGCGTAACTTTTACCAAAAAAAAAAATAACAACAACAACAACACAGACACACATACAAAACAAACATGAAAACATAAGGAAGGGGCAACAAGTGGGGAAAGGGGTGGGGGGTAACGCACTTGTTGTTTCGGTGACGTGTGCGGTTGCTACTTTTGCTGATCGCCTGTTCAATTAGCAAACTATTTAAAATGTTTTAAACTTTTTTACGCTCTCTGCTGTTAAATTTTATAAACAAAATAAAAATATTTATAAAGAGCGCACGAGAAGAAACACAAAACGTCTCACAACTGTATATTTATTTTGTTTATTAATTTATTTTGCTTTGTTTTTTTTCGTTTTTGTTTCCTTCTCTTGGTTAAAGATCAGTTTTCGGTAATGTCTGTGTCTTCTTGTTTCCCATAATCCACTGCACGGGCCACAGAAATCGACTCCATACCACGCCACTCACTCTCCGTCCCTGTCTCACACCGTCTCTCTCTCTCTCTCCCTCTCTCACTCTGTGCTTGTGCTGTCTCTGTTTTCGCCCTCAGCATAGCGTTGTTCCCATGTATGTTGCTACGGCGTAACGGTAAATCCGTAAAACTCTAGGAAATACGGTATTATTTTGTACTAATTCGAATAGGCGTACAGCTTTCAAGAGCAACAAATCGGTGACGCAACAAAAGTGTCGCAACGACTCAGCGATAAAGTCCGTAGTTGGCCCATTGTATACACACACACACACACACGTACAGACAAACATATAAATACCACGTGTGTGTTTGTGTGTGTGCGTTTGTGTGCATATATTTATCTTTTCGTTGTGCTGCTTTAATTTGTTTATTCGCTCATTTGAAATTCCTCGTTGAGCTTTGGACACATTTGTTTAAATAATGAAAAATACACTGAGGAAAATTAGAATAAAGTGTTAAACTTTAAATTTAATCAGTAAAATGAACATTCATTCACACTGTTCATTATACGTTTTAAACCTATTTATATGTATATAATTCTAACATTATACTATTGAAATAAAATACATTTAATTTAAATAAATTTAAAACAATTAACTTAAATTATTTAAATTTTTCAAATGAATTTTTAACAATTTATTTAAATTAATTTAATTTATTTTTTCATAATTAAAAAAAAACTCTTTTCTAAAAAAATTCTCTTTGTTTTTAACTTTTTAGTTTACATACCTAGATTTTTTTCCAGTGTGATAGAAACAAATGTATGCACACCCCATAAAAATCACGTTTTATCCAAAATAAAAACTTGACAGAGTGGAGACAGATACAAATACGTGCTCTTAATACTGTCCGCCTGGGTATTTGGATAAATGCGCCCCATTGAAATATCCACTGTGGATCGAATGAAACTGAAAGTGTTTGTCTCTATGAATACTCCCGCTTTTAGATCATTTGAAACTAGAGAATCTCTACACAAGTATATAGTGCTTTCCAGTTCAAGTCAAACGAGTATTCTCATGCACATTACTATCCACAATAGAGTACACATTTATATATATACTGTATATGTATTTGGTCTATATGTAACTGGGTATGTACACACAGCTGGGTGTACGCTACTGTAATCGCTTATCAGACAACCTCATGTGGGCTTTACGTCGGTCTCTCCACAAATTTCCGCTCGGAACCTAAGTTGTGGAGCGTGTAAAATGCATTAAACAAACAACTTTCAAGCGTTTGCTGTGCGCTTGTTACAAAAAGTTTATGATTTCGAATTAAACAAAAAAATTATTGTTTATACCGGGTAGAAAAGAAAAATATATTAAGTGAAATGACGCTTACTAAGTCTGTGGGTGTCTCTAAAAGGTGCGATCGTTAAATAATTTAACGCTAAAAATTGCAAACGCTTAAGAATAAATAATAATAAATATAAACAAAATAATGTTAAATAAACATAAATAATATAAATTTAATATAAACATTATTCTTGCTTAAGATAATAATTATTGAAAATGTTAACTAACTTATAATATTACTAAACATTTCCCCTGTCATTTGTTGACCCCAACGGCTTTGTAGCATTAATGCATTCATACATCGTCACTGCTTACTCTTTCCCTCTCTCTCTTAATTTCCTTATTCCCTTTCGCTGCGCCTACTTCACTGACTCGCTCTGCTTGTCTCCCTCCCACTCGCGCATTCGCTTGTGTTGCTGCCGACAGCGTCATTGTTTACGTTTTGCGCTCTCAGTTCATTGCTCTCTGCGTTACGCTCTGTGCTCGTTTCGTTTGCGGTCAACGATCTCCGAAAATTTCGTTTGTTGAGTTCATTGAACTGCCGAATAAGCAACTGTAAAACGTTCACTTTATAGTGGGGCAACTGGTGAATGCGGCTGCGTGCCTGATAGTCGCAACAAGCCTCTGATTTTTCTTTCAATCGTGGCTGCGATCGTTGCGGCAACTTGACACTGGCACCACTGTAGATTGATGGTCTGCGGAGTGGGGAATGGGTAGCGGGGAACGGGCGCTGGGTCAGGGGCGGTCCCTGAACGTGACACTGTTGAGGGGCGTTAACCTTTTTCAATGCGCAGAGCATTGAACCTGAGACTGTGGTGTGGGTCAATGCAAGTGTTTTGTACAAACTGGGTTAAGTCAGTGAGGCCAGGGCCCCCATAGCCTCTACCCAGGGCCACAAAATGGCCATCACTTTCGTTTTTTATGTAGAAATCGATAGCTTGATTTGTTTGCGGAACAGGCGAACAGACAGTGGAGCACAGTGTGTGAAAACTTCAAGGTTTCATTAAAACACAAAACAGCAACAGTAAATTGAGGGCCAGTCGTGCGTACAATTATCACACACACACACACACACACACAAACCAGCAGACACATGCACACGTGCACACACTCATATCTTTTATTGTTGGTTGCCTAGTGATTGCCCCTTCCCCTGTTGCGCAGCCCAGCAATAGCAGTTGACAACGCAGTTGGCGTCGGCGTCGTCGTCGCCGTCGTCGTCATCGTTATTGTCTTCTTCACTTTCGCTTTTAAAACATGATCGATAATATACAGGCACAAAGCAACAGGCGCGCATAATTTACAGTTGTCGGACGACTTGACTCCATTTTGCTTAGTGCTGCTTCACTGTGTTGCGTCTCTTGTTGACCTCGTTTCTTTTGTTGTTGTCGGTTGTCGTTTGTTGTCGCACTTCTTCTTCCTCTACTCCTCTTGTTGTTGCTGTTGTTGCTGTTTTGAAAACTTTAACAATCGAACGAAGGGAAGAGCAACAGCATAAGGAAACATACAAATACACAGGCACACATACAAGCAAACACACATATATGCACACGTACACATATAAATATATACATTTATGTATCTTTATCTGTGCTCTTTTTTGTAGCTTCAAGTTTAAATACAAAATTTCCTCTTTTGAGTTGAACTGAACTTTAAACAAATTATATTTACAGTGGGATTTTTTTTTATGGATTCTGTTTTGGGAATTAGGGAATATTTACGTAATAAGTATATTCGTGGAAAGGGGAAAGGGGAACTTGTGAGATGATTAGCATTTTAAGCAAAGGTGTTTAGCTTTTTTTTAATGCTTTATTTATTATATATACATAAGTTTTTTATTCCATAATTATAGTTAGAAATATACAAACTCAATTAAATACTTCAGAAACATTCTTAAGGGCTAAAATAAATTCTTATTCTAAGAAAATAATTGTTAAAAATGATTAAAAGGGCATAAATTAAACTAAAATAATATTTAAAAGCGTTAAAAAAAGAACTTGCAACTATTGAAAGAACAATTTATATACCACATAATTAATATACCAAATGTTTATATAAATTTAGAAATTTTAAACGAATTTCATCAAGGTTTTAACACTTTTTCTTGACTTTAAAGAAATTTAAATTTGTCTATCTTTTTTATACAAAAACTTGCTATTTTGGTTTTAGAATTTTTAAGTGTTTTTTAATAGCTTGTTTTCAACATAAACATTTTTTTTTAAATTGTTTACAATTTTGTGTTTTTCTTAGCCAAATTTCACAGGTTGTTAACCAAGTAAATACACGCACTCACATATACATATATATGCACATATATGTATGTATTTTGATATATATTTGTGTACATAGGCCATTATATGAGTGCGACGATTATTGTTGTTCGCTTTTTCGGTTTTCCAAGGTTTTCCAGTTTGCTCCGATCAGTGGTGTGCGTGTGTGTGTGTGTTGGTGAGGTTTGCGATTCAAGGTTTCCTTTTTGACTGAAAACAAAGTGCAAAAGTGGCAACAGTAACAAGCACTTGGTAAACCTTCTGTTGGCCTGGCCAAAATAGAACAGCAACGGTTTCTAAACAGTTGAGCCAATTCTTCGCTCTGCTGTGTCTACCATAAAAAGACGCTTCTACGATAAATTCTCTTCCATTGCCGGCAACTGTAACTTGATTTCGGCAAAACAAATAGTTTTTTGTTTACGCAAATTTCGTTTGGGCCAAGTGTGGGGTGTTGGCCATGTTCGCTGCCCGGCTAGATCATCTCCATTGTATGCCATGGCGTATGTGATTAGTTTTTTCGTACTATTTGAAACCGGCGCACAGAGCCCTCCAGACAGTACCTTCCTCAGCATGAAATTTTTATGTTGATATGAATACAACAACAATAACTAAAAACAACAACAACAATGAGAGACGTATGTACGATCGCGAGTGCCATAAAAATCAACGTGAAACGACAATTAGCATTCAAGGTTAACCAGAAATGAGCTGAAATGACTGAGCCGCGACTTGGGGACAATCCAAGCGACTACTCTGCTTACCAATTGTTTTAAGCCAAAAACAACTACTAACCGGTTTCACTGCTTCGAGCCTATATCAATGGCTATTTACATAAATATTATGTATCTATATATTTCCTTATCACAGATTAATCGTTCATTTATTTTTTAATCACAACTATGCAATGGAATGATTTGTATAGTTAGAGAGTGATTAAAATATTATTAGTTCAGCTTTTAGAATATACGAATAATCTACAGAAAATGACATCACTTAACGAAAACTGAGTACAAATTTTATTGACACAAAGAAAAGTATACAATTTGTTTAATGTAGCATATTTAAGAGCTTAGAATGTCAAAAGCTTTTTAGTATTCAAACTAAAAATTGTATTAAAGCCGAGTAAAAGCGGCTTGGAATAAATAAGATAAATAATGGTTAAGTTCACTGAAAATATTATACATAAAAAAATATATTTAATACAATTTGCTTTTAAAGCATAAATAAACTGAAATGTTAAGGAACATTTTATTCATTCATTAAACTAAAATTTTATTTTACAACTTTAATTTAATATTTATCATGCAGAGACTTTTGAGTTTTATACTAAATACTGTATTTAATGTAAGCAATAAGTTTTTTTAATTTAATTAAAATTTATTCATTGTAGAAACTAGATTTTGAAGGCTCCAATTTTGCTTCAGAGGGAAAAGTGGATCTTGAATTATTTACTTAAAATCCTAAAGTAGACAAATGGTAGATCAGTATTTTGTCACTTTTAAAGTAGAATTTGTAATAAGAGTAATTGGACATTAATAAATGTTAGTTAATTAATTAAAGATTTCTACATAAACCTCAATACAAGAGCTTTTAAACATATTTAATGGAAACTTTTCATTAAAGTTGATGATGACTAAGCCAATTTTCTGTATACACAAAAACATTATCAAGTTAAGTAAGTTTTTTTAAGATTTGTCAATCACTTGTTATCTATATTTACTTTTCTATACTTTAGTTTACCTTTAAGTAAAAAATTTACATCCAAATAACGTACTTAGGTTTGTAAAAATGATTTTTAAGGGGTATCTATCGGTCAAGCATACCCGACTTTGACTTTACGAAACCTTTTGAAATACTTTTTTACCCAATTCACAAAAAAATAAAGCTTTAGAACCTTAAGCAGGGTATTTGCAAGACAAGCACACTCGCCTAGAGCGCCCAACTATGCGTCGCTTTCATGCGCGAGTTCACTGAACTGACCACATATTACACAAATGACAACCTGGTATAATTTCCTGGAGCCCTGGTCTCCGACAGTCCCACAATTTCCTATGTCGTTGCTGTTGTCGCTTTATGATTTATGTGCGATCCGTTCTCGCACTACTGCTGAGTACACTCTCCCTCTCTCTCTCTCTCTCTCTCCCCCACTGTCTCTCACTCTCTCTGACTCGAGCAGATCAAAAATTCACTTTCGATTTTACATTTTACTAGGAAGTTTTTTATAAATGCGGCCAGGCGCACAGGGCCAAAAGGGCGTTGGCCATGATCATCAACGGGCCACAAAATTTTATCAGTTTTTTGCGTGAAACAGTTTACCATGTTTTTGTTGCTGTGCGTGTGTATGGGTGTGTGTGTGTGTGTGTGTGTATGTGAGTGTGATTGTATGTGGAAGTGATTTTTCGGCTGTTTGTTTATGGATTTCCAAACCCTGTACCCAAAAGCAACGCAGGGTGTATTTGATATCATAACAAAATAATAAAGTTTAATTTTGTAGATTTTAAAAACACCATTTTGAAAATGGCATAACTTAAAGTCTACCAAACAAATCGGTTGTTACTTTGTAGTTTGTATGGAATACTATTGTGTTTATTCAAACATTTCAATCAAATTCGAACTTTATGTATATTATACAATATATGTATATTTTTTGATTATTTTTTTATAATTTTGTTTTAATATTTAAATTTTAAATATAATATTTTCAGTTTCGAAAATATTAAATTCGGTTATAATTGAATTGGTTTCTCATAATTCATGATAAAGTAATTTAAATTTAGCTAAATTAAATGGGAAAATAATTATTTAGTTAATTGTTATGTACAGGGTCTTTTAAAGTCTATTGTTTACACCACAGCTTTTTTGGTAGTTTTCTTAATATTTTTTTTGGTGCTGATGATCGTGACCTACTTTTTCTTTAGCTTGCGGCATGTGCTCATTTCGGAGAATGAACACAGTGAACTGAGTGAATGCAGGAAGGGGAATATCGGTGAAGGGTAAAACACTGATTAAGTTTAAATTTGGTTTATGCTAAGTCTGTGCTTATGCTTAAATGCTAACTAAGCGATTTTCACGTTTTTGCTCTGCACACGCAAAAAGCCAATGTAATCCGCGTGATATCATAATTAAGCTACAATAACTTGTCATATTTAAGCCCTTGTGACAACAAAACAGCTACAAGTACGTACTACTCTCTCCTTCTATCTCTCTCACTTTCTCCCTTACACTAACAATCAGTGCTGGCAGTTCGTAGTGGGACTTTTTAGTAGAAAAAGCTAGAAAAAAGCTTAAAAATATTATAAGAACAAATCAGTTGGAAATCAAATTGAATTTAGGCATTTTATGGACAAGAGTTTTCGATTTGTACATATATAACATTAACTGACTTTTAACAATTTTGAGTACATAAAAAATATGTTAATTAGTTACCCTGGTAAGTTTTTTACTAATTCTAAGTGATTATTATTACTTCATAAGAAGATTTCTAGCTGTAATTATTTATTTAAAATTTTAAATTCAAAATAATGACATATTTTGGGGACTTTAAGAGCGTTTTCAGAAATTTTGTATCAATACTTCAATTTTAATTTCAAAGCTCTTTCGAAGGTTTTTTAATCACAATATTTTAAATAAACGCTTTTGAAATTTTCCAGAAATTTATTTTTGAAATTTTTAAGCTTTTCCAGAAATATTATAATACCCACAAAATACATTTTTACCTTTACGTCGAAAAGTTCTAGAAAAAAGCTGAGCTGGCAACACTACTCGCAATCACTCTTACACTCCCTCTTTCCTCTCTTCTCACTCTCTTACTTACCTCTCTTTTGTTTCGCTTTCCCTTTGCAGAGCTGACTGTGGGGCTGCGCAATGTTAACGTTCGCATTCCGTCGGCCGTTAAACGGGGCGATAATGCGCTCTTAATCTGCAATTATGACATCGAGAACGACACACTCTATGCGGTAAAGTGGTACAGGGGCCGTCGGGAGTTCTATCGGTATACGCCCAAGGAGAATCCAGCCTGGAAGATATTTACGAAAACGAATGAAATTGATGTCGAGGTGAGTACTTTGAATTGACTGCTTCATTCGGTTTAATTCCACTCCACACATGACAAGGATAAAGATGCTGATTAAATGTGAAAGCAGAGAAACTGAAAGAGCTGCCAATGTTAACTGATGTAAATAAGTGTAAGGACTTTCAGTCCTTGTTGTTGTTTTATTACGATTACAACAACAACAATAGTACACCAACAATGTTGAGTTCTGTTTGTTGCATGCATGTTAAAAAGTTTTAATTAACATTTTTGACTTTTCACTTGGCGTCGCCTTTGATGTAGTTGTTACAAACACTCAAACACATACACATACACATACACATACACATACACATACACATACACATACACACACACGTGTCCTGCCAAGGATTTTCCTCTCTGTGAATTTCAATGTTGACTTTTGCTGACATTGCGAAAAAAAAAACGCACAGAAACAAGAGCAAAAACAAAAGTACCACAAAAGTGTGTTCAAGCTGTTGCAACACAGCTGTAAAATCCTTTATGAACACACACACACACACATAGCTACAAAGGATTACAGCTACAAATGCATAATTGCCTTTATACAAATTATACAAAACTACAATGTTTTATTGATTAATAAAATCAAGTGTAGCTTTTTAAATGCGCAGCTTGAAAGTATGCTACAGAACTTGTAGTATTTTATTGTGACGTTGCAAATGTTTATAGCATGCTTTTGGGCAGCACAGACAATTAAACTACTTTAAAACTACATGAATGCATATTTAAAGTAATGCTAATAACCTAATTAATGTTTGAACATTACAAATCCCATTGCAGACCACACAATCAAATGCCAGCCATGTGCTATTGCGTAATGTGCCCACCTCGATATCTGGGAAGTTTGCTTGCGAAGTATCAGCAGATGCGCCCACATTCGACACTTCCATTGTTGCTGCTGATATGGAAGTTGTGGGTGAGTAATTAGAAGCAATTATCTGTTAGTTATCTTTGCTGACACTCCCCATTTATAGAGCTGCCCACACAACGACCTATTATAACGGGAATTCATTCACGTTATCGTCTCGGCGACATTATCAATGGCAATTGCTCGTCGGATTACTCAAAGCCAGCGGCAAATCTTACCTGGTGGATAAATGACATACAGGTAATGTCATTATATAATAAATGAGTCTCTATCATTAATCAATTTTAATTAATATGTTTATAAATATATTTGTAGGTGCCGCCAAATTATTTGCGTGTCTATGACATACAACGGCATCTGGCTGAACATTTGGAGTCATCTGTGCTGGAGCTGAACTTTGTGGTAACCACTCATCACTTTATCAAAGGACGTCTTAAGGTGAGTCGGCACGCTTAGTATAAATATTAGCATTACCTTACATTCTACTCTCTGCTTACAGTTGAAGTGTTCAGCTCGCATTCATGATATTTATGCGCAGGAGACTGAAAAGCTCCTCGAAGAGGATCGTCCACGTATTTTGGCCTCGGGACGTTCACCAGACATGAACATGTATCCATTTGATCAACCAGGTGACGCGGATGAACATAATGAGTTGTATTCGACACATCCAAGTGAGTATGAATATTATACATAGTTAATTTAAGGTGAATTTATCGAAAGAAATGAATTTGAAATAAAACAAACGTTACCCTGCAACTAAAAGAATGCAATAAACTTGTATAGCACCATTCAGGTACTTTAAGTTTTTTGTAGCATACTTTGCAGCTTGTTTTGAAATCAATATTGGCTTAATGTATATTCCTGTGAGCATTTCTCCACATTTCCCATGCGAAAACAATCAATATCTTTATTTGATTAAGGGTCGCATATTTGTTAGAAGCAACACGGCAAAAGTGCTGAGCGTTTGTTCAAAAATTAACCCAAAGCTAAAGCTTAAGATAAGCAAGGGTCCCAGCCAACACACACTCACATAAATGCACACACACACATACTGATACAATGGTGAGTTGTGGACTAAAACTAAAACAAATGCGAAGCAGACCGTTGGGAATTTTTTGGTAGGATGTTAGGATACATTACACGCACGCCATTAGAATGATAAACGGTTGGGCATTAAATCAAAGTTAGTGAAAAAAGAAGAGAGTGGAAATGCGAGAATGTGGAGGATGCTAGGGACGCACCTTATTAGCCATTGTTATTGTACGCCCACGATTTATTAATGCTCTGCGCTAAGCTACAAGCAATTAATTCAAAGATTAATTTGACCAGCGGGTGCCACAACCAACGTAACCACTGAAACCATCTTAACCAGCACTCAATATGATGTTCTCTCTCTCATTCTATTACTCTCTCTTCCTCTCTTCCTCTCTTCCTCTCTCTCCTTCTCTTGAATTCATCACACAGATGCAGCCACAATACTGTGGAAACCCAATTGGCATCGACAACTGATTGTGTTCTTGATAATTCTGCTTCTACATTTGGCCCGAAGCAGGACGAACTGGACGAGCACAACAATGGCCTGGAATACCCACCAAAAAAGCAGTAACAAATCGGAGACACAGTTGAAAGTTCAACACAAATGCGAGATGCCAACACGGTGATGAGCTGGTCAATCGCTGCCAAGAGAATTGGACTTGAAGCGGAGAGTTCCATGTGGACAAGAGATTTGGTAGTTGATCTGGATCCGGATTATGGAGCACTCCCGAAAACAAAATATAAAACCACAACAATTAAGAAGAAATCTTAAATACGGGTATGTTCTCAATTCCACATTCACAACTCTAAGGTGAAATAGGAAATGATTGCGAAAGTGTAATTGGGAACAACTCAATTAGTAAATACGACTAGTCACAATTGTCATTAACCATAGTGTTTAGCGAATGTTTGTTGTGTCCCTATTTTTCCCTTCCCACCTCTGCTCCTTTCCCCTCCTGATATAGATCTGATTAACAAGTATTCCAAACTATATACTGTAAAAATTAAATATGTCATAGATTTTGAATGTGTAACTGCGCTAATTTGTCACCTAATCCTAAGTCAAATGTAAATAAATCATATTTCAATGAAAAACAATCTAAAAATTAAGCTAGCGAAAAGTATTTTCTATGTTTTAAGTTTTATGTATTTTACGTTTCTAACTTTTGATGTCTTATTGTGGTTTCTAGGCAAAGCTCGTTTTTGTTAAGATAAGTATATCATAAATTGTTGGTTTTGAAAACTGTACAACCTAACAAACTAAGTATTTAGCCAATTTGTTATGACTTAAATGTGTGAGTTAGCTTTTAATTTCAACTGTAAACAAAATGGCAGCCAAATAAAAAGTATTTTATTTGATCAAAGAGTTGTTTCTTATATTTCGATCGAAAGCGTAGGTAAGTTAAATAAAAGAATACATTTTCATTTATCACTTTAAAACAAATAGAAATATTCCTATTTACGGGCTTGAAGGTATTAAGGAATATGTTAGCAGCCATATATTAATTGCAGCGCAAAAGTATGCTGCAATTTTAATATTGTGGAAGCATTTGCTGCGGTTGAACTGCTTGCACTGCTTGGCCACGCAGTACCACCATTAAAAATTGCTATTGCTAAAATAATATTTGCTTAAAATATATATGTAGTGGTAAGTTTTTTGGCAAGTTTTATAATTACTTGTTAACTGCAGTTGTTAACAATTTAACCCTGTTTGCTCATGGCTTTTGAATACCGATTGTAAAACAATTTGGCTTTTTGTGAAAGAAAATATCTTTCATGTTTTCGCTGTTTTCCTCGTCCATTTGCGATTCACCAGGTCGTCCTTAGCAAAGTGTAAAATATTATGGCGTCAACCGAAAAAGCCACAAATGAAAAACTTGTAATTTAGGTGACAAAAACAACAAGAGTCAAGGCGTAGACTAAGAGCGACGGCAAACATTGAGCGTGACACAAAAAACAGCGTCAAATGGGTTGGCAGCCCTGCAAAAACTGACTAAAAACCATTTGGCAGCACCCCACTTATGGTCGCTTCACTGGTATACTCATGGCCAGTTAAATTGTGGCACTGCGAAGGCAGTGAAATTTATATGTTTAAAATTAGAAAATTTTAAAAATCTTTGAGAATTTTAAAGTTAGATTTTGTTTTAAATATGTTTTATAGTAGTACAAATGTTAATCAGAGATTGATTTTAAAGTAAATAAAAGCTTTAAAAATTTATAAATAATGTTTTGCTGCTACTCTAGTGACGAAAGTAAGCTGAGAATATAACAACTCTTCATAGTATTTCTTACCTTATGACTATGCTTATTAACAGGGTCTTCTTTAGTCGAGTTCTACTCACTGTAGTTGTTTCTTCTGTATTGTATTAACATATTTCGTCGACCGGTTGCCTTAAGTCATAATCTCATCAGCTCAAAGATGGTACAAATTTTAAGTTGTCAGTATTTTGCGAACAGAAAAGCAAAACAAACGCGAATTCGCGAATATTTGGAAAAATGGATTTAATCTTAAAAGCAAATAACGGGATCGAATCGTTGCGTCCGATATCTTATATATCTAACGTGAATTCAAAGGTGCATAGTTCAGAGTTATGCATTGTGATCGGAATTGTACACTACGTGTATTTTTTGTGGTACGAAATAGAAAACTGGACATTCACTCCCAAATTAATGGGACCTCTAGTGGCCATATCGACAATTTTTGTATTCGCGACTTTAAGGCATCAAAAACTGGTCAGAATAGTAGAGAACATTATAGTTGTGGATCAGATGTTTGCATCTCTTGGCCTTAAATTAAATTATGTTCGCACTTTGGAAATCAATTATCTGATCGGAATGGGTATTGTGGTTTGGAATGCGATCTATTTGGTACTTGGTTTGCATACATTTCGTGATTTTGATTTGAAAACATTTGTTTACTTTGCAACTCTGTGAATAAAGGATGTGTATTTGTGGAGCTCCGATGATTTGTTAGCAGTCCAAAAGTCTGTGTTTAATTTCATAAGATCTTTCATAAACTTAGTAGACCAACTGAGCCTTTTTTGGGGAATATCCAAGCTAATTATGATAATAAGTGTTTGTAAACTTAAAATCTTTTTTGAAGTATTAACCGATGCAACTGCACAATGATGAATAAATCTTTTAGTCTTAGAAAAGATTATTTTCAAGAAAAACGATTAAAATTGTTGAACATTTTCGTTGAAGTATTTAAACTGGTTTGATTTTACACTACTTAAAAACAAACTTTTGGCTCTATTAATAGACTGTTTCTTTGAAACTTGTTTGTTGTTCAATTGAAACATTAAAATTTATTTTGTATGTCAGCAAAACTTAACTGTTTTCAATATTTTGGCAGAATGCAAAAACTTGTTCGGTTCATTCCCGATTTGGTATTAATGCGAACCGGTTTCTGCTTTTACTGAGACTGCTTAATAAAAGCTAATTTTTACCAATTTTATTCCTCACTTTTAAATGTTTTAGGGGGTGAACTGAAGGGGAATAATTTAAATTAAATATTTTGTTTATTATTCAATCATTTCGAAACATATTTGTTAACTATAAAATAACTTATTTGCTTCTATCTGCAAGAATGTTTTTTGGGAGTTATTTAAAAAGTTTCTTTAAATACTTTTCTTCAGTTTAAAGTCTAAAAAAATGTTCACAGGTTCTACAGGAAATTCTGGACTCCCGTATGCAGCAGAACGAAGCCGTTGAGCTAACGACCATACAGACGGTGATTAATACGGGCAGTACTACCTCTGTCATAAGACAGAATCAAGAGAACGCTATCAAAGTAGTGTCCAGAATTCACAATTTGCTGTGCGATACTTGCGATACAATTGAGGAATATTTTAGCTATCCTTCGTTGGCCATAATTTCCTTGGCTTTCTTGTTTATAGTCTACAATAGCTATTATGTAACTGTGGCTCTGTTTTATCAGACCAACTTGGTATATGATTATAAATATATTTATATTGCATTCGATATAATTGTAATCGTATCACAAATCATAATCATATTTCTGATTGTGGATGCCAACAGTAGAACAGTCGGACAGTGTAATTATAGTGCCATAATTATCCATAAGATACTCAACATAAGCGATGATCTGACTCAACTTCTGTTCCGATTATCCCTACAATTGACTCATCGTAAATTCAACTTTACTGCCGCTGGTTTATTCAACTTAGATCGAACACTACACTTAACGGTCTGTATAATAAAATTACTTACAATTGGTAATAAAATAAATTTAATTTTGGTTACTTTAGATTGCTGGCACCACCACTTGCTACCTCATCATTTTGTTGCAGTCTTACAACCTGGACGTCAGTAAAAATTATAAAATTTTAGATTTAAATAGTTCATTAATTAAGTCAACTTAAGTGATTAAATTTGGACTCCAAGTATGACACATCCAAAGATTCAATTAAACAAAATTATTTTCTCCTTTATTTAATTGTTGTTCCTATTCAGCTGTCGCGTGCTGTACGCGTGTCTGATGCCTGCAATGGAGTTGCATACTTTTCTGCGCGTCGCTTTGTTTTTGCTGCTTGCAATTTCGCACTTGACTGCATCTCTGCAGATCTCAACGTGAATCCGAATCTCTCCATGAGTGTGTGTGTGTGTGTGTGTGAGTGTGAGTGTGAGTGTGTGTGTGCTTGACTTGCTAAGCATCTGCATGCATGGGCGGCAGAGGGTTTACTGGGCGTGGCCGTTTGCCCATTGCACTGTTGCAAATTTATTGTTCATGTGAAGGCGAAACTCCCACGACCATCCCCTTTCCCTTCAGTTCTGCCCCTTTTTTCAGCAGCTTTGTGCTTCCCATACTGAAAACAGAGTTGCCACAGTTTCTAACTCTAAAATTTAGTATTAAAATTAAGCTGGAAATAGCTGAAAACCAGCTATGAAAATAAATTAATACTATTTTAAACTGGTTTTAAAAACATATTTTTTTTTGATACCATATAATAGCTTCTATCCGAAACTTAAATGAAATAAGCCCTCAATGCTCGGCTAGATTAAAGTTCGATTTAATTTACATTATGTAGTAGCTAAATTGGCATCACTGACTCAGAACTGGAGTTTGCTTTGGCAGGCAGCGAACCAAGCCAATTGCTCGAAAATGACTTTTGGCACGAGGCAGCTGGAAAAAGCGACGAGGCGGGGAAAAAGCAAGCCATGATACTTCGAAGATGGAGCTGACAATGGAAGTGGAATTGGAGTTGAAGCTGGTTATGCAATTGGAAGTTTGATGGGGTCGCAGCAGAGCAGGCAGGGGTAGGTGCAGGATTGGGAGGATGGTTGGGAAAGGATGCTGCTAATGGACAATCGAAAACGCATTCAACTGGCAATTTGGGTTTTGCCCGTTGGCGCCATCGTCAGCTGTGTTGGCAAATTGATTCCCCTCTTTGCGGTTGTTTCTTGGCACCATTTAAGCATCAACACATACACACACACACACACGCACGACTTAAACCGCCAGGTGGCGCCCTCATTAAAAGTGCACTGTGCAGAATGTCAAAAACATTCAAATGCCAGGTTAACCCAAGAAAGCCGTCAAGTCGCGGTGTAAAAGCAGACCAATTTCATTTTGTTGGCTTCTTGGCTTGTTTTTGACTTGTATAAAAAACATTTGTTAATTACTTTTGGTTTTCTTCATTCTTGGTTTCATCCGCACTGTGTGTATGCTGTCAACGCCTTGAAAATTTTAAAAACAAATTTTAAAATAAACTTTTAAGAGACTGAGTTTCAGTGGAAATTAAGCAATTTCCTCGAACAATAAAGTTGTAAGCTTCAAAGGTAAGGACATAATTGTGTGTTAACCAGACAGTATGTTTAAGAAAAGTAAAATAATTAAAGATTTACAATATTTTTCTAGCATGTACTGAAAAATCCTAATTTTGCTAAATAAGTTATTCACATGCCGTAAAGTATGCAAAAATATAAATGGAATGATGTAATGTGAGCAGTCACAAGCAGCTCTCAAATTTGCACTGCTTGCACATACCTCTGCCGCTTAAAAGTATGCAACAGTTTTATTCCCGCATATAAACAGACTTGAAATATTGTTGGCATTAGTAATCAAAACTTCCCAACGTGCGGAAGCAAACCGAAATTTAAGCTTCCCGAATTTTTTGGACAACTGGCTTTAAAAACATGCTTAAAATCTGAGATTAATAAAATTGCATTCCATTAAGGAACTCATTAAAGTATGGCTAATAAAATTAAATAGTCTTGCATCCATTCAAGTTTAAATAAATTAATTATTTTATGTTAACAATATAAGCTCGAGGTCTTATCAATGAAGTTAATTTGCAATAAATATTTAGCTTTCCAATATTTGCAACAAAGTCAAATTTTATTTATTTTACATCTAGGTCTAGTTTTACAATACTTGAGTCAACAATTGGTGTAGAAAAGTACTACACTAAATAAACCAGTTTTTTTTTTAGTCTCAAAGTTTGTTAATCATTAAAGGAGGCCTGGCAAACCGCTTCTTTATTTATTGCGATTTCTAAGAATTTCGGGGAGCCACTAATCACTGAGAATCATGTGAGAAAATGGAGAGTTTTTAATGCTCATGAACTGCGTCCAAGTTATCCAAAGTTCATCAATTGTTTATAAGATAGAAAAACAATTTATAAATAGCAATTGGAAAAGCTGCGGCATGAATTCAGTGCGCATTTGTGTGTAGAACAGTACAGTCGAAGTACACAGTGTTAATACCAGATTGTGATCGTAGAAATGAAGATAAAAGGCACCAGACTGATCATACTCTATGCTCTGCTCCTCTTGCTGTACTTTGGCTTCGTAAAAGGTAATTTTAACAAGAAGGGGAGTTTAAATGATACCCGATACATACATCGACAGATTGTTCTTAATTAGCAATAAAATATAGTAGACTGATTGGATTGAAACTTGGTTAGTATGTTTTGTATAGCTTGATAAACAATACATGCTTTTCAGGTGTCTTGACAGATATTTCTAATGGTTGCTATGAAATAAACTAGTCCAATATCGTCCAATATAATCGAAAATATTCGAATTGTCAAAATCTTTATAATGTTAGCAAATGTATAGTATATAAGTTTGATCAAGAAAGCTTTGTAAACAGAAAGTTTTTCATATTTGAAACAAGTAAGAATGGCAACAGTTGATCGAGCCGACTGTAAAAGACCTCGTACTCATTCTAATAAGTAATTTTTGAACGATTTGCCCTATGGGAGGTATAGGATTTAGTTTTCCGATCCAAATCAGACTTAATAAGAATATTTACAATCATCATATAAACGTTATATGTGAGTTTGATTGCGATAAATCAACTGAAACTACATGTCTTCATAAAAATCACAAATTTTCAACCGATTTGTCCTATAGGAGTTCTAGGCTATAGTGGCTATAAACTATAATGATACACACAATATGTGTGTTTGGTTACGTTAGCTTAACTACAACTACATGTCTTCATACAAATTCCTTATTTTCGAGTGATTGGCCAAATAGATGGACAGACATCGTTATATCGTGTCGACTGTTGTAGCTGATTAAGAATGTATATACTTTATGGGGCCGGAAACGCCTCTTCTGCCAGCTACGCTAATTTTTCTTCTGATTGAGCCCTGTAATCGTTTTGAGTAAAAATAGTTCAATTGGGTTGAAATTTTGTTCAAATGGTATGATTTTTATCACATTTATTCAAGTATATATGTATTTAAAAGGTTCGGCAAAGCGTCCTACTCCCTGTTAAAAACTTTACAACGTTTCATATTTACTTAACGAGTAAAAGGTATTAATACCAGAGAAACCCACTAATTTACCAATTCTTTATAGGACGACGCGGTTTTGGGTCCGGCGAACAAGATTGGAATTATGTTGAGGTGCGAGATGGAGCCCATCTCTTCTATTGGCTGTACTACACGACGGCCAATGTGACCGATTTCACGGAGCGACCGCTCGTGATTTGGCTGCAAGGAGGTCCCGGAGTCGCCTCCACGGGCTGCGGTTGCTTTGAGCAGCTGGGACCGATAGATATCGAAGGAAAACCTCGTGCTAGTAATTGGGTCCAGCATATGAATGTATTGTTCATCGACAGCCCGGTCGGCACGGGCTACAGCTATGTGGAGTCTCATGGAAGTTTTGCAGAGACCAACAATCAAATAGCCAAAGATCTGGTCGCACTTATGGTCAGTTTTCTACGTGAGCACCCTGAATTTCAGAGCGTACCACTGCACATCTTCTCTGAGAGCTACGGTGGTAAAATGGCACCAGAGTTTGCCCTGGAGCTATATCTGGCCAAGCAACGAGGGAAGCTCGAATGCCAGCTGAAGTCTGTGGCTGTGGGTAACCCATGGACATCTCCCTTGGACAGCACCCTCTCCTATGCCCCTTACCTGCTGCAACTGGGCATAATTGATGAAGATGGATACAAGAGCATTGCGAACGCTGCAGCGGAAACTGCCCAGTTGGTCTATGCCGAGAAATGGGTGCAGGCAGTGGAGCACAATATTCAAGAGCTGATCAACCTGCACACGGGAGGTGTCTTCCTTTACAACACACAACGTCCAGTTCATGTGGATGATGACTACCATTATGGAGAGGATCCGAAATTGCGCGAATTCATGATCCACAATGTTACCCAGGCCCTAAATCTGACCCACATGTCCGAGTGGATGGTGCAGAATGCCACGGCCTTTATGAGGCTTTCAGGAGAAATTTTCAAACCAGCCGTACACATAAGTAAATCCATTAGGACTCCTTTTGATCAAAGTTAATCTTAGTTTGCTTGTAGTTACACGGCTGCTGAACGAGACGCCACTTCGAGTGGGCGTCTATTCGGGAATTCTGGACCTCCTCTGTGCCACACCAGGCACCGTCAACTGGATCAATCGTATGCCATGGCGTAGAAAGCAGGAGTATGTTCAAGCACCCCGACAACCCTTCCGAGTGGATGGGGTTCTGGAGGGTTACGAGAAACAGGGTGGTCGCTTTAGCATGTTTTGGGTTTTCCGAGCAGGTCACATGGTCCAGCAGGAGAATCCCGCTGCTATGTCCCACATTCTGCGCGAGTTTACCAACTTTGGTTGATCGTATTTGGGCTCTCAAATAAAGTCAAACTAAATCTAGAGCTAAAAGGGTTTCTTTTAGCAAATTGGTAGTTTAATGAAAGTGATTCTCTTGAGGAACTAAACGTCACTAAACGAAGTGAGTTCTGTATTTGAAGTTGTCAGTAAATTGATTGAAATGGAAACTAGACTAATTGAAAGTTATAGAATGTCATGAATCCTCACACAAGTCGTGTCAAGGACAAGCACAAAGTTCTAACAATTTACTCGAAATTAACTCAAATTCTGGTTACAATGCGGTTTTCCTCAGCCCACAAAAACAGACTCGGCATTTTCGCTTTCGAGCTCTTTGCTTATTGCTGGAGCATTTTACAGGTGCACCACATCAATTTATTTTCCACACAAAAGCCTATTAAGACCCACTCACACACACACACACACACACACATACTCGGGCCATTGATGGTTTGTGGAGCCTGACTAAATGTTTGCCAAATGGAACCACTTAACCTTTTTTTTCGACTTCCTCTTTTTTCCTCGTTTCTCGGTGGAAATGAGCAGAATTTCCAATGAGTAAGAGACGGAGAGATAGCAGAGAAAGACTCTAGGTTCTCGTTGTGTCTCGAGCCGCAGCAAAACAAATTAATTAAAAACTTAAAAGTTTGCCGAGAACAGATGAAAGATGGAAGACAGATTGATAGAAGAGCCAAGACAATAATGCAGTACAAAATTCAGAAGGTTTCCCAGAAAAACTTTAGTTATTCCCTTAGCGGAAATTTTAGAGACAATAAGTCTACAGTCTTAGAGCTGCGGTATTTCGACTTTACCTGAAGGATTTCCTACTGATTACCGATAGATTAACTATCTTCCCTTTCAATTCTTTGTAAAAAATGTTACTAATTAAAGGCAATTAGGATTCGATACTATAGTCATAACGTATTAATTTTCTTTTAGCCAAGTTGTGGCACACTCCATCATCAACAACTAATTAGTAAATACTTAGATGAAATACGTAATCGAATAACAATTGGCAAGATGCGACAGTAACACGACTTGAGAGACTTGAGGGTAGAAGCTATGCTTTTTGGTTACAACTTGGCTGCAAAATGGTTTTTCCTGCGTCACGTTAACGCACAAGTAATTTTCACACAACTTAACGCCACATATCGTGCATATTAATTATGGTGGGAGTTGCCTGGGGTGTCGAGGGAGTCGGGGGAGGAGCAACCAAGGAGCTTAATCTAATTTGGTAAGTCGACCTACGCGGTCGTCACGTAGAAGCTTCTCCCACTCTCCCTCTCACTATTCCTTTGCTCTCCTCTCCTCTAACAATGCCCTTTAAAGCCAGCTGGTAGATGTCATGCGTGGAATGCGCTACGATTGAAGCTTAAGCTTGGGCGCAATTTGGTTAGGTTAGGTTAAGTCTGCTTGCCAGACATCCAGGCAGGCAGCTTTTGTAGCCATGTCAAGTATTTATAGCCAGCATGTCAGGATTTACCATACTCGGGCCAAAATTTGGCTTAAAATTTACTCATGTGCGATGTTCTCTTTGCCTGTCCAGACCAAAAATAAATTGAATGCCTTTCTTCGACACACATCAGAAGGAAAAATCCGAAACAAAGGAAAAATTCTTTTGGTTGGAGAATTTTCTGAAGGCTTTTGGGAAGACAGGTGAACGAATCCTTCCATTGATCTACTTCTCCATTTCCTCCAACACTCACCTTCTTTCTCCTATAACCCTATGCGCTCCTTGGTATACATTACACTTTTCCCCCCTCGGAAATGAATGTTCCCTTTTATGCTGCAAAGACTCTCCCTTTCACATCCTACGTTTTTACTCCTATGGCAACCATACCTACCAACCATGTTTCTTTTAGGTTTTCTTTTATCCCCAGTCTCGAGTTTCCCTCTGTTCTCCTCAATCCCTTTGATATACTCCTCTGGTCTATCGCTGTCTGATTACTTCTTCAATCGAACCTTCTCCTTCGGCACCTTCCCTCTTCTTACCATTAAATTAAGAAAAAACCATTGTCTACTATTGTTTACACACTGAATTTTTATCAGTCAGCTGAAAGAGGCAGCTTTATATCAGCCGTCTCCCTCCCTCAGTGACATCCGATTATATCGAAAACTTTGACTTGGCAATGACATGTCACATTGTTGACCTCTTCCAGCAGACGGGCGGCCTCATCGAGGAAACTACTGAGCATCTCAGGAGTGCGGAAAATGAAGTCGTTAACAATATAATTGTTGTCATTCCAGATTTTCCATTTTCGCATGCTATTGATCACATCGCCACAGAAGTCACGATGTGTGTGAAGTTTCCGAGAAAATAATTTCTCCACATGTTTTCGAAATTTGCCTGGAGAAAAAAGCTAGAAGAGAAATAACTGGAAGAAGAGAAGATTCCACTTACGATCTGCCAATTTGCGATGGGTTTTCCTCATTCTCTGATCAAGCTTTGAGTCTTCATATTCCTCGATGATCTTGTACATGCGACTGTCCATATAATGGGTGGTAAAGGGATTGGGCTCACAGTACGGCTTACAGGCCCCATAGAAATTGGGTCCAGCATATGGAACCTCCGTTTGGAACTTGTTGGTATTAAACTGGATCCTACGCGACTCATTGAGATTTGACATTTGATATTGATAAAATCGAGCGCGATCGTTGTGAAAACGGAATGTTGTGCTCGTCAGCAGTTTCTCTACCTTAGACAGGCAACTAAAGGGAAAAAAGGAAGTGACTTTATTGGTTGGTGATTTACTACAAAAACAATCAAGTCTAGGTATTCGACTGTATAAGACCCCATACTCATTCTAATGCTCATTTTCCCATTCAAGTAAGCTATCTTCGACCGATTTGTCCTATGGAAGCTATAGGATCTAAGTAGTTGTCCTTCTTCTAACTTGTTCTACGTACACTATAGACGGACTTTCATTTCAAGTTTGATGGCTCTAGCATATATAGTCTCTGAGATCTAGCTGTTTATATAGACGGACGGACAGACTGACAGACATCGCTACATTGACTCGGCTGTCGATGCTGATCAAGAACATACATACTTTATGGGGTACGAAGAGATTCTTTCATTTGTTGGGTACTTGGTCTAAATAAACCCTTATATCATTCTAAATCGGCAAGTATGCAAGTATGGTCAAATGGTCCCAACAGGTTGCTATACTCACTTAGAGTTGCGTAGCGAGTAGACACCTGGTATGGAGTAAGTACGGAGCAAATGATGCAGCTTGTATGCCACGCAAGTGAGCAGCTCCTCGGCGGCACAGAGTTGCATGCGACGCAAGCTGTACGCATTGTGCACCGTCTGCCTCACAAACCAGCCACGGAAGAGGGCCTGAATTTTATTCGCTGATCGATTGTAATGATCCCAGAGACGATTTTGCAGCTGTTCCTCAATTTTCTGGACGAAGGCGCGTCTCAGCGAGAATCCACGCCACCAACGTTGTATTACCACTGCGGCAGCCCATGGAATATCTGGCTTTTTGGCATGATATTTTCTCCAATAATTCTGGATACGCTGTGCAGCCCGAAATTGTTTATAGTCGAGGATCAAAAGTGACGTCCTAAAGTACACTTTGAGTTAAGGTTAGTCCTTAATTTGAAACATTCAACTTACCTCGATAGTCTGAAGGACATCTTGTCACCGGTATCTGTATTTGCCGACCATTCATCCTCATAACTGAGAGAACTAATCATTGGATTCTTGACAATACTTTGGAGCTGGTTTCTATTTACTTACTCAAAAGCTGATCTCACATTCGTGGACAAACGGGACACTTGATTCCCGGGAAAGAAGAACTGAAACATCTTTTTTTATGGTTTTATTTAATTGTTTTTTATTATTTATTTATATTTTTCTGTTAACTGTGTCAATGTTATAATTATAATATTTTATAAGTTTGAATTACAAATCAAAGCTTTGAACATAAGTCCTAGAGATTCTATGGGAATCGTTTGGGATAAGCTCTTTTAATCACTATCTATGGTTTTATAGTAGTTTCTGTACGACTTTCTATCGACACTAATTTCGATCTACAACAACTCGAGTCTTAACACTTCCTTATGCTTGACTTACATCCAACATAGTTCCATCAGTTTCAATCCAATTAAAAGTTAGTAGAGAATTCTTTTCAGGAGTTTATTGAAATTTATGCAACATATTTGCAGTTAACCAACTCAGTGCTAGCTTTTTGCAACAGTGTGCGTTAAAAGTATGTAAACAGGTTTCGGGGAAAATAGATTAAATGGCATGTCAACAAGGAAACACTGTAGAGGGTCGAAGGACTCGCTAAGGAAGGAAAAACAATAAAAATTCTAGCGACAGCAGCGTTTGGGGCCAAATTGTTTAAAGGTGAAAAATTGTCCTGATCAAAATTCAGGCCAAATGGGACACGCCCGAGGGAGGAGGGGACTCAATAGATGGGGGAGGGGTTGAGCCCAAGGTGCTTTGCCGTATGACAAGCGTTAACTTTTCAATGTTGACATCCTCTAGAAATGCTACTTTCTCTCCTCATTTCCCATTTCCCTATCATTTTCCCAGTGCTATTTCGTGCGCTCAATCAATTTTCTCAATTTTCTTTTTCGCAATGTTACTTTTTTGTGTATTTTTTATTTTATTTTATTCTTATTTAGGTACAGCGCACGTTTGGTTTATTTATTCCCGCTGCCTGTCGCAGTTGAAGTTGTCTTCATAGCCATTATCCTCCGACCTCAGCTTTTTACCTCCAACTCAACTCAACTCAACTCAAAAACCACTCTCTGTCCCACATTGCGATGATGTCGATGTCGATGTCGATGTCATTGCCGATGATGCTGCACGTCTCGCAATGCTCTGATGTGTGCTGATATTTGACACTTTATTATGTGCACATCATCAATTTTGAAATTATTGTCAATGTACCGAAAGAGCACAACAATATGTGCGATAAGGCAGGTCCTTCCAATACAGTCTATAGAGCTTTGTTGATCCTGATTGTAGCTGAACAGTTAGTGACACGATTTTTGACTTTTGTCGGTACAGTTGTTACTTTTGTTGTACTTGTAATAAAACAGAATAATAAATAAAAGATACAAATACAAATTAAAGCATCAAAAACATTTCAATAGTAAGAGCAAATCAATGCCATTGAGAGCAGTTCAGCAGTCGCTGCTGAACGTAGCCATTGTTTAGTCCATCTCTAGCATTAACACATACAAAGAAAACAGAACAGAGAAAAAGAGGGAGACAGAGAAAGAGAGAGCTTTTGAAACGCACATTTGGCGCACCGCAAAGTATGCAATCAATTTTTATTGCCCACATGCAGTGAGTGGGCGTGGCATGGTCTGGGATTGCCACAGTTTGCCAGCCTCCAGTCAGTGGCAGTGCAATGTTTTACTAATAATTTTCAATATAATCAGCACCTGTGACGACGACAAGGACGACGAGCCGTCCTCCAAAGGACGAGGGCGTTACTAAAAAGGGGAATGGCGTAAGGAGCAACGTAAGAGAGAGAAGGAAGAAGAAGACGAAGCATTTGCACAAATGTTGCTAATGTATAAACATTTGAGGCTGCTGGTAAAGTTAAAGGGAATAAAAATTGAAATGCCTTAGCGCCCAGCAAGTGGCATCCCAGACAACGGGGAGTCGCCAGTTCCCGTCGCCAGTTCCACGCAACACTTGCCACATTTTGTGGCATCAACGGAAGGCAAAACCTAATGCGTTTCGCTTGTGGAACACCACATGCGGCTGGCAAAAAAAAGGTAATAGCCAAGTCTTAAAGTAAAAAGAAGCCGTTAAATTCAGCATTACAATCGACGCTACTATCGATACTAAATATACTATCGCTCCCGATAGTATTTTTGTAATGTTAAAAAATGGAATAAGTTTGAACAAATATACCAAAAACAGGACATTTGTATGTAGTGTTAGTTGAGCTATCGCAATCAAACTCACATATTATGTGTGTCATCATAGTCTATAGCCACTATAGCCTATACCTGCCATAGGACAAATCGGTTGAAAATTTGTGATTTGTATAAAGACATGTAGTTTTAGTTGAGTTATCGCAATCAAACTCACATATAATGTTTATATGATGATTGTAACTATTCTTGTTAATTCTGATTTGGATCGGACAACTAAATCCTATAGCTCCCATAGGACAAATCGGTCAAAAATTACTTATTTGTATGATTAAATGCTAGAATGAGTACGAGGTCTTTTACAGTCGGCTCGCTCGACTGTAGTCTTTCTTACTTGTTAAATTAAATTCGGCAGGTTAAATAATATTTCTGTCACCCTAAGTTTTTTAATGATTTTTGGTTATAGGAGTAAATTTCTGATTACATTTTTAATTTATTTAATAGATTTTGAACAAAAATTCTGTTGAGATAAAATATGAAATATTTTGCCGACCATTTGTTAAGCATGAAATACATTTTAAGGATATTAGAGTATTACGAAATTTGGTTCATCATCAGTTTTTAAGATAATTGAATTTTCTTAGCACCAAGTGTGGAATTAATCCAATCAAGTAAGCTGGTGACTTTGGTGAACTTTATACGATTTGCGTTATACCCATTACTCCAGATTCCAATCTGATAGTATCGATTTGTGCTATCGCTGGTTCTGGGACACACAAGTGCCGATCCGGTGGAGTACTTTAGATATGAGGAGCTACTTTTCACACACAATTTATCCTCATATTTTTCACACGGTTTGATGCTAAGGGACATTTTCGTTAAGGAACATCGATCGTGGGGACAAGAATTCCATCCAGCGACCATACACTTATTGTAGTCAATGTCTTTCAGTGACGCGGTAGGTAAACTAATGGGAATTATGTGACGCATCAGATCGAATGGTTCGTTCAGGAAGAGGAGGGCAATATCATTTGCAAATTGGCTAAATGAGTATTCTGGATGAATTACTTTCTCGCTGACCAATCTCTCTTGATATGGAAGTATCTCGTTGTCCGTCTTCATGTCCCAATCACCAGCTCTAACCTTTAATTGGTCGGTATTTCTCAATTTCGAAGCACTGCTTAGCACAACACGTGGTGTGATCAGGGAACCACCGATCCGATTCACATCCAAAATAATCACCGTCCAGGGGAATTCACCAAAATCCGCTTCACCCCACTTGCTGTTTTCGATGGTCATGTAAACACCCTTATTATTCACATAGCCCCAATCGGATGGTTCGATTATTTTCTGATCATATATGTGTGTAACGTTCTGTTAGAAGATAAGGAAACAAATTTGACGTTTATAAGAAAAGTGTTTATAATTAATTATTAACGATAAATTTACTTACTATCATATTTTCGTTAGAGCAGCAAGTCTCTAGGTAATGACATGGTTTACCTTTCGTCAGACTTATCAAATATTTGTTTTCCTTTGTTCTTTTTTGGTTCCTACACTTCCATAATTGGATGCAACTATCCTTGGTCCCTGGGCAATATTTAATGGGTTTGGATGTGGTTATCGTTGGTCTTGTTGTTGTTTTTGTTATGCTTTTGGTTGTTGTTGGTGCTGATGTTGTGCTAGTCGTCGTCGTTGTTGTTGTTGTTGGTACTGGGCTTGTGCAAGTCGTTGTTGTTGTTGTATCCGTTGGTGATGGTGGAGCTTTGATCCCTAACAAAGTCATTATGCTTTGAATATTTCTCAAACCTTCATCGATCTTTTGAGTATCTCTGGCACTTCCTTTGCAAGAAGTTAAGCTCTCTACGATTTCTTTTAAATACTGTTCCATTTTTTCGCAATTGACTTTTGTAAGCATGTCATCAAAATCGTCATACAGGCTATAATTTTGTCCATTTGACCCATGTAGACAGACAAGCAGCCATAAAAGAGCCGTCGTTAATAGCATTTGGTGAGCTGTTACTAAAACAATGTTAACATAATACAGACGAAAGGATTGTTAAATTAATTAAGTAAATAAAATCGAGATCTTCAGTACAATTTGCTGAGTATGTAAGTTAAGTCGTTTACTTCCCTGATATGTTTAAATTAAGCAAATAAGTCAGTTTATTCAGTTGTTGTTGTTGAACTTCTATTCAGTAAATCTTGTTATGCTTAAGCTTAAAGCATTTCTGTAAAGTTGTGGAAATAGTTATGCTACTATTATTAAGTAAAAAGAATTAATTATAGAAATTGGCAAACAAAGTACGCAATTACTAAATTATGTGAAACAATAGAACTCTATCGATTGTATACGAATTACTCAGCTTTTGTGCGTACCAATTACATTAGTTATTAAATGAAAAGTAATGTAAATCGATTGATTGAAGACACTAAATGTATTTAAACTCCGTACTCTATTTAGTTCGTCTGAAGCGAAATGTGCGTAACAGGCAAAAGGAGCCGGTGTCGAGCTCAAAAAGTATATATATTCTCGATCAGCATCAACAGCCAAGTCAACGAAACTCGCATATTATGTGTATATCATGATTTTAACTATCCTCACTTATTTTAATTTGGATCCGACAACTATAGTATATCCAATAGCTCCCCTACGACAAATCCGTGAAAAATTGCTTATTTATTTATTATAAAATTCGCACTAAAATGAGTACGGGGTCTTTTACAGTTGGCTAGCTCGACTTTCCTACTTGTTTTTGAATCCATGCTAGTACACGGAAATAGATATTCTGACAAGAACTTTTACATGGATTTCCTCACCTGCTACGCTTTACAATTTTGTATAACGGTTAATTTTGTATGTATCATCCGATTTTGATATATATTTTCAGATCTCGATCGATTGAGAAATTATGAAATTATGCATTGGTTCGATGTAGTTATCCAGTCCGAAATAATAGAATACCGCTATTCACATAACGTGCGCATTTTTTTTTGCTATAGCTCAATTAACACAAATGCATCAAGTAAAGAGACTTTGGATAGATTTGGTTTTTGGGAGTTGAGTTGTCCGATTCGAACCTAGTTTCCTTAAGACGGACTTTCATTCTAAATTTGGCGGCTCTAGATCACACAGTCTCTGAGATTCAGGAGTCCGTACGGATAGACTCTGTACTCTTTTTGAGTGCAGGGTATAAGTATTTCACTTCACTTACATTTGTGCTTCCGATTTAAAAATATTCTTTGAATTATGCGCTGCTTACTTATTGTGACGAGCTTTGAAAGTCTACTGATTAAACATATTATATACAATGTGTCGGGAGCTGAAAATATATAAACATTAACGAACTGATAGTAATTCTGCCACAAAGCGTATATTTAATTGACCCTTGTGGGAGCAGGGGGTCGATTATTTCAATTTTAAGTTTGGAATTTGTATGTTCTGTTGAACAATTCGATATGGGGGTACTTCTTCCAAAATTATACAAGGAAGCGAAAAATACATACAATTATTAAGCTGAAAATATACGTTGAGTATAAAAAGAAAAAGAAGAATTAAAAGATATACATATTCCATTTTTCTAACAAAATAAAAATTTTATTTTTCCAGTTTTACTGCACAACAAATATGAAAATAATGTCATAATAGTTTTGAAATTACCCTGTATTAATTACAGTAGTACATAAAACATGATACATTTATGATATTCAAGTTGTTTTCCCACATAAGGGTTAATTTAGCACTCAAAGATGATTTATTAGACCCCGTACTTAAACAGAGTACAGGGGTCTATGAGGTTTGTCAGAAGCGAAATGAGCATAACGGGGAGAAGGAGGTTTTTCGACCCCATAAAGTATATATATTGATCAGCTTTAACAGCCTTCCTAATGAACACCTGGATCTCAGAGACTATAAGAACTAGAGTCTTGAATAAAAGTCCCACAAATTGTAATACCTATTAGATCTATCGTGACCAAATTCACACATTATGTGTATGCTATCATTATGACTATTTTCACCAAGTTTGGTACAGATCGGACAACTCTATCCTATAGCTCCCATAGTACAAATTGCTTATTTGAATGTAAAACTGCGCACAAAAATGAGTACGGGGTCTATTACAGTCGGCTCGCTCGCTGTTGCCTTTCTTGCTAGTTTAGTGTTGAAGTTATCGCTTTCTACAAGTACCTACGAGAGAACAGCTTCGAATTCTTTGTACATTCAGAGATTTATTTATTTGCATATTGCTCATAATGCTTATATAACATATACATACATTTATGTGCGATTACAGAAAATATCTTTTACTTAAACAGTATAGTATTTACTTTCTATGTTGAGCTTGTTGAGTTGCTGAGTAATCCAAATATCAAAGAATGCGACATTTGTGTACACGCCTGGAACATTCTTATGACCGCAGTCAAGGCCCCAGGTTACAATACCAGCTTGATAATATCGATTGGGCTTATTCCTGAAGGGGCAGACGAGGGGAGCTCCACCGTCTCCGAAACAGGCATCTACGTTCTTCTCACCACCGGCACAGATACTTCCCTGTTCAAGTGTAAAGTTCGGATTCCTTAACTTTAAACTTAATTTATTATTACACTCTTTTCGAGTGAGAATTGGCAGAGTGATCTTTTTTAGAATGTCAGGATATTGCTGGCTAGCGGCTTCTTTGCCCCAGCCCGTGACAATGCATTGCGATAAATCAATCTGTTCGCGAAGACTTGGTAGACAAATCGGCGAAATATGCGGACGAGCGTGAACATGTCCTCTCAGCACAATTAACGCGATGTTGTTGTGTATATAATGATATAGTTCATGGGAAATTATTTGTTGAATTTCAAGATCCTGATGTTTGTAGATTTCCTCAGTAATGGTTGTATCCCATTCACCGGCTCTTACAACCAAGTCTTTTTCTGTCCAATTTGCCACTTTATGTGCTGCTGTGAGTACCACATTTGGCGTCAAGAGGGATCCACCTCCGATATAGATGACCAGGCTTCCAGCTGGAGTGGGTACCAACCTCAGAATGGCCATCATCCAGGGAAACTCGCCGAAATTCGCTTCGAAATGCCTTTCCTCTCGACCCTCCAGTGTAAGTTGAACTCCATTCACATTGCGAATTCCACATTCTTGCATCGTGAAATTTGTCTCCTCTATCGGGGGCTCCTCAATCTGCAAAGTTCTTATGTTTAGTATTATTTAATTAACAAAGGGTATTGGTTAGACCAACCTTATCGGTTATGTGACAACAGATCTGGTTGTATTTGCACTGCTCTTTGACATAGAGTCCCCGAAACTGTATGATATACTTTCCATTTGTATTCCTTGTACTATTCTTACACATCCAAATCTCAACGCATTCCATTTCGAAACCACAGGAGTTTGTATTTGTTGTAGCCTCAGTTGGTTTTGGAGTAGAGACATTTACATCTTCGAATTTACCTGTGATCTCGGGCACAACTGGGTCATTGTTTTGGTTACTACTGTTTTCCTTGGTAGCCTTAGAAAACAATTCATTTAAATCATCATAAAATGAATCATCATTAATTGTTTGATTTTGAGTGTTATTAGAAGCACTGTTGATCACTCCGGTCAATTGATCTTTCTTCGTTTCTTCTTGTTGTTTCTCGTGCTCCTTTTGCTGATTACTGAGAAGCTCTTCAAAATCTTCGTAAACAGATTCGAGACTTTCTGAGTATGGGAAGAGGAAATAATATGATAATGAATAAAAAATATTATTTTTGCAAATAATTTATACTAACCGTTAGGGGAAGATTCAATCAACTCTGCTGCACACCAGATTAAAAGCAGCAATCTCAAAATGAACTTCATCGAACTCATGATTATTGCAGTCTGAATAAAATTTAATAAAATCGCAATTATTATACGACTTTGTTCTCTCTCTCTCCCTCTCCCTCTCTCTCTCTCTCTCCCTCTCTCTCTCTCTATTAATAATTTGAAAGTTGTGTAACTTATAGCGAGAGAAATTCACATATTTATTTGCTGCTGTTGCTTACAGTGAGCATTGTATATATACCATTGTGACGGTATACCATTGTGTCGGTATATATACAATGCTTACTGTATTTGTATATAAATATATACAAATTTGTTTTGAGTTTATAAAATTCGTATGTTTCATAGCACTATCAGTGTTTTAAGAGATTTCTTGACGAACGGTTTGTTCGTCCGCTTGACTCTTGTCAATTTCTGAATATGGAGACTGTTTCAGCGTTATCTGTGTTATTCCTGTGTATTTTGATTAGTGTCACAGATCTGGGAAATACCCAAGACCTCAGTAATCAAGATGAAGATCAATCATGTGGACTCCATAAAACTTGTGTTCCAGCATATTTGTGCAGTGAAGAAGGAACAATTGTCAAAGATGGAAGGACTGTGCTCAATATGAGAACTTTATCGTATGTGCCAAGGGACAATCATGGATGTGAATGGACTCATACTTGTTGTGCTGATGCTGACAAGGTAAGAAGCAGATCTGAAGACCTGAGTAATTCCATTAGTGTACAACTTTTCATCTGCTCGCATAGAGATCACAGAGGCAAGAAGAATACAAGTCTCGGGGATGTGGCTACAGTAATCCCGAGGGGCTGGAAATAACTCTGGAAAATACGCAGATCGGTGATTCTCAATTTGGTGAATTCCCCTGGATGGTGGGCGTCTGGGAGAATGAGTATGTGGCTGGCAAGTCCAAACCTATTCCCCAAGGCGGTGGCGCTCTCTTGGCTCCCAATGTAGTGTTGACCATAGCTCACAAAATCTATAATTTACCGACTGACAGTCTTATGGTGAGAGCTGGTGAATGGGACATTCAAATAACTACTGAGCCTTATCCCCATGAAGATCAATCTGTTGCATCCAAAATTATCCATCCAAATTTCAATAAGAACACTGGTTTCTATGATGTAGCTCTTCTCATCCTAAAGACACCTTTCAAGTTGGCTCCACACATTGATACTATCTGCTTGCCCCGACCTTTCGATGACTTTAATCAACGTCGCTGTTTTGTCACGGGCTGGGGCAAGAAACGAGTAATCGACATCGATTATCCCAATCTTCTGAAGAAAATCGATTTACCATTTGTGAACAATTCGATGTGCCAAGAACAACTGCGTCTAACCCGCTTGGGATACTTCTTTGAGCTGCACAACAGCTTTGTCTGTGCCGGTGGAGAGCAGGATAAAGATGCCTGTTTTGGCGATGGGGGTGCTCCTCTTTTCTGTCCCATGACCCACGATCCTAACCGATATACCCTGGCTGGTCTTGTTTCCTGGGGACTCGAGTGCGGATTCGAGGACGTGCCCGGTGTCTATGCGAATGTCCAGTTGCTGCGTCCCTGGATAGACGAACAGCTCAAAGAGCACCAAATTTCAGCCAGTAACTATCAACAATAAATTAATTTTTTTTGTTGATTTGAAATAATTATTTTGAAATAAATAAAGCTTTCCCAGACTTCGGATGCGTTTATATGTTTATAATTATAATAATTTGTATTATTGTAATGATGATTTTTAGAAGCAAAATGTGCGTAACATATGGAATGAGGTTTTTCCGACGCCATTAAGTACATATATTCTTGATCAGCATCAAAGACCGAGTTGATATAGCGATGTTTGTCTGACGCTATACGAACCAGAGCCACCAAATCAAGGGTTGTTTGGTTACGATAACTATGTCCTATAACGCTCATAGGTCAAATCGGTCGAAAATAGGTAATTTCTATGAAAACATGTAGTATTCATTAGGTAATCTCAACCAAACTCACACATTATGAGTAATTCATGATTACAACTATTCTCACCAAGTTTGGTCCGGATCGGACAACTATATCCAATGGCTCCCATATGGCAAATCGTTATTGTTGTTGTTTCCATTTTATAATGATAATTACTTCATGTATTTTATTTAAAATAAAATAATTTTATTTATTTAATGTTTGATGGTGGTTTCCACTCATATTTTAGTCTCTCACATGCTAATACTCTACTATTACAGGGTATATGAATAGCTATGATTATTGCACGCTCTCTAGTTTCAATATTTTGATTTAAACGCATTGCGTGAATGTCACTGATTTCGATCTATAATTCTAGCTCTATACAACTTTTAGATAATTATATAGTTCACCAAAAAAGATTTTTTAAAATTTCAAGCTTACAATCAATTGGTTAATATTACTTTTCTAAATTAATCAATTTTTTAAAATTTTTCCAGTATGCGTGGAATTAAGTTATAGTATCGGCTATCAACGTTTAGCTTTCTGAGTTCCTCCGAGATCCAGGGCATGAGATAGCTAACATCGGTATATACACCTGGAGTATTCTCTAGTCCGCACTGGAATCCCCAGGCGACAATACCGACCTGATAATACCGATTCCGAATTCCTTTGATCGGACAGACCAGAGGAGCTCCGCCATCACCAATGCAGCTATCTTTTCCCCTTTCGCCTCCAGCGCACATTGAAGTTGGATCCAGTTCGAATTTTCTTCTCAAACGTCTTGACAGTTGAGAGCTGCAGTTTTCTCGTGGTACAATCGATAAGGAGATTTCCTTGAGAACCTGTGGATAATCCGAGGAATGGTAATTTCTTTTGCCCCAACCCGTGACAATGCAGCCAGAGAGATCGAAGCTATCCGGGGAACTCGGTAGGCAAATGGGAGCGATATGTGGATTGGGACTAATGCGCACTTTGGCCACGATTATTGCAATATTATACTCTTTATGATCGGGGATATAGTTGTTATGGACTATCACTTGATCGACGCCGCGATCTACATGTGGATAGATTTCCAGTGTAGTCTTCAGATCCCATTCTCCAGCTCTGATTATAAGATTGTTGACGGATATATTGTTGACCTTGTGTGCCGCTGTCAACACAACATTTGGAGCTATAAGAGAACCACCGCCGATGAGTTCCGGTTCCTCCTTCGGATCATTCACCATCATCAGAGCTACCATCCAGGGAAATTCACCAAACTCAGCTTCCATATTCGGAGTTTCCTCGAAGGTCATTTTAATGCCACGAATGTGCTGGGTACCGCATGTTGGAAAGTCTTCATTGTTTGTTGTTTCCTCGGAAATAACAGGTTCAATCTGTAATAGAAAAATTTCAATAAGTTGAGTGCACCAATGATTTCACAATTAATCTTACCTTATCATCTATATGACAGCAATCTTCCAGATAATGACAAGGATTGCTATCAAAAGCACTGCGAAAAGAGATTTTAAAGTGTCCACTTGAATCGGGAACTTCTGCTTTGCATTGACCCTTTTTAACACAGACCTTATTCAGGCCACAGGACTTCTCAGTGGTATTCACTACTTTTGTTCGATTACCCAAAATTTCCTTTATCAAAGAGCCCTGTTCTTCTAGGGTCTTCTGTATGCGTGTTAGTTCTTTTCGTAGATCGTTTATTTCTTTTGAACAATCTGTTTGTTGACTGTTTGTTGAATTTACCACCGATTCGAACATTTCATAATCTTTATCATCTAGTTGAGCTTTGCAGCCAACAAGAAGCACAAAAGCTACGAATAAGCTACAGACAGTCCTCATCTTGGTTATCTGTTAGTTTATATTAAACAATAAAACAAAAAAATAATATTTAAACTTTAGTTCTCATATTTATTTCTTCTTTATTGCATTAATTTTCACTTGACTTGATTTACTTAAACCACTGCACTGACCGATTGCTGAGCGAAGACTGAATGTGGAATCAGGAAAAACTTGTCTCACAACACATTGTATAGAGAGATTATAATTTATTGTATATAGAGTGCACATAAGGGAGAGGTTATCTCCCCCAAAGCCCTCTGCACACACACTCAAAGAGCATAAGAAACAATATTGGTTCTATAATCAAATAAATTAATATGCATATTAAATAAATATATTTATATATGTAATCGACTAAATTAAAATATGCATTAAATTAATATTTATATTTTGCTATACTGAATGTGGAGTGAATTAACTTAGTTTTCTGCTTTTCATACCTCACCCTGATGTCGATCGGTAAAATATGAGATGAAAATAAATTCATTTAAGTGCATTTAAAGTTTTTTATTTAAGAAAGTACACATAAGAAGAATTGTTTAATTTTAATTAACATGAAAATAATGATTTAATAATCATCTCAAATACTGTCACAAATTTGTAACCTGATCTGTAACTTATTGATTGCAAGATTTATTATACTCTCTGCAAGAGAGAGTATATTGGGTTTGTGAAAAAAAAGTATGTAACAGGCAGAAGGAGGCGATGCCGACCCCATAAAGTATATATATTCTTGATCAGCATCACAAGCCGAGTCGATATAGCGATGTCCGTCTGTCTGTCCGTCCGTATGAACACCTGGATCTTCTAAACCACTAGAGCTAGAGCCACCAAATTTGGAAAGGAAGTCCGTCTATATGTCAGACAGATCAAGTTTATTTCAAATCTTTGCCACGCTCCCCACCGCCCCCGCAAATTGTAAGAAACATTTTTCACATCACTATAACGAAATGAAAACGAATAGAGCTATCGGAACCAAATTCATATAATATATGTACGGTACCATTATAACTATAGTCACCAAGTTTGGTCCGGATCGGACAACTATAGCCTATAGCTCCCATAAGACAAATCGGTAGAAAATTGGTGATTTGTATGGAGACATTTAGTTTTAGTTGAGCGATCGCAACCAAATTCACATATTATTTGTATGGTACTACTGTAACTATCCTCACCAAGTTTGGTCCGGATCGGACAACTATAGCCTACAGCCCCATAGGACATATCGGTCTAAAATTGGCGATTTACAGCTCCGTATAGCTCCCATAAAACAAATCAGTCAGTCAGTTATTTGTATCGTAAAATACTCACTTGAGTGAGTACGGGGTCTATTACAGTCGGCTTGCTCGACTGTAGCCTTTCTTACTTGTTATAATTTGTCTTGGCTAAGTTACTTCTCTAAAACTTTGAATGTAGAATTTTGATTACAAATTTACATATATTATAATTTGTACTTTATATATACTCATATTAATAATAGCTAACTAATTAGTAAGTTGTAAAATCTCAAATATTTTACTTAATATTGAATTAAATCAGAGAAGGGAGCATGACTTTCTCTCATGAGCGACGTCGGTAAATAGAAGAAAGCAAGATCAGTCTTATCTTAGCTAACGATGCTTAGTCATGATAACACCACATAATCGATATTGAACATAATTAGCTTAACGATACATCGTTGGTAACTTAACATTACATGTGACATGAATGAGCATTAAGTTTGTAAGTTATTGTGTTAGTATAAGAAGACTTTGTAAATAGAGCAAACAGATAGTTCCTATGACTTTCATATCTGTCGGAGCTGCAATAAACTCACTTTCTCTTGGACGCTAGGTGAGATCACAATAAGACTGCTTTATGTGTATGTTCTTGACTTCATTAATTAGTGTACAAAAAGAGATCTCCAAACAACGTTAATTAAAAGGCAATCAACTGGTTGATTGAGTCCAAGCCACATTGTGATTACCTTTTCTATTGGAGGACAGTATCAAAGAATCAAAGAAGATGGACTGAGTTCTGAATAAAAACCTTTAGCTTTTAGGTTTCGACATTAGACTGGGACCGTGTTTGGGTCTGGGTCTAGGTCTAGGTCTGGGTTTGGGTCTGTCATCTATCATTTGAAGAATGTGTACCGTCTGCCGTTGGGGGGAGTAAGGGGAAAGGACGGCACGTGGTGTGTTCCTCTGTCCAGTGCAATTTGAGCAGACGTTTTCTAATAAACATTAAGTTGACATGAGAAACACGCCAAACAAATGAAGCAAATGCATTTCATGCTCTGGCCATGTCGGCGCTTCGGGCATCTACTGTTCCACGGTAGGAGTAAGGCGGTGGTTGAACAGGGAGGGGGCAGGTGGAGTGACAGCGAGTTTTTTTTTTGGGTAGGGGCGCAATGGGGGTGTGGCAGCTGTTTACTAATGCTGGCATTTTATATTTTCTTTTATTTTGCCGGCTTTCAACGCTTGCACCGCAGGATATGTTTACAAATTGAAAAATATAGCATGCGACCGCCAGGACGTGCTAAAAATTCGCAGTCTGAGGCACAGTGGGACAGTGGGACAGTAGCTGCTAAAAAGTGTGTGTGGTTTACTTATGTAAAATGAGACATAAATTCATAAGGATAAAGTATTTAATCATAATATAAGTAAATATAGGTAAAATATTTGTGTAGAATGATAGAAACGTTATCTTTGGCACCCCAAAGAATTCATACCCTCGTAGATCCCTGAAGACTGTATTGATCTGAACGTTTCTTAGGTATTTAATTTTTCTATAGTGCTTTATATAATAGTAGTCCGATTTTGTCAAGCTTCTGCCAGTATGCTATTGAAATATATCGATTAGATTAAAACTTCGATTGGGCATGTTAAACCATAAACTATATTATATTACATTATAATTCCATGGACAAGGTCATAGTAATAACTGTAAGTAATATCTTTAAATTCAATTATTTATATTCCCAAACTAACTAATTAAGTTTCTTTTATATTTTTAGTTAATTTAAGTTCTTAAAATACAATTTTTAATTTAATCAAATTTAATTAGTTTACAGCTTAATTGAAGTTATCTTTTTATTGATACTTAAACCACTGTGCGTCAAGTTGAATGAGAAAAAAATTTGTTGGAGCTCGGCTGGTGAGGAGAGAGAGGCATAGGGGAAAGTGGCAGCTTGCAAGTGGACAGTCGACGTGCCACGCGATGTTGCACAAACGTGGCCATAGATACAGTACTATATAAAAGAGAGAAAAGAAGATTCATAGCCGCAGCTATATATGCATTATGTGTATACAAAGTTGCAGCACATTTAAAACTTAAAGTAAATATATATGTTACACATACATATATATTTATATATATTCATATATATACTTATATGTGTGTGTTTATTCATTCTGCACAAAGTGGCCGGAACAGCGTAAATCTGACATAAAACATTTGCGTGACAAGTCCATGGTCTTCCCCTCTTTACCCCAGATTGTTCATGACTACACCCATTGGGGGAAAAGAAGACCAAGAAGCAAAGGAAAATAATTATGGCGCAAATCATAATAATGCAGCTCCGCATTAATAGCAGCAGCAGCAGCAACAAACTGGAATCGTGTTCAAAATGTAATTTCCTGTCCAATGGAGCTAATGTTCAAAGGCAATTCGGGAAAACTACGTGATTTTCACTTAAGAACTAACAACTAAAAGAATATTTTCGCATTATAGTTTAACAAAAACTTTCATAATGTTTAAAGAAAACATTAAAACTATTAATCTAATTGGGAGTAAGTAATGACTAGTTAATCAGTTATTAATCTAATTGGGAGCAAGTAATGACTAATTATTTAGTTATGTTTGTAATAAAAGAGTGATAAATATGCAAGTCATAAAGTCATTGCTTATTGAGTATACGTATTCTATATATATTCTGAAATATTTTTAGCCTTTTTTTATGGGTTTTTTAATTATCCATGAGGGATTCAGTGAAAGCGAATGAAGTATAAAGTCAAGAGCAGAAAGAGTCAATGAGAAGATGGCTGAAAACCGAAACGGGTTTCTTTCTTTGTAACATTGACAGCTGTGGTCCAGACAAAGGACTTCTGAAAAAAAGAAAGAAAGAGCGAGAGAGAGAGGGAGGGAGAGATAGAGACAGATGCTTTTTGATATGTTTTGAATCTGCGTTGACAATGGCCTTTGTCTTGACAGCGTCAGTCAAGATGTGAACAAATTAACCAGCGAACCAACTGTCTAACGGTCTAATAAACAAAATACCAAAACCTGACCAACTGATTTACAATGTCAAATTGACAACAATTAGGTTTGCCGACAGTCTCTCTTCCTTTTCCCTTTTAACGCTCTCTCTCTTCCTCTTCCTCTGTAGATTTCTCTCGTCCTAACTGCTTTCTGCCCTCTCGACTGGTTGTCAGCCTGTTGCGAAAATGTTGACAGCATTCAAATCAAAATGTTGACAACAACAGAGGGAAAAGCAACAACGGAGATGAACGCCTCTGGCATTGGAGTCCTTCATTCTGATAAGAAGAATGAAGATAGAGGGAGAGTGAGAGAGGGAGGGGTAGAGAGAGAAGGACAGAGGAACAGCAAGAAAAAGAACAGAGAGGGAAGTTCTGTTGTCATAAATGTCATCTTTGAGTCGTTTGACAGTTGCACTGAGTTCGATTAGGGCGTGATTTGAATGGGAAATTAGCGAAACGTTTTTGCCTTCATTTTTCACTTTCTTATTTCACGTTTTGACTTATGGAAAATCGAAAATTTAATTATACCAGCAGTGTCTGTAAAGCAAATTAGATAAAGGTGCAAAGAGAATGAAAAATTCGTTAAAAAATCCAGATAGAAAAATGTGTAAAATATGTTAATAAATTTTAATTTAAAGATAGGTGTGTTGGAAAAACAATATTAAAAAAAATTTAAATAAAGTTGGCTTTTTTTTTTTGTAAAATATAAATTTATTTAAAACATTTTTGTGGAACTTCTTGTTCTATTAGTCTCTCTTTAAATTCTTTTTTTAAGCAAAGCATATTAAATTACAGCACTATCATAATTATTCAATTTTCAGTATAAGTATAATGATATTTTTTAAAAATTGTCAATTAAACATATTTTAAAATTTGTTCATTAAATTTATTTTAAAATTTTTAAAATTTTTAAACTTTTTGCAAAGTAAATTGCATTCAATTACTGCTATTTTGTTTGATTTTTATTTCCATAGTATATATAATTTTATTATCATATTTAAATTATTAAATTTATGTTGAAATTTAACTTCTATCCGCAAATTTCTTGCTCACTTTAAGCTCATCTTTAAAGTAAAAATCTTTAAGATTTGCACTCACTTGCTTACTTAATTCCATGTTCATACTAAGTATATATAATATTATTAATATTGTTTTTCAAATGATTAAATTTATTTTAAAATTTAAATTCGGTTAGCAATTTTATCGCTTATTTTAATGTCTTAAGCTTTCATTTAAGTTCACCAAAAACTAAAGCTAGTTTCCCTTTTCTCTGGAGTTCTACTACAATTCGATTCCGGCATTGATAACACACTGCGAGCACTTGAACTTAACACAGAATTGCACTTAAAAGTATTAGAGTGAAAAGTAAGAAGAAGCAAATGAAGAAAAAACACTGTTAAAATAAAAAGAAAAGAAAATTTATATTATCAAGTATTATTATCAGTCGATGCAATAAATTGTGTGCGTTTGCGTCAGCCAAAAACAGAGTCAAGTGTCGAATTCTGTAGTTTTCATTGGCGCTGGTGGCTTCAAGTGGTACTGGGAGTAGGGAAAGGAAAGGGAAGAGACAGGGGGTGGGACGGGCAAAGAGATGGGGACAGAGTAAACCCCCCTTGTCAGTCCCGGCAATGAGTGTTTCCTGTTTCCGGCGTCTCGACTGTCTGGCAGTAACAACTGTAAGCAACTATAACTGTCGGCAAGTTGGCTTTATTATTTCCAGACTGTTGAATATGCATACTACATACATACACATATAAAAGATGTGCATTGGGGGGGGTAGGGGGATTGTAGGTACTTTGTTTTGCTTTGAAGACGAACAGGACCTCGGAGTCCTGTCCGACATAGGCGGGTGCATTATCGTAACTCAAACAGGCAAAATATTGTGGGTGCATTAAATACTTTTGACTTCTCGCTCTCTATCTCCCCCCTTCTCTCTCTCAATCTTTCCCTCTCTCTCTCTTTTCACACAAAGTCAGGTTACGGAAAATGCTGGCCAAAGGACGAGCTTTCGTCCTGTTCCCTGTAAACTATTTGGACCTGAGATGAGCTCACCCTGCAGCCATTGTCTGCATGTTATATTAAACTATTTGCTGATCCTTCCTCCATCACAAGCCATTCTTTCCAGTCGATGTCGAAATTCATCCACTGCATTGTCTCTTCGTTTTTCCAACAATTTGTGGCAGAATTTATACAAAAAATTACAAAAAAAATTATGCTGCCAGTCACTGCCACAGCATGCGCCACAAATATGAGGCTACCAGAATGAAAAAATCAACTTTTATAAAGGTACACTGAAAAAAACTTACTTAATTGTAAACCTTAAAATCTTCATATCTTTTAAGGTTTTTAACTCAATTAAATTATATTCAAATGGAATTTGATATAAGTGGAAGTTAAATTATATTTTTAATTTTTAAAATTAATTTAAAATTTACTTTTTTTTTTTTAATCAGCATTTAAGATATTTTTCAAATGCTTAAGAGTATTCAGAACTATCCCAATTTTGACATAGTTAAAATTCATTAAAGTCCATGTTTTTTTCAGTGTATTATAAAAATCTCAGAAATATTGCGTATTCCACGTAAAGTTCCTTAAGTTAATGACGAGCTATTTAAATTATTACAACAATATTTTGCTATTATTTAATAGCAAATAATTATTAAGTCCTTAAAGTTTAAGTAAAGTCATTTCTATAGCTAAATCCTTATTGTCAAATCCTTAAAGTTCAAGTAAAGTCATTTCTATAACTGGCAGACAATACAGAACAAATGATTCTCATAGTAAATATAGAAATAGAACTTATTTAGTATACAAAATCTATAAGACGTATACAAAACATAACAGTTGAAAATGATTTTATTAATACAAAATCTATTTTGATTCTTTTTAATCAAATTTTGACACTGACTTTTCCACTTTCCTTTAAAATATTGCCTAGTTTCAGTAAAAGGTGAGTCGGTGCTTAAAAAGTGAGTCGGTGGTAAAAAAGCGGTAAACCCAATTGAAATTTTCAACTAAAAGATTTTTCTGGTATTTTGTAAAAACAGCAAAACATTGACATTAATTCAACTACTAAATGCAACTATTTGTGGCATAGACCGGCCAATTGAGATGTCGTCAAGTGGCATAGTTTATTGAGAAACATATGAAATGCTTAAAATTTGAGCCAAACAAAATATTAAAAGGCTTAAATTACTGGAAAATGAAAATATCTCATTTTTCCAGCTCTATCAACAGTTCTTGGCACTTATTTGGATCTCTTTTGAGTGTGTGTGTGTGCGTGTTTGTGCGTATTTGTGCGTGTTTGTGCGTGTATGTGCGTGTCTGTATTTGGTTGGCAAACAATATTGCAGAGCAGAGATTAGTTGCTTATTTTGACAGTAGCTGTCAGTGTTGCATTTAGCCTGTGTAAACAAACAAAAATATTTGCAGCCATTGCAGCTGCCACACCCACTGCCACCCACCACCCACCCACTTGCAAGCTAAAGTGCTGCTTATACTGCTGCAAATTTCAGTTTGTGAGCTAACGCCAAGCCTGATGTCTGATGTCTATGATGATATTCTCATATCTCTACTGCAATGAGTGCATACACTTCTGCTCGAGTGCACTTATATACCCCTCCCTCTTCCTCTCCCACTCTCTCTATATAGCGCTCTCTCTTTTGCTTTCTTCTTCGGTCTCATCTCGACGATAGTTTTTCGTCTTTCTTGCCTTTTTGTTGCTTCATTTTTCATGTGCAGCAGCTCTAGCAGCTCCAGCAGCACCAGCAGCAGCAGAAGCTGCAGCAGTTAAGCTTTTAATTAAATGCAAGGAAAATTCAATTTTAATTAAAATTTTCTCGGAAAAGTCTCTGGCCTGGTAAATGCATATACGGATACGGATACCGATTGGGGATTTTGTTCCATGCTCGTCCGTCTTCCACCCTCCCTCCCCCCATTTTCCCGCGTTTCCTCTCTTTTATCTGCATTTCTTTGGAGTGTTTGCCAAACGTGTAAAATTGAAAATTAGGAAATCGAATTGTAACGCCCCAAAAGCGTTCGATGAATAGGATGCGAAGTGGGTATGGCGGTGGCGATGGGAAATGGCCAAAAGAATGCCTTATGCCAAGTAGTCAGGGTTTGATTCCAACTCCGTATCAAACAAAAGCAAAATTGTAAAGTAATTGGAAATGAAAACTCATTTTGGTCGAAAAATCATCATTCAATTGGCCAAACATCAGTTTGCATTGCCAACATGCATTCAATGAATTTGAGTGGACTCAACAAAGAAGCTGCTTGATGGATTAATTCATGTTGTCGTATTGAAGTGCAGTAGGAACAAGTAGAACAACTAAAGAAATTCTTTGTGCCGGTCTCAAGCTAAGAACTCGGAAGGATTTACGATGAGGCAATGTCTCCCGGAGTCGTTCATATAAAAATTTATTCAAACGGAAATCATTTCTCAAAAGAACTTTCGATATTTATACAAAGCCAGTAATTTACTCTATCAAAAAGCTTTGTTTTATATTAAATATTTATATTTTAAATAGAAAATGTTTATATATAAGAAGTACTGGATCAATGTTATTGATAATAACCCCAAAGAACCTGTTGCGTTTCACCCAAAGTTGCTTGTATGATCTCTGTTAGCTTTAGATATACTTAAACCTACTCATATTGTGCATATAATCAGACGTGACAGTCGAGTAATTGTGACATTGCAGGAAATCGCATCAATGTTCATTTTCTTAGGTCTGTTTGGCTGAGCTTACTTGTGACAAAAGTTTTGAAGAACAAAAAAATAAAAAAATAAATAAAAGGGGAGATCAGGGAGCTTTTTGGTAGCATTTTGCACATAATTTAAACGCACACATCCTGTCAGTCATAAATTACACATATTACATGCACGTATAAATCGCAGACCACATACGAAGATACGAGCATGTGAAAAGTACGCCGGAAAACTAAGAGCAAAGTGCTTAACATACTTTTTGGCGCAAGACCCAAGAAATAACGGGGTGAGTTGAAATAAGAAAACCTCATATAGACCCAAACATCGACCTCGACTTCGACAGCGACATTCACATAGGCAAATCTGCAAAATGCACGTAGCACAAGAAAGTTGGGAAAACTTTTTCCCAAACGAACAGCGAGTAAGACAGAGATGGTGAATGTGTGCGAGTGTGAGAAAGAAGTGAAAGTTGAAAGTAAGTCAAGACGCTGGCAATGCAAAAAAAAAAGCCAAAACAACTTTTACTTTTACTCGAAAGCCAAAGCCAAAGATTATGGCAACTTGACGTGTTCCCAAAACTCTAGAGTTTGCCTTTCCTTTCGAAATTGTAGCTATACTAATTTAGATACCACCATTGATGAGCTTACCATAAAGAAGAAGACACTCAAAGTGCTAAATATCAGAACAAACGTGACTGAAGACTTATCGATAAGATTAATGAATCGGTAAATCACAGGAAAGGACAAAGCAAATATATAAAGAATTTAAAGATTTTTAATTAAATTAACAAATTAATAAAATCTATATTCGAGGGAGCCGACTGTAAAAGACCCCGTGCGTGTTTTTCATACAAATCACCAATCTTCGACCGATTTGAAGCTATAGGCTATAGTTGACTAACTATCTAACTTGGAAGATAATTTTAATGGTAACATACACGTATTGAGTCAGTTTGGTTACGATCGCACAACTGAAACTTCATGTCTTCATACAAATCACAAATTTTTGACCGATTTGTCCTATGGGAGCTATGGGCTATAGTTGTCCGATCCGCACCAAACTTGATAAGGCTCGTTATAATGGTCCCATACACATAATGTGTAAATTTTGGTTTCGATAGATTTAGTCGTTTCCAAGTTATGGTAATGGGAAAATGGTTTTTCACAATTGGCGGAGGCGGTAGTGGGCGTGGCAAAAAAATTAAATTAAACTTGACCTGCCTGACATACAGACGGACATTCATTTAAAATTTCGTGCCTCTACCACATGTAGTTAAATAGATCCAGGTGTTCATGTGGACAAACAGACGTACAGAAAGACAGACGAGCAGACGGGCATCGCTATATCGTCTCGGCTGTTGATGCTGATCAAGAATAAATATACTTTATATGGTCGGCCACGCCTTCGTCTGCCTGATATGTACATTTCGATTCCAAGAAACCTAATAGACTCTTAAAGTCTTTTGAGAACGGGGTCTAAAGACAGTTTCTGAGCAGGCTCAAGAAACGGCATACTAAATGATTGATTAAATCAATGCATAAAATTATTTAAATAAAACATGAATAAAATATTTCAAATAACAAAAAACTAAAATTATATCTGTTTCCGAAGAGATAAATTTAACAAAGATATGAGAATTATAAGAGAAAGAGCAAAAATGAGTTCGAAGTTCATTGGAGCACCTGTAAAAGTGTTGGAAACTCACTTAATTCCGTTGTTTTCCGCGTTAATTTGCAGTTTTGCTGGAGGACAATTCCATCTTGGGCGACTGAAAACAATGAGGAGGAGCATCATGAACCACATAATAATAGGGGAGAATGGAACAAGGGTAATGGTCGGATGGTTTGAGGTCGGTTGGTTGGGGTGTCTCCATTGGGGCGAAGTGAAATGAAACCGCCATCAATGAACCGCAATTGTATTTGTTTGCAAATAACTGAACGTTATCTGAGACTATTTATCTTTATCTACAATAGCGGCAGTGGCAACGCTGCTCGAGCATCGACTTCTCTGTGCTAAGGGACCAAACGGGACTGAACGGGACTGAACGGGACCGAACAGGACCAAACAATGCAAAGCGACACCGCCACAGTAGCCACGACCCAAAGGACACCCCGAGAAGACAACAAAAAGCATTCGAATAGGAGCAGAAAGGGAAGTAAAGGGGGAGGAAAGCTTTGGTGGAAAAAGAGCAGCGGGACGCGAGGGGATTTCAAGGCGCCAACTGAAATAATAATGCAAGCGCCAATAACAATAAAAGTGGAGAAAATGGCATCGCAGGATGTGTAGTAAGTCGCAAGTCCATCCAAAGACAATAAGGACTCGGAAGTGCTCGAGAGTTTCTTTTGAAACCTGCGTCCAGTTTCATCAACTGGTTATTTGCCTCAAGTACATGAGCAAAATTTCTGGTTCTTTAATTTTGATTCGTAGTCTGATTCAGTCTCGGAAGCCAGACTAAACCTCGATTCGTTAACGTATTTTACGCATAATCAAATTGAAGTGAAAGCGTTTACTGTTCCTTCTTTCACGGAAGCTGATTGCGCCTAAAACCATGCAAATTAAATTTAATGGAAAATGTATTTTTCATATTTTCTTCATCTTGTAACATTTTGGCTCTCTCTGTTTTTCTTTTCCGTTCGCCTTTGGGCCTTTCCAATTTGGTTATAAATCAAATTGCGGTTTTATAGCCGCGCATTAATAAATAAAATCATTCAACAAGTTAACAAAAAAAACGGGTGGAAAATCTGGTTAAGAGCGGAAAAATAGAAAAGGGAAAATGGAAATTTTTATTGGTTACAAAAGCGATTCATTGTTTCTCATGCAAATTTACCAAAAAAATTGAATTGATTTCCATTTAAAGTGTATTCATAATTAAAACTACTTTTAAAATCCTCTATTACTTTTACTCCTCTATTATACTATTAGTTTTGTTTGTAAATTTGATAGTATTTTGATTATAACCTTTTCGAAAAATTTTTAATAAAATTTTAATACTTAAATCCTAAATAATAATTCTAAATAATGAAAATTCTCTTTGTGAAGCACTTTATTAATTACTAATATAAAACATCGCTAAGCATTTTTACTTTATTTAATAAACTTCTGTTGAATTCTATTTATTAAAAATTTTTTAAAGTTTTTCCAAACAAGAAATTTGTGGAATTTTCACTGTTCTTTCCGACAGTTTGTTAGCCTAATATTAATATGACTGAAACCAATCTGAAATCAACACCTTTGGCACTTTCGAACAAATGCTTTCCCCAAAAATCTGTTGACACCCAAAACTCTGAGAAAAATGTTGAGAAATGTTTGGAGAAAGACAAGAGAATTTGTGATGATTTTTGCATGAATTATGCAAAAGAGTTTGTCGAGTTTGCCGAGTTTGTTTTGTGGTGTGTTGTGGGGATACTTAAATGGGATTTGGGAAATCTCAAAACCCCGTGTGTCAGATAGAGACAGAATCAGAATAGAAGTTGATAAAACAGCGAAATTTTCCACAAAGGAAAATGGTAGAAAATGTTCACCTTTGATGGCATATCAAATTGCATTCGATTACGAGTTAAATAATATAATAAAAGGTGGGAATTAATAATTAATTTATTATATTTTATATATATTAAGTTCAGTCGCAATCGAATCGTATTTTAACAGTGCCTACCAAACCGGCGGCATAAACTTGTTAAGGCAACGCGTGTTTTCCAATAAATTTCCCAGGCGTTAACTGCGAAATCCCATTGCCCATTTACTTACTGCAACTTGCAACGTGCCACGTGCACCACCTGAAAATTGCAACTTAACAATGCTTGAGAGTCGCCACCAAGGGTGTATGTGTGTTTGAGTGTGTGTAAGTGTTAGTGCTGCACACATGTACGATGCTGCCCCATGTGGCAACGCATGCGGCGTATAAATCAATATTGGCAATTTAAAATTGGCTGGCGGTGTATGAAGCCAATATCCGGCGTTTGGTTCGCCCACTTGGCACAAAAAAAAATCCCAACACACACACACTCGCTCACACACACAGATACATGCTCACGCCTGTGGGATATAACGTGAATCTTAGACAAACATTGTGTGGCAAGAGCAACGTTCAATGGGTGCTTCAATGCAGTTGGAGTCTGACTGTGTGTATATGTGTGTGTTTGTGTGTGTGTATTGGTGCTTCTATAGAGAATTGGCCAACTGTTCCCGCAGTCTATTAAAAATGCGCGTATGTACAGTTTGTGGCCCTTTACCAAGTTGGCCAGCGGGTAAACAAGTTGCCCAAAAAAAGCTGAAAAACTAAAACAAAAAGTTACAGTCGAGTGACTCGACTGTTAGAGACCCTGCACATACTAAATTTAGAGAGAAAATACTAAATGATTAACGGGAAATGTAAGTTTGTTTCTTTGGAAATAATTAAGCTTAGTCCTTAGTCTAAGATAACCATTATCTGCTTAGTAAATAGATTTTTCTTCGTTTTAAATTTGGTTTCTCAAGCTGTTTTTGTTTCTCATACGTCAATTATTGATTGCTGATTAAGAATATAAATACTATATGCTTTATATGTACATATACTACTGCCCAAGAAACCCCTTTACCCTTTTTGAGTACGCGGTGTAAAATAGAAGTAGACGCGGACTGTGGCATCAAACTCGTCTAGAGAAAAGCAGAGAGAGAGAGAGAGAAACGATGAGAATTGAGTATTGTGAATGGTTAAATGCTGACAAGGCAACGCTTAGCTCCATAGGACTAACCAAAGGGATAACTCCCATTACACCCAAATCTTTGATTAAAGATATTGAAACAAAACGAAGCGATTTTCCTCTAATATTAAATTTCATTTGCAGTATCTGCCTTTAAAGTGTAATGTGTGCAATTAAAATGCTGTGGTTGAAAAAAAAGTAAACATGAAAATGCTTTTAGACTGCTAAATGGGAAATTGCCTAATTATGCGCCTATAAGTATGCAAAAATTTAAATATTATGCAAATTTTACACTAACAGCGCGAACGCAACGAAATTTAAACGGTTTTTGTTTTGATTTGATGACATCATCGGGGAAAACGCGTCAAAAACGAATTATCAGAGAGCACACAAAATTGTTGTTTACGCGAACAAACGCATAAAATGAGTGAAAGAGATAGTTGTACAAGTAGAGGACGACACTGAGAGTGAGAGTGAAAGAGAGGGAAGTGGGAAAATATAAAGAAAAATGTGAGCTATAGTTGTTATTGCTTTAGTTGTTGTTGCTGCTGCTGTTGTTGTTCGTGTTGTTTATTGTTGATACAATAATAAAAAAAAGATTCCAAGAAATAGGAAATGAAAAATCATTCAAGCATAAAGTATTAAAAACACAGATAAATACTAAATTGCTTTTGCCCTCAAAATTTATGAATATTATTTGTGTGAGTGTGATGTGTGTGTGTGTGTGTGTGTGTGTATTTGGCCAAGTTATAAACTATCAAGGGAAAGTCTGCAAAAATTGTTTATGTTTGAAAAGACTTTTCTATGAGTAAACATATAGAAATAATAAACTTTGAACAACCTCCAAACACTTTAATAATTTAAAAATTTGTATAACAAAATACCCTATAATTTTTGCTATGGGTAACGTAATTATACGGTATTTAATAGCACGTTGTACTTTCCCGGTAATTTTATCGCTAGATACAAAAATTGTTGGCCCGCATTAAATTCAATTTTCAGGCATTAATTCATTTTGTTCGGTCAACCAAAAAACATTGGCAAATTAATCAGCTCGACGTTTAAATTAAATACCATAAATAATGAGCATTGTGTTTGTAAAACAATAACAAACAAAACTGAAAATTTCAAAAAACAAAAAATTATTATTTTTATTTTGCCTGATTACATTCCGGTCAAAGCAAGAGAGAGAACAAAAGTTCACAGTTTTTATATGCAACAAGGCAACATTTTTGTCACTTTATTTTGTAAAATAATCGATCGATTTTTAACACTCTGATAACTAATTAAAGTGCACAAAAAAAGGGGTGAAATTTATTTGGGTAAGTATAACAAATACTTACTTAGTTACTCTCAACAAATATCACCCCTTTCTAAGTGCTATAATAATAGTTTTTACCATATTAAGCAATACTACTTGACGTGTATTAGAGAGGGTATCTGGAAACTCAGCACTCTCTATTCGTCAATTACGTGTTAAATATAATATGATAATTAATAAAAAAGCAAAATAAATAAATATTTTCAATAAACTATAATTTATATTCATAGCTAAACTTAAGCTACAATTTTTCTAACACTTGTGCTGCATTTTAAAATTTTATAAAGTTAAAAATTAAATTTTATAAATTATTTGCAATCAACACACGCAAACATGTTTGCTTTTCCTTTTAAATATTTTAAGTTATAAATTTGTTTATATCATATATGATTGGCAACTTTATTATTAGGCGCTGCCAACTTAGCGTTTTTGTCGTTGCCAGACAGTTAAAAGTGCTGGTAACAAAGCCGTGTATTTCTCATGGACAACGTTTTTCCATTTTGTGCACTCAACGTACTTATTATATCAACAATAAAATGCTTAATGTAATTAAAAGCAATCTCATTTTTTCTTGGCATTTAGCGACTGCTCTCGCTGCACTTTTAACAGTCGCCCCATCAAATGGGAAGAAATTCTCAATTGCTTGCAGAAGCTGTGCCAAAAGGCTTTACATTAATTGCCGTATTCCATTTAAGTTCTGGCCTTTTGCCTTCCACTTCTTTTACCTGTTTCGCCAAAGGTGCATAAGAAATGGCAAAATGAATGTCGGGTTAAGTAGGAGATGAGAGGAAGAGGAAGACGAAGAGGAAGAGGAAAGGGAAAAGGAAAAGGAAACGAAAAGAACCGAAGTAAAATGAGACGAGGCAGAAAACTGTAAAAGAGCTGATAAAAAACTTAAGGCCAAAGAATTGCGCAGCTAATAAAAAAGTTTGAGGCCGCAAAAAGCTAGGCGAATTACTTAAGCAACAACAACAACAACAACAACAACAAGAGTTCGAGCTAAGAGTTAAAGCAACAACATGAGTTGAGTTGCCAAATTAAAGCTTCGATATGAACTTTAAATTTGTGAAGTATAAAGCAGGTTTAAAGTGATTGTTGGAATGCCTGTATTCTACTTATAAAATAATCATTATTCAACACTAGATTAAGTATTATTTAAGACATTAAGTCTGCTCACCCTTTATCTTCTAGGCGATCTCTTTGGTTCTAAACTTTAAAATTGAAACAAATAAGTCTCTATAAGCGAGTTATTAATGTTAATATAATTGGTATAAAACATATCAAATAGAGTTTCTTTCAGCCTTTACATGTTGAGTATTCAATAGTCAAAAATTAAGTTAATTCAATTAATAAGTTATTTTCAAGAGCGACATTAAGTATACGCCACGTTTAAATATATCAAGCAATCACTTATCTAGAGAGACGTTCCACATACTGTTTTAATTGTAATAAATAAAATTTAGTTTAGAAATAGTCCGAATTTATTTCTTAAGTAATTGATAGTTTGTGAACATTATTTTATCACAGCAATTAAATTTAGTTTAAGTAAATTTAAAAGGTTATTTATTTGTTTATTAGTTGTTGGGTTAAAAAAGGCTACAAATTCAATAATTTTGAATTTAGTCTTTATTAATAAACGATATTTTAATACTCAAACTAAGTAAGTTACCAAAATAATAAGTCACAGTTTCTGTTAATTTATAAAATTAAGCCTTTACAGAGTCACAATTTAGAACATAATATTAAGCATGTAGGCTACTAAGTAGGAATACCAATAATGTTAGGTGTACAGTAGATTAACATAACATAATCACAACATAAATATAAGCATGAGATATCGATACTAGAAGCAATCGAGGAAGATGGAGTTAGTACTTCAGCAAGAGAATAAAGAGACGGACGCGAAAAGAACAATTAGAAAGACTTTATTGAAAAATTCCGTTCACAAATAATAAATATCATCCTATTTATTTAATGCTTAATTTTATTTATTAACTTAAATCTTAAATTTCCTTGACAACTTCAACTATTATTTAAATGAATTCCTTATCGATTTCCCTAACTGTAAGCCACAAATACACACATTGGAAAATTTGCATGTATGCGTTTAATTTGCTGTTAGCGCCCAAGAGACAGGGAGACAGAGATAGGAAGATAAGAGGATAAGGCAAGATAGAGAGAGAGGGAGAGAGCAGAACTGCAGCTGGTGCACTGAATGCCGGCTAAAGTTGTGCTATTAATTAATTAAATTTTGACTATGGCAACGCCGACGTCGACGGCGACGTCGACTTTGTCGTCGCAAGTTCTGGTGCACAATTAATCCATATTAATTATATGCTGCCGGTGGATTTATGGCATGTTTTGTGAGTTGGCATGTGCCCAAGATACACACAAGAACACACACGCACACACACATGCACATGTATGCCAGCATAAAGTCAATTGTAAGCTGTACATGTTGTTGTTATAGGACTCTCGGCATTTATAGAGGACATTGATAGGCATTTTAGCTTGTAATTTAACTCGCAGGACACCCTGCGTAGACCGGTAGAGTGGGACAGCATGATTGTCTTTCATCTCGCTTGTGACTGCACCTGACAGCTAAGACAACAGGAACAACAAGGACAACATCTCAATACTAAACGTGAACAAAAGGCTTTTAATTGCTCACGCGTTCACAGCGACAAACATGAGGATGATAAGCCACATTAGGGAGTGTGTACTGTCCTGCTTGTACACTGAGCTAAGCTGGCCACTTCAAGACTAAATATAAATTTATTTACATTTTATGAACTTCCTGCACAGCTGTAATTCCCTTTGGGCAGCGCCTAAAAGTGTGCTTCTAGAAATGTATTTTTGTTTGTGAAACTTTCTGTGACTGTCATTTAGTTAATGCGCATTGAGATTTAACAAAGAGCACAAAAAACTCCAACTAAACTTAATCAAAGATATCAACAGTCGTTATTTTTTGTACAATTCCCCAAAGCAACTAACAATTTTTAGCTTTCAACTTTATTTTGTTGAGTTTCATTTTCGTTTTCTTCACTTTTTCGTATTCAACTCCAATTTTTGTAATCAATAGCCAAAGGCAATAGAGAGCAGAAAAATGTAGATAAATTGGCAATTAATTTGCATAAAAAAGGAGGTAAAGCGTAATAATTAAGTGTAAATTGTATTAGCTGTCAGTGTAAACACAGAATCAATTAAAATGCCAATTGAGAATTCAAATCAATTGGTCGCAAAATAAAAAGAGAAATAAAAACAAGAAAGAAAAGTACAGTCGAGCTCGCCCGACCGTATAATACTCTCTGCATGCATTTTATTCCCGATTGTATTATGAAATTTTTAAAATCGGTATCCGGGTATTATAAAATAACAAAGTATAATCGAACACGCCCGATTACTTGTACAGTACGCCGCTCGAGTTAGTTCCCGATTATTTTAACTTAAATCGGTATCCAGGGAACACCACGTGGAGGTCATTGCGATGCAATTAGATCTTAGTAATAGATCTTCGAGTCGACTTGAAATAAGTAATTTTTAGAAAAATTACAAATTTCCATGTTCCCCGCGCGGAAAAATAAAAACAAAAAAATTCCCGACCTATCAATCTACAGACTACCTGAAATGCTTACGGAAATTGCGTCATGAATGCTATGCACAGTCTCAAAAGTTTTTGCGCTGGCTTGGCCAAGCGACACATTTGAAAATGCCCAATCAATGTGTGTATCGTCACGTGTTGTGGACATTTTCAAATCTAAAAGGGATCTAAATCCCTTCCTAACTAAGCTTTCATATGTTTCCCTAGCCTGAGTGAGAGCGCTTAGACATAAATTAAAATCTCCTAATATTACTACTTCACTACCTAAAATTTCTCCATATTCTACAAATAAATCCTCAAACTCACTTCTAAATTTAGGTAACGAGTAATGGGGGCTTTTGTAAACTATCAAAATACCTATAGACTTAAACTTTAAAACTGCGTACTCGAATACGTGCGAACCATCAATATTGCGACCTGTGGAACAAAGACTAACATTCTCAAAAAGTTCGTTCCTGACGAAAACAAGAATGCCTCTTTGTGATCGAGTCCTACCTTCACTTAAACAATCTAGACGTACAGCAATCCTATATCCTGGGACTTCATAAGTCTCATTTGGGAAGGTCGAGCCTTCAACAAAACAAAGCATAGATGCATGGAGCATTAGCTTATCAAATTGAACACTTTTAAGATGACAGTGCAGACTTTGGACATTGTGAAAAATTATTTCGAAATTAGAACTGTTAACTAAATAGTCGAAATGAGTGCTAAGTAATTTAATGGAGCGTAATTTTTCTAACTCTTCCTGAACTACATTTCGACCTTGGAGAGGCCTAGGAGGGTTGAAATTGCCTACTATAAACAGTCCAGCTGCACTTGTCGCTCTACTACAGCCTACATATAAGGCTGCTCGATCTAAACCTTCGGATACGTGGACCACCACCTTATTAAAGGTTGCTCCCTGACTTTTATGAATGGTAATACCTTCTGCAGGTACGATCGGAAACTGCTTTCTATCTATTGTAACATTTTCATTTTTCCTAAACTGAAAACTTCTAACAGTTTTTTCTACTGGGGTCCACAATGGATTGGGTAGATTTCTATACTTTAAACGCAATTCTTTCCCTACTCTTTCCTCAATGAAATCTACCCATAGAAGAATTGGATGACTGTTTGAGTCTAAATCTATTTGCCTAAGTATTCCTGTTGCTCCATTAACTAAACCATCTGAAGTGTCTATGTTAACAGTCATCATATATTTTGCTGTCGTCTTTAAAATGAGAGAACTACACAAACCCTGGGTTTCTGAAGTTTTGAATCCTTTAACGGATTCTAGAATGCGGGCCTTGTTAGCCTCACCTAAATTACTACCCTTTATAAAATCCTTAGCATTTGAACAATATTGAGTGGTCGCAATTCGATTCAGTTTTAAAACGTTATATGAATTTGTGTCGGCGTTGGAGTGGAAAAGATGAATAGCATCTTCTGGTATTATATCTTCCCTTACAACTCTTGATCTAATAAGCTCAATGTCCGTACTTGTCATATGAGCGGATGCCATATTATTAAGGGCTACAGCAAATGGTTGGTCATCTCGTTGACGCATTATTTCCGTCAACTCGAAAAATTCAAACTTTATTTGATTGTTTTCCCACAGTGTGCCATGTAGTTCACTGTAGGCTTGGCTAGAGGGTTGCTGAAAAATCCACTTGTCGCCCACAGGCCTCAGTTGTCTGAGATCGCCGAACACGATGACAGGTATTCCTCCAAAAAAGTGATTACTTTTGAAAATTTGCTGTAGCCTCAGGTTAATAAAGCCAAACATTTTGGCTCCTACCATTGAAATCTCGTCAATAATGAGTAATTTGAGATCAATCAATCTCGAATGTAGCGTATTAACTAAGTCTGCGGATAAGGTCCCAATTCGATCAGACTGATTAATAGGAAGACTGAACATTGAATGGAGTGTACAACCTCCTATTTCGAATGCAGCCTTCCCTGTTGGAGCGGACAAAAGAACTTTAATAGAGTCAGGATTTGAGCCTCTTCTATTATTAAACCTAGTTGTAAGGGCTTGATATATTACCGATATAAGTCGGCTTTTGCCGACACCTGCTCCACCACCCACAAATTCATAGAACTTTTTGCCTATTTTAAAATTATGCAACACATGGTTCAGGTAAGTTTTCTGTTTTAAGTTTAGGGACGATACAATTTCCTCTAAACATGACGATGTCATTAAAACAGGCAACTTAACAAACTGAACAGTGTTGCTATTTGGCCCATCTGCATTCTCGCCATTTCCTATATTTAAAATGTTGAGTTGAGGATCTATTTCTGCTACACCTAATGCTCTAAACCTATTATCAACATTCTCCTGCTCATCTGAATTACCTAACTCTTCTTCCTGATTCTCATCTAATACTCTACTGAGAGCATCTTCTAACTCACTATCATTTAAAACGTTAAATTTCCTACGATTTGCCTCAATAAGCTCCTTATTTTGATTGCAAACCTCTTCGCAATTTCTCCTAATGAGCTCCTCTTGCTCATTTCTCCACGGATAATACAGCATTACTAATTCCCTAAAATAGTTCTCCCTATCGTGGTTAACGTTATATCTCCTATAACGTATTATCCGTGGACTACGTCTTTCCCTAATAAATCCGCTACCATTGCGAAGAGGATAAACTTCGGTTGTTCCGAATCCTGCATTTTCGACCTCATCCTGAGATTCTTGGCGATTCCTACCTGTAGTTCGACTGAAAGTATAATATGCCGCAAAATCTGCTAAGCATAAACTATTTAGATCATCTGGACGGTGAATGTAATGATCTAATAGGCCTACTTCGAAAATATCTTCTGACTCTTCAGGCAAACTTCTGAGTTGTGCCCTCGACTTGAGCATTTGAACTCGTTTGTCAGGCAATCCAGTGTTTATGAAGACTTCTGCATTGCTGCTCTCTGACAACGACATCCCTAAACAGCAATAAGCTGCCTCCTGTGCAGATATTTCTGAGCCATTTATGAATTTATGCCCTATGTGCTGCAGTTTCTGCCTAATACTAAAATTTCCTGATCGCGCTTCTTCTACAGCTTCTCGCATAAGCTTGGACATACCTCTTTGCGACTTATTAATGTAGTTAATTACATAACTGCAGCACGCATATGGATCTAATATAAACTGAATATCTATGTTGGCTCTCTGCATTGACAGAATATGCGTGTTGTACGCATTCACCATAATGGCGTCGAAGCTTCTCTTTAAAAATATTTTTGGTCTATTCAAACTAGTTCTGATAGCAAGAATATAATCCTCAAAGCTAAGACCAATTTGAGGTTGCGAGAGAAAATTATTGAAATCATTAAGAGATTCCCTTATTTCACTATCTACTGGAGAACTCAAGAAATTGTTAATTTTCTCAAAGTTGTTTTGATGAATTGACTTATTCGGACAATCTTCTGGAAGAGGAAAGAGAATTTCTGTTCTAGGCAAAGGAGGATATGGTATACCAAATCGACAGATTTGCCTATTTCTAATGCTACGCTGGCATGACGGAGTATGTTTATGCGTTTGGTATAAAATAAATGGTGTCAATTCATCGTTTGTTGGATTTTTTTCCGTCGTAATGAACTGATCAACAAATTCAACAACAGGCGGACAAGAAGAAGAATTGCTAGCATCAAACAAAGGGGCATCTTTCAACCAAAACATTCCATGAATGTGTGGTGAACCCCGATGTTGGAACTCTACTCGCCAATAATATTTGTACACAGAATGTCGGCCGAAAATGCCTCCATCCTTTTTCATAACTTTCAAAAGCTGTCTATACCTATAATCGAAATACCTAGCACATGTAACTGGGTCTGACCTAATAAGTTCTACAACTTCAGACCTTTCTAAGCTAGCTGCCTCTTCTTCGGTTAGAACTTCCTTCCTAACTGTTTTCTTCAAAATAACTATCAGTTCTAACCACTTGCTTTCTGCAGCAGAAAGCGTTATGAAGAAAGAAGGTATGCCAAATTGCCGAATCATGGCCATAACCTTCTTCTTCTCTGCTTCCCAATGAGCAGGAGACGAGCGAATGCCTTTTAAAATTTTAAAACCCTCATCAAACTGAATTAACCTATCTATTTCTTCATCATTAAGGGCTGTCCTAGCTGTAACGCCGCGGGAAGCGCTGTGCTTTCTCAAGCAAATGGAATAATTATTCCGCATATTGATAAGCTGCATTTTTCTAAGATTATAAAAAAGCTTATCTACCCTACAAGCCCTTCTATCGTAATTCCTAAGCTCTGATCTAATAATTTTTGTGTAGCTTTCTACACAATTTCTTTTCACTCCTGCATAAATCTTGGGAAAGGATAACTCCTCTGAATCACAATCAGTTATCATGTCCAGAGGCCGTTGTCCTTCCCCAGGTGCTATCGCTAATCTACTACCATCTAAATTCTCTACTGGAACATTGTCCATTAGGGTTTCCTCACCTCCAGGATTAAGTTCTTGCTCTTCTACTGGAGCATTCTCATCTACATTTGGGTTTGCAGCTCTATCACCCATTTCTGTAACTACGTCTATATCCTCTGTTGATGCAATAAATGGAACGACTTCAGATGTATGCGAAGCCAACCATTCCTCATTAATACTAATTTCATGCTTTCTGTAAAGCTCAGTTCCTACTAAATGCCTAATTGCATCAACAACACGAGATGGAGATATAGTTTCCACCATAAAACTGTGACGATATTCTAATCTGCGTTTGAGGTGGAGCTGAATAACCTCTGCGTCACTGAAGGCCCTTGGAAGGGAAGTTACGACATTCGCAACTGGAATCGGCACATTAACTACAGCTCCTTTTATGCTATTTTGACGATCATAATCTAAAGACTTTATGATCATGAACGGTAGCCGCGGAGAAACTAATCTTTCTTCTAAACTATGCAAATCTTTCAGACATTCTGGAAGTGGTGGGAAATCTAAGCCATTAGTAATGGAATTATTTGGTTTTCTTCCTTCCTTAATTGAACGGCTACAAGATTTACAAAACGAATGCTTGCCGTCCACTGGAGGAAATTCATCGGACAAAAACAGAATGTCTGCACTAAACTCATTGTTTTCTAAAATATATTCCCTACTTATCCTGTCTATCTGGTGAGGAAACCACAAACCTTTACAACAAATACAAACATGGTCAGGGCCCTGTTTAATTAATTTGTTGTAAGTGGCTATAAAACTTTCTAAACTATTCCTAATGGGTCGTGCCTGATCTTCAATGGCATTCGCTCGTGCCTGCTCATTTCGGGCAGCATTACGCTCATTTTCTGCTGCTCTATTCTGAGAAATACTTCTATACTGACTAACTCTCTGACTTAAATTTCTGGCTGAATCTACTGCTATCTGGCGTGCTCTTATACGAGCACTTCTTCTTTGAGCTGTATTTCGAGCTCTTTCAACTAACCTACGAACAGGGTCATTTCGACTCTGTGACCTAGCTATTCTATCTACTTCTCTTTCTAATATTCTAACTTCTACATTCTGTCTTCTTTCATAATGTGCCTGGCTATTGCGCACTTGCTCTATTCGTCTAACTAAAATATCTTGTCTACGTTGCGATCTTCGCAAAGTGTCTACTGCTCGCTCTCTTTGTCTAACCTGTATATTTTGTCTTCTGATAGACCTACGCAAAGTATTGTCTGCCTGTTCGCGATTCCTTTCTTCCGAATTTTCCCTACGGCTTCGTCTGCGATAGGCATCTGAAACCCGTTCGATCTGCCTAAACTCTGGATCCTGTCTCCTAACTGTTCTACGTGAAGTATCGGCTGCCTGTTCTCGATCCCTTTCATCAGAATTTTCCCTACGAGTACGTCTGCGATGGGCATCTGAAGCCCGCTCGTTCTGCCTAATCTGAGGATCCTGTCTACTAACTATCCTACGCGAAGTATCGGCTGCCTGCTCCCGATCCCTCTCTAGTGTATTTTCCCTACGACTTCGTCTGCGATGGGCATCTGAACCCCGCTCGTTCTCCCTAATCTGTGGATCCCGTCTCCGTACTGTCCTACGCGACGTATCGGCTGCCTGCTCCCGATCCCTTTCTTGAGAATTTTCCCTACGACTTCGTCTGCGATGGGCATCTGAAGCCCGCTCGCTCTGCCTAATTTGCGGATCCAGTCTCCTAAGTGTTCTACGCGAAGTATCGGCTGCCTGCTCCCGATCCCTTTCTTGAGAATTTTCCCTACGACTTCGTCTGCGATGGGCATCTGAAACCCGTTCGCTCTGCCTAACCTGTGAATCCTGTCTCCTAATTGTCCTACGCGAAGTGTCGGCTGCCTGTTCGCGATTCCTTTCCTGTGGATCCTGTCTCTGAATAGCCCTACGTTCATTATCAACTGCCTGTTCTATTACTCTTAAACGCGCACTTCTTCTACGACGTGAACGCTGCTGTGAATTCCCAATCTGTTCTACTACTCGATTTTCACTAACTGCTCTACGAATTCTTTGAGATTGGGAATTTATCTCTCGCTCTCTATCTGCATACTCTGCGTCTTCTCTATTTATCCTATTTCTTTCCCTACGCCTTTGAGAACGTGCAGCAGCAGACAATTGCCTTCTGCGGGGCATTTCAAAATTATAAAAATTTATATATAATATTCTATAAAAAATTCTATAATAATATAACTTACAATTTATATAAATATAATATATTTTAAATTTATATAAAAATTGTATTTTTATATAATTTATTTAAATAAGAAAAAATTATTATTATTAATTAAATAAAATTATTAAAAATTATGAAATATTTATATAATAAATATAATTATTTAATAGATAATTATATTATTTTATAAAATTTAAAATCAGACAAAATCGGACAATAATTATGACTTACACAATAAAAGTAACGCGACAAGTACTACGCGTTAACCGAAAACCGATCGAAAAAATCGCGTGCGGTTTCTCAAACAGGCACGCCTTAGAAACGCTAGTAAAAAACGCTAGTAAACTAAGTCGCGCGCGCATAAACTGAACGCGTTTCATAAGTTCACCAAACGCGCACAAATGAACTACCTACGTCACAAACCACTTGAGCGTTGACAATCGAACGTTCTCGATGTCCAACATACAGACATAAATCGATTGACACGCACACACTCACGAACTAACACACTTGGTATAAAACTAATTATTAAATATATATATTTATATTAACTAAACTAGCCGTAATTAAAATTAAGTTTTGTTTTGTTTTGCTTGTTATATTCGTAATTAAAATTACGTTTTGTTTATGTTTTATATCGAAATCGACGGAAAAAATTGATATCGATGCACGATTACACCCGCTCAATCGAAACGTTCGCAACGAATTAAAGCAAAGCAACGCCAAAATTACACAGATGGGAGAGGATTTCTCTCTCACAGAAACGAGACAAACACAGTGCGAGTCTAGGAGTGAGAGAGACGGACTATAAGGATTAGCGGTAAAAGTCGTTACTTTTGACGCACGCTAAAGCAGTGCTGCCAGAATCAACAAAACAAAATAAATATAGCTAGATTTTTAACAAATAAAAAAAATGCTAAAATAAAAAAAATTATGCAAAAATTGATAAAAAAAAAAAAAAAAAGTTAAATCAATAACACTTTTAATTTTAAGAAAAACAAATTTAAATCAAAAATACTTACTTTTAAAGCAACATAAAATCAGTATCATTAAGATATTACAATTTAATATTCATTATATTAAAATATTAAATATTTTCAATATTTTCATTATCATTAACAATAAAAGAATAGTTAAAATGCTGTTCAGCTCGTCAGCTTCACTTATATTGGCTAACTGCCAGATTTAGCATCTAAATAGCTTTGCTGGCAGCACTGATTTCGTTGTCTGTTTTGCTTAATTTCTATTTACTCTAGCGGCCGCCAAAAGTAACGACTTTTTTCGCTACTCCTAGCTACTTGTCTCTCTCAATCCTTCATGCGTTTGCATGTGAGCAAGTGACAATGCAATGCAAAGAAGCAATAGAACAAAATCAAAAACAACAAAAACGAGAGAGAGTGAAATGAGAATATTTTGCTTTTGATTGTTTTTGTCTTCTTCGTCAATGTTATTGTTTTGATCTGGTTGTTAAACAGCTGTGCAATATGATTTTTTATATTCTTCAAATTAGAAGTAGCCAAAACAAAGGGACAAGAATAGAAAACAATAAAATTGAGCATTTTCAGTTTTGTAGTTTTGAAATTTATTAAATGTTTTATCATGTAAGAGAATTAGGTGAAGCAAAGGGCGAAGGTGTTAACGCTGCAATAACTTGACATGTATGCATTTACATATATGTATATGAATACGTATGTACATATGTATAAATACATACATATGTATGCATACATATAAACAGATGTAAGGGGATATGTACATAGTATGTATGACATACATATGTACACACATGTACGCATGTACGTGTACGTGAGTGTATGTATGTACGTACATGTGCGTATGCCTACATACGGGCAGCGCTGTCGCCACACAAGCAGCGAAAACGTTCGCTCACATGTTTGTATGTTTCTATCTCGCTTGCACACATGCATTGGCATTGCGTTCAATTATCAACTTTCTTACATGTCTAGCTCTTTTGTTTATTGTCCGATTTAGATGCAACTTTCAGGATAGTTTAATATATTTTGTCTTCAAACGAATGTGAAATAACAATACTGTACGATAAGAACATATGCCTTAAAATCGGCATTGAAGTTTGCAAATTATTTTATTTCTTGTGAGAAAAGGGGGCGTGGCAGTCCAAAATTTTTGATGACAATACAATTATGCCGTCTCTAGGAACCTGCGTACCAAAATGGGTGTTCCTAAGTGCCATAGTTACTGAGATATTCGGCTAAAACATCAATTTTTGACGAGGTGTTTCTAGTTTTTTGCTCATTGTGGGCGAACGGGGCGTGGCATCGAAAAAAAAAAAGATTCTTGTATTGACTGACTTAATATCGAGTCGATAGAGACTAAATTCGAACTTGTAGCTTTTACCATCTCCGAAATCTGTTTGTTCATACGGACAGACAGACAGACAGACAGACAGACAGACAGACAGACAGACAGACGGACAGACGGACAGACGGACAAAGCTATATCGACTCGACTTGTGATGCTGATCAAGAATATATATACTTTATGGGGTCTGCCACGCCTCCTTCTGCCTGTTACATACTTTTCACAAACCCAATATACTCTCTCTTGCAGAGAGTATAAAAATGTAAACTAGAGCTAAGTAAGCTGAGAAAGTAAGTAAGTTTTAAAAGAATTTTCCACTAAACTACCCACTCGAGCAGCGTAATTTGAAGTCGAGCATTCCCTTGCCTTTAGCTTCTAGTATTTGTTGTCAATCAGTAGTTAAAATACTCGTAGATAGTCATTATCATTGTCTGTTTGCCGATTAACACACTATTTTTTTATCTCACCATCTCTCTCTCTCTGTCTACTTTCTCTTTCTCTCCCTCTCTCACTCTCTGTTGGTTTTTGTGTTTGCATATCATTTAAAATCAATTTAGTAATCAGCCAGGCGTTTATTGTTAAACAGTAATTAACATAAATCAATTGAAATGTCAGTTGGTTACATAAAATTGTTTACTCAATTTGCTTGGGTGACATTAATTAGAGCAAAGTCAAGAGTTTTACTTTCTATACAATTTATAAAGCATTTGAATGGTCCAATGGATGGATAGTTAGACAGACTGACTAATTGCTAGTTACAGCCTGATATGCATATATTATAATTATTTGTTAAATATAGAAAAAAATTACTTTCGATAAATTAAAATGTTTCGCATGTCAAAGTTTATGTTCATTGTAGCAATTCTTTTGTTAATAAATAATGAATTTGTTTTCTGTATGAATATTTAATGTACAACGTGAAAGCCTGAAAATTAATTAAGCTAAGGCCAGCAAAAAATAATAAAAAAACTAAAATTTAAATTATAAATTTGTATAAATAACAATTGATCGTTTTTTGCGTTTGATAAGAGTAATTGTTAATAAACAAAATGGCCAAAAAGTTGTGATTGTTTGAGTCAGTTTGTGTTGAAAGTTGCGAGCATTTAACACCTTTGAAGCAAATGAAAAACTAGCAACAATTGCATTTAAAACAATATGCGAACTGAGGAAAATCCCTTGCAAAAAGGAGCACATAAATTGCGGGAAAACAAACAGGAAGAAGAAGAAGAACCACAGGCTCATATATTTCACCGTTAGTCTGGCAGCCAAAGGACAACAAATATTTTGTGGCCAGTGTGCACAAGACGTGGTTGTCCTTTGGCATCCTTATTTGCCACAGGCCACGCCCACACTGCACTTGCTTTTTGCGCCCCTTTAAAAAGAAAGAGGAAGGGAGAGACAGTGGGAGAAGATTGGAATCGCAGAACCAAAGGCAATTTACTTGCAGCACACACACATGTGTGTGTCTGAGTGTGTGCGTGTGTCTGTGTGTGTGTGTCTTTGGATGTGTGTGTATGCCATTAAGTGTAATTGTATTGCATTTTTGAGCTTGGAGACAAAACTCGCATGAAAACTCTGAGAAAAACCATTACAACTAAAACAAAAGTGTGAAAATATTGAAACCTTGCTTACAACTGGCCAAATCTAACGGCACTTGCAACTGCAACAACAACAACAACAGCAACACCAACAACAACTTTCTGCCTCTGCTGTTGGCAAAGTTATTGCAGTAGAGTTGCACAAGGCAATGGCCAAAGGATGCAGGATTCAACGCATTCAGGCAATGCTTTCACCATGAAATTCTTTTTCTAAATAATGTGCACACACAAAAACACAGACATACACACACACACACACACACTTGTACACCCACACGCACACACAGACACACATACGTTTTCGATTACAGTCTGTGCTAATGGCGCTGACTGTTGCTCATTGCTGTTATTGCTGTAAGTGTACTCGCTGTTATACCCTGTAAACTTGTTAATGCGCTAAAAGGAGTTCAAAAAAAATGATAATTTATTTAATATAAATTATATTTACTGTTAGCTGTAGTTTAATTACATTAAGTATTAATCTTAAATGTATGAAGAATAACTTAGCTTTGTACTAAACATAGTAAGAGAAGTTTCTCTTAATGACTCAATATTTTTTAAATAAATAAATATTTTAATTATTTTGATCGCAATTTCCTTAAAGAGTGGCAAGGAGAAGAAACAAATCCTATACTAATTACTAAAACTAAACCTAATATTTCTATGAAAGCTATACAATGGAGAACAGGACAAATCAAAGAGCACTATGTCTGATAACAAGAACGAAAGGCTTCAGTCGAGCGAGCCGGCAGTAAAAGACCCCGTACTCATTCGAGTGTACATTTTCCATACAAGTAAGCAAGTTTCAACCGATTTATCCTATAGCAGCTATATGATATAGTTATCCGATTTGGCTCTTGGTCGGAATTGCTTCCATGAAGTGCTTGCTATTTATGCCTGTACTCTGTTTCAATGATGGGTCTGAAAAATGTGTCTGCTTAAAGTTAATTTGTTTATGACAAACCTCATGGTACTACAGTGACAACTCTACTCGCGGACAGCTCCCTCAGGCGGACAGCTTCCTTAGCCGAAGCAATTTTTTAGTCCCAAGAGCATGATTTTCTTACAAAATTCGTTCCATTAGGCGGACATCTCTCTTGGGTGTACAAAAATACTGGAACCGTAGCTGTCCGGCCAAGGGAGCTTTCACTGTGTACATATAATGTATAAAGTTGGTCAAAATAGCTCCAGTAGTCTCAATGTTTTTGATAATTTCCGAGGCCAATTTGGTGCGTGACCATAATGTAAAATATATTTTAACTGCGAACGTTTTATTACAAACTTTATTTCTCTAGCTCTTTAAGTCTGTAAAGCATAGAAATATAGAATCGGCTATTAGTGCTGATTAAGAATTGATGTACCATATAGGAACGGTTACGCCTTCTGCTATTAGGCATGATTAATTTACTCATAAATCATATAGACACTGCAATTCTCCTTAAACTTTAAAACACTACAGGGTATCTGCGGTTAAAGCAACTACACTTGATACGCTTCAGTTTGTTCTATTGCTTGTTATTATTTTAGTTGCTTTCACTTTACACCCAGCCGTATAATTTCTATATGCTTCACTACAATAAAAACTCAAAGGAGAACAACAAAAAGCGAAGAAAAAGAAGAAGAAGAAGATGGAAAAAAATAGACTTAAAGTGTTTTTGTAGCAACGCGCTATAAATTGTTTTAAAGCTTTTAAGCCACAGCCGAAGACATGGAGAAAGAGAAAGCTTAAGCTAGAAAAAAGAAAGAGTGGGAAGGATAGAGAGAGGGAGAGGTAGAGAAACAGGATAGAAGACGCCTCGATGATAGCTTAAAAGTGTTCTTTTAGGGTTAAGCTAGGGGTGAAGTTAACCCACTGTTGCCCCCACCCCCTCGTCTTGCATTCATCATGAGTGCTTTTCCTGCTAAGTACTGAGGTTATCCCCCAACGAGCCTACTCTAATGGTGGGTCAATCCCTTATGACCAGCTGCAAATCAGTCTTGGTCTTGATGGCTTTCTGAAACCCATAAATATGCCTTTAATTGTGTGGCTTGTGTGGCAAAAAGTGGTCAATATTTTATGACCATAATCACATTACTTTCTTCAATTTGCACAAATTCTTTTAAATTGATTAAATAATATTTAATGTAAATACTGAGACTTTAAGCAGAAATTCTCCTTTGCCTGCCTTAAGCCCTCTTTGTGAAAGCAGTTACCAGAAATTGTCGCCAACTTGACCACAAACCAGAAAGTCAAGCGCTCAATTGACCCGATTGAGAACTCTGACTTAAATCCTGCTACTGTTTGTCTCTTTATTCAAACTTGGTTTCATATTGAATTATAAAGCCAAAGGTGTTCATCAGCAGACAGGTGTAAACAAGTGTAGCAAAAGAAGATACAAATTAAGTTTCTTTTGATACAAGACATCTCAAAAGGGATGTGTGTTTGCTAAGCAAACTGTAAGGCGAATTTTAGTCGAAGAAAATATGTGAAGTTAAGGAAATGATTGCATCTATCGACAAGAAAGTTTTCCAATTTATTAATTTAACAATCGAATTTTATTGGCTTAAAAGAAAAACACTAATGAAATAGAGATAAAATCAAAATACCAATAATTTTAAATAAGTTATTTAATATAATAAATAATTAAATTAGTAAGAAATTAGACTTAAAAGTGTGAACGCCCTTTATTTAGTTAAATCTTCAGTTTTTCTTATTATTCATCATTTGCTTAAGAACTCACTTCTTTCTCTTCTTTTTCTTCGATACCTTTTAATATCGATATCACATTCTCCGCTTACATTCATGTTATGCTTCTTCTGTTAATCTACTGTAAACTTAACAGAACAAGTATTCCTACTTAGTGGCCTGCTACAAAAGATACAGTGAAATATATTAGTTCATATTGAATTTATTTATAACAATTTCAAAGCGCTTCTAAATGTATTTAATTTAAATATATTTACTTAATTCCAAAGACGTATATACTAACCTTTTAAGTATAAAGTCTTAAATCAAGTAAGATAAAACTGTAGTTGTCATAGAGTCTTAGAATAAACAATTTTAGTAATTTCTCCTATGGATTATATTTCACCACTTATGTATTTCACAACTTTAACTCCATGATCTCTTTTGGGCTTTACACGAAAGTCTTCATATACATACCCATACTCAAGCTTCTGCTACTTTATTGTTCTGGTTAACACTCTTATACTTTTCAACTCTTCTACTTATACTTGTATTCTTGTAGCTGATTAAGTGTTACCGCGTTATGCACGGCCTACTACAATACTTATTTCAAGAATACCATGAACTTGCTTTTTTATATCTCAAGATTATATCTCAATTCTTAAATAACTAAATATTTACGATTTCAAAACAATAAACAAACTTTTTAACAATGTGATTCTGAGTGATAAATCACTAGAACAAAATTGTTAATATTTTCTCTTAGTATAAAATCTAAATTTAAGATATAAAGTCATGCTTTTATTACTTTTAAAAATTTTACTCTTAACTTTTCATTTCGACTGCTTTTAGTCGACTTTTAAAAAACAATAAAAACAAAGAATATAAATAAATTAGTAAGTAAATTATGAAACAAATAAATCATAAAATGAACATAAAGTTATCTATTACTTTCCTAACAATTATAACAATTTACCGATGTTTCAATTTAGACTCGAATTCCTTCTCGCTTTGAAGTCTGATCAACTTTGCACAAAAATCGTTTGGCAAATACATTTAGTGTAATTAAAATCAAATATCCTGTGACTTTCGAATTGTTCAGAAATATTCAATTCAGAGCAGTGAACACAGTGCTTGATGTGAACTACGTACTTGGCTTAAACATAGGCAAATACGCAGCACATGCATTTGCTGAGTGAAATTCTTGGAGTGTGAGAAAGGTAAATGATGCTGTATGCCAGGTATTGTGTGTAATTGTAAATATTTTCACACACCTGACACCGCAAACAAACATGCAAGTACAAGAGAGCAAGATGGAGTAAAAGGGAGAGTGCGACAGAGAGAGATAGAGGGAGAGAAGAAGTGAGACAGAGCTAGCCGCAAATGCTTAGTTTGCATTGATTTCGCCTCAAGGTGTTGGAATTACACAAATTGCAATTTATTTGCTTTGCAGACCAAAACTAAAGCTAAAATATTTTGCCAACTCTTCGTCCTTTTCTGATTAATATGTCTTGCGTTTTGTGTATTTGCATTTAACTGGCAAAAGGAAGCAGGGTCAAAGGGGACAAAAGGGTAGAAAGGGTATCCGATATGCCATGACCTAGACAAATATTGTGCGTTCTATTTCTGATTCAGATTCAGATTTTGTTTCTGAATCTGTTTCTGTTTCTGTTGTTGGGCTAAAAGCAGTTTGTCATCCGAGAAACTGGACAACCAAAGGACACATTTGTTATTTTGAAATATTTTGTTGATTTTGGCCAAGAAGATTTGCCGTAGCTGAGCGTCAAGGCATTTGAGGTTTTCATTTGGCTAAAAGCTGCAACAACAACACATTTCTCATAACTTTTAACTGACACACACACTAATTGTTCTACTTGTTTCCAGTTGGTCTGTGTGTGTGTATTTGCGTGTGTGTGTGTGTGTGTAAAGGCGACCAAAAAATCCAATTCATTGGCCGATCGCTCGTTGCAGCTCAAGCTTTTTGCAATTGGTTTAACCTGGCGTATGAGTGATTTAATATTGAATTATGGTCTTCGATTTTTGCCTTTTGCTTTACGCTTTTCACATTCTGTAATAGATTTATGTCTGCCAGCGATTGACAAACAAACTAATCCAATATGCAAAACTCTGCTTCTACTGACATTACATTTCCCTCGCTTTGATCCCTTTTCCCCTTCTCCTTCTCCTTTTCCCTTTCCCTCTCCCATTTCCCATTTTCCTTAAAACTTCTTCGACAAGGAATTGCCATGTCCAAATGTTGAGTTTCCTCTTCAACTGAGTTTTGCGGCATTTTGCCAAGAAGCATTTAAAAGTGTTGCCTATTTCCTTCTTTCCACTTTTTTTTTTTGGCACACTGGCGTCTAAAATTAGTGTTAAACGTGTGAACGAAATGCAAATATTACACAGCTCATTAAGCTTGAATTGCATTTTAAAATTCCAGCCAAAAGTTGGCAATGGAATTGTCGCATTTCTAGGCTGCAAGTGACAAGAGAGTTGCAATTGAAGAAGAAGAGAGACATGGAAGGAGAGAAAAGGGTAGAAATGAACGTTGATAGAAGAGGGAAGAATAATTAAGGGTGTTCCATTAAAAGTGTTTACTAAAATATTAACTAAATTTAATACACTGTTAAATTTATTATAAATTATTTAAATTTAGATTTTTTTTAATTTCCAGAATTTTTTTATTTTGTATAAAAATTAAAATAGTTGAAATAAATTTCAATAAAATTTAAAAATAAACATAATTGGGAAAGTATAGTTAAAATAATAAATTTAAATATTTTTCTAGGAGTTTTATATTATTTTTAAGTTTTTAAATTATTTTAAGGTATTTAGTTAAGAAAAGCAAAATATATATAAAGTAATTCCTTTACTATAATTGATTTAAAAGATATATTCTTTAAACACAACAGTTATCTTTAACAACATTTGAGAGTGTACAAATTCAAATAATTAATTCAACTTATTTAATTTAAATTTATATAGCTTTAACTTTTATTACTTTTAAGTAACTTAATTGCTTAACGTTTTAAAATTAACTCCAAATTATTTTTTTAACAAAATTTCTATTTCATTGCTATAATTAAGAGAGAATATATTTTTCAAAATCAAAGAAAATTTCTTAAGCGACTTAATACCATGTTAACTCCGCTTCAACATAAACTGGCACATTCCGTTGTTATATTCCACTATTATCTGCCAGATTCTGTTCTCGATATAATCTCCAATTGACTGTCTGTTTAATTTTGGCTAATTTCACATTCAGTTCGCTTGCAATTTATCGTATTTTGAATTTTTGGGGGAACATTAGGAGCTACTTCTAGTTTATACTGTGGACAACGGGAACTTCAATGTTAATTTACGTTTAATGAATTTTAATTGGTCGACTAGCAAAACAGCAACAAACACGAAACAACAACAATCGCTCACGTACACCACAAAGCGACCAGAAACCAAAAACCAAAAACCAAAATGGTCAAAGCAAAATTGACAAATGACGGGAGAAATCCCAGCAGAGTCCTAAAAGAGTACTGGAGAAGAGAGTGAGAGAGAGAGAGAGAGAGAGAGAGAGGGACAGTGAGGGAGACAGAGAGAGAGAGAGAGGGAGTAACAGGGATGATCCTTATGTCTGCCAAAATTTTGGCTTAAAAACTGTTTAGAACATTTTTTTCCAGAGAGAGCGGAAGAGAGAGGGAGGGAAATGGAAGGCGGGCTCCCTCCTGGATGGGGGAAGGAGAACCCTCTACGCTGTTTACTAATCAAAAATTGCAAACACGTTTTATATTGGCAACACAAAAGTCATTTATTCAATTTGCCAACCAGTTTTACGTTGCGTAATCTAATCAAAAAGGTTGTCGACTGCGAGAGTCCGCGTATCCAAATGTTTAGAAGCACATCCCTGCTATGAGGAATTCTCGTTGGCTAAATGCCAAAATGACTACAAAATAAACAACAAACAAACAGCAAACAACAACAAATCGAAGCGTGGGTCATTTCAAAAGCTAAACAACAAATATTTTTTGCTTAAAATTTTACACTAAGAATAAAAACAAGTAAGAAACGAATGACGTCAGACAGCAGGGAAATGTGTCGAAATTTATGAATGGATCCCATTGAAATTTGTGTGTTGTCACAGGCTAAAATAATTTGTAGAATATTTAAGTGAATTTACTCTGTTTGCAGAAGTGGAAACCATTTTCCATCACTCACTCACTCACATTAGTCAGTCAAAGTGACGTCAAAGAATTGCTAAAATTGTACACAGTAAAAAAGCGTTCACAAAAAGTGAAACTTAAACAAAAACTTCTTTAATCTTGGCAAGAAATTTTCCGAATTAGTTATATTAACAGAGTAAAGACTAAGTAATTAAATATTAAATACTTTATTTAAGCTTGAACATAATTAAATTTATCACAATATAAAACTACTTTAAACACATGATGCAGTTAAAATGATAAAGAGTTAGATGAGAGATAGAGAAAGAGAGTGAGAGAAGAACGTGGAACAAGCCAACAGACGTTAACGATTAGCGATTGTGAACATGGAAAACAGATATGCAAACGTGGCAAACAGCCGCAATGTCGGTGAGTGAGGCAAAGGGTCTGTGAGCTGGGCGGTTGAATTTGTGGCAGACTGCATGTGGCATGGGCGTTACGAAAAACCCAATAAAGTGCTTAAATTTTCGCGCTGTACATTTTAATGGGCAAATGAAATAATTTCACTGCGAACAGAAAGCAGCAGATCCATTACCGAAACACACAGACACCATGCTAAAGTTCCCCTCATACCCTCAGACACCATGCCGATACAGATACAGATCCAGATCCAGATCCAAACCCATATCAAAATGTTGGCTATGGGCACACCTCCCTTCCATATGCAAATTAAGCGCGTGTTTAACAATTTGCGCTGCATACATTTAGGCGCCGTATAAAATGCTCAACAAAAGTTTCCTTGTTGCTGTTAATGTTGTTGTTGTTGGTGTTGCAATTGTTGTTTTTGTTGCATCAATAAATTAAATGCAGATTTTCATTTTGGCACTGCCGTACGAACCTCCAAGTAGACAACGAGCCAACTTCATGTCGACCCTCGTATGTCACTCTCGATTGCCGGTTTCCTGTTGCCAGTTTGCCAGTTTCCCTTTTGCCACAGTCGCTAGTTAGGCGTGGCATGCAAATTGTTGCATGCAGTTAATTATTTTGCACAGGTTCTTGCAACGCCTTTACATATTGCCCATTGCAATGCCGCAATCAGCACCAACTCTTGCTCCATTCAATGCCAGCTTCTTTGCCGACTAACTAATTGAAATATAACATTTATTTCCAACCCTTCCTCCTACAATACTCTCTCTTTTCCCTTCCACCCTTACCCGACGTGCTTTAATTAAATGAGGTAAAAATGCCCCGCAGATGCGACTCTGATGCAATTGAAATCCTCTTTGTGTTCAAGTGCAGGAGAAATGTTATTTGGCTTCAACTTTAAATCAAATAAGTTTCAACTTTAAGCATGAGTTTACATGTTACTTAATTAACCAGCAGCACTATTACTTTGTATTCAATTATATTTATATGTTGTGGTCACCCACGTCAATTAAATGAAGGAAAGTTTGCATGCACTTCATTTATATTTACTAAATAATAATAAAGACAATAAAGCTTAAATAAATACTTTAACTAATCTAGAAAACTTTCTATTAACACAGAGTTCTGCTCTTACCTTGGGCTGAAGCACAGTATTCACTTGTATTCCCATACATATGTGTGTGTGAGCAAGAGTGTCAGCACTCCCATTCCCACTCTCTCAATCTATTTCCCATTTCAGCTAAGTTTCCAAGAGTAACAGCCTGATCGCTCTCACTTGCTTGATTACAGCTTTCACAGCTGTTTATGTTCATTAACAGTGCGACCGCTCTCTTCATAACAGAGTCAACTGTTTATGCAAACTAAAATTGTTATCGCTCTCCCCACTGCACTTGCTTAAGTAAAAGGCGTTCATTAACAGTGCGACCGCTCTCTTCATAACAGAGTCAACAGTTTATGCTAACTAACATTACTGCAGCTCTCCCCACTGCACAGGCTTAGGAAAAAGGCGTACATTAACAGTACGACGGCTCTCTTTTCACAGAGTCAATTCTTTATGCTTACTAACATTGCTGCCACTCTCTCCATGGGAATGGCTTAAGAAAACGGCGCTCTGTCAAAAGCGTAAGCAGCACAGCTCTCTCCATAGATCACATTCTACACTCCTCTCTTTTCCTCCAATCATGCTTAGATTCTGAAAAGATAACAGTAGCAGCACTCTCTCTCTCTCTCTCTCTCTGCCCAATTAGCTCGATTCTCTGCTTAAAGTGCAAAGCACACACACATGTATACACATTCATATACACACCCCACTCTTTCCACCGCTATCGTATGTTACAGTTTCCACACATTTCACAGCCATAGTCCGGCGTCTGTAACTTGAGAATTTAATTGCCAGCAATTGATTGATATCTTGCTATATAATCAATCGTACGCAGATATCGAGAAATTACCACCAATAAATAAAGCTGAACTTTTTTCACTTTTAATTCCACAAAAAAGAAACGAAACCTGAATCGAAAGTCAGCGAAAATTGTTGAACGGAAATTAAGAGAGGGGTGCTCAATGGGTTTGCCAGTTTTCACGGTATGGACATATCGTGTAGCAGTGGGTTAAGTCATAGAAGGAGGGGAAAAGGGGAGGGTGTGGTGGGGAATGGCAACAAACCAAAAACCCGGAGCAGCAGTCAGGTGCTGGATTGCAAAGAGGCTAACCAAATCCAATTGGCCAGCATTCGGATGCGATTTCAAAAACCAAAATGGGGTTCAAAACTTTGCATCATATGGGAAGAACAAGAGGAAAATAGTCTAAGAGAGAGAGGGAGTGCAAGAGAGAGAGAGAGAAGTAGAGGTGTAGCGTTACCGTTACCTTTACCGTTACGTGTGATAAATAAGGTTTTGTCGGTCGAAACTTCGCTTTGCATACTTTGCGGCGCTTTCGTCGTCCTTGTCGCCATCCTTGTCATTTTACCTGCCAGCCATTTTGGTATTCTGTTTTCTATGCGAAATACACAACGATTTTCTTCCAGTTTCAGTTTCCTTCATGTGTTCTAGTTGCCCTTTTTTTTCAGTCCAAACTCTTTGCGGTTTCCACTTTCAACTCATTCTCTGTCTCCATTCTCCCATTTTTTTGGCTTTTAGTAAAATTTACATTTTGCTTGATTTACGCAAAGATTTGCGGCTATTGCAACGCAACGTTGATGTGTGTATCAATTTAGCCAAGTCTCTAGCTCTGATTCTGTCCCTGACTCTGTCCCTGACTCTGACTCTGTCTCTGTCTCTGGATTCGAATCCGATTCGATTGCATTTTTGGGATTGCTATACGATGCGTTTGCAGATTGTAATGTTTGTCAGAGCAAACATGTTGCTATTGCCTGACCGCACAGATAAGTCAATTGCCATCGTTTCTGATTGCAGGTATTTTCAGGTGTCTTCCTGTATGCATGCAAAGCTTCACTCTGACTGTATTGGTATGCGTGTGTTTGTGTGTGTGTGTGTGTGTGACATGTTTTTTAAACATTTTATTTGCATGGCAAGTAAAAGAGTTCGAGCATTAGAGCAGGCAAAGAGTAAGTAAAATATTCAAACTATTCGATAAACAAACTTTGCTTTACTTGATCTCAATCACTTATTATTGATGACCAAATGAAATAATTGAAATGAAATTGAAACCTCAATGTCTGAAATAAAGTGAAATGAAGAGCAATTCAGCTCAAATTCAAAAAGTCAAGAAAGCACTTTTTCAAATTTACTTTGATGGAATAATAAAACTCTTTTATGTTTTTTTAAGGAAAACAAAAACAATTTTATGTGGAGTTGTTTTAAAATATATTCATTTACTATTAAATTTAAATATTCAATATATTTAAAAAGCAAAATGTAAACTTAATTAATTATTGATGTCCAAGAAAATTTGTTTTATATGGAAACCACTAGTTAGATTGAAAAACAATTAAATATATAATTAAAACAAAATATATATTTTAATGGAATATGATTACTTTATGAAAATTATTAGTTCAGACAGATTATTAAGGTATGTAATAATAGATTAATAAAGAGAACATACATATATATTTAATATATATTTAAAGCTTTCAATTTATTTTAAAATCGAAACTTAATTTGAAAAAAACAATTTACCTTTAAAATTTGACTTTTTATAAAAAGAATTTATTTCAATACTCAACAGCACATTTAAAAATTATAATAAAATATATTTGTTAATGAAAACTGATAAAATTATTTAAGAATATTTAACCAAATTAAGCTAAGGTTTTATATTTAAGGAATTTATTTACTATTTTACTCTCATTCTGCAATGAAAACTCGTATTATACTTTGTAGCTGTAATTTTCTTTGAGCGCTCTCTTAACGACTTCTCTGAAAAGTCATAACCTGTGCACACATACAGCCATAGACACACACACAGACACACACACACACGCACTCACACGCACACATACAGCGAACTGCAGACAAACGAACAAACAAACAAAATGAAGGAAAAGCAAAAAACAGACGGCAAAATTTTGCTTAAGTGCAAACAATTAAAAAAAAAAACAAACAGCTCAATGGCAACACACACACACACACACATACACATTTATAAGCACACATTTTTGCTGATAAAGTATTAAGGCGTGGGAAAATTTTCGAGCATCACAAAAAGTTTCTGACAGCTCAAAAGTCAGACGACATCTGAGCCTCAGTTTGCATTCCCTTTTATTATATACATATCTGTTCTGAATACCCTGTAAAAGGTGTAAATGGGTGGTTACTTATGCAACTAACCAGCGTAATTTATTTAATTAAACTGCTTAAAATTATTTTTGTAAACTAAAAATTAGTTACATATTCCAATAGCAATAGCAATTTAATCGCTCAATAAATGTTGTAGTGAGAACAGCTATCGGAGCTATTAACAAGCAAATGATGCAGGAGGAGAGTGCTACTGCTGTTATCTTTGTGATAACAGCAAAAGAGAGAAGTGTGGAATAAGTTCTGAGCTGCTGGTTTACGCTTATAACAGAGCGCACTCTTCTTAAGCCAGTGCAGTAAGGAGAGCGGTATCAATGTTAGTTAACATAAACTGTGGACCTGTTACGAAGAGAGCGGCCGTATGTTAATGAGCTGTGGAAGCTACGAGCAAGCATTGAGAGCGATCATTCTGTTACTTTTAGAAACTCAGCTGAAGTGGGAAATAAGTAAGAGAGTGGGAGTGCTGACGCTGTTGTTCACCCATCTTTATGTATGGGAATATTGGTAAGTATACACTTAACATGATTCAGATGGACAATTTAATGAAATGACGTTCCGATTTATTAATATGTATATGTTTACGACAGAAGTAAGAACAGAACTCTGTATCATAAGAACATTTTCAGTTTATTAAACAATATTCAAACATGTATTTATTTAAAGATATCTTATCAATATTATTTATTAGTTAAATAAAGATCAAATGCGTCCACTCTCATTTCTCATTTCATTTACTTCAGTATTCCAGGTTATAAATAAATTAATATAACTAAACAAAGGTTTGTATCAATTAATTTTCTATAAATCCAAAAAAAATTGTATATTATAAACTTGTTAAATACTGAGCATGTATTCAATAAATCTACAAAAGAAACTGCTTGACGTCATTAAGAGCCGTGAACATATTAAATAATATTTATAGTTCTGCCTTGAAACTGTTTTTCTTTGTACAGTTTCTATCAGCTAAAAGCTACAGCTTAAGCCACGACTTGAATTCAGTCCCAAGAAATGATAGACAAATCCGCCAAGTGGAAGATATGTCCAGAGTAAGAGAAATTCTTGATAAAAACATACTATATTTATACAGTTGTAAGAATTCTCAGCTTATGTCCAAGTCCTGCAGGTCCTTGTGCTACTCATTTGTGTGGGTAGCTTACGCGTGTCAACATTCAACTTGATTATTTACAGCACTTACAGAGAGTCACACTTGCCACTTGCTTCTTGGTATTTGCCACTTGCCACTTGCCACACGCAGTGACTTTTTCACCTTCTCATACAATTTTAGCTCTGCCAAAAATATGCTTTGCATTCAAATGGAATTTTCTTTTTAACCTTTTCGCAACGCTACATTCTGCATATTTTAACTGTCAATCACAGAGTGTGTGTGTGTGTGTGTGTGTGCGTAAGTGTGTTAGCCTTTGTGTGTGTGTGTTTAAAGTCTCTGTCTTGTCATCTACGTTGGCATGTCATTCAATCTCAATCATTTCTTCAGCTTTAGCGTCAACATACCAGGTAATAAAATGCCAGGCAATCTGCGCGTGCTGGAATTTTGATTTCCCTCCAACACACACACACACAGTACACGCACACAGACACACCCTAAAGGGAGCCGAATTGAAGCCTGTGCTAATCTTCCGACGACCAACAGACCGCACATTAGCACAACCGAGCCAGCTAAAGAGAGATGCAGGGAAAGGAAGAGAGAGAGAGCGAGAAAGAGAGAGAGAGAGAGATGGAGAGCATGAGAAAGGGAGAGGGAAAGGGGGGTGTAGTAAGAGTCGACTCGTTGCGGCAAGGGAATCGTGCATTGATGATGATAACGCGGTCCGTTGCCGTTGGCCGCAGTTTGCCACAATCCACACGTTGCATATTCACGCCGCATTAGCCGCTGACCAGGTCAGCAGCAGAGCCAGTAGAGCCGGTTATAGATACACGCGAATTTCCCGAGCGTGCTCTGAAAACCCTCAAAAACTGCAGCTGATTTGCATTAGGTTGCGTATACGCCGCGTTGCTTGTTGTTGATTGTCGGTTGATGCTTTTGACACGAGCTGCTGATTTTAGTGCCTACATTATTTTTATTATTTCCCCAAGTTAGGGTAACAGAATGAGAATTTAAATGTTAAATGCCAAAAACTTGTAATATTTTAGCAGTTTATAAAGGCGACAGAGATCAGTTCATTTTCACCTGCCACGTGAGGGACGTGACTGTGCAAATTTCGCACTCGCACTCGCTTGGTGAATGAAAATGATATCTTTTATTAGCACAATGAAGTCATAAACATTTCAACAGTTAACTCCGGCAAAGTCAACAAGTCAGCAACAAAGATGAAATCAACAGTCACCCCACATTATGGCAGCACCTCTAAGCCCTTCCCCCACCTCCCAACACACACACACACACACATACACCCGCTGACTGTGATAAGCGATCAAAAAACTACATTTACATGCAACACTGCGAGTTGCTGGCCCAAAGCGGAAACGGAAGTGCAGCGGCAACGGCAACGGCAACGGCAATGGCAACGGCAGCTCTGAAATAATATCAAAAATGGCTGCCGGGGGCGTCGGCAAAAAGTTGCAGCTGGTCACAAATCATCTTACACTGCCAAGGGTAGAAAGGGGGCGGGGATACACGTGACGCGATGACTGCGCCAGTGTTGTAAAATGCTAACGAGCCCAGCCCAGAATGACAAGCTTTGTTGTCCTCATCGTCGTCCACATCGTCCACGTCGTTCCCATCGCTCTCATCTCACAGCTTTGAGCTCAACTTTTAGCTGCTATTTCTGCATTTGGGGCCTGCAACTAATTTAGCAGCATTTGCCGAGGCCGCAGCATCATTTGCCTGTGCTTTGTGGGTGATTCCCGGAAATAAAATCGTGAGAAATTCGTAGAAATTTCTGTTCGCGGAACAATTATTTTCTGCAGAAATTAAAATTAAGTTGATAACAAAAGAATTTGATGTTGTTGAGAAATATGTTGAGTTTCTTAATTCTATTGATTTATGAGCAACAGTTTTGCTTGAAGTTCACATAAGTTTTAGTGGAGGGTGTGTCACTAAAGTTGCAAGAAATGTTTCTTGAACATTCATCGCAAAATTTGTAATTAAAAATCATCCAAAATCGTATTGCAAAATCATCGAAACAAATTAAAAAGAAAGTATCTCTACACATAACAAGTAAAGTCACTCACAAAGCTTAATTAAATTGTTATTAAAGTTTAATGTTTTTTTTTAAAACTTCATTGAAATTAAAGCTGCCTTAATTTAGCGTTAACCGAAGCAAAGCAAAGCAGCTTATAATTGTTTTTTGACACTTAGTTCAATTATTTAAAATTACAGAGTTTTTTTTATTTTTCAATTTTGGATTTCACAGTAAAGCCCAAGTCTAATTGTAGTTACTGTTTTCTGGAATTTACGTTTAAGGCTCAAAGCACATTTTATCCTTTCGTTTTTTTTTGTTTCGTGTTTTATTATTTGAGCTGCAACTTGCACCTTTGCCAGGCTACGACTGCAAAAGTTGCAACTATAAAATTCCAATTTTCCCGACGACGAAGACGACTTTCTTGGCAGCCAGACACGCCCCCCTTTTCCACATTTCCCATCCAAATGCACCCCATCTGCCCTTTCTTACTGCAGGCTATTGCCTTTTGGCTGCTGTTTTCCCCTTTTAAGGGGATTTCCTTCACTACTTCTTGTTCGTCTGGTTTTGCTACTTTTATTTCTGGCGCAATTTTATGTATTTTTATGGTAGGTTGCTGCCGTTGCCGCTTGGAACGGAAAACGGAAACCGAAAATTGCTACTTATTATGTTACTAACTTTGTGTTGTGCCGCTCTATCCTTTCTCCTTTTTTGGCCTCTCCTGAACTCCAACTACGTTTCTATGTCCTGCTACATTTTACTCCTTTTCTTTTTGTCCTTCTTCTACTGGTGCATGTGTCTAGTTTTTGGCTCGTGTGATAATGTCAGGTTTTGTTAAAATTAAATTGCATGTCTTGCTGCGTTGAAGTTAAATTATTGCCCCCAGCTCAGCTTCAGTTTCAGAGCGAGAGTTGTGCACACATACTCTCACACACACGCACACTTATAAACAGCTGGAGCTACTGTGTGCTGACTTCAAATAGTTGCTTGGCTTTCAAGTAGTCCCTTTCGAGGAATACACAACCCTTGCCCAATCCATTAATTTATCAAATAATATGCAACAACTTTCCAAAACGACATTTCAAACAACTTCCCATACTTTTGTTTATGCTTTTCTTTACATTTTTGCCTCTTTTACTTTGACATTGCGGGATGTCTGAAAATACAATAATTTTTTAGCCGCGCAAAAGTATGCAACAGATTTTTTCCTAGCGAGAAAACGCCGCATGGTGCCAACAGCAACACCAACAACAAAAATACCAACAACAACGGGAGCAACAAACATAAACAAAAAACGCCGACAATTTTTGCATGTGCCACAATATGTGGCATACATGTACTAGTATATAGATATATATGTATTTCCCTCATTTTTTGTTTGGTACCCTTTTTGCTTACCACACGCTGTGATTTTTACCGGCATTACGAAATATTAACAACGCACACAAATGCCAAAAATAAAAAAAAATACAAGAAACAACGCCGCATGTGGCATGTGCAAGGGAAGGCTTGATAATAGAGTTAAAAATAGAGCAACTCTCAGATTGGGACTGAATGTGGTGTAGATGGGGCACATTTTTGCGTAACGAATTGGCAACTTAAAGATAAATTTGGTCAGATGAGTAAAAATACTGTTCAATTTATTGCTATTAAATTAAATTTTAAGGGAAGCTGTAAGATATATTTAAGTTTACTATAAGTATAATATATTAAAGTTTCAGAGTCATAAATTATAAGGATTTAATGTGAGTAATGATTTATCAAATTATTACACTTAAATTAATATATTCAATAAGAATACAAGTTAAAGTTATTTATATAGTATTTACAGACTTTTTAACAATTTATTTAAATGACCATAAAATTTAGCTAAGCAAAATCCTTTACCGCAAAGCTCATAACATTTTAAAATAAATTAATACAATCGAAATGAATATTAGTCACATAAAATTAAATATTTTTAATATGTATGTCTGAGAAGTGCGTTCAAAACTGTACCACCAACTTAGTAATGCCACGATAAAGATATAAATTTATTTGAAATTTATCATATAACGAGCGAAGATAAAAAATTCATCGAAATAAAAGCAATAAAATGAAATCAACTAAGTGACATTAGATGGCAATCAGACACGTTTGAAAATCCATAAAAGTGGAAATATGTTACCAACTTCGGGACAACACATTGAACTTACACACACACACATGGGCGCACACACACAGATACACATCTGAAAAGTAAGAGAGAAGGGTAAGGGGAAAACTCACACACGTGAACTTATTATTTACCAAACACGTTCAACAGCCAGAACAACACGTACTCAATTTGGAGGTACATAGCACAAGGGCAGAGTACAGGATAGAGAGAGGGGAGAAGGAGAGAGAGAGAGATAGAGCCATAGAGAGCGGCAGAAAGAGATGAAATTGAGAGAACTCTGGGAATAGTTAAGCGACCAGTTTGGATTTAAAAATGTAGTGCAACAAATATTGGAACAGTTTAGTCCCTGATCCTCTCACTGCCCTCCTTCACTCCACAGCGATAAATTACACGCACAGTGGAGTAAAAAAATAAACTAGCGAAAGAAAAAGACGAAAACCAAACAGTTTAAAATTGCTTGAACAAAAAAATAAAAGTTAGAAGAGACATCTTCTGACAACATATTGAAGTTAGTTTTGTGTGTGTGCATCTGTGTGTGTTTAAGTTCAAATATTTGTCTTATTTTGAGCAGCACTTTTTGGCCAGTAAAAGGTCATATGACACTGACACGTTGCTCATACGCCACGTGCTGCGGCAAGGCAGCAAACCCGAACACTAACCCAAATCCAAATCCAAACCCAAACCCAAATCCAAATTCAAGTCAAAACATCCACGTCACATGTCTTCTCCAGTCTGTTGCATGTCTTTTCTTCTTTTGTCTGCAGCTTTGTTTTCCTTTTTTTCCTTTTTTTTTGCTTCATTCTATTTTGGTTTTTCTTTTTTGGAAGTTGGTTGTTTCCGCATACGTGCAAAACATTCACCGGACAAGATTTATTACGGACAACGTGTTGTTTTTCAAGTTGAAGCGCATCCTGCTCGAGTTGGGACACCAATTGTTAGGCAAATCCATAGATTTTTCCGACTCAGACTAAGTCAAGAGTATTGCTTGGGCAAGGTCAAGAAAATTTCTTGTTTCATTTTGCTTTTCCTGATCTAACACATTCCGAAATGAGTTGAGAACTTTGAACAGAGGTTTAGGGAAGTTTCCTCAAGAACTTTTTAAGGTTTACTTAGCTACTAAATGGACTTTAGTATATAATTTTCTATATTCTTCCATCCGATTTATATTTCTTTTCTACTCCCATTAAAAATACGAATAAAATTCGAAATATCGACCGACTTTACTGATTTAAATGGGACTCAATAATACACATGGGTTAAGACTTAAAATTTTAGACGTTGAATTTGGAAATTGGTGTAATATGTATGTATATAAATATGTATAGTAGTGTCGGTTAGAAAGTGCCCGATCCGGTAAGAGCATTAGCAGAAGGATAATGCGAGCGCAGAACCATGCAGCGCTCCCTGTCCATGAAGAGGGTGCGACGCTTGAGCATGATCTCCCGCTCAAGGGTAGCTCGTACGCCCACCAGAGCCTCCTTTGTTTCCTCTGCTGCTTTGAGCTCGTGCAACATGGCAGTGACACTGCTCTGGATGGTGTGAACCTCATCGATCAGATGCTGTTGGGCGACGTCGCGACAACTCTCTACGTTCGGACGATAGCTACGATTGTGCATGCGAGTTTGTGCCACCTTCATGGCGGCATCAAAGCTACGAATACGTCCATGGAGCTGCTCGATGCGAGTCTCGGTCTCCGCCAGATCGTGCAGTACACGATGAAGATCATTCTCGAAGCGCTGTACAGCCTCTTGGGTACAGTTGATGCGCGAGGTCAAGGACTTTTCGACCACATCTGCCTGAGTGCGAATGTCACGTGCTCCATTGAGTAGAATCGTGTTCAGTGTGCTACGTAGGGCAGCCGATCTCTGGCGACACTTCTCACACTCCTCCAGGGTCTCCTGGCTGAAGTGTTCCCAGTATTTTTCCGAGGACTGCTCCGGAGGCTGTCGCATGGCTCCCACATGGAACATGACGGTGCGAGAGTGATTATTTAATCCCACATTGATTGTGTCAATATCGTAGGCTTCCTGTTTATCACTCCAATCGAACTCCAGTCGCTGTTTGGCCGCTCGATTCTCCTGTTGTTGGGCCTCAAAGTCCTGCAGTACCTTCTTCAGCTGCAGCTTGATCTCGGCAATTAGAGCTAGCTCATTGACTAACTCCTCCTCGGGAGTATCCCTGACCAGCTCAGTTTCTGGACGACCACAACGCTTCTCAATGCACTCCTTAACAATGCACTCGGGTATACCCAGTACAACGAGAGCCCTGCGTAGTCTGTTACGCTCCTCGTCGGCCATGAATATTTCATCGGTCATCGCCTTGATGGCATTTTCCAGTGTGCTCTTCCACTTGCAGATGATCTGGGAGCGTAGTCTCAGTTTCTCCGTAGTCTCGTTTTGACATTTGTTGACGGTAGCCGTCAAACGCTGATACTCCGTTGTGGCACTAAACCGATTTCTGTAGGAAACGTAGGAGGATTAAGGTAGGAAAATCTTTAGAAGAAACTTCCACTAACTTATCCGCCATATCGAGCACACTATTTGTATGTTGGACCGTCTGTTGATTCCTGACTCTCCACTCGTTGGAACTGTAGCGAGTTATCGAGTATCTATCGACTACAGGACGTGTGCCTGTGAGTCCGGCCATGGGACTCCAGTCAACCTTTCCAGTGGCCCAGTGTCCTATCGGTCCCATGGGAGTCATTGAATCCTTGTGAGGCAAATCATCGCCAGCTTGTGGTAGATAACAAGGCGGATTCTGTAGATTATCCGCATCAGGGTTGACCGAACGCTATAGGGAACAAAAGAACTCTACTAAATCCTCATCTATTAAATTGATTTCAAGAACTTACTGCAAACTGCACTTCCTCCGATTTCAGGGGTCTATTCTGGGCGTGCTCATTTCGCATCTCAATCAGTTGCTGCTGTTGGTTATCAATGCCCGCCTTGAGATCCGTTTGTACCTGATGATGATCCTGCACAGGATCTCCGCTAGTTTGTCTCGCATTCTCCATCAGCTCTCGCTGTATGGCTTCCGTGTTGGGCACCAAGGCGACTGGAGCAATCTCATCCCATTTGCGTCGTCTAATGGGTCCCATCTCCGGCGGAGGAGCACATATCAAGGGAGCCGGACATGCCGAAGTAGGATGCAAATCGATAGCATCCTTCTTGCAATCTCCTGCACCCGCATACAAATCCTTCTCCTTGCAGCAAGACATCTTCGCTTGAAATTGAGTTTGTTTTAAACTCACAGGAAAATACAAAATTAGTGTACAAAAAATGTAATTCTATCTAGAATTCAAACTACATGAATTGCTAGTAACAAAACTCGGAATAATTCTGTAAATTTGTTTATGAATTTTATTTGAGGGTTGTAAACATACCAGGTTGCTGGGGTTATGAAATATACAGGGTTGTTGGGGTTACCGGTTGATGGGCGTTGCGACCTGTTGATAGCTGAAACTTGTTTAGCGGAGAGAGAGGGGAAATCTGTAGATGTGATAAAAAGTTGCGGATGAACCATTTAAGAGGGGCGGTTGGCTTAACCGTTTCAAAAATGACAAACTTATCCCAACTTGAGGGTAAAGTGTAAAGAAAGGAAAGGAGAAAGAAAGAAACTTGAGGGACTAAGTTGGTAAAAGGGTGTAGAATTAGAGGGTAACCGTAGTACATCCCCTTCCCACTTACCGATAATAACTCCCATACGGTAAAGTGTTAGAATAACCGATTAAAACCCGATAACAAATTGTCAACAATATTATTTTTGAGGGTACCTTGTCGGGAGAAGAAATAGGGGCAAATATTTCATAAAGAATGAGGAGTTGACGGTACAAGAGCAACCGACTAACATGAACTAAAATTAGCTGTTGTAAAGTAACTTATCCATAAAATAGCTAGTTAAAGTAACTTATCCATAAAAAAGCTAAACGGGAAAAGCGTGCAGAATGAAGGTTATAGCAAAGACAGCTATGAATTTGGACAGAGACAGATAATACAGTCTACTCTCGGAAAAATGAATCAATATAGCCCACTCTAGAAAGACAAAGGTAACACTCTACTAGACATTCGTCCTTCCAGTGCCACATTATGGTGTCTTTCCTCTCGAAGACGCAAGATCTTTGAATCTCTTTGCTTTGACGATACCTATCGTATCAGGTGGAATGACAAGTTGTATGAACTGTACGGCGATGTGTCAGCGTCATCGCAGAATCGGTCACATTGCTCTTATAGATGAAACAACTTGCAGTAGTGAACGGACAACGAAGGAGATGTACAGTGTACACCATGTGCACGTTGGATGGACGACATGAATGCAATTCAATCAAAACTTGGTGTCACCAGCTGGCGAAGCAAATCTTATTTGTTGAGACCGGAAGTCAGGGACAATAGGTACATTGAAGGAACGCCTGCATATGAGTAAATTACAATGAATGTTTTGTTGACTTGAAAATCGGTGAAAAGGCGAATATATATATGGTTTGAAAGAGGTTTCTCAGAAGTTTTTAAAGCCCTAAGCTCTTGGCTAACAGATTGTTAAACAGGCGATCAATTGATGACAATAAATGCAGATGAATTCGCAATTGTATTTTAGTTCGAAACAATCAAAGAAACATTTTCGAGAATTTGTAAAACAGAAGAAAAGAACGACTTTCAGGTCTTGGCCATATTTTGAAAGAACATGATGGAAAACTCCAGGACATTGCTGGGCTTATAGCGTAGCACATTTAACACGTAATCCTGCATGAAATCAGCCAGCTCGGAATTTGTTTCCAGATACTTCATAGAGTTCTCATAGTTCAAGGCCTTGAGCTCCCTAAACCTGCGACTCAAGGCGACATCCTGACGCCACATTAACTCCAGTTTGGGTAAAATGCGCTCAGTCTTCTTCTTGGGTGACATGCAAGCGGCATGGAGCAGATAGTTGTAGCCCCGCCAAAAGTGGAGGACAATGCGACCCTCGGGAGTCATGAAAGTCTCGGCGACATCCTGAAGCTCATCGTTGAAGCACTGCTGGGTCACAATGTGGACGGCGTTCTTGTAGGTGCGATAAAAGATGCGAACCAATTTGCGTTCCTTGTGAACTATAAGATTGCAGCGAAGGACACGACCAAAGAGATTCATGGTATAGTACTCAAAGGTGCCCACGAAGTTATGACACACAAGATGTCTCATGAGGAGCATAATACCACCGTCTAGAACAAAAGTATGATCGCGATCTTTGATGTCGACGGTTGCCTTAAACTTTTGTGATTCTTCATTGATTCTTGTTTCCCTCACAGCTGTAAGATATTGATCGGCATGATTTCTAACCTCCAGTATCTTCTCCACCATGGCATGATCAATGCGATCAAATTCGGAACGCTTCTCGCAGATTAGAAGAAACTTATCATCGTATTTGCCCTTAAGTTGATGTCCACACTCAGTTATTCCTTTGCCCTTCTTCATTTTGCTGCTGCTATAGACAACATATCCATCGAAGGCCTCCTCAATGTTCAGACAAAACTTGCCGATCTGTTTTAGTTCTCGCTCGAAAAAGATCTTTAGATTCTCGGTTAATTTACAGTTTGTATTCCTTAGCTTCGAAATGAACAATTGCTCCTTAAAGATAACAGCCTGTTTAACGGGTAGAAATTGTTTTGGATCAATTCCCCAATCGCATTGCTTGTACTGTTCATCGGATGGTTCGATGGGTCGAATCAATGCAGAGATTATACTAGATACACTGATCTCATCCTGTGCACTTAACTTGTCCGGTTCCTCACAGGCTCCAGTGATCACTCCAATTTGACTCTCTCTTCGAAAATCATCCATATTGCAGGGCAAGAAGAGAGGTGGATCCAATTTGATCTCATCCTGGTCTCGTTTGGAGTCTGTAAAGAAGGAGTAAAGTAAAGGAGAGAATTAAGGAACAAAGACTGATCTTACCCATGGGGAATACAGTAGAGAAAGTCTATCTAATTTATTTAAGGAACAGAAAATTTAATATGTAGAGTTGTTGAACATTTAAAGCTCAGAAAATATTTATCCAAAAGATTTTAAATTGATAATTTAGTAGTCAATTTTGACATGAATTTCTGTAGTTTTCATAAAGGAGTTAAAAATGTAGGGGATAATTTTAACCTAATTCGATCACAACATTCATTTTTTGTAAACCCAAACTTTTCTTCATGTTATAAAGACCACAGACGAGTAAGAAAAGCTATAATCGAACAAACTGACTATAAAAGAGACCATAAGTACTTTTCGATCGGATTGGCCTTTAGGAGCTATATGATATAGTTGTCCGATCAGAACCATGTTTGATAATGAGACTTAGAGTAATTAAATATACATAATGTGTGAGTTTCGATCGATTTATCCTATTGGAGATATATGCTATAGTTTTCCGATCCAGACCAAATTAAGTGAGGATGGTTATAATTGTATCATACACATAATGTGTGGAAACAATTTGAAATATAGTTGATCTGCCTGACATATAGACGGACCTCCATTCCAAATTTCGAGTCTCTAGCTCTTATAGTCTCTGGGATCCAAGTGTTCATAAGGACTGACAGACAGATAGTAAGACGAGCAAGGCTATATAACAGAAATATATAGCTTCATGGGGTCGACTTCAAGCCTCCTTCTATTTGGTTTGCCCATTTCACTTCTAACAAACCTAATACACCCCTGTACTCTTGTAAAGTTAACGAAGCTCATGTCAAATTACATTTTTAATCATCCCGAGAAATTTTAAAAGATTTACCAAAGCAAGACTTTACTGAAAGTAAATCCTCATTAGATGTCTTCTACAAGCAAGACTAAAGAATGAAACTTTCGCTATTTCTGAAAAGAATCAACTAATCCAGGACATTCAAGGTCCTTAAGAGTTTTCCGAGTCTCGAGAACTGCAAGGCAATTAGCTAGAGCAGAGTTTCACTCTCTTATGCGATTCTGAAGAGTTTTGCACAGTGCAAACTGTAAATGAAAATTACGCCAGATATGCGTAAGCTGACAAAGGATATGAAACAAATGGCGACAACTAATTGCAAGGACAACGGCACTTCAGGCTCTCTCCAAGAAGGTGGAAAGGAAGGACGGCAGAGGGCGGAAGGTAAGGGGAGGTGACAAGTGCATGTTTTTTAACAACGAATGGACAACAAATACTCGTTAAAGAACTTTTGCAGAAAGGGTGGGCAGAACAGAGGGTGAAGAGTACAGTGTACAGAAGGATGCGAGTCCTGGCAGGACATCATGCTCATTGTTATTGAAGCGCAAACAGGCAGCACAGAAAGGCGCTCATTAAAACGCATAAAACGTATGAGAAAATCAACAGTTGAGTGAGTACACAAGGCAGAACGAGACAGAGATATAGCAACGGCGGAGAAAGAGTGAGAGAGAAGTTAAGGATTTCAATGGGGTAAGAAAGGACCTTCGTCCTTGGGCCGAAACCATATTAAATTTGTTATTAAGCCTGTAATTATTTGCTCGGCCGGAATTGTTGGCATTTTCCCGCTATTAACTACCAACTTCGCTTTTCATCTTCCACTTGTTGTTGCTGTTTTTGTTGTTGTTTTTCTTGTTGTTTGCCATTTTTCATTTTTCTCTCTTTGGAGCACATAAATAAATTATGCAGACTCAACTCAGAGAGGACAAAGACAATGCTCTCTGTGTTTGCACAGCTTATTTCACAGTCAAGTTAACTTTAAAAGATATGTACATGATGAGGTCCTGCCTGAGGCCCGAAAACAAATTCTTTACCATTTTCCATTTGCATTTTTCTTTTGCTTCTTTCATTTTTCTTTCATTTTCATTAATTTCTTATGCATTTCGCTCTACGCGTAAATTAACTACAATTGTTTTCAGTGTCCGCTGTCCACTTACATTTAATCTTTCTTCATCTTTGCATTCATTCTCATTCACATTCGCATTCGCATTCATTCACATTCATTCATCTCGCTGCCTTCTTCATTTCTTTGCTGTTCCCTGTTCCCTCCATTTTCCTTGGGGGAAAAACATTGAGTGCTAACATAAATCAAAATATGAGCAAAAAAAGAAAAACTCGAGAAGGGAAAAAAATAAACAAATCTTAAATGAAAATTGTTACCAAAGCCACATGCAGATCCTGCCAGATTCTATGGGGTATTCAGGATTATCTACCACACACACACACACACACAAAGTCACACTCATTCATGCTCATATTGGTTGTGGGTTGCCCAAGCTTAAGGGTCAGTAATAAATGTCATGATATGAAATTTATTTACGCGCCACGAAAAACCAATGAAAAGCAACCAAAGCAAAGGAATGCAACAACAAACACAACAACAACAACAACAACAATTACAGCTACAGCAGCAATAACAATTATAACAACAACAACAATAACAATGCCAACACACAAAGACAATTAAAAGAGAATAGGCAGAAAAGCCGAGACAGTAAAAGAAATGAAAGAGATTCGAGTCAAAAACAAAGAAAATATGACCAGGAAAAAATGGAAGAAATCTATGGGAAAATTGTAGCCATTTATTGCGCCATGTCAAATGAAAGCAAAGCTAGAAAACTGTAGATTAAAGTTGACTTAGAGTTAAAATGGTGTTAAAAAATTCATAGATTTGTAGAATATCTCAGGAAAGGAAAGAGATTCTGTAAGGCGGCCCCAGAATTGACCGCCTTACATTGTTGTTTTTAGTTTTTTATCTTTGTAGCTGATAAGCGAGCCAATGAAGGCGTGTCATGAATTGTTGATTTAGTTAGTTTAAAGTATTGAATCTTATGTAAATTTTTAAGTTTGTTTTCGGCGCCAATGAAGGTGGTTTAGTTATAGTTTCATAGCGGTAGGAGTTTGTATTAAGGACGCGGCGCCCTCTATCGGCAGCGCGGGGGCCGTCGGGTGCAACTCTGCACGAAAACTCCGTGGTGAAGAGAGAGCTTTCGTGGTGGAGTTGTGCTGCGACGGCTTCTGCGCTGCGCGATCGAGAGCGTCGCGTCACTTTTCGATCGGACTTAGAAGTGTGCAGACGTCGCAAGTTGGCGCGTCTGAAACGAGAACACAGCACGTAAGTTGATGGCAGCGGCCGCCAGGGCCGGCATTAGGCAGTGCAGCAGGGCACCATAGGGCTATACGTAGTAATTCTAATAAGCAATAAACGATTATAAAAGACAAGATAAAGCGTTTCTCACTCTCTCTCTCCACTAACTCTAACCACTTTCTCGTAAATAGGCGAGGGTCTCTTCCCGCCTGCCGTGGGACTATCCCGGCGCATTGTTACCTTCCCCCAATCTGCAGTTATTCTCGCTTTTTTCTCACGTCACCCACACCCGAACTGCAGCGTCATTGCATCAAACAAATTTCTTGCAAAGAGCGACCCTGGGCAGACTGAGATCTGTACCCCGGCTGGGAATCGTCTTTACAATTCAAAAAGAAATTATGGATCAAAAGTATTCGAAAGGATCATAATTTATCTAAAGAAAAGTTCGTATTATTCAATGGCAAATTACATTTTAAATTAAAGTAAACGGTAATAATATTGATTGAAATTTCTTGAATACAGAAAATACCATTTTAATACAGTGGAAGCACTACTAGCGGACAGCTCCCTCAGGCGGACGAGTTTTATAGTCCCAACCAAGAGTGTGATTTTAATACATAACCCGTTCCCTTGGGCGGACAAAAATACTGAAACCGTGTCCAGCCAAAGGAGCTTTTATTGTACATTGTTATGTGTCTTAAAAGGAAAGGAAACCGATTTAAAAAAGATTTATAACTAAACTGCAAGTTAAACATGCTTTGATATATATACATATATGAAAATTGAGTTAAAAGATAAAATTAAAAATATTTTTATAATTTAATATGAAGCCAATTAGACCAAGACCCCGTACTCTTTCTAGTGCTCGTTTTTCCATATAAGTCACCAATCTTCGACCGATTTGTCCTATGGGAGCTATAGGCTATAGTTGTCCGATCCGAATCAAGTTTAGAGTATAGTTATAATGGTACCATACATATAATATATGAACTTGGTTTCTCTAGCTCTAGTCGTTTTCGAGTAATGGTGATGTAAAAATAGTTTTTTAAAATATGCGGGGGGGGGTAGGGGGCGTGACAATAAATAAGCTTAACTTGCCTGACATATAGACGGCCTTTCATTCCAAATTTGGTGGCTCTAGCTCTTGTAGTTTAAAAGATCCAGGTGTTCATACGGACGGACAGACAGACGGACATTGCTATATCGTCTCGTCTGTTGATGCTGACCATGAATATATATACTTTATGGGGTCGGAAAATACTCTTTCTACCTGTTACGCACATTTCGCTTCAGACAAACCTAATAGACTCCTATACTCTTTTTAAGAGTATGGGGTCTAAATATTATATAGAATTTTTGATTGAAATTCACAGGAACTACCATGTTCTATATCTTTTTCATTCATTTCATTTTAAAAATATTTTTTATTAAAATATAATGTAAATTGAATTAAAATTATAAAAAGGATTATAAAGATAAATATTTTTACTTTATATGGAATTAATAATAATGTAAACTTTGAAATTCTAACTATCTGAAGGTATATTTTTCTTGTTTTAAGTACAACGAATACAGGATTATCCGTAGAAATGTTCATTTTAATTCAAGTTTATCTACTTATTTTTACATTAAATATAAAAATTAAATTAAATACTTTTTTGAAATAAAGTAAAACTTGAATAATCGAACTATAATTATATTAAATTTGATTTTTGATTAAATACAAAGATTATCCACTGAAATTCTCACTTTAACACAAAGTTATCTTTTCACATTTTTCTCACATTTAATTGTAATGTTAATGTTTTTTTATTTACAGGGCGTGGCATAGTTCAATGAACATTTCCATGTTGATTTTGATAGACAAATTTGGTTGTGACGATGTTTTTATGGCAATTAATTTATGGGTCTTAATGCATGAATGCGAACATGAATAACATGAATAAATGTCACAAATGTCCGGCGGATTCATCAATCAATATTCAATTTATTTAATGAAATTATTATTGTTATTTTTGTTGTTATTGTTCGCATTTATTGTCAGATATGCCCCCAATTGATTCCGCATGTGACGAGATGAGCAAGCAAAAACGAGAGAAAGGCGGGAAAGCGAGGGAAATTCAAGGGAAATGCTATTGTTTTAATTGTTTCGTACATGATTTACATGATTCTAGATTTCTTTTACACTTGTCCAGTACACAAACACACACACACGCACAACAAAAGACAATGCAGTTGACGTGCCAATTTGGCATTTGAAAAGAGAAAGAGATAGGGTGGAAGAGAGAGAGAGAGAGGCAGAGGGAGAGATGGGGAGAGGGTTGAAAGCGACGCTGAGAGACGCCACTTAAACTTGACATGAGCTCATAAACAAACACAGGTTGCATGTGCTTACTCGCACACACTCACCCACACACACACACGCACACTCACACTAGCACACACCTCATAAAAATGCGAGCTGACAACACTTTTGTATGAGTTGTAAATGTGAAAAAACATCCTTTTCTGCCTCCATTTCTCATTCCCGAAGTGGTTCTTGTTTCATGCCTGCAGCACGCAATCCTGTCATGCTTTCAGTCAACACTCACACACACACTCACACTCACACACACCCTTGTATGTGTGTGTGCCCTTTGACTGCTGCTTTTGTTGAGGGGATGTGTTAATTACAGAAAAATTGCGAGAATTTGTATTATTTACTTTGTTATCAAGATTTAGCTACAGCTTAGTCATTGTTGTTGTTCTTGTTGTTGTTGTTGTTGTACTTGTGCATTGTATTGCGTGTCTTGCCTATAATTGCATGTGTGTGTGCGTGTGTGTGTGTGTTCTGGCATCCTGTTGTTAAGTGTTGCTTTTGTTGCTCCTTTGAAGGTTAACTCTTTGTTGTTGCCAAGGCATGAAAGGGGTTTTCCCCCCTCCCCAAACTCACTGGCAATAGTAATCTAAGGGGAAAACTTCTCAACTGCTTGGAAATTCATCTGGCAAATTGAAAAGGCTGAGCTAGAAAAAAAATCACTCTGTGAATTCCAGTAGAGAAAGCAAAATGTTTTCAACCGAAAACTCAATTGTGACTTTTGAATAGACTTTAACAACAATTCAAATTTTGTTTTCAACCAATTTTAAGACTATTGCTGTATTTATTAGTTTATCCATATTAACATTTTATTATTTGCTTAGAAAAGACTTACATTTCTTTTAGTTTTTATACTCTCTGCAAGAGAGAGTATATTGGGTTTGTGCAAAAAAAAAAGTATGTAACAGGCAGAAGGAGGCGTGGCAGACCCCATAAAGTATATATATTCTTGATCAGCATCACAAGCCGAGTCGATATAGCCATGTCCGTCTGTCCGTCTGTCCGTCTGTCTGTCCGTCTGTCTGTCCGTATGAACAAACAGATTTCAGAGATGGTAAGAGCTACAAGTTTGAATTTAGTCTCTATCGACTCGATATTAAGTCAGTCAATACAAGAATCTTTTTTTTTTTCGATGCCACGCCCCGTTCGCCCACAATGTGCAAAAAACTAGAAACACCTCGGAAAAAATTGATGTTTTAGGCGAATATCTCAGTAACTATGGCACTTAGGAACACCAATTTCGGTACACAGGTTCCTAGAGAAGGCATAATTGTATTGTCATCAAAAATTTTGGACTGCCACGCCCCCTTTCCCCACAAGAAATAAAATAATTTGCAAACTTCAATGCCGGTTTTAAGGCATATGTTCTTATCGTACAGTATTGTTATTTCACATTCATTTGAAGACAAAATATATTAAACTATCCTGAAAGTTGCATCTAAATCGGACAATAAACAAAAGAGCTAGACATGTAAAAAAGTTGATAATTGAACGCAATGCCAATGCATGTGTGCGACCGAGATAGAAACATTCAAACATGTGAGCGAACGTTTTCGCTGCTTGCGTAGCTTAGCGGCAGTGCTGCCCGCGAATGCTGGCTGTGCCAACCAATTGTGTATGTATAACATATACACACATACATATGAGCGTGCATACATATAATGTCAAATGTATATGTGTGTGTATACATACAATCAGATGCTTTTGTTTCAACGTGTTTTATTGCAAGTACTTTCAATTGATATACCCGAATACCGATTTTATTAAAATGATCGGGAATAAAATGCAGAGAGTATTCTACGGTCGGGCGTGCTCGACTGTACTTTTCTTTCTTGTTTATAATGTAATTGAACCCTTTTCTTAAGAATTCAAATTTGTTTTATAAATTAGATTATAAGTAAATAAAGTATTGGTATTCACTCTGCGTCCAGATCGAATGACTATTTCACATAGCTCGCAATGGAAAAATCGGTTGAAAATGCTGGAAACGCTTAGTATACAAATATTTAGTATCGATTGAGCGATTTCAACCAAATTCACACAATATGCATTTGCTATTATTGCCCATATGTTAACTTAAATTCATTCAGATCAAATCACCATATCATATAGGTGCCATTGGAACAATCGGTTCAAAGCCATAGTGTGAAAATTTTTAGTGCCTATTGAGCGATTCTATATTCCTATACATTTCCTATATGCTGACCAAATTTCATCCAAATCAGACTACTACATCAGATAGCTTCCATAGGAACAATTGGTAATTGAAACCAAATTGGCGCAATATGCATGACTGTAAGTGTATTTTATATTCGGCGAGCCGAAAATAACCCTTTTTTCTTATTTTATGATGTTCTTTATATCAGAGGATTCATATTTCGCTACACCAGAGCAGTCGTAGAACATGTCTGCATCTCATTAGAGTTACCGAAGAATAAAACGAATTTATATCAATTTTATTCTAAAGTTATCCTGTCCAATAGTCCTTATCTCATGATAATCGATACTTAACCAAGATAATCGATATTAAACATAATTAGCTTCACGATCCATCGATGGTCACTTAAGGGAAATACTTTACACCTCACTGATTTCCAACTTATTCTTGAATTATTACTATTATTTATTCAGAAATACATAAACATTACAGACTAGTTTGATTTTATAGTTTAAAGACGACTAAAGTTTACTTTACTTTCAATTCATTCAGTTTATTTGGTAATATATGACTGTTTGATATAATTACATGATATATTCATATATATTAAAATGATTTAATTAACTTGGATTCTACTTGGACCTTTACCATTAGCAGTCTATAAATTTCTTATATATTTCTGCCACTTGCTGGCTTCCATTTTCACGAGTTTTCCAACTCTGAAACAGCTGTTCCAACAACTAATTCTGTTTCTATCTTTGAAACTATGAGTTTTGAGTATTTCAACTGATTCAACAACGACAACAACAAAAATTACAATAGAAAGCAAAAAGTTTATTTTATACAAGTAAGAAAGGCTACAATCGAGCGAGCCGACTGTAAAAGACCCCGTACTCATTCTAGTGCGCGTTTTACCATACAAATAAGTAGTTTTCGAACGATTTGTCCTGAAAGAGCTGTAGTCTATAGTTGTCCGATCCAGACCAAATTTGGTGAGGATAGTTATAATGGTACCATACACATAATGTGTGAATTTGGTCTCCCTAGCTCTAGTCGTTTTCAAGTTATGGTGATGTGAAAATAGTTTTTTACAATTTGCGGGGGCGGTAAGGGGCGTGGCAAAGATTTGAAATAAACTTGATCTGCTCGCGAAGCAGACGGACTTTCATTCCAAATTTGGCGGCTCTAGCTCTTGTAGTTTAAAAGATCTAGGTGATCATACAGACGGACGGACAGACAGACAGACGGACAGACGGACATCGCTATATCGTCTCGGCTGTTGATGCTGATCAAGAATATATATACTTTATGGGGTCGGAAAAGGCTCCTTCTGCCTGTTACGCACATTTTGCTTCAGACAAACTTAATAGACCCCCATACTCTTTTTTAGAGTACGGGGTCTAAAAATGCAAATTGTTTCAGAATTTCATTTCATTATGCAATGGCAGGCAGTTTGTATTATCAGTTACTCAACTTTCATTTCAATTTCCATTTTGCCAACTCTTTTGCAGGCTTCGTTCTTGTATCACAACAACAATTGCAGTCAAAATAACAAAAAAAACAAAAAAGCAAAAAAAAAGAAGAAGAAATAGTAAACTTTTGGCAAGGTGTTGTTATATTTTCAGTTCTTGTTATTGTTTTGTGATGTTGTAACAGGTGCGCTGAAAACAACAACAACAACAACAACAACAGTCGGTTCGAAAAGTTTATTGCTTAGCTTATGTTCTGTTATTGTTCCCGTCTGTTATTGTGTTCACAATTATTTTGCATAATTTTTTTCAAAATTTGTATGCATTTATTCACTTTATTCGTTATTGATTTTATAAGAAGTTTAAAAAAGTTTTCTTTACCATTTAAATTATGTTTTGTTCTACAGAGAATTTTATATCTCTATAAATTCAAGTGCTGAAAATTTGACCCTAATTTAAGCTTGGAAAATAGAGCACAAAAGAAAGAAAATAGAATATAAAATAGAAATTTAAGAAAATAAAAAAAAAGAACTTGCACTTATTAATTAGCGCCCGGTTCGTTGTCTGGACTCCTTTCACTTTGTGGTAACTTCATTAGCCAACAGACTGAGCAGCAGAATCAGCTAACTGACCCCCTTTCCATTAACTTGGCTTCTTTTCAACGCGTTTAATTAGACCAACGCCTGCCAGGTGCTAGATTATATTTAAGGTTACGTTTTCCCGGTCAAAGCATAAACAGAAAAACAAAACTAACTGGCTAAAAGGCATAAAGCTTTCCACACTCTGCAATGCATGCACCAATCTTTAAAGTTTTCATTAAAAACTGCTGTTAATTAGTGAAAATTTCTGGCAACACATGAGAGAAACGTGAAGTCAAATGAAACGAAAGAAAAACTAAATATTAAAGTTTCATTGGATAGACAGACTGAAGAGATAGTGTGAAGTAAATAATTACTTTTAATTTAAGTTAAATATTACAACGGAAAACCAAAATAAGATTTCTTGATTAGAAGCCTAGAAAAGACTCTTGACAGTTAAATTTTTTTCCAATTAAAGTAAATTCTCATATATAGTTTAAAAACTTTGTAACTTTCTGTTTAAAATTATAATAGATTTCACTTTCATGTTACTTTAAAAAAATATTAAATATGTAATTTATATTTTAAGCCATAAACACATGAGAACTAAAGTGCATTTTAACATTATTTTTAATGATGTATAAAAACGTACCAAATATGTTGACTCTTTGACTTATTGTGCGAAAAAGCGACCGCATAATAAGTCTAAAGTAAAGAAATGTAAGGTGGGGAAGTATTGTCGCTGAAGGAAGCTGTGGGTGGGGGGGGAAACTGAGGTAAACGTAGGGTAAACCACTCAAAGGCGTAAATAAATACGAACGCCCGCAAAGGTAGGCAACGGTTTTTGTTTGCTCAGCCTATGTATATGTTTGTGTAGGATTCATATACGTGTGTGTATGTGTTTGTGTTTGTGTGTGTGTTAATTTGCCAACAAAGACACGTACAAACATGTAAACAGCATTCAAGAGATTTTGCTAGAGAGAATACCACAACTGAAAGGCATTTCTCACTCTCTCACTCTCACTCGCTCTCACTCTCCCGCTCTCTCCCTCTCTAAATATGTGAATGTAGACTCGTGCATGAGTGTGACTGCGTGAATGTGTGAGTGTATTCACGTGCGCTTCGAGTATGTAAGTGTTTGCCTAGCCATTGCTATTAATTTGTACACGCTGCATAATAGCTCTGTCAATATTTTGACAACAATTTCCAAAAAGTGCGACCCGAAAGTGTTGTAAACTGACGCCAAACTTGACGCCCCACAAGAAGAAATAGGGAGTAATTTACAGAACAGTGAAAGGCGTTTAGGAAGAAAGAATTCTTCAAAAGAATTGAGATTGGAAAAATGATTTGGACAAAGAAATGAAACTGAACACGATATAAAAGCATAAAATGTTTGAATACTATATGTTAAGAGAGATAAGAAAACTGTCTATTACTAACAACAACAAACTTAAAGGGAGAATAGTAAGATTTGAAACATATAAGTTTTTTAAATTTATGTATAGAAAGAAGAGAAAATAATGTTTAAATGAAGATTTCCAAAGCAAAAGAAAAGGCTTTCTAATGAGAGTCAAATGTCATATAAGTTGTAAATAAATCATTTTATTCTCTTAAAAAGTAAAATTTTCAATTCAGGAAATAGCGAAACTCTTTAGTTTTCTCCTTTCTTTCATCGGTCAATTTGGATGCCTGTTCTAGGCTTAGCTTTAAGCCGGCGATGCAGAGGTAACTTGAAGCATTTCATCAGTCTTTCGAGTGCATCAATCAATGTTGTGTAAGACCTCCATTGTGAGCTAACAAGTGGCACGTTACCGGATTGAAGCATAGGCACAAAAACAGAACCTCAACATATCTGTGTATATATTTTCAAACCCTGCACTAACACCGCCGTCCCCTAACCCACTCCCCGCTCCTTACCCTCCTCCTACTTCTCCTCCAATCGTTCTTCTTCTAGTTCTTCTTCTGCCCGCTATCTACATACATATATCTAACTGACTGCAAGTTGTACAATGTACATTGATGTTGCCATTTGGCGGAGCAGGAGAGTGGAAAGAGGGACGTAAGCGGGTGTGGAGGTGGAGATAGAGGGAGGGCGTGGAGTAGTAGTATGCCAATGACAACATGTACGGGCTAAAAGACAAAAGATTGAAGAGAGACACTGAGCTGCATGAGGCATGAGGCGCAGATACAGTTACTCGTACAAGTCATCAGCCATGTTCAGGAAGTTAGTTAGGCGGGTCTGACGACCCACAAGTGCAGGTCCTGTCATAATGTCAAATGTCAAATGTCAGGCTGCGACAAGTTGCTCAACCAGGCACAAGACCAAAAGTCGTCTTTCTCCATTCCTCTATCTCTTTGTCTGTATCCCTCTTAAAGCCAAGTCAAACTAACTGGGCCACAATTGTTGCATTAAGTGCCATGCTGGCTATCCCCATTTGAATATATTTTTTGGTGTTTTTTTAAGCAACAAGAAGAGAGAGAGAGAGAGAGAGATGGAGAGAGAGAAAACAGTTCTCAATTGTTGAGGCACAAAAGTGCACTCTTCTATTGAAATCCAACAACTGATAGCACACGCTGCATACAAAGCAGAAAAATCACAGACACACACACACACACACACACACACATACACACACACACAACAAAATATTGTAAAACGATATAGATCTTAAATCAACAACGAATTCTGTACACACTTTAGATTGAACACTCAAAACCTACATTTAAGCCCTCAAACTAGCTAAGTAGCTCAAAGTAAGTGTATTTTAGGCTCGAGAGGTGCATAGAAAACGACACTAAAAGGCAACTTTTGCCTAAGGGGAATACCCCTATTGTTCATTGCCAATGTGCTTTAAGAGCACATTTAAAGTAACATTTATCATCATTTGGCGATTTAATGGATAATTTAGCTAGCCCTCTAAACCGTTGACTCATTAGTTAGTTATCCCCAGGCTCCCCAGGCGTATGCTTAATATTGCATACACTCGTATTTTCCACATTATTTATTTGCCAAATAAATAACGTTATGCTGAAATTTGCTTCAAATTTAATAACTGCTAACATTTCATACGTAGTCGGTGAATCAAAATTAATAAGCATTTGATCCCAAATCAAAGCAAATTTTACTGAAACGTTAGTTTGAATTTATTTTAGTTTGCTTTTGAAAGAAGTTTATTAAGAGAAATATTATTGGTAGAATAGTCTTAGCTATGGTATGCAATGACTTATGACTAATACGAATTGGTAATGAAATTGGTTGACCCATTTGATAGAAGTAATGGCGCCATAGTCGATTTTGAGATAGCCATTGTTAAGTTCCCAAAGGTAAGTCTCAACAAAGTAAGGAATAAACATAATTGAAATTCTTTGTATAAGCAGACAACATAGTATTATTCCCATTATAAACTGCAGATCCGTTTTGAGTTTTCTATAACCAATTTTTTTAACGATTGTTTCCATAGCAGCTTTATGCTTTAGGGGTCTGATTTGAGCGAATTTTAGTCGCTTTCTAAGATTTTAATTATTATTTACTAAGAGTAAATAAATTATCCGCAATATCGATTAAGATCTCTTTGCCAATAGTTAAGTTTTTAATACTAAAAGGTTATTTTTACCGATTGTTTATACTTTAGACACATAGATTGTTTTAAAAATCGTTATAAAAATACAAAAACAAATTCAATTGACATATTTGACGTCAAAGTTATTTCTGGGATCAACCCAGGGTGTTAAAAATTTTATATTTATTATTCTCTTTACTATATCTCTTGAATTTTGCTTTAATCATTTTATTGATCGATTAATTTTATTTTTATTCGATTATTTGCAATAAATAATTTCCCAGCTTAAATTAATTATATGATTTAACAATCGAGTAATGAATTTACTTTGAAATCTATACATGTGTTACACACACCTCAACGAACACAATATACCCATTTTATCTCACGACTTGTAGGTATAAATATTAAAAATTATTGTAACAAAATATTATTAAATTAAAATTTAACATTAAAATACGCTTCATAATGAGAGAACTGATTATTAATATGTTTTGAGTCAATTAACAAATACTGATTACAATTCTGTTTTAATCTTGTTCTTTTCTTTACTTTCCTCTCTTTTCGTTTACTCTTACTCTTTACTCACAATCTTACTCGTTTCTCAAGCTTTGCAGTATGGAAATAAAAAGTTGCCAATTCTAACAGAGGGAACAGTCTGAAATCTGAAATTGCCGAGATCGAACGCTTAAATGTTTGCTCCTCTTATCAGCAAGCATTTAAATCTTAAAAGTTATTAATAAAATCTTTATAATATTAACAAAAATTGTTTACAATTGTGCATAAAATGAACGGATTATTCTACACAGTCTTTTGTCTGATTTTGTTTAAAAGTGCCGCGGAGGTAGCTTCAGGTAAACTATACTATATACAATTAACAGTACGAAGGGCTACAGTCGAGCGAGCCGACTGTAAAAGAAACTTTCGTCCGATTTAACCTATTGGATCTGTAGGATATAGTTGTCAGTTCCGGATCAAACTTGGTAAGAATGTTTAGAATCATTATAAGCACATTAAGTGTGAGCTTGCTTGACAGACATAACGTACTTGATCTGTTGACTTTGGCTCTCTGAGATCCAGGTGTTCATAAGGATTGTTGATTTTGATCAAGAATATATATTCCTTCTCCTTCTGCCTGTAACCCACATTTCGCTTCTGACAAACCCAAAAGAACCCTGTAATCTTTTTGGATGTGGAACTACAAAGTTTCCCATAATAACATTAATAGTTTTTTGATCAGTCTATTGATTCATTCATACTTATATATAATCTAAGTGAGCAATTAACCACAGCTAAAATTAATATAGTTATGTTTATTTATATGTAGACCGAAAAGTTGTTGCGATGACGATTTCAAATGTTTTATTTAGTTAGAAATGCGATTAAGGCAAATTTTATATAATTATGGTGTATAATTATTTTGTATTCAAGGAACTTTGGCAGCTAAAAATACTTCTGAGTAGTCTGAATGGCATTTAGTATTTATTTTAAGTATTAATTTAAATATAAATAAACTTTCTTATATTTTAAGAAGTTTCTGCTACGTGTCCTCCTGGAAGTAAATGCACGCCACAATGGAAATGCCAAAGACACGGACAAGGAACAATGATTTTCCGTTCAGGAGAATTGGAAACTTGTCCCTATCAGCAAATATGCTGCAATAACAACATGATTGTGAGTATATATAATTTCTTATTGAGAAATGACAACTAATAAAATGTTTATATTAAGGATGAGACTCCACTGGACTGGGATCCAGAGCAAAATTGCGGCATACGAAATATCACAAACCAAATGACCAAATTGGATGATTCACAGGACATGGGGTTGGCAAAATTTGGTGAATTCCCCTGGGTAGTAGCGATATTTGAGAAAAACTTCACAGTAAAGGAATTCATTGGCGGTGGTTCCATATTAACACCGAATATTGTGCTCACAGGTGCTCACATTGTCTGTACGAGAAAAACCGAAGATTTGAGTGTTCGTGCGGGAGATTGGGATATAAGACTAGACATTGAACCGAGTGCCCATGAGGAGCACGAAATACTTGTAAAGATCTGCCATGAAAAGTTTAACAGTCGTAGTCTTCATAACGACATTGCTGTTCTTAACTTAAAATCGAAATTTAGTTTTAACTATCACATAAGACCCATTTGTCTGCCTCGATACCTCGAATACCCAATTGTAGGACGTTGCTTTGTGGCTGGTTGGGGCAAGGTTAAATTCACAGATGATACACACAGTCAAATTCTACGAAAAGTAAGTCTTCCGATAGTTAATAATACACTCTGTCAACAACAACTGAGACAAACTCGCCTTGGAAAATACTTTGAACTTCATAAGTCTTTTGTTTGTGCCGGAGGAGAGAAAGATTTGGATACTTGTACGGGCAATGGAGGTTCTCCGCTCTTTTGTTCCTTTACTGATATTCCCGATCGGTTTTATCAACTGGGAATTGTCGCTTGGGGTCTGGACTGTATGACCGAGAATGTTCCTGGAGTTTATGCGAATGTTCCCCATCTACTCACCTGGCTGCACAAAGTACTCAGCTCACTGTCCGTACATCCCAACTATTATTTGCCGCCATTTTCAATTGAGCATTACCATCGAAGCGAGAATTTATCGATGGCAGTACTCAATTTAAAATAAAGTAAATTTATATATTAATTTAATTATTAAATTATCTGTCAAATTATTCATTATGATATGCATTTTTCTGGTTTCTTTTTAAAGCTTTCGCCAACACATACATATATATATATATTATTTGTGTCAAAACGAAGCAAAATTGTGAAAAATATTTATATTTATTACAACAGTTGTGTGAAGCACTTTCGATAAGAATCGGGCAGAAACTGTAGAAAACAAAAACAAATTGCCTACAAAATTTTTGACAGGCAATTTGCCTAGACATTCCCCAACCTAGACTGCCACATGCCACATGCCCCATATCGCTCTGGTAACATTTCAAATGAGCAATTTTCACATATTTAGATGGCAACATTCACAGCAAATACCCACACAAGAGCCAGCTGAGTGGCAAGTGGCAAGCGGCATGTGGAATGCGGCATGAGGCAGTCACAACTGTAGCTACATTATGTCATAAAAATAAATAGTTGGACACACAGACATACACATAAAGAGCGAACTGACTGTAACGGTGCCTAGGAAGCTATAGCGGAGAAATAGTCATGGCAATGCCCCTCAACCTTCCCCTCTCTCTCTATCTTTCCTTAGCCCCCTTGCCAGCCAAACTGCGACACAAAATGGAGAAACGGAAATGAAATGAATGCTCACGTATGTATTTCCTTTCACCAAACAGAAGAGCAGAAACAGCCCAAAATCATAACGATGATGATGGGTATCTGCCCTCTCCCTTTCCCCCTCCTTCTGTCCTCCTCTACCTACTCTAAATTCCTTCTTTCGGTTGCTCTAAAAGCCACTAAGTGTTGAGTTTTGCTTGCGTTTACGGGGCGTATGCGCATTATTGCTTAAGCTTTAACTAATTTGCATTAATTTTTAAATAAATATATCCACTAGCTACTGTGCTTGAAAACTAGCTTAATTTTAGCTTAAAAGTTAAAAATGTATAAAAACTTTTCTCATTTGTATTTATTTATTGATGAATATTATTTGCTTGAGTAAAACTTAAGTAGAATTTATATAACTCGTTGCAAAGTGTAAGAAAGTTAAATGATACACTTTAAAATACCCTGCAGTCCAATATAATATACAATAAAGTTTAAGCTTTATTAAAATAATTTTATATTTTAAAATAATTTTATATTTGTTGTGAAGAATTGATGTAATAAATTACAATGAATTGAAGACTAAATTTGTATACCATATTCTACTAAATACTATGCAGGGTATTGCAAAGCAGTTAATGCAGCTTTTAAGCAGCGATTTTTCTACAAAGTTTTATGCAGTTCATCAATCCAAAAAAATAAATAAAATCATAAAACAAACTTCAGTTATTCTCAGACCAATTAAAAGTACAACAAAGTTAAGCAACAACAAAAACGAATATAAGTTGGAAAGACAAAAAGAGTTAAAGAGAAAGAGAAGGAGAGAGAGAGAGAAAGAGAGAGTGGGAAAATTGAGGCAACAAGTTTATGCAACTATTCGAAAATAATCCACCACTTGACTGAAAAACATTAAGCGTCAGTAGAAAATTGGCAAAGGAAGCGCCAAAGCGGCGACTTAGACAATTAATAATGGTCAAAATGAAAATGGCCAAGAAAAGTGTTTGCTGAAATACGTAATATAAATGGACAGGCGATGTCAAAAGCTGCCACATTGAAGCGCATCCAGTGCACAGTGCACTGCTGTGTTGTGTAGTGTTGTACAACAACAAACGAGAATCGAGAGACGAGCAACTTGCAACTTGCATCAATTTTTGTAATCCCTGGTAAACAATGCTTTGATGCCCTAGCTCCTGGATCAGCACAGCCGATGGAGCAATGTCAGCAGCATAACTGGATAACTGTCGAATGAATTGATATTGTTTACTTTTAATTAAAAACAATTTGCTTCGCTGGCTTTCTTGCCCACAACTCGACGTCCATTCAATGATGACGATGATGATGATGATGATGCCTTTTGTTACCTAATGACGATGACTTTGACTCGAACGCAACTAACATGGCTAACACTGTTGCTGCATTTTAGCTCTTAGGGCTTATCAATATACTTTTCTCTCTCTCTCTCTCTCTCTTTCTTCCCACTCCCTCTTCCATTCTCTATCTGTTTTCAGGACAACACTGGATGGAATCAACATTTGCGAAAGATTGTCCTTTGCCTCTTCCTGTTTGTTGACGCAGCTCATCGACGTTTTTCTAATGAAAATCAAATTGTTTATTTAACAAGTATGCAATATTTTAAATTTGATATATCATATAATCGAAAACCGTTAGCAGTTTACTTTAAAAAACCCTGTAGGTTTTAATGAAATTTTCCCGATGTATGTCTAGTTACAAAGATAGATTTTAATTTATTAAATAATTTAAGTAACGATTTTAGCATTAAAATTATACAAAGTCTTGATATTGTTTCTAATGATATAAAATAACGAAAGCTTAAATGTAGTACATACAAGCAAAATTTTAATTTACTAATCAATTGTAGCAGACAAATAGCAATACCTCTGTAATGTTAACGTTGTCACCACTATATCATCAACACTGCCATCACTAGATTATTAACAGAGCCACACTGAATTAACGTTGGTGAGATAGCTGTCTCACTCTAACATGTTGAGTCAGAGAGGAGAGATCTAGCTGTACAAAGTAACACACGAGAGAGAAGCCACCAAAAAGAGAAGCTAAAACTATTTTGTATATTAATACTTATATAGGTTAAAAAGTAAACAAGAAAGAAAAGTACAGTCGAGCACGCCCGACCGTAGAATACTCTCTGCATTTTATTTTCGATCATTTTAATAAAATCGGTAGTCGGATATATCAATTGATACTTGCAACAAAACACGTTGAAACAAAAACATCTGTTTGTATGGTTACACACACATATATATTTGACATTATAAGTATGCACGCACATATGTATGTGTGTATATGTAATACATACACAATTGGTCGGCACAGCCAGCTTTCGCGGGCAGCACTGCCGCTAAGCTACGCAAGCAACGAAAACGTTCGCTCACATGTTTGTATGTTTCTATCTCGCTCGCACACATGCATTGACATTGCGTTCAATTATTAACTTTCTTACATGTCTAGCTCTTTTGTTTATAGTCCGATTTATATGCAAATTCCAGGATAGTTTAATATATTTTGTCTCCAAACGAATTACAAGACTGTACGATAAGAACATCTGCCTTAAAATCGGCATTGAAATTTGAAAAGTATTTTATTTCTTGTGAGAAAAGGGGGTGTGGCAGCCAAAAAATTTTAATGGCATAAATTAGTGCTTTGACTAGGAACCTTCACACCAAAATTGATGTTCCTAAGTGCCATAGTTACTGAAATATTCACCTAAAACATCAATTTTTTACGAGGTGTGTCTAGTTTTTTGCTCATTGTGGGCGAATGGGGCGTGGCATCACAAAAAAAAAATATTCTTGTATTGACTGACTTAATATCGAGTCGATACTGACTAAATTCGAACTTGTAGCTCTTACCATCTCCGAAATCTGTTTGTTGATACGGACGGACAGACAGACAGACAGACAGACAGACAGACAGACAGACGGACAGACGGACATGGCTATATCGACTCGGCTAGTCATGCTGATCAAGAATATATATACTTTATGGGGTCTGCCATGTCTCCTTCTCCCTGTTACATACATTGCAACGTATACAATATACCCTTTTACTCTACGAGTAACGGGTATAAATAAGACTTAAGTTGTAACTATTAGAAAATTAATTTTTTTGTATAAATGAAAACTCTTTCACTCTACATATATCGGCTTTAATATGCTTAAAGACAGCCGATTCTAAGAAGTTTAAATTGCATACTTACCTTTAGCTTATTTAGCTTAACTTATTTATCAGTGTTGCCTTGGCTTCAACCTTCATGATTTCTTTGTGTTTTCAAGTGCTTCAAGTTGTTTTTAAGCCAACTTGAGTTTTGATTATGTCCTGACAATACTTCGACTTATCGCAATACAGTTAGTCATAAAACAGCAGACAGACAGACAATATACACACACAAACAGACACAAGCACACACACACACATGAGTCGCATATAATCCGCTTTGGGTAAAACAGCCACAAAAGGATACCCAGGAAAATGGTAAGAGTTTAGAGCTGTAAGTTAACTGCTATTAGTGACTGTTTTGTCGTATTTAAACTGACAAAACCTACAGTAAACAGCAGCAGACAAAGGACATTAAGTATATATGAAAGATATTCCAGTAAAATAGTTCTCAATTTTGTCTGGCAATTTAATTTAAACACTCCGCAGTGGAAAAGACTTAAGATCATTGAAGTACCTGGACATTGGGGACGTATTAACGAGGGTTTTATGTTCCACTACAGACAAAATCCGCTTTGGCCAATTATTATTGTATTCGCAATTAAATTGTTGGCATTGTTGTTGTTCGTGTCGTGAATTGGCCCAATCGAATGGGCCAAGTAACTTTACTGTCCTGGCCTGAAAGTTCAAGTTGAGACAGAATTTCTTAGATACGACAAAGATTTAATTAATTTCGAAATGAATTCAAAACTTTCCCTCAGTTTTATCAGACCTCCCAAAAAGAACTGAAACTTTAAAGGTGTCCCCTATGTGTGTGTGTATGTGTGTGTGTTTCTATGTATAGGTATATGCACCTGTGTCTATGTTAGCCTACAAGTTTTTGGCTTACCTTGAGCCCAAAACTTTCTCGTTCAAAGTTAAGGCGTATAAATTTCGCACAAAAGTCCCTTTTTTTCACAACTAAACAGTCGAGCAGTTGGCACTCGGAAAAGTTCTCTGCTTTCTGCTCTTTATGCTCAAGTCTTTGGTGTTTAGACCATTTAAGGGATTTTCCATGGTTTTTAATTAAATATCCGCGAAATGGGCATAAATTTGTCCAAGCAGCAAATAGAAAGAGTTTTTTTTTAGTTTCACACTTTAAGTATAAACTTTTGTGGGGAATTAGTTGAGATGGGTTATAATTTGTACCTTAAGAACTAAATTTCTAATAATTTTTTATCACTTGGTATAAAACTTACAAAGGAAGAAGAATATTTTTTGGAGACTCTAAGGTTTAATCATTTCCATAGCCAATAATAAGAAAATTTCTAAAAAGAGTATAGGAGTCTAATTAGTTTGTCTGAAGAGAAATGTGCGCAACAGGTAGAAGGAGGCTTTTCCGACCCCATAAAATATATATATATTCTCATGTCCGTCCGTCTGTACGAACACCTGGATCTTCTAAGCTACAAGAGCTAGAGCCACCAAATTTGGAATAAAAGTCCGTCTGTAGTGTACGCAGTGCAAGTTTATTTCAAATCTTTGCCACGCTCCCTACCGCCTCCGCAAATTGTAAAAAACTATTTTACATCACCATAATTTGAAAACGACTAGAACTGGAGAGACCAAATTCACACATTATGTGTATGGTACCATTATAACTATCCTCACCAAGTTTGACCCGGATCGGACAACTATAGCCTATAGCTCCCTTAATGTGTACATGATGATTGTTACTATTCATACTAAGTTTGATTTGAGTCGGACAACCATATCCTATAGCTCCCATTGCACAAATCGAACAAACATTACTTATTTGTACGGTAAAATGAGCCGTAGAATGAATACGTGGTGTTTTAAAGTCGGCTAGCTCTACTGTAGCCTTTCTTACTTGTTATACCCGTTACTCGTAGAGTAAAAGGGTATATTGTATTCGTTGCAATGTATGTAACAGGGAGAAGGAGACATGGCAGACCCCATAAAGTATATATATTCTTGATCAGCATGACAAGCCGAGTCGATGTAGCCATGTCCGTCTGTCCGTCTGTCCGTCCGTCCGTCTGTCCGTCTGTCCGTCTGTGTGAACAAAAGGATCTCAGAGACTATAAGAGCTAGAAAGGCCCGAGTGGTCGCAAACGAAAGATAAAATGCCCAAGCAGTACAAGTTTGTTTTTGTTTTTTGACACGCCCACTTTAGGGCGTTCTATGTGCATACAAAGGTAAAAACAGGTAAAAATAGCATGTTTTAGTATAGAAAACTTTTTTGTTAGTAATGCTATCTAAACCTAATTGACACAGAAAGTACACGTCTAGGGATTACGTATACTGACCAAGTTTGATCCAAATCGGACAACTATATCATATAGCTCCCATAGGGACAATCGGTCAAAAATACGCTCCAAATATCAATTTATATGAATAACTTTTGCGTTGGCCAACCAATCAAAGTGAAACTTACACAGAATATATCTGTCAATAATATAAACATATTGACTAAGTTTGATCCAAATCGGACAACTATATCATATAGCTCCCATGGGGACAATCGGTCAAAAATACGCTCCAAATATGAATTTATATGAATAACTTTTGCGTTGGCCAACCAATCGAAGTGAAACTTACACAGAATATATCTGTCAATAATATAAACATATTGACTAAGTTTCATCCAAATCGGACGACTATATCGTATAGCTCCCATAGGGACGATCGGTCAAAAATACGCTGTAAATATGATTTTGTATGAAAATTTTCTGCGTTTCTCAAGTCATCTGAATTAAAATCAATAGGGTCGATTACCTAACCGATTGTAATATTATTAATATTATTAATAATATATTATATTGTTAATAATATAATTAAACTGAGTAACGGGTATCCTAAAGTCGCGAGGCGACTATAGCATTCTTTCTTGTTTTGACTTAAAAACATATTTTATTTGTTAAGACATAACTCAAAATCAGTCCCTGAAAAAACCCGGCCGTCAAAACTAATCTTTTACAAGTTCCCTTAGGCAACATCTTTAAAGTCCTCGGGTTATAATAAAAATGTTAAGCCTGTTTTATTTTCTTATAGCGCAATTTAAATAAATTTATTTGATAAACAATTGTAGTTCACAAAGTGAGTTGGTTAATAAGGAAAATTCGCTCGAGGCCAAAAATGTAGTGTATCGAAAATAAATACATGTGTGTGTGTGTGTGTGTTTGTGGTACAATATTAAACTGTTAACTCTATAAACGCAGCTCATGTATTTTACATACGAATTGTGATTGATTGACAGACGGTTGCGAGGGTGGTAAGAGGAGAAGGATATGGAGTTTATCAAATGGTTATACGATTTTATAATGAAGTGCGACCAATAAGCAAACTCTCGTTGCAAATTGCAGCAAATCAAATACACACACACAAACACACACACACATGCACATTATGTAGTAGTGTGTGTAAATAGTTTACACAGATTTTGGCAACAAAATAAATTGCAATAATTATACTGGAAACGGCTGAGATGAGGATTTTCAACGATGCCCCGCAGCACTAAATGCTAACTATCGAAAACAGCACAAATAAATACAATGTAATTACTGAGGTATACAATGAACTATTTCAGACACACACACACACACACATACACATACATGTCATACAATTCTTTGTGTGTATTGAAAATCTATTTGCCATGCCGTGAATCCCAAAATACGCGAACTATATGCAAATATCGAAATATCAAAACGCCGCGAGCTTCAAGCAGCAATAAATACAATTCACAAAAGGGTATAACAAATATTGAACAAAGTTAGTTATGCTTACAAAACAGTTTCTAAATAATCGAACTACATGTGTTTTAAGATATTAAACAAATCTCTTAATTTGATATATATGCTTAAAAATGTTTAATTATTGGTTTAATTTAACATTTAAGGCTCTAAATTAAATCAGTTATTACAACACTAAATAAAAACATTTGAAAATTTTAGTTACTGAATAAAATAATTTGAAATTAAAATAAATTCTGTTATTAACTTAAATATTACTCATATTTGTATTGGACTAGAAAAGATTTTTTTTTCAAAATTTTCTGAGCTCAACTAAAATCATATATCTGCCTATCTGAAAGCAAGTATCAAATCATCCTTCAAAACTTTATAATAATTTTAAAATTCTTCGTTTTAGCTTTAAATTAAATCAGTTAATAAATCATTAAAGATAGTACATTTAAAAAAGTGTATTAAGTAAAAGAGACATACCATAAAATTAAGTTTAGTACTTAAATAATTTTTTTAACTGATTATTTTCCAGTGTAGAAAATATTTGTAAAATTTCTAAACTAGTTTTAAGAAAATAGTATCAAAGTATTAATTTATTTATTTTATTTCATTTTATTAAGTTAAATATAATATGGCATATTGAATCTAAAGGGCAATACAGATTTCAGGGAGTACTAGCAGCTAATAGGGCCTTCAACTCTATCCGTTTTACAGTTTAAATTATAAGGTTTTTATATTGTTATAATTAGATTTAGTAGCTTAGATTAGCTTGTTTAAAGTATTAAATTTTTTACATTCTTTATTACTGAATGAATTAATTAAAAACGTTTTTAAATTAAATAATTTAAGCCCCGAATTAAATTAAATATTTCTTTAATTGTTTTACAGATATTTCATTCCATTTTAAATGAAAGTAACTTCCAACTGTAATAGTGTATACCTTATTCGTTAAGAATTTATTTCCCTGACAAATGAAATATTATTTGTTTTAGTGTCTAAGCAGTTTATTTAACAAAATTGTTGCTGAGCTTCCGGTCGCCTATTGGAGACAATTTGCATATTGTCAATGGGAAAAAGGCAACTTTGGAAATTAACCAAATATGTAACAGATTTTTAGCGCAATCCAGTTAATTTATTTGTTTAACACAGGTGAGTGTGGACATATTGCTGAATTCCTGAAACTTTGCGCACCTGAAAAATATGCAAATTATGTTGTTGTAAATATTATTATTATTTCTATTGTTTTTTTGTTTATAAACCCCCTCCCTTTGTATTTTGCAACCATTCAATGCTTTCGCTGCTGTTTATTCAGAGCAGCTGAAAGCTGTCAGCCACATGACAAAATTTATTGCCAAAAATTTTAATTAGAAAATCGCAGAACATGGAAAACTCCCAACGACGATGACGACGACGGAGTGTTGTTGTTCAGCTGTTGGCAAAATTATAAAATTGTTTGTTGATTTTTGGCCAAATGTCACTCCATGTCAGCCAAAACACAGTTCTCTTTTGCTATTTTGTCAAACAATCAAAATACCTGCTCGCTCAGGTATACACAATTCACCAATTCAAAGTTGCAACAACAGAAAAACAATACACCAAAATTCAAATTAAATAAACAAATAAGCTGTGAAAAAAAATACATTTCTATTATGCCCAAAAATCAGGCTGTCAACGTTTATTTCAGTATTTACCAGCCATCAAAAAAGTACAAACAAAATCGCATTTAATTTAAAATTTGATTTTAAAGAGTTTATTCCTAAGTTTCAAAAGGTAAAACAATTTTTAATTATTTTTTAACATTTCTATCAGCAACTATTTTGATAAAAAAGTTTGTAATTATGTTTGTTATTACACTTATTTTTGTTGATGTGTTGAATAAACTTATAAATAAATATGCTGAGCTGTGTTTTTCCAATTCATTTATAGTTAATTAAACGTTAATTCTTACTCAGCAGTTGCATTAAATAATCTTGCTAATTTTTATACCCTTGCAGAGGGTATATTAATTTTGTCACGAAGTTTGTAACGCATTGAAGAAGGCATCGCCGACCCCAAAAAGTATATATATTCTTGATCAGCATCAACAGGCGAGTCGATATAGCCATATCCGTCTGTCTCTCCGTCTGTCCGTCTGTTTCTATGCGAACTAGTCTCTCAGTTTTAAAGCTATCTTGATGAAACAATCATTTGTTAAAATCGGCCGGATCGAATGACTATATCATATAGCTCCCATAGGAACAATCGGTTGAAAACAAAAAATTTTTTTTGAGCTATTTCAACCAAATTAAGCCTATATGCATTTAGTACCAAATCCCATGTGCAAGCCAAATTTCATTCGAATCGGACCACTATATCATATAGCTGCCATAGGAACAATCGGTTGAAAATGATTAAAATGCTTAGTATGAAAATGTTCAGTGTCGATTGAGCGATTTCAACCAAACTCATGCCATAAACATTGTCCAGCTGTTGAATAAATTTCATTCGGATCGAACCACTATAACATATAGCTGCCATAGGCACAATCGGTTCAAAGGCTTAGTATGAATATTTATAATGTCTATTGAGCGATTTCACTAAAATTCACGCACTACTCCTTTGCTATTATTCCCTATATACTTACTTAATCTCATCTAAATCGGACTACCATATCATACAGCATTAATAGGAGCCACTGGTAACTGAATCCAATCAACGCAACATGCATGACTGCAAGGGTATTTAATCTTCGGCGAGCCGAAGATAACCTTTCTGTCTTGTTATATATAAATTAGACCCCGTACTATAATAAAAAGTAGAGGGGTCTATTAGGTTTGTCTGAAGCTAAATGTGCGTAACAGGCAGAAGGAGGCGTGGCCAGCCCCATAAAGTATATATATTCTTGATCAGCATCAACAACCGAGACGATATAGCGGTGTCCGTCTGTATGAACACCTATAGCTAGAGCTAGAGCTACCAAATTTGGAATAAAAGTCCGTCTGCTTTGCGAGCAGTTCAAGTTTATTTCAAATCTTTTCCTCGCCATATGACCATTTTTTTACCGCCATAACTTAGAAACGACTAAAGCTATCGGAACCAAATTCACACAAACTGTGTATGGTACCAATATAACTAACCTTACCATGTTTGGTACTGATCGGACAACTATAGCCTATAGCTTCCATAGGGCAAATCAGTCGAAGTTTGGTTATTTGTATGGGAAAACGCGCACTAGAGTGAGTACGGGGTCTTTTATAGTCGACTCGCTGGACTGTTGCCTTTCTTACTTGTATTTATAGAAAAATGGTTTGTTATTCGAACACATTTGCCAATCAATTTGAATCAGCATTCAAGTTTTAATTTGTGTGATGTTTTTGCTAAAAGCATTGAGAATATTTATCTATTTTAATGCTGACAACCACAAACATTCGACTAATTATGTTTTTAATTTGGCATAATTCGCGATTTGCTTATTAAACTCATCAGTTTTATATTCGTTAAAATTTTATAAGCAAAACAGAACGGGAAATCGATTAACATGCCAAAAGAATGATTATTGAATAAGTTTAAACAATTAATTGTTAAATTGTTATTATTTACAGCAAGAAGGATCAGCTTAAAAACCTATTTTAAAAACTTAATATATATTTAAATAATTTTGTAAAAATTTTTAGAGAAGCACAAAGAATTTTTACATTTTTTTTTCTTATTTATAAAGAATTTAAAAGTTTCTAAAATTAAATAATGATCGATTTGCAACAATTTCGCTCAAGGGAATAATTTCTCAATATTTTTAACAAGTTTCTGACTATCAAGAATTGTTTTTTTAAGTGTTGGTCGCTTCTTTGACTCTTTGTTGCCTTGCTTCAAGTAAAAAATAAAACTTTCGTTCAACTCTGTCCAAATTTAGCCTTCATTTAATTTTATTTATATATTTTGAAAAATGATTGAATGTTTTTCAAAGTCACAGCTGCAACCAACGAAACTTTTCACTGACGCCAACCAAAAAATTATGCCAGAAAAAAAAGTTGCGTTCAGTTTATAGCAGAGGAACCTTTTAGTGACGTAGGGAAAACTGTAAACTGTTAACTGTAAACTGAAAACTGAAAGTCCTGAATAAGCGACCACTCGAAGGCAGAATGACAAACTATGTGCAGTGCACCTCAAGGCGACCCAAAAGGTACACAAACTCTGGTTGAATTTGTAACATGTTCGCTTATGGCAGCCACACACATTAACACACACACACACACACACACACACACACACACCCACACACACACAAACCTGTAAGTTTTTAGAGGCTTAATTAAGTGCATAAACTTCTAAGCATAAATACGGTTGCCATCTCTTTCGCACAACCAGACTTCCTCTGTCTTTCCCTCTGTCTCTCTCACACACTCTATAGTTCTTTCCCTTTCACACAGTTTTATGTGCTCGTCATCAGTTGACGCTATTCGTTGTTTCCCCATGAGGCAACTTTTTTGAGCTTCACGTATAAATTTGAAACGCTTTACTTTGTTTACGTACTTTGTCATAGTTGTAACTGTGCGTGAGTGTGTGTGTGTGTGTGTGTGTGTGTGTGTGTGTTTGTGTTTGCGTTGTGTTACCTTGGCAAAAGTTCTCAACTAAAGTGTTGCAATTATATTGATTGAATTTTGCGGTTCCCACTGCTTTTGGCAACCAACACAAATGCTTGTTCTTCACACACATTACGTATACGCCCCGAACACTCCCCATGGGCCAAATGCCAAATGGCTCGGCAGGTGGGAATGTCTGTCACTTGCTGAGTTAAGCATTTTCTTGTTGCGTAAAACACAGAACCGTTAAACAATGTTCACACCTCAAGCGCAAATGAATTTAATTAATCAACACAACAGAGTCGAACTAACAATAAAAAACATTTAATACAATTTATAATTTTGAAACATTTAAAAACGTAAATATTAGCAGACAAAAATTCATTTTATTTAAAAAAAAATATAGTAATTTAGTAGTTGGATATTTTGCAAATAAAAACAGTTTACCAAATACTTTTAAGTAAAAATTCTTCATAATCTTTAGACAATTAAAACACAAATTTTATTTTAAAAAAAAACTTTACTTTATCCATCTTTTTGGTATATTAAACACTAAAAGCTTTATATTAAATATTCAAATAAATTAATATTTTATAGACTATACATTTTTTGTCTTTTGCTGATTTGAAATTTAGCCTTATATTTAAGAAAGCACTTTGCAAATTTTGCTAAACAAAAGAAATAGTAAATATTTTTTCTGTTATTTTTGACTCTGTAGTAAAAATAACTAAGTAATTGCTAGACATCTTGTATGTCACGTCCTTACAATTCAAAATATCATAGGTTTTTAATTCAGAAGTCAAATAATTAGATTAAATGAAACAAAAATTGGAAATCAGTTTTATAATACTTTTATATAAAGTTAATAAAATTAAATAATAAAATTATACCTTTTTATCCCTTAGTAGCCATATGTTTAAATGCCTTTAATTATATATTTATATTTTATAAAATTTAATTGGGTCGCTTGGTTTAGAATAAGTTCAAACGATAACATTCATTTTATGTATCCAAGCCATTGTTTTTGAAGAACTTTTCCATATTATTTCTTAGGTTCATTTGGCTACCTATAAATTAAATGTTGATCACTTAAAATGTTTAAAAGAAAGCTAATCAAGATTTGGAATCATTTAAACGAAAGGAAGGAAGACAAAACAGGGCAATGTTAATACTGCAAGTCTGTGCTTAGTATTGCTGAGTCTAACAAAGCAACTAAGCCGTGGAACAGTAGAAACTTTAAAGAAAATATGGCAAACAAAATTTTGTTTTCTTTTTATATAAAAAATTTTAATTTATATAACACCCTAAAAGGATGTAAAATCATTAAAAATTGATCTCATCAACTTTTATGATTAACTAAATAGTTTGATATGCTTATCTACTATCGTTCAACTATTCATACAAAGCTGAATAGTTCATTCCATTTAGTTCTTCAAGAGCGATAAGCTATGAATGATATAGAGGAACAGGTGCTTATACTCAGTTCTATATAAACGATAATCGCAATAAACACTACTCAGCAAATTAAACTAAAAATTCCAGTTCTATCACATAGGAAATTATAATGGTACATATTTCTATGCTATAGCTAAATGATCTTTCTAGGTTTTTTGGATATGTTAAATTTATATTCTTTTTAGATCTAATCGTTTTCTGAGCTCTTCTTTTCTAAGTAAAACTTGCATGCTGTTTGGAGATCTGCAGAATCTATAAATTCATCAGTTTCTGCTTCACGCTCTCCTTCATTTCTTGCAGTTCTTAGCATCGCAGCTCCATTAGTTACAATATCATCTAAGCATATCATATATGGCGACCTTTGGTGCAGTTTTTTTTCCTTTTGGTTTTGTTGAATTCCATTTAAAATGCAAGTTTTGCGCTTACACATAAATCTTTGGCACAAACGGCAAACAGCAGCCAATGGAGAAATGGAGAAAGAGATGAGAAAACAACCAGTGACATTAGATGAAGAGAACTGAGAAGGAGAAGGAGAAGCAGTAGAGGAAGAAGAAACTGGGAAGATATCATGGCAAGAAAGGATGTCGAGGAGGCAGCAAAGCGTAGCTGCGAAACGGTTGTAGCATATGTTGTGCTTTTCTATATATTGTCGCAACATCAGTCAGGATTAGTTGTAGAACTTTACCAGACCTATTTCCATGCCCCTCTGAATGCTACACCCCTATCCCCACCTCTTCAACCCCCTCTTGACACCATCCCCCTTTCGATTCCCATTCCAAGTCGTTCTCATCCATGTTTGCCATGCTGTAACAGTCTCGCTGCGTGCTCCTAAAATGGCAGCAGTTACTCCTCTTCTTTTCCCTCTCTTCTACTCTTCCCTCTCTTCTACATTTCTCTCCTACGTTTGGTGGCATCCTTTCTAGCACTGCTGCCTGTGACTATCCGTCTACCCGTCTGACTGTCGTATTGTTGTTAGCCTCCTGTTGTCCTTGTTGTCTTGTCAGCTGAAGTTTTCTGCCATTTGCTGTTATTTTTATACCCATTAGTGTGGGTGTAATGAAATTGTTTACTGTTCTGCAAGCAAAAGCAAAGCTTCAAAGCATTTCTTTACCAAACTTCGGTGAATCAATTATGTTTGAGTTTTTAGTAGTTGAAACCAAAGCACGAATGGGACCATTACAAAAGTTTGCTCTTGAATCTGATCCCGAAAGAAATATCTTTCATTCTAGGGCCCATCCCATTTAAAACAATTTAAAATGTCACTTATGTACTCAAAACTTAACTTATTTAGAGTATTTTATCTTGAAAATTAATATCAATATAAACTTGTTAATACCCTGCGTGCTCTTAATATGTTATTATTTGAATTGAGAGCAGACTTATATTGTTTAGATACTTTATGAACCGGTTAAAAATTTTGTATGTGTGTTTTTTCCCTCAGCAGTAGTATATATTCTTAATTAGTATTAACAGCCGAGACGATATAGCGATGTCCGTCTGTCTGCCTGTATGAGCACCTGGATCTTCTAAGCTACAAGAACTAGAGCCACCAAATTTGGAATGAAAGTCCGTCTGCTTCGCGAGCTGATCAAGTTTACTTCAAATCACTGCCCCTAACACCTCGAAAATTGTAAAAAAAAACATTTTTCACATCCCCATAACTTGAAAACGACTAGAGCTAGGGAGACCAAATTCACACATTATGTATACAGTACCATTGTAACTATCCTTACCAAGTTTCGTTCGGATCGGACAACTATAGCCTATAGCTCCCGCGCACTAGAATGAATACAGGGTCATTTACAGTCGGGTAGATCGACTGCAGCCTTTCATACTTGTTACTTTTCGCGCATATACAAAAAGTAAAATTTCTGATGGTATTGTATTAAAAACTAAGAAATATATCGTATAAATTCAGAGAATCCAGTTGCCTATTCAGAAAATCTACTCATAATATTTATCTTAGTCCACGAAGTAGAGTTGAATTGATTCTCCCATGTTCCTGCTTCTGAAAACATTCAAATGTAAGTCCCACCTACATGTAACGGTAAGGATACCTGAATGCAACTCTCTGTGCTACTACAGGGTATATAACAGCCGAATGACCTCCACAGTATTTTAATTCGTAGCATTCCTTGTTGGTGCTGCTCTTAGTTCCTTTGCTGTTTGTGTTGCACACTCGGCTGTGTGCATGAAAAGTAGCAGCCATTTTGTTTATGTTTGTTGTTTTTGTTTTTGTTGCAAGTCTACAGTGTTCGCCACGCTTATGTTTAAGGCCAAGGGAATTAGTTGTATATAAATGCCACAAAATACTTTTTCTCCACTTTTGAAATGCAAGACGCTATTGAAGCTAATTGTGCTTGAACTCTCCCTCTCACTGGCACTGCCCCTACCCCTCCCAGTTCCCCTGCACGACCTCACCCTTAACATCACCAAATCTTCATTTTCGTGTTTTTGATTCTTTTTATTACTTTTAGGACATAAAGTATATTCAACTATATTTAAAGAGCATAAATTAACTAAACTAAACTAACTGATTTTTTTTCTATTTTACATAATCATGCACTTTTTGCTAGAAGATTCATTTTCTTCTTCTTCCGATTCTTCTGGCATTCCTATATTTACCACCTGCATTTCATTTTCTCGATTGTATACACTTTGTAGGGACTCAGTTTCTTCTCTATTATCTTCCATTTGTAATTGTATCAAAGTGTTTTCTTCGGGTATTGTATGACGAGTTTCTTCAGTTGGTTGTTCGTTCAAATCTTCTGGCATTTCAATTATAGATTCTAATTGAGGGGGAATTATCACATTGTCTGCATTAGTTGTGAAATCATCCAAGTTTGGCAAGTGTTGACTGCCACTTTCATTTATATTAAAATCAATAATAGTTGCTGGATTTTCCACAGGAATTTCTGTATGAATTTCAGCTGTAATTTCCACACGAACTTCATCACATTCCATTGATTCCACAGCCAATTGTTGTATAGTTTCCGTTTCCTCTTTTACTGCTTCAGTTACATTTTCATCCAACTTTACGGACCCAATTGGCTTTGACACTTCATTAACTACTTCTCTCTTTACTTCTACCATGAAAACGTCTCCAATGGGTGAAGATGATCCACAAGCAACGGACACACTTTCTTTAATCTCCAATTCTCTCATTGGTTGGGAGATTTCATTAAGTTCGGAAGATTTGCTTTCCAGCTGAGATTCCTCATTTACTGATTCAGTTTTGACAGCAATTTGTGGAAAGAAAAACTTGTTTTGATGATGTTCAACACGAGCTCGCTTCGATGACGTTGGACAATCATCATCGTCAGGAACTCTACTATTTTGTGGCTCTAAATTAGAGATTGAGATCTCTCCACATTCCTCACTGAAAAGTCTCGAAATAAAAAGAGTTTCTTTCTGGCCTAAAATCTAATACTTACACTTTTCTCTTAATTGCGGCAATTTTGAATCCTAGAAGTGGACGTCTTCCTAAAATCGGACCCAATTGCCTTATCAATTTTTCTGCTAAGACTGTAGTTGCATTTTGGTTTACTTCTGGCAAAGCAGCCACATTATTCTGACTGAAAAGAAGTAAAATTAAATTTTAAATATACAAGAACCTATTCACTTACTTATTTCGTGTACTTCGAGTACTTCTTACTCTTGTAGGACTGGAAACTTCTTGAGATTCATTTGCAATTCTTGTAATCATTCGCACATTACGTGCACTTCTTAGAGTTCTTGTTGTCCTTACTGTTCTAAGTTGTCTCGGTGAATGTATGGGACGTCGTCCTGTAATTTCTGTGTAACAACGAACGTGCATACCCGTCGAACAACATCCACAGGGTGTTCTAACCCGCCTTAAACGGTGACTGCGCCTTGGCGTCAAGTACTGTTCATTTTCCGGCGTTGATGATGCCACGGGCTGTGTTTCGGTATGGTTTTCATCCATTGTTGTTGATGTTTCATTCAAATCTTGCTGATTTTCCATTTTTTACAAATTTGCTAGTTTTCTATGTTTCTCGATGTGAATTATTCTGTCGTGTTCTAGTTATGAATGTAGTATTACATATCCCAAAATCATTGCCTACTTTGAAATGAGTTTCATAAGGTATCAAGACTGTAGTCTTTGTACTAGAAAAGTGTTTGGCTAAAATATTAAAAATATTTGCTGCTTTAAAATATTATTTTTAAATATTTTCCAACTACTATTTGCTGAAATGTTTGATAATAAAATACCTGCATAAATGAAGCTTTATTTATTTTAAACTATAGCTTATAAATTGCCAACTTTGAATTAGTTTACCAATGTCTTCTGTCGTCTTTTAAACTCCCTCTCGATTCTTGTGAGCCAAAAGAAGTCAATTTTCTGAAAACAGTTTCGATTATTTATAATTGTGTTCCCTTGGTGTCCTTTAAAGTAAAATGTCGACTTTTTTTTGTAAATTATATTTGATTTAACTGCAATAATATTCACACAATTTTCACTTTAACACTTGAAAACTGAAGGAAATAATTGAATTGCGATAACAGGCTTAAAAGTGGTTTGCCCGAAGACCAAAAGAAAAACCAGGCAAAAAATATATATACTTATATATACATGCATATACTTATATTAATTAAATTTAATGCCTGTCTAGAGATGGAAGACCCTTAAGGTACGGCAGGGTTGAGAGGAGCAGGAAAGGGTTGGAGACTAAAGGGAACCAGCCATGGAAATAACCGCTGCGAAAACTTTGCCAGCTGTATTACATTACGCCTTTAATTTCATTACATGCCAACGAACTGGGTGGCAACTCTTAAAGAGCGAGAGAGTATGATGAAGTGAAAGCGAGAGGGAAGGGGTAAAGGGTATGGGAAGGGCTTTAGCGAGGACCACACGCAGCGTCAGTAGCCCATAAAATAGAACAAAACACTTGTAAAGTCGCCGTGAGAGAGAGACAGGAAGATAATGTGAGCGAGAGGTAATTAAGTGCGAAAGAGAAGGAAAACAGCTCATATTCCATGGCGCCGCCATTGACGCCATTGCAACTCAGCGGGATGCCTGCGTGTAACAAGAAATGAGGAAGCGCGAATGAGAGGGAGTCAGAGAAAGAGAGAGAGAATAGGAATAGGTAGTGGAACTGGAACTGAAGCTGGGATCAGGATGTTTTTCCATGGCAGGACGTCGCGTTAAGAGTTTATTATTTAATACTTTTAACGTCGTGCGTAGAAATTAGCAGCCATAAATCAATGAAACGACTCGCACAAGTCTACAATTAGCTGGCAAGCAGACTTCAGCATCAAATTACACCAAACTGCTTCTTGGTGTAATTAATTTCTATCTATGAGATACTCGAACTACTCCCCCATCTGGCAGTTGCTTAAATGTCCGAGCTAACAAATTAGTTGTGATACTAATGCTTATATAATTAAAATTTAAATAGTAATTATACTTACTTAAACTGTGATTTAAGCAGCTAATTTTAAAGCTAATGCAAACAAAAATTAAGCAAATAAATTATTTGTATCTTTTAAACTTTGTGTAATCCTTTACGTTATTTAACTGACCAAATCTTTTGTGTTCGAAATACTTAGTTCTTTTTTTGCAAGACAATTTAAAGATATTTGCGACAATTTTAACTCGACATTGTGAATAAAATAGAATAACCACAATAAATTCACTAGAGATAACCTGACCGAGAATATGCTATGCTCCTCTTATTCTCTAGTCCCCTCATCACACTCCTTTATCAACAATGATTATATAATCTCCGCAATTGCAGACAATAAACTTATTTTGCGCAAAAATTTCACAAAAAATTTTATTATCACATTGCCACACAGCTAATTTGCAACAGCCAGACAGAGAAAAGAAGAGGGAGAAATAGAGAAAGAGAAAGAGTGAGGTAGAGTAGGGTAGAGTAAGGGGAAAGGAGAGTGAAAGAAAACTACACTGAATTATATTTCCGCAATAACTTGGCAGACGCCACTTTTGGTATACATATTTGTATGTATGTGTATGTGTGTGTATGTATGTGTATGTGTGTGTGTATCAGCATCAGCTCGGTGGCAATAATAATAATAAGATGCAAACAAAATGCTGCTGCTGCTGTTGCTGTTGTTACGCTACGTGCAGCTGCAACACGAAGGCGCACAAAAGTATGCTATAATAAAAATAAAGCAGATAGTGTGAATGCGGTTTGAAGAAGAAGAAGAACAAGATAAAGGAGAAACGCAAGCAGAGGGGTAAAATGGAGAGGCATTAAGAGTAACCGAATGAGAAGCAGAGTGGAGAGCGGCAAGTGGAGCTGCTGTCGCTTCTCTCCTCCTATGGGCATATAAAGAAATTTACATAGATTTTTAACGCAATAAGCGAAATGTGACTGCGAAATCCAATTTGTAATGAGAAAAGTAGTGTGTGCGAATTGTATGCTACTTTATGCGACGTTTCTAGTAGGCAGAGCTGAGAGAGAGAGGAGGAGGAAGAGCATGGCAGGCACATAAATATATTGCTGCATATTTCCAGGCGTATTTATGGCATGCACTTTACATCGGAGCGTGCTAAAATTATGCAATACAATTATGGAAAAAGTCCCCCTTAACACACACTACCAGACAGCCCAGCGTAGTAGTAGATGAGAGAACTTGTTAGTCCCCAGCATTGTTGTCTGTTTGTTTGCTTGTTCGAGTGGTTAAAAACGTGACTTGTTTTTTGCGACTTAACTGGGCTTTTGGCTGTTATTTTGTATTTTCCCCTCTCCCACCTCCAAAAACCTACAGGGAAACAAATGTTGCAAGGATTTTGAATTTTTGTTAGTTTTTGTTGCAACTTCGGTTTGCGGCATTGCAGCTTAGGCTTGAATTTGGCTACAGCTCTTTTGAGGATTTAAGTTGAATATTATTAGAATAAAGCAAACATTTTACTGTCAGTTTTCCTCTTTCCCTTACTCTTACCCTCTCTCTCTCTCTTGCCGTCTCTCTACTTTCCTAATTTGGCAAACATTTTCCGCACGCGCCTGAAAGTATACTATAATTCTCACGTTTCATGCATAATATTGAGGCGTCGTTTTGTTTGCCACACGAAAATTCATGCGAGAATTATGCAAGTGACAACGAAAAAGCAACTGAAACTTTTCTCTTCACATACTTTATGCAATTAAATCTTTAAGTTTCACAGCTGCATTAACTGACCTTTGCCTAAATAAACAGTGTTCTCATTCTGCTTTTGTTGGTGTCCCCTGCTTCAAAAAATTACTGTGCTTCTTGGTCTCAAAGCTCACTCTCTCTTCCTCACTCACTCTAGCTTCGCTGTGTCCCGCTCTCGTGTTCTGTTCTTGTGTGTAATTGCAAAACGTGATTTCTTGCTCTCATTCATTTCGCATACTCTTCTTAAAAGTCTTGCTCTCTTTTAAGTTCTCTTGAAATATTTTGAAGCCATAGAGTTGGAGTCTTCAGCGAGAGAGAGAAAGGAGGAGAGAGCAGCAGCAATAGTAGTTGAAGATCCTTTTTGTATATGTGTGAGCGAGATAACTATATATGATAGAGGCGAGATTGGTATTGAAGGCAATTAAAAAGTGCTGCATTTTTATTGGTTTATTTCAAAATAACCTAAACCTCTAAATTAATCAAATATTTACGATAAAATATATTTAAAGAGTATCCAATCGTCGACTACTTTTGCATAACTGTAATTTCTGTTTTTTTTTGTCCCCAGCATTTTTACGGTTTATGTTAATTTTTTTTCCTTTTTGTTGTTCTTTTTTTTGCTGTTTGTTATCGTTATTGTTGTTGCTGCTGTGTTCTGTTTAAATTATATAAGAACCGCTGACCAGTGTCCAAAAACGACAGTTTTCCAGCATAGCTGTGTGTTTGAGTGTGAGTGAGTTTTCCAGCTGGCTTTCAAAGGTGTCGTAAAATGAAAATTCATAAATATTTAGCGCACGTTTTATTAGTTGGCAGGACGATGAGGACAACGATGCCGTTGGCATTTCCTAGCCTTTGGGAAAATGTTCCTCTCGTTTTCGTTTTCGTTTTCGTTCTCGTTTTGTTATTGTTCTCCTGCTGCTTTTCCTTGTATTCCCCTCGCACTCTCTCTTCAACATCTAATGCTTCTACTTGCAATATTTATTTAACCTTTTGCAAATTTCGCTTGACATTTAACGCAATCTGACAGCTGTTGGCCATTTAAAGCTTTGGCCATAATCCGGCATTCGGTTGAGTTTGAGCAAAAATTTATGATCGAATTAATAACAATATACTTTTGGCACTAAAGTAACTCAACTGAAGCTGAACAATTAGCTAAATTATAAGAACTTTTCTTAAATCTATTTAAATAATAATTGTTTAAGTTTGCTTTTAGCTTTGAGTGTATTTGCAGCTGCAAATCACCTGTCAAATCGTATCAATCATACGCAACGTATGCAGCTTAAGCAAAATTGACACTTGTGTGCTCCAGACAAGTTGGCCCATATCAATGAATTGCCAACTAGAAGCCCAATGAACCGCAAATGCAACGTTAAGCAATTTGATTTAACGGAAATCTTTCAAAGTTAATTTTAAACACTCGAGCTGGCAAACAGTGTGTGATGGGCAGGGAGAGGGAAGGAGGGGAAAATGGGAGAGGAGGAGCAGTAAGACGGGAAAGGACTGCTGTGTCCTGATGGTACCATGGCTGTCCACTCAGCTGGGGCGACAAAATTGTACAAATTCAACAGACTTCAAAGCGTCAATAAGCACACAAATCGAAGTTGTGGGCGTTTTAAGGCGTTTGTCCGTCTGTCTGTCTGTTTGTCCCTCTGGCTATCTGTCTGTGCGGGGGCGTGGTCCGTTTGTCTGTCTGTTTGTCTGTCTGTCTGTGTGTCGGGCAAACAAGCTGACTGACTGTTAACGGAAGCAGCAGGCAATGCACGTATTTACCTTTGGATATTTGCTCAACAGCTCTGAGGGCATTTTAAAGGCTAAAATTACAAATAAGAGCTGTTAGAGGCTAAAATTATTTGTGAACATTTAAATTTAATAATTTTTTTTCATTTAATTATAGTGAAGCTATTAATAGTAGATCAAATATGTATTAACGTCACATAAAATGTTGTGTATAAATAATAATAATAATAATAATAATAATAATTATAATAATAATAATAATAATAATAATAATAATAATAATAATAATTATAATAATAATAATAATAATAATAATAATAATAATAATAATAATAATAATAATAATAATAATAGCAATATTGCTAATGAAAATAGCTAAATATGGTAATGCTTTAGACTTAGACAAAAAATTTATAATAATTTTAACTTTAATTTCAAAAGAACATTAACATTTCAATAATAATTGCAATAATAATGAAAATGATAATATTAATGTTAGTAAAAATGAGTAGTTATAGAGTTAAGAGTTATATGACTACGCTATTTTAAATCTAACAGGAAACTGGCTAAAATGGCTGTTTAGACTTTCTTTTCAGTTCGAACTGGATCATGAAAATAACTCAAAAATTTTGAACTCATAGCTTAATGGGTTTATGCAATTTTGAACGTAGCTTAAAACCGGCTGAAACGACAACACTGCTTTGCACTTCAGCACAGACTGACTCATGATAATGATGATTATAATGATGATGATAATGTTGATGATAATGCTGATAATACTACTGATGATGATGATAATGATGATTTTAGGCATTGCCCTTCTCATTTCTCCTCTCCTTTCTCATCTCTTTGGAGCATTGCTGATGTCACACATTCATGGTCATTTTGCTGAGTCAATCGTTTGAAAAATTTATGTTGCCTTCAAAAGCAAAATTTGCCATCGACAACGAGAACGAGACCGAGAACGAGTCGATGTCGTGGTGTTGGCGAGATTCTAGTCAATAGATGCGGTTCATTTAACCCGACTAAATGTGCATCGTTTGCCAGCACTGGCTGGCACTTCTGTTGTGACCTCTGACCTGTGCACCGTGCACCTGCTATTGAGTTTGTGAAACGCCTGCTATCCAATTTGGTGACTGTTTGTAATACAATCCCACTCTTCTATCTTACTACCCCTCCTGCTCCCTCTTCCCCTGTCTCTTTCTGTCTGCTTATGAAGTGTTGATCTCTCATTTAATTGAATTTTGATGCACTTTACGATGTCGCGTCATGTGTGAAAGCATTCAAGTCAGCAATCATTGCCATTTTGCACATTTAAACTGATTATCGACTCGTTTCGATTCGTTGCAAATAAAATTTTATTCGTTCAGGTTTTCATTTATAAATTTAGTTTTAAGTGCACTCGAAATACGAATTTAAAAGTGAATAATTATAAATTTATTCGACAGATTTTCATATTCGTTTCTTGGCTTCTTTTCCCTATCATTTCCTCTTTTCCATTTCCATTTTAAGCCTACTAAAAGTATCTTTATGTTTCGAAACTATGGTTTTTCTGTATTGTGTAGCACCGTGCAATTAGTTTTTTACTTTTCTTAGTAAGAACATTTTAAATTCCATTTACAGAGCTCGCACCCACATCTGAGAAGCATTTAATGAGCTTAAAGCAGCGCAAGAAGTAGGAAAAGTGCTGGAAAATAAAAAATGAAAGGAAAAATTGTCAACCAATTGTGTCAAAGGCTGCCCTAACCTTCTACAATTGCCACGCCCCTCACTACCTCAGCCCACTCCAGCATGGTGGGAAAACTTAAAAAGTTCACTTAGCAGAAATTAAGTTTTCAACGTTTATGTAACAAAAACTATAAAGAAAACTTTCTTAATGAAGCAACGACAATGTGGTTGAAGAAATGCTCAAATTCCACACAATTTATAACCACCGACTATGGAAATATACCCTATAATGTGAAGAGAGAACATTAAAATCAAGTAACGAGCAGTTGTAGCTTTCAAATGCATCGAAAGTGCAGAGAGAAAAAAATAATTAAAAATTTAAATGGTGCTCAATAAAAATGGGAATTTATTTTTAAATGAAACTTGGTGAAACTACGCGACTTTAATTGAGGTAAAAATGATCTTTAGGAAAATAGTTGTGTTAAAATTTATTTAAAATAACATGAAACATTTCAGAAATATTTTGTGTCAAAAAAAAATTAAGTGTATAAAAAAAATGTAGAATATTTAAATGAAATTCAAAAATTAATAATAAACAAGAGTAGGAAAGTTTATTTTGATTATATTATTAAGTATTTGATAGAGAAGCAAATATTTAATTTATTATAAATTCCCAATAATTCAATTTCTATTATAAATAAGAGCTTCAAATTATTTTGGGTAAACTTAGGAAAGAACTAAATATCTTAGTTCATGCTTTATGTTTGTCCACACTTTAAACTGATTTCAATTTATTTTAAAGCTGATTAAATCTTAAATTTAAAACAAACAGCAAACATCTGGGCACGTTTTAAAGAGCGATGTTCATTTATTTGTTGGCTGACTTGACCACCTGAGGCATTTGATGGTTTAAATCTCACCTCCAGCCACACAACAGCTGCAGCAAAAACAACCACAGCAACAGAATCTTATTAATTATTTGCCAAGTGTTTTTGGATGGGATCTCATCAATTGCTGGCACTGCAAATTAACCTAATTTTTTTTACAGGTCCAAACAGTCCAAACAAACTGTGGAGGCTGATTGAGACTAAGCGTGGACTCACCAACACACACACACACACACATACACACGCGCACACACCCATTCATGGCCTCACATGGCATGCTTTTAAGTGCCGCGCCATTTTTTAGCACGCACACACACTCACAGACAGGGAGTCACACACACACACACACATACGCTTTTGCTAGCACCCCTGAGCATTTTTGTGGCAGAGTCGAAGGAAACTTTTAGCCCTACTGTAAGCTGTGTGAGAGCTGTTTTGCCTGCTTTGGAAATTTACTTTCCTGAAGATAAATTATATGAGCATTTCCCAAAGGTTAACGTGATAAATTTCCCGCCAACGTAAGCAAAATATTCGCAAAAACCACCCACCAAAAATAAAAAATCAAAAAAAGAAAATCAGAAAAATAGGGAAATGTAAAGGAAAATGCAAGTCTAATGCCGACCAAAACTTTGACTTCGATCTTGCGGGCAAGTTACTGAAAGGACTCACTCACTCGTACTCCCCCTCTCTCTCTTTCTAACACACTCACACTCCAACTCTTTCCTTCTCGCTCACTGTGTGTATATGTGTGTGTGGCAGATAAATTGTTTATGTGTCTGTGGGGAAGCGATTAGTGTTAATGGGTTTTTCTCTGTAAGAATGTGTGATTTCTGCCTTTGGTATTTGGTATTTGATTCAACTTTTGTGCACATTTTCATTGCTTTTCCATTCCGTGTTCAAAGTTTTTCTTTTATTTTGGTTCATTTTCTTTTTAGTGCCAGCTTTTTTCACTTCCTTTTTTGTGTTTTTCAACACTTTGGGACAACGCGACGTATGAGCAATCGATAAGTGCACACAGACAGTGGAGGCAAGACACATATAGACAGTTAGATAGACAGTCATATGGGGAATACCTACAATGATAAATAGATATGTGCTTTTATAGTGGCAGAGGCTTTCCACTGCTTGGCGCGGAGCGGGTAAAGGAGGCACACAATTTTCAATTTCTTTTTCAACTGCAACCATATAAAGTTTTGGTCGAAATGCTTGCAATGCTGAGATCGCAGTCGTGCAGGGATTTTCCTCGCAAGGACACCACTGGACATAAACAGGAAAGAAGAGATGGGCTTGGACGAGGTATGCGGGGAATACAATTTTCAGACATATAGCCGAAAAGTGGCCTGAGTGCATTTGTTGTTGCCTTTCGACATTGTTCGGGAATTTCATGTTTAAATGTCAATTTCTCAACGAGCAAAAGTGACCAACATTGCCAGTTATTACTGTTGTTGTTCTTGTTCTTGTTATTGTTATTCCTTTTGTTGCTGTCCCTTTTGTTGTTGTTTCTGCTGGCTTGGCATTTGTGTTTGCTGCTTGCGCATTTTGCAGTCGCCATCGCAGTCGCAGCTGAAATGTATGCTACGATTTTTTGCTTATTGCAGGCAAGGGGTACAGTAGCGTCCAGGGCAACGTTACTTCTGCAGCTTTGGGCAGTTATTTTTTCAATTACTTCATTGTTGAGAGTTGTGCGTTCCTCTGTGTATCAGTGAGTGTAGAAGTGTGTGTAAGTGTGTGTGAGTGTAGCAGTATTGGACCTGATCTAAGCGAAGATTGGTTTCTTCGTTGAAGTTGCTTAGGCGTTGTGATTTGTAATGTGAACTGTTTGGATAAGAAAGAATAAAAATGTTAACATAGATATAAATACAGAAACAAATACAGATGTAGATACATATACAGATATGGATATAGGTATGGTATACTCATATATATAGAAATAGATGTAGATATTATGAACGGCCTTTCTGAATCAAATCTTTATAGTTATTCTTTTTGCGTCCGTCTCTTTATTCTGTTGCTTAAGAACTCACATCGTCTTCCTCTTCGATTCCTTCTAATACCGATATATCATGTTTACATTTATGCTATGCTTATGTTAAGTTAATCTACTTTACACTTAACATTATTGGTATTCCTACCTATTAGCCCGCTACAATATAGATATAGATATAGATATAGATATAGATATAGATATAGATATAGATATAGATATAGATATAGATATAGATATAGATATAGATATAGATATAGATATAGATATAGATATAGATATAGATATAGATATAGATATAGATATAGATATAGATATAGATATAGATATAGATATAGATATAGATATAGATATAGATATAGATATAGATATAGATATAGATATAGATATAGATATAGATATAGATATAGATATAGATATAGATATAGATATAGATATAGATATAGATATAGATATAGATATAGATATAGATATAGATATAGAAATAGAAATAGATATTATTTAATTCAAATTCAATTGAACTGTTCATTTAACACTCATTTCTCAAAAATCAACTTTAAATTTCGTCCACTTTTCATACAAATTCTAGACTTAATGTTAATGCTATGAATTTACAAGACTTACCAAACTTAGCAGCAGTCTTTGGTCTACTTCCCCTTATAGATCGGAACCGGGGTATACATCTCAATAAATCAAATGTCCACTGATTGCAAAAGCTTCGCTCAAAAATAAAAAAAATTGAGGCTGAAGCATTTAGCAGCTTCTGCTGTCGCTCGTAGTACCATAAAATCCCACTGACATGACAATGGAAAATGCTTCCACCTCAAACAGGAAGGGGCGAAAGTTGGGTGGGAGTGGCAGTGGGTGTGGTATAGCGAAAGGGTTTCCCAATTAGCGGAACCCAAAACAGCCACAACGAACGCACAGAAAACAAAAACAACAAGAACAACAAAACACAGCAAAACACAGTTACCCTTTCAATGCTCCAATCTCAGTCGATGCTGATACTCAGTTACTCAGTTGGTCTCTGCTAATTTTCAATTTTCATGGCACAGTGCCTGCAATTGATAGGCAGTTGATGCTGATCCCCGTGACGGCATTTAAATTGGCCTAAAGAGGGAGACAAAAATATGCACAGCACTGTATATGTTTTCGGAGAGCTGTTATTTTTGGCGGGGATTTAGTATAGTGTCGAACCCATTTGTACATAAGTCGCCATTTTAATTGAAACCGAAGGGTGAGGTGGAGGTGAGTAGGGGGGGAAATCAGCGGAAATGACTATTTTTGAATAAATTAAATGGACTGTGGTGTAAATCTTTATTTATAACAGCTGCCATGAGCTGTTGATTTAAGTTGTAAGGCCACTGCCCCTCACTCCTCCCCCCCTTAGATGAAAATATTAAATGAAACGCAGAAAATCCCATTGTCACCGGTTTTTGGGATCCAATGAAATTGCCAAATAATTGACAAGCTATTTGGGGCGTGTTGATTGGCAAAACTAATGCCAAGCACAGAAATCGATATACATTTGACTGATGGACAACGTGCCAGGGACAGGACAGTTCAACAACGGAAAACCCCAAAAAAACAAAAACGACCAAGAAAAACAGAGAAAAGTGGGGAAAAAAGCGCAGACAGACGTGACAAGACCGCATGAAATAAAGTGACATTAAGCCATTTCAACGCAAAGGGGATTTTCACGTTCCAGGATCTCTGCTCTCCCTTTATTTTTTGTTTTTTTTTTTTGTTTTTTGTCATCTATAAAATACAATATATATAAATAGAGAGTGAGGTGCGAGTGTCTGAGTGAGATAGGGACAACAGAGCGTATAGTTCATGTAGATAAAGTAAATGGCTGACACATTGTATAAATTTACTCCCATGTTCACTACTCACACTCTGCCACTCCCCTCGCCCCCTACCCCTCATGAATTACCCCCGAAATCGAATCGAATCGAGCCCATGAGCTCCATTGATGCGTTTTGTCTTGTTAAAATAATTGACAGGTGACCAGTGAGTTTGAGTTCTGTGGCATCAACAGGGTGATCGGAGTGTGGGAGAAAGGCAGGTCGGGAGTTAGGCAGGGATGCAGACAGTCTCGGCAGCCCTGGCATTAGTGCAATTTATGACAATGGCCGACAAATTGCGAACATTCAAATTGATTGGCAGACCGAACCGTTCAAATAAATTGAAATAATCCCAAACTATTTTTATCTTTTACATTATTATTCATAACTTACGTGTGCTTACTGGATTCTTGGTCTAATTTACAATTATAAGAACAACTTACATTTGGGCAGACACTTGAAATGCTGTTATAACAAACTCAATTGAAAGAGATTAAAAATAACTTTGGCTAACTAAGTTTCTATCTTGAAACTAATTGAATATAATTTGGTTTAAGCAATAAATAAATGACAAGCTTAGCATAACTTAATCTGACCAAAATCAACTTTGAACAGGGTCAAGTTTGCTTAGAAATTTTAAACTCCAAAGATAAAGAAAGTACATGAAAATGTTTTAATTAATTGTTAAATGTAAAAAAAATATTTTAAAAAAATTCTTAAATTACTCTAATATCAAATAGTGTATTAAAATTGAGGAGAACTTAGTGGGCTACTCTAAAAATATTACAATAAACAATCTTTTACTCTAAAGATTAAATGTCATAAACTAATATAATTTAAAAATTATAAATTGTGTTTTTGTAAGAAATATTTAAGCTTGTGTTCGGTAAGTCTTCAATAAATTTCTACCCAATTGAAATAAACTTAGAAAAACACCTAAATTTAAGCCAACTTCGACAAACAAAAACAATAATGTTTATTGATAATATAAGTTTTTAACGAAAAACTTTGAATTAGCTGCAGTTTGTGCAACTCTAACTTTGAAATAGACGGCGAAGTGAATCTTGAGTATATTCAGTTCAAATTGAATTAAACGAACTTCCGCTTTATAAACACTCAAAACTAACAAGCTTTAATTGAAAGAGAGAAACAGTACACATCACAGACGGTTGAGCATTCAGTCGGCAAGGCAATGCTGAAACCAATTGGAAATAGAAAGCTAATATTTATTTAAATGAAATTAAAAAGATCATGTCGCCAGCATCTTAATGCAATAAAAGCTTACAGTGCCAGACATAGGAAACTACTGTCAAGGGGAGTGGAGAAGAGGAGGAGCGGAGGAGAGGAGTACTAGGAGCGGCACACGCGGAACGAACACCAAGCACAACAATGAAATCAAAATCAAATGTTTTCATTAAATTTCATTCGAGACGTGTTCATGAAATTTTAATTAGTTGCCCTGACCATAAATTATTCAAAGCCACGAAAATGTTCTCATTGTTCATTCTATTGCTATTTCCTTCTTTTTTTTCGCCTGTTTCACTCCCTGCGAAACAATGGATGGCATGGAGAATGTATAAGCAGAGTATGAGAATGTGAGAGTATGTGATTTATAATTGATGACAAATCAACAAAATAAACTTGCATTTACTTGCTAACCACTCTAATTTGCATATAATTATGCAGTGGAGCAAAAGGAGACAGCTGCTTTGCTTATTATTCTTTTGTTCCAATTAGCCACTAGTGTGAGAGCGGGACAATGAACGATCACGTTGGATTCTGAGGGCAGCAAACTCAGCAGCTAAGTTGAGAGCGGGTGCACGCGAGAGCGAGAGAGCGGTAGATGACGTTGCGACGCTAACTAGCATTCAACTCAGAGAGCCAACGCTGATATTTGATTGGCTGCAGTGTCGTGAGTACGTGCAAAAGAGAGTGAGTGGTTACCGTTGCTGCTAAATTTGTTTTTGCAATTTCTGGTACAATGGGAAGAGCAGTCTACGTTCGCCACAAATTTTGATATATAATTTCTTTAAATTTTTCTTCGCCGAAGCAGTTCAAGATTGCCAATAAAATGTGTGTGGGGTTTGTTTTGCTGTTGTCCTGACTTGTTTACAAGTTTTTTTGTTTACTTCTAATCAGCTCAAATATTTAAAATGCAGTGAAAATCATAAATATTATTACGTATATAATTGCTTTAAATAATTACTCAGCTGTTGATTTAAAATTCTCTTTTTAGCTAATTGCTTTTTATTGCAGACATGTTAATTTTGAATTATTTAATATTTATCAATATACACAAACCAATATATATGTGAAAATATTATTTAACATGCAACAGCAGCTGAGTGAGTGTATGTAATCAATTTTCGTAGATTGTAAACATTTTATGTTTTTTTTGGGTTCGAAAACTACGAACTAATATCATATTTTCCACAGCCAACAACAGTAAGAAACAAAACCCAAAGCGAAAAAAAAAATAAAAAGAAAAAACTTTTAATTGACTTGCTATACGTTGAGACTGCTCCTCTCGGAGCACCAAATCCCATACCTGAGTCTGCTTAGATCCCCATGTTCTTGCACTCTCTCCCTCTCACTCCAGTCTCTTGGTCTCTCTCTCACTCTCTCTCTCTCTTGTACCTTTCTGTCCCTTTTAACATGTCCCAGACGACGAAAGGCTTCCGGAATCCAAATGGCCAAGTAAATTTCTTATCTCGCACACAACGGAAGTGGATCACCAAAGTGTGTGTAAAACTACCAAGAGCGAAAGAGAGAGCAGACTATTGCGGTTCTTAACTTAGTGTGTGAGTGTGTTTTCATGTGTGGGTGTGTGTGTGTGTATGTGGCATGTGGTGTGTTGTTGTGCGTGTTTTATGCTTTTGCGCCCTGCGCCAAGTTAAATGCTAACTTATGTTTAGATTTTGGCCAAGCTCGCAAAATGGCAATAGCAGCAACTGCAGTCGAGGCCACATTGTTTGCATGTGTGTATGTGTGTTTGTGTGTGCGTGTGTGTGTGTGTAACAGAATTTTGCCAGCTTTTGGCCATTGCAACTGCAGCAGCAACACTGGCAGCAGTCAAATTGCAAAAGTTTTTTACTTTAAGCATAAAATATTTATGTCTGCATTTAGTTTAGTTTTAGCTTCGTTTTGTTACTTTTTGAGTTGAAGATTTTCCAACGCTTATTGCTGTTATTGTTTTTGTTGTTGTTGTTGATGTTGCAAGTTTGTCTTGACTATAGTTTTATTAAAACGGCATTTACTTAAACCCAACCAAAGTACACATCTCAAGAGCTCTTTAAAACAAAATTGATTACATTTTGTTTTCTAATTAAGCAAATGCAATTTTCGATCAAAATTATTGTTTCATTTGCTACATAGAAAGTCGAACAACTTAATTTGTCACTGATTCGCTTCACTTGATAGTTAGGAACTAAACATAAATTGTTTTACAATTGGCTTGAGTTATAAACTCAGTTTCATATTGGGTTATTGGGTCATTTTTCAATTCTAACCTTCGATTTAACTCAATTTTTGGTTTTATTATTCAGCTTTTGGCCCACTGTACAAATACTATTAGTACATTTTATTGTCGCATACATTATTAATTAAAAAGTGTCTTTAGCAGCATTCGATATTCATGATATTATTACATAATTTGGATTATTACGTATAAATATAAGTATGCACACCGCATTGGTAATTAATTAAAGCAAATGCGGTCTGTTAATTAATAACTAATGGCTCTGAATATGTCAGTTTCACGTTTTGTTTAATCGCAATAAGGAAATGCTCGAAATAATAATTATTTAAAAAAATAGTTTGGTATATTGACAGTTTGATATCGAACTTGCCACAGATATCACATGGAATTAGTCAGTTCTTTTCACAATTTGTGTGTAATCAAATTAACCAGCAATACAATTACAAATATACAAATAAAAAATAGAATAAACAAAAAATTAAATGTCCTCATCAAAAATTAATCTGTTTTATTGATTGAGCGCATTAACAATTGAGTTGAATCAAACGAAAAGTAGAAAAAAACAAGAAAGAAAAGTACAGTCGAGCTCGCCCGACCGTATAATACTCTCTGCATGCATTTTATTCCCGATTGTATTATGAAATTTTTAAAATCGGTATCCGGGTATTATAAAATAACAAAGTATAATCGAACACGCCCGATTACTTGTACAGTACGCCGCTCGAGTTAGTTCCCGATTATTTTAACTTAAATCGGTATCCAGGGAACACCACGTGGAGGTCATTGCGATGCAATTAGATCTTAGTAATAGATCTTCGAGTCGACTTGAAATAAGTAATTTTTAGAAAAATTACAAATTTCCATGTTCCCCGCGCGGAAAAATAAAAACAAAAAAATTCCCGACCTATCAATCTACAGACTACCTGAAATGCTTACGGAAATTGCGTCATGAATGCTATGCACAGTCTCAAAAGTTTTTGCGCTGGCTTGGCCAAGCGACACATTTGAAAATGCCCAATCAATGTGTGTATCGTCACGTGTTGTGGACATTTTCAAATCTAAAAGGGATCTAAATCCCTTCCTAACTAAGCTTTCATATGTTTCCCTAGCCTGAGTGAGAGCGCTTAGACATAAATTAAAATCTCCTAATATTACTACTTCACTACCTAAAATTTCTCCATATTCTACAAATAAATCCTCAAACTCACTTCTAAATTTAGGTAACGAGTAATGGGGGCTTTTGTAAACTATCAAAATACCTATAGACTTAAACTTTAAAACTGCGTACTCGAATACGTGCGAACCATCAATATTGCGACCTGTGGAACAAAGACTAACATTCTCAAAAAGTTCGTTCCTGACGAAAACAAGAATGCCTCTTTGTGATCGAGTCCTACCTTCACTTAAACAATCTAGACGTACAGCAATCCTATATCCTGGGACTTCATAAGTCTCATTTGGGAAGGTCGAGCCTTCAACAAAACAAAGCATAGATGCATGGAGCATTAGCTTATCAAATTGAACACTTTTAAGATGACAGTGCAGACTTTGGACATTGTGAAAAATTATTTCGAAATTAGAACTGTTAACTAAATAGTCGAAATGAGTGCTAAGTAATTTAATGGAGCGTAATTTTTCTAACTCTTCCTGAACTACATTTCGACCTTGGAGAGGCCTAGGAGGGTTGAAATTGCCTACTATAAACAGTCCAGCTGCACTTGTCGCTCTACTACAGCCTACATATAAGGCTGCTCGATCTAAACCTTCGGATACGTGGACCACCACCTTATTAAAGGTTGCTCCCTGACTTTTATGAATGGTAATACCTTCTGCAGGTACGATCGGAAACTGCTTTCTATCTATTGTAACATTTTCATTTTTCCTAAACTGAAAACTTCTAACAGTTTTTTCTACTGGGGTCCACAATGGATTGGGTAGATTTCTATACTTTAAACGCAATTCTTTCCCTACTCTTTCCTCAATGAAATCTACCCATAGAAGAATTGGATGACTGTTTGAGTCTAAATCTATTTGCCTAAGTATTCCTGTTGCTCCATTAACTAAACCATCTGAAGTGTCTATGTTAACAGTCATCATATATTTTGCTGTCGTCTTTAAAATGAGAGAACTACACAAACCCTGGGTTTCTGAAGTTTTGAATCCTTTAACGGATTCTAGAATGCGGGCCTTGTTAGCCTCACCTAAATTACTACCCTTTATAAAATCCTTAGCATTTGAACAATATTGAGTGGTCGCAATTCGATTCAGTTTTAAAACGTTATATGAATTTGTGTCGGCGTTGGAGTGGAAAAGATGAATAGCATCTTCTGGTATTATATCTTCCCTTACAACTCTTGATCTAATAAGCTCAATGTCCGTACTTGTCATATGAGCGGATGCCATATTATTAAGGGCTACAGCAAATGGTTGGTCATCTCGTTGACGCATTATTTCCGTCAACTCGAAAAATTCAAACTTTATTTGATTGTTTTCCCACAGTGTGCCATGTAGTTCACTGTAGGCTTGGCTAGAGGGTTGCTGAAAAATCCACTTGTCGCCCACAGGCCTCAGTTGTCTGAGATCGCCGAACACGATGACAGGTATTCCTCCAAAAAAGTGATTACTTTTGAAAATTTGCTGTAGCCTCAGGTTAATAAAGCCAAACATTTTGGCTCCTACCATTGAAATCTCGTCAATAATGAGTAATTTGAGATCAATCAATCTCGAATGTAGCGTATTAACTAAGTCTGCGGATAAGGTCCCAATTCGATCAGACTGATTAATAGGAAGACTGAACATTGAATGGAGTGTACAACCTCCTATTTCGAATGCAGCCTTCCCTGTTGGAGCGGACAAAAGAACTTTAATAGAGTCAGGATTTGAGCCTCTTCTATTATTAAACCTAGTTGTAAGGGCTTGATATATTACCGATATAAGTCGGCTTTTGCCGACACCTGCTCCACCACCCACAAATTCATAGAACTTTTTGCCTATTTTAAAATTATGCAACACATGGTTCAGGTAAGTTTTCTGTTTTAAGTTTAGGGACGATACAATTTCCTCTAAACATGACGATGTCATTAAAACAGGCAACTTAACAAACTGAACAGTGTTGCTATTTGGCCCATCTGCATTCTCGCCATTTCCTATATTTAAAATGTTGAGTTGAGGATCTATTTCTGCTACACCTAATGCTCTAAACCTATTATCAACATTCTCCTGCTCATCTGAATTACCTAACTCTTCTTCCTGATTCTCATCTAATACTCTACTGAGAGCATCTTCTAACTCACTATCATTTAAAACGTTAAATTTCCTACGATTTGCCTCAATAAGCTCCTTATTTTGATTGCAAACCTCTTCGCAATTTCTCCTAATGAGCTCCTCTTGCTCATTTCTCCACGGATAATACAGCATTACTAATTCCCTAAAATAGTTCTCCCTATCGTGGTTAACGTTATATCTCCTATAACGTATTATCCGTGGACTACGTCTTTCCCTAATAAATCCGCTACCATTGCGAAGAGGATAAACTTCGGTTGTTCCGAATCCTGCATTTTCGACCTCATCCTGAGATTCTTGGCGATTCCTACCTGTAGTTCGACTGAAAGTATAATATGCCGCAAAATCTGCTAAGCATAAACTATTTAGATCATCTGGACGGTGAATGTAATGATCTAATAGGCCTACTTCGAAAATATCTTCTGACTCTTCAGGCAAACTTCTGAGTTGTGCCCTCGACTTGAGCATTTGAACTCGTTTGTCAGGCAATCCAGTGTTTATGAAGACTTCTGCATTGCTGCTCTCTGACAACGACATCCCTAAACAGCAATAAGCTGCCTCCTGTGCAGATATTTCTGAGCCATTTATGAATTTATGCCCTATGTGCTGCAGTTTCTGCCTAATACTAAAATTTCCTGATCGCGCTTCTTCTACAGCTTCTCGCATAAGCTTGGACATACCTCTTTGCGACTTATTAATGTAGTTAATTACATAACTGCAGCACGCATATGGATCTAATATAAACTGAATATCTATGTTGGCTCTCTGCATTGACAGAATATGCGTGTTGTACGCATTCACCATAATGGCGTCGAAGCTTCTCTTTAAAAATATTTTTGGTCTATTCAAACTAGTTCTGATAGCAAGAATATAATCCTCAAAGCTAAGACCAATTTGAGGTTGCGAGAGAAAATTATTGAAATCATTAAGAGATTCCCTTATTTCACTATCTACTGGAGAACTCAAGAAATTGTTAATTTTCTCAAAGTTGTTTTGATGAATTGACTTATTCGGACAATCTTCTGGAAGAGGAAAGAGAATTTCTGTTCTAGGCAAAGGAGGATATGGTATACCAAATCGACAGATTTGCCTATTTCTAATGCTACGCTGGCATGACGGAGTATGTTTATGCGTTTGGTATAAAATAAATGGTGTCAATTCATCGTTTGTTGGATTTTTTTCCGTCGTAATGAACTGATCAACAAATTCAACAACAGGCGGACAAGAAGAAGAATTGCTAGCATCAAACAAAGGGGCATCTTTCAACCAAAACATTCCATGAATGTGTGGTGAACCCCGATGTTGGAACTCTACTCGCCAATAATATTTGTACACAGAATGTCGGCCGAAAATGCCTCCATCCTTTTTCATAACTTTCAAAAGCTGTCTATACCTATAATCGAAATACCTAGCACATGTAACTGGGTCTGACCTAATAAGTTCTACAACTTCAGACCTTTCTAAGCTAGCTGCCTCTTCTTCGGTTAGAACTTCCTTCCTAACTGTTTTCTTCAAAATAACTATCAGTTCTAACCACTTGCTTTCTGCAGCAGAAAGCGTTATGAAGAAAGAAGGTATGCCAAATTGCCGAATCATGGCCATAACCTTCTTCTTCTCTGCTTCCCAATGAGCAGGAGACGAGCGAATGCCTTTTAAAATTTTAAAACCCTCATCAAACTGAATTAACCTATCTATTTCTTCATCATTAAGGGCTGTCCTAGCTGTAACGCCGCGGGAAGCGCTGTGCTTTCTCAAGCAAATGGAATAATTATTCCGCATATTGATAAGCTGCATTTTTCTAAGATTATAAAAAAGCTTATCTACCCTACAAGCCCTTCTATCGTAATTCCTAAGCTCTGATCTAATAATTTTTGTGTAGCTTTCTACACAATTTCTTTTCACTCCTGCATAAATCTTGGGAAAGGATAACTCCTCTGAATCACAATCAGTTATCATGTCCAGAGGCCGTTGTCCTTCCCCAGGTGCTATCGCTAATCTACTACCATCTAAATTCTCTACTGGAACATTGTCCATTAGGGTTTCCTCACCTCCAGGATTAAGTTCTTGCTCTTCTACTGGAGCATTCTCATCTACATTTGGGTTTGCAGCTCTATCACCCATTTCTGTAACTACGTCTATATCCTCTGTTGATGCAATAAATGGAACGACTTCAGATGTATGCGAAGCCAACCATTCCTCATTAATACTAATTTCATGCTTTCTGTAAAGCTCAGTTCCTACTAAATGCCTAATTGCATCAACAACACGAGATGGAGATATAGTTTCCACCATAAAACTGTGACGATATTCTAATCTGCGTTTGAGGTGGAGCTGAATAACCTCTGCGTCACTGAAGGCCCTTGGAAGGGAAGTTACGACATTCGCAACTGGAATCGGCACATTAACTACAGCTCCTTTTATGCTATTTTGACGATCATAATCTAAAGACTTTATGATCATGAACGGTAGCCGCGGAGAAACTAATCTTTCTTCTAAACTATGCAAATCTTTCAGACATTCTGGAAGTGGTGGGAAATCTAAGCCATTAGTAATGGAATTATTTGGTTTTCTTCCTTCCTTAATTGAACGGCTACAAGATTTACAAAACGAATGCTTGCCGTCCACTGGAGGAAATTCATCGGACAAAAACAGAATGTCTGCACTAAACTCATTGTTTTCTAAAATATATTCCCTACTTATCCTGTCTATCTGGTGAGGAAACCACAAACCTTTACAACAAATACAAACATGGTCAGGGCCCTGTTTAATTAATTTGTTGTAAGTGGCTATAAAACTTTCTAAACTATTCCTAATGGGTCGTGCCTGATCTTCAATGGCATTCGCTCGTGCCTGCTCATTTCGGGCAGCATTACGCTCATTTTCTGCTGCTCTATTCTGAGAAATACTTCTATACTGACTAACTCTCTGACTTAAATTTCTGGCTGAATCTACTGCTATCTGGCGTGCTCTTATACGAGCACTTCTTCTTTTGAGCTGTATTTCGAGCTCTTTCAACTAACCTACGAACAGGGTCATTTCGACTCTGTGACCTAGCTATTCTATCTACTTCTCTTTCTAATATTCTAACTTCTACATTCTGTCTTCTTTCATAATGTGCCTGGCTATTGCGCACTTGCTCTATTCGTCTAACTAAAATATCTTGTCTACGTTGCGATCTTCGCAAAGTGTCTACTGCTCGCTCTCTTTGTCTAACCTGTATATTTTGTCTTCTGATAGACCTACGCAAAGTATTGTCTGCCTGTTCGCGATTCCTTTCTTCCGAATTTTCCCTACGGCTTCGTCTGCGATAGGCATCTGAAACCCGTTCGATCTGCCTAAACTCTGGATCCTGTCTCCTAACTGTTCTACGTGAAGTATCGGCTGCCTGTTCTCGATCCCTTTCATCAGAATTTTCCCTACGAGTACGTCTGCGATGGGCATCTGAAGCCCGCTCGTTCTGCCTAATCTGAGGATCCTGTCTACTAACTATCCTACGCGAAGTATCGGCTGCCTGCTCCCGATCCCTCTCTAGTGTATTTTCCCTACGACTTCGTCTGCGATGGGCATCTGAACCCCGCTCGTTCTCCCTAATCTGTGGATCCCGTCTCCGTACTGTCCTACGCGACGTATCGGCTGCCTGCTCCCGATCCCTTTCTTGAGAATTTTCCCTACGACTTCGTCTGCGATGGGCATCTGAAGCCCGCTCGCTCTGCCTAATTTGCGGATCCAGTCTCCTAAGTGTTCTACGCGAAGTATCGGCTGCCTGCTCCCGATCCCTTTCTTGAGAATTTTCCCTACGACTTCGTCTGCGATGGGCATCTGAAACCCGTTCGCTCTGCCTAACCTGTGAATCCTGTCTCCCTAATTGTCCTACGCGAAGTGTCGGCTGCCTGTTCGCGATTCCTTTCCTGTGGATCCTGTCTCTGAATAGCCCTACGTTCATTATCAACTGCCTGTTCTATTACTCTTAAACGCGCACTTCTTCTACGACGTGAACGCTGCTGTGAATTCCCAATCTGTTCTACTACTCGATTTTCACTAACTGCTCTACGAATTCTTTGAGATTGGGAATTTATCTCTCGCTCTCTATCTGCATACTCTGCGTCTTCTCTATTTATCCTATTTCTTTCCCTACGCCTTTGAGAACGTGCAGCAGCAGACAATTGCCTTCTGCGGGGCATTTCAAAATTATAAAAATTTATATATAATATTCTATAAAAAATTCTATAATAATATAACTTACAATTTATATAAATATAATATATTTTAAATTTATATAAAAATTGTATTTTTATATAATTTATTTAAATAAGAAAAATTATTATTATTAATTAAATAAAATTATTAAAAATTATGAAATATTTATATAATAAATATAATTATTTAATAGATAATTATATTATTTTATAAAATTTAAAATCAGACAAAATCGGACAATAATTATGACTTACACAATAAAAGTAACGCGACAAGTACTACGCGTTAACCGAAAACCGATCGAAAAAATCGCGTGCGGTTTCTCAAACAGGCACGCCTTAGAAACGCTAGTAAAAAACGCTAGTAAACTAAGTCGCGCGCGCATAAACTGAACGCGTTTCATAAGTTCACCAAACGCGCACAAATGAACTACCTACGTCACAAACCACTTGAGCGTTGACAATCGAACGTTCTCGATGTCCAACATACAGACATAAATCGATTGACACGCACACACTCACGAACTAACACACTTGGTATAAAACTAATTATTAAATATATATATTTATATTAACTAAACTAGCCGTAATTAAAATTAAGTTTTGTTTTGTTTTGCTTGTTATATTCGTAATTAAAATTACGTTTTGTTTATGTTTTATATCGAAATCGACGGAAAAATTGATATCGATGCACGATTACACCCGCTCAATCGAAACGTTCGCAACGAATTAAAGCAAAGCAACGCCAAAATTACACAGATGGGAGAGGATTTCTCTCTCACAGAAACGAGACAAACACAGTGCGAGTCTAGGAGTGAGAGAGACGGACTATAAGGATTAGCGGTAAAAGTCGTTACTTTTGACGCACGCTAAAGCAGTGCTGCCAGAATCAACAAAACAAAATAAATATAGCTAGATTTTTAACAAATAAAAAAAATGCTAAAAATAAAAAAAATTATGCAAAAATTGATAAAAAAAAAAAAAGTTAAATCAATAACACTTTTAATTTTAAGAAAAACAAATTTAAATCAAAAATACTTACTTTTAAAGCAACATAAAATCAGTATCATTAAGATATTACAATTTAATATTCATTATATTAAAATATTAAATATTTTCAATATTTTCATTATCATTAACAATAAAAGAATAGTTAAAATGCTGTTCAGCTCGTCAGCTTCACTTATATTGGCTAACTGCCAGATTTAGCATCTAAATAGCTTTGCTGGCAGCACTGATTTCGTTGTCTGTTTTGCTTAATTTCTATTTACTCTAGCGGCCGCCAAAAGTAACGACTTTTTCGCTACTCCTAGCTACTTGTCTCTCTCAATCCTTCATGCGTTTGCATGTGAGCAAGTGACAATGCAATGCAAAAGAAGCAATAGAACAAAATCCAAAAACAACAAAAACGAGAGAGAGTGAAATGAGAATATTTTGCTTTTGATTGTTTTTGTCTTCTTCGTCAATGTTATTGTTTTGATCTGGTTGTTAAACAGCTGTGCAATATGATTTTTTATATTCTTCAAATTAGAAGTAGCCAAAACAAAGGGACAAGAATAGAAAACAATAAAATTGAGCATTTTCAGTTTTGTAGTTTTGAAATTTATTAAATGTTTTATCATGTAAGAGAATTAGGTGAAGCAAAGGGCGAAGGTGTTAACGCTGCAATAACTTGACATGTATGCATTTACATATATGTATATGAATACGTATGTACATATGTATAAATACATACATATGTATGCATACATATAAACAGATGTAAGGGGATATGTACATAGTATGTATGACATACATATGTACACACATGTACGCATGTACGTGTACGTGAGTGTATGTATGTACGTACATGTGCGTATGCCTACATACGGGCAGCGCTGTCGCCACACAAGCAGCGAAAACGTTCGCTCACATGTTTGTATGTTTCTATCTCGCTTGCACACATGCATTGGCATTGCGTTCAATTATCAACTTTCTTACATGTCTAGCTCTTTTGTTTATTGTCCGATTTAGATGCAACTTTCAGGATAGTTTAATATATTTTGTCTTCAAACGAATGTGAAATAACAATACTGTACGATAAGAACATATGCCTTAAAATCGGCATTGAAGTTTGCAAATTATTTTATTTCTTGTGAGAAAAGGGGGCGTGGCAGTCCAAAATTTTTGATGACAATACAATTATGCCGTCTCTAGGAACCTGCGTACCAAAATGGGTGTTCCTAAGTGCCATAGTTACTGAGATATTCGGCTAAAACATCAATTTTTGACGAGGTGTTTCTAGTTTTTTGCTCATTGTGGGCGAACGGGGCGTGGCATCGAAAAAAAAAGATTCTTGTATTGACTGACTTAATATCGAGTCGATAGAGACTAAATTCGAACTTGTAGCTTTTACCATCTCCGAAATCTGTTTGTTCATACGGACAGACAGACAGACAGACAGACAGACAGACAGACAGACAGACAGACGGACAGACGGACAGACGGACAAAGCTATATCGACTCGACTTGTGAT